>CM073521.1:31105000-32500000 GCA_037074615.1 Leucaena leucocephala
GCCAAGCAGGCCTCAACGGTAGCCGCCGTGGTGATGCTAGGGTTCGTGTTGATCGGAGGATACTACGTTCACAATGTTCCTTCATGCTTGGGGTGGCTCAAGTACGCGTCCATTACTTTTTACTGCTACAGGCTTCTGATTTATATTCAGTATGGTGATGGGAAGAGAATCTCAGAGTTTCTGGGTTGCTTTAACAATGGCGGGATTATTATCGGTGACAGAGGACACTGTAAGTTCGTGGAACAAGACGTGGTTGGTCAAATAAGCCCTTGGATTAGCGTGGGGGCTTTGGTTTTGATGTTTGTGGGTTACAGAATGTTGGCTTATGTAGCATTGAGGAAGATCAAGACTTGATTATCGATGATGAAGAAAATATAACTGTGAAGTTATTATTATGAGGTTGAAGATGAAGAAGAAAGAAATATGGAAGGAAGAGATTTTTGGGGTTTTATTACAGTTTAATTGAAGATTCAGAAGACTACGTAGGAGCAGATTCTTACCAACTGTAAGTGAAGAAGAGAGGTAGAAGTTTGAATTACCTAATGAAGGAGAAAATTTGATTCATGTACATTTATGGGCTTTAAAATGTATCAGTTTGTACTTTGTACCCAATATTGAGGGAAGAAATGAAGAGATTTTTTCCCACAAAATAATATAATCTGCAATTTCCTTTGTAACAATATCCTTTCTATTTATTTTATCTAATGTTAAATGTATGAGTTACCTAACTAAAAAAATTGGTTAAATTAGTTATTTATAATTAAATGCATAATAATCTTTTTAAAATACCTAATTTAATCATCATCTCATTGATGAAAATTCCATTTAATATAGACAATCAATGTTGATAGTCTAGAAAAAATTATAAATTTAAAGATAAAATTAAATTAAGATTTTATATTTAAAATTATAATAAATTTTTTAACTTTTATATTTAGGACCAAAATTAAAGGAGATATTTTTATTTTTTAGAGATGTGATCATTGGCTTAATCAAATTATAAATATTTAAATTTTTTTGCCATCAAAATATTGAAATTTGTTTGTTACTTAAAATATTAAACCCGAATTGTTAAAAATTGTCCTGAATAATATAAGAAAGAAAAGCTTTCCTATGAAAACAAAGAATGTAAGGGACCTAATTACAGTTATGCTCCTCAAATTAGGAAATTTTCATTATAAGAAAGTTATACTTCAAGAAATCAGCATTATTATTTTTACATAAAACTAATTTAACTAATTTCTTTAATCTCTATAAATTAATTATTTAGTTTCTATATTTATGACAAAAAAGAGTATTATTTATAGACAGGATTATATAATCATGTATGATCAATTTAAAAACAGTGTTTAAAATTATTTTTCATATATATTTTAATCTTAATCTATGTACATGTTTTATTGTTAATAAAAGAGTATTTCACCGTTTTGTTTATAAAAAGAGAAAATTCATTAATTCCTATATTAGAAAACAAAAAAAGCTTACGAGGCGGGATCACCAAATCTGGTAATTTGGACGGTCTAGATTTATTTAATTTTTAGTTTTATTTTTTTAAAAAAATATTTTAATGAGTATAGAATCTAAAATAAAAATAATCTCTTAACTATAAGTTTTTCAAAAAAATGATTAGTTAAAAATTTTAAATCTGAACTGAAATTGTATTTAGATAGTCCAGATTTCACTATAGGTGATGATAAGCTCATCACTCTGATGGGCATGGAAACAGGGTCATGAGAGGAGGAGGCGAGCCAGGCGTACAAAATGAAAGGAAATAAAGAGGATTTTCTTTTATAAGAATTTTTTTTGGAAGAAATTTAACTCACCTACAAGGGCGAAGTATTTATTTTTTTTAGGGGATACCAATAAAACAAATTATTAGAACTCTAATAGCTCTTCCTTCTGCAGACTTTGGGCCAGCCCAATTAGTCAGGCTAATTTTAAGCAAGGCCAAACTCAATGCCTCTTCTCAAGGTCATATGTGCTTGTTTCAATTGGTATCGCCTAATAATAAAAGAAGAGACTTATCAACGGGG
Source organism: Leucaena leucocephala (assembly GCA_037074615.1). Taxonomy (NCBI): domain Eukaryota; kingdom Viridiplantae; phylum Streptophyta; class Magnoliopsida; order Fabales; family Fabaceae; genus Leucaena; species Leucaena leucocephala. Next base: position 31,107,034 of record CM073521.1, read on the forward strand.
GTTGGTTCGAGTGGTAAGCAGTTCGATATCGTTTAAACGAGGTCTTGAGTTTGAGCCTTGGCATACGCAAAAAATTCCTGTTGGGAGACTCACCCACCATAGCCAGGTGTGCGATAGGGTTCGGATCCGGATATAGTCGAGGCAAAACTCCGGTGAACCGGGTGGGCAACTAAAAAAAAAGAGACTTTATCTTTCTCTTAGATTGTGAATGAGCCCAACTCCTTTCCAAAAATTTTTATAAAAAATATATGCTTGTCTCAATTAATTTTATAGAACAAAATAATAGACATGCCTTGAGTTAAAATATAATATTTCCTCCCGTCCTAAGAGTTAGATAAATAATATATTTTAATCCTAAATATAAAACTCTAATTTATTTTGTCTACCAAAATTATAATTTTCTGACCAAAGTATCCCTATATAATTATATATGGTAAAAGGTAGAGTTGGGAATGCGGGCTGGCCCGCCAAAAACGGGCCAGCCCGCTCCCAGCCCGCCAAAAAACGGGGCGGGCTGTGCAACCCGCCAGCCCGCCACTTTTTTTTTTTTTTTTTAAAATTATTTTTAACATTTTTAAAATACTAATAAAAAATTTCTAATGTTATATTAGTATAATAAAAAAATTACTCATGTTATACTCTTAAAAATTTCTATTTTTTATAAAAAAATCTCAAATTTTATAATTATAAATCTAAATAAATATTAACATAATATTAATCAATTATAATATGTAAACATATATTAATAAATAAGTAATTATCTTTACTAGTATTCGATAATAGGAGTATTCAAAATAATATTTAAGTAAAATAAATATTAAATTTAAAAAAAAAAGTGGCGGGCTGGCGGGCTGTGCAGCCCGCCCAAAAACGGGCTGGCATTTTGCCAGCCCGAACCCGCCCCCCCTTAGGGTAAAACGGGCCCAGCCCGCGGGCTGGGCCCGTTTTACCATCTAGTAAAGGGTTTCTATAAAGGGAAAATCCCAAAAATCACCCATTTAATTTTAAAATTCTGTTTACTACATTTCATAAGTTATTTACAACTCTTGTAAAGCTATTTATAACTTTTTTTTTTGTAAAAAATCTTGATTTAGAATTTTGAAATTCAAATGGGTATTTTTTGGAATTTCCCCTTCTATAAAAGGTAGTGAAAATATACATGATTAAATGAGGTCTTTTAGGAAAACCAACACACAATTATTATAAATAATTAATTTTTTAATTTATCCAAATTAGTTCAATAGATCTTATATTTATAACTGGAAGTAATAATAATAACAACTAACAAGCTATTAATTAAAGTAGTAAGCGGTATTAACCCGTAAAGAGAAGACTACAAGTGTAAATATCAAGAAACACATTTTCATAAGAGGAAAACCCCTTGCGCCCTAAACCTCGAAAGCGATTATACCCTTGATCAAATAAAATAATAATGATAACATGAAATGCTTGGAAAACATTACATATTCCCCTAATCAGTATATGATCTAATTGGAGTGTTAATTTTAGTCATAAATATAAGACATATTTCTTATGTTTTTATTTTTTTTTTAAATTATCTCTATTGATACTCCCTCAATAATAGTCAAGTAAGAAGGGGAGGGAGTTAATGATTTTGGTGTTTTAAAAAAATATATCATATTAACTAACTCAATTAACTTATTTAATCTAATCAAAATAGTTAAATATATAATATATTAAAGAAATAAAGAATATATATTTTTTATAAGCACGAAGATCCTCCTATAAATTAAAAATAAATATATTAACAGAGATTGAACCCTTAACTTCTACTCAAATCCCATCTTACTTTTATCATCTGAGTGACTCTCAAGTGGCATGATCAATCTTTTGAAGGGTATGGAAAAACAGTGAAGAAATTAAAGGGTGTGTGTAAGGGAAAATGAACATATAAAAACGACTGCCACTATATACAGTAAGGCCCTCCCTATAAGCTTGGTCTTGTTCTCATCCTCATAATGCAATTGACAATGGCCCCCAAGAAGGGAAGTGTATTTAAACTCGACATCATATTTTAATTTAAAATTTTAAAATTATATGTAATAGGGACTATTTTCATCATACTTGAAATCCTAGTAATATTATTGGGAAATATTTTGTAAGTCTGATCTTTCCTTTAATTTGGTAAATGTCGTGATTTTGGAGGGGAGGGCTCTCTGGATGCTTGCCTGCCTATAGCCGACCACAGCATATGAACTCTCATCAAATCGAACACGTGTGCCACATCATCATCATATTTCCGGTGCGTTTATTTTTTTTATAAATTAAATAGATAAATTAATTATAATTAAATATAAACTCTAAAAATAAATTTATATTATATACTCCTTAATCTATTTTAATTAATTAACTAACTCTTATATTAATTATAATTAATTAATTTATTTAAAAAAATTAAATAAATTTTATATTATATTAAAGATTGGGGAGTAATATATTAGTCTATGTTGTTTTATTCTTTTCTTTCCTACTGTAATGTGTCTCTTCAGCTTGTGCGTGTATTGTGGTAAGGATAAGTGGTTTGTATTATTATGTCGGGGGTGGCCTGGCCTGACTTATGTATGCTCCTGTGTTATAAAAATTAGGAAAAAAATAGTTAAATTAATTTTTTATACAAATGAATTAAGTCTTTCGTACATTTAAGATAAAAAAAAATTCCTAATTAACGATAACATTTAGGACCGAAAGAAAGAAGTATTACGAATAATATGAAGATATTTTGGTGGCCAAGATTACAACTTTCAATGCAAACACACGTTTTTTATATATGGTATGAATTTCGAGAAATACACTATATCCTCCGATTACAACTTTTCATTATTTTATATTATATATTAATATTTTAACAATATATTTAAATATTTTCATCCAAAGAAAGTTAATTATTACGTCAAAGATATGCGATAAATGCAACTTTGCTTCTCGACATGTCAATTATCCAATTGATGAAATTACATTTAAGTCCCCAAATGTTTCTAAAAGAAATTATGTTGAATTTCTATTAAAATTCTAATTATGATTTCTTAAAAAATTAAAAGTAATAATATATTTTAAATGACTTATTAAATTAATCAATCAATCAAATATTTCATAGAGTTTGGGAAATTTATTAATAAAATGATTTAAGGTTATAATTTTTCTAAAACGGGACAATATATCCACTCCAAAAGTTTGCTATAACTTTAATTAAATACTGAAAAATAACCGTAATGTTCAATTTTTTTTACTTTAAACTTTTAAAATATATTTTTTCTTACCAATTTACGTGAGACATAGCCATAGGCACTGTAATTTTAGAAAGAAGTATAAATAATTCAAAATTTCATATTTAAAATATTCCAAAAAAGAAATTAAATTTTAAAAATATTCTTAAATTTAAACCATCTCCAAAATTATAAAGTTTCCTAATATTTTGTTCATTTCATTATTCTTAATTAAGATGTTTTAATTATATAGTGTGGGTTTTACATGTTAGAACTTAGTGCTATTTTTTTTATATTATAAATAGTTACTATTTTTTTAGATTTTGGGTTTGAGACATAAAGGAAATATATCTATGCTAGGAATAGTAGTCATAAATTCTAAAACTGAATACCTAATAAGATAATAAAAATTAATAAAAAAATCATTCTATCAGTTTTCATGATAAGATAATAATGAGAAGAGAATCAAATTACAATAAGTATGTATGTATGTATACAATTGACACTGAAAATAATAGAGATATTGCACATTATATTTAGCTTCATATGCTATAAGGGGAGTAGAAAAAAATAAATTATAAATTATTTATTTATGATTATTATAAATTTTTACTATAGTTAAGTTTAAAATTTAATTTTTGAAAGATTTTGAATTCCATAATAGTAATTCATCAATAGTCTCATTAAAGTAGGGCTCAAAATATTTTAAAGATCAAAATAAAATTATTAATTACGCTTCATAGACAAGTAAATTGAAAGTATTAAATCGGGTTGACTTAAATCTATTTTTAATTAAACTGTGTATTATAAAATTTTAAGAGTGTAGTTGATGATGATTATCAAATAATTATCTAATAATTTTTTGAATCAAAACAAAAAAATTAGAAATTGATTTAATCTTCAAATACTAACAAAAACAAGTCCACCAGCTCCAGTTTGGTTGAAGGATTAAATTATGTGGGACAGTGTATTATATTAATATTTTAATTGGCTAGTTTCAAGTAAATTAGGTTATTAATTTTGATGAACTTGACATAGAAGTGATGATATGTTGGCAGTCTCAAGTAAAGTACACGTAAGTTAACAAGTGTATTTATTTTCACCCTTTAATCTATTTTGTCTCCCCTTTCCAACTACTTTTCTTTCATTTTTACTCTGTTAGGAATTAAAAAAATAAAATATAAAATAAAAATAATCTTTTGAGTACTTTTTTACATAAAATAATTCAAATTTTTAAATGATCTAGTGATCTAAATCTACTACAAAATGTATATAATGATTATATTACTCTTTTAATTATATTTATATGATAGAGAAAATAAATTTTTTAATCATATTTATAAATCATATTATTAAATTTTTTATATGAATGTACAATTTTACCTTTAGTTTATTATTATATTGATTTTATTATCATGGGATATAGTGTATATTAAATAGGGATACAATAACTTTAAAGCAGAATTATATGAAATTTAAAATTTTTCTTAATTTATCTAAAATATATTAAAAATAATTTATAAATAAGATAAAAAAAATATTTTACTGGAGTAAAAAATATTTACCCTCGTGTCTAAAAGAGGCACTAAAATAGAAATTCATAAATTTCTTCTATTTTTGTGGTTGAAGAGTCTTTTTTCAGAGTTCAATTTAATGGAGCATTCATTTTTCCACCGTTGCTATAAAAAAATATTCACATTTCAAGATGCTTACATATTTTTCACAATCACATGTCTTTTTTGTGTTTTTTTCTTGGTTAAATTTAACAATCACATACTTAGATGCTATTTTCTTTTCTTTTAATTTCTCCCCTTCAATTCACATATTGAACTACAATTACAATTAAAAGAGATATTCTAGCTAGGACAATTATATAAAAAATCGATTCCTCGGGTAAATAATACCAAGTTCATCCTATAATTTAAGAGACTGATAATTGAATGCTTCTTTATGCTCCCTTTGCATGAGGAAACAAAATGGAAAGAAGAGAAATCTAGTTATAGAGAGATAATATTATCGCAATTCTTATGCTTGGATAGACAGAAAAAACAGAGTTTAAGTGAAGCTTATAAGAATTTTGTTATGAGAACTCCCAATTCCTATATACAAGTTGTTCTCCCAATTCTAAATGTACGAACAAGTTAATTGATCTAAATATAGAATCTCAATTTATTTTATCTCTTATATTTACTATTTTTTTAAACTAATTTACCTCATTTATAAACTGATATATAATCTACTATTATATTAAGTATTTTAGAGAAATTAGGATACATTTGTTATAATTAAGTAATTTATGCGTGGATCATACTTACATCAAGATCTTTACATCTATTTCATCAAATTATCCAATCACACTTAGCTATGTGTACTATTTTTTTTATGTGAGTTTAAATTAAATAAAGATATTTAAAAAAGGGACACATGATAAAGTAAAATTGAAGAGTTTGGCAAAATAGATATAAGTAATTTGATCTAAATTTTTTTCAATATCAATAATGTAATATAGTAGTAGTATGAATAATTAATAATTAATATAAAGGAAAAGATAGGAATAAATGAAAGAACATGTTGCCTCCTTTCTTTAATATACTATATATTTAAATAATTTAGATAAATTTAAAAAATTAATTAAATTAATTATTTATAATGATTATGTGTTGACTTTCTTAAAATATTATTTTTAATTATCTGCATTTAAACTACCATTGATAGAAATACACTTAATATGTGTAATTATATAGTAATATTTTAGGGAGAAAATTATAATTTTAGGAGGTAAAACAGGAGGTAGTATATATTTTGGTTTTATTTTGGAGAAGATAGATAATAATTATAATAATTAAGAAATGCGGAAGGGGAATTTATTGGTTTGATGGGTATGGATTGGGGTAGGAGGTTAGGGCCTGTTTGGATAAAATTTTGGAAAAGAGTTTGTGACAAAAAAGGGTTTTTGGATAGCTTATAAAAAAAGTAGTTCTAAATAAATGAGTATTTTGATAATTATTACCAAAAAGATTTTTATTATTGATAAATTACTAGAAAAGATAAGATAAAAAAAACAAATACAGTTCCTGTTCCCACTATTCATTCATCTTCTTTCCTCTTCTTCCCGGTTGAACATACGCACAGAGAGGCCGTCATCCCACCGATACTGCTCCACCCGCTAACATTGCTCCCGTCGACGCTACTTTTGTCGACGTTGCTCCATTGCGAGTTTGTAGCAGTCGGCGAGTGACCCACTGACAGTAAGAGAAGGTGAGGTGCAGAGGGAGAGAGAAGAGAGAGAGTAAAAAAAAGGGTAAAATAGTAATTGGATATTCTATAAGCTCTTTTATTATTCTACAAGTTACTCCCAGTAGCTTATCTAATGATTTGATCCAAAAATTCTTTTGGATAAATATGACTGTTTATTTTAAAATTTTTCTAAACTAAAATTTAGGTAAAAAATTCTTTTAAAATTTTAATTTAGAATTTCTTAAACAGGTATTAAATGCACAATAAATGGATCAGAAGGCAAATTGAGACAAGTGTGGAGCAGCGTATGTCCCTATCTCCATGTGATTATAACCCCCTCCTCTCTTCAACCTCTTCCTCACGTCTTTTCTTTTTTTGCATTTTCCCCACTCATTCAACCTATCAACTTTCCTTTTGCTAAATTGAGGTTTATGTCAATTTGGTCCCGGAATTTACTAATTTCGGAACAAACTTCCCCGTTTACAACCGTTAAAAAAAGTTTTTTCTTATACACTAACTATACAAAATCGATATAAATATAATTTTTTATCTTTTACTCTTATTTTAATTTTAGTCTCCTAAATTTTGAATTATTAGTTTTGGTCACTGAAAGGATAAAATTAATCAGATTTTTATTAAATTAAAAGGACCAATAATTTAAACTGAATAAAATTTAAAAGAATAAAATTTATAATTTAAAATTTAAGAGACTAAAATTAAAATGAGAAATAATTTGAGGGATAAAAAATTATAATGACTCAAATACAATTGATAGACAAGATTAATTATAGAGTAAAAAAATTAAAAATCTCACACTTTATTTATGAAAATAATACTGGTTATATTTTTTATAACATCCCCACAACAATCTGTACAAAAGCTATGAGGTAGAAATGCATGTTTGCACTAGTATTCAAAGTTTAAATAAAACTTATAAAAATATTTATATATTATATATTTATTATTAATAAGATTTAAATCCATGTGCTAACGTGATATATGAGTTATATCCTTACAAATTAGATGGTAAAACAAATTTTTTTACTAATTAATTAGATCAATCTTAATTATTGTTTTCATGTAATCCTCTATTATTATGTTAATATATTCTGATCCCTTAAAAAGGTCCAAATAAAATAAAGTAAATTTTTCATCTTCCTAATATGCATATATTCTCTCTTCTTTTCTCTTTTTAATTACATTTGAAATAATTTTATTTAAAAAATATGCAATTGTTCACTAAATAAACAATAAACTTAAATATAATCTTTTGTCAAGAAAAAACTCACACGGCCTGCGATAGTTGAATTTAACCCAATAATACTATGAATATAAACCATATGGTTGTAGTAAAAAAAATAATTATGGGAATTATTTTGTCCTGTTTTGAAATTTCTGGGTCAACTTTGTAACAAGACATTAGTTCGGGGGAAAAATTGTAATTTTCTCTCATAAGTTCCGTCAAATATTTATTTGAAAAAGAATAGAAAACGTAACAGAGAATTTAGTGAGTCATGTTTGTGTATATATAAAATTGCCCAAACAAACACCAAACACAATAAAAATAAAACTCGAAGCTTCTTCTTCTTCTTCTTCTCTTTCCCTTTTCTCCTTCCATGGATTCTTCTGCAACTCTCACAACTTATCACCATCCGAAACCTCTCCCAAAACAGCTCGACTCCGCCAGAAAACACCCGCCGTCATCACGGTCGTCTCGCCGGACGCCGTCATTCTCCTCCTCGTCTGCCTACTCCTTCTCACCATACAATTCATCTTCCTCCCTTGAATCAGTACTCTACTTCGCCGGCGCCGGCGACGATGACCACCCTTGCCCTTATTCTCCTCTTAGATTCTCCGGCAGCGGCGTCCCATTTTCTTGGGAACATCTTCCAGGAATTCCCAAGAAACAACAAACATGTTTCAAGAAGAAGCTTATTCAAGAATCTTCCATGAAACTCCTCCCATTGCCTCCTCCAACTAAGAAGAACACCACCATCAAAACAAGTTCTCACAACAATTACAACAAGAAGAACAACTCTCTTCAAAGCATCTTTCAGAGAGATCCTTTTTTCGCAGCCATGGTTGAATGCTCGAAGAGCGATGACCATGAAGAAGAAGAAGAACTCAGTAGCAGAAACAGTAATGGAAGAGGATCAGGAGGATCTAATAACAACAACAACAACAAAGTTTTCAGAAGTATCAGTGATCGATTCGGATTCGTGAATCTTTATTCATCATGCAAAAATGCTTCTGCAATTTCTGAATCTATAATCTTACTTCCCAGCTCATCATCAAGGAGATCGAGAAGCAATTACCAGCATTTTAGTCATCGTCGTAGGTCTCTCTCTGATATCTGAGCTTAATTAATTAATATTTTTCTTTTAATTATTTTGCTTCATTTCATGTATAAAAATATAAAACAGATCATTAGCATGTTAGGTATATAATTATATATATAATGTTTATTAGTTACTGTTGTTAATTATTAGCTTGATTTATATGTATCATCTTTGTGAGTTGAATTGAATCATTACATGAAGAGCTGTGCTCTTGTTGTGGTTCTCGAGAGAAGGAACATAAGAGGAATCTGATTTGTTTTTTTCTTCTCTCTGAGCGAACGGTGTTTCTTGTTTCCTAGGTCCTAAGTTAAAATACGGTATGTGAAGACAAGTTATGTCTTTGGAAACTTCAGTTATTATTATTGTAATATGTTAATACACGTATAGAAAGAAACTTGTCTGCTTCTGTTCGCAGATCCCTGATCACTCATACCTATACTTATTTTTTTAATATTTTGTTTTTAATATATATATATATTATCCAATAGTATCAGGTGATATTCGAATAATATTATTGAGTTTATTTAAAAATAATTTTTATAATATGATTTTTTATTTACAATCTTTTGAATTCTTAATTAACGTTAATTAAGAAAAATTGAGTCATTCTCACTCGACTTGCTTCATGCACATAAATTTCTTTATATATATACACACCACTTTGATCACTATTATAAATCATTTTTTTAAAGAAGTTTTTAGTCCTAAAAAATAAGTCATCTAGAGAATTATTAGTGGCCATTTTTTAATTATATTCATAGAGCAAATTAATAAACCTTTGGTCTCTGGCTGTATTTTTTAACAGAGGTAAAGTTAAAAAAATTTAGAAGGAATGATTATGAGGTTCCAATAACAATTAAGGAATATATTTTCATTACATAAAATAATAATAGATTTATATTATTCACTTATCATTATTATTTTTTAATGATTAAATCTGTTCTTTAGAATTTAATAGTTATTCCTCTAAAATTTTATATATTTAAGATAGATTTAATGAGATAATTGTTATTCTTTAATCCTTGTAAATTAATTGAATGACTCATAATAATAAAGACAAAAATGGTAATAACGTGTGTGTGTGTGTATGCGTATATATGTATAGATGGAAATGTAACTGTTATTGAAGTGATAATGTAGGAAATTAAATGAGTGAAGTTTCCATATGATCCCATGTGGGAACAATGGAATGGACCACAGTGTGGATGGGAGGGGCTGATATGAATTATTGATTTTGACTTTTCTAACTTTTATATCGTGGAGCCTGCTCATGCTGATGCTGATAAGTTTTTCAGCTACCTTTTTCTATTTTTGTCATATATATATACGCACACACAAAACTATAGATATTTTTATACGTATCTACTATGTATTTAATTTTTAATTTAAAGTTTGTTACTTTTTAATTTAATTTCTTTTAATTTTGTAAAAATATATTAATTGTTCATACAAAATATTGAATTTTTAATGGGACAAAAAATTGATTTTACCAATTTCATCTTACGAATCCATCCTGTGAGTCTTAATTATTCTCAAGAGGAATGTAATTTAAATTAAATCCTTTACTGTCATAATTGAAAGATAGAGGGATAAAATAATAAATCTATTACCATGTACGATTTTTTTCCATGTATTATATACTTTTTTATCTCTGTAAAATCTCCAAATGTATTCCATATTATTCTAAATACAAATCATTTTTTATTATATTAAAATTTAATATCATAATAACTACACAAGTGTGATCTAATGATTACTTCACTTGGTTTCTTGATCAAGTGGTTGGATTCGAATTCCACCTTTAAGCATATAAAGTATCTTATAACTAGTTGTTTATCTTTAATTGAAAGCCCCGCGACGAAGAATTAGTCATTGCTATTAGTGATGAACATCTTGATCTATTTAAAAAAAATATTGTCATTAATTTATATTAAGTCTCTCTAAATTTTGAGTTTAATTCTTATAGCATGTATCTATATTAGGAGGGTAAAAAAATAATCGTAACAAATCACACCTCATTAATATGATGGTCATCCCATACTACTATAAACAGAGATGCCTCCCAATATTAGATATGAGTATATATATATGAAAGAAAAATATATTTAATACTACTTAAAAATTAAAACTATCAAATGCCTTATAAAAATATTAAAAATATCTTCTAAAAATGTCCTATATACGAGATCGGAAGGAATATTATATATAAGAGTTATAGGAACGCTGGCAAATAATAATTGTAAAAAAATTTCGAGGATCTAAATTCAAAGAATCTATTTTAAACTTAGTTGATCCCTCAAGTTGGGTGGACATTCGGCCTGGTTGGTTTAGTTTTTGAAAAAAAAAAATTATAAAAAAAATATTTTAAAAGTAATTATAGAGAAAAAATTTTAGAAAAAAAAATAATTCTAAAAAAATAAGTGTTTATATATTATTTACTAGAATAATTTTTTTAATAGGTAAATTACTAGAAATGTCATAGGGTAAAATGATAGAGAAAAATAAGGAGACAAAGTAGTTATTATACAGCCCAAAAATACTTTTATCACCTAGAAGTTATACTCATAATTTTATCCGAAATCATAGTTTATTCTAAAAAAATTTCTGAATATTTGATAGCTGTTTGTTCAAGTTTTAATGTGTGTTTGGGTGAGCGGTGCAGAATCAATTTTGGGCCAAAACTGCGGTTTGGAAAATTTTTACACAAATAACAATTTTTGTTGAGAATTGATTTTGGACAAAACCTCGGTTTGAAACTTAGGTTTTGAATAAGCTACTGAAAATAGCTTTTTCTTTGAAACCTAGGTTTTGGATTATCCAATTACTATTATACCCTTACTTTTTCTTACACCCTCTCTCCTCTCTTTTTTCTATTATCTCTCCTCTCTCTTCTCTTATCTCTCTTTTTCTCTTTCCTCTCTCCTCTATTATCTCTCTTTTTCTCTCTCCTCTCTACACTCTCTTCTCTATCATCTTTCATCTCTCTTACTTTTAATCATATCATACCTTTTTTAGTAATTTACTAATATAAAAAGTGATTCTACTACTAATCATCCAAACATCTTTATTCCCAAAATCTATTCTTCCCAAAATCTATTTTCCAGAATCTATTCTTCCCAAAATCTATTCTCCAAAAGCTAATCCAAACACACCCTTAGTCTAAAACAACACTTTTGAAACCATAATTAAAAAAAAAACAAAAAAACTGGCACGTTAGCAAAAACGATTATAGTTAGCATTTCTAAGCTATGAACTGTGTTTAGTATTTTATATTTATGGTTTAAAATTAGTGTAATTAACATCCACGTCTACGCTTAGAAAACAGTGATTATTTTTCTCTCTTTGTTTGGATTATTATGCCATGCTTCTTAAAACGTACATTTCACGCCTAAACTACACGTGTCTCTTTAAGTACGTTTTAGTACATATGATTGAAGTCAACGAACTCTTAATTTTTGGGTTGAATTTTACATACATCCATATATGACTTATGATTTTAACCAAATATGATTACTAAAAATAAATATAAGAGAAAATCTCAATTAAATCTAACTAAAATATTAAAATTTAAATTCATATATACGCTTTTAATAAATTTCTAATCAGGTCAAAAGCCTTATTAAGGATTTTTTTAATATTATTAAAAGACCATAATACGTGTAAATTAGTTTTGGAAGGTGTCCTTGGAAAGATAACAGCAAATACAGTGGAGAAGAAAACTCCTTTCTTACGGTGTGATGTTAATTGAATTCAAAACCGACTTACCCCTTCCTTCATTTGCCAATTTTTTGATGACTTTGGAGATGTCTTGTCCCAGTTTCCCACCTTCAGTTTGAGCACAACGCAATAATGTCATCGTCTGCCTTCAATTTTCCTTTTTAACTACTGAGCAGTATTATATATATTTTTTTAACAACATACAAAAAGTCTCTAATAAAACCTTTTGTTTTAATTAAGAATTTGTTAAAAATATAGGTCAAATTTAAATTTTGTTATTTTTTATTTAAAACGAAGTCATTTCATATTTAGTTAGAGAGAAATATAAAATTAAACTCTATTGACTTATTTAAAATTTTTTATTGAACTAATTAGAGGATTGATTTACTAATATTCAATGATTTAATCAATTTAGTCCGATTGAATTATAATCATAATACCATGTTTTTAAGTCATAAGCCTTAATTTTTTTTTGTTTCCAACTTATAAAATATAGAAAGTTCAAATTAAAACTTAAAAAATCTAATACTAGCCGGCGAATTGAAAATGAATATATATATATATCTGATATCTTGAATTGTCTAACACAACTTGTTCTTTGTTTTCTAAAGCAATTAGGAGGTTGATCTTATATTATATGTATGAAACAACATTGTTTGATTTGTATAAAAAAAAATAGAAAAGAGAGAGAGAGATATACGAATAGATGATGATGTACAGAAAGACTCAGATTAATAATAATAATGGATATATAGAGACAGTCTTAGAACTGAAGATATGGAGAATGGGTCCATATAATATCCTCTCATTCAATGCACTTCTTTTCCAATCAGATTCATTTCATGTATTTTTTTCTCAACCAAAAAAAGAAAATAATATCACATTTGATCTATTTAAATTATATATATTAATATTGTACTCTTCTACACACACACACACACACACGAAATTTTAATATAATAGCATGGGTGCTTCTTAGACGACTTTATTAGCTGTGATGGGAATGATGAAAGCTGTATGAGGCATCTCTGGGGTTATCATGACCTATATATGATCAAAAAGACCTAATTAAAGAAAGTGGATTTGAAAAAAATTAAATAAAAATAATTTTAATTAAGTCAATATTAGTGGTAGGCTCCTTAACCTTGTTCCTACTTTAAAAAGTAATTTTTAAGTCACTCGGGATTTTTTTCCTAGTTATTAATCGAGGTTGACTCCTGTTAGGGTTTACTGGTTACTGTAAACTCTTCTATCTGTTTTTTTTTTTTTGAAAAATATACAAGTGAGCTTATAAATTATAATTCGCCTAATTTATTCTAAATTTGTTTCATGCGGAAATTCTAAAATATAACATAAAATATGTGATACATAATTGATTTGATTATATTTTGTTTTATATAAATATTTGTTATGTAACATATATATACATTCCGATATTATATTTGTTTATTCTTTTAAGAAAATGTAGAACTATTATTTTTGGTAACAAGTGCAATTACAAGATATATGTGTGTGTGTTAACTTCTACGGACATTAGGAAGATTTTTGTGAAATGGTTGTGATCTCATATCTTTTGTCTGTTGAAGTGGAAAATCTAATTTAATTTAATCACCGGCGACGATGGAAATTATATATACATATATTTGGTATTATTTTTACAAAAAATTAGATTATTTTTAAATTAAATAATTTATATATCGTGTATATAGATGGATGAATATAAATGATCTGAATACGTATCAATTTTTTTTATAATCTTTTATTTTTCAAACTTTGTTTTCAAGCCTAAAACGCGTCTAGTTTTTAAAAATCGTTTTAATTTTTAGTCTGATTTCAAGTTCCAACTCAATAGCGCTTACCTCTAAATCCAATAATTCAACTAGATTGAACCATAAAAACGATTTTTTTATTTAAATTGAGCCATTGGTAATTTGATCGATGGTTAGACTATCAATTTTTTTTAATAAAGTTCAGGCGATATCTTTTAACCGATAATTACATGCTAATCTTTCTAAATCACAAAAATTATCCAATTTTTAATCATTGGGGTGAACATAATTTAACAATGTCAATAGAGCGAAGAAGGGTGAAAAAGGGAAAAATTAAGTGCGACAATGTGAAATGCTCGTGCGTATGTTTGTTCCCTTCTTTAATTAATCTTTTAGAAATCCAAACACTTTTTGATCATTAAGCATCATGTTGACAAGACCAAAACAGTGTAATAAACAACTTCTCATTTTAATTGCAAAACTTTCAAAACGTTTCTAATTTTCTGTATACAAAAATGTTCACTTCTTCTTCTTCTTTTATATATATTATCAATCAAAATTCGATATTTTTCTTAAATTATTCAAACAATCAATTGCTCCAATTGCAAAATTTGTGTCTACCTCTCTCAATAAAGGTATTTTTTTTGGGACTTAAACTTGATTTCTCTAACAATATTTTTTTTAAGTTGCCCACCTGGTTCACCAGAACTTTGTCCCGACTACATCCAGGTCCGACCCGCGTCGCGCACCTGGCTATGGTGGGTGAGTCTCCTAATAGAAATTTTCTGCATACTCTAAGGCTCGAACTCGAGACCTCGCTTAAGCGATACCGAGCCGTTAACCACTCGGACTAATCCTGTTAGTGATTTCTCTAATAATATGAATTGCTTTAAGAACATACATATCTACATTACTGTATGATATTCAGAATAATATTAGACTCTAACTAATTCAATCAATCTGATCATCAAATGAATATATATAAAATTTGTGTGTGTGTATAATACTTGTTAATTGCCTTACGGGGATCAAAGTGAAGAGGGAAGACGGACAAATATCACCACCCTAATCTGTCAAATTAAACAAAAAAATATTTTGTTTCCAACTAACTAATAATACTACCTCTCCTCTGATCTTAATTATAAAAGTTAATTAAATTTTTTAAAAAAATTAAAAAAATAAATAAATTAATTAATTATGACTAATATAAGAGTTAGTTGATTAATCTTCTTTTTATACTACTATTATATTCGGTTGATTCCATATATATATATATGCGCATGCTTTTCTTTTATTATAAAAACATGAGCAATATTATTGACTACTTATAAAAAAACATGGTTTATTACAAATTATAAATGGACACATTTGTTAAAAATAAATTACAATATTATTATATGTAAATAATGTAGGTTATTATTAATTATATATATTATATATTAATATTGATGTATGCATCATATGAAAGTCTCAAATTCCAAAGTGTGTATATATGTATATCACATAATATCATGTCGATCAAGGGGGTGGGTCAATGTGAATATATGTATAGGCACACATATGTACATATACTAGTAGACAATATATATATATATGTACGTATGTATGAGTAGAAATGGGAGTTCGTGTACAAGTGTATAATGATATTATAGGTTACTTGTATGAGTTGGTCGAAAGTGGGGATGCTGTGCGTGAAAAGGAAACTTGATCAATAATAATAATAATGACATAAAAAGAGGTAATGAAAATAGGAAAAGTTGGTCAAGAAGATCTGAATTTAAATTGGTACAACTGATTATCATCTTTGCAATTCTTCTTCATATGTTACTAACTAATTTTAGCAATATACAAATAATTTTTATTTAAATTTTTTTATAAATAATTAAAAATATGTTATATATAATTAAAATGGAATTACGGAAGATCCTTTAGTTAATAAAAATTTGAAATAGATAATTTTAACTAATTATTTATATATATATGTAAATAAGAGAAGTGGAGGATCATTGATGGTGCTATATATATTGGTATCATCATCACCACCACCTTTCTTCTTCTTTTAATCATCAAAGTTGCTTTATTTTTTTTTTCTCACGCCGACACTTTTCTTGCACCTTAAATATTCCATATATATATATATACAACCCTTTTGCTTGTATCCCCGAAAACATGCATGCATGATTGAAATTTTGATAATCATTATTATTTTATTAAATTAATTTTATAAAATATTCTTTAATCCTAACATTATTTTTAAATTTCTCCTCCAGTATCCCAGGATATACTATTTCAAATGATAATTTTTTATACTTATGATTATTATTTTTTAAAATTAAACTCAATATATCATGACTTGATAATATTTTGTCAAAATTTAAAATTTTAATACCGGAGTTATAAGACTAAAGAAATATCTTATAAAATTAAAAATCAAAAATAAAATTTTATATAAAGTTAAATCATCGAAAGTGCACCTTCACCTACAATATAGGACGAACCGATGAAGATTAATAAATTTTCATATATCATGTTAAAAATTAGCATACAGTTTCTGCATCTATATGTATTAGTTAGACTAGTTTTTTTTTCTTTTTTTTTACCATCTTCCAAATTATTGATTAGAATATCAGGGACAAAATTTCTACAATTAAGATAATTTTAATTATTTTTTCTCAAAAAATATAATTAAACCATATAAAAATACCAGCTGAAAATTACTTGACATCGGCAATCATTTAAACATGAAAAATATGAGATATTATTTTCATTCATTTATGAAAATAAAGAAAATATCATTAAATTAATTTTAGGTTACTCTTTATGTAATCATTTATTGAATAGACAGCATTGCCGTATTCAATTAATGCGTCTCTTCACAGATTCACATTCAATGCCTACACCACTTGAAGGTGACTAGGGGTTTGTATGGGCAGAGTTAGGCAGGACAGGTTTTATATTTGGTGTCCTGCTAAAAAAAAATATGGGTTATATTTTGCTGCCCGATGCCCGACCCTATCTAGTAAAAGCCCTAACTATTTTGGGCTGGGCATGGGTGGGCTGAGCATGGACGGGGTGGGCATGCCTAAGTTTTGATGCCATGCTCATGTTGTGAAAAAAATCTACAATTATAAACTTATAAAATAATACCATATTCATATGTCTTTAAAACTTAAATAATATCCATAATTCACTAATAATAAAGCAACAAAAAGATAATAATTAAATTTTTGAAATTCATTGTATGTAAAAAAAAGTCTTGAAGTCTAAGTAATTTGTAATTGTAACTTTGTATCAATCTCCCTAATATTGACAAAGATTAAGTATCTGAAAAAAAAATAAACAATTATAATTTATAATGTAATTATATGATGATTAGCAAAGTTAAAAAAAAAATTAATATAGTTATAAATATTAAAATATACAACTTACATACTTAACTACTCATATTTTTAAAATGAACCTCTAATCACCAGTAACTATCATATTCTCCTTTTTAAGTGTAGTATTTAGGAAAAAAAATAAAAAAAATAAAAGTGGTGCTCATGGGCAGGGCAGGGCAACCCCCTTGCCCAGTGCCCAGCCCGAAAAAAGCATGGGCTGAATTTTGTAGCCCGATGTTCAGCCCTACCCTATATTTATCGGGCTGGGTAGGGCTATTTTATTGTGAGCTGGGCTGGGCATACCGGATTATAGGCATTATGCACCGCCCTAATGGTGACTATTGAACTACTACTAATGATTATTTTATTTATATTGTTACATTTTATTTATTAAATCTATATTTTTATTCCCAAAAATGGAAAATTTTCTCACCACACTTTGATTGAATTGAAGGACTCCATGTTTTAAATATTATAAAAGCCGCATTAAAAGAAGAAACCAACTAATTCAAACCCATAATTTTTTATTTATTAGTGAAAATTACATCTAATGCCTCATATTTTAAATATTATAAGTTTAACAATCTTAAAAAAGAAGAAGTAAAAACTACTGCTATAATTATTTACATTTAAATTACACGTAATTTCTTTAAACTTGAAACTTCCTCATAAACTCTCTTAAACTTGTATGTATGCACATATAATTTCTTTATTATTGGTTTTGTTTATTATTTATTAGTATATAATTTAAAGTTTAGGGGGTTAATTGTATATAACTCAAAATTTGGAAGAGTTATATGTCCACAAAAATAAAATTTAATGGATATATAATTAATAGTAGTTGGGAGTTTCTGCATGAACTTGAAAACTTAGGAATGTTTATTATTAAGTTTTAAATGTTAAGGGGGTATTTAGTACATGATCCAAAGTTCATGATATTTTTATGTAATTTTATATTTTTTAAATAATAAAGTTTTTTTATCTAAAAAAAACTAATAAATATGTTATAAAAAGTACACTTTTAAGTAATTTCATAGTTGAAATTTGATAATATCTCAATTTTTAATAAGTTCTTTTAAATGTAATAAATAGTTTTATTATTGCAAGAAATAACTACAATTTTTAAAAAAATGTGAATATTTATATTTATTTATATTTTTATATTTGTAAAAGTTGTCAGTCACTTAACTTGAAAATAGTACTTCACTTACGCATAGCATAGAAAGTATGCTAATTTTTTGATTTGATTTGCTCATTTAAAATCATCACATGGACCCTATATAGAGACGTAATGCTGATGAAATTATTATTTTTTTTAAAATATTTAGATCAAACTTCTTATATTGTTAAATTTTTCAGTCACATGTAGCTATGTATCCTATTTTTGACAAAAATAAGAAACTTGGACTAAATATTGTCCTTTTTTAAATAATATCTATAATAACTCTATTTTTATTTGTCTATTAATATTTTAACAGGAATATTAAAAAATATATTAAGTGAGTTTTTTTTCTAAAAAATTGATAATGTACTTTTAAATTATTACCACCTAATTTTATGTGTAATATAATTAAAGTTGTTGGAGAGAAAATTATAATTGTAAAAATAATATTTAAAGGTGTCTATTAAAAAGAAACCAAATGAATAGCTAATTAAATAGAGCTCCAAAGGTAAAGAAAGGGATGATCAAATTTTTCTATTCCGGTTGTCCTAACCCCGTCCCTGATAAGTATGGACAAGTCTATCCTGTTCCGTAAAGGGTTAGGACGGGATAAATCTAGATAAGATGGGGGAAGGATCGGGACAGGACGGGTCTCGGTCTGACCCTCAAAACTCCCGTCCTGTCCCAATTTTTTTTAAAAAAATAAAAAATATTTTTATTTTATTTATATTTTTTTAAAAAATAAAAATAAAAAATAATATTAGTTATATCATATTATTTATTAGATGATTTTAATTTTTTCTTTCTTATATGTATTTATTTCTTTGCAGATAAAAACAGTAACTTCAGTTGGTGAAATGAAACAATTGAAAAAGTAATTGTATTTGTAGTATAATTAATGGTATTTATTGTTTTAAGTTGGTAATCATAATAAGGAGAATTTAATTTTTTATATTATTTTTACGTTCTAATTATATGTTACTAATACACAGACTGTGAATAAAATATTTAATAGTCTAATTTTTTTTTAAAAATAAAATTCAAAATATCCCCTCCTTTCTTGAACCCATCCTAATCTAAAACGAGACGGGATATTTTTTAGACTGGATATGGAATGCAAAATAGATCATGTATATTATTTTAAGATTAAACACGAGACGGGGTTGTCTCATCCTATCCCATGGACATCTGTGGTTGAAGATACCATTTACTAAATAAATAAATAAATATATGTATAAGGTTTTGATTTAAATGCCCATTCGTTTTAAAGTACGAGGGATAGAAATTAGAAAGAGTAATAATTAATTAACATATTGTTTTTTTAAAAAAAAAGTGAAGGTAAAACGTATCTTCATATAAATTTAGAAAAAAAATGATTTTTTTTTTAAAAATTCAAATACTGTTCAAAGTAAGTTCAAGTTAAACGTACCCTCTTGATGGCCAAAATAATAATTAAAAAAAGTATATAAACACACTCTCCTTCCAATGATCTATCGCCAACTAACACTTCGCTCTGTTAGACCTTTGCTTAACAAAATGATTACAATCAGTCAATTACCATACTTCTTTATATTTAAATAATTTATCCTTTGGGTCCGTAAGTGTAATTTACCCCATCGCTTAACCCAATTGGAAGGGCAATTTATTTGTTTAAAATAAGAGTAAGACTGAATTACAATTGCCCAACAAATAGCCATTGCTCCTAGGAGGAATTATAGCAGATTAAATATAAAGTCTCGGATTATTAATAGGGGTTAGTCTGAATAGTAAGTAGTTCAATATCACTTAAACGAGATCTTGAGTTTGAGCCTTGGTGTATAAAAAAATTTCTATTAGGAGACTCACCCACCATAGCTAAATGCACGACGTGGATCAGATCTGGATATAGTCAGAGTAAAATTTCGGTTAACCAGGTGAATAAAAAAATATATAAAGTCTCATATTTAACTTTATATGAATATATAAAACCTTTATAGAAGAATGCTATTTTATTAGAAATGATAATATTTAAATTTAACTCAATTAGATAGTTTTATAAAAAAAATTAGAAATATCCATTAAAAGTTAATCCTATGAATATAATATAGTTAAATAATCATAAAAAAAATTATAATTGCCCAATAATAGTTGATCCGATCAGTAAGATTTTACCTATAATTCATAAAGTTATAGTTTCAAAACCTTTAAAATCTAAATTCACCTAATATCTTTTAGAATAATGTTTTTTTTTTACTAAAAATAAAAAAATTTACAATTGATATGGATTATATTTATATAGGTCAGCATTCTCTCTCATATTTTGACGCTGAAAGTCTTTCGCATCAATCTCGATCTGTCATGTGGAATATTAAAAATGCTTCAAGTTTTTACTTTACATTTTCATTTCATAGACTCAATTTATAAGTGACAGATCCATTTAATTAATTATGAAAATAAATATTAAAAACATTAAAGGATGCTGCAGAGACACAAACTTATTTGTAAAGGTAGGCAGTGTTTAAGGAACTTATTCTCATTTAATTATGATTAAAAAAATCCTAAAAAAATACCACTTAAATTTTAAAATTTTAAATTAGTTTATTTACTATACTTTCTAATCTATTTATTACTCTTATAAAATAAATAACTAACATATTTTTATAAGAGTTCCTAATTTAAGATTTTAAAATTTAAGTGGTATTTTTTTTTAAATTTTTTCCTTATAATTATAATACTAATAACAAAAGGTTTTATAATCGTATATTCTTTTTGTTGGGCTACATAAGTAGAGGAATTGAAAGTTAAGCAATTAGTGCCCCAAGATCATTATACTAGCTTTGATCCTAATTATAAGAATTAATTAACTTTTTTAGATATATTTAGGAAGCTAAATAAATCAGTTAATTTTAATTAATATAAGTTAATTGACTAGTTTAGGTAAATTGATAAGTATATAATATGAATTAAGTTAAATTTAGTAATAATTAATTGATTTATTCAATTTTCTTAAAATAGCTAAAAAAGTCAACTTATAATTAAAACAAGAGAGATTACTAAATTAGGAACTCTTCTCCAATATCTTTTTCTTCACGAGATTTTAGCGTTGTGTTAATTATGCTCTTGATTTTCATGTTGATTGTTTTTCTCCTTTGGTCCAAGCTTTTTTTGTTTTGTTAAATTCTCAATGGAATGTATATTAGATAATACGGAGTCTTTTAAAAAAAAATTAAAAATAATACTCAATAAAATTATTGAGATAGATATTTTAATTAAGATTTAATTGTTGATAAAATATAATAGTTTTATTCAATTCATATAACTGACCCTACCTAATATAATAGTGCAACTTGATTTTGTTGTTAAACTCCCAATTAGGGGTAGGATGTATCCCAAATTCCCAGTTATAATTGACTATTTTGAACTCTTTAGTTATTCTTTGTTTGGGATTTGAACTTTGTAGCTGTTTTCATGTGCTTCTTTTAAATTATATTTATTTCTTTGCTGTGCTTCACAGGGTTGTTATATAATTGAATTGATGATATAACATACAATGTAACTTCATGATTTGAGTTTTGGATTGCATGGAATGAATCAAATATAGCCGAATATGGACTAATTTGACAACAATAAGAATAATAACAATTACCAATATAATTATAAAGTTATATAAAAAAAGTGATCACATTGATTTGATTAATTTTTTTTTATACAAAAATTTTTAGAAAAGGATTAAACTCACTCACGATTTAAGGATAGGACGAAATCTCTCTTCCTCTTAAGCGATACCAATATCAGGCAGAGCGAACCATCTATTACCCTCAAACGTAAACCTAAACACTCAGGAGCTAAAATACCTCCCCAAGCGCCAAGACTAAAACTACAACAAAATAATATTTCCCAAAGTTCAAACACTCCAAAATGATGTGATTAATTTCATTTCTTTAAACTATTTGCATCGTCAATATAAATTAGACTAAATTTTTTTTTACTAAGTATAAATATTTTTTTATTCAAAATACTATCGTGCTAAATACCAGTACCTCTCCTAACAATAATTCAAACATTGATTCATCTTCTACTAGACCCCATCCTGTTGTTACTTAGACTAAAGTTATTTAGTCTCATGAGCATCCAAACCAATAATACAAATCTTATCCTACTAAATAAAATCAACTACATAAATCAGACGTCATTATTTTCTGTTCTCACTTGACAACTAAATGTTTAGATAAATGGAAACCTATAATACACCAAGTAAATTTTATTAGAGAGATCACCATTGTATACTTGCAGAATCCAACAAATCCAATAGCTTTCTATGTATTTTCTGTTCATAGAAACAAAGGGTGCTTTGTGTTTCCTCGTTAATGGATTCCACATCAGTTAGTAAAGATGCATGTTTACTAAACAAGAGGGGCAAAGGAAAATAAATTGATTCTTACTAGGGCCCAAGACTAACAACAATGGCCAGCATATCAACTTATAATCACCTATAAATGATCCTCCAGGAATCACTTAACCTGTCATCAGTTTGGAACAAGATTCTTTCCGGGTGCATGCGAAAATGTAGAAGTTGGTGAATATATGATAAAGGTCGACAAAAAAAAAATTAAGGTGAGAATGTGTTTTAGTACACATCGAGAAGACTGGAGAGAAAATCTGCACAACTGAGAAAACTATTAAACAATCAGAAAATACAGAACTAATCCCACTGCGATTTTTCTGTACAGGCCAAACATGTTCTCATGTTAGCAGTTAAAGTATTTTGAAAACCAAGAATATCAACCCAGCGCAAACGGGAGACTCATTATGACTTGGGCAACCACATCAACCTGAAAATGCAAGAACATCAACCAGAAATAGAACAAACATCACACAGTGGTGTTACAGTGTACACCTCAGCATGAAGAAATCGATTGCCAGTTGTGAGACCGCGACACGATCTGATCTTGAGCAGTAACATGGGAGGGGAGCAGATCATTCGTCATAACATGGCAACCGATTATCTGATTTAGGGCAGAGGTCATGTAAATTTGCAAACGTTGTTTCATGTTTCTTCTTCATGACTATCTGCAAATGAGGTGCAGACCTCACAATTGTAAACCCAAAATTTGGTTCAATAACTCAGCACTCTGGAAGGGACTGGGCAGAAGCAAATGGAGAAAAACTCGCAGCTGACTCACTATGACGAAGTGGATGATTACGATGACTAGAAGAACCAATATAACTTCCTGAAACATAGCTTGGACTTCGAATATGTGGAGACAAGTACCTTGAGTTCATTGATGACATTGATGGGTATGGAGAATTCAAATGAGAAGCTTGAGATCTTTGGGACGCATTCCTAAGATCTACTGAGCTTCGACTGACACTCATGAAGGGAGATTGGCGATGGGACCTAAGTGATGGCTGAATGTAGGGAGCACTAGCCAAAGAATGGTCCCGAGAAACAGAAGGGGACCGTGATGATGCCCGACCAATTAGTATTGCAGAAGATGACGCTAATGAAGATCTCACAGATGAGGCTATGGAGGATGCTGCAGATGCTGGGCCAGATGAAAGCAAAGGCGTGGATTCTGAAGGTGGAGGGTCAGGTAGACCAGTCCTTGCATCACGCTTACAAACTGGACAAAAGGTTCTCCATGAAGTAAGCCAAGAATCCACGCAAGCAGCATGAAACTCTGCCAAGTAATCAGAAATAAAAAATTTGGTTAAACTATATAACGAAATCATATTTTTATATGCACGTAATACATTTGTATCAGGCTGTCTCAAACAAGAAACAATATATAGAATAATCACAGCTTGTTAGAGGGACCGTTAAACTAGGGGAGAAAAACTTGAGTTATTGGATTTAAGTCATACATGAACACAATAAGTTCGTGATATGCCTTGGATTTAAGAATGCAATGACCAAATTAGAAGAGTATGAATCGTCAAATAACAAGAATCAACATAAAGAGGCTCAGATTGAGAATGTGTGTTCCTAAAGAAAGATTAACATAGTCTTCTCAATTTCCACTGAGATCATGCCAAAACGGTACATATAAACAAATAACCAATTGGGGGCACTCAGATTATTGAATGTGAAAGGAGCATTTGATTTATCAACTCTCCACTAATCAAATTTCATATCCCTGTCGCAAGCCAAACACTATTTTTCCATATACAGGTCGTTCATTTGCTTTTAACTTAATTGACTTGTAGCAGATGCTAAGGCCAACTAAGACATTTTTCATGAATTGTTGCCTTGTTCTATTGTGAGGTATTTCCAGGCAGTTGGGTAAGCACCCAGACATAGGAGTACTTAACCATCTGCTTAATTTATTTTAAGCTTAGGATAGAAGCAAAATTGTATTTGCATGTGCAGCACCGGGAAGTATATATTTTTTCACGTTAGAATTTAAAGCAAAGAAAGTTAACAAGCCTTCTCTGCATGCCCCAACATTGTTATAGGATTAGATTTGTATGAAGAGCTTCACTACGAACACTATCAGAAATCCTCATGGGGTTCATATAAATGTGCAATAAGATTTTTGGGCTCTATCATGCAGTTTTTTTCTTCATATGATTAATTTATTCTGTTTGGAGTAAGATTATCCTAAGTAGGACTCTCCTAACATCGAGATTTTCTTAATGGGTTGCTCTTTTATCAACCTGGAAAAAGGAACCAGTTCCCAATTAGCCAGGTATTATACACCGCAACACAGATTTGGAGACATTTCTAGGGGTAAAGGAAAGATATTCATGCCAGAATAAGGAATGTAGTTAGAGTAAGTTAGGATAATGACGTTCAGGAGTTCCTATATTTCTTTTCATTGTATGCAAAAAAGGAGGAGGAAAAAAAAGTGTTCCAAACCCTTTCTAAATGCTGCCCAAAAGAGAAAACAACCCTTTTTCTAAATTAACACCGACAGTATTTTCTGCATGCTTGAATTGAATCCCAACTTTAACCATACAAAGCGTATGGACAAAGAAAGCCAAAGCACAAGCTTCAGAATATCATCACCAAAACATATTTTTGAAAACAATATCATCCTATTTTCAAATACTATTTACCTTTTGTTATTAATTAATAACTGCCAGTTGTGGAAAGCTAGAGAGGCAATCAATAAGTGGAGTTCCTAACATTTAAGGAAACTATAAATTTTCTACATAATAGGAACCACGTAAGATTTAAGAGTTAGGTATTAAATATACTGAAAAAAATTCTCCATATTTGGAAATTATTTCTTGATATTCTGCCAAATTTCTTAAAACTGGAAAAGTTGGTTTTCCATGTCCAAAAAGACTCATTTTCAATTATATATGAATTATAAAACAAAGTGCTGAGGCAGTGGCACCATATAAGATATCATCCTAACTAGACAGGTCCAAGCAAGTGTTAACAAAATGCAAACAGTAGGTGACTCATAAGAAACTTTGGGAGAATCAGGTCCCAAAAGTTAGCTCATAAGGGTGGAGAATCTAAAGTCCTCGTAGATACCACATAGAATCTCCTACTTCCAACGTAGGACTCAAGACTTATACCTTGCACTTAATTCCCAACATTAAACCATGCTTTGCAGCCAACCGACTTCATCCTAACTTTCTAGGTCTGGGACAATAATGGCATCACCACCTACATGGTAGGATTCAAACTAGGATGTAGTGGAAGGCTCTAACATCAGCTGATAAGAACCTTTGAGAGAAACACACCCCAAAAGCTAACTCATGAGGTTGGACAGCCCAAAGTCCTTTTATATCTCACAATTTCTCATTATCCCAAGAACAACTCCAAGACTTGCTTGTTCTAGAATACCACCAATAAAGCATATATGATCATATGCAATTCAAACAACCAAAATATTAAGAGGAACAAAAGAATGACAGAAGCCAAAACATGAAGATAATATCCCACTTGTGATGCTTATGAAAGTAGCTAGAACACTGGAGAGTGGAGCCATCTCAGAGGAATGAATGTTGGAAAATTACACTTGTAAACAGAAGAAAATTCAGGAAAAAGTATAAAGAAAAGGGCAATGTAAAACAATTCATGGCATGCTGCCAACTTACAACGGATCCACGGATCATATGCTTAATCTTCAAAACCTAAAGAGAAATGGCTGGAAGACGTCTTAGAAGAATTCAAGTTCCCAAAAGTTTCACTTTTAAGCTGAAGACAATCCAGGAAAAATACCATAAAAATGGCGATGTAAATATTCACAACATGACGCCAACTTATGACCCTCCTAAGGACTATATGCTTAATCTTCAGTGAACCCTAAGAGAAATGGCTGGGAAGGTAGCCATATCCAGCTTCAAGACCAACCTTATTTGGCAGGTAATGATACATCATAAGTTTACACTCCATGGCAGAGTATAATAGATATGCAGCAAGGAGCATAAGATTTAGTACTCTACCCACCAAAATTTATGCAAATTCCACCAGAACAACACAATGCCCCAACCACAAAAATATTTCCCTAAGCCATACCAGACCAACTAACTGAAACAACTTTGTTTAAACAATGAAGCTGAGAAAGAAATCAAATGGAAAGACTCACTGTGACAGCAGGGCAGAATCCTGAGCTTCTCTCCAACACAATAGTCCTCAAGGCATATTGCACATGTCATCGATGTACAATTATCCTCTAAAACAGCAGTAAATATCAAACTAGGCATTGCTTTCACTAGGCGACTGCTCATCCCATGGAACTCACGAACACGAGAAGCTTGAGGCCTTTCCCTTCGTATGCGATGCCTCCGGACAAAGAAACAAGTAGCCAGTACTGCTGACATTGCTAGTAGGGAAATGAATGAAATTGCCATGATAGACCATGCTGAGTTTTCAAAACTTGGAATTAGCCACATTTCAATGTTCGTCAGTCCAGCGTATCTTTTCAGTGTTTCACCCGAGGCTTTAGTTACAAATACTGCATGTATTTTTATACCGCCTGAATTTCCTGCCACTGAATCTCAAAGCATGATGCCCGTGAAACCAATGCATGCACAAGTATATATATAATAGAAACAGAAACTTTTCAACCATAGGGATCTTAAATAGCATCTCCTTGAGAAATGGATGCCAAACAGAATATTCACAGCCCCATATTGTGGCAACCATGCATGTAGGGACACATAAGATGCCAAAATATAGTACTTTCATGAAGGAAAAAAAGAAGTTAGATGGAAATGTTTTCCTAAGACATGACAATTTCCAAAGAAATTTAGAACAATATTAGATATGGATATAATGCTTTCGAGACATTCAATTCTCAAATGTGAGTATTGAAATAAACAACAGTTTCATAGTTCATGGAAATAGCTAAAATCTACAGTTGCTTAAATCAGCCAGGAATATGATACATATTGAAAATAACATGCATATGATATAGGGATTTTTTTTTTAAATGCCATATACATTCCGAGTAAAGTGACATCATATTAAAACTTTCTTTTGTAGCAATTCATATAAGCAACATTTAAAACTCATTTTCAGAGGTAAGATGTATGCAAATGTTGGCTAGATTCTCTAATTTGTAAAATGCCCTTTTACCACAAGGAACTAGTGTATAACGAAATTGCAACTTTGGGAAGAACATGAAACCACACAATGCAAAATGAGGGAATTGGTCCTTACTTGAAACTAAGGGACCATCGTCTTCATTGTCATACACAATTGCCGCTTTGAAGCCAGCCTTTTGTGCTCTTCTGACTTTCTCTTCAAAGCTACACCCCCCTCTAATTATTAAAACAAAAGGTGAACTTGTATTTGAAAGCGGTTCAACATTATTTGTCAGTTCTGTACAAGCATCAACCGGCTCTGCAATATACAAGACCCCACATTCTCCAGAACCTTTCATCGCTGGAGCTGAAATCAAAATGGCTCTCATGTCAAGAGATGGATAGAAGGGTGTGTGTGTGAGAGAGAGAGAGAGATAGACAGACAGACTTAGTGACACCACCTACAAAATAAAGTATTGACTTTCTTCTCCATTTCATTCCCAAGAAACACAAATACAGGCAAACAAGAAGATAGCACTGGCTTTGTAACAACAGGCACGTGATTAAGCAAGTTTCACCACAAAAGGTAGTTTCTTACATAAATAAGAGCAAAAGTGTGCCTATATTTCCTCCTTTTTCTTACTTTCTCTGCTTGTTCCACAAATCAACTTACTCCTTTTCTCTTTTCAGACGAGATCCTAAATTTAACACATAAAAAATTCGGCTGAAAATGTTTTCCAGCTATAAAGCTGAACCAAAGTCCTACTTATGCTCAAATTTCAAAATTTCAAGATCCCAGGAACCAATCAGCTTCAACAACATCGAGTTTAGTAGAAAGCATCCTTACTCCCAGCTCATCTGAATTGCCAGTCCCAAATAGAATGCCCAGTAAAAAAGGGAACAAACAAAAAGGCCCAAAAAACTTACCAAAACTAGCTTCAATGTCGTCGAAGGATAGAGTGACGTTGTTCCCAATGAGCACCACCTTGGCCACCGCCATATAGCATGAAGCCGTCACAGAGAAGAATAAAAACACAAGAAGATTCATTGTCCTCACCAAAGCAAACCTTTTGAATTGCAAAAAAGCAAAAATTGTTCGATTAATTTCATCCAAAGCAGAGGCGGAGGAAGATTGGAATAAGAATATTGCTATTTAGGGTTTAGGAAAAGAAAATGATACTATAGAATCGATACATCAGCTTCCATATCTAGGAAGAAGAATCAAGTGGATCTTCTATTCATTGATGCTCTCGCCTTTACCTGTATCAAATTGATTGCTCTCTTCACATAAAAAGGAAGATTCAAAAGGGAAAACGAGTCAGATTTTTGCAGATAAAAATGTTTGTTATTCGAATGCTGATCACGAAACTAAATATTGATCAGAAAAACAAAAATATCATTATAATAATAGGCAATTATTGTACAAGGAATTGCGCTGAGTACCTAGGAGGAAAAATTAATCAGTATCGTCTACCTATACATCAAATATTGAAATTATAAAAATAATAAGTTTATTATTATTTATTAATTAATAAATTAATATGCTATTAATAATAAATTAATATATTATTAATAATAAGTCAGGTGTCAATTTATAAATCAATATACAGACAATAATAAATTATAATATCACTAATTATAAATTAAAATATTATAATTAATAAGTTAAGACATAATAAATTATTCATTAATAATAAATTAGAGCGATTTAATTAATAAATTAATATGTTATTAATTATAAGTTGATGTAAACTTATAAATTTTTTTATAGTTTTAATAAATCTTTCAAAGCCTCTTACGTGTATGATAGAATTTTATATGAATTTAACAATTTTATAGACAGAGCGTGTAATTTCCTCGTTTCGTGCTCAAGGAAAATAAACAAAAATTAAACAATAAAAAATTACCTAAAAAAAATGGAAAAATGTATGTGACGCCACCAAAGGAACTAGATTAGTCTAAAAGGGTCGCGTAGGTACCACCTGAGAGGGAGAGCAATCGAAATAATAAAAAAAATGATTAAAAAATTAATTAACCAATAATTAATAATCAAGCTTAATCTCGTGAATATGCCAACGCACTCGAAGGATGAATGAAGCTATGACCTGTACTGTTCTTATCTGGAACAATGCTTAAAAACAATTTTGGAGACAAGTCGAGAATTGTAAATTGAACGAACAACCCATGATATTTGTCATAATTTATTATTGTATTCTTTATATCCTTAATATAATATTTAATTAAAAAATTAATCTTATTCATAAATATAAAATATATTTTTTATATTTATTAATTTTTTAAAATTATCTTATTAATATTTTCTTAATAATATTTAAGTAAAAAAAATAAAAGACAGAGTTAAAAAAATTATTATGATATTTTAAAAAATAATTATATTAATTAGTTTAATTAAATTAATTAAATAGAAAATATATTAAAAATGATGGTTAATGTTTTGTGTGTGTAAACTTATAATATTTTAAAATCACTTTAAATTTGAATTTAATATCTCTGAAGTAGAAAATATTATGATTAAAGTTATCCTCACAAGTTTTTTTGTAAGATTTAAATTTTTTTTTAGTTTAGACAATTAATTATCATCTTAATTAATAATTTATTAATTTTTACTGTATTAATTGATTGATTGTAACATAAATTTTGTATTTAAAAACATATATAGTAAAAAACTTAATTATATTATTAAACCTCAATTTACTTGTAAGCTACTATCAATAATTTTAATAATTTTTTAAAAATTGAATCGGACTTCAAGTTAAAAAGGCTAGTAGCTCATAGTTCAAATAGTTAAATTAGTCAAATCATCTGCTGATAACATAATATTTAAATTATAAATAATATTATATACATATATAATGATATTTTCTCTTTTTTTTTTGTTATACGGATACTTTATAAAAATATTTTTTAATTCGTAATATAAGGTATTTGAAATATCATTAATATTTATTTGACCATTTTACTATTATAAATATAAAATTATAGATGATATATATTTAAAGTTTACATTAATATTAATAATTATAATATATATAATATAAACACACCCACGACATCAATTTTCAACATATGCAAACAACACTTTTTTTTAGATGTGTTTTTATTTTAAAAAATAGATAATAAATATTTAAAAAAGTCATTACCAAATATTTACTATTAACTTTAAGGTAAAATAATACTAAATATTTTAATTTTATTTTTATAATTCTAATTTTATTTATAATATAATTTTATTTATAATTTTTTTAATTTAATATAATTCTTGATATTTAAAAAAATAAAATTATAAATAAAATTATACTAAATTAAAAAAATTATATATAAAATTATATCAAATTAAAAAAATTATAAATAAAATTAATCATATATAAAAATAAAATTAAAATATTAAATGATACTTTACAATTTAATTTTATAAGAGGAGTTTATTTAAAAATTTGAATGTTTAATCAAAAGTCAAAACGTGTTGTCCTGTTTCCCAATCCCAATCACGCGTTCTTAGACCTCATTCTGAGCACCATGAATTTCCTTCTCACACCCCCTATTGATGCTGTAGCTTATAGGTTTAGCAAGTGAAACCCCCACAATCATCTTTCCTTCTCACTGCCGTCGAGTGTCGACTTCTTCATCTTCATTTTCTCTCAGTTTCAACTTGCATTTTCAAACAAGGAAGAAAGAACCACACCAGACGACAGATGGGCAAGCACGAAGAACTGGAGCAAGATGTAACGGCGAACTACACACTAGACACGACCGTGAACCCTCGTTCATCTCTCAGATTCCTTTTCCTGTTTTTCTACACCCATTTTTCACCTCTGCAAGTTTAGCCGTTCCGGATCCCGGCTTAAAAGCGGCTTCCGGTCGCTTTTCTCCGGTTCAAAACGGCCTAATGTTGAAAATGGCTCTGACCCCTCATCATCTACATAAGATTATTTTTGTATAATTATAGGGCTTCTAATAGGATCGACTATTTTGTTTGAATTAATTTTTAAAAAATAGCTTTTAAAAAATGATTTTAGTGAAAAATAATTTCGGAAAGAGAGAAATTTTTTCTTCTTGAAAATCAGAATTTTACTCTATAAAATCATGGTTTTCCATCGTAAAGATAAAATACTTTTTGAAAATTTTAAAATATTTAGTTATCATATTTCAAAACTACGGTCTGGAGCCTGTACTCTTAAAAGTGCTATTTTAGGATTACACAAACCCCTCTCAAAATTATATTATGAATGCTCAAAAAAAATATATGAATAAAACGACCATAACAATTTACGTTACTACATATACTCATGAGACATTTTTCTGAAAAATCTAAAAGAGGCATATTCTATTATCAAAATATTAATAAATATTGGAGAAGTACAAAGCAATATGCACGAGTACATATTTACAAGCATGAAGTACACCTACTTTACTCAACTACACATTATAGATGCTAAACTAGACAAGTACCTTTTGGAAAATCGTAAAACTAAATAGAAAAATCATTGTAATAAATAATAATTAGCATTGATAGTTATAATCTCTAGAACATCTTAGCATAACTAAACCCATATTGATTTGCAATAACTACCTAAATACGTCAATAAAATGCAGAATTTTTCTGGACTACACAAAAATTATGAAACTGCATCCAATGATATCTACCTGATACCAAGAACTATTTTAATTCTAATGTCCATGAAATGTTAATTTAATCTTCTTTATCTTCAGGTTTATAATACTCTTTGCTTTCAGCCTCTAAGGCAGAGTTGCTAGCATAATGATCAACCTGGGCTTCACTTTGTACCCTCTGATACTCATCATCTTCTTTATAGCAAAATATCAGAAGAAGCATCAATATTACAATCACAGCAACAAAGGCACACAAGATTTTGATGGCAGGAGATTTTTTCATTGCGCGCAAGAGCGACGGGCCACCGAGTCTTTTCTGTGTGGTTCTTCCTTCCCTGTATCCTTCTAGAAATTTACTGATTTGAGTAGCCTGATCCACCTCATCAATGCTTTCAGAACCAATAACCTAAAGATCATAAAAACTGTATTGGTTTCTCTCTTGAGGAAACTTTTAATGCAAGAAGAAAAAAAGCAGCCTGCAGATTTTAGACATAGAAACAATTCATGTGCTTGTGTACCCTGAGAAGGAAGTTAGATTGTGGAAACAACACAAGGGAAATCAAATCATCCAATGCCAGAAGATGTGCCTGTTTAGATTAGCTGTAGATAAGTGATTTTATACTGTATATGTGAGAGGAGTTTTGTCTGAGAGAGTGCAAAAACACTTGTTTTAGGTGCAAAATTCCACTTGGGAAAAGGACATATTGACAGTATACAAGGAGCAAATCATTACCATACCGCGCATTAAAAATCAGTTTCATTACATGTCTTTAGCTTTCTGGATTCCTCCTTGCTGATTTAGAAACTAGAAAATCATCCCATTCAAGTTTTTTCAGTCAGCAAACAGTATAGCACCTATTTAGTTTAATTACATATCTTAAGGACCAAGCATTACCAAACCATCATGAGACAGAATGACAGACCATGAAAACACATGAAACTTTGTAGCCACAAACATTATGGAGGCATTTGGTACACCAACATTATGTAAGATATCCCAGATCATAGATAGATATTTGGGATATGAGGGTCATAAGACCACCATTAACATGCTGGCATACCAAATACACTATATATAATCAAAGAACCTGTGCATACAACGATATGACGTTTTATCTTCTTAAATAAAGACAGCATACATTATCACCAAAAAAAAAAAACATAAAGACAGCATATATGCAATGTATGCAAGAGATAAGGAATATCAGAGCAAGATAAAGATGAGATTACACCTCTAAGTAAAACAGATGGAAACTGATTATCATATAGTGAGATTAAATTAGAGTGAACCTGACGTAATAGAAACTCTTTCAAGGTAGAAAACATTAACTTACAGTTAGGTAATCATCACTTCCATCCCAAACAACCATTTTTGGTAACTTATTGAGGTCGAATTTTTCAGCGAAATCTTCCAAACGATTAACACCAACATGACCAAATATTAAGTCACGATTTGTAGATGCAGCAGCCTTCAATAGTTTAACGAATTTCTTTGATCTTTCTTCATCCTCATCCTCAAAAATTGTCAAGACAATTTTCCTCCCATCAGTTTCCATCAACTTTAGTGTGTCAAAGGATACAGGTGCCACTAAAGGAATCAGGTTTTGTTTCACAAAATCTTCCACTAACTTCTCTGGTTTTTGAGACAAGAACATTACCAAGGAAATTTAAAATGATGTATCAATAAAAGTTGAAGCATTTAAAATATTAAAATTGAAGGACAGAGCAACTATGTCACAACATGCCATGTGACGTACCACAATGCCATGTTGGTTTCTATGGAAGCAGCAAAACATTTCGAATATATAGAATATATTGGGATACTGGCTTCATCACTCAGATATTGTTTGGAAGTAGAAATGTACCACACATAGAAGTGGGAAAAATTGAAGCATAAGTTGTAGGACTTAACACTCTGCTTCTCTTTTACTCTTATCTTTTGAAGGATTTTCTTTATCTTTATTTTCAACCTATAAGTGGAACTTAATGACGTCATAAACAGAGAAACAGATTCCAACAAATACTCCAGGAACTTTAAAACTCAATGCAGTGGCAAGAAGAAATGCATGAGAGAGGAGAGAGGTTCAGGGAAGTGATGCTTAATATCTAAATAAAACAATTTAAGATCTGAGTATAAACTAACCTTCGAAGGGGCCATATAAAGTGCTCCACTCATTGTAATCCTGATTAATGGAAACCAAAGCAGGAACCTTATCAAAATGATATGATCCCATGACATCCGCTGAAAAATCCTTTGCCACGGAAAACCATGCATTTTTCTTATACTTCATGGCTGAATTTTCTATCATAAAACTACTCAACCCAAAACCTATAAATATGGGGAATAAAGTGCCGGATGCTTCCATGAAGCTATTAATAGCAGAATCTGAATCAAGAACGGTAACATCTGGAGCAGCAAACTTCTTTAGATAATGAACTAGTTGATCTGCTTTCCTTGGTCCACGATAGTCTGTGGGTACACCATGTATAAACAGCATAAGGGAAGGATAAGCACTACATCACAGAATAAAAGTTTAGCATAAGTTTATTTCCAGTAAGGAAAGAATAATATTCTAAACTAATTCCCTCTAAAAATAAATTTTAATTTCAAAAATGATAAAATAAATGGGGGCCAGAACAAAGAGAGAAACATGATAGACATTTCACATTTCAATGGAAATGTGAATGGGAAAACAACGTCAGTTCACTTGGAAATAAATATTGTTTCAGACAATCAATATACAGGGCAAAAGAAACATACTAAACATCGTATTTTTTTGCAAGACGGGCAAACTTGTCTGCATCCACTTTTGCTATAACTATGGGTTCCTTTAAGGCTGCAAGTACAGGTGCAGCTGCATCTAACTGCAAAGTAACAAATCAGATATTTCATCCTACTCACTTGAAATGAAACATAAGTGACAATCAGGCATGTTTGAATGAGAGAAGTCAAGCATGAATTTGCTGTGGTATATTACAACTCTAAAGCCCTTTGCAGAAAACTCTTGATCTATGAAATGATGTTAAGCTTATCAAGTCATTGACAAAATTTAACAACTTGGCAATTTATGTCTAGCATTTATAATAAATATTATATATGGATGTTTAATTTCGCTCTGTTGTCATCTTGTCAGGCAATACAAAGAAGACAAAGCACACTTCAGCATGTGAACCAATGGTATTGTTTTGTTTTTCTTCTTTTCATTTAATTTAACTAGGAAGGCAGAAGGAATTATAAAGGTTCAACTTATGCCATTTTCTTTAACCAAAATGAATAAATTTAGGATTTATGACGTCCGTTTAGCACATTACCTTGAATCAATTCAAAGTTAAACAAATAGGAAAATATATATCAGAGAACACTTAATCATTTGCAACATGAGGTGAAAGCAATTTCAGTCCTTCTATCGTCTCTATTATTATTGTCTATCAAGTTCCACGTTTCATGAAGAATTCCGTTGTGGGTGATGGGCTTAATGTCATGGTCCTTGGAAGGCCAAACTTATTAGCATTAAAGGGTTAATGACATCATATCCCTCCTCAAATTGTCTTATTCAGCTCAAAGTGAAAAGAGGACATGATTATTATTAACTTTCCCAAATCTGTCGTATATCATTATGGAAAAAGAAAATAAAAATATACTTCTAGTGTGATAAAATAGAAGACCATGATGAGCAGCCACTTTGGACCAATTCATCTCTTGTTTCAGTACCGTTTACGAAATTAAATATTTCCAAGGATCGAGCATGGATACTGCAATTCCTAACATGCATTACAAAATGCATAAATAAATATTGAAAAGACATTTTTATGGCGATCAAATTGAAGCAGCTAGCTAATAATAATAATAATAATAATAATAAAAAAGCTCTTCCTAATGAGTTTCAAGTAAACCCAAAGCTCAAAAATGAATGGTTAAATACTGTCAAACACCTTCAAATCATCCGCAGCAATTATTCAGATTGCGTATTAGAAAGTAAGGAGAGAACAATACCTCGGGGGAGAGAAGCTGGCAGTGACCACACCATGGAGCGTAGAAGTCAACCAAGATACGATTGAACGTCGATATGGTGGAATCGAAGTTGGATTCATCCAATTGCAACACCGTGCCGTCCACCGGGAAAGGCTGAACTGAAGAAAACGATAAGGAATTGAAGAGCGAAAAAGAAATCAAAAGAACCGCAAATGCTAGTGAATGCTTCATCATTGACGATCCAAATGGCAATCACAAGGTTTCTCTACGTTCTGTATCTCTTCGTCTTGCCTCTCTTCGCTTGTTTAAACTTCGTTATGCAATAATAAACGAACCTTCCTTCTCTGCCGCGAGTATGGTCGTTTTGTGCACGTACGTATTTCTGTTTCTGTTTTTCCTTGCTCATGTTTAGATGTTATTGATATTGATGATGAGGATAATCATTAATAATTAAGGGATTGATTAATTAATGTTGAAAAGTATAATATAAGAATTAAATATTATAATTTATAAAAAAAAATAGCAACTTTAAAGTTTATTTTAATATTTCTATGCATTTTTTATTTGATTTGATTATCTCAAGTTGACAATTTAAAGTGTTTTCTAAGAAAAATTAGATTGGGAATGCCATTCATTCCCGATTTATTCAACCATGTGCTACTTTTGAACAAGGCTTTGCTTTTTCAAAATATAAGGTTTTTAAAATCTGAATTAAATTCAAATATTATTGCACAATTGAATTTTTTCTAGTCGAATTTTGAAATCTAAATAAGTCTTATTAAGTATAGAAAAAGGGTCATATTTAGTAGTGAACATTTTTCAAGGAAAGGTCTTAACAATTTAAATTATTCATGATATTTGCAATGTTAATTTTTGTCATGAAAATGTTTCTCAATTATTTAATTTAAAAAAAAATTACCTCTTAAACTTTAAAAATTTACAAAGAATTTCTCAAATTTAAATTTAAAATTTTTATCATATATCTTTTAATTGTGATGAAGCTTACATGCAGAAGTATTTCTAAAGTTATAAAAACACCTTATTATTACCAATAAATATTAGTCCTAATAGAAGATACTTTAGCTGCTTAACTATGAGATTTCGAGTTTAAATTCGTATTAATGCAAGAAAAATAAACCTTTAGAAGAGTTATTTTTAATTGGGCTCAATAATATTTAAATCTAATCTAGTCAGATAATCATATAAAAAAAATCAAAACCCTTATACTTGGACTAACTAACCAACAAAATCAAGTTCTTCAAACCTTGGAAACATTTGAAATATTTTGTTTTGTAACAATGAATATAGAATTATCTCCATTAATCATGTTATCATGACGTGCACATCTTTGATATTTTTTAAAGATGCATAGAGCTTGTATTTCTTATTTAAATCAGTCAAATCTAATTTCTTGCACAACTTAATAGGCTAAACGAAAAATATAAGCTCCATATACATAATTACATATCTAAATATGTGTAAATAATTTCAATTGAATTATATAAATGCTACATGCTCCCTTTTTAACTACCACCTTTACTAACATCAAAGGTAAAACAGCCTATGAATTTGACCCATGCGATCCAAGATTTTAGCCTTATAAATATGCGATCCAAAATTACTAAACCCGTTTCGATATAAATTAATACCTTGATTGGTAACGGTATGTATCGCTTAAATGAAGTCTCGAATTCGAGCCTTGACATATATAGAAAATCCCTGTTCGAAGACTCACCCACAGCCAAGTACGCGACGCGGGTCAAATCCGGATGTAGTCAGGGCAAAACTCCGATGAACCGGGTAGGTAACAAAAAAAAAATACCTTAATTGGTCTATTTTTATGCTTTGAAGATAAAATATAAGGACTCCATTGAAAATGAAGATAAACTACAAGAATTAAACGATAATTTTTTTTTATAATTATTATCAAGCTAAGAATGTGAAACATCTATTCAGCAGCTAATATGAAAGTCTGAGATCATGAAAGGTCATCTGTGAAATTAACAAGCAGAACGAACTTTTGAAACTTACAAAAAAGATGAAGGCTATCCAAATCTAAGCAGCCTAAGAAGCTGACAAAACCCTAGAGTTCTATCTGATTATCCTTGCCTCAAATTACATTTATAGCTCCCATATAGTAAAACCCCTCAGTTACAGAATAAAATAAACGCACGCATAAATCTTCTTATTTTGTATTGACAATAACAAGTTAGATGAAGTATATCTCGCTTTTGCCCCTCTTAATACTAAATATTATATATATATATATATATATATATCCACATATCAATTGTATCAGCATCAGGGGGCTAACTTGGCTTTGCGTCCTCTATTGTGTTGTCTCAGTCTCTGCAATTGAATCCGTAAACTGTAGAGAATCATGATCAAGAAACTCAATGAAACTCACTCCATCTTTACACGCTTAGAATTGCTTTCCTTCAACCAGTCAATGCATTCTTCTGCAGTTCCAGAAGGATTTGCTAGTTGCCAAGCCATTGCCTTGTCAAGCTGTAAAAGCCAAAAATGAATCCAAAAGTATACTTGTGTGAGTGCAATTGTATACAACATGTTTGAACAATAACAACAAGCCTTATCCACTAAGTGGGGTCAGTTATATGAATCCCACGGCATTATTGTGCTCTATCAACTACCAAATCTTTGGGTTCAACATGTTTGAACAGTATCAGAAAATATGGTAGCAGCATAATAGCTTACCCACTCCTTCACAAGTGGTCCTCCTTTAAGCTG
Source organism: Leucaena leucocephala (assembly GCA_037074615.1). NCBI lineage: Eukaryota > Viridiplantae > Streptophyta > Magnoliopsida > Fabales > Fabaceae > Leucaena > Leucaena leucocephala. Next base: position 31,146,680 of record CM073521.1, read on the forward strand.
CAAGGTACCCATAACTTCTTTCCCATTAATCAACGGTTTTACTTCCCAAATATTTTCCAGACCTACAATTCACCAAACGTGTCAATCTGACCTCGAAAGATTTACACAAAGGAGACAAGGAGTATTAAGACTGCCAGATAAAGCACATATAGCAGAATGAAAAGAGAAGGCACTTTTAGCTCACCTAGTTTGATTATGGAATTCTCCAGAGTCTTGAATAGATCTCTTCGTTTGCGCAGCTGCGAGTGCTCGTCCTCGGCATCACCAATTTCAATGGGATGTACTAATGTGGATATAAAAAGTGCAACTCGCCAATATTCTTTTAGTTCTCTTAAGAGAAACCCTGCATAAATGCTCATAGGTAAGATGAAAGCTTGGTCTTCAGGCAAGCAAGAGGAGATTGAGCATACTAACACAATAACAAGTCCTATTAAGTCCTTTTAATTTCAAGGTTAAGTTGTTCTTTAGTTCCCACAGTTTTACTCTATTTAGAATTTAGAATTAGGTTTCTATAGTTTAAAATTTTGTAATTAGGTCCTGCTAGTTTTAAAATTTTTAAAGTTAGCTCATGTTATTAATCTTCTTTCAATATGTGGCTAAATTTTCAACTGACCAGTCATAAAGGTAGCAAGAATGTTGTACCTGTCAGTACACGGAGTCTTGAAGATATAGGGACATCAGCCAAATCCCTCATCCAATCAACATCTAGATTGACATCCTCATTCAAGGCAAGACAAGGGATTAATGACTTCAATTTATGTAATGATTGGTGTAAATCAAGCACCTGCATCAAGAAGAACAAACACAAACAAACAAACAAACAAACAAACAAACAAACAAACAAAATAATTCAAATATTAGCCGAGTTGGAATACGCTAAACTAATTTTTATTACGGTTGCAAGCTGCAACATGTATAGTTCTTCAGAATTTACTCAGTAGAGATGAGCAATGACCTTTTCTGCATCTTTAGCTTTTCTCTTGAGAGACTCCCGGATGATATGATTGACAACAGGAATCTGCAATTAAAAACGTATTAACCAACCAAACAAGCAATTTACTTGAAATAATAGCTGCAAGAAGAAAACAACACTAAGTGCAATAATTAGATACCAGAAGAAAAAGAACACATAAGTACACTTCAACAGGTTATGCTACATGAACAATTCAGCATGCCTCAAGAAATACATTTTGCATCTTAGCATTACAAGCCACTGTAGCACAACATCAAATAAGAAGAGGAAAGTACCTCCTTAGCTTTCTTATCTTTGTAAGTGGTACTTCTCAGGGGAAGAAACAAAGCAGCATACAGCGTTAATCTCCTTTGTTCATCCTAAAACACAGAAAAACATTGTTTACTATCATCAAAACCCAAAAGGAAAAGGAATAACCTTGAATACAAGTCCCTAGTTACTAGGATAATGAATAAATCGAGAATATGGAGTAAAAATGGTTAACTTAGACCATTACTTACAGTAAAGGTTGATTCTCCAACTAAATGGATAAGATTCCACGCAGTATCCAGGTAAGTAATGCAATGCCTGAATAAAACAGTTATCAACTGATCAGCATGACCAGCCAAAATATCCAAACCTCCATGGAACTTGAAATCTTCAGACATCAAAGAAGGATAGTCTTATTATAAGTCATTCCAACTGCTTCATGTCATGTCCATAGACAGGTATAGGGTTTTCACCACAATTTTATTTGAGTCTGGATGAAAAATAATGGCTTTGGTCTGTTATCTGGCATCTAAACTACCTATATTTTTCATCAATATCTTAATATACAAAATTTTAAAAACATGATATAAAGAATAAATGCTGGTCTCCAATTTATAAACTAGACCTGTCACATCCATCAGTAATGGGAGGCTCAAACTCAGAAGGAAGACTGAAGACAACCCAAAATAATGTCAGATCACATATATGAGTCATTGCTTTGACAGGTTGGTTTCCAGATATCATTAGATCAATCTACAAAATAGAGACAAAAAAAGTATAAATAACTAACTTCTCCATATAAAGTAAATAAGGGCAATTTTCTATAAGAAATCCAGACAGAATTCAAAAAACTATAAAAGGCGAAATGCAAGATTGCAAAAGTACTTCTGTTCCAATTCGCTCTCTGCTAATTTTAGCAGCCAGTGCTTCTTTCACTTCATCATACGCTGCAGCTCTCTTCAGGTCTTGATCAAGAATAAAATCAAATCTAGCACCTAAAATGATAATAAACAATGTCCATCAGTTTAGAAGAGATAGCAGTCAAAATATATAAGCAGAAGCAAGCAAACAAACAAAAAGTTTTTGTGATAGTGTCAAGAACTAATGGCGTGTGTATAATGGCCGGGGATGAAATATAACAGAATGAAATAGCTAAAGTAGATTGGGCCAATGTTTGATAGATATTTTAAGGATGGAGTGGAGTGGCAAAGGATGGCCTCCAAGACCACTGCTCATCATCCAAACTCCCAATTATTGTGTCCCTCCTAATTGGGGGATCAAGGATGGAATGGAAAAGACATGAGGCACAGATACAACTATATCCTCCTTGGCTAATAAGAGTATGCGTCGATGTCTATGTGCACTAACAAACACTTCACGAAAATTATGCCATACCAAAACGAATGGCTCGAAGAACTCTTAATGGATCATCCAGAAAGGTTTCCTTTGGAGGCAAAGGAGTCACTATCTTTCCAGATTTCAGGTCAGAGATCCCTGAAGGGCACCAAAAAGAAAATCAGATTGACAGATAAATGGGAATTGAGCATCTCCGAACAACTTATTTGGGGAATTATGATCTGTTCCCACCTCTTTTAGTAAAATCTTCAACTGAGTCAGTGTTGATATTGTAGAATAAGCTGTGAAGCACAACCATATATGAGACTATCCTCCAGAATATGAGCAGGAGCAATATGAATATAAATGCATATGTGACCAACAAATAAATAGAAGGAACTGGATCTTATGATTGTTGATTGTGTCATGCCATGTGCATAAAACTGTTAACATTTTAGGTTAAGAAAGATACCTGTTTATGGTCAAGTCCCTCCTATACGCATCTTCTTCAGCAGTGCCAAATCTTTGCTGTTAGACATAAGATAAATTTTAATCCTGGCATTTGACTTGGATACTGTGTATTTTAAACGATTTCTAGAAAAGATGTTCAACTTTGAAAAAAAAAGAAGTGCACTTAGCACCGAGCAAAACAAGAAAGAAGAGTAATTGCACATGACAACAACTTTTGGTTAAAGCAGGTGACTAATTATGGGAATAAAGGCGCACAGTTTCATCCCAACAAAGTCCCTCACTATAACAAGAAAACCATTAATGATTTTCATTTCCAAGCCAAACTAAACATATAAAGCAAACTTGAAATCCTAGGAGAATAAATAATCTATTCAAAAACAAAAAAACTACTAATCACATACCTTGGTAGGAATGCGACTATTTTCAGCATACTCTTCACTCCTCAAGTTTACAAAATCAATCCAAATATCAAACAGACGCATCCTTGCTGTTTCCAAGTGTTTGGATTGCTCCGGGTTACTGCAAAAGAAATCCTCCTTTAATTATATAAACGACATTCAAAATCATTTTGTCTAAAGAGTTACTCATTCAATGAAAACACATTACAGGTAATATAGAAATTACAGTGAAGCTTATACATACCTCTCAATAACACATACTCCTTGCGCATCTTCACCCACTGACAACAAGTACTCCCTCACCTTATCTACAAATTCAGTACCCATCATATTGTCGAGAGCGATATCAATATCATAGCAATCTTTTCCCAGAAGCTGCAAAGCAAACAAGCACCCAATAATTGTAAATACTTTCAACAATCAATTAATCACCATTAAAAGAATGCATTTTCACATTACAAAAAAAAAACCAGTTGATCAACAGACCTTGTCCCGAACCCACCCACCAGCAACTCGAAGCTGAGTCTCAAAACCGAACCGGCGAAGGGTAGCGAGGAGCCTATCGAAGATCTTCTTCTCGGTATCGGACAGTTCAATCCTGTCCCTGACTTGATGGCGCAACGGTGAGCTGGTGGCCATTGAAGCGTAACTGAGAAAGCCAAGGGTTTTGGCTCTAAGGCGGGGTTTGGCGGGGCTCAAAGAATTAGAGAGAGAAAGAGAATGCGGGAGAGAAACGAACTTTGAGAATTCCTCGAGGCTAAAATAGGAGGGACGCAGATGGTGAAGGGGCTGCTGAAGCTTTATAGCACTTCTCAGAGCGGTTCCCATGAGGCTTTTGAATTATCCCCAAAGTCCCAACTTCCTTCCCCATGTCCCGTTGAAACTAGGCAAAAAGATCCTCATTTTTTTCCATCGAAATTGAAATTTAAATTTCCTTATTTTATCCTACAAAAATTAATATATTTATATTAATTAATACTAAAAATATAATTCATCCTGCAACAAAAATAATTCATCCAAATAAAATAATGAAGGCAATGGCAGAGTCTACCACTTACTTACTTTTACTCAAGTGAAGAGAGTATTACCACTGATGCTAATTTAAGCTTGTTTAATCAAAATATTTTAAACATTAGATTAAATATCTAAATTTAAAATAAATTAATGGGACATTATGTAATAGAGCCATGATTACGAAGCATTTGTTTAGTATTTTATAAAAAAATATATAATGAAATTTATATTCTATTTAAAAAAATAAAATAAATATAAAATAATCTGTTTAACTCTATCAATATTAAATATGGAAAATATAAATGTCTAAATGTTAATTTGAGTAGATTCCTATATATTGATTCAAGTAAGTTTGAATTTGGATTAGACAACTAAAGCTATGTAATAGGGATTATCTGATTTATTGTAATATATTGTAATCAGAATTACACATGAAATTTAATTGAACCAAATACATCTTCTGTGTCACATATTTACATTACATATTCTTTTTTTATTATTTAGACAAGGGTATATTACATATTCTTTTTAAATAGCTATCGAGTCAGGGCTATGTGGGTCTTTTATTTTAAGGCTTGATTTATGGATCATTTTATGGAAGCAGCCCAGGTTGGGCTCGACTTGTTAATAAACCGAATCAAGTAGCGCTGGATAAGGCTCAATATCTAATCTAGCCCAACCCGTAACACCCTTGAACAGTTAGCATTGAAAAGTTGGCTAACCAACCTTCGAATCTCCATCCATCCACCACCGCGGATTTTGCGAGCGGAACGGTGAGATATATGACTATTTAAAATATATTTAATCTTTAAGTAATATTATTTTATTGTGGTTCTAGTCGTAGCGCTTGGAGAGTCATTCTATCTCTTGAGTACCTAAGCTTTTACCTTAGAGTAATTGATAATTCGCCCTACCTAATATTTGTATAGCATAGGAAGAAGAGAGACTTCGTCATGCCTTTAGATCGTAGATGAGCTCAACTTCTTTCTAAAAATTTTTGTACAAACAAAAAACTTTTGAATCTCCGATGGTTGAGGTGCCCGCATTTAGTACTCAATAATATTTTAAATAAGATTCTCCTTAATTGGAGGATACATATACTTAAATATATATATAGATATATAATGCCCGCACCTAATAGGAGTTGAATCTAACAGAACATGATAGTCCTTCACAATGTGATGAACCAAAGTTTGAATCACCGCAAGGATGTGTGCCTAAATTTAGTGTTTAATAATGCCTCAAACTATATTATCTCCAATATGATGATACCAATGAAGACCAAAATATATACTCTTCTAATTTTAATATATGACCTAATTGAGGAGTTGATTTTAGTTATAAATATAAAATATATTTTTTATATTTGTTAACTTTTTCTAAATTACCCTTTATTATCTATTGGCACTCCCTCAATAATAATCAAGTAAAAGAATAAGGGAGATAATTAAGGATGATGATTATAATATTTTAGAAAAGACATTTCATATTAACTAAGTTAACTAACTTTTTTAATATAATCATATTATCAACTTTTTTACTCTTTCAAATTTGGATATAATTAATTTCAAGCCTCAGCCTGTTATTATACATCATTATCACATAACTCATATTATTAACAGCCTTAATTTCGGATCTCTACACCACACCTATCCATGGAATTCCTTACACAAATGCTTCAACACATTGACTTAGTCTATTATCTCCTTGCCTCTTCATTTCACCTGCTTCTCCATAATCAGAACATTTTTGCACTCAGCATAACATTTTCTGGGTTGTATAGATTCAACGTATTCATCACATACAGCTTCAACACTAATACTTTGATATTCTCGTTAACGTATTCAACCTTCAATATTTGAAATTTTCTTCTCATCACTGTTTCTTTCCATCGATCGTTCCAAAACCAGAACACCATATTGATCGTTCATATCAGGCATTGTCATTTTCTGGGAGCATCTAGCATGCATGAACGCACGCGAGCTCGGTGCCTCAAATCGCCATCGACGCGTGTGTCATCTTCTCCAATTTCTGCATGCTTCAATTCTTCACCAACACGTATTTTCCTTCACTTCCCCGAGAAAACAACAAACCCATGTCTCTGCTTACACAAATCTAGACCCCATTTTCTTTGTATCTACATATCATTATAGAGGTTAGCACTTGATCTTTTCTTCTACTCCCTGACTTTTCTATATATATGCGTTCTTCTTCCTATTTTCCGATAATTTTTATTTCCTTTCTGGGAATTAATTATTAAGATGGTAGATCAGAGAAAGAGAGTGATTACACGTTGTTTCCCTAGTTACAATAAACTCATAAGCATCCTCAATGTGGTGTGTTTCGTTGTGCTGATTCTGTTGATCTCCGGGACGATCGAGCTCCCTTCGTCGATATATTTCTATTCATTACCTTCAGTCGCCATCTTCAACAACGACACTTCGAGATGGTCTGATATTCATCATGACGCTCATGGCTTCACCGATCTGCTCGAAGCCTTTAAGGAGTGGGATGCTCAAGTGGGCTGTGAGGGGTTTAAGAAGAAACTGCAGAATTATACGAGTAATATGAATGGTTCTTCTTCTTCATCTTCTTTCAAAGAAGAGATTCATGGAGGAGTGTGTGAGGGTTTAAAGATGAAGCATGTGAGTGTTTTGGTGAAAGAGCCAACGTGGATTCCTGATAATTTGGATAACTTGTACTCTTGTCCATGTGGTTTGAGCTGCTTGTGGACTAAATCTCCTGTTCTTGCTGATAAACCTGATGCTCTCTTGTTTGAAAACACTAAGCCTCCACTTCGGGTAATCCATATCTCTTCTTTAACTTTAAACAGCTTTAGTTTATGATCAAGATCATATGTTCGATTCATATGCTATAATTTTTTTAATGAAAGAAGCAGTAAGATATATAGGCTATAATCTGTTTCCTATTAGTGAGAGCACCAATGAAAATCATAACTGAGCATCTTCTTGATGAAATTAAGGATTGAGTATAGGTTGGTTCTCCTCCCTCTCCCACCTCAACTATTTATCTCGCCTAGGTGCTCATGGCAGTTCTGGAGTGGGCCTCGTAAAGGTTCTGATCGATAAGAGATCAAGTGAAGTGTCAAGGAGTGTAACTATTATAGGATTAATTGAAGGAGACTCAATAGTATGTGATATTAAATCTCAAATTAAGTATTATGGATGCTCATCAATAGGTATTTAAGTAAGTTGGTTCTAGTAAGTAACTTTTGGGGTATAAAGTTTTTCAATCCTACTACTTAGGTACCCATCAGGATTTGATTTTTATTCTTTTTGGATCTACCATGTGAAAATCAATAATGGCGTTTTCTGCCAGAAAGAACTTGTATCTACTCTTTACCTAGAGGGGGGAATATTCCATCTAAATCTCGTTATAAATTAAGAAAAGATGTAGTAAAATATATGTAGTCCAGGCTTGAGAAAAATGACCTGAATTAATGATCAGTTTGTTGAGATCTGAGTGAATATGAACCACCAAATATGACAGTTGAACAGAACATGTTAGCTAGAATAATGAATTGACATATATATATATATATATATAAATTCTTTTTGTTCATCATCATGAGGATGAATAAGTGAAATAATGGATTGATGATGATGATGATGAACAGAGGAAGGTGGGAGAACCAGTAAGGGTATATATGGATCTGGAACCAGACAGAAAAAGAACGGGTCGGGAGAACATTTTCATCAGTTATCATGCTGACGATGATATCCAGACAACCTATGCCGGTGCCTTCTTCCACAACAACCGAAACTACCACGTTTCCTCTCACAAGAACACTGTAAGTCTTCATTAATCCCTTATCCACTAAATAGTTTATGACATATATATATATATATAATGTCTTCCTACCTAATAAGTTTATGGCTCATGCTGTAGCTTGCTAAAAATTTATATATAATATGAAAAATTTTCATAAATCCCGTCCTTACGAGACTTGAATAGCGCGGCTCATTTCTCACATTATATCTAACATTTGGTATCTATACCATATCTTTTAGGGTTAATTATCCATGAAGTATACTCCGTGAGTCTATCATCAAAGTATGTGTTTGGAAAGTATTTAAAACCCGGTTTTAAAAAAGTTTTTAGCCTAAACTTTAGTTTAAAATTTTTTTAAAACAAATAGCAATATTTGTCTAAAAGGGCTTTTGAATTAAACCATAGTTAAAACTAAGGTTTTGGATAAACTACTGAGACTAACTTTTGAAACAGTAAAAGATCTTATGAACTATCCAATTACTATTTTACTCTTACTTTTTCTTACATTATATCTCCTCTCTCCTCTCTACCTACTCTCCTCTCTCTTCTCTCCTATCTCTTTTTTACCTTCTCTCCTCTCTCTTTTTCACCCTCACTCTTCTCTCTTTTCTTATATTTTTAATAAAATCATATCATTTTTGGTAATTTTCTAATTATAAACGCTTTTTTAACAATAACCATCCAAACAATTATTTATTCAAAACTACTTTTTTTCACAATTTTTTTTAAAACCCTTTTCTAAAAGCTATCCAAAAGCTCTCTTTTTTTCATAAATCATTTTCCAAACTCTTATCCAAACTTATCCATAAATTTAACATTTGGTATAAAAGTAAAATACATACATATAAACCTCTAAAAATAGAGCAAAACTCCCATTTCCTTTAACGGTCAACAGGTTCTCTTTCTCCCCTACACACAGTCAACATATCTACGGTTAATAGGGATTGGAGTTTTGTTCTCTTTCAAAAGGTTCATGTATACTTTTTAGGGTGTATTTGGAGAATAGATTATAGAAAGAATAGATTTTGGAAATAGAGATGTTTGGATGATTAGTAGCAGAATCATTTTTTATATTGATAAATTACCAAAAAATGTATGATTTGATTAAAAGTAAGAGAGAGGAAAGATGATAGAGAAGAAAGAGGAGAGAGAAGAGAGTGTAGAGAGAAGAGAGGAGAGAGAAAAAGAGAGATATGAGAAGAGAGAGAAAAGAGAAAAAGAGAGATAAGAGAGGAGAGGAGAGAGGGTGTAAAAAAAGTAGTGGTAGAATAGTAATTAGATAATCCATAACCTAGGTTTCAAACTAAAAGCTATTTTTAGTGGCTATGTTTCAAATCGAGGTTTTGCCCAAAATCAATTCTCAACAAAAATGACTGTTTGTGTAAAAAATTTTCAAACCGTGCTTTTTGCCAAAATCAATTCTTAGAATTGATATCCAAACACACACTTAGCAAAGTTTATGATAACATATGCATATATAAGTCGTTTTTTTAAAAAAAATTCTTAGCAAAAATATAAATTGCAATAAATTTTATACAACCTCTAATCATAATCATAAAAGTTAAATAAAAAATTTTATTTTAATTATAAATTAATACTTCAATCTATTTTGTCACATAATATATAATTTTTCTCTCAAAACAATCATATTGATTATACACACCCGCATTTTTTATCAATAGGTATTTATATACATAAATAAAATAATATTTTAAATAAATTAATGTATATTTATTATAAATAGTTAATTTAACTAATTAGATATTTTAATTTTATACAAATGATAACTAACTCTATATATTATATAAAGGAGATGATAAGACTTTATATTTATATATTGACTAAATAGGTTGGTCAAAGTGACATAAATGAGGATTTTCATGATTTGGGACTTTGATTGTTCAGGGCCCACTTGTGTACTGGTCATCGTCGCACTGTGTATCAAAAAGAAACAAGATAGCTCAAAAGCTGCTTTCCATGTTGCCTCACCATTCCTTCGGGAAATGTCTCAACAACGTTAATGGCAGAAACAAGGCTCTCTCCTTCTACCCTCACTGTGCTCAATCTTCTTCCCCAAGATGGTGGGACCACCTTCACTGTGCCATGTCCCACTACAAGTTCGTCCTCGCCATAGAAAACACCTGGACTCACAGCTACGTCACCGAGAAGCTCTTCTACGCCTTGGACTCCACTGCCGTCCCCATCTACTTCGGAGCTCCCAATGTAGAAGACTTCGTGCCGCCTCATTCCGTCATCGATGGCTCCAAGTTCAGCAGCCTCGAAGATTTGGCTTTGTACGTGAAAGCTTTGGCCAATGACTCTGTAGCTTACGCTGAATATCATGCTTGGAGAAGATGTGGGGTGCTGGGCAATTATGGTAGAACCAGAGGACTGAGTCTTGACTCGTTGCCTTGTAGGCTCTGTGATCTTGTTAGCAGAAAAGGAGGAAGAAATGCAGAGTCCAATTGAGAGATTGCTTCTTATTAATCTCTTTGTAAAGGGACACAGTACTTAATTAGACATGGTTTTAACAAATAGGTAAAGTGAGTTATTTTTTTAATTAAAAATCAAAACGAAGAAAATTATGCAACTAAAATTAAAATTGGTATAATAACATTCAGGTAATTAATAGAACATCAGTTTTATAGAATGAGTGACAGGATTTTTTTTTTTAGAAAATTAGGGGAGCAAGTACTAGTGGCCTCAAAGTTACAAACCAAAATCTTTTTTTATTTTCGGTATATAAATTTTTAGAAAGGGGTTGAGCTTACTCATGATCTAATAGCAAGACAAAGTCTCATTTTTTCTTAGACGATACCAATGTCAGGTAGGGCAAGCCGTCTATTACCTTCAGACGTAAACTTAGGTACCTAAGAGTTAGGATGACTCCCCAAACTCCGTGATTGGAACCACAATAAATTGATACTCCCCAATGATCAAATATGCTCCAAATAATCACATGTCTTATCCCTCCACCAGTTACAAAACAGAATCGAATATGCAACTTCAAGCTCTTAGGCCCTTAGGCTATAAAGTCATTGGCAAACTATAAAAGAAGAAATTGAAGCAGCAACTTGATATCATTTTTTAAGATGTCACTAAAATCAGAGTTAGACAAGACGATGTTAAGCAAATTATGCTTGCATGTGACGATATTGATGTAATTTGAAGATGTAGAAAAAACCATAAGTGAATATTTCAGAGCTATATATGTCTGATATATTCTGGGTTTCTTGGTGATTTATACAGTTTGTATCTAAGATTACTTGGTGTTGTATTTATGTATATGATAGAATTATTGATGAATGGTTTACTTATCATAAAGGGTAATAAGTATTTCGCTTCAACAACTTTTTTGTTGTTGTTGTGATTATTATCATTTTAAGTTCAGTTTTGTCAAAAAAAAAAAAAATATGTTCCAATACATTAACTTGTGTCATTTTTCCCTTACCGTTTGTATTGGAACCTGAGAATTTTTCCAATCCCTTTCTGTTTCAGTTACCATTTGACCAAATAATCATATTCGTTGGTTAAAGGCTTCTGTTTAATCACTTTAACCGATAATTTGAACTACGAGTTACTTTAAGAAAAAATATTGAATATTCTTACAGCCAACAACTCTCATGTGTAACCTACATATTCAGTTGAGTTTGTTATTTCCAAAGATCACGTTCATTAATTTCCCCCCAGAAAAGATATTATTAAAAATTTTCTCATTCTATTTAACTGCATAGAATTGTTTTTTCGCCTGTATTCTGAAACAATGAATATTGGCGGTGGAGGAAGGAACAAGAAGAAAGAAGTAAAAGAGGCCAAGGTACAGTCATGGAAGGACAAGAAGGAAGTTGCTGATAAGGAAGAAGGTGACCTAAGAAAGGACATAGAAAACGTCAAAACATGGGTACTTCCTTTCCTTTTTGCTTTCTTCTCACTACAAGATTCCCTCAATAACCTATAGCCTTTTTGAGCAAACCCATAATGCTTCTCAAGAACTCAAAAGGTTTTTTTTTTCCTGATTCTGTATTATTTCACAGGTTGATATGATGCAATCCATGAACAATCGGCAGGTGAAGGAATATCTCAAGAACAGACCTGATGATTTGAAGATAAAAACGTGCCAAAAGAGCCAAAAGAGCAAGACAAAGGTAAGAGAAAGGATTACAAATTTGCAGGATATAATTTCTGAGAAAATCACTATAAGGTCCCCATGAAAGAATGGAGGAATATAATCACTAAAAAATCTTATAAATTCTAGTGTAGAAAGTGTAGAAAATGGTAACAGGCCCATGTTTCTTGTTGTGAGACTTTTTGGCAATTATATTTTTCCCTTGAGACCTCAGATATTTTCCCTAATTTTTTTGGCTCTTTTAATGCTCTAGATGTTCAATCAGATGAGTTTTATGCTGCAGATTCAGTGTACTGGGAAGCCCAAATCTTCAGCTTATAGTGGGATAATGGCTTCAGTTTGGAAGTTCCACAAGGACTAGGATTGGATCCAGAGTGCAATCACCTCCTATATCTTCACTCTCCATTAGATCTCCTACATTCAAGATTATTGATCAACTAATCTTTTTCAGATTGAGTCTATCTCAAAAGGTCTTTTTCATGACTGTATAAATAGCTTAGATATGCACTGCGTTAGGCGTCTGCTAAAGTTTTCTGCACTTGGCTACTTTCAATTTTCACCCAAGAATTTGAAGGGGGGAAGTTTCAGAAAAGAAAATTACCTAACAAAATGAGTGCTATGGGTGGTTACAGAAAATTGTGTCAATATAATGAGGACATTAAAGCTAAAGCAGGAAGTTATTATATAGTCTAAGGTTCAAACAGCAGCGGGGTGAGTGAAAGGGAAAGTTACTTTTCCGGACTCAAAATTCACAAAAAATTACATAAAAAAATCTTAAAAATCATAACTACACCAAGAACCAAAGTTTATTATCAGGTTTTAGACAGTCACTAAAGTTTTAGCAAAGTTACATGTAACTATAATAACATTATTAAAAACTTGATAGCAACATTCTTAAAACCTTGTCAGTCTGTGAAACCTAGCAGTAATTTTTAGTCCTTGGAAGTAATTACAGTTCTTAAGATCTTTTAACTTATTTTTTTATTAAGTTTGGGTCCTTAGATGTAACCTTCTCTAAATTAAAATTATGACGATCTAAAGCCTTGATAATTTAACCTTCAACTTTCCTACTTGACTACATTAGAAATACAGTTTATATATATTACTTTCATCTGTGAACTGAAAAAAGTTCTCACATTCCAAATTCTGCATATGTACACGTTGAAAATGATACGCCATCATCATCGACAATTTATAGTGTAAGCTGGATTTACCAGGAGGGGTTAAATGTGAAAAAAGGAATGAAAAGAAATACCTTATGATTTTGTGCCGTGTGACTTGAGCCTGCTATGTGATCTAATTCTATAACTTTCCTTTGAAAAACAAGAAATTAGCCTCTATACAGCGTGTCCGACCAGAATTCAAAGCATCACTAACATGAAGTCCTACAATTTCTGCAAAGAAACTCAACCTAGCCTCGTGTTTCTTCCTCCTCTCCTGCTAACAGCTTCACATAACCGGCACGGTAGTGTGTCAAGGCTCAGTGCTCGAGTTTTTCGATAATTACCCAACACGCCACACCTTCTCCATGCATGGTATTCTGCATATGCCACTGGGTCATTAGCTAGGGCCTTTACATAAGAAGCCAGTTCTTCCACCGACCTGAATTTTGTACCATCTATTATTGAATGTGGAGGGACGAAATCCATGACATTTGGTGCACCAAAATAAATAGGAACTGCACCAGAGTCTAAGGCGTAAAATAACTTCTCCGTCACATAACTATCTGTCCAAGTGTTTTCAATTGCAAGAACAAATTTGTAGTGAGACATGGCACAGTGTAAATGATCCCACCATTTTGGGGTAACATTGGCATCGTTTGCACACTCAGGGTAAAAGGATAGAACCATGTCCAGACCACCAACATTATTTAGGCACTTCCCAAATGAATGGTGAGGTAGCAAACTGAGGAGTTTCTTGGCAAGTTCGTTCCTTTGAGAAAGGCATCGCGATGAAGACCAATAGACAAGTGTATCCTAGAAATGAAGAAATTAGGCCAAGTTACTACAAGATCCTATTCTTGACATTCTGATTCAGTCTCAAATGACATATTACTTACATCGTTTTTATAAGGTGAGACGTGGTAGTTTCGGCCATTGTGAAACAGAGCACCGGCATAGGTTGACTGGACATCATCTCCAGCATGATAACTGATATACAGATCTTCTCGACCTGATCGCTTCCTCCCAGATTCAAGATCCATGTACACACGGAGCGGTTCTCCCATGCGTCTCTGAAATAAGAAGAAACGTGCATGAAAAAGTGAACCAAGTGGAATCTCATATAGGGCATTATTATCAACAAAATAAAGTCCTGAAAGCCCACCATGAAATGAGGAGAAGCATTTATGAAGGTAAGTGATTATGTTAAACATCTCCAACTGGAAAGAACAGCAGAATTACTCCATCGAGAGGCAATCAATCAATAAATAAAGGCAAAACTAAGACCTTAAATGCATAAACGCTCAACCTCCAGGATATTCTCGATCTCATTAGATTGCACGTACCATATGACAGACAACAGAAAGGAATTTCTACTATTGCAACTTCTACACCTACTGAAGTGAGCATTTTAGACAAGCCAATAACTACAAAGCGATTCTACACGTCAGTCAATAATCTCTGGCCAAGAAGATGGATTAATGCAGGCAACAAAAGCGTAACATTTTTGCCAAAGGGCATGTGTGTTTAAACAATTTCAATCTAAGGTTTCTGGATATTGAAAAGCCTCTATCGCAAGTAAAACAACACTATCCATAGTTACGTCCTATGGCAATTAGAAAGATAGATAGCTGTCATGAAACAACAATTGGGTCCACAAGTCTTAAAATTTCATTAACAAAGCATTCAGTACCTGGCAGTTTGCTTTAGAAGTCCATGTGTCATGAGTATAACTAAAGCTGCAACATCTTTCAAAAAGAATTCAAGGATATATAGCAGCTGTAAACTCTTTGATCTGATTTCTCTAAGCAATTAAAATCCCGAGTAATCCCCACTTTCATTAAAATTTCCTTCACTTTTGAGAACCCGTTTGGTTTAACTTATAGAGAAAAGTAATTTAAAAGTGATTATGGAGAATAGCTTTTGGAAGGAAATTGATTCTGAAGAAATAAGTATTTAGATACTTATTACTATAATGACTTTTTTCATAGGTAAATTGCCAGAAAGGGCATAGGATAAAATGATAGAGAAAAGAGACAGGGGCAAAATAGTCATTATATAGTCTAAAAGTGATTTTTCGCACTCAGAAGCTAGTTTCACAACCATAGTTTTGAACTCCTAAAACTATAGTTTAGTCCAGAAGTACTTCTAAACATAAATGGCTGTTTGGTAAGTTTTGGACCCAAACTATAGCACTTTTCTATACTCAAACCAATCAGGCACTCTATTATAGTACTTAAATTCCAAGCCAACTTATAAATCAAATTTACTAATACTTATCCCCTCAATTCCTGTAATGTTCAAGTCATGAATCATCACCATCAAAATTTCCTGCATCAAGATTTTTTGGTCAACTGACTTAAACTTCATCTCCAAGAATGTAAACATTAGAATCACAACTGCATGTGTTCTTCAGCTCCAAAAAAAAAAATCCTCATCCCACCCAGAATAGGGATCCAGCTGACCTAGGAACTAAGAAACACCAAGATCTGATACTGACTCATATGGGGAAACAATACGATGTGAAAACTCAGTTAAAATTGAACTCTAAAAATAGAAACATTAGACAGACAACAGCATGTGAATAATTCAACAAAATCTGAGGATCAGCAAGAACTGGTTTCAATAGACCTTAGAAGCACCACTGATCCCATAGTTACACGGGAAGCACATAGCAATATTCATATAACTAATGAATACAATTTGAAGTATCGTGTCATGGAGAGTATTGGCCACGTGTTAGACACTTCGTCGATTGCCCCATCACTAAGTCATGATTTTGAATATTGCCCTTGTTAAACATACAATATTCATATTCCACATCAAAATATTTTGATTGTAAAGAAAAAAAAAACCTAGCATATTTACTTTCAGCTAATCTGATAGAACGAAAAAGAAACGTTTTCAATCAAAGACCTACCAGAATCGGAGGCGTAGTCGTTTCAAACAATAACGCGTCAGGCCTGTCCGCAAGAACCGGCGATTTAGTCCACAAACAGCTCAACCCACACTGGCAGGAATACAAATTATCTAAATTGTCGGGAATCCAAGTCCACCCTTTCACCAAAACGCTGACATGGTTCAATTTCAAGCCCTCACACTTAGAATCACCCCCAATCTCTTGCAAATGAGAAGGACCCATCGACTTATTCAGCCTCGTCCCATCATATCTCTCCTTGAACCCGGAACAACCCACTTGAGAATCCCATTTTCTGAAGGTATCCACCAGATCGGAAAAGGCTTCTAGTGAGGATTTTATCTCTGAAGTTATGGGATCGTTGAGAGATTGGCGTGAAAGTGATAGAGAGGGAGACTGGAGGAAACCGAAGAAGATTACGAAGAAACTAAAACCAAGTATTAATGCAACAGTGATGGTGTTAATGGGTTTCTGCGACATGATGGCGAGGGCAAGATCGAGAATGGAATAAGCTATGTTTTCTCTCTGCTTTCCAAAGCAGAGAATGAGAGAGAAAGAACCAGAAGATGCATGAGAGTCCAAAGGCAACGGTCTTGCTCGTCGTTATCGTTACCATCACGTTATTTGCAGTCCGGTTGGTGGAATAGTCTTCCCGCACAACAGGACGAAAGACTGACCCCGAAGACACAATTTTTATTAGTTATTATTAACCGATAAAAAATGATCAAGCCAAAGAAAATCAATAAAAAAAATGCTCGTATTTTTTTTTATGATAGTTACTTTCTTTTTAATCAAAACCAATAAGGAAATTAAATTAATTCAAACGGATCCGATCTTGATCCTTAAAAGGTTGATCCTATCATTATCAACCGCCAGTGGGCAAATAGTGGGATGAATAATTTTTTTATAAGTAAAATGTCATGATGTATAATGAAGAAATGCAGAGGTGATTACACTGTACGAAGAGAAGAGGCTCAATGGAGGAGGGGGTGGATTGTATGAAGATTCTTCTCTGACATTTCCCTCTGGACGTCTTGTGGCGTATTCTCTTCCTTCTCTCTAACAATTTTATTATTCTATTTCCATTTATGCATTGTTCTTTAGATGATATATTTGTAAAACTAAATACGAGCTTGTATTTAGATCTTTATGTTTAATGGTTTTAGTTTTGGAATTTGAAGTCATTTAAGTCCATAATAAATTATACTTTCATTGAGAGTGACTCCATCGGAGGTGAATTGGACGAGTATGAAGTTACTGGTAAAAAATTAGTTGATACAATCAATTAATGTGCCGTTAATATGGATGCAAGGGTGGATAGAATTATTAATAAAGTAGAATTTCTAAATACTAAAATTAATACCAACATTGAGTTGGATGAGAAAATAATATTTATGGCTTCCAAAAGAATAATGTCAAAATCAATATGATACTTCTCATTTGGATCGAATTGAGGCTCTAATTGCCACAGAAAATCAATATGAATCTACTCGATTTGACAAAATAGAAGCTACACTGATTACAATAAAGAAATGCTTGGGATTAGTCGATGAACCTCTATCTTCTCATAATTCAAGCTTCTCGGCTCATACACTGCCATCATATCAGTCCTTTTCAAAGTTGGATATTAAGCTTTTGCAAAGTTATTCACGTCAAATCTTTGTTACCCATTGTTCTAGTGGGTGTATCACAGCACAAGTTCTATTATCAGCGAGCATCGAACCCATTCCAAAACAGAGTGACAAGAACAGTTATCACATATATATATATCCATTATGTTATCAAATGATCACCATTCGATCATTTGATTCTAAATATTCGATTTCACCTGATAATTGTTGTAGTAAAGTCCTCTCAACATCCCATGCTCTGATACCATGTGGACAAGAGAAAAAAATTAATATTTTCATTTTCTTTTAACAAGAATATTACAGTCCAAAGTTATATGGGTTTGAACAAATTCCTTTTTAAGCATATTGTTTTACTTAATTATCTCTTGATTCAAAATATGAGTTTATGAGGGTTTGTTTTGATTATAAACATAACGCTTTAATATATTTTGTTTCCCAACACAACACGTGTGTCTCACTCAACCTAAAAATAATATTATTTATTTTTCTAAATCTTAATATAATATTTATTTGACTAATTTAAAAAAATTAAAAAAATTAAATAAATTACTTAATATATCATATGTTACATAATTTTCTAAAATTCTTATATGTATTATTATATTATGTATCAATTTATAAATTATATCAATTAGTTTAAAGAAAAAGATAAATATAAATATTTTAAAGTAATTTATTTTATTCTTTAATTTTTTAAATTAATTAATTTGATCTTATATTAATGACAAGATGAAATATCATCTAATTATTTAACATTGTAAATAATCAAATTTTATCCTGGCCAAAAAAATACATATTCATATTAGTTGGAAAAAATGTTTATATGGATTGTTGATTTTCTTTTTTTTTTAAAAAAAAAAGTTCCTACCTGGATATATAAACGGGCCTGATCTTAGATTTGTTTGGGCCTGAGGTTAGATTTTGAAAAGCCCTTTAAACAGAAGATCAGAAGATGCCAGGGTCCGCGATCCAGAACTAATTGCCGCCTATACGTTATATCGAGCGCGCTTTTCTGGGACGATCTCGTCGTCGGGGTCTTGTCGCGGTTCTGGAGGCTTCAACTCTTCATGTAATTCCTATCTCTAGCCTTAGCACTCTCTTTTTTTCCCCATCCGTTTTTCCTCCAATTGTTGGACTCTGAACGTATTTTACCCTTCGATTTTGCCGCGTATCACGTTTCGATTATGCGACTTTCTAGCAAATAGTGATTAGGTCTTTGATTCCTGACGACCTTTCTTCTAATTCGTTTAATTTGGCTATTTGGGTTGTTACTATAAATTCTCAGGGTCTTCATGATGATGTTTTTGAAACATAATTTACGATTTTTGTCTGGAGACATCTGGTGTGCTCATTTTATTTACAAAGGGTCAAATAATGCGGGTTTTTGTGACATCAGACTTAGTTTTAAATTTTGATCTATATCAACTGAAAGCTTAAAATTTGAATTGATGTACTTCACTCTGTTATATACATTATTGATATTGATTACGGGTTATGTCAGTGATGTCAAAGGTGTTAAGTTGAGGAGCTATTCGTGGCTAGTGTTATTATTCATGTGTGTTTTAAAGCATCAACAGAAGGGTTAACTTACGATTCCCGCCCAAGAATGTATAAAAGAAGTGATAAGACCTTTTTGGATGAAAATCTCCCATAAGAAATTTACACACACGCACATATTGAGAGGGGAGAGAGCTAAATTTGCTGGGTTTGATTGAACACATCATGTAGACACTGCCCTGTGTTTCTACTGATCAGTTGGATGGCCCAGACCTTCTCTGTTTCTTCAGTTTCCAAACTTTAGAACAGCATCTATATCGATGGTTGCTGGGATGAAGGTGGTTGGTTTCATGGCAATTCAAACTTCTATTCGTACTGATTGCTAAGGAATTGCTGCCAAGTCGCTCATTTAGCTTAGTTTTTTCTATCCGAGTCTAGCGCTCATGTACATTATAGCTGATGTGAGGGGCTCTAATATAACCTGCTAAAACAAACGACAAACAGATCAGAAAAATTGTACTACAACAGTAAATGAGGGGAAATGCTGAGGCTTTTTTTAAAAAAAAAAAAATAGAAGAAGAAGAAGCATAATGCCTCTAAAAACCCAAAAAGTAACACACACCACTTCCAACACAAGCCACACCCCTAGGCAGCCCCAAAAACATCATTAGTCTAGCTTTGACTTTTCCTTACTGCTAGATCCGTAGAATAAACATCAGAACCACCAGTATTTTGCTCTTCTACCTTCTTGGTCTTCCTTGATTCCCTCTTATATGTTTTAATAAATTTTCCAGCTCTATCAGGCTCCTTGGTGGTACAGCTCCATTTTGTTGGGACTTTTTTCACTTCTTACAGCAGATCCAGGTATAGCCATGTCGGGAAACACAAGTTGCACCGTTTACATAGGTGAGGCCCCTATGTCTTTTCCTTTTGTCCTCACACCCCAATCCCCAACTAGGACGGGAAATAACTTCTAAAAATCTTTAGTTTTGATATTAAAAAGATTGTGCATGTGGTGTGCGTGCTGCCTGCTAAATAAATTTCAGGTTTTTTCATATTGGCCATCTGGATGTTAACATTAGTGATATTGGCTTGAAAGATTTTTTATCCGTGTATGTGTTGAATTTGGATCTAATTAACACTCCAAACTTATTTTTATCCGTTTGTGTTGAATTTGTGCATTTGGTGTGCATGCTGCCTGCTAAATAAATGGCAAGTCTTTTTATATTGGCCATCTGGATGTTAACATTAGTGATATTGGCTTGAAAGATTATTTTCGTCCGTGTATGTGTTGAATTTGGATCTAATTAACACTCCAAACTTAATGTTGAGCACCAATGCTTCTGAGTTTATATAAAAAAGATAATGAATGGATTTAAGATGCTGCTCTTGGAAGATCTGATTTAATTGGAACTATACACTTGAGAACAAATAACATTGATGAACATGTAAGCATACCTTTTTCTCTTGCATACTTGATATGTAAAATACTGCCAATCTTCATTCCCAATTTCTAACATAAGTATTATGGATACCTTAGTATCTCATACTATGTAATCCTATATATTTTAGTATCTAAAACATGATATACTAAGCACCTCTTGAGACTTTTCTATTATTTTGCCAATTCAAGTGCTAAGAGTTTTCAGATTATTTGAAGATATAGCCTACTTATGTGTATGCAGAACTGATTTAGTTCTTTCTATTCAACTCAGGCAATCTAGATGAGAGAGTCACGGAGAGGATCTTATATGATATATTAATTCAAGCAGGACGAGTGGTGGACCTGTATATTCCTAGAGATAAGGAATCTGAGAAACCTAAAGGATTTGCCTTTGCAGAATACGAGAACGAGGAGATTGCGGATTATGCTGTCAGGCTTTTCTCAGGCCTTGTGAAACTCTACAACAGAATACTGAAGTTCGCGGTCTGTTTTTTAGCTCCTGTTGATACTTGGATTTTGTTTAAGTAACTTATTTGCATTTTTTGAATTTGTCATAGCTGACGGGAACCACAGAAAAGCCTTATTGTCATGTGACATTATAGTATTAGCTATAGCTGAATGTATAACACAGTTCCATAGGCTTGTCTGCTGAACTGTGTTATATATAACTGATTTTTCGTAACTTCTGATTGGATTTCTGAATGACATGTTTAGTCTACTGATCAACAGATATCTGGCCAAGACAAACCTACTCCAAATGGTTCTGCAGTAGCTACACCGTTGTCAAATTCTTCTCACCGATCGAGGCCCCACCCTGTGCCAATAAATAATACAGAAATTTCTCCGCACTCTGCTAGGTTACCAACACCTAGCCGAATTTCAGATAACCCTGTAAATTACTCCCGAGGTAATATATTTGTTTTACTTCCCCAACTTATTTTCATTCTTGGTAGACATTGTTTTTTTCACGAAGAAGTTTTATTACCAGAACATAATCCAAGATTACTGAACTACTGTTTTCCCCCTTAAATTCCTTAACTTATGCCAGTTACCCACCGGGAAGTTGACCAATCTAGTGAGTATGGATCTCTCTACAACGGCAACGATTATGAATACAGCCAGAGAGCCTTTGGGCCAACATCGGATAGCATTACCCGGTATAGGTCACGACGCTATGATACAAGTAACCCAATATCTTACCCATATTACTAATATTCCCGACAAGATCTGTGGGGAGTTAAAGCTTAGTCTCCCCCAAATCTAATTATTATGAGTAGTACTTGACTACTTGTACATCTTTGTACAATGTATGTAAATGGGAAACATTCAGTAATTAGAAGATACCGCTTGACATTAGCTAAGCCATTCATGTAGGTGCCCATGGCACATATTTATTGTGTACTACCGCATTCAGGAAGGCTAGGTGTCCATCAACTTAATTATTCCGGTTTTCTTCCTCATCAGTGAAGAACACTCCTTAAGTAGGTTAAACTTTGGTATGAAGTACGAATTTCTTATTGTTAGCTTTTAGTTATGCTTTTGTATCTGTCTAAAGGTGTTGCCACTTATTGTCGGGGATGGTCTAATATGGATTATTCTGGATTGTGGGGGCTATAGAAAATGTTTCTTTAGCTTGACTCTTTTCCCAAAATGTAGGAAACTTTGTTTAAATTAATTTAATTCATACATCAAATTATGAGGTGGAAAAGAAACTTATCGTTTCTTGGTTATATGATTAGATACATGCGCCATTGGGGCACAGCCATCTCACGACTTATGGTATTTTGGATGCCAAGTTGTAAGATTCCATGGTATTGTAGATGCCTGTGTTTGATGTCATAATGGAAAGTTTTTATAAAATACTCCTCTAGTCCTTAATGTAAGTGCTATTTAATTAATTTGGGTAGATTAAGGAAATTAAGTAAATTAGTTAATTTAACAATTATAACATGATCTCCCTAAAATTCTCTTATGTAACAATTGTGTTGTAACTAATTTGAATTTGATTGTTACTAGTGTTGAAGGAATATTAATAGGGAAAGTTTGAGAAAAAATGATAAATATGGGAGATAAAAGTGATTGAGATATTATATTTAGGATCAAAATTAACTTCCAATTAGCTGAAACATTTAGTACAGGAGGAGTGATATTCGAGTTCTCTCCTTGCGCAGCCAACTAGTGCAAGGAGCTAACAGCAATTCGCCAAAGCGAAGCGTGTGATGGGAATTCCACTACTTGCAACACCCACTTTGGTGAGCTTTCCTTAATTCCTTGTATTCTCTGATTGTGCAAATAGTGCACGTGACAATATGTTTGATTTCATGAATTCAATATAAGGGAAGGGGTGATCAAATGGGGGCAGTACCAAGTTTGGTATGAAGGAATTTGAATCCCTCTCCCGTTCCTTTTCCTTAAATTAGGCTTAAATCGTTCCATCGAACTAATGATGGAATGGGACTGTGCGATATGGGAAAAATGATAGGAAGGCTTATTTGCCACCGTCTTATTATTAGTTTTTTATACAAATCATTCCACCATACCAAGTGTTAAGGAAATTTTGGTAAATTTCTATTATATCTTTTTCTTTCCTATCATATTTTTATTCTTCCAAGCACAGAGATGCAAAAATATTCCTATCGTATTTAAAGCAATTTTAAATAATATTTTATTCCCATCCCCATTCTTTTGTCTATTCCTTTGTTATTTATTCCTATGCTTTAGTGGTGGAGGGATATGTTTTCATTCGAAATGTAATATCTCAAGCTATTTATCTTTTAAGTTTATAATATTTTTTTTAAATCATCTTTATTAATTGACATATTAAAAAGGATTTATATAAATAAGAATAGTTTTAATGTAAATGATTGAAGGAAATATTTTAGAGAAAATATAATATTTTCTTATAAATAATTAATTAACCTAATTTTTTTATTTTTTATAAATTAATTATCAAACTCATTTATGATCGTGCGTGTGTGTGTGTATATAGATTGTGTTGTCATGATCAGTAAGTTTTTGGTCTCTTACGAAGTATACGACCTCGTGAAGAGAACACCTTGCAGAAAAGGTACTTTTGGCTAGCATGGTAGCAAGGATTATGAATAACTTGTTGTGTCTTACTGGTAAAGTATCTGTCATGATGTTGGAAAGCAGACAAGGCTTTGGTATATGTTATGCAGAATCAATCATGGAGGTTCGTGTGGGGTATCAGTACTATCCATACCGTATCACTTACCTGAGAATGTGCTTTTCAGGAGTGGCAGATGAGCCTCTTAGTACTATCCATATGTCTTCGGCCAACCTCTCGTGATTTGGTTTTGACCTGGGCGGGTGTTGATAAATACACGGTTTATAATCACTCACCAAATTAAGGGGCAAATATATTTATTTAATCTATTCATTATACTGAAGGTATATTTTTTTATAGGTTGGGTTAATATAATTTTTAATCTCTAAATTTTGTATAAATTTTAGTTTTAGTATCTCAATTTTTTTTATTTAAAATATTAGTCTATATAATTTAATTAAAATTTAAATTATTTTATTTTGTGAAGAACTAAAATTTATGATTTAAAATTTGAGTGATTAAAATTAAAATTTATGTAAAATTTGAGGGATTAAATATTGTGTTAACTTTTTTTTTCAAACGGTCATTCCTCACATCGTAAAGCTGATTAATGATTCAAGCATGATGCCTAGTCTGGTAAACAACTGGGTCGGGCTGTAATCAGTACTAGAAATAATAGAAATATTAAAATTTAGAGAGAATTATACTATTTTTAGTCAATATGTGTGTTTAAAGTTTTAAGAGATTATTAAATACTTAAGTTTAAAAGTTTAAATTTCAAATATGATAAAAAGTTTAAACATATATCAGTATGTACTAAAATATTAGGTTTTAGATCTTACTATAAAATTAGATAATTAATTTAATAATATTAAGATCTTTAATCATGTAATTGAAACTACTCATCATAGAAACTTTTTGTATATATACAATCAATACAAATGTTTTGAGTAAATAATTAAAATTTAAAAAATAACTCAATTATAACTTAATTTTTGAACTCTAATTTGATACAATTAAATCTTAAAATTTAACAATTTAAATTATTAATCTTTATATTTTATAAATTATATATACTATAATTTAAAACGATTAAAATCATAATGATCGAGTTGTAATAAATTAATATTTAGAGATTAAATTTTAATTAAATTAAAATTATAAAAATTTTGTCATGGAGAGTTAAAATCTAAACTAATTTATACATGAATCAAAACAGAAGTCCTTATATTTTGTAAAGTTTTGGGCGAAAGTTGTTTTACTTTAGACAAACAGGGTCCCACTCCCACCACCGTGAATAGTTATTAATTAGTAGGTGCAGGCCGAATGAGGCACATTCTCTCCTAGGTAGAGCCGTTTAGTTTAGCTAAGAAATTATTCCAAATAAATAATTTTTGTTACGAAAAATAATTTTAAAAAAATAAATATTTTAATAATTATTAATAGAATAAATTTTTTGATAGATAAAATTAGAAAAGTTACGAGGTAAAATAATTGAAAAAATATAAAAACAAAATAATTATTATATAATTTAAAAGTATTTTTTTTATTTAAAATTTAGTCTTATAAATTTTTCTAAAATTATAATTTAATCTAAAAATATTTATAGATATAAAAGGTTGTGTGGGGACACTTTTATGATACCAAACCAAACAGGCACATATATTTGCAGTGTGCTTGGTGAATTCTTAAAATCATGATTTTTAGAAGAAAAAAAAAATTAGATCTTTACATTCATATGGTTAGATCTTTCCAATATCATTTGGTTAAATCATGATTATCCTCAACCTAAGGTCTAGTCGGAAATCATCCCAGGCTAGACTTTGTTGCCCCAAGTCTGGTCCGGTCTGGGACAAACCCAATGGTAGATCAAACCGGGTTTAGTCGTTAGAAAAAATTGAATGCCCAAGATTTTTGCATAGCCTCAAGTGAAGAGGTATTGACGGGGGCATACCCACTAGATCTCGCTGAACGGGTTTGAAGAAAGATGAGTGATGCCAACGATATCCATGAATGAGACATCTTTACAGGCAGCAACTCACAGTTGCTGATTAACGGAGGAATGCCGACGGTAAAGGACTAATTAGGGTGAAGGAAAGAGAACGGTGACTTGTAGAAATATTGGATTTTGTTTGGTTTTACGGGTTGCTCATGAGAAGTGAAAGCGAAAGCGAAGAGTAGAAGTGAAAGAGGAGAAATAAAAGTAGAGAGGTTGAGGAGCAGAAGAGTAAAAGTGAAGAGGTGGGAAAAATGATGCGATTCGAAAAGAAGATGAAGATTGAGACGGGGCAATGGGTTGGTGAAAGGCATTAATGAGTGTCAAAGAACGATGAAAGAGGAGGCGAGAAAGTGAGCCCACGTCTTACCATAGGATAACAACTTAAAAAACAAAACATAAAAAAAATATTTAGTATGTGCTTAAAAAATTTTAAAACTAAAATTTTAAACTTATTTTTAGGATAAATTTTAGTTTAAAAATATTTTAAACTAAAAAGTATATTTGTTTAAAAATAAATTTTAGACTAAATTATAATTTAAAATTAAAATTTTTGATAATTTATTGAAACTAATTTTTAAAAAAATAAAAAAAATTATATACTACCTAATAATTATTTTATTTTTATTTTTTCTTATATTTTTTCTATTCTCTCTTCTCTATTTTTACCCTCTCTTCTCTCTCTTATTTTTAATAAAATCACATACTTTTTAGTAATTTTCTAATTATAAAAGTTTTTCTAGTAATAACTATCTAAATATTTATTTATTCAGAATTATTTTGTTATATAAGTTTTTTTCTAAAAGTTATTTTTAAAAAAATATTTTTTTTTAATATGCCCTTTTCTAAACAACCCTTAAACCCCGGTCAGACTAGACTAATTCATCCTAAAGACTAGTCTGACCTTGACAAGTAACTCAGTCTAGTCAGCTTAGACTAATATTCGAGTTGACTTTTTTAGCAGCAAGAACCATCATATACATATTTTTTATTTTTTAATAAATTTATATCTTTTATTAATAGAAATTTTTTGATATAGGAAATAATAACTTTGGATAGATATTCGCTATTCAAGAATTTTTGTTTAGGCAGTTCGTACTATTTATACATAATATTTTTGATCTAAAGATTTCAATTCTTTCATATTTTTGCAGTAGCATATTGCTCCGTAAGGTCTAAAATACAGAAATAAATAGGTGTTTCACACCACACAGGCAATTCTATTTCACCTATTTCATGGCCACATATATTTTCGTCCAAGGAATGGGAATTTTATTTTTTTTGTTATATGAATTCTATTTTCATTTCATCCGAGAAAATCCACCTTGTCTCAATAATGTCTGTCATTTGATCCAATAGAGTTCCATCTTTAAGGCTAAAATCATGTTTTCATCAAACAGCTAAAACCCCTAACCACATAACCAATCCTTGTCACCAATGAGAAACCAAATGAAAATGTCGCTTTGAGAAAGCCTAGGAAAACCCAAAGCGACTACACACATTTCTGACTTTGATAGACTTCATGAAATTATTACCTTTTTCTTTTGCAAATGCTTGGTGATCACATCTAAGACTTTTTCCAGTCTTTGAACTAATAATTAATACTCTTTTTATCCTTAATATAAAATTTAATTAATTTTTAAAAAAAATTAAAAAAATTAAGTAATTATAATAAATTTAAGAAGTAGTAAACTAATTTGATTAGATTAAAGAGTATATTATATGAATTCATCTTGACATGTTGAATTTAGTTATAATTAACTGATTTATTTAACTTTTTTAATCTCTTTAAAAAAAGTCAACTAAATCTTATGTTAAGAACCGAAAAAAATATCATCAAATTCTCTCACCTTTAGCATAATGCAACATTTCAGCTAATCATAAAATTTTGTCCCCACTAATTCAATCCATCATTAAATAAATGCATGGTTCAATTTTTTGCATTAAGACAGCAGAATTACATGCTTGCATATGACTCTAAGGATTAAGAGGTCTATTTTATCATCTGTAAAGAAACGACGGATTTAAAATATTTTCTCAAAACTCAGTATTATTTTCCCCATAAATTTTCCGGATCATATTCATCTATTCTCTGTTTTATTGAGCTCTGCTATTTTTTTTTTCATGACAAAAAAATCGCAAATAGTTCAAAGTTAAAGGCTTTCTTCTCCTGGGTTCATGCTGAGCTTCTTAGGTTTTTAATTTCTGACATATCTTGATTTTTGCGTTGCTGTATCATTTTAGTAAGGAAAAAAATCTGCAAATATTAGTGTTAAGTTTGGGTTTAGTGGAGTTTTGGAGAAGAAATGGAGTGCTGATGCGTAGTTTATGCATGAGTTGTTAAGCTTTTAAATATGGAAGCCGTTGATGGAATTAGCAGTGCAGTCACGGTGGTCGGATCAGATGATCCGTCGAAGTATCATGTAGCTCCTAAGATCTAGAACCCAGCAACCACTAGCGGATCGACAACGCCCACGCCGGCTCTAGCGACTCAAGGGAGTGCTCCTTCGTGGCAGACAGCAGCGGCAAGAGGTACGCTGGGAACCATGACGATGCCGGGGAAGAAGAAAAGAGGACCGAGAAAGTACGGACTAGACGGGTTGGTGACCGTGGATGGCTCTAAGAAAGAAAAGGTCGACGGAAAAGAGAGGGAGGGAAGTAGGGAAGAGAGAAAGAAAGCATAAAATACAAAAATAAAATAGTCATTACATTACTTAAAATATTTAAAACTCACTCAAATATTGGACCCCTGTTTCAACCATAAGCACTTCTAACTTAAAAAATATTGGTAAGATGTTTTTGGGTACAAATCATAATTTAAATCTAAAACCTTTTTTTTTTTTTTTCTTTTTTTCCTAACCAAACAGGCACGTAACGTCCCCCGCCACCTCAACCTCCCCAACGCAACAAAAGCAAATCCACTTGCCCTCCTCATTGAACCATTCAACACGTTACTTCTTTTCCGTATGCCTTCATTTTCAGTCATAATAATTTTTAATAATACTTTTTCCATAAATAATTTCATCATGTGTTTCATTTGTTATTTTATAGTTACGTTACATTATTTGTTGCATCATTTAAATTTTGGATGAGATTGAGGGACCATTGTCAAGACAATGTAGTTGATTATTTGTTTGAAAATATATTATATAGTGCCATTTCGTATACAAATACAACCTAGATTTAAAAAGAGTGTTTTGCTTAAATTTTAGTTTAAAACAATTTAAAATAACTAGTCATATTTATTTAAAAATATTTTTAGATCAAACCATGATTTTAGATAAGCTAATAGGAATAACTTCTGAAACAGTAAAAAAACTTAAGGACTACCCAATTACTATTTTGCCTTTATTTTTTTTCGCTCTCTCCTCCCTACTCTCTCTTCTACTGACAATCTCACTCTAACTGTCTCAACTCTCGCCAGCGTTGCAGTGGGACAACAATCGTTTGTTACTGTCGGAGAAGAGGAAGACAGTGGTCATCGAAAAGAAGGAAAAGGAAATAGATGGTCGCTGGTCTCTGACGGGGGAAGATGGTGGTCATTGGTCACTGGTCGCTGAGCTGGAGAGGAGGAAGACGGTGGTCAAGCGTTACTGATCGTTAGTCTTTGGGCATCGTCGAACGTCGCCTGGAATAGCCTTTGGAGAAAAGGAAGACGAGCTATAGCGGAGAACAGTTGAGGAACGTCGCCTGAACGAGTGTACAGTTGAGGTTTTTTTTTTTTTAATCTCAAATATTTTTCGATAATTTGTCAATCACAAAAGTCCTTCTAATAATAACTATTTAAACACTTATTTATTTAAAACTACTTTTTTTTTATAAACTCTTTTCTAAAAGCTGTCCAAAAGCTCTCTTGTTTTATAAACTATTTTTTAAAAACTTATCCAAACAAGTCCATAGTGCCTAATATATATAGAGACTTAACATCTCTCCAATAAGAATTTTGTAATTGAAACTTGACCTAAAACTCAAATATATTGGTTGAAATGGTAAGTCGTCTAATCTTAGCAAAATATAAGTTTAAATTAAGAAAAGATGTAAGAACTCTTTACACTATAAACTTTGAGAAAGATAATACTTTAGGTAAATAAAAAAATTCAAACATGAATTAACGATTAGTGCGGTGTATGGAATTAAATTTAAATTATTATTTTTTGTTGCCAAAATATAAAAGCAACTTTATATATATAAGGAGTAGGTGGCAATATATATATATAAAAGGAGTATCCTTTAGCAAAAATTATCCGCCGCAACATTTTTTTTTATGTAAGAGCAAAGATCTAACGTTCTCTCAATTCGTTTTGCTTTATATACCGACCCGATATTTCCTTATTTTAATGTTTGAGAAAGTTGGTACAAAATATCTCTAAAACAAAAAAGAGTTATGATTTAAAAAAATAAAACAAAATATACGTACATTTTATATTACTATATGGTAAAATTATATATAACTCTCCAAAACTTTATGCCATGTATAAAGGACTCTTGATATTTAAAAATTTATAAAGAAACTCCTGAACTCTAACATTTATGCAAATAACTCTCCTATTGTTCGTTTTATTAATTACCTATTTATAGATTACTTAAAACTTTGGAAGGTTTTTTTTTTTTGTCCACCCGGTTCACCGGAGCTTTGCCCCGACTACATCCGAATCCGACCCGCGTCGCGCACCTGGCTATGGTGGGTGAGTCTCCCAACAGGGATTTTCTGCGTACGCCAAGGCTCGAACTCGAGACCTCGCTTAAGCGATACCGAGCCGCTTACCACTCGGACCAACCCCCGGTGATAAAAAAAAAAAAAAAACTTTGAAAGGTTTAATCAATATAGAGTTGGTTGAGATGATAGGTGCTACTGGCCCCTTTAATAAAAAATATCGGGTTTGTTACCCAATGATAGAAAAGGTCCTCATTCGGAGCTACCTAAGTATGGAAAAAATCTTCATTCTTCGGAGACCCCTACTCCTTTTAAGGGATCTCAATCGAGTTGGATTGAATTATTTATGTTATCGGTAATAGGATCTAGATACCGATATCATAACAAGAGAAGCTTTAAAAAGTTATCTGTGTATAATTTAAAGTTTGAGGGGATTATTTACAATTATACATACAAAAAAATAAAGTCTTAGGAGGTATGTAGTTGATTAGGGAAGTTTATTACTAAATTTTAGGGCCCTTTATATTATAATTTAGAGAATGGCTTATAAAAAAAAATGACTTTTGGATAGCTTTTAGAAAGGAAATTTTAGAAAAGAGCTTATGAAAAAAAAGTGGGTCTGAAAAAATGAGTGCTTAGATAATTATTAGTAGAATGACTTTTGTAATTAGTAAATTACTAAAAAATGTATAATTTTATTAAAAGTATTAAAGAGGAGAGAGGAGAGAGGGAAAGATGAGAGATAGTGAAAAAGAGAGAGGAGAGATAATTAAGAAAAGAAAGATGAGAGAATGGAAAGAGTAGGGGTGGGAAAACGGGCCAACCCGCCGGATACGGGATGGCCCGCCGCGGGTTGGGTTAGAGGCGGGTTGGTAGCGCCCGCCATGGCAGGTTGGCGGGCTAACCCGCAAACTTTTTTTTTTTTATTTTTTTAAATTTTATATATATATGCCAACTTTTATTTTTTTTTAAAAAAAATTATATGTGTCAATATTAATTAGATTCGAATCATGTCTAAAGTTATCAAAATATTTATTTAGTCAACTTCGTCACAATCCATAGATAAATCTATCACAAATAAAATAATAATAAAATAAAATAAATATATATATAAAAAAATAACTCAATGAGATAAAGTTAATATAAATTAAGTATAATATTCCTTATTTTTATAAATATATCATTTGTTTGGCTAAATTAAATGCAATGTGGATAATAAAAATAAAAAAAAAAAGCGGGCCAACCCGGCGGGTTAGCCCGCCGCAGGTGCGGGTAAAAAAGACCCGCACCAAAATGGGTTGCAAAAATTGCAACCCAACCCGCCATTTTTTAGCGGGTTGACGGGTTGGACCTGCGGGCTCAACCCAAATTATCAGGCCTAGGAGAGAGTGTAAGAAAAAGTAAGGGTAAAATAGTAATTAGGTAGTTCATAAGCTATTTACTATTCCAAAAGCTAGTCTGACTAGCTTATTCAAAACATTGATTTTAAACTATAATTTAGTTCAAAAGCCCGTTTGAACAAATATAACTGTTTATTTTAAAATTTCTCCAAACCGAGATTTTGGCCAAAACCCCTTTTAAAATCAAGGTTTAGAATATTTCCAAACACGCCCTTAGTGTTTAGGAGAGTTTTATTTAATGCAATTTAACCATATTCCAGGCATGATGATGATATTCTTTATTTTTTAAAATGTACACAATTAATTAGAGCGCCACCTAATTTTTTATAAGGTTAAAGAACATCTTAATGCCAT
Organism: Leucaena leucocephala; assembly: GCA_037074615.1. NCBI lineage: Eukaryota > Viridiplantae > Streptophyta > Magnoliopsida > Fabales > Fabaceae > Leucaena > Leucaena leucocephala. The sequence goes on from CM073521.1 coordinate 31,179,158, forward strand.
GAAGTATTTTCTCATGTGTCCCAGTATCATAAAATAATTTATGATATAATTTTATTTTTAAAATTATTAAAATGGTGTAATCCTATGAAAGAAATAGAAAGTTTATTTTGACTTTTAAGTGATGAATTAGCTCTAATTTGACCAAAGAAAAATATGAGTTGGCATGATTGCATGGCTATTTTATAATGACGGAAAAAATTGAAGGGAAAAGAAATTAGAGTTTTTTATATCCCATTGCAAAGAGGAGAACTGCATATGAGCAAGGAATCTTTTAACCATCCTATTTTTTAACAGGAGAAAATAGAATCATAGACACCCAACACTTCAAAAAAGCCATTTCGCTTAGATTCCAACAGTCCATCGATAAAAATAAATAAAGGAGCAAATTTCAGCTTCAATTGTTTTTTTGAAGGAAATAACGAAAAGATTACAGTTATGAATGGAATCACACCGTGGACCCTATGCGGATGAGAGAGCTCTCGAAAGGAGGAAGGAACTGAAGGAAATGGACGGCACGAGTGAGAGCCAGAGAGTTGGCAGTCCTCAAACCATTATGGAAGCTCAGAATTTGAACCTCGGGGTCCTTTGGAAACATGGACGGTACGAATTTGCTCATTTGCTGGCCTCATAATATGAAAATGACATTTCATTTATTGTAAGAAATCAAATTCGTTCGGCGGATTTCTGTAGCGTTCCCCTTTGCCCTTGAAACTTTTTTATCATTATAAAATAGTCATGTCATCATGTCAACTCTTTTTTTTTTTTTTAGTCGATCACTTAACGATGAAAATAAATTTTCTATTTCATTGGTATGTGCTTGTACTATTTTAATTATTTTAAATATAAATTATACGATAAATTATTTAAAAAAAACATTTTAAGGCATTAGGTACATTTTAACGTTTCTTTAATTTATATTGAAAACGTTCCATCTACCCCCACTTAATGTTCCGCGTTCTGATTATATATCATTATCATGCTTCTTCTTGTTTTATTATTTATTTATTTATCTTTTTCCCCAAGCCAAGGTATTGTAATTATTCTATATAGATCATGATTCACACGACCAAATATATAATACCAATTTTTTTTATGCATCTTCCATCATATACCCTATTTTTCTTAAAAAAAAAACAGATATTTGGATTACGATGGGTAGAAAATTTGTGTTTTTTTTAATAGAAGTCAAATTCTAAAGTTTATATAATGTGAATGAGGATGTGAGTGGACTAAAGAAGATTCGACTTTGATGTGTGGGGGAATGTTGATCGCTGACTTGGTATATATATCGTGCTTCACACGCACAAAAACACGAATGAATGGTTTTTTATTCAGCTCCATGCACCTCCAATTTGTTTTTTTAAAAAAATTAGATTAGTATAATAAAAATCTATAAAAAAATTATTAAAAAATCTCTCATTATAAAATTTATTATTTAAAAATTATGTGCACGAGCTACTCATTTTTAATTATATGTAATACAAAGGTAAAAAAAAGTTACATATACTAAAAATAAATTACATTTGGTCAAAGATATAGATCATTAGGTTACATATAAATTACATATAATAAAAATAAATTACACAATAAATCTTATAGAATGAGATGTTTTTATCAATTTTTCTAAATATTTATATTCTATTTTTAAAATAAAAGTAACTCCTATAATTCTTAGATATGTCATTTATTTTTAAAATAAATACTTTAGAATAACTAATATAAAAGCTTAAAACAACAAAAGATAAATGGATATTAAATTAAATTTTAAATAAAAACTTTCTTATGAAAAAAATTGAATGAATGGGATGCCAAAGTCTTCACTCGGATCATGGCGTGGTTCACAACTCAAAGTAATCCTTATACCGACAGACAACATAATTCAAACTATACCCTTTTGAAATATGAGCGCATGCACACAGGGCTGGTTTGGCCTCATTTTCATCTTGAAAAAAAAAAGGAATGTGAATCGTATTATTATCAATTACAACAACATTTTTTACATAATTAAATAAAATATTATAAATAATTAAATAAAATATTATATTGGTATTATTCTTTAAAATTTAATATTTCTAATAAAAAATATGGAAATTAAAGGGAAGTTTTTTTATTATTTTTTTTATAAATTTTTTTTAAAAGAAGTTATATTCGCGCACTATTTAAGGGTAGGATAAAGTTTACTTTTCTCCTAAGCGATACTAATATTTAGCAGATCGAGTTATCAATTATATTTAAATATAAACTTAGATACCTAATAATTAATTTTTTTTAAATATTTTAATTAAAATTATAATAAAATAATATTTTTTAAAAATTAAATATATTTTAAATAATTATATATCTTAACTATTCCACAAATAATATGGGTTAGAGGGAAGTTTGATGATGCAACAAGAAACGTAGGAAAGATGAAATCAAAAGGGAGCGAAGTCAACCCAAACTGAAGCATTCAATTCAAACGTGGAAAAAGGTGAAGAATACCAAAAAAACTGTACAAATTTGAAATTCCCAAACCAAAATCCAACCAACGAGACTTGGATTTCCAAGATGTGATTCAACTGTTGCTTTACTGTGACTTGAAGAACGTATAATTGTTATTGGTAGTCATCGTATTCACACTGTTCATCATACATCTCAAGTCCACCAACTATGGATAAGATCTCCAACTCATTGCTGACTAATCATTTCCATTTTCCATTAATTATATATTATTCCTTCATTTCATTTTCATTTTTTCAATCTTTTCTTGCACTAATTAATTAAATTATCCAATTTTAGATTCCGGGGCAACTCAATCGATCTCCTCCTATTAATTTTTTTTTTCAAGGGCAACCCCCATGACTTTAGATAGTGTTTTTTATTTATTTATTTTGCCAGCTAATTTTACATATAGCCGACTATTCTAAATTTGAGTATTATCATAATTAATTAAATAGGGAATAGATATATCCTAATATAGTTTTATTTATAAGATTAAGATCTTTGATCTTATGTAAAGGAAATTTACCCTTCTCAGCTCAACAAATTATAGTTATTATATGATAGTTTTTATCAATTGGAATTCTATTCAAGTTTTTTATATAATTATATAATTAGGTTAAATTTAAATATTATCGAGTCTAATTTAAAATAATTTTTTTTATTCATACAAACTCAAACTTAAAAATTCATATATCGTATTTAAATAGTCAAAGTCTATTCTTATTATGATTTTATTGGTAGAATTTTATATTTTTAAGAGAATAAAAAATAATTATATGTAGTTATCATTTTTCTTTTCTTCTCTTTCATTTTATATAACACGATACAACATAATTGGTTTGAGAAGTTGATATTTGTAATGGGACGGTGTTATATGTGATATTTCACAGGAACTATCTTAGAATTAACTATGATGTTCCATGATTCAACTAATTCCCCTCGTTTATTTACAGTCAACATTATTTGGCTTAGTGACATCTTTATATAATAATAATAACAACAACAATAATAATAATAATTAGTCGTATCTATTATTTTTGTTATATGATGTATATACTTTGTTTTCATATATTATGGATCCCCCACCTTTTCACCTTTTTTAAATTTAATCTAGTTAAATATTCTATATATAGGGAAACGTTTTTTTTGTTTCTTTTGCCTTTTTAAATACAAAGATAATATATAATTTAATTAAAAAAGAGAGATTTTTATCACTATTCTTAAACTGATCAAGATAGTGTCTCAAGAGTCAGTGCTATGACATTAAGAAATGGTATAATTTAAATAAAAAAAATATTAATCCACAGATAAATAGAATATCTACATATAAATCATATATAATTTATTAGGCTAGGGTTACTAAGTGTTTATTTGGATTGGCGATTTAGAACTATAATCTAATTTTTTAATAACGACTTTATAGTTTATAAAATAAATACTTGAGATCAGTTTTATCTCAAATATATGAATGCGCTTATTAATAACAAATTCGAAATAACACTAAATTATAAGCATAAAAAATTGTTATTTTTATTTCTTTTTAATTTAAAATAATGTTGTTTTAAGAACAATTTATTTGTCTAAAACTCTTTGACTAGAAATATTTATTGGTTCACCTTTCTAATAAGCGGATTTATGTTTTTTTATACCATTCATGTTTTCTTTTTTTGATTTGGACAATGGTAATTCTGTAATTGTATCGGAATCTTCCACGGAGATTCCTCCCTCCTGCAGTCTTGGATGTGGGGTAAGGAAATGCGGTTATACTATTAATTTTGAACCGGTAAGACGTTACTGTTATTTATGTTTAGTAGCCGAATAAAAATAATAGTATTAAAAAAGTATTATGAATTTCAACGGGTTATTCCAATATGGGATATACTTTGTTAACACGAGTTGATGATAATGTAATTACAACCCCACTATTCCGTCGATTTATCTTTTTAATTAGAGATTAAGTTCTTTTCTTATCTCTAATATCTTTTCATAATTTTTTATTAATAAAAAATAAAAATATTTTTATTAAAATTTTAAAAATACCTTATGGTTCAATTCAAACACTAGTTAATTTGAAAAATAAAAGGTTGAGAATTTAAAATTAAAAAATGTTACTTAATTTATGCAATGTTGATATGATTTTAAGAGAGAACAAAAAAAATGAAATTGGATTGTCGATGATATTGATAAATTTAAATTAACGTAAATCAATCAATCCTCTTAATTCTCAATTTTGTTTTTTTCTTTTTACCAAAATTCTCAATTTTGTTGGGACATTATAATAATCACCAATTTTCAATTAATTACCAAAAATATCCCATTATTAATTCCCGTAATTAGAGACCACTACGGACAAAACATGCTGTAATTGCGAATTCCCAAGATCACGTTACGGATACGCCTATACGGGGACGGATGAAAGAGAGAGAAACTTAGCTGTCAGAACTATGTCGTTTCGCCCAAGGTGACCGTACCGGCCACTTTTGCAACCCTTAACCGGCAATTTCCGGTAATCTTTCTCACATTAGCTGGACGAAGATCTTCTCTCTCTACTCTCTAAAACACTCCCCTTACCTATCTCTGATTCGTCTCTCATTATAAATATCTGCTTTGGAGACCATGGCCAATTTTTTTGATTCTTCTTCCCTATTTCCCTATCTTCTCCACTTGCCTTTCCCGGCGAAATCGCCGGCCAACAACCGTAGCTTCCTCTACCGGATAATATCTCCCGCCGCCATTCCTGTTCCTCGAGGTTCGTTCCTCCACCAACTTTGCAGTGCATTTTTCTCTCGTGGCCTCTGTATAATGCTTCAGATCTGTCATTTTTTCGGCTATTGATGAATTGGACTCATTTCTATGACATAGGTTGTTAATTGGACTGTTTGATTATAGTTTTTCGTGCTTTTTTTTGGTCTGACTGGTATGATAATGGTGGTTTTTACTGTGTCTAATGGATCTTGATGTGTTTTTCCTGTATCAGCATCTCTGTGAGTGAATTTCTCCGTCGTCTGATAGTGCTGTATGCCTTTTTAGTTTGAGTTGTACAGTTCTTTTCAACTCTGATCTTGTTGAAAGACGTAGGAACTTTCTATTATGGCATTGGGGTTTTTATTATTCCCAAATGAGGTGTTCTCCTCATTTGTCATTTGTTGTTTCATTGTTTTCTTAAATATATCATATATGATGATACAGTTCACAGTTATGGTAAATAGTATGTCTTGAATTTGAATGTATTGTTGTTGATTGGTAATGTAGCCTATATTGTATCCTAAAATTTACCCTTCATTAAATATTTACGTCTTTTCACTTCATTTGCCTTTACGTAAAGCCTGATATGTCAAGGCAGAATAACTGTGATCAATTGGGGCATTTTAATTGTGAGTATGCTTTACGTTTCTGATGCCATCATTGGCTTTATACCTTCTAGATTTGGACTTAGTTAATTTATTTTATATCATTTTTATGTTTGACTTTTTGAGCATTTTATATTTTGGCTGTAGATCTATATTTCTGATAAAATCATTTGGCTATTTGAGGAGTTCAGAAGATGGACGGGAATGTGGGACTTAGAAACGTTGGCTCACATAACTCTATGCATGAGATGGATGATTTTGATCTCTCTCGTCTCCTTGACAAGCCAAGGTTGAACGTAGAGAGACAGAGATCATTTGATGAAAGGTCACTTAGTGAACTGTCAATTGGTCTCGCTAGAGGTTGCTTTGACGACACATACTCGCCAGGAGGAAGATCTGGTTTAGACACGCCTGCTTCATCAATGCGGAACTCATTTGAGCCTCATCCTATGGTTGCTGATGCTTGGGAAGCCCTGCGAAAGTCTCTAGTCTCTTTCAGAGGCCAACCAGTTGGAACAATTGCTGCTATTGATCATCAATCAGAGGAAGTTCTAAACTATGATCAAGTAAATTTCTTCAGTTATACTGAAATGAGTTTCCATTGCAGAGTCTAAAACATTTATTGTGGATGGTTAATTTGAAACTACAAACTCATTCATTTTTGACAAGTAACAAGTTGTCACTAAATCTGGAATATCATAATATGTGGGACTGGCTTCCAACTTTACATGGAATATGATTAATAACAACTTAATTATGATAACCAAAACCTCCTTTTAACAAAAGAAGTTTGGCTGTGGTGGCTCTAACATAATTTTGATTGGCACTTTCTTTTGAATATCTGCTTTAAACCCATTAAATATGAGCAATTAATGTAACTGAAGATTTAAATGCTGAAGTGCGTGGTTCAGGTTAGTGTTTTGACAATCTCCTACAAACTGAGTGATAATTTTACCTAAGCAAAGATCAAACAAGGAGGCAGTCTAGATTTATTGAAAGACAGTATTCAATTGCCTATAGTTTTCTGCATGTGTGATTCTTATAAGCCATAATGAACTGGTATTTTGTGTACTTTGTTTAACTCTTATCATATCTTTCTAGTTAATTGTGAAATGCCTGACATATTAAATGTACACGATGGATTGTATCTTTATAAATGTACTTAATAGATTGTTGTTGACTGTGATAAGGTTTAGTTGAGAGTTTTGGCTTTTGAATTAGTACTGGCTTTTGTAGTCGCACTTTGATGCAGGATTATTAGCAAAATTTAAGAAGGGTATTCAATGAAATGTTTTATTGGTCACCTAATTTTTCCTTTCTAGGTTTTTGTTCGGGATTTTGTGCCTAGTGCTCTAGCCTTTTTGATGAATGGTGAACCTGATATAGTTAAGAACTTCTTACTGAAGACACTTCATCTTCAAGGCTGGGAAAAAAGAGTAGACCGATTTAAGCTTGGTGAAGGTGTAATGCCTGCTAGTTTTAAAGTCCTTCATGACCCTGCTAGGAAAACAGACACTCTGATTGCAGATTTTGGTGAAAGTGCAATTGGACGAGTTGCTCCAGTTGACTCTGGATTCTGGTGGATCATTTTGCTCCGTGCCTACACAAAGTCTACAGGGGATATAACTCTGGCTGAAACTTCAGAATGTCAAAAGGGAATTAGACTTATATTGACTCTATGTTTGTCAGAGGGCTTTGATACATTCCCTACTCTGCTTTGTGCTGATGGATGCTGCATGATTGATCGAAGAATGGTAAGCCAGATTACAACCAGTTGTTTCTCAAGATACTAATGTAATTAAGTATTTCATTTGGTGAAAAAGTATTTCATCTTCATTTCTGACCAATATTCTATGAATTATCCATCTTTCTCTTATGCATTCTTTTTTGGTGAAAAATATTTCATTTTCATTTTCTGACCATTTCCATTTTATTCTCATATTGATGAGTTCACCCTGCGGACCTCTTTGTCGAATGTAAAATGTAAAACATATATGCTCTTGTTTTTTCTATTTGGTATGAAGGTTGTGATAAAGTATATGTCATGGAGTGTGTCTAGGGTTGGTTCAATTGTTCTGACTAGCTGTTGATTGATGTTAACTATACGTATTATTTAAGAGAAGAATAGAAATATGACCAATGGGAAGGCATGCAAACACTGTCCTTGAATGGTGGCAGCCCCTCTCCCTGTTTATAATACTATGAATATCATTAAATCCTTTACATTATATACAGGACAACTAAGGCTCTTGAAAACAAATGAAGTCTGCGACTCTAAAAATGTTGAGCCTGTTCTCTAGATGGAGATAAACTTGAGATAAACTCCTGAAGCGTTAAGAGAGCAGTTGATATTCTTAGTCTCACTGTCAGAAGTGCTACAGTTTTTAATAATATTAATAAAGGAGGGCACAAGGGCTGAAGCTTCTTCCTTCAGATCTTTAATTCTTGGTTTCTGTTGTTACTCTTATTCCATTATTAGATATCATATATGGTTTACAAGTGCTTCAAGTGAAGCTGTCACTAATACATTAAATTTTGGGCCCTGTTCTCATAGGTGAGCCATACTGTTTAGGTTTATGTCTAGTGTAGTTTCTTTTAGATTTTATGTTTTGTACTTCCTCCATTCCTAATTATAAGGACTAGATAGGGGGTTGGATTTATTTCTAAATATAAGATCTTAATCCACTATGTCTCCCAAAATTATAATCCCCCCCCCCCCCAAAATGTATACCTATATGACTGTACATATTAAGGGATATCTATCAAGGGTATTTCAAATTCATATGATTAAAAGGAGTATTTTAGGGAAACTAACGCAATCATTACAATTAACTAATTTACTTAACTTCCTTAATCTACCCAAATTAGTTAAGTAGATTTTATAATTAGGAACGGAGATAGTATTAATTATGGAGATTTGATTGACTTGCAAGTTTTTATTCGTTATTCTTTTTGTGCAGGGTATTTATGGTTACCCTATAGAGATTCAAGCACTTTTCTTTATGGCGTTGAGGTGTGCTTTGGTGATGCTGAAACATGATGCGGAAGGGAAAGAATGTATTGAGCTTATTGTGAAGCGTTTGCATGCTCTAAGTTATCACATGAGGAGTTACTTTTGGCTTGACTTCCAACAGCTAAATGACATTTACCGGTATAAAACTGAGGAATACTCACATACTGCAGTAAATAAGTTTAACGTTATTCCTGATTCAATCCCAGAATGGGTATTTGATTTTATGCCAACACGAGGTGGCTACTTTATTGGAAATGTTAGTCCTGCTAGGATGGATTTCCGGTGGTTTGCTTTGGGCAATTGTGTTGCAATCCTTTCATCTCTTGCTACTCCAGAGCAATCAATGGCTATAATGGATCTTATTGAAGCACGCTGGGATGAGCTGGTAGGGGAAATGCCCTTAAAAATATGTTATCCTGCAATAGAGAGTCATGAGTGGACAATTGTTACTGGTTGTGATCCCAAAAACACCAGATGGAGTTACCATAATGGAGGATCTTGGCCAGGTTATTCCCTTGTCTCATCATATATGCTTAATTTTACAAAATAAATTTAGTTTGGGGTTCCTAGCATCTTTATTGGGTTTCTATGGATGTCCTAAGTTACATCTTAGGGTAATGGTATTTAGATCTGATTTGATAAAAATTCTTTACATTAACAAACTCTCTTCACTTTTAAATCTTGTGTTTTCCTTGAATGTTTAACCATCACTGCCCTGATAGTTTATACATTATTTGCCTTGCTAAGTAAAAATTAATAATCTGTAATTTTTTTCTTTTGATTTTGTCAATTCATTTATCTATGTATATTTCCGTTTATCATTGGAATGGAGTTATCTGCTTGCACCATTTTTATCTGACTTCAAAACTAAGCTTGAATTGTCCTTGCATTCCATGTTTCCTTGATCTTGATAACATTATGTGGCTATGATGCTTCTTGATCATTGTTTGAAGCATTATTATTAGATTCAGGAATCAATTTTCTAGTACATGTGACATGATTTTTAGCATTCAATAAGTCACAAGATTCCTATCCCTATACATATAACCATAGCTTGGATACGAGACGGCGGCATTTGTATTACATTTTGTCATGATTTTTTGCAATGAAAATGCTTGGCATTGACGGTTTTTCTTTGGGTCTTCTGTTTTCTTTTGTCTTAATGCTGTTGTTTGCAGTTCTCTTGTGGCTACTAACGGCGGCTTGCATCAAGACGGGGCGACCGCAAATAGCAAGACGGGCAATTGAGCTTGCTGAGAGCCGATTACTGAAGGACGGATGGCCAGAGTATTATGACGGCAAACTCGGTAGATATATTGGCAAGCAGGCAAGAAAATACCAAACATGGTCAATTGCAGGATATCTGGTGGCAAAGATGATGCTGGAGGATCCCTCTCACCTAGGCATGATTTCACTAGAAGAAGACAAGCAGATGAAGCCATTGATAAAGAGATCATCTTCCTGGACTTGCTGAAAATGTTTCAAGCCATATTTAAATATAGCAGAAACAAAGGTGAGATTACGTTATTTCATCAATACGGGCACTATTCTTGCTAATTCCCTTCCTCCTCTTAGGCTTTGATTGGATGTTTGGTTATTGTAAAATAGCAGCTGCTGAGACTAGCATCCTGCTTTTCCCAAATAAGGAAAAAACGCTTTGGCTCTTTTATTTCTATTTTATTTATTTTTCGCTTTAGTTCCCCCCCCCCTCTACCCCTACCCCTACCCCTACCCCTTTAATTCTAAGCCATCATTCCACTTCATAATGGGATTATTCTCTGTTTTATCCAACAGGTGATGGCGCTGATGATAAAATATCAGTATATTTTCACAGAAGAACAGCTTTATAACATACTCCTTCAACTCAAGATTTATTTAACTAATTTGATTAGATTAATAAAGTTAGATAAGTTAGTTAATATAACATATTTTTTGTAAAACACTATAATCATCTTTAATTTTCCCATCAATTAGGTCAAGATTAGGAAATAAATAGGGGCAATTTAAGGAAAAAATGTATAAATATGAGAAATTTATTTTATATTTAAGAGCAAGATTAATTTCTCAAATCTTATATTAAAGATTAATTTCTCAAATCTTATAAAGGACAGAAGGAAGAGAATGCACAGGAGGGACAAACACACTTAAGAAGATCAAAGAGGGAAAAGAAACTAGCTGTTAGATCTCCCTACTTCGTGGAGACAAAGGCGAGGGTTGGCAAGAACAAGGGAGATTTAAGAGCTGGTTTCTTTTTCCTCTTTGATCTTCTTAAATGTGTTTGCTCCTCCTGTACATTCCCTTCCTTCTGTCCTTTGTAGCTCCTTCTGCCTTATCACCACCTTCCTCTTCGCTTGTTTCATCACCACCTTCCTCGTCACCTTTGTCTCCACCTCCGTCTTCACCTTTATCATCATTTCCATTGTCCTCCCCGCCTTCATCTGCAACTTCATCTTGACGTTCATCTGCTATTTCATTGACCTCTCCTCCATCATGTCCACCTTCCTCTTCCCTTACGAGGCTACGTTGAAGAGCCAATAGTTCTTTTCCCACCATGGTTATGATTCTAGTGTAAGTTGTCTTTATTCGCAGAAAAAGAAAAATAATTTAGCGCATTACTTAAATTGTACTAAACCAACAAATGAAAGCAATTAGTGTCGTACGTACCGGGTGAATAAGATCAACGTCTAGATTAAACTTTGTCGCTTTCAGCCGGTCCTCGCTAGTGTTACCATGTAGAACACCTTGTTTGCTGTCCTTCTCTAACCATGTTCTTGCCTGGACCTTCTCATCATTCCAGTAAGTAATGGCATCCCCGACCTCAGAGGCTTTTTGCCGGCCCAATGGAAACATTTGCAGACAATAAATCTTCATTTCATATGATGCACAAATTAAGAACATATTTTAATACACGCTGACAGTTAATTGTTGTTACACATAAAAAAACGGTTAACCCAATCCCTTTACCATGAGGAAGTATAAGCAACCTCATATGTTCTTCCTCCCACTAGCATCCCCTTTCATCAACTCTTCATGATAATCTTTAATAGAGTCTGCCATTTTATTAAGAACAAAGGTGCACTAATCAAACTCTCTGTAGGCATCCTTAGTCGAGGCCATTACCTTCAACACCTTGTCGCTTACATATATGCATGAGCTAGGGTCTAAGCGGATCCCTAGGTTGTACATCACAAAGAGGAACTCAAAATCAGCATTCTCCTTCTCATCAACCAACTAGCCTGCTATTGTCGTGTATGGGACCTTCCCATACACCATCTTCAGCTCCTTGAACCTTTGGTTATCAAATGTCGTTGGCATTATTTCAGACCCGTCAAATGGCAAGCCCATTACCTTATTCACATTTGTTGCATCCATTTCGTAGGTCTTCCCTCTAATTGAAATTGTTTTGGTCAGCAGGTCAAAAGCATGCATAAACAGTCCACATAAATCCTGCTGAATGTGTGGGCAGCTTATGCGCACTAATTTATCAAACATAGTCACTCTCAGCCTCTCCATTGTTTTTTTCCCTCCCCTTCAACACCTTGCAGACATTCATGAACTGCTTCGGTACACATCTTGTGTAGAAGGGCATGACATATTTCATCCCTTTGCCTGGACCTCTTAATTCTTTCACCCTGCTTTTGTATTCAAATCTCTCATGCTCTTCCAATTTATTTCAACTTTCTCTAAATGATGTACCAGCGTCTTCTAATGACATCTTTAGTGGGTTGGCATTTTTTTGCTCTTCAACGAAGAGTGCATATCCAGAGAAGTTATAACTTCTTGGTCCGTCTTCACTTTTTCTAATATTGGACATTTTTTTATCCTGCAATAACAACCACTTTCATCAATAGAATGAATTATTACTCAATAATAACCACTTTTATCAGACTATTGATGTTGTTAAGAGTTCTACTAAATAGAAGGTACTGTTGGCATCTTGAGCTTATGTTCATCTTACATTCTTTTTAATAACAAAAAACTTTTCCTAATTGTTTCTTCTAAGCCTTACCTTCCTTATACTAGTGAATTTAGCAAATATAACAACTAAGAAAAATCTAGTGTGTATCCCTCTGGTTCTATGTTTTATTCAATCATGAATTAATAAGGACTCATTAACTGAACTTTCATATCTTTCTTTTTATGTGCAGCAAGAGTCATAAAAAAGGGAAAAAGACCATGTCCAACAACTTGCAAAGACATAGGTTGCTACAAAGACAATGACTTGCAGGTACCTTTAATAGATTCCAGCTCGCCTAAAATGACTCTTATGTTCAGTGTTAGGTTCTTGCAATGAACTCTAGTAGTAAAGTAAAATATTGTACTTGGAAGGCCAATGCCTCCTTTGTGTATGTTATATTGCACACATTCAATAAAGATAGTAGTAGCATTTAAAGGAAGAAATATATTACCTGGTGCAGGGGCTATGGCAGGAGGAGAAAAGGCGATGATAATTTGGACGATGAAGCAAGTGGCGACGGCATGAGGGGCGGGTGGTAGAGACAACGACCGCAGCAGGGGAGGCTAACTGGAGGAGGATAGCCGATGATTACCGGGGGAGGAAATGCTGCAGGAGGGGCGGGTAGCAGCGACGATAATCACCAGAGAAGGGGCGGGTGACCAGAGGAGGAAAGGCGATGATGACTTCGACGATGAAGCAAGTGCTAGCGGCAAGAGGGGCGGGTGGTAGCGAAGGACCAGATTGCAGAGACGAGGAGCAGAGACCGAGAGGAGCAGAGTGGTATTGAGAAGGAGCTAGGGCTTTGGTTTCGGTTGGGGTGACAGAGGAGTTATGTATTCAGTAAACAAAGGGGTAGTGAAGTCTTTTCACAATTGAAAAAAATTTATCTAAGGTCCCATGGGACTTGAAATTAATTATGGCATTTATTGGGATTTTTTTGTCATTTAATTGCTTCCATGGGACCCATATGTCATTTCCCCAACATAATAACGCTATTTGCTTTTTTTTTTTTTTAATCTAACGTGATATTTGGAAAGAGTCTTGATTCATTCAATAATTTTCGGATCCAAGTAGGGGTCTTAATGAAAGGTCCTTTGATTTTTTAATGAGAGAGCATAGAGATTCTGTTCAGCCATATTGATTCAGAATGCTTATACTTTCATGCCATGGTTGATAGAAGTCATTCCAAAGAATGCTGTCAAGTGTAGGAACTAGCTGGCATGGTATAATCTTATTCTATAGAGGTTAAAGATGCAGTTTTCAGCCTTCCCAAGGACAGTGCTCCAGTGCCAAACTGTTTTCATGCCAACTTAGAAACATTGGGATCTAGTTAAAGAAGATATATATGCTACGGTTAAATCCTTCTGGTATTCTGAGTACTTGTTTAAGGGGTCTTCAGTAAAACAAGCATCATACTAATTCTAGAGATGGATATGTGAGATATTTATTATAATATATAACCTATTTAGATATTAATTAGGATAATTAATAAATATTTCTGAGTGTGGCCCGTAGTCATTAGGTCCGGTCCAAGGTGGGTTGGTGACTCAGTTTATTTAAGGTTGGTTTCCTGATGGTGGAAACACAACAACAGTTTTAGAATTCAATATTGTTCTCTGAGTCCTGAGCGAGTCTGTTTTCTCTGCTCCCTCTCGAAGGTTCTCCATTGGTGACGGCAGTTTCCACAGTTGCCATCACTGTGCCTAATCACCAGCTGGAAGAATCTGTCATTCATATAAGTTGATTCCAGTTCCTCCCAGATCCAGATCAGTAAAGTAATGGCAAGAAGTAATTTAAAGTTTCTGCTGTATCTTATATTTGTGTATATGATAGTCTGTATTGATTATTATATGTTTGAGATGTTCATTTTCTAACATGTGGTATCAGAGGCTTGATTTAAGATCACCTTGTTTTAGTTATTGATCTTTAATTCTCATCTGGAAAGAGAATATGGTATACATGAATCACAATTTATTATTTTATTTTATCTTTTCCTCTTCTGCGTGTGACTGTAAATTGCGGTGAATGTTGCCGAGAGGGTGCCGCCGAGAGAGTCGCGTGGCTGGAGCGCGAGGTCGCCGCCAGAATAACCAGAAAATGGCAGAGGAACAACCGTGCAATTGTCGTCGCTGTTTTCCTGACAGGTCGCCGATGAAACCATCGGAGACAGAGCCCAGGTCGCTGGAGTCACCGCTAAAATAGTGGAAAAGGAGTCGCCAGAACACAGAGAAGGCTTCACCAACGATGGACACTCCAGGTGACGGCGCGATGTACAGCCAACCTGGAGAAGAGCAGTCGGCGTCAACCTTGTTGGAAAAGGGTTGCAGGCTAAATCCCTGTCAGTGCCGCCATCAGAGTCGCGCAGCTGAAGCGTGAGGTCGTCGCCAGAATCGCCGAAAACTGCTCCTGTAGCGTCGACTACTGAAGGGACCGTCGCGACTGTTCAGGATGAGGTCTCGCGGCACGGGACGTCTGAACCTCGGGTCATCGGGTTGCTGAGTCGGGTTGACCTAACCTGACTCAGCGCTGGTATACGCCGAAACGGTGCGTTTCGGCCCTAAGCCTAAACGCACCGTTTCATTATGTGAGGGCTGCAGTTTTATATAAAAAAAAAGGACTGAATGGGCCGTTTTCGAGTGGTGGGCCTGTTACTCTTTTTTTTTTTTTGGAAAACTGCTCTCTGGACCGCAGACGCATTTTGGGCCGAAGGCTTTTGGGCTGCTGGGAAATTACAAAAAGAAAAGAAATTGTTGCTATTGGACCGTACTGTTTTTGGGCTGCAAACACAATCTTTTTTTTATTAATGTCTGCTGGGCCGTACTGTATTTTTGGGCCACCAGTTTTTTTTTATTCTGGAATTACGTTTTTTGGCCTAAATTTTTTTTCTGAAAAATTATTTTGGGCCCCACTTTGGACTTTTGTGCATGGCCATTTGGTTTTATTTCCAGAAAATTATTTTGGCCATTTAATTTGATTTTTCAGAATATTTTAATTACTATTATATGCACTATAAATGTTTAAATTAATTTCTCTATTATTTTAACATTTGGAAAAGGTGTTTACAAATTTTAATTTTTATGTTATTTAATTGCCTATTTTATAAATTAATTTCTCCTTTGGCAATTAAATTAACTGTTTAATTTTTGTAAAAACCTTTTGAGTTGAAATTAATTTATTAAATATTTTTTGAGTGCATGAAATAGTGGGAGAATTTAAATTAAATTATTTAGTCACATTTGTTGATTAAATTAGTCATATTTGTTGATTAAGTTAATTTGTTAAATACTCCATTAAGTTGTGCGTATTTGGAGTTATATGCACGTTAGTGATATTTGTGATTGGCATGCAATTTCTTGAGGAGTAGCCACAGCATCCTTGTTTATTGATTTTATTGCATGCATTAATTAATCACATATAGATTTAAAATATCACTTGTAATTAATTGTATAATTATGATTTATCTTTGCCCACAGGTAGATATTTCATAATTGTACATTTAATTAGGGGAGAATTAATTGCTCTATTACGTTGTGCACATTTGAATTTTCAGTGCACATGAATGATATCTGTGATTAGCATGCAATTCTTTGAGGAGTAGCCACAGCATCCTTGTTTAATTTGTTTACACGCATTCATTAATCACATATGGATTTGAGATATCAATTGTAATTAAATGTGTAGCTATGATTTATCTTTGCCCACAGGTAGATATCTCATAATTATACATTTAATTAGGGTGGGATACAATGGCCTTGTTATTTTCTAAGTAGCCCACAGGTATTAGATAATTACAAATGCGTTCTAGTCCCATCACTTGAGATAAATACATGCTATGCTAATGTCTTTGCCCACAGGTATACATTGGTGATACGTATTTATATTGCTTGCGTGCTACATTTGAGTTAAGCATGCATATATGGCACAGTGACTTGTGATTGCTTTAATTTTTATTTGTGAGCTTATTTGTATATTTGTCTGTTTTCATTTTGCAGATCCAATTGCTACCCCTAGGATTATGGCTGATGTAAGCAACAAAACAATCTTAGATGGCAGCATTAACTATGCTGACTGGAGAGATAATGTTTTACTGCAGCTTGGTTTCTTGGACTTGGATTATGCCTTGAGGCATGAAAAACCTCTGAGACCTGATGATGCCTCCAATGATAGAGAGGCAAAGGAAAGGTATAATTTGTGGGAGCGGAGTAACCGCTCGTCTCTTCTGTTTATGCAACAAAGGATCACCAGAAGCATTAGGGGAGCAGTCCCTTAGTGCTACACAGCCAAAGGATACCTGGAAGCCTTAGATAAGCAATTCAAGCTGACAGACAAGCAGATGGGTGGTGCCATCATGTCTGAATTATGTGCTAAGAGGCTTACAGGTATTGGCGGTGTGAGGCAACATGTAATGGAGATGAGAGGTATGCTTTCATCGTGTGTTACTTTTGAATCTAATTTTTCTAGCGTTAATGATGACACTTGGTGGATTGACACTGGTTCGATGATCCACATTTCGACTACCATGCAGGGCTTTCTGTCAAGCAGGCCTCCACATCCCAATGAGGAATCTGTCCTTTCAGGCAGTGGGAGAGATCCTGTGAAAGCCGTTGGAACTTTTCGCATAACCTTTTCAAATAATCATGTTTTGGAACTTTATGATATTTTCTATGTTCCCTCTTACAAAAGGAATTTGATTTCTATGTCAAAACTCATTCCATTTGATTATCATTTAGTTCTTTCTAAGAAACTTATGACTTTGAAAAAGGATTCTGTTTTGATTACGAATTTAGTTATGATTGATGGCTTATTTAAAATTGTTTCTGACTCGCCTCAATCTTTTTCTGTTTTGCGTGGTATTAAGAGAAGTGTCATCGATGAGAATTCTTATAGCCTGTGGCATAAGACATTGGGACATATCTCCGTTGACAGAATCAAAAGGTTAAACAAAGAAGGAATTCTTCCATCTTTGAACCATTCGGAGTTTGATTCTTGTGTGGACTGCATTAGGGGTAAGCAGACCAATAAGTCACATAAAGGGGCTAAGAGAAGTTCTGAATTGCTAGAAATTGTACACACAGATATTTGTTGCCCTGATTTGACTGCGCATGGTCAAAAATACTTTATCACCTTTATTGATGATTACTCATGATACATGTATGTCTACATGCTTTATAACAAAAGTGAGGCACTAGATGCTTTCAAGGAATATAAAGAGGAAGTAAAAAAACAGATTGGGAAACCAATCAAGATCGTGAGATCAGACCGTGGTGGTGAGTATTATGGCAGATACACTAGTGAAGGACAAGCTCCAGGTCCATTTGCTGATTTTCTTCGAGAGCAAGGTATAGTAGCCCAATATACTATGCCTGGATCACCTAACATGAATGGTGTAGCTGAAAGAAGAAATAGGATCTTGCTGGATATGGTTAGGAGCATGATGAGTAGCTCCAAACTATCATCTTTTTTGTGGAAGGAAGCACTCAAGACAGCCATATACATATTAAACAGGGTTCCAACAAAGGCAGTGTCTAAGACACCCTTTGAAATCTGGAAAGGATGGAAACCCAGTTTGAACCACTTCAAGGTATGGGGATGTCCTGCTGAAGTAAGAGTGTACAATCCACAAGAGAAGAAGTTGGACCTTAAGACTATTAGAGCTTACTTTGTAGGCTATGCGGAGAAGTCTAAGGGTTATAAGTTTTATTGTCCTCCACCTTCTAAAAGGTTTGTTGAGTCTAGGAATGTCAAGTTTCTTGAGAATGATGTGATTAGTGGGAGTGATTGTCCACTAGATGATCACATAGAGCGCACCACTGACATCGTTCATGAGGGGACATCGATAGTTGATGATCATCCTACAGTTGAGATTGATATTCCTACTGTTATGATTGACATTGAACATGATGTAGACCCTGTTGCTCAAGTTGATGATGCTGAACAAGATGGACACATACCGGATGGTCAACCTATCACACAAGTGGAACCACCACAAGATGTAATAGAGGATGTCCTTATTCAGCAACCTGAATTAACCCAAGCGGTTGAATTGAGGAGGTCAACTAGAGAGAGAAGACCGGCATTACCTGATGACTACGTAGTGTATTCTGCTGAGGTTGACTGTGATGTAAGTGTTGAGAATGATCCTTAATCCTTTACTCAGGCTATGAACAGTGCGAACTCTACATTGTGGCATGATGCTATGATTGATGAAATGTATTCTATGGCAAACAACCATGTTTGGGAACTTGTAGAGTTGCCTAGTGGGTCTAAAGCCATTGGCTGTAAATGGGTTTATAAAATCAAGAGAGACTCACAAGGTAACATCGATAGATACAAGGCTAGGTTGGTTGCTAAGGGATTCACTCAAGTGGAAGGAATCGATTACAGTGAAACCTTTTCACCTGTATATAAGAAAGATTCGTTCCGTATCATCATGGCATTGGTTGCGCATTTTGATCTGGAGTTGCACCAAATGGATGTGAAGACTGCTTTCCTCAATGGTGAACTGGAGGAATAAGTCTATATGAAACAGCCTGAGGGGTTTGTTGCAGAAGAGAAAGAACATTTGGTATGCAGGTTGAAGAAATCAATATATGGTCTGAAACAGGCTTCACGGCAGTGGTACTTGAAGTTCCATGAAGTAATCACATCATTTGGTTTTGTTGAGAACATCATGGATGACTGTATATACCACAAGGCTAGTGGGAGCAAGATCGTATTCTTGATTTTGTATGTGGATGACATTCTGCTTGCTACCAATGATCTGGGTTTATTACGTGAGGTGAAGCAGTTTTTGTTTAAGAGTTTTGACATGAAAGACATGGGTGAGGCATCTTATGTCATTGGCATAAAGATCCATAGAGATAGAACCCAATGTCTTGTAGGCTTGTCTCAAGAGGCTTACATAGTTAAGATTCTTGAACGATTCAGAATGCAGAACTGTTCATCTAACGTGGCTCCTATTGAAAAGGGAGATAAATTCAGTCTAAAACAATGTCCTGAAACCGAGCTTAAAAGGAAACAGATGGAAAGGGTCCCATATGCCTCAGTGGTAGGAAGCTTGATGTATGCACAGGTTTGTACAAGACCTGACATCGCTTTTGCTGTGGGTATGCTGGGAAGATACCAAAGTAATTCTGGGGAAGCACATTGGACGGCTGCGAAGAAGGTGTTTAGGTACCTACAAGGCACTAAACACTACATGCTCACATATAGAAGAACAGACAGTTTGGACGTGATTGGGTACTCAGATTCAGATCTTGGAGGATGCGTAGATACAAACAAGTCTACATCTGGTTACATCTTCCTGTTGGAAGAAGGAGCTGTATCATGGAGAAGCGCTAAGCAGACTCTAACAGCTCCCTCTACAGGTGATGCTGAGTATATCGCGTGTTTTGAAGCAAGTTCACAAGCTATTTGGATAAGGAATTTCACTGCTAGGCTTAAGATTGTGGATTCAGTCTCTAAGCCAATCAGAGTGTACTGTGATAACGCAGCTGCGGTGGCCATAGCGAACAACAAAAGGAATAAAAGTCGAAGCAAGTTTGTCGAACTTAAATTCCTTTGCTTGAGAGAAAGAGTTCAGGATGACCAGGTTTCCGTTGAACGCATCAGTACATTGGATATGTTGACTGATCCTTTGACGAAAGGATTGAAGCCGAACGTCTTTATGACACATGTACCTCATATGGGACTTCGTCCAACTTTTGATTAGTGGAGGTATGAGCAATGAAATTATATTTTGTGGTTTATCATTTCAAATTATGATTGTATACATTTGTGCTATTGAAATTGATAAACATTGAGATAGGAACCGAATGAACATTGAGTTCATGTATATTGTGATACCCATTAAGTGATGGTGTTACTTGTAATACATGGAAGGTAATACTCGATCATAGGGGACTTATCGCCATGATTCTTGTAGCATGACATCAGTTTACCTAGACAGGATAATGACATTAAGTATACGGGCCAAGTGGGAGAATGTGAGATATTTATTATAATATATAACCTATTTAGATATTAATTAGGATAATTAATAAATATTTCTGAGTATGGCCCGTAGTCATTAGGCCCGGTCCAAGGTGGGTTGGTGACTCAGTTTATTTAAGGTTGGTTTCCTGATGGTGGAAACACAACAACAGTTTTAGAATTCAATATTGTTCTCTGAGTCCTGAGCGAGTCTGTTTTCTCTGCTCCCTCTCGAAGGTTCTCCATTGGTGACGGCAGTTTCCACAGTTGCCATCACTGTGCCTAATCACCAGCTGGAAGAATCTGTCATTCATATAACGGTGTTTTCTGATTGACAGGTGTCTCTAGTTGATTCCAGTTCCTCCCAGATCCAGATCAGTAAAGTAATGGCAAGAGGTAATTTAAAGTTTCCGCTGTATCTTATATTTGTGTATATGATAGTCTGGATTGATTATTATATGTTTGAGATGTTCATTTTCTAACAAGATAAACCCCAGGGCTTCAAAGAATTATTTCAAAAGTTCTTTGCAACAAGCTTAAAACCTTTAAATGGTCTCATTGCTCCAAATCAAAGTGCTTTCTTTAAGGGTAGATTTATCTCTGACAATATCAAAGAAGAAAATAGCCTTCTCAAAGGCCTTTGAAAACCTATCTTGGAATTCCATAGTAGCTGTCATGCAAAAGACGAATTTTCTTAACAAACGGATCATCTTGATTCACCAATGCATTTGTGCTATCCACTATCATCTACTTTTCAATGGAAAGCTAGTCAACTCAATCCCTTCATCAAAGGGAATTCGTCAAGGTGATCCATTTTCGCCCCACCTTTATATTCTTACTACATATGTCCTTGTATTTCCAATCTAATACCGCATACCTTCTTTAGTTGGAACCCCTCTAAATGGAATATCCACCTGTTAAACAGCTTATACTCTCCAAACATATTTCAAGTATTCTCATCTCTTTCTCTGGTTTCAGTGATCAATTTTGCTGGGGAAGAGGTAATTTTGACTCCTGCACTGTTAAAGTTTGCTCACAATGCCTCCTCTCTAGTTTTGGACCTTTTGATCCCTTCTGGAAATTCTTATGGTCTATCTCTCTTACATAGAATCATATCATTTTCATTTGATAATTATCGCATGGTGCTTTACCTTCATGTGACATTTTGCAAAAGCATCATTTGAATTCCTCCCACATTTATTTGTTTGGTTGTCTTTAAGAGGAATCCATATACAGCACTTGCTTGGTTGTTTCTCGATCAAATCATTAGAATGTAATCCCCCTAATTTTGAAGGATGGCTGAAAAAGTGCCCTTCTGAAATTACAAATGGATGGAAATGACCAACTGGTTTATGGGATTATTATTCTAATAAATATCATATGGCATAAAAGGAACATTTCTATGCATGAAGGAAATAATTTTCTTTTTGTATAAGATCTCAAAATTTCACCCTTGTTGCTCTGTTGCTTATTCTCTGTTTTTTTTTTATAATATACGCTTTTTATTATAATATCATTTTGCTTTTCCAAAAACAAATCATAGTCCCCACCACGGAAGGAGAGAAAATATAATCCTTCTTTATTTTTTTTAGAAATCAGGCTATATTCCCTAGCCAATAGCTTGGAGACTAATTCTCTCTAGACATAGAGATCACCGAAGTAGGTTTTTTTTCTCCCAACAAAACTTTTTTTCTATATGCACGGCCTGATTCAACTAAAATATCATAGTTAAGATACCTAACCATCTATTAGTTATGCTAAGCTTTGTTGGTTAATCTATTCCCTTTTTTTTTTGTTGCCCACCCGGTTCACCGGAACTTTACCCTAACTACATCCGGATCCGACCTGTGTCGCGCACCTAGCTATGATGGGTGAGTCTCCTAACGGGAATTTTTTGTATACGCCAAGTCGCGAACTCGAGACCTCATTTAAACGATACTGAGCTGTTTACTACTCGGACTAACTCAGTTGGGTAATCTATTCCTTTTGATTTGAAGAGGAAGAAAAAATCTGCAAGTTGGCCACATGGTTGGGCCATGACAACCATTGAATTCTGAAGTTGGATCTAGCTTTTGGGAGTGGCCATATGGTTAGACAACTGTGCCACGTTTGATGGGCTCAAAATCCCTTACAGTGTATTTGGCTGGAAAAAAATTTAAAAAAAATATTATAAAAAAAAACTCTAAAAAAATAGTAAACTTTTTTTACTATTTTTTAAAGTTTTACTTTCTAGTATTATCTACCCTTATTTTCTTCCAATTTCTTGCTTTCTATCTAAACATAAGATTAAAGAATCTAAACAAAAGTTCATGTCACTTTTAATAAGATTTGATCTAACAGAAATAACTACTCTCTTATAATATAGTGAATTAATATTTAAATCGTTATTAAAGGACGTACTCATATTTAGTACTCCTTGTGATCCTAATTATAAGAGTCAGTTAATTTTTTTTAGATAAATTTAAAAAATTAAATAAATTAGTTAATTATTATTAAATCTAACCCGTCAAAATAAATTTATATTATATATTCTTTAATATACTCAGATTATTAAAATTAACTAATTTATTTAATTTTTTAAATCTATTTTAAAAAATTAAATAATTCTTAAGATTAAAATTGTAGGTAATACTTGATAATATCTCAAAAAAAAATTATAATAAATAGAAGGCACTTATACTAATCTTATTGGACATTGTGCCCATACAAATCTGAACCACTTGTTTTTCTTTTTCAAAAACATGACCACGGTCATGTAATTTTCTTTCCAAGTCATAGCTACACAACTAACTCATATATCATTAAAAAAAAAAAGATTTTATTCTGCCTTTAAATCGTAGGTGAGTCTAACCCTTTTTTTTAAATTTTTATAAAAAAAAAACTCATATATGTTAGGTTTTTTTTTATAGAAAAAAAGAGATAAAAATACCTATTAAATAAGGTTTTTGATCATTTAAGAAGGATTCAAATTCACACTTATAACAAAAGGAGAGATATTTTGATGTTGACCATTTATTATGGCAATTTGTGTGTGGTGGCGCTCACACACTTCAGCTGTTTAGCACTTGGTTTTTCTTTGTTATTTTCCTGATATTACAAAAAAAAAATTGAGATAAAAATAATCATAGGAAAACAAAAATCTTTTTGACGTCTCTTTATCAACACCAAAAAAAGTGGGGTCCACCATCAGATATTTGCCCAACAAACGTAGAGCAATGATCAGCCTTCCACGTTTCAACTTTCCGCATGCAATCCAAAGCCTAATCTTCAAAAAGTATTTCATCCCTTAAAATAGCAAAAGAAAGCAATGCATTATAGTTTCACTGACTTATCTACATATATAGGTATTACCCACATGAATATCCAAATTTTTAAATCCCCACTAAAATATTACTAGTTTATTTTTTAACATATGATATATTTAATTAATTTGATTAAAAATAAATTAGTTAATATGATATAATTTTTTTAAAAATACTTTAATTATTTTTTAACTTCTTTACTCTAATTTCTTACTTGATTATTTTTCAAGGATTATCAATAAAATAATTTAAAAATAATAATAATTATATACAATATATTTTATATTCATGATTAATGACCTTTTCTCAATTAAGTCCTAGGAATAGTTAACAAAACAAAACTGTCACAAGCATATACTTAAAAAGGTACTTTAGCACAAATTGCAGGAATTTAGGGAGCCTTTTAAATTAATATGGTCGGAAAGTTAAGGATAGAATAAGGGAATTATGTCACTCACATTTTGGCCCACTTGTGCCTCTTTTTCCCCTAACTTGATTCTATAAAAGCAACATTTTCTTCTTAATTTCTTAAAATAAAATTTAGAAAAATTTACTAAAAATCCCTAATTAAAATTTCTATTGCACAAAGATATTTAAAATTTATTTAAAGACTAAAAAACACAACTCATTTTTAACATATATATAACTCTTTAACTTTATATAATATATTTTTAGTTGTGTGAAAATATTTTTTATTTTGTTTACAAATTAGGACATGGGCAATTCATCTTTGGAGGGATCAATTTTTTTCAGTTATATCTTACATATTTTTAGTTATATATAAAAGTCTTTAAAATATAAGGCATTTGTATATAATTAAAGATATATTATAAGATATTTAATAAAATTATAAGATCATATTATTATTATCATAATAATCATCATCTTCGTCGTCGTTATTATCGTTACAAACATTGTACCTATGGCTTACTTAAAAACTAAGGTTTTAAAAGGGTTTCTAGCCCAAATTTTAGTTTAAAAAAAATTCAAAATAAATAATTATATTTGTCTAAAAAAGCTTTTGGATAAACTACTGGGAATAGCTTCTAAAACAGTAAAAGAGCTTATGGACTACTTAATTACTATTTTACCCCTATTTTTTTAACACCCATTCTTCTTTCTCCTCTATCCTTTCTCTTCTTCTCTCTGTTTCTGCTCTGCCTCCTCACTTTCGTGTCTTCTCCTCCCTGTGCTCCTAGTCACTGTCGCTAGAAGGGAGGAGAATCATCGTCCCTTTCTACTTTCCAATGACATCCTCATCTCCCTCCAACTGCGAGCATGATGCCGTGCTGTCTTCTTCTGGTAATTTGGAGGGATGACGGTAGAAGTCGGTTGTTTAGAGGAGGGAGACGGTGGAGGAAGGAGACAAGTGAACAGTGATCGAGGGTTACAGGAGGGGGTAAGTGAACAATATTTTTGTTATTATCATACCCTTTATAGTAATTTACTAATCACAAAAATCCTACTGATAATAATCATTCAAACACTCATTTACTCATAATTATTTTTTTCCATAAACTTTTCTCCAAAAGCATTTTTTTAAAAGCTATCCAAAATTTATTTTTTTTATAAGTTATTTTTTAAAAATTTATCTAAACAGACCCATTAAATTCAACTTTAATATATGCTTAAATTAATATCTACATATATTGCATGTGAGTTTTCCACAAACTTAAGGTCGGAAAAGGGCTTTTCCTCTATCCCCAATACTGATGATACTATACACTTAGTCCTATAACTTTTTTAGGATTAAATATTGGAAAAATGACATCTAGGTCCAGTGGAAGACATTAAATGTAAAAAAAGTCCCAGAAAATGGTATAATTAATGTCAAGTCCCATGGGACTTTATATGAATTTTTTTCAATTGTGAAAATACATAATTACCCTTATGAATTAAAAAAAATATAAAATAGTAAAAGGGACTTGGTGTACTGCTGTAGAAAAAAGAGGAGAAAGCATGAAACCGAAGGCGTAACTCCCTTTCAAGATCGCAATCTGCTCCTTCGTCGTCACTTGCATTGTGCTTCTTCATCTCTGCTTGGTCGCCTTTCCTCTTCCAGTCACCGTCGTTGCCACTCAACCATCTAATTGTCGCCACTTGCTTCGTCGTATTCGATCGTCGTTGTCATCTCTCTAGTAGTGTCGTTTGTTCTTGTCGCTGCTTCCTGTTCAAACCATATAATCAAACAGAGCAAAGCTATTACTGCTTCATCGCTTCAGAGTTCATCGTCATCGATAGAAATAGATTATTTTCTCTAGAAGCTTTTGCCCCTATTAACACTTCTCATCTCCTTCATAGCCTTCTTTTTCTTACAAAATTCCTACATGACCCACTTACTTCAGTTGGAAAAGGTCTACTTTCTATTCATCTTCTCTTATCTTTTTTATTTATTCATATACACTCCTTTTAGCTATTTTGACGAGATATCTTGCTTTTGACCAAAATCGAGACTTCTTTTTTTTTAAAGGTCTCTTATGTGCCGAAGTTCTGAGGAGGTATAATCCCTGAAAATGCACTTAATACGAGTATTTTGGAAGGTCTCTTATGTGCCGAAGTTCTCGATGTCAAGGTAATGTTCAAAAGCCTATCCATTATTACTGTAATTCTGTTCAGAGGCCAAGGATATGTTCATAATGTTTAATATATTTCTCAGGAGAAGTTGAATCTTGCACTTTCTCTGCTCATTTTAATTATGAATCTTTAGAATCTGGACATGTCCAGAGCCTGCCTCATTATATATGTTTAAAATAGTACTTTGTTATCATGCTGTTGTTGCTTGAGCTACTGTGTTTTATCGATCTTCTCGATGACCATTTGTTGTCCCCATAAACCTACTGAAATTGTTGGTATGGGTTTTGCTTTATGTTAGAAGTTGTCTTATCCTACTCTTTGATTTTGGAAATTACCATTATTGCTTCAAATTTAAAAACTATGTCAACTATTGATCACATCAAGGTACGTTCCTTTTCAAAATTTTAAAAATAATAGCAGTAGAGTATAAATTATATTAATTCATTGTAATTCCTTGCATTCTCTTTTCCTATTTCCTAATCAATTAGTACGGTTTTGGATTGTGACTTTGTTTGATATGCTATGGTCTACTCATGGCCACTCACTTTAAGAAGTATGAAGTTCCTTTTCCATAGTGAAAGCATAACAACATCCCAATGTCAACAAAAATAACAACTCTAAGCCTTTGTAGAGTCCTGCTTAGCTGATTTGAGTGTATAAAACAATTTCTTGGTTTGGCCCCCAGAGAAAAATAGATTATGCTACTGCTTGGACTGTTGTTAAGCTTGTTTAATGTAGGTGTCACAGCCTTAAATAAGAAATATATGACAATGTGATAAGTAGCTATCATATAATGTATTGCAAAAAAATTTAAGCAATATATGGCAACATGTATTATCCTATGTTATTAATAATATGATATTTGCTTCTTTGATGGTTTTATTTCAGGTTGCTTTTCTTCGATATTCTCAATAGTGAAAAAAGAAAGTTGTCTTTGTTTTGAATAAAAGAAAGTTCTTGTACAGCTTCTTGAATGGTTCAACAATACCAAGAATGGAGAGAATGAAGCAGAAACTTAAAACTCCACTTGAAATTATAGATAGACTAATTTAAGCATATAACAATATTGTGACACAAGACTATTGATATGCCAAACAGGATTTGGCTACAGTAATAACAACTACTTAATAATTCTTCCCAGGAATTCTGCAGACAAAAAGTGCAGTGTCCTCACCAGCATAACTTTATTCATATATATGCATTTTACAACTACATCAGTTCTTGACAGCAAATTAAAAGGAGTACATCAAACATAGTCACATTCATCAAGATCTACCTTACCTTCCAAAAAATGAAGATTGATCGAGGTTATAAAAAATTACTTTCATCACTTTGTACAAATATATATAAAGCAAAAATCAGTGTGCTATGTTATCATGACATGTCAACTTATTATATTGTTAATGAAAGAATTTTATCATGACAGCAAAAACAACTTACCACTGAAAAATAACTTACACATGACAGTAAAAATAACAAGTCTAGCACTTAAAAATAATAACCCCATATTGAAGGAATAACAATTTCAGCAGTAGAAATAACAACCCCATGGTAAAGGAATGGCAATTGAACCACTATAAATCGTGAAGACATGCAAGAATCTAAATTCGAGCTGAGGAATGGTGCTGGGTTACTCTATTTTTCTGTGTAAATACATAGCACACTAATTTTTGCTTTGTATATATCTGTAGAAAATGATAAAAGTAATTTTTTGTAACCTTGATCAATCTCCATCTTGTTGGAAGGTAGGATGGATCTTGATGAAGGTGTCTATATTTGCTGTACTCCTTTTACATTTGTTGCTAATAGCTTATGTAATTGCAAAGTGCATATATATCAATCAAAATGCATACTATATTTGATGTCGTTTGCTGTCATTTGTTAGTTACAGGTACTGAGGTTGTTAGTTGCAGGTGGTGGAAATTACAACCCCAGGACTTGAAAATAATAACCTTACCAGTTTCAATTAACAAACCCGCACCTGAAAATAACAACCCCAGCACCTGCAACTAACAACAAGGTGCTGAAGGAATAACAACCCCAGTACCTGTAACTAATAATCCTAGTAACATGCTGAAGAAATAACAATCCCAGCACCTGCAACTAACAACCCCAGCACCTGAAAATAATAACCCCACCAGTTTCAATTAACAAACCCCGCACCTGAAAATAACAACCTTAACACCTGCAACTAACAACAAGGTGCTGAAGGAATAACAACCCCATCATCTACAACTAACAACCCCAGCACGTGAAAATAACAACCTGAGCAGTTTCAATTAACAACCCCGGCACCTAAAAATAACAACCCCAGCACCTGAAAATAACAACCCTAGCACCTGAAAATAACAACCCAGCACTTGCAACTAATAACCCCAGCACCTGTAACTAATAAATTACAGCAAATGACAGCAAACATAGTACGCACTTTGATTTATATATATGCAGTTTGCAATTACATAAGCTCTTAGAAGCAAATATAAAAGGAGTACAGCAAACATAGACACCTTTATCAAGATCCACCATACCTTACAACAATATGGAGAATGATGAAGGTTACAAAAAATTACTTTCATCACTTTCTATAGATATATACAAAGCAAAAATCAGGATGCTATGTATTTGCACATAAAACTAGAGCAACCCAGCACCATTCCTCATCTCGGGTTTGGATTCTTGCATGTTTTCACTGTGTGTCCAGTCTCAGCTTGTGGAAGATTCAAAATGATGAATGTAAATTACTCTATTGAGCAACAACAAAACTTGTATTTCAATCACTTGGGCCTTCCTTATTTTCTAAAAATACAAATTGTAAGTCTTCATTGTCTCTATACACTTGCACAAGAATAGCAGCTTTGTAGATAAGCATCCCAAAAATGGCTGGAATAATCTAGATTGAACAAAAATATATTTATTACAACTGATCAAATACCATAACCAATGCTTTTTGACTTCAGAAGAAAACCTTAGTAACATATTTCTAAAATTTACCTGAAAATCAAAGAAGTCATCCGCAATATACTGATGAGACAGAACCCAAAGTTCATAAATTGCTGCTGGGATCACAAGTCTTGGAGATGAAAGCGAAATGCCAATACCCTTGATTGATCTCTCCAATGAATCTTGAAGGTCCTCACTTCTTATGCTAGTTCTAGTTATAATTAAAATGCTCATTTAATCAAAACAAAGGGCTTAATGAATGCCAACATCAGAAGATGTGTTAAAATGGCATAATTAAATTAAAGCAAGGTTTTTAGTTTTACTTCTTTGACTTCGTTTTCATGAAAATATGAGGAACATCTTCACCAGATAGGTTGTCTGCCTGTCGATACAAGAGCTGAAGGTACAAGCAACTGCATTGAAAATGATAGTAGTCAAATGCCACAATAACCAACAACAGAAGCATTTTTTAAGAGATGTTTCATTTCTCTCCCTGTCTACCACACAAACGTAGTCACAGTCTTAGTATATTATCCTTCCTTCTGGGTCAATTCTGAGGAGGCAGAACCACAAAGAACCACCATCCATTACCCCAGAAAGAGCAACAATCATGATGATAATATTAACTAGCCAGTCCATTTGGACAAGTTACTTTTTCTTGGGCAAAAGCTGAAAACATCTTTTTCTTACGATCTCAAATAGGAAAACTAAAAAGATTTGGAATTAAAGACAAACTAAAAGGTACAAACAGCCAAAACAAATTGGCTTATTTTTTAGAAGGATGGAAGAAAAAAGAACGTACACAGAACTACTAGCACTAGTACAACAAACTTGAATTGAATTAGAACTATAAAAAAATATATAAAACAATTACCTTCAATTTGGAGTATAAATTTGGAGACAATTCGATGGGGATAGAGACAGGCCGATGTAGGCAATGATGGCTTCCTTGACGGTCTGCTATAATTGTAGAGCCATGGCTACTCAGAGAGCAAAGAGAGGGGAAGGAAGAGATACGACCACACGGGATCTATGACGGAGGCGTCTTCGGTGGCAAGAGAATTTGAACAAGAATTGCAGAGAGACGGAGAGGAGATTGAGGCAGTGGAACGAAGAGAGAGAGAGTAGATTCTTGATGCTGATGAGAGAGAAATTACAGGAAATGAAAGGAAAAATTTAAGCCTCAGGGACAGTTTTATCTTTTCACAGTTGAAAAAAATTCATATGAGATCCCATGTGACTTTAAATTACTTATGCTATTTCTTAGGATTTTTTTGACATTTAATTGTTTCTATGGGATCTAAATGTCAGTTCCCTTAAATATTTCAGAAAAAAATTGTCCGTGTCAATCACTTTACAATTTAATAATATAAAAAAAATTATAACTAAAAAATTATAGATTCAATCCCTTATAATTTTATGATTTTAGTATATAAATTTTTAATTAAAAAATTGTCAATATAAATAAATTTAAAATATTAAAAGTTAGTTTTTCTGAGGAATCAAATTATGGTTATATTATCTTAAGGGTAGATTAGTGACTTTGGAAAACACTAACAATAACTTAAAAAAAACAAGTTGTATTATTTAGTTCTTAATGTCAATATTTTTTTATTATATTAGAAATGTTATATAAAAAGTTGGTTAAAGACAATCATTATGTAAAAAATGTAACTTATATTTTAAAAACACGCTTAGTTATAAGATTAAATAATAAGTAATAAGGATGAAAAATTATAATAGTCACTCTTGTAAAAAAAATAATTTTTTTTAAAAAAATTATTATGCTACCTCTCGTTCTGTAATATAAAAATTAGTTAATTTTTTAAAATAAATTAATTAAAAAAATTAAATAAATCAGTTAATTATGATTATATCTAATCTCTCAATATAAATTCATATTATATACTCATTAATCGATATAAATTAGTCAATTAACTCTTATATTAATTATAATTAATTTTTTTAATTTTTTTAATTTGTAAACAAAATTTACTAACTGAAGGAGTATGTAGAAATGGATGGAGTTGTTTACACATGATGGGTCCTAAAGTCACGTTCAAAAACAAGTGATTTTAATTCTTTATATAAAAAAATTGGGGGAAAATGAAAAGTAAAATATATAGTAGTCCAGGTCCAGCACTGGCCCTCAATCACGGGTTAGCGAGTATCTAAAAATCCATTGAATATAATCCAACTTTTCATGCATTATATATACACTGCACGCCCTCGTGTCTACCCTCACAAATCCATATTCACAGAAATGGGATCCAACCTTCTCAATTTCACTCTCCTCTTCTTCTTCTTCTTCTTCCACATCACTACTTTAGCCACCGTAGCCTCCGCTGGAGCCGGTGGAGGAAGAAAGCTTCTTTCTTCTGAAATGAGTTCTAACGGAGAGCCTCAAGCTGCAGGAACGCCTGAAGGAGGTTCCGGGTCGGGCCATGGTCCTAACTGGGATTACAGCTGGGGCTGGGGCTCTGCGCCTGGAAGCGGGTGGGGCTATGGATCCGGGTCTGGGCGGTCTCCAAATGGTTTCGGTAGAGGCTTTGGCTATGGGTTCGGCTCGGGCTCTGGGTCTGGGTCTGGAAGCGGGTATGGTTATGGGTCTGGCGGTGCTTATGGCGGCGGCAGCGGCTCCGGTGGAGGAAGCGGTGGCAACCCCTGATTCAAGGGTCAAAAACAGCCATGGACAATTAAGGGTGTCCCTCTACATATACAACCCCTGAGTGCTCTTAATACTTTGAGGCTACTTTAATTAATATATATATATATATATATATATATTTGTGTGTGTGTGTGTGGGGTGGGGGTGGCTGTATATACTGTCTTGATAACTACAGCTAGCTAAACCTAAAAAAGAAGACTTGCAGCTAGAAACTAGCAAGATGTAATAAGCTTTTGAGTTTTTTTTTTCTTGATTAGTATATTTACTGAAAGTCTTGATTTTATCTTATTGTATTAATGTATAACTTAACTATATCTCTCCCTTATGTATGTATGAATGTAAAAAGTCTTCAGTTTATGTTTATCCTAATTTCTCTTTTTTTTTTCCTTTTAAGATATTTATATATATATAAATGAAATTTGGAACGAAGAAGATGCTACCTAAATATCAGTCCTTGAATGGCTGCCCTTATGTTTTTCAGCAGATACACGTGCGTTCTGTGACTGTACAGGGTACAGCACCAAATGTTGTTTTGTTCATAAGCTGACGTGGACCTTCCCAATAAAAAATTAGTTTAACCAATTGGTTCAAACTTACGTAGCTATAATAATGCTCGATTCGAATCTGTTTTAGTTTAAATAAAATAAAAGATTAATATATAATCTTTTAGTTACTCAACTTTTTTTCCTATCTAAAATATTAATTTTTATAATTAATCTTAATAATTTAATAAAAATTTAAACTTAATAATCTAAACTCTAAAACTTATAATTTAAAATTTAAAAAATAAAAACTAAAATTTATCTAAATTTAAGAAACTACAAATTATATTTACTATAAAATAAACTATATGGTAAATAGAATTTATACAGCGTTATACTCCTCTAGTCCTTAATACTCAATTTAATTTTAATTATAAGAACTAATTATTTTTTTTGAGAGATCTATAAAGTCAAATAAATCAGTTAATTATAACTAAATTCAACCTCTTAAGATAAATTCATATTATATATACTTCAATCTATGCAAATTAGTCAAATGACTCTTATATAGTTACAATTAATTAATTTATTTGATTTCTTAGATCTCCTAAACAAAATTAACTAGCTTTTATAATTAGAACAAAAAATAATATATAACCTAATTAGGGGTTAATTTTAATCTTAAATATAAGATATATTTATTATATTAATTAATTTTTTTTAAATTATCCCTATTGACACTCCCTCAATAATAGTTAAGCAAAAGAGAAAAATAAAGAGTTAATGAAAATAATTATAAAATTTTAAAAAATATATTATATTAACTAATTTAAAATATTAATTAGTTTAACTAATTTTTTAACATATTTAAATTAGTTAAATTAAATACGTGGGTCGAGAGGAGTATTTAAATGTAATTTGACATGATTTTACCATTTAACTATATAAGGCCTGTTTAAGAAACTGCTAGATCAAGATTTTAAAATAGTTTTTGACCTAAATTTTGATTTGAAAAAATTTTAAAACAAACAGTTATATTTATTTACAAAAGCTTTTGAACTAAACTATGGTTTAAAACTAAAATTTTAGATAAGTTATTGAGACTAATTTCTAAAATAGTAAAAGAGTTTATGGACTATCCAATTATTATTTTACCCTTATTTTTTTTAGATTCTCTCTCCTCTCTCCTTTATCTTCTCTACCCTCTCTCTTCTCTCCTCTCTCCTCTCTCCTCCATCTTCTCTCTTTTCTTACTCTCTCTCCTCTCTCTTATTTTTAATAAAATCATACAATAATTTTCCAATTACAAATTTTTTTCTAATAATAACTATCCAAACATTTATTTATTCAATTTTTTTTTTCATAAACTCTTCTCTAAAATTTTTTTTTTATCAATTTTTTTCTAAATTCTTATCTAAGCATATAGCATAATACATACACCGAGTACACAGAAAAAAAATTGCTTTCCAGGGATCACAATTAGTAAAATTTGACTGAATCGCATGATCTCTTTCCTTTTTGAACCTCAGAAAATTCATGCTTTTAAATTACTTCACATGAATGTCCCATTAATATCTGACCGTGACTGATAGCATGGATAGAATTACTTATTAAATAAATAAATTCTTTTTACATGTTTTCCAAAAAAAATTACTCTGTCACCTGCATCAAATACCTCTGAAATCAGATGGAAAATAAAAAACCTATTCCTCAATCATCCTTCTCATACTCCATTTACTGAACTAAAATTAATAGTGATTTCTCCTATAAAAAAAATTAATAGTGATTTTCCAACCAAAATACAACTGGAAATAATTTAAGATAAATCACAGTGGACATAAGGAGTTCATTCCTCATCATCCTGTCCAATTAATGTTACATTTATTTTATTATTCAAATAAAACCACTATAAACGAAACTGGTGACAAGAAAAAAAAAATGAAAAATACGGTTGAACAACAAACTTGCCTGCCAGGTCAGCAGTAGAACAAGAGGCATATATTATCCATTCATGCAAATCATCATTATGGCTGATAAGCCTCAGGAAGACGAAGACCCACACTAGCAGCAGATTTTCCAATGACCCTTTTCATTTCATCACTTCTGTCCACAGCAATGTTGTAAGAGAACAAGAGATCCTGGAAAGCCTCAATCAATAGTTAGAATTAGAATGCCCAAGGTGAAAATGTGAACAAGTTTCTTTTGAAAAAATTACAATTATTCTAAACAAATAAAATCCCTTGGTAAATATTAACCAAAACGTAAAAAATCTGAGTTAACTAAACCCCCAAAGAGGATTAAAGACAACAACCTTTTGGTTTCTTACCTCAAGTACAGCAAATAAGGATGGGGCCATCTAACTAGTTAATGGTTTGTTTGGATTAATATTTACGAAAATGACTTTTATCCCAACTAACTTTTGTAAATTAAAGTTGGGATAAAAGTTAATTAGTATAATATAATTTATGTTTGGATAGATTTTTATAAAAAAAATCAGTTTGATATAACTTATTTAGATGATATATTAAAAAGTCAGTTTTAGAAGATTTAAATCTAAAGAAAAGCCAAAAGCAAAAGCCAGAAAAAGTTATTTCAACTTTGACGTGGCTTTTGGGCAAAAAATCATTTTGCCTCGACACTGATCCAAATAGCATTTGGAAGTCAATGGGCTTTTCAGTTTCTAAACATGACTTTTCACCCTCCAAAAGCTATGCCAAACATGCCTCTAAGTTTTAAATTAAATGAGAAGGTCTAAATTCCATTTAAACAAGCTCAGTTGTTCAAACATCTAATTGCATGTCTGTGCGTAGAAAAGTTTAAAGGAAAAAAAAAGCAACAGAAAGAGTGAGTAATGCCTTGTGATAGTGCACACTATTAAGCAGAAAAGTATAGTCCCGAGCAAGCTTGATTTTCTGTTGGACAGCCGCACCGTCAGTGACATTGCTGTTTTTGCGAAACTCGGATGTTATGAATTCCCGGAAATGCCTCTTGTTGTCTTCCTTGCCAATGTGTTTCTGGACAGCCTTGAGGAGGTGGCGATAAATCTTAGCTGTTTGGAAGGATGCTTCTGAACCCATTTGCTTTTATCAATATTCACTATCTACTTCCTTCATTAAAAGCCACATTCAAACTACCAAAAGTTTAACTAATGAGAATTTGTGCCAACAAACTGCATTTCTTGATTCAAAATTGGCATAAAGTACCAATTCTTGCTAACATTAAAATAGATGTCAAAAATGGAATTTAACTAACTGCTCCAGTTAGCTTGGGTGAGGGAACTCATTTCAAATTGTACTAGACTACTTAACAAGATTTGTAAAAGATTTTTTGCTGACAAGAATTTGTTGGAGCGTAATTGTTATGCTATCTAGGATGTTTGACGGATTGGTTGCTGTCATAAACGGAAGATAACTAATCATGTCAAATCTAAAGTTTTGTAGATGCAAGATAAAGACAAGGTTCTTCACATTTGCATTTGCATATGAAAATAAATACAAAGAAAGAAAAACGCAAAGGACATGATAAGAACAAGAAGTGCAAGATAAAAACTATAATAAGTAGCCAAGTAAACTATGCTAAAGAAAAGAAATAAGCTCATCGTGAAATCATTTCTAACCATACAACAGGATGGGAAGCAAAAACCAGACTATCCCTGATTGGCTTCTGCATCGCAAAAGTACAAAACCCAATTAGGATGCAGAGATTTTGATATATGATCTCCAGTAAATATTCCATCCGGTCCCTATTATAACGCACATTTTAGAAGGAATGAGTGATGTCACACCCCGAATTATATACCATAACCAATTAGAAATTTCAACAAGAATCTGGTCAAGCGTAAAAGAAAATATCTCGTTTCTCCATTTTATACATGCTTCAATATTCAATTTAATCCCCGAAGCTCTACCACCAATATATGTGTATATTCAAGCAATATATATACTTTTCTAAGTTTCAATATAGAGATTGAACGGCCCTAATCCTATATTTTAGTCCTTGATACATTGAACATGCTTAACTATTCCATTCCAATCAAAATCCTCTTCTTCACATTTTAACAAACACCTTGTGTGCATCAATAATCAAACAATTTCATTAAGCTTTTTAATCTTTAAATCTCTTGCACAATAACTTCCATCCAATTTCCCCTTCTACACATTTTATCAAGCACTTTATATGCATCCCAGCATCAAGACACAAACAAATACCATAGTTCATCACTTATCAAACACATAATCTCCTAACGTTTCCTAATTTCAATTTCTTAACAAAATAAAATTGGAATAAGAAAAAGGTAGATTCCTAAATTCCTCTTCATCCTTTCATATCAACAGGAATATATATATATATAATTGAAGCAAATACTTAATATACCAGTAATATAAAGTCGCAAATATCTCCTCAGGCCTCGGCTGAAACCAAAGTCTTCGTTCCCTGTTGTGACAAAAAACAGCAAGGAAAATCTTTATAAAAATGACTCTTTGTTGAGCAATGAAGGAGGAAACAACCCAGCATATTATACTCACAAAATAAGGAAATCGAAGGGAAGGAACTGCACAAATCGGTGACGAGAAGGCTGAAGCTCTACACGCACCCACAGCACAACGCACGAACAGAGGAGGAAGAAGAAGAACTCCAAGATTTCAGCGCAGGAGTAACAGACCCGGTAGAGGTACGGATCCAGTTTCCATGCTCAGCGCCTTGATGATCAGAGCTCATCAAGGTGCGCACCGTTTCATTTATAAAGTAGGGGATCTTGGCCGTTGGTGAATTTCTAATCTCGGTCGTCCATTTCTTTTAGTTATTTTCATCTCATTAAATCCTTAAAAATAAAGAAAATTACACTCATATCCTAACAAGGAAGACAAATTATCACCACTAAATTCTATAAAATTACTAAATTCTATAAAATTATTAAATTGATATAAAATCTTAAAAAATCTATAGGAGATTTAGTATAAAAATATGAGTTTATCTTTATTTATTATTAATGATATAATAATTTGTCAATTAAAATTTTTGACTTGTTATTAATAATACCGTGACATGTTATATATTAACTTATTAAATATTAATTCTGGCATCATGACTTATTTTTAATAACATGTTAACTTATCTATTGAGATATCCTGATTTATTATTAGTGACACCGTAACTTGTCAACTATAATATATTGACAAGTCAAGATAAAATTATTTTTTTATAATTATAATAAATTGTCTATAAATTTTTAAAAATTTATATTAATTTAATAATTTTATAAGATATAATAGTTTTAATTTGTTTTTCTTCAAACCTAGTGTAACTTTCCCTGACTCGACGTGCCCCTTAAATATCAACATCAGTCCCTTCACTTATCAATGATCAAACTCAATCATATCAACATTCAAGCGTTGAGTATAATGGGAGCCAAATTCAGCTGCCATGTCATTAATAGTAGTTAAATTTCATGTTTAAAACTTTTATATAATTTTTCCAATAATAAATTATTCTATAATAAAATTTATTATTAATAAGCTTGTTTTACGTAGCCCATCATCAATTAAAAGGTAAAAAAAATAAACTTAGAGAATCTTGTTTTAGGCTTTTAACCACTTTTATAAGTTAGCTTTAATTATCTCACCCCAATCTAGACATGTAATTTTTCCAAATTATTAGAGTTAAGTAAGATTTTTTATTTTGTAGGAGGCTTTTTTTAATAAACGCATTAATTACTCTCAATAATATGCAAATTAATTTAAAAAAGTAAAACACACTAAAAGATAAAAGAAGGAAGTATATTAGACATATTTTCCCTCGTGACCTAACCTAAAATCCCCCATAATCTACTTGTCACACTTGCTTATGTTTTACAGCATGGAAAATAATGAATTTGGGGAACCTTGTAGGCGCAAAAGTTGATTAACTCAATCCCACAGAAGAAATTCAAAATAGGTGTTTGGCCACTTCATGTAAATTAACAAGAAATTATTCAGTACAAAACAATTTGTCTACACGTACTTCCTTATACTCTGAAACTCAGCTGCGCGATTTCATTCCGTGTTTAAGACCTTTGGAACTTTGATGTAAGGCTCCTCGTAGCTTGGAATGGAAGCAACTATGGTGCCCCTATCAAAGCATATGTTGCCCAGTTCGTACCATTACTTTTCCAATAATGTTTGAATAAAAAAATAATGAATAACATACTTACCTGTCATCGAAAGTCTCAGGAACATCATCACGCACATTGTTGTTTTCAGTATCTGCAGATAATACGACAGATAAATTAGTCCCATTTGAAGCAAGAGGCATAACATTTGCTGTTGTGACTATATTTCTTCCCTTCACCCTGCCTTTGCTGTTTCCTATTTTTTATCTGTTTATGAAACAGTAAATGGAAAAGACAAGAACCCCAATATGTTATTTCTTCTACTTTTTTTTAATTAAAAAGACAGACACTTACTAACCGCTTGAGGTTACAACGGGATTGACTTCACAACCTCCCACTTATAAGAAAGTTTACATGCCACTAGATTACAAGGTCATTGGCATACCCCAAAATGTTAATATTCATCTTATAGTATCATTCAAACAAAACGGACTTGATCAAGATGAAAGGTAGGAAAGCAATCAGTAAAAAGATGATAGCATGATTCATTTGAGTGTATAAAGGAACTGGGCAAGTTTAGAGCACTACAAAAGACATTTTCGCAAATCAGGGGGAAAACATGTAAGCTGATGCATGAGAACTATTTTCTCATTTATGAAGAATTTTCAGTACGTTTTGCAACCGAGGTGTATGCAGACAGAATAACTGCTAGCTGGACTCGGATGACATTATCGTTAGTAGATGTGAGAGTCAAAAAGGTCATAGAGAACCTGCTCTGATGGAGGGTTCAATGCTTTCAAGATCAACACCTTGAAGCTGTCCAAACCTGCCACAAGAACCAATTGATTGATCATTGAAGTTTACATTATAAAAAAAAAAAGTAATCAAGTCATAACAATGCTATTGAAGGAGCCATACGAAGGAGAAAAACAGAACATTATGATCATTTAACAAACAGTGAACAATTAAATGTTAAAGCACGCAGAGAATTCAGTTACTTTTTTTTAGCAACGTTCATAATGCTGTACAACGTAGAGTTTGAATTTAGGAGTCCTTTTAAGGAGTAGGGGTAGAGCAAACAGGATTTTACCAATCTATCACTTGTTGAATTTTAGGAGCAAATTCTTCCACCTGCGAATGAAATTAAAAAAATACTGTAAAAGCAAAATAAATAACAAAGGAAAAAGAATCAGCCAAACTACTCAAATTCCTTACAATAAATCATCATGTCAAATCATGTTAAAATCACCTCATTCGATTTAAGAGCAATTCGAGCTGTTTCTGCCAAACGAGTTACATCTGGAGGAGGAAGAGAGGACTGAATTTTTGTTGAGCAGCTTCGAGCTTTATTGTAGTGAACAGTAACTTTTGGGAAACCAAAGTAGTTGAAACTGCTCTTGGAGCTGGTAAGGAAGCTATTACGCATTGCTGATGAATATGACACTCCTTTGAGCAAAAAGACTCTGGTTCCCATCTGTTTCAATTTTGCATTAATTCTGACAGTCAGAGAGTGGGACTCTGCTTCTTCTTGGCAATTTAAATATGTAGAAGTTATGCCCCTTTCTCTTATGAAAGAAGAAAATTTATGAAGGAGAGCATAAGAGTTTTGACCTTCACCGGACAAGAAAACAATCTAGCCTATTTGTTTGCGTGAAGGTGTGAGCATAACATGAAAACAAATAGGCTAACAAATAGGCTAGATTATTTCTATTTTCAATCTAATATGACACTCCTTTGGGACTCTGTCTTGTTTTGTCTTTGTTTTCATGTTATGCTCACACCTTCATGCAAACAAATAGGCTAGATTTTTTCTATTTTCAATCTCATTTTCTTGAAGTGTTTCACCTACAAAATGATTTTTGACAATAATATTTCTTTCTTATTATTTATTTATTTATTGAAAGTGAAATGATATATCGTGCACCTGATAACTATCAAGAAAATGAGATTGAAAATAGAAACAATCTAGCCTATTTGTTTGCATGAAGGTGTGAGCATAACATGAAAACAAAGACAAAACAAGACAGAGAGTAATTGCATTCAAAGTAAACAGAACATAAAATTAGGAAGGATTATTATTATCCTATCTATAAACTTAAAGAAACCATGACAATCCAATTGGTTTAACATTAACCATACATCAAATGGTAGAAATAAGAATTCCTTTAATATTCACACCTATCTAACCTAAAACTTCCCCTTCAGTTCTCTTTTCAGCAATTACATTGCATAATTCCTCATTCCAAAGACCCTTTATTCTCATCAACAAGAGTCAATAATTTCCCAACAGAAAGTTAAACTCGACATTTATAAGCAACCATGGAACACCTTAATCCAATTTATTCAAGTAATTTAACTCTTAACTAATAGTTCTGACGAG
Organism: Leucaena leucocephala; assembly: GCA_037074615.1. NCBI lineage: Eukaryota > Viridiplantae > Streptophyta > Magnoliopsida > Fabales > Fabaceae > Leucaena > Leucaena leucocephala. The sequence continues at coordinate 31,220,365 of CM073521.1, forward strand.
CTTCAAAGCTATCTATTCTCATAAACTCCTATGAAGGTTGAGTGTATCATAAATTAACGTCTAGTCAAGGTTGTAGCTAACAATCTACCATAGCTAGTTACCGACATTTAAGCATAACTCTTTTTCCTTTCAAGCATTTCATCAAACACGTGACTTGCATCTAGTTACCATAGTAAAACTGTCAAACAAGCATTTAAATTTCTTCCCCAAACAACAACTTAGTATGAATCAAATTCTTCAACACCTTTAGAAAAGAAAAAATTAATTAACCAATCAGCTGAACTTCTCCATTTCTAGCTCTCATTAACAGTTTAGGAAAACAAAGCAAACACATCACCTGTTTACACGCCACAATTCACGCTCAAAGTATTCAGACCCTTCCCATTCAAACTATAGTTTTCATCAAAGCCATGACAATCACTACAATCCACTAGATACAACAACAACAACAAAACCTTTTCCCATTAAATGGGGTCGGCTACATGGTCATACGACGCCATTGTTCGCTGTCAAAAACTAAATCCTTGAATAGGTTATTGACCAGGAGAACCCGCTCAATGACCTCGTTGAGCGTTCTCTTTGGCCTTTCTCTACTCCTTTTAACCGGATTCCATACTATTTGATCCACCCTCCTCACCGGCGTATCCCTTGGCTTTCTTTGTACGTGTCCAAATCACTTAAGACGGTTCTTCACTATTTTCTCCGCAATAGGTGCCACTCCAACTCTTCCCCATATTTATTCATTACGAACGTGTTCTCATGAAACAGAGAAGTATGTTGAGAGAGAGAGAGAAGAATTAAACAAATATTCCTTGCAAATGAATTTGACCTCAACCTGTTTCAGACCTTAGGCGAACGCTTCGATGATTCAACTCGGTCCCTTCGTGGAATACTTTCCTCTTCTGCCTACCCTCGAATTGCAATGCTCCTCTAATGAAGCCGATAAGGTCCCAATGCAGAATCTGAACTTGCTCTGCTCAAGGTGCTGCTCCATGTCTGCACATTGAAACGACGCTATATCGATTGAGGATTGGTTCATTAACCAAACGGCGTCGTTTTGGATGGCAGATCTTACACGTTAACTGTAATAAAGGATCATGGCCGTCTGTTGCTTTAAATTCATTTTGTCTTTCCTAAAATAAAATCCTCTTCCGCAGGCCAATTGTGTCCAACACTTTCTTCAGGCGTTTTAAAATATTTCGTGTTTGACCCTTTAAAATATTTTTTTTAAATATGTCTAGGAGCCTAAAATTGTAACTAAAAAATATTTTTAGATATTGGATGCAAATTCACTTAAAGCGTGTCATGATGGAGGTGAGGGTTATTAATGGAGGGGAGGAGGGAGAAAAAAAATAGAGTAATTTTAATATTATTTTATTTCAATCAATAAAAAAAGAAGGGAAGCGAGAGATTTTAATATTATATTACTTAATTTAAAAAGAGAGAGAAGAAAAAATATTTTTATATAATTAACTATAAGATATAAAAAAAATATTTTAGAAATATTAAAAAAATATTATAGATATAATAGTCAAAATAATATAAAAATTTAATTTTTTTTTTAAATCCTCCTAATTTTGGATGGGAGGGTTATAAGGGGAGGGGATAGAAAATCTTAAAAAAACAATCCCTCTCTCCAAAAAATTTGGTGGTGTTAAATACGAAAATATGGGTAAAATTCTCCCCTCCCTCCCATATCTCTCGTACCAAACACACTCTTAAAAACTTTTCTTAGAGTTAATATTGAAGTTAAAATTGTTACTAACAAATCTTTTGAAGGCAAAATTTCTCCTAAAAAAGTAATGCTTCAAAAGCAAAATTGTATCACAATAATTTTGAGTGTTAGATACACTTTGAAAGATACTTCAGGTTAACCAAAAATTTTATTGGTGAAAAGTATCTAATAAATTATTATACATACTTTAACTACTCCAAACACAAAAAAATTCAATAGGGACTTTCCCGCAATTTTTCAAAATATAAATCTATTTTAGCTTTTAGACTTTTGGTTTTGTAAAGAAGATTGCGTTTGTCCCTATTTGGTTCATTTTCACATGTTTTGGGGTGCTTTTAGTTTGTATTTCGCCCCCGTCATGAACTTTGAGTTATATCTACATACATGGATTATATATATATAAGGACTAAATTCTTCTAATGTAACTAGAAGAATTGAACAAAATTAACAAGAATAATATTTAAAACTAACAGGCTTTACTACTAGTAAAGAGCTAATTCTTGTGCATCCCAAAAAAGGCGAGAAAAATTATTTCAAGATCTAAATATTGCATATTTTCACTAGATTTTAGACCTCATGGTAAGTTGAAAAAACTATTACCTAAAGGCTTTAAGTTAAAATACTAGTACTACAAAGTATTCCCGCGTAAAGTTAAGGTCTCTGTGGAAAGTCTTTTACCAAGTACAGCACAATACAAGTAGAGTAAAATTAGTCAATAACTATTTTATGTACAGAACTAGAGCTCAGCTTCTCACTTTCTCCCTCTTTTCTTGTTTGCGGGTATGGGTTAGATATCTCTAACAAAAACATTGTCGTCCAGGCCAAAGAACTTTCAACCCTAGGCGTGATCAGGCAGTCACAAGATGGGGAGCTGCTCGTGGAAGGCCACATGAATAAGTGACATACTTGACACTATCTATAAGCACAACCACAAAAATCTGAGGAAGTGATTTAGGTTTCATCACACCATCCACATCACCACCATCTCCCACCTCTTTGGGATCGACAAGAACCGAAACCACCATGGAAGATGTTGATTTATTGTTACCATGGAGGTCCTCATTCTGGGAATTTTTCATGACATGTTCTTCACTTGTGTTGAGACCAGATCTGGCAAGAGAATGTGGTAGCTTGTGAAGGAACCTTCTATTATTCCTTCTCTTGTTGATGCTTGTATCGTTCTGGAGGTTAACGGCAGAAACATCTGCAACTGATGATGCCGGAACTATAGCTCCCGGTTTTGGCGAGGCATCAAACTGGAAAACCTCTGTGCACATCCCAGAACTCAACATTGGCCCTGCATCAGGAACCCAGAACCTTCAGTAACTCTGAGAAATATGGGCTACCTAAGTAAATAGGCATACAACTCTCTGCTTTGCATAGCTTAGACAAATATGCTACATCACAAGATAGAAAATAACCAGCAATTACGTCATCCCCCACAAGAGATGAACTTAAAATATGAAGCCTCCTTACTAAGAACCTAGACTATAGGAAATGAAGAGTGCCAATCAAAAGGTCAATCTTATGCCTTTTAGTAAGGTAGCTAAGCATTACAACAAAATTAGCCCTGCTGTACATACCAAGACAGTATTATTGAAAACGATAAGCAACTGCCACTAAAAGCTGACTATAAGATTCCAGATGTTTAAAAAATTTAAGAATATAACATAAAAACAAGATGAATAATTTCACAATCACCATACAGTATGATGATGGCTTTTGCACTTTGTTCTGACAACTACGTTGTGTAGTTGGACAATCTATATGGTACAGGCTAGCTACCAGCTCAGACAACAAGTAGTAAAAAAATGCATCAATCATGCCAAGCAATCTACATGTAAAGGGAAACTCAGAGAAAGAGACAGAGAAAAAGCATCTCACCAGCAAGACCTTCACGAAACCATTGCTGCATTTTACCATCAGTCGCAGTTGACTTTAAATGGTTTTTCAATGTTTCGGCTGAACCAGAGGCAAGAGCCTTCCGCTGTTCAGGCCGACTCCCATATGAGTGAGGATGTTGACCACTGTTCCTTCCAACTTCAGGAATAGCCAGTGCAGAATCCCAACTTTTAGAAATCACCAATCCATTTTTTCTCCCATTCTTTTCTGTATGAGCAGTATCAGATGCCATGGACTTTTCAGTAGCCAGAACAGAGTGAATTATCAAGTTACCATCAATTTTTACAAGCTTATCATTCCTTGGAACATACAGAGAAGCAAGAAGAGGCTCGGGCTCACTAGCATTTCCCCTATGAACAAAGTCATCAGAGCTAATCCTATACGGTGAGTCCTGCTGTCTCGGTGTTTCTTCTAATTTGCGACCTTTCTCATATAACATTCTGTCAGAAATACTTAAATTCCCGCTAGAGAATCTTACTCCCTTTTCTCCTTCAGATTTATTTCTATGACCACTAACCTCCCAAGCTTTTCCTTCAAGCTGACTATAGAACCTATCAATAGCCGAAATGGCCCTCCAAGGAACATTGTCCCCTATATCTCCAAACTTAACATTAACTAGAGGAACGAGTCCACCAAAAAGAAATATGAAGAAAAACAAACCCAACAAACTAATGCTGGCAACCTTCTTATTTTTTCCCTCAGTCTTCTTATTATCGGACTTTTTGGGCTTTGGAGCAGATTGTGACTGTTGAGACTTTAATCTGGGGATTGGAACCAGTGGAACCTGAGAACCTTGCGGTTTGACAACATAGGGTGCATACGGCACCCATGGATAGGTCATGGGTGCCATTGGAGGATGAGGATACATCCCCGGAGCTGGTGGCGGGCACATTCCACCAGCACTCAATTGCTGTCTCAAAGCAGCATTCTCGGCCATAGCAAACGATACCTTACTGCTTAAATCAGTTATGGTAGAATGCATTGACCTCACCTTCTCCTCAAGCTCCTCCACATAGTGCTTCTTTCTCTGTCTAGAAAGCTGTGCACTTTCTCGATTCCTCATCAGTCTACCCTTCCTTTTCTCGTCCTCTTCATCCACGGCACTAGGGCCAGACTGTTGAGTGGTATTCACCGTAGGCATCGACGATTTTCTGTACTTGGTAGTTCTCGCCTCGGTATTTCCTTCATTCTGTTGCTTCTTCCTTTTCAAATCACAATTTTTACCCATGTCCTCCAATTTTATATTCTGATCAGCAATCCCATGCGAAGAAATTTCTCTGTCGTCGCAGTGAGAATCCGGTGAAGACGTTTTCATCGCTTCATAAGCATACGAATCGCCTAGACCACCGTTGCCTGAACCCTGTGATGAAATGGACCGACCAGAAGATTCCCGGTCGCAAGAATCAGAATCTGGCGATTTAAAGCTCGAAACCTTTACATGCAGTGAATGATGCGAGTTCTGATCCCTTGAATTATCCAAAGAGTGTGCAACAGAACGCTCGCAACTACCGGACTCAGGTGATTGTGTATTCAAAAACACTGCAACATCAGGATTCCGATTCCCCGAAGCTGACGAGTCAGATGACCCAGAATTGTTACCGTCGTAGTTCAACTGCTTATCATGGTCATTCAACTCATGCGATCCAGGCGGTTGAGCATAGCCATCGAGGAGTAGGAAATCATCGGTTTCTTCAGGAATATGGAGATCGCTGAGATCGTCAAAGGAAATCTCAAAATCGCCATCATTCCCGAACTCCATGGCTAAGTCAAGATCTGATGCGAATGCTTCAGAGGGCAAGGTATGATCGTTGCCCGAGAAAAAGAGCGGATCCATGGATGGAACAGGGAGGTTATCGAACTCGGAAGATAAATCATTGAAATTCAGATCCGAGGATGAAATTGGTTCAGCCATAGCGACTAGCGAGGGTTTTAGAAATTAAGAAGTACCCAATGAGGGTTTATGAGTTCAGGCAACAAATGTGACAACGACTTCGAGGTTTAAGGCATGCACAGGATTGTCTCTAGCTTTTTCTCTCCGCCTTTTCTCCTGCTCCAACGCGCTCAATTTCCTCTCTGATTCAACGCCACTTTCCTTCTCTTTCGCTAACAGATCCACTTTCCCCAACTGATTTCCAGTCCCTTATTGCTGTGCAACATAGTTCTTCAGCAATAAACAATGATCGAAGAATAGAGGAGATGAAATTATAGAAATCGCGACCCTGGAGTTAAACAGAGGAGAAGAACAGACAAGAAGGTAAGGATGGAAGAACAGGTATTGACGTTTTGCCGCTGCAGAACGTAATGCCAGAATGTTCCCTTCATCAAACCTTTCAAATTGGTAAATTACTTTCTTAAAAAAAAATCAATTTCGTTTGATTTTAGAGCAGGTTTGGTTGGATTTAAATTGGTTTAGCTTATTCTAAATTAAATTTTTTCAGAATATTTAGATAATAAAATTTGTATTGTAATGAGAAAATTATTAATACTTTTTTTAATTTATATTTGTATATTAATTTTATTTTTAAATTATCTAACATATAATATTTTGATTTTATTTTTTATATATATTCAGTGTCTTAATTATTTATGGTATAATTTTAGCCATAATCTTTTTAATTTGATATAATTTTACTTATAATCTTTTTAATTTGATATAATTTTAATTATAATTTTTTTAATTTAGTATAATTCTTGATATTTGAGAAATAAAATTACGTATAAAATTATACTAAATTAAAAAGATTATGATTGAAATTGTACTAAATTAAAAAGATTATGATAAATTTTTATCATAAATAAAATTATAATATTAAATATATAAAAAAATAAAATTAAAATATTAAGAATTATAAACTTTTATTTTTAGCAACTAATCAATCTCAATTCTACAATCTCTCTATAGAGGATCATGCATCTTCCTCTTTCCAATCTATTTTTCGCTTTCACTCATCATTTGCATCTAACCAACTCTATTTTTATCTTTAGCAAGATCATCATTTGCAATTTGGGCATTTGTCAATTATCGATTAGTTTTAAAAAAAAATGTAATAATTTGGATTTAGCAAAAGGACAGATATTAAATAATGTAATAAATCAATGTTAGAATGTTTATACCCATTTACTACATGGTGTTTTGACGTGATTGATATTTTTTTTTTCACCTATCATATCCCTCTCATAAGAGGAACTACTCGTACACCCACTCATACACACACGGGTTAACCATATGAGGATCGATTTCCCAACCTCCCTTTAACCATATGAGGATCGATTTCCCAAACTCCTCAATAAGATCAATCCCTATTTTACACATATTTCTATACTTCATTTAAGGATTTTAGTATGATTATTGTGATTATTATGTAAATATTATAATTAATTGGGATTAAGGGTGATTGCATGGAATTGAGCTTAAAAAGGGTAAAAATGGCATGCTTTATTATTTCTCTTTATTTAGCATTTTATTTTTAGAAACAAGCGATATTACATTTGGGCATCTTGCATTGTAGGTTGTTCTGGAGAAATTGGAGTTAGAAGCTGAAATGGAGAAATGGCATTCAAGGACTTAAATTCAAGAAACCGCAAAGAATGACAACTTGGAATGTAAATGCAACCAAAGATCAAAGAAGTGTGTTTCATTGAAGTTGTAAAGAAACAGTACCTGAAAATAATACTCTATTGAATGATAAATGATACAGCAACTATGAGGACCTGTAGCATGTATTTATAGTATACATATGCCTTGACGCACGTGCAAAGACTAACTATGCTTACTGTATCTATACAATAAAAATAACCATTATTATTTACAATTTATTGGTTTAACACTCCCCCTCAAGTTTGTGGCTATAAATATCTATAGTCCCTAACTTGCATAAAATTCTACTATTATCTTCTCTTCCAAGAGCTTTAGTCAAAATGTCTTCTTGTTGATCCTTACTTCTTACATGCTTAAGTTCAATCACACCTTCCTGCAATTTTTCTCGCACAAAATGACAGTCCACTTCTATATGCTTTGTCCTCTCATGAAACACCGGGTTTGTTGCAATATATATGGCAGATTGGCTATCACAGAATACTTGAACAGGTTCCAGATCATACACCCCCAAATCCTTCAATATTCTAGAAGTCCACACCACTTCAGATACAGCTTGACTCAAAGCTCTATACTCTGCTTCTGCTGAAGATTTTGAAACTGTTGACTGCTTCTTTGATTTCCAACACACTAGTGATCCCGCAAATTTCACCAAATATCCAGTTACAGACCTGCGGGTATCTGGACACGTTCCCCAGTCTGAATCAACAAAACATTCCAGGTTGATCGGCTGTGTTGCAGGCAGAAGTATCCCAAGACCCGGTTGATTTTTGAGATACCTAACCACTCTTACTGCTGCATTATAATGAGACTTCCTTGGTGCATTCATGAATTGGCTAAGCCCCTGCACAACAAAACATAAGTCAGGCCTGGTCATGGTCAAATAAGATAACCTTCCTACCAATCTCCTGTATGTAGCAGGCTGAGGTAGCAATGGATCATCTGTCTCTTTCTTTGGACTCGCTGTTAATCTGATATTTTTCTCCATTGGGACTGTAAGAGGCTTGGCTGCAGATAACCCCATGTCAGAAATAATATCCAAAGTATACTTCCTTTGATTTAATACTATACCCTTGCCTGACCTTACTACCTCTATCCCTAGAAAATATTTAAGTTCTCCTAGATCCTTCATTCTAAATTTACTATGCAGAAACTGTTTTATTTCACAGACCTTATCAGATTTATTTCCAGTAACTATTAAGTCATCTACATAAACTAACACTAAAGTTATTTCTGATTTACCCTTTCTAACAAACAAAGAATAATCATATTTATTTTGCTCAAAACCTGCTTCTAATAATGCATTAGTAAGCTTAATATTCCATTGCCGTGAAGCTTGCTTGAGCCCATACAAAGATTTTGTTAGTTTGCAAACTTTATTTTCTGTCAAATCCCCAAAACCCTGTGGTATGTGCATATAAACTTCCTCATCCAAGTCTCCTTGGAGAAAAGCATTGTACACATCCATTTGGAAGAGAGACCAACCATTCTTTACAGCGAGAGTAAGGATAATTCGAATGGTTACCATCTTAATTACAGGGGAGAAGGTTTCAAAATAATCAATTCCTTCTTGTTGACTGTACCCCTTTGCAACTAATCTAGCCTTGAACCTGTCAACATTCCCATTGGAATCATACTTTACCTTGAAGACCCACTTACACCCAATTGGTGTTTTCCCTTTAGGCAGATCAACCAGTTGCCATGTACCATTTCCTTCCAAAGCTTGCATTTCCTTCTGCATTGCCTCAACCCATCTTGGGTCTTGAGCTGCCTCTTCAAAGCTACGTGGCTCAATAATACTATCAATTTTTGATAAAAAGATTCTGTAATCAGCAGAAACATTTAAATAATACAAATGCGACTCCAAGGGATATTTTACCTTCCTTTTACCTGTGGCTAGGGTCTCCTGGGAATCTATCAGACATGCATATCCATATAGAACTTTCTTTGAAGCCCGTACTGTGCAGTGGTAATCCTGCATCCAGGCAGGTGCCCTCCTTGCACGTGTTGGCCTCCCACTACTTGGATGCCCAAGGCTTACATCACTATTTATATCATGAGAATTCACTTGTCCTTGAGTTAGTGGGTGTGTGCCGTGTGTGGAAGAGTGCTCATTATTTTTTTTTATTTGGATTGGGGGTACAGAAGACCCTTCATATCTAGATAAGTCAAGATTGAATGGATCAATCATGTGATTTCCATTATCTCCCCCTTGATTGATACATATGGAGTCCCGAAAGGGATATTTAGACTCTATAAAGACCACATGACGACTAACACACACTGATGCAGTTTGAATGTTATATAACAGGAAACCCTTTTGAGCATCTAAATAACCCATGAAGACACAAGGATCAGATCGAGGAGCAAATTTATCATGGTTATGCAGATTAGTGACATATGCAAGACAACCGAACACTTTAATCATGGATAAATCTGGTTGGTAACCATACAGTAGCTCATATGGGGTCTTATAGCCTAAAATGCGAGATGGTGTCCTATTAATGAGAAAAGTAGCGGTGACAACACATTCTCCCCAAAACTTCAATGGCACCCCGGACTGAAAACAAAGACTTCGTGCAACATCTAAAAGATGTCTATGTTTCCTTTCTACCACCCCATTTTGCTGGGGAGTATATGGACAAGTAGTTTCATGAATAATCCCTTTACCATTTAAATAAGATCGTAGATCATGATTGACAAATTCAAGGCCATTGTCTGTGCGTAACTTCTTAATTAAAGTGGAAAACTGGGTAGATACAAATACAAAGAAGTTCTTTAAATGAGAAGTAACTTCACTTTTATTAATCATCAAAAAGGTCCATGTACAACGTGAAAAATCATCAACAATAGTAAGAAAATAACGATGACCTTTATAGGTGGGTTTTCTATAGGGTCCCCACACATCTTCATGTAGTAATTCAAAACAACAACTAGCCCTAGAAGAACTTGTAGGGAAAGGCAAGCGAGTTTGTTTAGAGCGTGCACAGATATCACATTTATGATGATGAACAATGGGAACTTCATTCTTAATCAAATCTAAATGTTTCAGTTTATCTACAGGAACATGACCTAGCCTCCTATGCCAAATATCTTGAGTAAAACAGATAGATGGTGGCTGTTCTACATGCATAACATTGTCAGTTCTGCTATCCCTAGCTATCACATATAATCCAGAATTCCTTTTACCAATCATTCTTCCCTTCCCACTTAAGGTTTCCTGCAAAAGACAATATTCAGGATTAAAAGACAATATGCATTTCATGTCAGTAGTTAATCTTGATACAGAGATAAGGTTAAAGCAACAGCCAGGAGCAAAATAAACATTTTTAAGGACAATTCCATCTCCAACATGTACTGTGCCAGTGTGTGTGACCATCATTGTTTCCCCATTTGGCATTATAATTCTCCTAGGGGGCCCTATATATCTATGGACATTATCAAACATAGTAATACTACGGGCAACATGACAAGTTGCCCCCGAATCAATAATCCAGTCAATCTCAAATAAAGTTTTAGGTGTAGCATTTACGATACCTGAAACACATTCATCAATGTAGTCATTGGTCATTCCCACAACAGTGTCATCAGATTTCTTCCGCAGGATCTGAAGTATCTGGTCGTACTGTGATTGGGAAATAGCCCCATGTTCAGAAATTGCTGCAACTGGTGAATTGTGCTTCTGAGAAGTAGTCGTGATGCCCTCACATTGAGTAACTTGATTAGCAGCAGCTTCTGTGGCTTGCTTCCCTTTGAAGTGGGGAGGAAAGCCAATGATATGATAACATGTTTCCTTCTTGTGACCTTTCCGATGGCAATAGGTGCACTCATCCTGGCTTCTTCCTCGACCCCGTCCTCTTCCCTGTCGTCCTCCACGAGTAGTCATAGCAGATGCCTCCAATGGATTACTGGGCGACCGAGAGGAAATTTCCCTTTGCGACTCATCCTGGGAAATTAGGGAAAAAGCTTGATTGATTGAAGGAAGAGGGGTCTGAAGAAGAATTTGTGTCCTGGCGTTATCAAACCCATCATTGAGCCCAAGAAGAAATTGCAGAAGCCTTTGCTGCTGTTGTGCTCTGAAGTATTCCTGAGTGGACGAACACTGACAGGATGGAAGGGGAACTAAGCAATCATATTCATCCCAGAGATCTCTCAACTTAGTGTAATACACTGCCACATTCATAGTTCCTTGAGTTTGAGATATTATAGACTTATGCAGAGAGAAAATTCTAGTTCCATCTGTCTTGTGAAAGCGCTCTCTTAAGTCATCCCAGACCATTTGTGCTTTGGTTGAAAAAATGAGTCCAGTAGAGATGTGTCTCTCAACAGAGCTGATCAGCCATGAGAGAACGATGGAATTACAACGGTCCCAGATTCCTTGAAAGGCTGGCTCTTGCTGCTCACGAGTGCATGTCCCATCAATGAATCCCAACTTATTCCTTCCATGAAGGGCTAAACGCATCGTCCTGCTCCACACCTCATAGTTATCTGCCCCACGAAGGAGTTGCGGGACAAGAGTAGTAGCTTGTGTATCGGATGGGTGCAAATACAGTGGATGTGAAAAGTCAATTGTCTGAGGGTGTTGATCTTCCTTTCCCATTAAAGGAGACTCTGAGGCGGAGGGGTTTGGAATGCAACTGGACGTCTCCTTGTAATACAGCAAAAAACGTGACCGCAAGAATCTGTATTGTGGTGCTTATTCTTTCAATAGGAAAAGATCTCAAGAAACCCAAAGATCATGAGGGGTTTGCTGGGTAAGAAAGGTTTCCGATGCAGTGATTATCCTGTGGGAGGAAAGAATTTAAAGAACCTGGAAATTGTGATGAATCCACTGTTATTCCTGGGAACAGAACTTGCGCATCAATAAGACTTCGCAAAATAATCTTCCCGCAAGACTTCTTTCGGTGCGTCTGAAAAAATCCCTAACTAAGGGTCTTGAGGTAAAACGACTGAAGCCCTAACGGAGGGCTACCTTCTAACGAAGGATTTATTGAGCAGTGATAACAAATGCGACAAAGGAGAACCTTCCCTCTCTATGCGAACTGATGACCAAAACACTGTCCTTGGTTGACGAATTGCTGAATCAACACGATTCAACAAAATCTGGACTGCAACTATGGAATCGCAATGTTCCCCACCTGAGGAACGTTTGGAACAACGATCTTCTGTGATTCAACACAATCTTGAACCTGCGATGACGAACCTGTAAGATTCAACATCGGAAAGACCTTTTGAACGACCGTCTGCAACTGATTCAACTTCTGCTCTCTTCAAAGGAACAACGCCAGTGCAAGAGATCGATAACTCTAGAATCTTCTCGCAATAGGAATCACGTCATCTGTGGTTGTGGTGACTGAAACCACTAAATCAAGAAACGCAGCGTTTAATCAAGAAGATGCATGTGGGTGAAGGAAACAGAACCTTAACCCATAATCAGCGAGTGGGCTTCTTGCAGTTTTGGCCCAAAACAACCTGCTCTGGTACCATGTAAAGAAACAGTACCTGAAAACAATACTCTATTGAATGATAAATGATACAGCAACTATGAGGACCTGTAGCATGTATTTATAGTATACATATGCCTTGACGCACGTGCATAGACTAACTATGCTTACTGTATCTATACAATAAAAATAACCATTATTATTTACAATTTATTGGTTTAACAGAAGTGAATCAGATTCTTCCACCCTCAAGCATTCCGTTGACCGGATCGCCCATTGCACCATTCGACCCCATTGACCAGATCTTCACTTTCCGTCCACTACGATCCTCTCCTCTTCGCCATCATCCACGACTTTGTTCACTCCATCTCCATCCATCAAAGCCATGGCAGACCTGTTGAGGATTTTTAACGAAACTACCAACAACTGGGTTTTCTAAAATTTAAATTAGTAGATTAAAGGTATATTTAGATAAGAGTTTGAGAAAGGGCTTATAAAAAAAAGAAATTTTAAACCGCTTTTAAAAAAATAACTTTTGGAGAGGAGTATATGAAAAAAAAATAGTTTTAAATAAATAAGTGTTTAGATAGTTATTACTAAAAGGATTTTTGTAATTAAAAAATTATCAGAAAGTATGATTTTATTAACAATAACAGAGAGAAGAGGGTGGAGAAGAGATAGAAGAGAGAGGAGAGATGATAGAGAAAAGATGGTGTAAGAAAAAATAATAGTAAAATAGTAAATAGATAGTTCATAAGCTATTTTACTATTCTAGAAGCTAGTCTCAATAGTTTATCTAAAATCTTGATTTTAAATTATGGTTTGGGCTAAAAGTCCTTTTAGATAACTATGGCTGTTTGTTTTAAAATTTTTCTAAACTAAAGTTTAGGTCAACAATCCTTTTAAAATATTGATTTTAAAGATTATCAAACACACAATAGGTTGTTTAACACTTAATCAAAATAGTTTGTTAATAAAATTTATTTTAAATCTACAAACTGGCAACTCATGATGATAAAAAAATTATTTTGAATCCAATAAAGTTGTTTTTAAAAAAAATCTATATATTAGGATCAAACACATAACAAGATCATTATAATGTGGACTTTGTGGATCAATAAATTTCAAAACCAATGAGAATCAAACACTATAATACTATAGATTTTATTTTAAATAAAGGTATTTTAGAAATAAATATCATATTTATTATAATTAATTTAATTAATTTTTTAATTTAATTAAATTGATTAAATATTTTTATATTAAGCATCATAGGAATATTTGAAAAATAGTAAAAAAACATGTAAGTGTGGGTTTTAACCTTTTATTAGAAATACATAGGAGTTATGTTGGCTTATTTGGAAAAAACGAAATAAAAAAGTCTTGAAGGACATCAACTCTAGTACTTTTGGACTCCTAGCAAAAGCCAAAACCATCCTATATAGCTTTAGGGCAACTGAGATATAGTGGGTGTTTGGATAGACTTAGGGTTTATAGAAAAAAGAATTTTTGGACAGCTTTTGGAAAATGGTTTTTGGAGAAAAGCTTATGAAAAAAATGTGGTTCTGAATAAATAAGTGTTTGGATAGTTATTTTTAGAATGACTTTTGTGATTGGTAAATTATTAGAAAGGATATGGGATAAAAATTAAAAAAAAAACAATAGCAGGTGGCACTGTTCATCCTCTCATTTTCACTTCTGGAAACTATAGCGACGACGGTGAGCAACGACGACCCAATGACGACGATCAGCTCCTAGCGACGGTGAGCAGTGACGACTCGTGGACGGCGACGGTAGGCACGGTGACTCTACGACCTAACATGGACGAAAATAGTTACGACGGCGACTCGGCGACCTAGCATGGACAACGACGGTGACGACTCGTGACCCACCGTGGATAGCAACGGTGACGACTCGTGGAGGATAAGGAAAAAGAGGAAAGAGAAGAAGAGATAGGGGAAATAAAGGTAAAACAGTAATTGAGTAGTCTATAAGCTCTTTTACTGTTCTAAAAACTAGTCCTACCAATTTATCTGAAACCATGATTTTGTCTAGAAACACTTATAGACAATTATGATTGTTTATTTTAAAATTTTTCCAAACTAAAGTTTGGGTCATAAGTCTTTTTAAAATCATAATTTTTAAACTTACCAAACGGGCCTATAGATGAGTCCAGCCAAAATCAGAGGTCTTACCGCGCCGAAAGAAGACCACAACCCGGTTGAAGATGAAAGGGTTGGGTGTCTATCAACATTGATGGAGCTTACTCATAATGACGTTAGGGTAGGATGTAGATATACTATCAAAGATTTAGAAAAAATATAATTGAAGTTTTCATGCTATAAATATACGTAATGGAGATCCTTTAACAGTAAAACTTTAAGCATGATTCATTAGTCTTAAAAGGGTTTTAGAGGAATCATTAGCATGTTTGCTTGAGAAATGATTAATGCAATTAAACTCATAAAAGATGGAAATAATGATCTTTATGATGATCGCAATTTAATACTAGAATCTCATTTTATACTCCAGCAAGATTAGTTAATCAATTTTAAGTAGAGTGAAAGAGATAACTCTAAAACTATTATGCTATCTAAATATGTTTTAGCGACATTTTTTGAATTTTACTTGATTCCTTTAAACAATTTTCATTTGTTTCTTTATTGTAATGTAAAGAAGTATTTATATTTTTTTTTCCCTATAGAAAAAGAGAGAGAGAAATACATGGGAGTTCCTTCTATTCAAATTGAAATATACTGAAAATGATATCATATTCAAATTGTAACCTGCATAACGTATTCTAATACCTACATTATGAGTTCTTTTTCTTTTCAAAAAATGTTCCTCACAAAAATCAGGTTCATTTTCTTTTATATATATGGTCAAAAATTAGATTCACGTATTAACTTGATTTGTCATATATATAATATTAATTGTTTTATTTTAAAATTGCTCTTGTAGTTAATTTATTAGAGGGTTTTTTTAATTTATACCTTTTTTCATTCATTTTCTCTTGCTCACCCTCCCCATAAATTAATAAGCTATATTTTATATATATTATCTTTAATTAATTTTAACTCATTTTTTAAATTATATAATTTAATTGTTTGAAGGTTATATTTGTGTAACTTAAGGAGGAGTATATACCTAAAAAAAGAATAAAGACGGGGATTAAAGTAATTTTTAAACAATTTTTATTTAATTATTTTTTTTAGGACCGAGGCCCGAGAAGAATTTATTATGACTGATTTCTTCTTCTTCTTCTTTTTTTTTTTTTTTTTTTTGATCTGAAGGGAATTACTGATGATAGATTGATTTAGAAGACTCGCCATTTCGCCGCTAAAATTCTCACGATAGTCTAATAGCTCTTCTCTTGAGATATCCATCAGCGAAAAAAAGAGACTGAGAGCTCTTTAGATATCAAACTCATTTCATTGGAGGAACCTCTCTGATCACTATCATTTCTGGTCCTGGCGTGCTGTGGCGTCGAGTGCCACCGAGATCGCTGCCATTGTAGAAGACTAGAAGATACTGAGTAAAACTCTGAAAATCCCCATGTCGCGTGAGAGACTCAAAAGAGGCGCGCTTCCTCCAGCCCAAGAGGTACGATCCATGAATGTGTGATTCCTTAGTAGCTTGCCTTTTACTAAGGAAATTACGGGCCCCCAATTTCGCGTGGGAAATTAAGGAGAAGTGAATGTAAATTTTTGAAGAATTTATGCTGTTTTCAGATTCAGCTCACTGTAAATTACTTATCTGGAAACTAACGCCTTAAGTAAAATGTTCTATATAATTTGTTTAGGTGGATTGTCTGATTATAGAGCATATTATGCTTCTCAGTTGACAAGGATATTCTTGAATTGTTCTACATGGTCATCTCTTGTTTGTAATTTCTCTGACGATGGTCCACCAGAGATACAATGCTTTCGTTGGTTTTTATTCAATATATGAAGGATGGGTCTAGTCATTATACGATTATCTTAAGCAAAAGGGGTGTAATTGCCATGGCCGAGGAGATTTTCTGTTTCTTATATGTTGGGCATATGATTATCTTCATACAGCGTAGGAGATTGTGAAGGTCTTTTTATTTCTGAGATCTTGCATTTTTAACATTTTTCAAATTTAAATTTTCTGACTTGTACTTAGTATGTGTTGCTCCTGGCACTCATAATTATTTGACATTTCTTCAAATGTTTTTGATTGAAAATAAGTATGAATTGTTGTTCTTGTTATAATTTGGCAAAATACAGAATATTGATAAGTTGCAGAAGGTTGTAAATGAGGGCAATTACTATGGAGCTCAACAGATGTACAAATCTGTCAGTGCCAGGTTGAAGTAGCTTCTCTATGATACTTCTCATTAAATTTGTGTGCTTTATTTTTATGGAGAAGTGTACATCCCATCCCATGTAACCTATTGATAATTTGGTCTGCAATGGGAATGAGATTTTCAATGATCAATCAAACTGTTGTAGTTATTTTCTCTCAATCTAAAGGGATCACTTTACCATGAAATGAATTCATCTTTTAATTTATAAAATAAATTTCTTTTCATTAAAAGGGGACGCTAACGAAGCATTCCTACTTCACTGCAGATATGTATCTGCTCAGAGGTATTCTGAAGCATTAGATCTCCTAGAATCAGGAACATGCATTCAATTGGCACATGGACAGGTTGCACGATTCTAATTTCGATGTTTTTCTGCATAAACTTTTATCATGTTACAGTCTCTACTCAGGAATGATGGGAAATGATTATTTGCATGCAAAGCATTTCTTCTAATTAAAAGGTTATTAACCATTTTCAGTTAGTTAAACAAAAGTTTCCCCCCCATTTATTAACTATGGAAAATGATGCAGAGACATGTTCAGAAATTGGGGGTAGGCAAAATATTTATCCCCACATATAATTTGAACTGTAATAACTTTTTATGGATTCTGTTAGATATGGTCGTTAAACCAATCTGGGGTGTTTGCTTAACAACGTAAGCTTATGAGTTGATATGATCAAGACTCAAGAGTTCTATCCTTGTTCCTCTCCATTTATTCAATAGAAATTAATTTGCAACACAGATTAAGTGCTTATGCTTTATCCATATTTCAAGTTTAAAGGGATTGTTTTATGAGAAGGGACACTAGAAATATTGGTAAAACCAATCTTAGACATCTTTGTGGGTAAAAAAAAAAATTCTTGGACATCCTTGAACTTTAACTATTTCAAATTTATGGTTGGCTTCTGCTTTCTATAGACAATGCATTGGCACATCTGAGACAGCTGCAAGTATGAGATGACAGATATTGCTATTTGAAATTAATTTGTTTGATATAATTAAATATAAGTTTTAACATCTCTAGTAATGAAATTAACATTTAATCAGCATTGATTGGGGCAAGAACATTTATGTAAGAAACTCATAGTTTCTGTTCTTCTTAAGGTCACCTGTGGGGCAGAGCTTGCTTTATTATTTGTGGAGACACTTGTGAAAGCAAAAATTCCTTATGATAATGAAACTCTTGGTGAGCCCTTTTACTGTCTTTTAAAGTTTTATTGATACCAGCATAATTGCTTTTCTTTTATGCCTTTTTGTATTTTGATCATTTGCATGCTCCTAGCATATGCTGCATGTACTCAAGGAGATGGAAAATTTGTGATGTGGGGTCTTTGTTGCATGATTTTGTAGATGTTTTTACTTCTCATTTTTGTTCTAACCTCACTCTTTACAAACTAAAAAAAAAATCTGGCAGATCGCCTTGAGAAGATCTACAAAGCTTTTCCTCGGGTTCCACTTCCACAAAACTTGAGAGTTGATGATGACATGCAACAGATTTCTGAAGCCCTTGGAGCTGCAAAAACACGTTTGGAGGGCTGCTCCTCATTCTTAAAAGCTGCTATCAGGTGAAACGATTTATGGTCATAACATTTTCGTTGTTAAATTCTGCAGTTACTAAGCCTCCTAAAGTAGAATTATTTTTTTTGGTGCCAATGATTTTGATGCAGTAAACATTACTTTGTCTGTCTATAGAATTTCTCAGTTATAAGATATCCTATAATCAGTTTTGAAGAAATGGTGCCAAAAGATGAAGAAACGGTGTGATGGGTATTTTTCTTATTGATCTACAAATCAACTAGAAGCAGTGAGAACACACATATACAAGGAGCCGAATCAGAAGGGGATTTTATGATACCTATATTTTGGCCAACATATGAGGAAAGAATTTGAAAAATAAGCCAATCACAAATGAATCTGTTCACTGAAATCTTCTTTACACTAATAATATGGGTTAAAGGGAATTTTTGCCCTTAAACTATTCTCTAAGGGGCATTGGGTATCCTAAACTATCAGGTGGTGCAATGTTGCCCCCCGAAGTTTTAAAATGGTTACAATGCTGCCTCTCTGTTAAACATTTATTATTTTGACCGTTAGTTGACTGAAAAAATGTTAGAAAAGGCCCCAGAAAGTTACAAATAAGCACCCTATAAAAAAATTAATACCAATTAAGTCTAAAAAATTACAAATAAATACCAAGGGAATAATTTTATTTCTTACCCATGTAAAAGATCACTTGTTAACTAGCCTAGACAAAGAAGTAAACGTGAGTAAATGTCCTTGTGAATTCAAATCTCAATAGGAGTCAATTCTGAGTTTCTATAAGTGTCATTGATGATAATGAATATTTTGAGGATTTTCCTTATTTCTGGCGAATGTATTCATACTTTGCAAGTGGCTTAAAAGGTACACCAACTAGAAAATTACTTAGTCCTATTTCGTCCTTCTCTGATTTCTGTCTTGCATTGTCCACACGGAGTCTTAAAATGAACCTGTACTTGAAGCAACATTTTCCATTATCTGAATTGCTTGACTTTACCCTTAATCGAAGAACTGCAATTCTCATTTAAATTAAATGTCAAGTTTAATTACAAGTTTTTTGATGTGAACTTATAGTAATGTGGTTACTGCTATTGTGTTCAGGTGGTCTGCTGAGTTTGGAGCAAATAATTATGGATCTCCAGAATTGCATGTTATGCTAGCTGAATACATTTATTATGAATCACCTGAGGTGGTATGTATCAAAATTACTTCAAGTACATGTTTGTTCTTTGTTGCTGCTTCTTTTGAATTTATACTCTATATAGTATAGTATGTCTAAGATGACTTTGAAATGTGGCATGTATATCTTAATGATATAATAGTATAAAGCAATCAAGGACGTCATATTAAGCAAATTAAAAAGCAGAACATATACACAGAAATTAAAATGGAACAGGGCTTGATATATGAATGTATATATTTCTTATTTTGAAGCTCTTTTAATATCAATGAAAACAATAGGTTTGATTGGGTAATTTTTTCAGTTGACATTGGCATGTCATGCTGTAATGCATAGCAAAAAATTTCATGATTTGTTGATATTTGATTTTTGCATCACAAGTTTATTAGCCATCAGAAACACTAACAAAGTCAAGAAAGAAGGAAAGGCCAGAGATGCTTATTCACATTTTTAGAAGTTTTTTCTGATTAAATGGAGTAGGAGAATTTTGGAAATTCATTCCCACTAATTTTCATTTATGGAGTGAAATTTTGTGGAACTGCATACCAATCTGTGGTGGATAATGGCTGACGTATTGCTGTTGACTTCTTGAAGTGGATCGTGTCTATTTACATTAATATGCTGATTTGGAAAAGAGATTATATTTTGCATTTTGAAAAGCTTCAATTAAACCTGAAAGTAACATGATCTTCATTCCTGGTCCATTAACACAGTGTACTTCTGACATGCAGGATATGGCTAGAGTAACGAACCATTTTGTGAGAGGAAAGAATCCAAAGAAGTTTGCTTCTATTCTTGTTGATTTTATGGGCAAGGTTAGCCTCGTCACATTTTCCATTTTTTTCTTGGTCTCTCTATTTTCATACCTTCTTGTCTGGTTCAAATTTACCAAATTCCTGTATGATGTGCCAAAGAATTCTTCCCTTTTGTTTTTATTTTTAACGACATTTGGTTGGGGTGTTCAAGGATGATCTAGTTATATTGTCATGAGTTATTGTCTTATATTATTGGGTCCTAGAACTGATTTGGAAACGGTAATTGAGAATTTCCTTGTCATTTTGTATTTGTTTTTAGAAGGTTCAACTGATACGCCTCTTACTTTTTGTAGTGTTATCCAGGTGAAGATGACTTGGCCATTGCTAGGGCAGTTTTAAGGTAAAAGCAATTATCATCCCGATGCTCACTTTGAAAAGTGATAGAAACCTTCTGCTACTTTAATTGAAATCAAGCGCAGAACAACTAGGAAATTTGATTAGCATCAATGCTGGATAATAATCCTTCATCCAAGAGCAACGAACACAGATTATATAACAGAACAGTAAAAAAAAAACTCAACTCAGAAAATGCAGAGATCAGGAAAGAAAAGTAATGCTTGCATTTGAGTGGTCTGCTGTCATCCACAGAATTCTTTACCTCAATCTTCACACCAACCTACCACCCTAGCACCCTCAAAATAACTTTCTTAATGCCTCGTACTCAGTCCTCTAGCTTGCCATACATCGGCAGTGGTAGCAAAGTTAGTTATCACCCTGAATTTCCCTTTCTGCCCTCCTACCCCACCTTTCTCTACTTTCTCTAGAATGCACGCATCCTCTATTTTGGTTTATGTTGATATACATGTTAAAGTTTTGAATACTTTTTTCCCTGCTCATGCCACTTACCAGTACTTTCTTGTATATGACAACTGGGTTTTAGACTCAGAAGTTGCTTCCTTTCTTGCATGACAGGTATTTATCTTCAGGCAATCTGAGAGATGCTAACATATTGATGGACGAGATAAAGAATGAAGCTGCATCTAAAGAGATTGAATTTCCTCGGACAGATTTAATGCAGCTCATCAACTTTCTTTTGCAAACGTAAGCTGTCACGCTTCATAGATTGATTGATCAAATTTGTATTCCTGACTTCTCCACATCAATCATCAGTTTTCACTGACTTTTGAAAAGTACCCAGAAGCTTTAGAAGAAGATTTTTCTTGCAATTTTGTCCGAATTCACAACACGTTTTCCAGTTGTTGTTTTTGATGGGTTAGAATCTTTTAATTTTAAGGCAATTTCTTTGCCTTTAGAAACGTTATGGTTTAATGGTTGTGCTTAATGTTTTATGCACGGTGCTTTTAGCAGCTCTGTTGCATCTTGATCCTTTCAGCCTCATTTTAATTGTTTCTTTGTAGTTTCTTACTCTTTATAGGAGGATAACTAATTCCGACTTTTCTCTCAGGTTGGAGAGAGATGCATTGCCTCTTTTTAATATGTTGAGAGGAAATTATAAATCAAGTATTGACAGGGAACCTTCATTCAACGAGGTGAGTTTACCCGCTAATCCTTGTGTCTGTTATGTGTGTGTGGACGCTTTTATTGGTAGGTACCTATTTATTCATATTTTGGACTACAATTCTATTTGAGCTCTATTACGTACTTATGTTTTAATTATTTACGTCTCTGCATTAAAGAGAAACTCATTATCATTTGACTTGAAAAACTTTGATCTAGATGTTGGATGATATAGCAGGGAAATTCTATGGAGTACAACGGAAGAATCCTATGGGAATGTTTGGAGATATATTTAAGGTAGACCATGCACAGCACACCTTTTTATATTTAATACTAGCCACCTTGAGATGGACATATAACGAACTATTTGGTATCTAATTTAATTGATAATTGATAAATTATTTTGAAACTCATATCAACTACAATCTTATTTTTCCCATCTATTTAGGTATCAGGAAATGATTTTTTTTTTGTAAATTTGTTAATAATTTAAGCATGAAGTGAACATATTGTCTACAAAATTGTATAGCTTAAGTATAAATCAAACAATGTAATTTTCTGGGGAACAATTTGTAACTCGAACACTGATTTTAATTTCTTACTATGCAGTTGATGGGGGCTGATTGATGATATTAACTACTGAGATACCGAAAGAATTGCATCTCATACTGCAAATGGTAAACCTGTTCGACAATATAAAAATTATGATGGGTCTAAGATTTATTTCTTGTGTTTAAGAAACATAGGCAAATTCATCTACTTTTGAGCGATATCTTTGTATAATCTCTTTAACTAGGTTTTATTTTAATGATTTTGTTGTAAAGTTCAGCAGTTTTGCAGACTATTCAACTGCTAGAATATTTTTCCTGCAAAAAGTCTGCATTGGAGATTCATTGAATTTTAATTGGCCTCTATAATCTGGCTTGTTTGACGATTCTCTTTCCCTTTGCTGTTTTATGTTTGCTTTGTTTCGTGGAATTAGATGTCTTATAGCCCACAGAAGTTTTTTTGTACTAAGGAAAAGATGTTATGTCATTGCCTCTTTAATTCTCTAAACATGGAGATATTACATGTTTTCAACTTTTCATCACTCAGCTGGAAAGTCCTTTGTGGCTTCTTCCAATTGTCTATATTTCATGACAAATTTTTTGACAGCGCAAGCCAGGGAGAAAATTCATGTGGATGACAAACTTTTTGGACTCATCTCTAAGCTCAAATTATGTTTAAATCCTTGTCCTACGAATTGGAGAGAATAAAACCAGGTGTATGAAGGGAAGAATTAGGATGAAGCCAATGAAAAACTAAAGAGAATGAGGAAACAAATCAGTGTTGCCATTTATTCTTACTTGCCAGGCCTTCTGCTTTACAGGTCAACTTAAAAACTGAATTACACTGTTCAAGGCTTGTGATGTAAGTTATTTATTTATTATCCACTGATATGGGGAACTTTTATAGCACTAGACCATTAACAATGAAAATTTTATATTTGACATTGATTGCATATTAAAGTGTGAATCAAATGGTCATCCAAATCATGACTTCAGATTCTAAAACAATTTGCTTCGTGTATTTAGGGAAAAGGCTGCTTGGTTTAGTGCAATAGAAGGTAAAATTTGGAATTTTAGCAAATTTGTTAGTGGAAAGAAAATGCTGACCCAATAAAATCAATTTGCATGATCAAATGATCTCTGTTTCAGTTTTTAAAGATGAATTATGGTTTTTAATTACCAGTAATTATGGTACACCATATGTTAGAATTGAAACAATGCATATAGATTGAATTTCTGTGCCCAAAATTGTTAGTCTATATAGGGTTAACTCCTTCATAAGTTAACCTTAAAATATATGTTTGATTACAATCTATATATATCTTTTCTTGATTTGGTTTGCTCGCCTAAAAAACTAAATTTGTTAAACGATCTTTAGACGTTTAATAATTCATGATAAATGTGCGCTTTATTTATTTATCAATTTTGTAATCCCCAGCTTTGTTGTAATAAGAAAGTGCATTTGGAATCTTAACTTTGTTCCCCTTTATGTGACCAAAGTTTCCTGCATTTGATGTGATGTGATGTGACTATTAGTTATAAGAGCGTCATATACTGATGTGCTTTTTTGACGCTTAGTTCATTGCCCTCCAAAAGTTAAACTTTTGTTTTTTTTCTTCTTCTTTGTTTTAATATAATTGGTGGTCTTGGGAATTACTTGATATATAGATAGATAAAAAAGAAATCAAATTCAAAAATAATTTTGAAATAAAAAAAAGTAACTTATGTCTCTATTCAATACAACAACAACAAAAAAATCTTATCCCATTAAATGGAGTCGGCTACATGGATCATATAACGCTATTGTGCTCTATCAAAAACTGAATCCTTGGTTAAGTTATTGACCAGAAGATCCCGCTCAATGACCTTATGTCTCTATTCAATATATATTAGTATATTTAAGCAATAGCTATAGAACAAACAAAATATGAAAAGTTATTTTCCCCCTACCAAATGGTATTTTTAACAATTTCAAGGTAGAATTGTGGGGAGAAATTTTAAAATTTTAAGAAAATTTAGTCTATAATATATAAATAAAAAAATTAATAATAAATAATCATGTAATAACATCAAAAGATAAGCACTCGTGTCATATCATATCATGATATTAATATTTCACAAATTAAAAATTCTATTGATAGGTCGGCATGTTTAACAGAAAAGAAAATTCTTAAATTGATTTGATCTTTAGATATTTGAAGTGACACTTGACTTAATCTATACATCTATGTTTCATGAACCTAATTTTATGTAAGGTAGGAGGAAAATGTATGGGAAAGAAAAAGAAGCAACCACAGTAATCTGTTATATAAAATTCATAAATAAACACTATTGTTAGATTCTTCATTATGGTATATAATGTGAGAGTTAGGACCCAGTAATCTGACACAAATCTTGAAATTAACCTTATTTCTGTTAGGATTTAGAAGCAACCACAAACCCATAATATTGGGCTTTCTGGCTTTGTGAAATTGATTCCCATCTTTTTTGAATCCCTTCAATCATTTTCCCCTTCACTTGTTCTCTAAGAAAAGGGACAATCCCTTGTCGGTACAATCATTTCATAGCTTGTGCTTCCAATCATAAATCTCTCTCTGCCTCCTCATGCATTTTTTCCCCTAGTAAATACTCATGGGCCTTAATAGAGGGGCTAGACAAGTAATTTGTAGATATTAAAAAGATTAATTATTTGTAAAAAAATATGTATTAATTTCCTTAAAATATCCCTTCTAATCATCTGTATATCTGTATAGGAAACTATTTTTTTGATAAAAATTATCCCTTAACGTGTACAATCAATAAGAAGAGTTTAGGGGAGAAATAATAAACTTAAGAAATAAAATAAATTGATATATTATATTTAGGACTAAATAAACCCTTCACCGGGTATTTTACATTTATAATCAGAAGGAGAATATTGTTAACTTAAATTAGGCATCGATTGTTTGGAGGATGTCTTAAAATGGGAAATTTCAAGAAACAATATGCATGAGATAGAGTTTAGGCTATGATATTTATCCATAAAACTCCATTAATTAGTTTAAATTACTCTCCTTAAGTAATGCCATGAGTGAGTCTTGTATATGGAAAAAACTATCCATGAGAGAGTTTTACACTCATGTGATTCAGCAACTAGACTCAATTTAGTAGATATTTAGATTACTCAGTATAAAGTAAATATGTGAGAAACATTTTATCTCATAAAATATAACCTTAAACCCTAACTTGGTAATCTATTTAAGAGAATTCAAGTTATTCTTTTGACATGATAGCATGGTTACTTTTACACAATGAGTTAGGGTTGGTTTACCTGAAGTATCAAATTGCAATTTTATTCTTTTGGGGTAATGTAAAGCAAATAGATGGAGTTGTTCCACCTAAATGAGGGGGGAAATGAATGAATGATTAACCCAACCTTCTTCTCTTGGTTGGTCTCACTGCTTTTTTTTTTCCTTTAAATTTGTTTAATAATTAATAATTAGGTTCCCAATGCCATTAGTTTAGATTCTGCCTTTTTGTTTTGTCCCACACTCATATATATATATATATATTATATAAAAGGACTGGAGGCAAAGATACTTTGATCATATCATGGGGACCGGGAGCAGTATATCAACTAGCAAGTCAGAACACTATTTATTTAAATAATGCATTATCTCTCTCAAAAAAAAGATAAAAAAAAAGATTAAAAAATTAAAAAAGAAGAACAAGAAGAATCTAAAATTTGTCAAAAGTGGGGACGCTGTCCTCTGCTGTTTTAATTAGTTGCCAAACTTAATCCCACTTGAAGCCTTTTTCTTCTATAAAGCTTTCAAGCGTTTGCATTTCTGTCTCCAACATGCCCTTTCCATTAATTAACCTTCCTTGCTTCAAACTATTGCACTAATCTCAACTTTTTTAAATTTAATCATGGATTAAGGTGGGTGCCGTTCTATTAATTAAATCAATATCATCACGTATGAATCATTTTTTCTAAAAAAAATTAAAAAAATTGATAATCAACCTTCATAAACTTCTAAATCCATCATATTTAATTATTCATTTTTATGATATATATATATAATTAACATTTATAATATTTATAAGACTCGAAAAATGTCGCAATACAATGCTCTCTAAATTTCATACCTACCCAAACAAAGTCAGTTTCTAGCTCTATTATGCAGTGAGCAAGAATATTATAAGAAAGCCGACAAAGTTAGTGATGATTAAAAGTGGAAAATTATGAGCACAACTGCATTCTTTCTTATTTTTCTTGAAAGGAAAAAGCATATTAACTTCTAGACACTTCAACCACTCTACACTCTCAATCTAAGGGGGGAAAATGAAAAGATTCAAATCATGTTCCACATCGAAACTAGAAGAGGCAGATTCATTTCACAGCCTTATGTATACTTACGTGCTTATAATTGGTATTTATATTGTGTCTTTGGATAAACCCAGAAAGTGAGAGACAGTGTGTGTATTTATATTATATGAAAAATTAATCTACATTCCCTTATAATTATTTTGTCTCAATCAGATCCCTATAATTAAAGGGCTATTTGGTAAGAGGGATTTGAAAGGGAGGAAAAAAATTTATAAACTGAATTTTAAAAAATTAGAGAACGTGTATGATAAAAGGGCCAGAAAAATTAATAAAAAAAAAATTTAACCTTAATTCTCTAATTTTTTAAAATCCAACTCAAAAATATTTTCTTTTCCCTCACTTCCCTCCAAATCCCTACTACCAAACAACCCATAAGGATTAATATAATCTTTGGTCTATCAATTTAACTTTATTTTAGTTTTAGTTTCTCAAGTTTCTTATTATAGAAAATATTAATCTATATAATTTAATAAAAATTTATACTATTTTATTTCTTGAGGGACTAAAACCATGGTTTGAAATTTGAGGGAGTAAAATTAAAATTTGTATAAATTTGAGGGCCTAAAGATTATATTAAACTTGTTTTATTCATTAATTTTAATTTTATAGAATTCCATTTATACAAGCGTTTGAGGGTTAAAACGGTACGAAATAAAACGAATTAAAGAGATTCTATAAAGCCGGCGCAATTTTTTTCAATTAAAATTAATTGTTTGTATACAGAAATGCATGCCTATAAAGGATCAAATTATAAGGGCTCAAGATTTAAACAAAATAAATTAAAGGAGCTAATTTAAAATTGAAATAAATTATAAGTATCTACTTATTAATTTTTCATGTGTGTGTGTGTATGGTATGAAAGCAAATGAGATAAGGGGAGTTGGTGGTTTGAGTTGTATCCAACCATTAGTTCAATGACACATGGTGCCACCATCACTGCTTTGCATGATCACAAATGCCTACTTTTTCTGGCAAACACTTGAAGAATTTGGAAAGGACAATAATAATAATAATAATAATAATAATAATAATAATAATAATAATAATAATAATAATAATACATGTGCTTCATCAATATATTATTATTAATTATTATAATATCATGAGATTCTTTTTCTTTTTAAAAAAGAGAAGGATGTGTTGCAAATTTGCAATTGCCAGTATTGAAAATTGTTGTGCTTGATGATAAGAATCTTGCATGCATTGCATTTGCACACTGATTTCTTCAAAGTTTTTCATCATATAATGGAAGAAATTAAAACATTAGAGTCCATTGAAACTGCTTCAACATCATGTAAAAGTTGCCCACTGATTCCTGAAATCTTAGTTTAAATCCCAGAAGTAACTCTATCTTTGACATTAATTAATTGATTTTATGATTAAATTTTTGACGCTAATATCAGCTAAGTCGACCTCATTACGCATGATCTCTCTGTTTTTTTTTATGAGACATTTGTCAAGTATTGATGTAAGTATATATATTTAATACTAGCTGGTTAACTTCATAATTTTATGATTAAATTTAATAAGGGTTATCAAAATATAAATTTGTCCTAAAAAATTTTCATCAACTGCGATTGGTAGCCTTGATAACTTTCAATTAGAGCAATGTTTCTCTCTGGAAGTTTCAAAAATGGTGTGATGCTGTCCCATATATAGCGTTGTTTGATTATCGTTCACCATTAGTTAAACAATTTTGATTAAAATTAAAGGAGAATTTTATCCCATAATTTTTTAAAAAAATCTCAAAAAACACCTATTTGAATTTTAAAATTTTAAATCAAGACTTTTTACAAAAAAAAAAGTTATAAATAGTTTTACAAGAGTTGTAAATAACTTATAAAATGTAGTAAATGGAATTTTAAAATTTAAATGGGTGTTTTTTAGTATTTTTTTTAATTTTTTTTAGCATCCTAAATTTTTTATTGACGTAATTTTTTTATTTATCAACGTTTAAATTAGAAGAATGATCTACAACAATCCGTTATAAACGTTCAAAAATTATTTATATTATTGGATTTTGACTAGAGGCGTTCTTCTTCGAGGTTGTTTGGATGGAAAACTAACTCTCTTTCATATTATCGGATATGTCTTTGAGTAGGTCTAGATTTATGCAGGCTTAACCATATAAGTAATGTTTCCTCAGTTTCTACTAGGGTTTGAGGGAAGAGTTGCACTGTTTTTAAAATTTTAGTGGAATCATTGCACTTTTTAGTAGCCTATAAGGATATTTTTTATGCCTCTTGAGATACTTTAGGAGTAGATTTGTACTTTTAAAATAATATATATATATATCTTGGTTTTATTTTTCAAAGATGCATGTTCCACATACATGCATGTAACGCTGGCTTTCCTTTGTAAAAGAATAATTTTTTTATACTATTTATCATATTTTATTATCAAATATTTAATTTTAAGGTTCGTGGATGTCACTCATAACATAAGTGTCTCCTCTAAAAATTGAATTTAAAATTTAAATAGATTTAACCGAGCTTTATACTATTAGATCAACTATATGTTTATTTTGTAAAAGAATATTAATGTCACACGTAACTCTTCATATTTTAAAAATTAGAACTAACACTACAAGATACAGATGAATATTTAAGGCAGCAAATACTTACGAAATATCACAAAAGTAAAACTTTGTGGATAGATATTTGTACATTATTGAAGCGAGAAAGCGTGTGAGCTCACAATTTCAAGAATCAAAATACAACTAAGCAATGACGCGTGGACCTTAAGATCCATATACGAATGAATGTACATGAATGATATTGGAAGCCAGTTTTCTCGCACAAATATATATATATATATATATATATATATATATATCCAATAAGAATATAGTTTTGTGGAGTAATTAACATGAACATGCATCATCTTTCCTGTTTCCTTAAGGAGCACAAAAATCAAATCACCATATGCTTTAATTTTGAACCTTGTTGTTTCTTGAACGTGTTTTTTTTTTTTTCTAGTTTTGATTGTGCCAGCAAATATATAATTTTTTTTAATTAAGTAAAAGAGGCAAATTGAGTTAAGTGAAAAGAACTCGATGAATTTGGATTGTTAATTTTTTTTCCCTAAGCAAGGATAATCCTTTATATAGTCAATGCATGTTAATTACCAATACTTGAGAATGAATTCAACTCCGTACTTGATACCTCTTTTAAGTAATTTTAAGTGTTCTAGCATAACAAATTAAAAAAAAAATTGTATTTGAAAAGCTACCCAAATATGAATTAATTAATATTTATTTATCAATTTTATTTCTATAATTAATGTTTAAATCACGGCTGGAAAAAAGGCTTTCTAAATCGGTTGAAAATAGGCTTATACACCGGACTTTGATCTGGTGTAGAAACAGCCCGTGTAAAAAGTTTAATATTCTACACCGGTTGTATATGACCGGTGTAAATAATCATCTTTTTTAAATCGGTTATTCCATACAACCGGTTTAAAAAGTAATGTCAAAATAAAAAAAAATCAGAATAAAAAAACTCTAAATCCGAAATTATTTCCTTCTTCGTCACAAATCTGAAGGAGGAGGAGAGTGATGAAGAAGAATAGGTACCTGTAAAATGCAAGCAGAGAACAAAAAAGAGGAAGAAAGAAAAAGCGAGAGAACCCAGAAACGAAAGAAACAAAAACTTAGATATATGCGCAGAAATGAAAACCATAAACGTCGTCACCTAATTGAAGATATCACAAAAATATCGTTACAATTCCTTTTGGTTACCTGCTCAAAAGCAAACAAAAATATATTTAAACATAACCTAGAAATGAATGAGACAAAAACCTAAATATATATACAAAAATGAAAACCTAGAAACGCCGTTACCTAATTAAAGATATCACAGAAATATCATCACAATTCCTCTGACTTACTCAGTTAAAAGTGAACAGAAATATATTTAAACAAAATCGAGAAAGAAAGGAACAAAAAAATAGACACCCACCATCGCAGATCTGGGTCTTCTTCTTTGGCGAGCTTTAGAGGCTACAACAACTGACTTCAACAATAGAGAACGACGAGCACAGGTATGAGTCATCGCATATCTAGGTCTTCTTCTTTGGCTAGCTTTGGACGGTGTGTTACGAAGATGGAGCTTCCTGTCACTATGTATTCTCCCTTGTCTAGTTTTCTCTATGGACGACGATATGATTTGTGAAGATAGGGAATCGTAAAAAATTAACGCTTTTTGTTAGATTTTTAATAGTAAAGACATTCTACACCGGATGTAATTCTATCAGCTGTAGATAAGAATGGTTTAAAAATATACTTTTTAAAGCCCCATTTTTAAATATTTCATCTTATTTATAAAAATACCACCGGTCATGACTTTTTACAGCGGTCCTATTTTACGACCGGTGTAAATATTTCATCTTATTTACAAAAATACCACCGGTCATGACTTTTTACAGCGGTCATTACTTTTTACAGTGGTCGTATTTTACGACCGGTGTAAATATTTTATCTTATTTACAAAAATACCACCGGTCATGACTTTTTACAGCGGTCATATTTTATGACCGGTGTAAATATTTCATCTTATTTACAAAAATGCCACCGGTCATGACTTTTTACAGCGGTCATTACTTTTTACAGCGGTCATATTTTATGACCGGTGTAGATATTTCATCTTATTTACAAAAATACCACCGGTCATTTTTTTTAAACCGTCTCCGCAATGACCGGTTTAAAAATGGGGCTTTAAAAAGCCTATTTTCCAGTAGTGAATATGACTTTTTATATTTTTCTCTTTCTTTCAACAACTTATTTAATATGAGTAAAGTTAAAAAATTATTTTAATTTAAGACATATTTAATTAGTTAAGTGTCATTTTTAATTAGTTTCGGTGAATTGGTTAGAAGTTATAAAAACATGAATTTGGATCTCAACAATCACAACTTAAAGATTTTTTTAAGAAGTAATACTTGGCATATTTAAACCAAATTTGAACCATTGAATTATGCTAGAAATAAGAGATAAAGGGAGTATTCTAATTTACATGAGACACATTGTTCAAAATTCAAATGAAAAAAAAATGGAGAATTAAGATAAAGAATCTAATGCATAAAACGTGCTAATTAAATATTAAGACTAAATAATAATTACATGAAATTAATGTCGATTTGCCTTGATGTGCGTGATGAATATATATATCTCACATGCATATACATAATGTTGAAATGCGGCTTCATGATCCCATATTGACTTTCTGCTTCAAAAGCATCCGATTCTGAAATTCTATAATAATAATTAACAATAATTAATTTCGTTAGGTGTCCTATTTTCCAAACCCTATTTGGGACTTTGATTTCTAAGTAAGGGCATAAGTATGCAGAATAATTAGACTTATAGGCACCCAAAAACTTTCCCAACTAATTCATTTAGAAATTTGGTGTCTCATTATAACTTAAAAGTCCAAGTCACACATTAGAAATCTCAGCCTATCCTTTATCGAAATTTGATTAAAATATAATAATTTAGTATTTGTTAATTATTTGAATAATGGTATCGTGTATTCATTGAACATATATATGATATTTTGAACTATATATGCATGGGGAAAACGAATTAATTATTATTTAAATTATTAAATACTAAAAGAAATGTCACTGATTTATATAAATATATATATATAATATTAAAGCATAAGTTGTTCAGCGTTAGGGGAGAAATGATGAGTTTACTTTTTTTAGTTAATTAACTGAGTGTAGTAACTAACTTTTGTTCTTTAACTTTGGAATTTAATTATTTTTCGTTGACTTTTTTATGAGACCAAAAGTAAACCAATAAGTTGATTCTTTTTCCATAACACATAACTAATTTAATCATTCATATCACCATTAAGTAATCTCAGTTCTCTCTCTCTAGTTATGAACATAAAGTTTTTCCCAACGTCATCTCAAGATATTACAAAAACACACCATTTTACATATACAAAAATGAGAAAATTAATATGGAAATCTTTGTAGTTTCATTAAGTTTTAAATCAGATCCCTAAATATTTTTTATTGAGTCCTTTTAGTTTCTATTATCAAACTCCTCAGTCATCCCTCATCTTTAAGATCATTAAATAGGGACTAACGGTGTTAATAATTCCATTAGAGAACACTAATATGATGGCAAGTAGTTGGATAATTTTGACAACTTGGAGTCTAAATAAGTATTTATGTGGAAATTATGCTTTTTTAAAAAAATGGGGAACAATTTTTTTTTTTTAATTTGGATCATAAGGTAAATTTGAGGGCTATAAAATAAAAATAAAGAAAAGATTTAATACTCGTGATTGGAGAGGGTTTAGTATGAAACATTGAAAACCATTTTGGAGTGAATCAGATCATATATGGCGTTCTCATAGAGGCAATTACAAAGCATACTCAAATATTAAATATTCTTAAAATAGCTACGATCCAATCTTTAGATTTACAGGAAGGGCAAAAAAAAAAACATTATACACTGTTAATTAAGGAAACAAATTCATGTTATTTATTTTCCTTAGAAAAATCACTTATATATGGCCAAATTATAATGAGATATACTACCTTTTTTGTGATGTTCTTTACACACACACATTCCTTTGAGAAATATCCAGTTGTTTGAAAATGGAAACTAAAAACCAACGAGGGAAAGAATTGAGAACTATGACCGAGTTAAGGAAGATCAGTATATATATATATATATATATATATATATATATATATATATATATAGTTTACGAAAATTAAATCATAAGCAGACGGAAATTTCCAAAGAGAATTGACCCAATGAGAGTGTGGATAACATGCTATTAGAACTCAAATCCAATCAGTCAAATGAATGAACTGGTGAATCTGAGTGATTTAGTCAAGAGTTTTAAACAGTGAGTTAAATTTTGTATTTTCTTTCTCTATTGTTGAACTTAAAATATATTTAATTAATTTGATTAGATTAAGTTAGTTAATATAATATATTTTTTCTAAAGCACCCTAACTATATTCCTTAATTCCTTCTATCCTTCTCTTACTTGATTATTGTTGAGGAAGATCAATAATAGTAATTTAGAAAAAAAATAGATAAATATAATAAAGATGTATTATATTTAGGACTAATATCAATCCTCCAATTAGGTCATATATCTAGAACATGAGGAGTAATATGTTATATTTATACTTTAGTAATAACTCTATTTTATTGGATTATATGGAGTTAATACGTGAATGTTCTATATATTTACTGGTTGAGTAATATCATTTTTATTTAAATATTGCTCTTTTTAGAGATATATATAAATATATTTTTATATTTTAATTAAATTATATTATTTTAATTATTATTATCATGACTTCAGTTCAACTATGGGTATATTTGAATAGATTTTTGAAAAATAGCTTATAGAAAAAAAAAATTAGACAGCTTTTAGGCATTGTTTGGTATGAGTGATTTGGAGGGGAGGAGAGGGATTTTACTCCCCTCCCTTTGTTTGGATATCAAAAAAATTTAGGAGGGGAAGAATTTTTTTTTTTTAATTTTCCCTTCCCTCTCAAGCTTTACCTCCCCTCCAAAATTGGGGAAATTTGGAGGGGAGGGGTAATATTTTTACTTTATTATATTAATATGTTTATAATTTTTTTAATATCCAAACATTACTCATATATTATATTTTATTAAAATATTCTATAAAACAATATAAGGGTAAATTTGTCTATATAAAAATATTTTCTCTCTCCTCTTTTCTTGAACCAAACAAAATAATATTAAAATCTCTCCATTTCTCTTTTGATATTAATCCAAACAAGGTAATAATAAAATCCCTCATCTTCACTACTTTTTCTTTCCCTCCATTAAAATCGATCCCCTCCTCTCCTTTCCATTGAGCCAAACACACTCTTAGAAAAGAGCTTATGAAAAAAAATGGTTATAAAAAATAAATGTTTAGATAATTATTAGCATAAAGACTTTTGTGATTGGTAAATTACTGGAAAGGGTATGATTTTATTAAAAATATGAGAGATGAGCGAGGAGAGAGGGTGGAGAAGAGAAATGAGAGATGAGGAGGAGAGAGTGTGTAAGAAAAAAGTAAGGGTAAAATAATAATTGGATAGTTCATAAGCTATTTTACTGTTTCAGAAATTAGTCTCAGTAGCTTATTCAAAATATTGGTTTTAAACCATAGTTTAGTCTAAAAGCATCTTTTGACAAATATAGCTATTTGTTTTAAAATTTTTCTAAATCAAGATTTGAGCAAAAACTCTTTTAAAACTGTGGCACACTATGATTAAATAACTTACCCTTAAACTACTAACTCAACCGATCAAATAACCATTTTCATTAATGCGCAGAGACTAACTTGTGAAAGGACTGAACTTTATTTTTTTTGGTTGCCCACCCAGTTCATCGTAGCTTTGCCCCAACTATATCTGGATCCGACTCGCGTCGCGCACTTGGCTATGGTGGGTGAGTCTCCTAACGAAAATTTTTTGCATACGCCAAGGCTCGAACTCGAGACTTTATTTAAGCGATACCGAGCCGCTTACCACTCAGACTAACCCCATTGGTGGAAGGACGAAAGTAAAAGCATTAAAGTGTGGAAAGACTTAATAGTGTATAAAGACAAGACATATTGACACACTGTATTAAAAAGCTAAAATAGATTAAATACTTTCTAATATATAAGACAAAGACATATGAATACAAACCCATGTTACAAACTAGAATAGTTTTCCAACTTTGAGGAAAAAAATGACAAATGCATGTGGAAGCATTATGAGAAGGATGAATTAGTTTCTTACCAAATTGACAAATTAATGTCACAGTCTTTAGACTTCTTACAATAGAAAAATATACGTCTAAAAGTTTGAAGATATATTAAAAATTATATGCCAAAAAAGGAAGATATTAAAAAATTATAATTATTTTTAAAGACTACAACTATTATCAAAATTTAATAGACTTAAAGACTGTTTCGGATAAGAAAAACAAGAAGTGGTTTTAAAAATAAATTAGTCTATCGTAGTTATATTTTAAAATTATAAAAAATTAAATTATAACTTAATTAAAGTTATAAGAATTGAGTTACGTTAAGTTAAAATTTAGATATTGAGTTATAACTAACATATAATTAAATTTTTAAAAAAATAAATTAACTCACATTTTCTAAAATCGTATTTGATCAATTGAGATAGAAGAAAAAGATAGAAGAGATTGGGTTGGTCTCCACTTCTATCTTCTATCATGGGACCTACTTCTCCATCATTTTCTTCTTCTTCTTTCTAAAATTGTAATTTTCCTTACAAACATTGATGATCAATCTTAGGCATAGAAAATATCAATTTAACAACGGTTGACTACCAAATAATGATATAAAGTAAGATTATGATCTTTATAACTATCTAAATAAACATTTGCAAGTTGCAACTTATCTTTCACCAATATTTTTTAGATCACACTATCATTAAAATATTTTTAACATAAGTGTTATTTCCCGACATTAATTGAATGCATCATGATGAATTGAATCAAATAAAAAAATTAACGTATTAAAAATCAAACTGATAGAAGAGAAGATTCAAAAGTCAAGCATATAATTATAATTAAATCGATATCAACTCAATTATATTTAAAATAATATAATTTAAACTAATAGTAATCTTAAACAGAATAATATTTAAATTAATAAATATATCAATCCATAAGTAAATAAACTATTCATATATAAATAATAGATAATTCAATAAGATAGAACTACTAAGCAAGTGATTCATTAGTTTAATTGAGTAACTTGAATTAGATTTTAAATTTACTATCAAGTAAATATAAAGGAAAATATTAAAAATATGTCATTTAAATTTTAAAATTTTAAATTAGTTTATTTATTATATTTTATAAATTATCTATTACTCATATAAAATAATAATAATATATTTTTATAAAAATTTTAAAATTTAAGTGATATTTGTTTTAAAAAATTGCCGTTATTATTCATGGACTATGGACAAGGGAATTAATCTCAATTTTTGTGGAAGTGAGTGCTGAAAGAGGGCCTACGAAAGGTGATATTAGGGTGAAGTCATTGTCAAATAGGTAGCTGTATAGGGTAGTAGTTGAGCGGGGAATATGGTTGTTGCTCAAAAAGAATATATATTCAATATTTCATGTTCCTCCTCTCCTAACATTTCTTACTATTCCTTCTCCCTTACTTGGCATCCTATGTGCTCTCTCTCTCATTTTAACATTTCCACTCTCTACAAAGTTCCATTTAATTTCCCAATACCCAGCTTTTTATTTTCTTTCTCTTTTTATATTAATTATATCCTTATCTATTTCGAAGACAACAAATTTATAAAAGGTGAGAGTGCAGATAATTTGTACAAAAATGTGCGATTCTTTTAGATATTGTTTTATTTCTTTATTTCAAATCATTTATTACTGAGCTAGAAATTGACAAATTTTTTTTATATTTTGCTACTTTTAAAACTAGAAAAAAAAAGTCATAAAAATTAGGGGGAAATGAATATTAAGGTTAGAATTAGTAGATTAAAAAACAAATAAAAACATAAATTATGTTAGTCAAACTTTAATCTAGAATTTAATTAGGGTTTTAACCTCGTTGACTAGCTGGATCATGACGTGATTAAAGAAACTGAATTTTTCTTGGCTTCTCTTGGCGATCGAATTAATTAACAATAAACGACGTCGTCTACTACCCTTGTGACCATTTCGCCTACACCCCAACCTTAAGATTTAGGAATCCCATCTTTTATTAAAAGATTACTCCCTTCCCTCCGGTTGTTTTAAATGCAGGTTTAATTTATTATTAAACCTAAAAACTCAATATATTTTATTTTTTAAATTTATAAATTTTTTACTAAACTATTTCTATTAATTTTGTTAAGAGAGTAGTTAGTTTCTTATATATAAATAATTATAAAGAGTATTTTAGAAAAGTAATATATATTTTATTAACAACTAATTTAATTAATTTTTTTAATATTTATAAATTAATTATCTTATTTTTGTTGACGAAACTTATAAAACAATAAAATATTTAATTCGATTCACGTTCCAACAGCTATTACATCTAAGACTGAATGAAACGGGACCATACCCTTTTATGTGTTGCGGGTCTTATTATTCTCTATATTTTCTGCAGTCACATAACTATTCAAATTGCTTCTACAATGCGCAATACATTGAATCACAATTTTGTTTTAAAACTTAGTCACAATTTGACTATACACACACACACATCCATGTAAGAACTAATTGTGATATGAGTTTTGTTCTTAAATGAAAGTTCTTAATGTATTTTATTTACTATATTTATTATTTTTCTCTAAATTAAGTTATTCAAATTGACTTCTACAATGAAGTATATTTTATTTATAATATTTATTATTTTTTTAAATTATTTTATTAACTTATATATAATTTAATATCACATAGAAATATATTTTAGAAATATCATGTCACATAATATGTTATAATTAAATAATTTATTTAACTTTCTTAATATACTTAAATTAGATAAATATTCTTTTTACATTAAATAGCATAGGAGTATAATAAAGTCAATAAATAATAAAGTGGGGGAGTTATATCATATGTTTGGCTACACAATGTGAAACAAATAAAGTAAAACAAGGGAGACATGGCAAAATGTGAAACACACACGTCTCAAAACATATATGTAGTATTAATTATATGGAAGCATGCATGCATGTTGTTTCTTCTCTATTCAACACACACCAGCTAGCTATAACTAACAGAATCTACCAGCTAGCTACTCCTATATATATATATATATGACCTCCCTCTCTCTCTATATATATATGTATAATTATATATGTGCATGCATGCATATAAGTATATACCTTCTAGAAGTTTTCTCATGATTTTAATTATAATTAGTCATTTGGTAAAATTTATAAAGTAATTAATAATCTTTTTTAGATTGAGGAGCAACATTTACCATAATTATATCCACTTGAATTATAATTCTCACTAGGTTCGAGAGAGGCTAAAACACTGAAAATATTTATTGAGTCTTCTATTTTAGGAAATACCATAAAATGCTGTAACACACACACACAGATGTAGTGAGAACATAGAGAAATAATCAAAAACGGACTAAGCTATATCATGATTTTCCCACATGAAAGGGAACAAAACCAAAAGAACTATTGATGATGTAAATTACAGGTAGGCCAAAGATCAAAATTCCCAGGTTGTACTGTTACGGTAAGTGATGAAGAACCCGTCACTTTGAACTATGAAACCCTATAAAGCATCATATATATATATATATATATGACTGAAAGCTACTCAATCATTATCCTATATTTCAATTATATAACATGTTTAATGGTTAAGGGAGGTGAATGTAGCTAGCAACCTTACCTTTCATCAACTACTATACATAATATAACGGTTATACCTACCTGTATATATATGGGCTGTGGTTTTAATTTGTTTCTCTTGTTTTGACTTTGCAAGAAGTTTGTTCTACAAGGATCGTGTTCGTGAATTAGATCGAAAACCTAAAATGGAAATAGGAGTTGAGGATTTTGATCCCGTGTCTTGTTGTTGTTACAGCACTTGGATATACTACAGTGTATATGTTTTTCTTGACTTTGAACTTTGAACATTGAACAACGTGCATGATTCCTTGTATTGGCACATATGTTTGTTCTTTCGTTTCTTTATTTTCACACAGAAAACATTCATTATTAATTAATAATTTTTTTAAAATTTTAAAATCCTCGGACTAAAAAATCTATGCTTTTTTAACAGATCACGTTGAGCCTCGATAAGATTTTGGAGAAACCCTAATAACGTCCTAATGAAGAAACGTGGTTATCAAAAAAATCCCAAATATAAATTTTAATTATTTTTTGTATCAAAATTTGTCGTTATATATTATTTATTTATTATAAAAAAATTTATTATTACACTCTTTCCTTAAAACATCGTGATTTTTCTTAAGATTGTTAAGAGAAGACCACCACTCTTGAGGTACCTGTAGTTACCTATAATTTTTAATTTGGTATATATGTATTTTTCTCTCATTATAAAATCCTTTAATTTTACTCTTTTGGCAATGTTAGTCCTTATAATTTTACTCCATTACCATCGTTAGTCCATGTACAAAAATTAATTATACTAATAGAGTAAAATTAAAAAATTTAATAAGAACAAAATAATGCACAGGCACTAAATTAAAAATTGACATAGATACACAAGACACAAGTTTTTGCTTTCTAATTTACTAGTTGTTAGTTGAAATGGTAAGAAGTCTCACTCCTTTAAAGAAGAGAACACGAGTACGAATCCTGAAAAGCACACTTATTGAGATATATGAAAATCCTTTGCGCTCTAAGTTTCAAAAGGGGATAACCCTTTATCAAATCAAAATAATATTAATATTTTAAAAGGTAAAGTAGAAATAATTAAATAACAATGCCAATTAAACTTTTTTGAAAAATCTGAAATAAATTCAATTGAGTCCAACTAGTATATTTTATACTCCTCCCTAAAATGTGAGTCGCATATGAACACCGAAGAGGAAAATATATATATATATATATATATATATATATATATATATAATGGGGAACACAAGAAGGACCATCCATGGGAAAGGACTTTTTGTACCCTCCTTGTCTGAAAGTATCTCAGCTATTACGCACCTGCACGCTATTTAATTGTAATATCTTTCATTTCTTCATATAAATGTAAAGTTGTAAGCCTATATTTTGTAAAAAAAAGGAAAAAGGTTGTAAGCCGTAAAATCATTTATTTATGTATATAACATTTTAAAGACTCTAGGAAGCCTTTGCTTTGGTTGACTGTATGTTTGAATTCAAGTAAGGGAAAAGATAGAATAGAAAAAAAAAAAAGAGAGAGAGAGGAAAAATAGAATTTTCCCTATTTAGAAAATAAAAGAAGATATGATGGAAAGAAAAGTGTAAAGGGAAAAAAATGCTTGAGGCCAACATGGTTTTTCTCCAAAGTTATCTTTTCTATAAAGTAGAGATATTTTAGAGAGAGAAAAAGGCATAATTTTTAAAATTGCCTCAAAAAGATAGGTTGGAAGTTGGAACTCACATATTTTTCGTACCTATGGATAATATTATTGCTTAGAGGCAATCAATCAATTTTGGTTTTTCTATATTTTTTCTTCCTCTATCTCCAAATATAAAAAAGAAAAAAGAAAAGAAAACAATATTATTCTTAGCCCAAAATATGGTTTCAAAAGCACAGCAGCTAAACAAGAATCCAAAACATAAAATATCTTTTAATCCTTAAAACTGTAGTTTTAAACCTAAAACCTTAGTTTTGGATTAAGCCAGAAAAAATAGCTTTTAATTCTAAAACTATAGAATTATCTAAAATCTTTTTCATCTAGACCCAAAATTATTACATTATAATTTATATATTTTTTTAATGATTTACATATAAAAGTCAGATTGAAACTAAACATTTTCAATTATCAACATTATTTTTAATCACTTCTCTTTAATCTATTCTTTAGAAACTAATCTAAACACACCTTTAATACGAAAATTATATGTTGGAAGCACAACAACAATTGGGTAGTTAGCATTCCATTCCCATTAACCAATTCAAGTAATTGCAAATATATACGTTGGTGGATGTATAGTTTAAAAGCTAAAACCCTAATTATCATGGTGGAGAATTAATTAAACTAAATTTGTCAATAAATTATTGAATATTTTTTAACAATCGGCCTATTTGTTTAAGATTGGAAAAAATGATTTTCATTAATCAGCAAAATCCTCATGTTATTATAGTTTTTTCAACAACGCATTCGTATTTAGCTAAACTAAAATTATTAAAATAAGCTGAAAATATGGAAACTGTATATTAATGATTAATTCCATTTGCCAAATATTTAGCTAAACTAAAATTATTTTTCAATTTTAAACAAATAAGTCAATCTCACTATACTATGTGTCTTATTTTTTTTAATATATTTATTTAACTTAATTTCATATAAAAAAATATATAATAAAGTGTAATTGGAGAATTTGATATAATAAATATAAGGGATCTGATATAAATATTATCCATAACAAAAATGTTCGATCCCTAGGGAACATAATAAAGTGGTACTTCCTAGGAATCGAACACGCTCCAAATAATCGCATGTCTTACCCTTTTACCAATTAAATCTACGGACAATGAGTTAGGGGTTGTTGTGTAAGATGGATTGGGAAGGAAGGGAAAATTTTTTCTGAGTTGAATGTAAAAAATAATTAAAGAAATGGGGTTAAAAGTTTTTAATTAATTTGTATTACTATTTTATCTTATATCTTATATTTATTAAAATTTTAGAACCCCATTTTTTTAAAAAAAAATATATCCCCTCCCCTCCCTTCCAAAATCCCTCATATATGCTTTCTGAACTTTTGATAACTATAATTACCTTGTATTCTTAAGTAATTAAAAGTAAATTAATACCACATGGTTCTGGTGTGCGGTATTATTCCTTTGAATTGGATTATTGGTGGTGGCGCACATGAATTTTGAAAGCAATATGGGTTCATTGAGAAAAATCCTTGTTTTTTTCAATAAAACAAAATTGATGCTTATCTTTTGAATTTAATAAATTGACCACTAATGGCTAGATTCAGTTTAAGGAAACAACATGAACTTTTTGAAGGGTAAAGTTTTAGTTCCCTAAATTTATATTAAATTTTAATTTAGTCTATTAAATTCATAAAATTAGGAAATACTGATTTAGAAAATTTAAATGGCCATTTTACAATTAAATGAGACTAATAATGTTAATATTAAGGGATAAAAACTACACTTTATAAATTTAAGTGATTAAATTGA
This sequence comes from Leucaena leucocephala, assembly GCA_037074615.1. NCBI lineage: Eukaryota > Viridiplantae > Streptophyta > Magnoliopsida > Fabales > Fabaceae > Leucaena > Leucaena leucocephala. Next base: position 31,263,128 of record CM073521.1, read on the forward strand.
AATTTAATGTGAATTTAAAAATCTAAATACATGCTTTAACCCTTTTTAAATAAGATAGAAAAATAGGTTATTATACTTTACTCAATTTTGGATTATAGGGATATCCATCCCTTATAGAATCTACTTCGTTTAATTTCTCGCTATTTTAATACCCGTACATTTTTAAAAATAAAATATCATAAAGTATAAATTTAAATTAACCCTTCAAATAATAAGGCTCAACTTAAACAAAATATATTATAGTATCAAATTTAAATTTGAGATAAATTATAAAGAATAAAGAAGGTACGATTTTATATATTTACCCCAATTTAAAATACAAGTAGACCCAAATTTTAATTAGTCTATAATTCCGGATAATAGATTATTCTTATTTTTTTTAAAAATGAAAATAATTGATTTGACCTCATTAGTTTCCATTATTTATTCTGATTAAAAAGTATAAAATTTATTAGCAAAAAAAAACAAATTAAACTTGATGATAGTAACGGGTATCAAATAATTTTAACCTAATTCTGTGAGTGTGTGTGTGGTCAACATAGGAAAATATGGCATATGATTTATCATAAAAAGGTTTTTTTGTAAAGGGCAGCTGGCTGAATTAGAAAACAAATATTCAATATTTTCGGCCTTTCTCTGTACAATTTCTTGTCATTTTTTTGGAATTAACTGTGCTACCACAGTGTTATGTTATCATGTATACAAATTGTTTAAAATACTTGCATTGTCATGCATTATTATATTGTTATTTCAAGACGTGCCTTACAAAAACATATTAATGTTACTATTTTTAAATTATTAATTTTATATTAAATTGTACTGTATATATTCAAACTTTTTCATTACCTTTTTATTATTTATTATTCATATAGTAACATGATATAAATATAAAACCACAAATAATTTATTACTGTTCATTCACTTTAGCCCGTTTGGTTTACTGAACTTTAGGGCATGTAGGGGAGTGTAATGTGATGTAATAACATTTGAAGCGTGATTCTTGAAGAGTATTATTTTGTTATAGTTTTAGTTGTAATATTTAGGGAGACATTATAACTCCTAAGTGCTTGGGTTTACGTCTGAGGGTAATTGACAGCTCACTCTGCTTGACATTGGTATCACCTACGAGGAAGGAAGATTTAACCCTGCTCTTTGATCGTGGGTGAGTCCAATTCCTTTCTAAAAATTTTTGTATAAAAAAAGATATATAATGTCATAATATGTTTACGATGAGTTTATTTATTACATCATTAAAATAAGATAATGCATAATAATAAAATTATTTGGTTGGATTATAAAGAACACAATGATAGGTAGGAATAATATATCAAGAGATAAAATTACCCTATATATATATACATACTTACACAGACATATGTAATGAATTAAAATTCTTTGTTGTTTACCAGATATATATATATATATATAATAACTTTGTTCAGATATATAATACTCCTATGTTATTTAATATAAGAGTTAGTTAACTTTTTTTAATAGATTAAAGAAACTAAATAAATAAATAAATTATTATTAATATAAGAATTATTTGACTAATTTAAGTAAATTATAAAATAAATTCATATTAAGTAGTTAAATTTAGTCTTAATTTATTTATTTATTTGACTTTATTAATCTACAAAAAAAAATCAATTAACTCTTATTTAAATACCGGATGAGTAATAATTAATAAATAAATTTGAAAAGAGATTTAAGAATTTGGTTAGTAGGGTTTATTCTTTCATTAATTAAGATCACTTTGGTCAATTTAAAAATTATAAGGGTAAAATTGTCTTTCCCATTTGATCATAAGAGGTTTGAATCCCCATTCATTAGTCTTAACAATGTAATCCCTTTTACTTGATGTAATAAGGATTACAAAATATAATTTTTTTTTTTTACATTATACATAAGTCCAACCAAATATCTTAATCAATCAATTGCGTTAGTATCACCTCTAATCTCTCCCTTGGAATGAAACCAAACAGGCCATTAGCTATGTGGTTAATTAATGTGTTATCATTTATATTTCTAATTAATATTTATATATAATACAAAAATATAATAATCTAATAAATAATATTATCTATGAATATTGTCTAATTCGTCAAAAAAATTAATATTTCATGTTTACCCCTGTTAATTAAAGGAATGCAAATGTCATAAGACGTTCGCTCCTTTTCATGGGATAACTACGAGATCATTCATTATTAAAGTTTAAAGGGTCTTTACCAAAAAAAAATTAAAGGGCAATCAACAGAGTTAGATTAATTAAATTAATTATTTATAATAAATATATATTAAATTTTTTTAAAATATATCATTTAATAATTATTATTATCATTCAAACTCTTTCAATATAAGTAATCAACAAAAATAATTTAAAAAATTATAAATTTATAAAACGACGTGAATTTAAGTAACTAAAATAAATTATAAATTAGTTTTTATATTTAAAATAAAATAAAATATTACATAACACTTTACATCATGTTAGGAGGGGAAGAGTATTAATCATACTTTTTACCTCAAAGATTCCGTAAAGTAATAAACAATACTATTAACAATTTATTATTTGTATTTTGATAATTTTCTTTTCATTTTATATAAAAAAATATTAAAATATTACAGATATAACACCTTTTTTCGCAGTTTTCTAGCATGCCTAAATTACCAAACGCGGATAAGGCTTTTCATGTCACATATTCTCAAGAAATTACATGTTGGTTAGTAAGGATATTAGTTAATATTAAAATAAAATCTTAGCACATTTTCAATATGAATTAGTAAAATACTGTCCGCTGGTAAAAAAAATATATTTTTACCTGAGATAAAAAAATATATTGAACATGATGTTATATATATATATATATATATATATATATATATATATTGTACAAAGTACAGGGATAAAATATTATTTCACATTTTTTACCTTCCATTGTCACCAACAGCACCGTCACTGTTATTTTTTTCTGTTATTATGGTCACGAATATTCCACTATTATTATTATATAGATCATTATTGTTTAACATATCAATATCAACTTATCATCGATCATTATCATTATTGTTAAAGATAACTTGGTAACCAGTATAATCCTGCACATTTCATCTTAATTATGCCATTAATTACCTCATCTTAATTTTCATTTTACTAGAAATAATTTTTTTTTTGCCAACACTAGAAATAGGTTTTTACTAGCACGGTAGTACCAAATACTCGTAACATGTTTTTTTTTAATATTCATGTAATTAGTTTTGAAAAATAAAAGGTAAATAAATTTAAGAATTTATATTTTACCATGTATATTATTTTTTTTTCATGCGGGTTTAGATTAAATGAAAATATTAAAAAAAATAAGATACATGATAAAATAGAGATAAATAACTTGATCTAAATTTTGTTTCAATATAATATATATAATATTTATAAAAGGCGCTATTAGATATTTAATTAAGTATTTTTTTAGATATAAATACCATCATGTTAAAGGTAATTATTTTTGAGGTATTGTCAAGTATTTAATTAAATAGATTTTATTACAAAATGTTTATAATAAGAAAAAAGGAAAATTACTCATATAAGAGTTTTTTTTTTCACCTTTGGCGAACATGGAAGGCTCAAGCCATTAATTTAATTGTTTTTTCCGGTTTAGATTTTGACTTGTGTGTATTTAAGAAAAAGAAAGAAATACTGCGTCATTGTTGCTTGTGGAATACGTACTTACAAAGACGAAAGACTGGAACTATTATTATTTTTGTTTATTTTTATTTTTTAATTGAATGCTTGGGACTCTATATATACAGACCCACATATCCCCAGCTTTTTCGTGCTCTGCAAACCAAACGGATCTCACACTAATCCTCACCTTCTTCGTCTTCTTCAACCTCTCTCTCTCTTTCTCTGTATCAATCTCTTCTTCTGCTTATGAGAATGGAAATGGACTACAAAATCAAGACCACTTCACCTTCTTCCTCTTCATCTCCTCCCCCTCCCCCTCCGCCTCCGCCTTCACAACCACAATCGCCGCCGTCTCCGGTGGTGGTTTCACCTTGCGCCGCTTGCAAGATCCTCCGCCGTCGCTGCGTCGAGAAGTGTGTTCTGGCGCCCTATTTCCCGCCGACCGATCCGCTCAAGTTCACCATTGCTCACAGAGTCTTCGGAGCCAGCAACATCATCAAGTTCTTGCAGGTACACCGCTACGTTTTCCTTCGTCGGTCGTCTCTTCTTCTTCTTCTTTCTCTCGCGACATTCTTCGATCGAACCCCTGCAATTCTTCTTCACTCTCCAGAAACAAACAGTTTCAGAAGAAGAAGACTCCTGATCTTTGTTTCTTTCTGTCTCTTATGATGAATTTTTCATTTTTCTAATGGTTTAAACAATTTTAGAGGAACAAAATCATGATTATTGGTCAAAAGTAGAAGGAAAAGCCATCAATAGGCTTACCTAATTGATAGTCATAATGGCCTGTTTTCTATCTTCCCAACACTATCAATTCTCTGAATAGAGTGCACATTTTTCCTCTCTCTCTCTCTCTCGCTGTACCGAATTCTGCTTAACAAACCAGAAATTCCTTCTCCACCTGTAACAGAATTTCTCTTTCATCCCTCAATTTTTCTGTTTGTTTCACAGTGCCCCCATTAACAAAAAAGAACAGAAAAATCCCTAGTGTAAACAGTGTTTCCTCACAACAGTACATTTTTACAATCCCGATCAAACCCCACGGCAGAAAGTTTTCATGCCAATAGCAATAGGCAGTAGTGCATTTAACAACCAATTTTTTTATTTAAAAAAATAAAATTTTTATCAATAATTTTATAAATAGGAGTTCCCTAGTTTAATCCGATTCTAAAGTGTTCGTATTTGTCACTTTTAATTAAGAATAAAGAAAACCTTTAATCTCTAAACTTTCTAATTATCAATTTATTTTTTGAATTTTGGCTAGAAATAATTCAGTTCTTATAAACTCAAGCTTTATAATAACTGAGTTATTTCAAGTTAAAATTTAGAAATTTGATGGATTGAGAAAAAATGTAAATGATAAGAGTTTTATTTTTTTTTTTAATTTTAATATTTAACATATTTAATTTTTATATATAAAAATTGTAATGAGCTGCACAACAACGAATAATTCTCCACTCGATTACTCATTTTCAGGTTCCGCCCACACAGACCTACGCTAGTTATAATAAAAGTCAATGCAAAGGACTTTAATTTACAAAAATAAAACATGTGGTTTTTGAAATACCTTCAACTAGCCAATGAATTAAAATTCATATAATCGTTCTATTCATCCATTGTAAATATTTATATTTATATTTATATTAATTATTGAAAATTGGATGAATTTTCAGGAACTTCCAGAGTCACAAAGAGCTGATGCAGTGAGCAGCATGGTGTACGAAGCAAACGCGAGGATAAGGGACCCAGTTTATGGGTGTGCTGGAGCCATATGTCAGCTTCAGAAGCAAGTGAGCGAGCTGCAAGGTCAGCTAGCAAAAGCTCAAGCCGAGCTGGTCAACATGCAGTGCCAGCAAGCCAACTTAGTGGCTCTCATTTGCATGGAAATGAGTCAATCTCACCCTGAGCCCCACTCCATGATGGCCGCAGCTCATCAGTCGGCTCAGCCGCCTCAGCATGAAGATATAAGCTGCTTGTTAGATGATAACCCCATGAACAACCTCGGCTCGGCTTGGGCTTGGGAGCCTCTTTGGACATGAACTGATGATTTTGTTTCTTATTAGGTTATATTTATATTTAGTATCATTATCATTAGAGAGACTAATTTAATGGAAAATTATATATATTATAATGAGTAAATTTTCAATAAAGATATATTTCCTCCAATCCGATCTAGTTTGAAATTTGAATTTAGTTTTAAATATAAAATCTCAATTAATTTTACCTTTTATATTTATCATTATATTTTTTAAATTAATTTATCTTATTTATAAATTAATATATAACTTAATGCTCATGGGTGCTTAGTGCTAATTTATGTCAGTCGTTTTGAGAGACAAACCTTTGGAAAGTTTGGGAGCCTGATGAATATAGAAAATAAGGGTAAAGAAAAAAAAAAATTCACCGAAAAAAGAAAAAAAAAAGTAATTGATGGGTCTACACTAAGATGCCATGATGGACTAAAGGAAAATAAAGCTGGTTTAGTTGAAGTCAGCAATGCCTTGACAATATTGTTTGCGTTTCTTGTCAAAAAAACGGTGATAATTGACAATTCTTTCTCTTCTTCTTCTTGTTTTTCCCCCTTCTTTTTTGGTTTTGTTTTCAGTGTTGAGAACAAGAGATCTAGAGGTGTGTGATATGATTCAACTATAATTTTAATAGCAAAATATAATTTTAATATTATATATATATATATATGTTGGATTATTTATAATAAACTAAACAAATTAGTTTCCAGGTATTATGACAAGAAACCTCCAGAAGTTGACAAATTATAGAACAAATTGATTTGACCCCAATAAAAAAATTAATTGTAGGATAAATGGAAGCCACATAAAAAATCTTCTATCTCCAAGTGAATAGTAGACGTTTCATAAAACTAATTATTTGCATTTGAATGGTTAATTTCTGATTCCTTTTTTCTCTTATAATATTTACTAACTTTTTTTAAAAAACTTTAAATGATTTAAATTTTAGGCAGACAAATAACGTATTAATTGCATAAAAAATACTAAAAAGATAAGGCAATAAGTGAGGGAACATTTCTTTTTGATTTAGAGGGCATAAAAAAGGACAAGGTAGATAAAACATTGCAATCATTTGGTTAAGTAAATTTAACGCGCTTTTGTTTAATTGTTGTTTTTTAAAATGAGAGACCAAATTTACAAATATTTTATTTTTAAGAACCATTAATGGTAAATTTGAAAGCATTCTTAATAATTAATTGAGTTAACATCTAATTTTATCATATAAATTTCTGCATAGGAGCTATGGTTATGCAAAAATTTTACCTGAATAAGTTGAATTAATATTATCCAGAAATATTAAAAAGAGTAAAATCATCATAAAAATTAAAAATTTATAGTTGACTATTAAAAAATAATATTAAAAGTTAATATTTTTAATAGCTAGAGATAATATTAATTATTATCTTTTTAATACTTCAGAAATAATATTGATATAAGAAAAATTGATGGATCTTATAAGAAAATTTTTTAGATAAAATTAGACATTAATCTTAATTAATTTGTGAATTTAATCCTTCATTATAATTATTTTCAATCTCCTTTTTTCCATCATAATTAACCTTTTTTGTCAGGACAAAAAATTAACCTTTTTCTAAACCCAAAAAAACGCGTTGCGAATTCTTATCTTTGTCGATCGTTTGACATTACTTTCTGTTATCTTATCTCACGTGCAATCCATATGGTCCTCCATTGACTTACATTAACCAATAAATGAAAAAGAAAATTATGTTAATAATAATAAAGCTACCTCTATACTTAGCCAATAATATTTGAATATGAGTTATTAATAATATAAAAAACCATACATAATCCTAAGAAATGGAGACAACTGCAAAAAAAAAAAACATTGGAGAAAAAAATGGAAGAAAGACCTGGGTTGATTTTAAGCATTTTCTAGTTTAAAAATAGTAAAAAAAAAAATTTGTCGCAAATTAAATTAGAAAAAATATATTTTTCCATCAAATCAAATGGAGTTTTCAGCCTCTCAATCGCCCATTTCATTGTCGTTTCAATCGTTGTCTTGTCTTCATACCAAATATATGACATCAATGATAAACTATAGTTAGTGGACAAGTGGATCCCAACGCAGTAAGAAATTAATTAAAATAATTTTTCTTTTATCATAATTCTGGGCTTACATATTTATGCATGCATTTAAAAAATATGATTGAAGTAGAAATGAATATAAGTTTTGATTAGATGTAATGTAATGATTAGATCCGATACGGAATGAAAAAAAAAAGAAATTTACTATTATGATATCCTTAATAATTTTTTATTTGATAAAAATACTTTAACCCATAATAAAATAATAAATATTTAATAATTGAAATAATTACCTTTAAGTACAAATAATAATAAAAATAATTTTGTAATTCAAATGTTTTCTATGAAGGGAGTACTATTTTTTAATACAAATTATTAAAAAAGATACTTTAAAAAAAGACTAATATACATTTTTTATGAATAATTAAATATTTTTTAATAAGTATAAATTAATTATTTAATTCAAACATCCAGAACTGGTGAAAATAATAACATGCAACGAGCATTCCAAAGGAATAGAATTGGATTTTCATTCTATGTTACAAAGCACACACGTATATATAAATGGTACATAAAAAATATGGAGGCGACATTAAAAAAATTAGGAAAAAAAAGTCTCTCATTAAAAATTTTATTAATAAAAAAATTTAATAAATTTTTATATAAATAAAATATTAATATTTTACTCTTATTTAGGTCATTTAAACTAAAAAAATTAACCTGAGACTTTCCCCAATTTTTCTAAAATTTTAATATATATATATATATATTAATAAAAGTAGTATATAGAAAAGGAATAAAAAGTGAAGCAATAATAAAAGGGGGAAGAAACAGAAAGTGAAAGTAACAGTGTGGTGATGTGTGAATAATTGCATTGTTTAAGTTTTACGCCAGAAAGGAATATATTGTTTGGAGAAGCATGTGCCCCAGCGTGGATACTCTTCTCATCACTTGACATTGATGGCTCATGAGTCAAACCCCCACACCCACTTATTTCTCTCCTCCTCAGTTCATTGTATTCATTCATCTTTGGTTCATTTCCTTCTTCTTCTTATTTCGATATTAACCCAACATTCTCCTCTCTTCGAAATCTAATTTTTCAGCTTCATCTCATGGTAAATTAAGAAAAATATTTTTTTCCTAATATATTAAATTAATATATGCAATTTACACCAACTATTTAATCATGCATTAGTTCCACAAGTCAAGATATTGAAAATCGAATTGATGAGACAATGATTTAATGATCAGTAGTTCAATCGTGATTGAATTAGTATCAACTCAATAATAATTAAAATAATATAATTTAATTAAAATATACAACAAATATATTCATATAAATCTTGAAAAGGGTAGTATTTAACTAAAAAAATATTAATTTACAAGTAAATAATAGAACATTCATGAATAAATAATATATAATTCAATAAAATAAAGTTACTAAAATACAAATATGATATATTACTATTTTCTCTTTCATTTTCTTTTGCTCAAAACAATTTTGTTTTAGACTTAGTAAGAGGACAACAAAATATAAAATCTAATCCAATCAATCTATCTAAAATTTCATCTGGAAAAGCCAAAATACTCGTTTACTGGCTCACTAATCTAACCAATCAACTTGATCGAATGAGTTTTAATACACTGATAGAAGGAAAAATGAATAGGTACTCCCACTTAAGCACAAGATAATAAATTGATTTCAAGTCTATGTGAACATATATATATATATATATAAAGAAGTTTGAGAGAGCTTTCCTCAATTTGGAATTGATAGAAGCCCGCATTAATTGTAAATTGTGAAACCTGATAATGAGTTAGCTAGAATGCAGTATGAACAGAACTACACAACTAATATTTAAGCTTTGTCGTCGATTAAGTCAATAGATTAAATTTCAAATAAAAGAAGACAACATGATTTTTGACAAAAGACAGATAGTGTTTTGTTGGCTACTCATTATTTATACCCTTCATTAGTTTGTTATTTGATGTATTTTATGCATAAGTTGGGACATATGCGTATTTTGTCTAACTCCCAAGCTCGTGGGTTGGACCCTATTTTTGGTTCCCTGCATGACTCTTTGTTGCAGTCTTGCAAGGCAACAACCTCAACGTTTCTATCCTCTACTAAATCTCATTACAAATAGACTCATCTATAATATTAATTCATTGCCTTGTTTCGTGCAACAATTAAAGGAAGAATATATATATATATATATATATAAGTCATTTCGTTCTGAAATTAAGATATTTACGAGACTTGACTGTTTAAAAATCCATAAAAACTATCTAGCTTTTAGTGAGCATTTGAGATCATGCTCTTAAGTGCTGCATTTCACGAGGTAATATCTTCATTTTAGTTTGTAATTAAGAGCTAGACTTAAAAACAAAAAATACATAACCAATGTGAGTTAATGTAAATAACTAATCATTCAAACCAAAATCATTATCTGATTACTTCTAATATTTATGTTTAACAAAAAAAAATCACCACCACCCGAAATAGGAGTAGTGAAGGAATCTACATTAATTAGAAGTGAATCACACCACATCTTTAATTCAAAATCTTACAAGTTTATAGGTTCTTTCACATTGAGTCAAGTATACTTATACTTAATATTTCTAATAGTCTGTCTCCCCTATGATCACACACTCACCCTACATACTAATTTAAATAAAAATAGCTAAATTATATTTTTAGTTTTTTCATGTTTGTATCAAATTTTATTTTAATTTTTTAAGCTTGAAAGTATATTTTTTATCCTTTAAACTTAATATAGTTAACTTCACTAATAGAAAATACTGACTCAACAAATTTAGAATGATGACACTCGTCAATTAAATGCTGATAAAGTATACCTAAATTTTAATTCTTTAATATAAGTATAGCAGGATTTAAAAAAAGATTAAAAATATAAACATATTTTATTAGTATTTAATTACACAGTTATTATTTAAATTTGATAAGTCAATATTTTATGTTAAATGAAGTCAATGGTATTAAATTTAAATTTAATTTAACCTAATGGACTACTAAAGTTTACTAAATGTGAGTAGAAATTCTTTAGATGTTTATCATATATATTATTTTTATTCAGGAATTTAGATAAATAAGAGAAAAAACGTATTTAAAATCTGTCGGGTACAATCCTTAAAGTTCCTTCAAATAAGGAGGACTACGTTTGAAACTAGGCGTAACCCAAAAGTGGTGCGACTGCTTGAATTCAAAGTCAAGAAAATAGACATGAATTTGTACAATGTACTCATTACATTCAATAGACTTCAAACTATGACTTGAATATTTTTAGTAGGCATGCATTGAAACCTAAACTGGGATAACCCTTTTTTATACATAGCTTTTTTAATTATTACTTATCTAATAAACTATTTAAAAAGAGGTAGAATCACTGAATCCAGATGATAAACGATCCTATCATCAAGTTGAACATATACCTAACCTTACCGCATCATTGATATATTCAAATATAATCTTAATTAGGTTGTCCCACGCCTGAACTTGTTTGCCGCGGTATGAACATCCTAAATGGATAATATTTAGAATATGAATAATTAATTCTAGATTTTTCTAGAATAGATATTTATTTAGTTATACAGTTAAATCTCGTTAATTACACTTTCTATGGCTTCTTAAATGTAATTCACGATACTCTCTCTAATATTTAATATAATATTTAGTTTAGTTTATAAGCTAATTTTATACTATAAACTATATCTTATATTGAAGACGAGATATAATATTAAATATGAGTAAACTTAAAATTTTATTTTATTTTCATACAAAGGTAATGATTTAACTACCTATTATTGGTTTTGACGAGGGATTTGAAAGTATCTTATAATAAAGATTGAGAGAGTATTTTAGTTAGGTGCAAACTAGTTATGTATGTTACTAAATACTACTATGATCCTTAATATATGATTAGATTAGAGAATTAATCTCGGCCCTAAATATAAGACCTGACATATTTTTTAAATTTATTAACTCTTTCCTAAATTATCTTACTAATACTCTTTTAATAATAATCAAATAAGAGGTTGAGGAAGGGAGTTAAGGAATATGATTATAGTATTTTAGAAAAAATATATTATAATAATTAATTTAACTAACTCTTTCAATTTAATTAAATAAGTTAAATAAATTTTATATTTAAGACTAAATGACTATCATTTTGCATCAGCATTAATGAAATAAGTCACTCTTTACCAAATGTATTAGTTTTTACTGCTATTATATCAACGAGTCAATTGGCCATTATTACAACGTTTAAACTTAAGATTAATGTTTAAAAATAGACCCGTCATTGAATTGGTAAAAATATTTCATTTTTTTAATGTGAAAAAAATTAGATGATTTGGATTTTGAGAATCCCATTAAAATTAGACAGACTTTATAATTAACTCAAAAAATTCTTATGGAGATATCTGATTTTATGAGAAAAAAAAAGTAATTAAGCCCTACAATACTCCATTATTTCAGCCCAAATGTTACATATACATATACATATATATATATATATATATATATATATATATATATATATATATATATAAACTCCATCCTCTATAAAGTATGAGTGCATCCTTGTTGAATACGGTTGTTTGTTTAATATCCATAATTAGAAGTTTGAAAGACCAATACTCGTATGTTATCCTGTTAGATTGTGACAACGTAACAAAGCGTTCCAAGGGAGGAATCGTTCAGCTAGTTTAATTAGGCTGCCATCAAAATGTATAGTAAAAAGTAAAAAAAAAAAAAAAACCTTCAGAATCAACGTTTTAATATTTAATTTGTAACTGTAATCCTAAACCTTCTAGAAACTCTAAGTAAATGTATTATTCATGTATAAATAACATATAATTTAATAAAATAGAGTTATTAATAAAATACAAATATTCTATGTTTATTATTTTTTTAACTCAAAATGACGTTATTTTAGGCTCGACAAGAATTTCTCTAATTCTTAATATATGACATATTTAATTAATTTGATTAGATTAAAAAATTAATTAATTTATTATAATTTTTTTAAAAATATACTAATTATTTTTTTTAATTATCTTTATTCTTTTCTTATTTGATTATTATTGAGGGAATATTAATATAGATAATTTAAAAAAATGATAAATATATAAAATAATTTTTATATTTAAAATTAATATCAATTTACGAAGACGTATAAGATTTGATTTAATCGATTAATTCAAAACTTTTAACCGGACGAACCAGGGACTGATTCACCATTGATATTTCTGTTGTTTAACTGATAACTCGGTAGTAGTACATGTGAACATGTGGGGTTTCTTGAGGATACATCTAGAACCCACTCATCGGGTCCTTGAGAGTCTGCTTGAACATACATGTGCTGCGCGTCCCCATTGGTACGGCGTCGTAGTAAGTCGTAACGCCCCCGAGGAAATAATGAGTTTGAAAACGACATCGACTTATGACAACTAATAAGCCCATAGCCACCCCAACGTCAAACAGAGTAATGAAGACGGGGAATTATTCTCTAAGCATGCTTAATTGTTTTTTGCTACCTAATTACCATATTCTCTTTTGGAAAAATCATTCTGATGAAATACACATGTATTTTTTTTCAATTTTTTAATTTAGTATATATTTTTTTACTCTTTATTAAATTATTTAATTTTATTTTATTAATACAATTAGTTTTTATATAAAGATTAACGGAGTAAAATTAAAAGAATTAATATATAGACAATAAATTAAAAATTAAAATAAAGTATAGGTACTACAAGAATAATTTTTTTTTTCTTTTTAACTATTTTTTAATTTTTTCCTTATGACCTTTTGTCTTTAAGCTAGCTTTATATAAAGCAGTCCCCACACTAAACCTTGTTAGTCTCTTTTAGATTGTTAAAACCAGTTCTTTATGTGAAACCCTTGAAATATCCGAAGGGTTTAAGGAATAATAACGCATGCACACATGTTGTAGAAGTGTATTTTAGTTTGTTCGAGAGTTGATAATGATGGCAGTCGTGTAGATTTTAATGAGAAGACACACATTTTCAAAGACAGGGGTGACTTTATAAATGAATATAGACGTTACATGGGTGTGTAATTAATTTGTTAGTTATATATCCATGATTTGTCACTATCTTCCCCGTCAAATAAGTAGTGCTTCTACTTGTTTCAGTTGTTTAAACTCAAAACAAGGATGACGATCCTAATAGTCTGTATTGGAATTAGTTTATTTTAAATGATTTTATATCCACGCAACTCATTTTATAAATGTTAAAATTTAACTCATAAATATTTATATGGTCTTATTTATAAATTAATTCTAATATGTTTTATATAAACTAAATAAAACCCTAACTTTATTAACTATATTATAAAATTTAATAATTTTTTAACTTTTACTTCTATTTAATACACATTATACCCAATTAAAATAAAATTAATATAAATAAATTAACAGTAAAATAGTATATTTATATAAAAAATTTCTCTTACCATATAATTAAAACTATAGGAGTATAAAATTGTTAATTTTGACTTGTAAATATGTATGTTTGACTTGTACATAATGAATTTTTTGAGATATCTTTGCATTTAAATAATTTTATTACATGGGACTTATGGATAATTTTTCTTAACAAAAATCGCATGTACTTGTACTTATCAGGGGTTTCTCTTAGTTCAATGTTAGGTCATTTTGAGTACTACCTCCTCTACAGTTGTTTTTTTTAATAAATTAATAAAATTAAATAAATTAATTAATTATGATTAAATTTAACCTTTTAAAATAAATTCATATTATATACTCTTCAATCTACTTAAATTAGTCAACTAACTCTTATATTAATTATGATTAACTGATTTATTTAATATATAAAAAAATCGACAAGCTCTTAGAATTTAAACTGGAGGGAGAACTTTATTACTAGCTATTATCTATGAATGAATGTGTTGACCTTGAAGACAGTATTAAAGGTACATATTTTTTTCAAGCCTGAAAAATTGAGGAGATTAAACTTAAGAAACCAATATAGAATAGACACTCTAAATTGACCAAGTCAAATCAATCTAAAATTAAGATCAATATGAATAATCAACATATAAATATAAAATACACAACAACAAAAATATATATGCAGGTTTCTTAAATAAAAAATCTAAAGTTTTTTTTTACGTTTATATAATATTTTAAAATATTTTTTAAATATATCTAACACTTTAAAGTATTATGTGCTATAATTTTACTCTTAAAGTATTTTTTAGGAGTAATTTTAATCTCAACATTAACTCATAAATTTTTTTTAACTGAAGGTGTATTCATCGCCTAAAAATATATTTTTTAGTAGTAACTTTATGATATTAGTCGTACTTAAAAAATATTTTAAGATACTAAATAAATTATAAAATAGTTTAAAGTTATGGACTTACTTAACAAAATATTTTAGATCCAAAAGGAAATTTGGGAATAATTAAGAAGAATATATGTAAAGAGACCTAGGAGGGAGTAGCTCAGTTAACTTACCTCTTTGCTGGCTGTGGATGTCAAGATTGGCTTAATTTCATGGGAACTCTGTTTCGTGGTGAGCACTATAAACTCATTAGATTTAAATTATCTAGATTTAATTATTTTTAATTAGTATTTTTTAAATAAAAAATATAATTAAGAGATCATTTTTATTTTAGATTTTGCACACATTAAAATAATTTTTTTAAAATAAAGATAAAAAATTAAATCTAGATGGCCTATATTATATTTGAATGATTTAGATCTGATAAATTTATAGTGCTAAACTGGTTCTAATTTCACGACGTTTCCCACAAGTATGATTTGTATTTGGAGAATGACTTCCTTCTTATTTCCTTTCTCTTTCTTTCTATAAACTACAGAATTAAAATTATTTACTTTTGTTTTAATTAATATTCAAAACGAATGATCCCATGCGTCGTTTCACCTTTGGAATGCGCAAACAAATTTGGCTCATCTCTTGGATAAAAAAAATGGCTCATGTTATCGTAAAGAGAATTCTCTATAAAAGAGAAAATAATTCAATAAAATTATTAAATAAAATCTTTTAATTTACAATATATAAATTTTTTCAATTATTATTAAAACACAATGACACCATATAATTTATATAATTAATACTATTTATTAATAAAATAAGATTCGTTGTTGTTGTCCTTGTTATTTCTTCATTAATGTCCTCTTCTATCAATTAACCAAGCAGCTATTCAGGACCCGTAAACCTTATATTCTCCAATAAAACTTTCCAAAATTTACCTCAACAACACTACTCGAACTTGTCGTCTTTAATCAATATTTGAACATACGTCTCATACTCTAAATCCTGAAATAAAATATATATATGTATGTATGTATGTATGTATGTATGTATGTATGTATGTATGTATGTATGTATGTATGTATGTATGTATGTATGTATGTATGTATGTATGTATGTATGTATGTATGTATGTATGTATGTATGTATGTATGTATGTATGTATGTATGAGAGATCGAGACATTTGAGGTAGGCTATTTGCCATATTTTTCTAAATGCCAATGTGCTAAATGATCAATATGAATCATGTGTTATAATATAATCACAAATGTATAAATTTAGAAGTTCTTGTTTTTTTAAGGAATCATCATACTATAAAAATGTTAATATTATTATTGGTACTTACAATTTAATTAAATTTTAGTCTTGATCTATAAAGTTTTAGATTATAATTTTTTATCTTTATAGTTTTATAAGGACTTGGGGTGAGTTAACATTGCTGTTAAGTATAAGAATTAAAATTAAAACTCGTTAAAAGTATAGAAATAAAAAAATAAATTTTAATTTTAGTCCTTATATCATTAAAAGTACAGCTACTTTTTTATTTTAATCCATTTACTTCTAATAATTTTGATTTTGGCCCTCATATCATTCAACTTAGAACAAGTTCTTATAAAATTATAAAGATTAAATATTATAATTTAAAATTATAGGAATTAAAATTAAAATTTGATCAAATTATAAGGGCCAACAATAATATATATAAAAATTTAAGAGGATTAGATTGCTTGGTCGCTTGAATCTAACAATGTAGTTCATATAAGGCTCTATACAAAATATGTAAGACTCACTTTAATCTTTACCTATAAATTTATACGGAAACCAGTGTTTAAAATTTTCAAACTATTTTATGTACTAGCTTTTTTTAAATAGTCATAACTCTCAAATTCACACAGTAACTCTTTTTGGCGCTGCCTTTTTCTTTTTCCCATTTTATAATTTTTTTTGGCTAAGAATTGATATCCTTCTATTCTATTGTAGTCAATCTTATTTGAGACACTATCGGCTACTAAATATAGGTATATCTCCCAGCGGGGATTCTAACCTTTTTTTTTTTGTAAAGGAGAGGGCTAAACGCCCAAATAACCCAATAACTAATCTACAAGGGGATTAATTCCCGAGCACTCCGCATCAAATATCGGCTTTAAGTGTGAAGGGCAAGAATATAAAATTGCTGTTTTAGTCAAACATTTCTTAGCAAGGGTATCCGCGAGTTGATTTTACTCTTTAGGTATATATTAAATCTTCAGATCCCATAATAACTTTAGAAGGGCATGTATCTATAAGACTAATAAGCTGTAACTAGCCACATTCAGATCTAATAGTTTGAGAGTTTGTTTTTGGATTTATAGTAACATTTTCAGCCACATAATCATGGTCCCGCTTTTCTTCCAATAAACAGTAGGCTTAGCCCCAAACCATAAGATTGGTCTACGTTATGAGGAAACATTTCCTTTTGTACCAAAAAAAAAATTTTCCTTAAATGGGCTGGCCCAACTGGACAAAAGTGAACATCAATCTAGGTTTGTTTTGGATCTATTTTTGGCCCAATAACCCTGGTCCAGCTTTTCTTCCCATAAACAATAGGCTTAGGCCCAAAACATGAGATTAGGCTACATTGTGAGAGAACATTTCCTTAAATGGGCTTCTTATAAAAAAAAATTCCTTAAATGGGCTGGTCCAACTCGATGACATCAAAAATCTATCTAGCGTTGTTTTGGATCTATTTTTGGCCCAATAACCATGGTCCCTTTTATTCTTCCATAAACAATGGGGTAAGCCCAAAACTGAGATTGGGCAGATATGAGAGAAACATTTCTTTAAATGGGCCGGCCCATCTCGACTAAAGCCCACTTCTTTCAAGGGTTGTTTTGGATATTTTGCCCATTAATTATGGTCCCGTTATTTTTCCCATAAACAATGGGGTTTGGCCCAAAGCCTGAGATTGGGCAGATATGAGAGAAACATTTCTTTAAATGGGCCGGCCCAACTTAACTAAAGCCCACTTCTATCAAGCGTTGTTTTGGATATATTTTTCGGCCCATTAATTATGGTACCGTTATTCTTCCCATAAACAATGGGGTTAGGCGCAAAACCTGAGATTGGGCTGTTCAGAGCAAAAAAGACTAAAGCGAACTTCTATCAAGCCCGATCCATCATACTGTGGCTTTAGGGCCATTGGCTTTCCCCGTCTGAGGCTGGTTCTGCTTGTTGGTGGCGTAGAGGAATTTCTGTTCGGGAGAAGAGAAAATCGGAAAACATGAGCGGAACAGTGAAGAAAGTCGCCGATGTAGCGTTCAAGGCAGGGAGGACCATTGATTGGGATGGAATGGCCGCGCTCCTCGTCTCCGATGAGGCTCGCAAAGAGTTTTCTACACTTCGTCGCGCTTTCGACGAGGTTAACCACGCTCTTCAAACCAAATTTAGCCAGGTTCGATCTTTTCTTCTTCTTCTTCTTAATGTTATTTATCCTGATTGGTGCTTCTTTCTTCGCTAGATCTATCTTATTTCTCCTATTATATATGATTACGTACTCGTAATACGGGGTATTAGTAAGTTTACGATTTGTTAAGTGAGCGTATTCATTTAAAAAAAATTCCGAATTGAAGGGTGCTGTTTAGTTCCCAGAATGGATTGCGATCTATTGTTTACATCTTTCCACAATGTGTGTACGGAAAAAAGGCAATGAAAATGAACAAGCATTGGTTAATTTTATTTGGAATATGCCATTTCTTGTCTGATTTGTGCGTAATTTAAGTGTGGAGGAAAATTGAAGGTTGGAATTTAGCTTAGATACCTGAAAGCTGGAAAAGTTGGCATCACTGGGCTGTGGGCACACTTTGATATTTCTTCTCAGTTTGGGCTGCGGCTTTTAGTAAACAGAAAATGAAGTTTTGAAACATTGCTGTTCACTAAATTATTTGGTTGGGTAAGATTTCTTCGGTGTTAGCCATGTGGTTTGGGTGTTTGTCACAGGGATCTAGATAGAGCTTCAATAATCAAGTCCATCTGAATCATCCTCCATGATCTCATTGTCATTAAAATCACTGTCAAACTCTAGCCATTGCAAGATAAGGACAAAGTTGAAAGAAAGAAATATTGGAGTTGGAGATTTTGAATGAAGGAAGATGAAGATTTGAAAGTAAGAAATATTATATGGTGCTGAAAGAGAGAACATTGAAGGAGGCAGCTGAGGCAGCTGACCTCGCTATAGGTCCCAGTTTGGGGGTTTCAAAATCCCTTCATTACAATGCCCTGTTCTGGAGGCTAGACCATAAGTCATGATTGAGTGGATCACATGATCCGACAAATACAATCTAGATCTTAGTGATTTTATATAGATCCCATAAAAGTTTTATGATTCTTTTTGGTACAAACTCTTGCGATTTTACTTCCCATCTAAAAATGAATAGAAAATTTTTCATAAAATTTCCTCTGCGTAGTTTTTCCTTGGATAGTGCTAATCTAAGAACATTTCATGGTACAAGAGAGCTTATATCTCTTCTATTTTTAAATGAGCTTTTGATGTAGGAACATTGCAAAAATATAGAAAAAGGGGAGAGAAGAAATCTAGGAAACTTTTAGAGAAACTGAAAACTTTATTATCAAATCAAAGGCTAGTTTAACCGTAGTACAACTATGGGGACCATAAGATAACTTCTAATAATGTTTTTTTCTTGGCCATCAATGATAACTCCTAATAGTTTAAACTTTAAACTTCAAATAAAGAAATAATATTAAATCTTAATCCTCATAAAAATAATTAACACGATTGTTTATTCTGTTCAAAATAAAATAAAAGCAATTGAAATATTAGTTCTTAACCTTATCCTGATTAAAATATTATTTCTTATATTTATCTCATATTCTCTTCCCATTTTCCATCAGCTTGCCACTGAAAGTGATCATGCATGCAAATTAGTCAGAGGCTTTCACATATACTTTATACAACAGATCCCTCCCATCCTCATTGTCGCTTCTTCATTTTCACATCATGCAGGAGCCTGAACCAATAAACTGGGATCACTACAGAAAAAACATTGGCTCGCGCTTGGTGGATATGTACAAGGAGCATTATGAAAGTAAGTTTAGAGTTCTTTCTTGATTGAACCTTGATCCCATCGTTTTTTTCCTGTGGTGTCAGAATAGGTAGCTGACATAATCCTGTGCATTTTGTTTTGTTATATTTTTTATTGGTGTAATTTTTATAATATGTGGAATATTGCTGATATAGAAAAGTTCCCTTGATATAATATGTTTTTATTGTGTCAGAATATGTAGTTAAATCCAGTGCTTTTTTTAATCCCGCTGGTGTTATATTTTGTTATTGAAATGTTTATAATATGTGGAAGAATGCTGATATAAAGTTATCAACCCTAAACCCCATATGATGAATTGGCTGAGGAGTAGGCTCGAGAATTCGGGAATACTTTGTAGAGTTCCATATAAGCTCATGGGTTTTTATTGTTTCTGCAATGCAAATTATTTCAGCCTTATTCTTACTTTGACTGCCACTATGACTGATTAGATGGAATGGATCCTACTGTCAAACCCTTCTAATATATAAATTTTGCCTTCAAACTCTTAAGGGGCTAAAGTCCTTTTATAAATTCAAATTGTGCGGTGTTCTTTTGGATCTCCCCAACCATAATCATCTGTTTTGTCTTTATGTATGGTTAATTTTTCCTTGTCTTTCTCTATGCAGGCATTGAGATCCCCAAGTATGTTGACAATGTAACTCCTCAATATAAGCCCAAATTCGATGCACTAGTGAGAACCGTTGCCATATCCTAAGTTCATTTCCTGGTTAAGTATCATTCAAATACATAACATCTTAGTAATATAATCGTGCTTTCCGGATGTAGTTAGTGGAACTTAAAGAAGCAGAGGAGAAATCTCTAAAGGAGTCAGAGCGACTGGAGAAGGAGATTACTGAAGTGCAGGAGTTGAAGGTAAATTGAAATCACTGCCGAGTTTTATCCCCTTTCCCACAATGAAATGTCTCTAATACAATAATCTATATTTTTACAGAAACAGATCAGTACTATGACAGCGGATGAGTACTTTGCAAAGCATCCTGAGCTGAAGAAGAAGTTTGATGATGAGATCAGGAACGATTACTGGGGCTACTAATTTCGGTAAATTTTAAGAAAGCAGCAAAACATGAGAAACTGCTGTTTTCCTTGCTGGTTCGTTAATAATTCTGGTGACTTTTTATCAATTTCTTTGTAATGCAGTGCTCTTTCAATCTTAAGGCGTTTTCAAATAGCATATTTCTCAGTTGTTGGAATTTTTGTGGAGCTGTAATTGAGAGAAATTGATGTGTATTATGGTTTTCACATGCACCATTTCAAGGAAAATGTCGTGTTGCCAATTCCTTAATAAAATTTGTTACCTGTATGGAGAAGCAATGATACTCGTTTTACAATGCACACAGCAAGATATGAATTTATAGCTTCATTTAGATAAGAAACTTGGCTTGTATTATCATATTGTCTAAGGAAATAAGAGAGTTCATTATTTGAACTTGTAATTTCTTTGAAAAAATTTAATTTCTCATTTTAATGGAGACGGGTCTTTTCGGGGCTTTAATGGTTTTTTTTTGTACAAAAATTTCTGGAAAGGGATTGGGTTTATCTACGATACTAATGTCGGGCAAGACGAGCCGTCTACTACTCTCAGGTATAAACTTAAGCACCCAAGAGTTATGATGTTTCTCCAAGTGTCGCGATTGGAATTACAATAAAATGGTATTTCCCAATATCGAACATACTCAAAATAGTCGTATGTCTTATTTTTTCGTAAGTATTTAATTTTAATTTATTAGGTTGCTGAAATTGTTAAAAACTGCTGCGTAGGCTTTCAAGTAAGCTCCTCAATCTGGAATCTCAGTTCTAACTGTTTACTTGAGGGGTAACATTTCTCCAATAAATAGTGTAAGAGTAAAAATGCACTAACTACAAGAACATAAATTGACTCGTTTAAATAAAAAAAACACACTAGTTCAATCTCTATTTGCGATTTTAATTTATCTTTTGTGCAATTCACCCGCATTCTCTACAGACTGATCAGTTTCGTCCAATTTTTCCTACTAGGATAAAACTAAATTTATTCTCCTCAATTAATATTATTTTTGTATAAGCCATTTAAAACTAATTCATGTGTAAGAATGGAATGAGGTGTAGATACAGATGGAGAGTTCTCACATTCCTAGTATATGAAAAAGTATTGTTTTCGTCTATGAATAACAGCCCACTAATGGGTGTATCTGTATATTTAGTTGATTTTAGTAAATACATACCCAACATTAAAAATTTACAACAAAAAATTCTAGAAATCGTTTGAGCGGGTATACACCCTCTTACAATGGCCGATGGTAAAAGATAGAAGGCAGATTCAAACCCAATTGAATGAGTTAATAGCACAAACAGAATTCCAAAGATGAAAGGTGAAAGAAATGATTAAAATCTGTACACTAGGGGAAAAAATTAATTGAACATCTTTCCCTTGAGTACAATTTACAAGTTCAATACAAAATGGATTACAATTATACTGCTATTGTTGCCAGAAACCAAAAAGTATAGAATGACCAAGGGAAACAGAACGGTATTTAAGAAGAGATGTCGGCATATTGAAAATGAAAATGGTGTTATAACTACAACACAGATTTTCCTTTTCCGGTATTGGGTTGCTGTAGTGTAGATTACGCTTCAATCAGAACTGTCCACCTTCTTCTGAGACAGCACGTCCCCTGTTAGCTCCTCATTTTTATTCATGGCCTTCCTGGCTAGTTCATATCCTGCAAAGTTCATGGCACCTAAAGGAGCAATCCAGAAGAACCTGGGCACTGCTCCTTTAAATAAGCCTAGGGGACCCTCGTGGCGTAGTATTGAGAAGGCTACTAAGGTCATTGACACAGACCGACCCTGCGCAGTCATCATTCTAGTTTTCATAACATCAAAGGGAGTTGTGACAACTGCAGCCAAGCCCCCGGATAAAGCCCCCACAGCAATTGTCTCCCAGGGCTCCAGTTCCCGTCTTAGAACTTGCTGGACAACCTGAGATCAAAATTCCAACAAAATGGCCCTTGTCATCCATCCAACACATAGCATACTTTCCTTTTGGATTTAAAAAAAAAAATTGTAGACAGATGAGTAATTCCAGCTCAAAAGCAGGGACATAGCAATTGGTGAATGATTATTAACAAATATTGCCATTAGGGATCGAACCAAAGACCTTTTAGTTGACACAATTTAATTCTAACAAAAAAAGTCAACCCTTGTCGGCAGATATAGCATACATCTAGCCATTCAGAACACTGAGCAAGTGTATTTTATAGAATTCAGAAGTGAAATTGAGAGGAATTATGTATTATAGGATGTTTAAGTCTCACATCAAGTAACATGAGATGTTTGGTATATTTTTAGTGGGAATTCCCCCCCCCCCCCCAACACACACACAACAACACCCTCCTCCTCCTGATAGCACAATTCTGAGCATAGATTCTGCAAACCTCATTGGTCCTATTGTTTGGTATCAAAGGTAAAGCTAATTGGCAAATGTCAAAGAAAGAGCTACCAGCAGAAGGTTCTAATCAATGAGAAAGACTAAAGAAATGTCAGAGTGCGACCCTTGAGGGGTCAGCTTGTCAAGGTTGATGCTACGGCAGGGAGCTGAGTAGTATGAGAGATGCCTAAACCTTGTGGCAAGCTGAATGAACTGCTGTGGGTGAAAAGAGCGGTTCTTTACCCTTGGCAATGTCCTTTCCAAGATGGGATCGTCACATGCCACGCCTCCTTGGGTCCTATCATTGATGATGGGACTCAACCTATGTAGCCCCAACACATAGTAGGAGACAAAAGGGAGTGGAAGAGATTGTGGAAGCTGAGGCTGTTGAATTGGAAAGAAAGGCTGATGGTCCGGTAGAAGCCATGAGGGTCAAGTAAAGGAGGAGCGGAATTTCTGGAGAGGAACTTGGGAGAAGGCTCCTTTTTCTTGTCCATCTTGATATACTTGTTTATGCTTCTGCCTATCTATATTGGTGCTTGTTGGTGTCATTGTGCATGTTAACCAGTGTTACTGGGGGCTTTGAGTGCTCTTTCTTGTGTCTTGTGAAATATTTATGTCCATAATCCATATCAGAAGTATTTTGAGTTGTGTGTTGCCTCTAGTAGAATATTGAGTTTGGAGCGTACCCTTTTGTCTGTAGCATCTTAAGCATCAAGACCAGCATTATTGTGTACTTATGTGCTGTTTAGCATATTTTAGTACCGTAATTCCAATCAGAAACCAAAAATGAACAAACATAGGCGAACATGCCCATGTTAATGGCATATTCTGAGGCATTTATATCATTCTGGGGCACACACACAAACAAGCATATCACACACTACAAAGACTATTAGAAAATTTCTACCTAGCCTACCAATGCCAAAAGGGGCAATTTTTAAGAGAAGGTATATTTTATCTCGACAAAAATAACCCAAACTATATCGTAGATACCATTTGCTAGTCACTATTATGGTTACTACGTTTACGCATGTGAGTGCATGCTGCAATGCAGAATGCATATGTCTTGATATTATAGTAGTTAATTGTGAAAATCATACCTTCTTAGACTCAGCATAAAGAGCCATGCCAGCCACATAAAAAGGAACCTCACGACAAAGGGTTGCTCCAGTCCCACGAAAGAAACCCTTGAGACCATCCTGGTGCCAAGTCCCAACTATAGCCTCCCCCACATTGTCAAAAAGCCCCGCCTGCAGCCGCTGCTTCAAAACCTCACATGGGATGCGCACTGCTGTTCCCAAAAATGTGCTACAGAATGATGCTATAGATTGTACCTACATAATATGCTAATGCAGTTAGCTACATGAATTTTGAAAATTAACATAGACGACCTATTGTCAACCATATAAGGTAAAAAATTGCTCTTCCAAAGGTCAACAGAGTGCACAGAGCTTTCACATATACATAAACACACACACGTGCACTCATGCTGGATGCTTGGAAACTTTACTAGGTAAAATATAGGTTAAGAATTTCTTGTTTGTGGTGAAAGAGCTTGAAACCAAGGTGTAACCTTAAATACGCATATAAGTTAATAGCAGTATCTTGCTACATTCTCAACATTAAATCTAATCAATAGCCTCAACCAATCCTTCATCAGCAAGAGAATCATAATCCATAAAAGACAGATTCATGGAACAAGGCCATGGTAATGGTCTAAAAGCTAAATGACCAAGTAATTCACCTGGAAGCTCTCTTGAATCCCCAACAAAATGGAAGGAGACAAAATAAAGAAAAACACAATCACAAGTTTACCAGATCATAAGTCACAGCAAAGTTAATCATTTACCTGGATGTCTGGCAGTGTTGGTGCCACATTTATCAGCACTAGTTTGCTTGCTTCAAATATCCCAGTTCGCAAGCCATGGCTGCATGACCAAAAGTTAGCATGAGCTTAATAGGAAGATAATAGCAACATCGTTTACCAAAAGCACACGCAATTTCCTCATTTTTTCCCCTTATTTTTCTTGTGAAAAGAGGGAGATGAAACTATCATAACCTTGAAAACTGTCCAAGAATTGCAGGGACTGATCCCCTGTATAAACCACGTGTTCCAATCTGCGGAAGCTTGGAGATGATTTCAGGGAAGGACAGGGTTGATGCTTGTACTCGGGTCTATCATATGAAATTAGTTACAGGAAGGCGACAAAAATATCAGATATCATAAGAGGAATATGGAATCACTTGCTGCACCTACAAGAAATTATTAAGTTAGAAGAATTTACCTTGATTGAATCAACTGGATGCAACAATGCACAAGACAGAGCACATGAAAGGCCCCCTGCCAATGCAGACCTTAGAACACTTCCAGCAGGAATTTCAACAGGTGGTGGAACCGCAACTAAAGTTGCAGCTTCAAACCAAATACTCCTGATAACAGAGGATAAATAGTTATTGTTGGTTCCAATAAGCAAATTAGAGCACGACAACAGGGATGGACATTCAAATATTCTCTAATATTCCTGAGATCAGTCCAGAACCTTTGGTTTATGATATACTACAGATAGAGAAGAACATTAACTACATCATTTGACAACAACCAAAAACTTATATTCTAGATGAATCAGAGAGGGCAGCAGAAATCCTTATGGCCAATGTCTCCTGCAACAGTAGACAAGAGAAAATATGCCAAATACCCAGTAGAACAACTATTTCACAAAAGGATATGAAATATCTAAAACTATTACCAGACACCTTTTTGGCAGAACACTTTGACAACACACTAAATGGCCATTACTGGTACAACCAAAATGGAAACTTATCTACTATCCTTATGGCCTAATCACATGTTTGACTATTTCACTGCCACTTGAACTAAGCACATTTCAACTTTTTTTAATCCCCTAAAAGTAATCATTCAAACAGGCACCACAAAAATAAAATAAAATAAAATAATACATAAACAATAAAACCTCTGTCAACAAGAGCGCATAATAAATAAGACGTTTATCAATATATATATATAATAATGTAAGATGCATCCAACATTGATAGTACTTCAAATTATCAAGCTTATTTTACCTAGGATCCTCTTGAAGACGATCAGAGGGAAGTAAAAGCATAAAATTGCGAAAGTGTCCATAAGAAATAGATCCTTCAGTGTCAGCATTAAGAAATCGCATCATAGCAACCGCATTGTCTTCATTAGCAGGAAGTCCTGCGCTCTTTAATGACTCCAATATCTCGCTCTTCTTCAGTGTTCCAGACTTGCTTAGACACAAAGAAGTATATGCTCGAAGAATTGTTGGCTCTTTCTGTTCCATCAAAGATAAAAACTGTTTCCACCCAAGAGACTTAGAAAATATGTGACTTCTGGTACGGCGCATAAATTCATGAGCATATCTCCGTGGTAATTTCCTCTTTCTCATGGCAATTTCTAGATCTTCCAAAGTCACTTGGCCATCGCCATCTGTATCCAGCTCCTCAAAGAACCTTCTCCCTGTAAGAAATAAATTTTCCCGCCAAATATATGAAATCAGCATATGTTTCAAAAGTTGAATCCCACATTGCAACTGATAACAAAGTAACCTTCATTAGCAAAATCACTTCTAGGCAACCAATCTACCTATGCTGGAGAAAATTAACATTGAAATATGACCAGTGTATATAAGTTATTTGTTTATGCACTACAATATCATTATTTAGTCTTTGAAGCATGGACAACGAGACATAGCATGTCAAATGATGCAACAGAAACACATACACCGGAAATCCCAAAAGTACCCAATAATAGAGATGCAGATAATTGGAAGTCTACTTGAAATTCTAGAACAATTGTACATTACTAGTTGTCAAAAGTATTTGTCTCAAGATAACTAAATTTGGAATTACTAGCCCAACATTCTTCATTACATATTTTTACTTTAGTCTTGACGGTATCTTAAATTGAGACTTCAATCCAGGACTCTGATGAGTCAATCATAAACTCAAATTATACTACATGGAATGCCACATAGGTGTCACGCATGATGACAACGTACTGTGTGCAACCTTAGAATTAGATTAAATCTTCCATGATTACAACTATGCCAATTTAGCATGATTTATCACTGCCTTAAGGATGTTAATCTTTCTCCAATTAAAGCAGACTACACTGCCCTCTCCCCTTCTAAGAGTTACTTCCTTCACCTCAGAAGCAATCTTCTATTTCCTGAAGCTCCTTATACAACATATAAGTCAACATCAAAATCCAAATAGAGGTTTATAGAGTCCGTATTTTACACTCCTCTAACCTCACTCCTTGAATGGCCTAATTTAATCAGTAGACGCAGATCAAGATCTTTCAATCTGCCAGAAAGTTCCAAAAAACAGTTTATTGAAACCAATTACCTTTTGTTTTTCCCTCAACCTAAACCCAAATCTTAAAAATAAATAAATAAATAAATATTATTTTCTGGGAATTCAAGCCCTGCATGTAATACCCATAGTCAGGTTCCCCAAACTAACCTACATTAGCACTCCCTCCAATTATGGCATCCTCCAGTTATAGTGCAGCCCAACCATACCTCTTGGAACATAAGCTAGGTGCCATATATTGATCCTTATGCGAATCGCAGAACTAGTAAGTTCCTTCATCACTTTACACAATAGCGGTACATTAATTTTGGCAACAAAACTCAACCCATTACAGACAGAATGAACACACACGAGTTGGACTTAAGTAGTAACATAATTTAAAATCTAAATCCAAATCGGTATTCAGGTTCCTAGCTTGCATAAATGTAGTTTGCATAATCTAGGAGAAGCAGAAGTTCCGTTGAGAAACCATTCCTCTGTCATCATTACTGACACTGACCATAGTGGAAAGTAACATGCAAGTATTGGACCTTTTATATACTTTTGTTCCCTTCCATTGCTGTCGTGGACAAAACATACACCTCCGCGCATGCATTCAGAATATTAAATATTTACATAACCAAATGGATTCTAAGTTTTGTAATACCAGCAGTTTAAGATGTAAAAAAGAGTTTGTTTGCGATGCATGCAAAATCTTCCACTCTATTGGAAAAAACATACCTTCAGCTTCTGTGTATCTAAAGAAATCCTGGACAGAGAATAGTTTCTTCTTGTCTGGATGATCTTTAGATGTACGCCCAAGCTGCGGTAGAAGCTCGATCAATTCTGACAAAGAAATAGTGGAAATGCTGGACTTTAAACGCTCCACGTTTGATAGAGGAATACTGAATAAGTTCGTGGCAACCTTCTGCGCAGAACTTCCACCAGTCTCTTCCCCGCTTTCAACAGCGGCACTACCATCACCCTCTTTAGCTGAAGGGCTAACTATAACACTTGATGGCAAACCCACCTTTGCAAATCTTAAATTTCCCAAGAAACCGTTTATATTTATTTTTTGCCCTTCCAAAATATTAGTGAGTGTCTTCAAATGATTAGAGTAAGATGGAATAGGTTGGGGAAGAGAAGTTTTATCACAGTCCCGATCATTTTCTAGTGCTCCCTCATCATGATTCTGAAGAGTACTCTGAGCTAATTGATCAAAGATAAAACCTATGAGGCATTCAGGTGAAATATGAATTCCCTCATTCTGTCTCCTACCCGTTTCCCTGAATTTTCTAACGAAGTGGCCCTTAGATTCAGTTTGCTTCGATTCACATGAAACACTAGGCTTCATGCACGAGCACAGTTTATCTTCACCATCCGTTTTCTGGAGCCGCTTCTTGCTTGATTTAAAAGGAATTGGCAAAGTCTGCAAAAACCCATTAAACAGCACAGACCAAGTAACTGCAAACCGGAAGCAATTTGTGCAAGGTCCATCTTCCTTGGCATACTCCTCCTCTTTTGACCCTCTACCCAATACCCCAGCTTTATTCCCACTTCCAGAATTCTGAGAAAACATTCCCAAGAAAGCCTTCAAAGGAATCTTAGTTGATAACCCTTTCTTTCTCTCATCAATAACCACACGATGACCATTCTTCTTCTTCTTCACCCTACAGATCTGAAACATGCCCTCTTCACTCCCGTCGGCAATCAATTGAACACCATTTTCCTTATTCTTAGGCCCCGGCCAGCCTGGCCAGCAATGCTCAAGATCTTTCGCCGCCTTCCGAATACCTATTTCGAGCGGTGACAGCGCTTCTTTAACAACTTGAATGGAATTGAAGAAAGACTCAACTGGATCGTTCGCGGAAGCCATTACTGACTAACGCTTCGATATTCAAAGCGTTCAATGCAATTCTATTTCCACTGCGTTCCAAAACAAGAACAAATTTCAAATCGACTAACGCACAGTAGAAGGAACTAGCACGGGATTGCCAAAAAATGATCCGGTGGAAAAAAAACAGAGAAACCTATCAATCACAAAACAGGGAATACTCTAGTCATCAGAACAGGTAACCGATGAAAATTGCAGAATTGAGGTACTCAAGATTGACCCCATTTCGGTTCAGAAATGCGGTTTTCTCCGACGAAGTGAACGATACAAAGTTGAATGAGAAAGAGAGAGTGAAACAAATACAAAGGAAAGTATACGGATAAGATTCCGCTTCGATAAGGTGTGTTAAGCGGTGACTTCGGACAGAACTTGTGTTGAGCCTGATATGGGTGGCAGGGGAAGAAGAAGAATACGAGAAAGCAGAGAACAGAAGCCTAACATTTATTTTTGTCCAAAAATAATTTCCAATTATTATTCTAAAACAGAAAATATGGCTTTCCAAAACAAATAGAATAAACAGTGGTTATTTCTCCGGCTAAAAATAAAAGAATAAAAAATGATTATTTATTTGGATAATGCCATGGTTGCTGAATGGATAATAATAGCTGACGTAAGGGCCATGTGTGCAGGGACATGTTTTAGGATTATTGTAATTTTCGATGCAATTATTAATAATCACATCCTTCTTAAATAAAACAGAAGTCCAATGCTTCTCCATTTGCGCAATTGATCCTTGAATTGTTTTAACAAATTTAATAAATTAAAATATATTTTTAATCATTTAAATTTACATAAAATTTATTTTAATTTTTTAAATTTATAAAGTATACTTTTAATAGGTTAATCATAATATTATTAGTTTCATTTAACAAAATATACTACTCATTATATTTGAGTAATAACTGTGTAATTAAATTTTAACTAAACATATTTACACTTTAATTCTATAATATGTTTATATTTTAAAATAAAAATAAAATAAATGAACAGGAGAAAATAATTCGTAAATAAAATCTATTGAAGTCATAGAATAATTTGTAAATAAGAGTTATTAAAATTTGTTTTTTTTTTTAATTTTAGAACAATGGAAGTTTGATATTAACAGAAATTGACCGTTTTAAGTTTTTAAATATTTTTTAGTTTAATGTATTTTAAATTTAAGATTAATTAGTATTTTTACATTGTCATGAGTTAAATTTATTAAGTTAGTATATTATGTAAAATGAGTCTAACTTAGGATTAAAAAATTAAAAATATACTTTATAAATTTAAAAGATTAAAATAATTTTTTTTTATAAATTTAAGGGATTAAAAATATATTTTAGTCAATTTGATATTAATTAGATTATTATTATTTTTGTGCAGAAAATTGTTTTTAATAAAAAAAAGTATAACTTGTACTAGAAAATTGTAAAAATTAGCAAAGCTATATAAAAAAAAATTAAATAGATTCTCTTCAACTTTCTTCTAAATGACTTTTTTGTGTTTTTTGAGAAATTGCATCGGTAAATCAGTATGACACCCATAAAAAAAATATCACAACCAAAATCTTCGCCCCATTAAAATCAGAGAAAAAGTTAATCAACGAAAGTATCGTAGGCCTTGATAATAGATTATATTTTAGATTTCATGTAATTATACAATTTACATTTAAGGGTGTATTTGGATACTATACAAACTATAGTTTTAAAAATTTATTTAGGCAAAACCTTAATTTAGAGAAATTTTAAAACAAACAGTCATATTTATCTATAAGTACTTTTAGGCAAAACCATGATTTAAAACTATGGTTTTGAATAAGCTATTAAAACTAGCTTTTTCAACAGTAAAAGAGCTTATACACTATCCAATTACTATCTTACCTATTTTTTCTTACACTCTCTCCTCTCTTCTACTTTTTCTTACACCCTCTCTCCTCTCTACTCTCTACTCTCTACCCTCTCTCCTCTCTCTTCTCTTTTCTCTACCTCTCTCCTCTCTCTTACTTTAAATCAAATTATACCCTTTTTGGTAATTTATCAATATAAAAAATTATTCTAAAAATAACTATCCAAACACTTATTTATTCAAAATTATTTTTTTTCCATAAACTCTTTCCTAAAAGTCATTTTTCATAAACTGTCTATAAATTTTTTTTATAAGTCTTTTTTTAAAATCCTATCTAAACAGGTCCTAAGATTATGACTTATTTAATATAATAACGATAGATACAATATACTTGTATTATTTGTTTTTTTCAATTAAATTTTTCTATTTTTGAGGGTTAGGAGAGATCCATTGACATTGTGCCACATTGTTGTCATTGCTTTCCGTATCGGGCTTCAAATGATTATTAATATGCACATAGATACAAAGAGATGGTAAGCATGAACGAAGTTATAAATAGGACAATTTTGTATAGATTCCATATTACATATAGATATATAAATATTTTATATCCCTTTTCTTCTAATTATAATAAGAACTAGTTAATTTTTTAGATAAATTAAAAAATAAAATAAAATAATTAATTATAACTAATATAAGAGTTAATAGACTAATTTAGATAAATTAAAAAATATTAATATAAATTTATTTTTAAAAATTAAATTTTATTATAATTAATTTATTTAATTTTTTAAATTTATCTAAAAAAATATGGATAATGATGTTAAAATAAGAAAACAAATCATAAGAAACTTTTTAAATAGAGCCAACATACCTGTGCCAACTCTTTAAAAAGTAGACTTCCTAAGCCCTAAACCCTATGATTACGAGCATCTTAATTAATGCAAGATGGGTAAAATGTTGGAAATGGTAACTGATAAGGGTAGGGTGTGAGTTTGAAGAAACAATTCCTGAATTTCAGAGTTACTGATAGACAAATTTGTTAAGGGATATGCATTACTTCTTTCTCTTTTTCTTTTTCCTCAAACTATTGAATTTCTGACCCATGCATTCCCACTTCGCACCATTCTCCTTGATGCGCATAGCAAATTCAGCCTTTTCTCTAGCCTGCAGGCGATTGCAATACCAAGTGTACTGTATAGTGATATGTATTCATCATATTAACTTACATTGGACATCTTCTGATGACCTTAAAAATTGGCGACTATTACTATGCATAGTTCAATCCGTCGGGTTACAGATGAAAGTTTACTATATACAATGCTGAAAATTACTCCTCTGTCCTAAATATAACACATAATTAATAAGTTAATCTTAATCTAAAATATAAAATTTATTAAATATTTTCTTAATCAAGTAAGAGAAAAAAAAGAGAATAAAAAAAGATAATTATAATGCTTTAAAAAAAATATACTATAATAAAGACTTGAGTAGGACAAGACTATGTGTAGCATGTACCTCGGTAGTGATATATCTGAGGAAAAGACAGTTCCAAGCGTGTTAAAATGCAGATCCACCACCCTTTGTCTTTCCGAGCATCACGTCCTTCGACTCGTTTATTTTGGAAGCAAGATAATGACTGCCACCTGCATCTGGATGGTTTGCCACCATTACTTTTCTATGTGCTTCCTTCACTCTGTCTGGAGGAGCATTTTCCCTATCCATCCATAGAACATCTTAACTTTAGAGAGATGACTTCATACAAAAACAGACTGTTATTATCTTCTTCAGTTAAAACTGTGAGTGCCTCTTCGTGCATGAGTTGTGCGGGACCGAGCGATCATAGAACTTACGTACTCTGGGTTTTGGGGGCCGTGCCTTGAGAGCTTGCCAAGCTTGAATCCCATACCTACCAGCAAGAGCTGCGGCAAGGCCAGCTAGAAGTGGCGTAGCCTTGTATACATTGCAGTTTGGGACCAGATAAGTAAACTACTAACGTTATTTAAGTTGGCAATAATAATAGCAATGTTAATACTGCATTAGATTTCAAATACCAGTTCATCTCATTAACTCGCAATCACTCAACTTATTTAGAGGACAGACTACACATATGACAAGATTACCTAAATGAATTTGCCACGGTTAATTGTTATGTACTCAGAATGAGTTTTCAAATAACAAATGATGTTCCACTGGGAGGGGAATATAATTTTTTGTTACAACGGAGGGATAAAGGCCTTGGAAATAATGAATGGGGAAAGTGGCAGCAGTTAGGACCAAGCCCTTGAGATGTGATACGGGAAGGAGGAAGTGAGGAGAGAAAAGAGAGGAAAGAGGCCGAGAAGTTCAATTCTTTCGATAATTAAATTTTTTGAGTAATAACTAAGGCTTTAGCTCTTCTTATAACGCCCTAAAAAATAATACAATTAATTTAAAATTTAAATTCATATCTAAATCTAAATCATAATCCTAATAAATCCCTAGATAAAGATAACAGTTAAATCATAACAAAACTCTAAATAAAGATAATGATAAGATAATTCAGACATTTTAGTTTATTGAAATAATAAAATACGAAGCCCCTAATAAATTAGTTAGAAGTTGTTCCATCACCTTGGCATCAAGTTCACCTCTATTTTATAGGTTGAAGCTAGTGAAATTAGCTGACAGAATTTATATACTGATTCTAAATAGTGTTAGTTCTGATACAATAACTATATGTAATTTATTAATTTCACACATATATTTCAAAAAATTTAGGGTACACTAATGCCGATACCTAACAAAAATACAGGGTACAAATAAATTTCAAAGAACTGAGGGTGCTTGTATTATAATATTGAGATGATGATTTTATTATTGAAATTTTTCTGAATCTCACCCCTTTTTCTTCCATGTACTCATAGTAGGAGCAAGTACCTCAAGGGCAAGACGAAGCTAGTGGATAATTGGTAGAGAATATGAAGATTGGAAGAAGCTAACTTTACTTATTTTGTTAAATATATGATTATTTTGTGGCTATATGTTAGTTATATATATGTATGTAAATGATTATTTATTTTGGTTTATAACCTCTCTAAGGAGGATAAGATGGGCGGCTTGGACAACTCAAGTAAGTGCTAAGCCGAGCCTAGCTACTATACATGGTAGTAGTATACATGTTAGTTAATATTATCTATTATGAGTTGTGATTTTGGAATAGGTAATTACTAGGTTTATCGTGTGAATTAGATTCTAAAACTTTACAAAGATATAGTAGACATCCTAACCTTTCAAATGAGCCCTATTTTATAATTTTTGGATGTGAAAATTATAAGTTATGAATTTTTCAAGTATAACCCATAAACCTGAAAATCTATTATGGAAAGTTTTTGTATAGATTTGATATCAGGGCATTTTGGACCAAATGGGACATTTTATGGAACCCGGGTCTTATTTTTATAACAAAAATCTTTCCAAGAGATACGAGTTGAGCTTTGAACCACTAATTTTATAGGCATATTAAATTAGATATAAATTTTTAAAGTTTTTAAAAAATTCAATACCATTGGTACCAAAATTTTAAAGAAAAATTTGTATGGGCTTGCTAATTATACTAATTGGGTCACGTGATGGTTCTATAATGGCTAAATTACTCTGATAAATAACCCTAGAGTAAAAGGTGACACATTATAAATATATACTCCTCTCGTCCTATTTATAAGGTAAAAAGAAAAAAATTATTTTAGTCTTATTTATAGGGTAGAGAGAAGTTTTTTTTTAAACGAATATACCATTTCACTCTTCATTTATTTCTCTTGACTTTATTTTCATTAGTTGTCACGTATATTAAATAGAGATAAAATTAAAAAGTTATTGAATTTTATAACAGAGTTAATGATATTTAAGATTTTTATTGGCCTGTATGAAATATGTTAAAAATAATTTATAAATAAGATTAAAGAAGTATAAAGTAGGAACAAAAAAAAAAAATTTGTGGCCTAAATTACACCAAACACCTCTATTAAAGCTTTCTCAAGCCTGATGTGGTGAGGTTTAGCCCTCTATAAAGGGGTATAATTGGTCGGGAGTCATGATAAAAACAAAAACAACCACTATGACAATCCATATCAGTAATCCCAGACTCATTGATTATGCGACAGATGAAGTTGGAAGTTGGTAGTTGAAGACAATTAGTGTCATACTGTATAATGTAAAAAGCCATTCTTTATATTTCTATTAAGATAAATTGTCAATATATCTTGAAAATGGTAAAATATTTTTTAAAATATCTTGAAGTAAAATGTCAACATATTTTAAAATAATCAAACACAATTTTTTTACATAATCAATATCCAACTTTCAATTTACGGAAAAAATGATATTTCAAAGAGAAAATGGTAAAATATAAACCATTAAAATCAATACAATTTATTTTTTTTAAAAAAAAAAGATGTACACCAACTGTACAGGTTTTCTTTTTTGCAAAAACATCATGAAAATAAAATCAAAATGATTTCCAACAAGAACAAGATAAAATTGATCCAAAGAGCAATTGATCCTGCCAAGCATAATTTGAACAAAAAATAAATCTATCATTAAATTATTATCACCCCCAAACCAACCCTGTTTACATTACATGATCAAAGAAGTAAAGAAGAAAATAAAGAAAGATGATGACTATGATTATGAATACAGCTTCATGAACAAAATAAATAACCATCCATCATTATCCTATCTTACTCTTCAAAGAATATTATGATCACACAATCAACTATCAAGTCCTGTACATCCCCCATCTTCTTTCATATCTTCTTCATTCACATTCACAATCCTACCTGCCACCATTGGCAACATTTTTCTTAGTGACCGAAGCAGCATCCTTATTGGAAGCCACAAGATCCACCTTAAGAGGACCAGAATGATTCCTCAAACGAGCCGGCAAATCTGTGAAGGATAATCGCTTCTTCGCATTGGATCCTTTCTCGGGTGTCCCATTTTTATCTGTATTCTGTGATGGACTCTCAATTCTGGATTTGGCCTTAGCTGACTTGGTAGGAACCGTGCAAGTTGAGAGGGCTGATAAGCTTGCAATGCTCTCGTCGTCTCTAAACGATGATCCTGAAATAGTATGTCTCCGATACAGATGTGACTGAGTACTAATTGTGCTCCTCAAGTCATCATCACGGCCCCAAGAAGATGTCTTTGGGCTTGGTGCCCTTACTTTGCCGGAAGTACATGAGACAGATGGGGCCTTCTGAGGTGTGGTTGAAGAAGACCGGTGACTTGGGGGCCGGCTTGATTTTTGGCCAGCCGGAGAAGGCTTGTTATTGTCGTGATGAATAGGACCGTGAGAAGTATACAGTTTAGTAATTTCTCCAACAGGCAAAGGTTGGCTCGCCATGCTCTTTGTCGATGCACGCTCGCTATGAACCAAACCACTTTGGGTATCCCATCGATCTAGCCAACTCCAACCCCAGCGCGGATTGATTGGATCTACAAATGTGGTGGGATTGGGATTTGCAGATTTTGAAGAGTTCCTCCACTTTTGCTGTTAAGAGAATATTTAGATTGAAATCATCAACATGGAGAAAACAAATATGTACATATAGACCGATAGTATATGAAGGGGCATACAGGCATTTTCACAAGTTTCGAGGTTGCCAATTAAGAAATAGAATCACAGGTAATGCCTTTGATGAATGTGTACAAGAACTTGTGTTTGATTAGTTAAATCAGGAAAATTACAGGACCTTCAAAACAATCCTGGTCATGTTTGCAAAAAAATCTAAGCTTGACCAGACACCAACTATTATATTTCTATAGTCCAATTACTATTTCCTACATATTAACAAGCAAAAATGTAAAACCCAGCTCCCACAAGTAATTTCATGAGATAATGATACAAATTAATATTAATACTTCAAGTGAAACTCATTATAAGTTGTATACAACACTACCGTACTAGTATCAGTTTCTATATTTGCATATTTGTAAAATCATTCTGAAAATGTCATTCTCACATTTGAATTTTTGTTCTGAAACTGAATTACGTTATATAAAAAAGACTATAAAATAGATTGACATT
Source organism: Leucaena leucocephala (assembly GCA_037074615.1). Classification (NCBI taxonomy): domain Eukaryota; kingdom Viridiplantae; phylum Streptophyta; class Magnoliopsida; order Fabales; family Fabaceae; genus Leucaena; species Leucaena leucocephala. Next base: position 31,300,862 of record CM073521.1, read on the forward strand.
CTGTATGTTAGTTCCTCTGTTTCACTGTAATCCCATATGCAATCACGAAAGAAGGGTACACCCGGTACCTGATGTGAAAACGCATAGGCCAGAGCTCTCTCTCTTCGAACAGCAGCTTCTTGCCTTTTAGACTGTTTTGCTTCAATTTGCTCCTTTGATTGCGCTGTATCATCCCAATCTTCAACAATCTGCTGAAAAATTATTTTGCCCCTTTAATTCTTAACTTTTTTTGGCCATTAGCAACTTTAATTCAAACATCATGAAAGCAGTCACTCGATGCTTCTGTGTGAAGATGAAATTTTTATGCATTCTAATAAAAAAGAAACTAAGGCCAGAGATATGTACCATTTTCACTGAACAAATATGTCATGGAAAGATACAACTCAAGAAGGATTTGAGAACTTTGACCTTTATTTGCTAGTGAAGATGATTTTAAGAAAATCCAGCTGAGAGGATGAATAACAATTTGTCCAAAATTAACAAGGTAAATATTATCCTGAGCTCAAACGCAAAATCATTCACAAGTAATGATACAAGACACATTCTGAGGCATATCACAATGAAAGCTCACCATATAGCAGCATACATTGCACCATAACCTGCAGTTCAAAAACAAAAATACATATTGCTTACAGCGGCTTGCAACTTCTCAAATTCTTTTGCTTGTTTCTGCTGCAGCTGCCACTGAAGAGCTTGGTTCTCCTCAGACATCCTAGCCCTCCTCTCATGGACCTGAGACTGCAATCGTGTGAGGGTCTGCATGCATCTTAAGGTAGAAGCTGCTTGTCGTTTAACAGATTTCCCCTGTATCAATCTCTTCAACCTCACCAAACCTTTCAAGCCACGCAATGCTCTTCTTGCCTGAAAACCCCAAAACACGAACCATTATGAGTATAATAACTCAAATCCATTGCGTTATTGCTACAATTCATTAATTAATTCACTTCATCATATAAGGAAGAATGCCTTTCGAAATAATACAGGAAATTAAAAGGCTTTCCAACATTGATGCAGCATGCTGCATGTTAAAAGTCATACAAAACATTTTTCATTATCCTATAAATTTTCCCTTTAAAAAAGGGTATCCATGACATAAATCTGCAAACAGAGTTCAACATATACAGTGACAAGAAAAGCACATCTTTGCTGGTATAACATAAACTTAAATAGCATAACACGTTCATACCAAATATCCTCGAAATGCTGTCTGAATTTTGATAGCTGCCATGTCTTCCTTCGACTTTCCACGGAAATGGGACACGCTAGTAAGACGAACAACTTCTGCTGCAGCCTGAGCAGCAGCAACAGCAGCCTCTGCTGCAGCAGCAGTGGCAAGAGCCAGAGAATAAGCGAACTTGCTCTGCTCATTCTCTGCTCCTATGGATGGAAGAGCAGGAGGAACAACAAATTGTGCTCCTTCATTTGGCAAAGCTTTGTCATAACCTACTACTTCATTTGACTTCTGCTTTTTATCCTTTTATTTTCAACACCAAAAAAGGGGGGAAATAGTTGAATTAGAATCTGTCTTGGCAACTGATTTCACTGGCAGTGATGTAAAATATGTTATTCAATTGCAAAAGCATATACAAGTATATTGTATATATTTTGAAACCTGATCTTTCTTGGGATGAGGACTGAGAACTTTCCTCACTGAAGAAAACCAACCCCCTTTCCTCCCCATGTCCTAGTCACTTACCTTGAAGGAAATGAAAAAATCAAATTAGATTTGGAAGCCGGACCAAATAATGAATTTTATTTAACTTGAATCCTCACACTTCAATAAGTGCACACACAAAAAAAACCTTCAAATGGTAACTTCAGATTCTGGAAACAACAATAGGATCAATAAACAACAATCCTCTAAAATGAAGAACTAGAAACAGAATCCTGTCACCCAACAGAGAAAGATAAGGATTTTCCACCAATTTGTCAGTGAATAAACAAAGAACCAGTAGTGGAAAAAAATCCTTCAAAGTTAATTTATTTTTGTGAGAACGCCTAATTTCAACAGAGATTAACTGTCCTGTGAATAAGATGACCCGAAACAGAAACTGATAAGAATCCGCCAGCCCATGAAAGAAAATGTCACTAACAAAATTTCCCGCCAGTTTATCAATGTAATGAACAAATGGCAAACAACCCAGAAAAAAGAAATCTCATATGTTAATTTATCAATGTAATGAACGCCAAATTTCAACATAAATAAACAGTCCTCTGAATAAGGCTGACCAAAAACTGAAATTAACAAGAACCAGCAATCCCATGTAAGAAAAGAAGTTAGAAGGGGCTTCCCGCCTTATGAATTTAATGAACAAATGCCATAGAAAACCTTGAGAATATGAAAGTCCCATAAGTTAGTTTGTCAGTGCAATGAACGGCTCGTTTCAGCATGAATGAACAGAAACAGAAACTGTAAAAGAAATCTCCTCCCAGCCATAATAATAAGATGAGAAAAAAGGGGGACTTCCCGCCAATTTACCAAAGTAATGAACAAATGGCAAACAGCCAAAGATTATAATGAACAAAAGAACCAAAAACAAATCCGGAAATTCCATTTACAAGAGAAAGTTGCAAGATAACAAACAAATGCATCAGAGAGAGACCGACATGAGGAGGGAAATTTCCCAATACCTTCGGAGAAAAAACCAAAATCTGTGGAAATATAGGTCTTTCTTTCTCTCGCCGGAATAAGAACGAAAGGGAAATCCGAAGCGGAAGATCGGGCGAGCCCGGCGAAGAGAAAGGAAGGAGGAAGAGGAGGAGGAAGGAGCAGATTCTAAGGAATGGAATTCAATTCAATGGAAGAATAATTTATTAATTAATTAATTTATATTTTACATTTTCAGCATGAGAAAAGTGGGCCCTACAGATTGTGGTTCCTATTTTTAACTATAACAATTAAATAGCGACAGCGAACGATATCCAAACAGCCTCGCTGTCTTTTTCTGGGATTTGGGTCTTACTTTTTCCAACAAGATTAACGAGCGAGCAAGCAATATTATTACTTTGTTTTATTTTATTATTAAATTACTGGTAATTAAACTAGTAATCTTGTTGTTGGCCCAAACGAATGACTGGTAATTTTGTATAATTGTTTTACTTGGAAGTTTAACAAATGTCTAAGAGTATAAATTAGTTTCCAAACAAAATAAAATGTTTGTTAATTTTCAATTTACTTGATAAAATAATTCCTATAGTTATTGTCGGCGAGAATTAAAACAAATAGTAAAGAATGAGTTTTTATTTTATATGAACGTGAGTTTAATTTTTACTGTCTTTATAAGAATTTATTTATAGGCAATCTCGTAAATTTTTTATAAATATTTTTTGAGTCTTGAAATTATGCACTGACTTTAATAAAAAATTGGTCCCTAACTCATAAATTTTTTTGTAAAAAAAAAAATTGTGTAGTTATTGATTGATTTTTCTACTTTAAAATTATATTATTTAGTTAGTATTAAAATATTTGTTTTAGCCTAAAGCTTTAATTTTACGAGAAATTGACATACATTTGGAACATTTGATGATAAAATAATCGATTCTCTAGTTTGACTTTGACATCTAAAAGCTCAGACCAAATATCATGTGTTAAATCAAAATCTAGCCTCATAATGTTTTTTACTTATTATATCCAATGTTATTGAATTAAATCCAGATAATGTCAACCTTGAATAAGGTAATTCTCTTGAAAATATTTTTTTTACCGTTACTCAAACTCAACTCTATATATGATGTTAAGAGTTTATATACTTATATCCATAATATTTTATATGAATATGAATTAGACTAATGTGGCAATTGGATTGGATGAAAATAACTTAATTCTTCACAATTAAAAGTGAATATTTGAGATTTGTTAATAAAAAATTATATTAACAGGATTATTGTTAAATGAGTCCATCAATCTTAAAATCTAACTTGATAATTTTATATACTATAGATATAGTTGCATGTATGCATGTGTTGAAATAATGAAAGCAAAATACGGGTCAAATAACCTGAAATCCATCCCTATCAACATTGATGTCAAATTTACTCTTCTTGTTGATGGCTTCTATGAGCCGTCCAACGCCACTCTAATGGGGTAACATCATTTCGTTAACATCAAAATCATGAGGATAAACATATTCTTTTAAATACAGTAAAGTTTACGTAGATTAGATTCTGACATATATTTTCAATTAAGATTAGTATACAGTTTTAGAGTTTATATAATATTTATAAAAAACTTATAATATCGTCTATCAAATGAACTTTCATAATAGTAAAGAGAATTAAACTTACATTATTGTAGGATATAAACTAATTCTTTATTATTTGTGTCAATTTTTATTAACATATTTATTTTAATTTCCTTTCAAAAAATTGCCTTGATTCGAAGAACATGATGATCACATGGCCCCCCATCCTATAGTTATTTTGTGCTTTGACTTTTTTTTATACCTGTCTTTTGACTTTTGGTACACTAGAGTATACCTATACTTGATCAGTAAGAAACTAATCTCTCGAGTACTATAGTGGCTTAGTTATGGGGGCGACTCTCCTAAGCATGTTAGCTCCATTCTCATCCTCCTGAGATTGAATCCAAGAGTGATGGTTAAGAGACACCGACCCTCATCCATATGTGAGCCAATGTGCGTTGATTGTTTTTTTTTAATACAAAAAAATTTAGGTAAGGTCGGCACCGGTCTCTCATCAAGGTCAAGGTATAACCCTAGGACTGAGAGAGCGCTTACAGGGAACTTAAAAGATCGCCTATTAAAAGAGTTCTCACAACAACAATAGGAATCGAATTCATATCTTTATAAAATACGGGCTCATTTTTTATCATATGTGTTCACACTCTCTTTAATCCTACGAGACTATCAGTGGATTCATCCAATTATTGTGCCCAAACCCAAAAGGAGGACCCCGCTGACCCAAGTCAGGACAGTACACGACTAATAGATCTCAAATTTACCATTTTAACCTTCACATTAGGTCCCTTCGCTGACGACCGCCGTTCATAAGCAAAAATGCAGCCACTTCCCGCTTTCTCTTCCGAACATCGCTGCCATAACCTCGCTGCCTCACAGTTTTCGGTTTCTCTCTGAAGCTGCTGTCGTACTATTCCTCCTCCTCTTCATTGGCCACCGCCGCACCGCCGTCGCCAACGAGGCAACGACTTTCCTGACGGCTGCTACTGCTTCTAGTTCTTCAGCTCCGTATTTCCTCTGGTACCCTTTCACTTCGGTTTTATTTTCCCTCCCTCATATTCCCTGTATAAATACTTATCTAAGGTTCGAGAGTTTTTCTCTTTGCATATAACTTACTTGAACGTAATCAAATCATGAGTATTCTTTATGAAATAACACACCACATGCATATCATACATTTTTTAATATAAATAAAGTTTATTGGATTCTTTCTCATTAGCCTGTGATTACAATGACTCCTGAGAAAATTACTTTGGATTCTTGCTCACTGGAAAAAGTGTTAATGATATAATAGCAGTATTTTAGATGCAATGCTCATCCAAGAAGTGAGAATCTCTTACCTTGTAGTTTGAATTAACACTTTATAGAAGTGTGATGGTTGCAAAGCTCATGGCTTCACTTTCATATTTGACATCAATTCCCATTTCAAGTTGAGATTAACACTTTAAGACTTACAAAGAGAAACTGGGCACCATTTCCATTTTGGTTTCTCATATCTAGCACTGCAGTGATTTCTCTACGGATGCTGTTCATGCCTATTTGATGTACAGTAGATAAACGATTTATCTATTACTTCCTTTTTCTTCAACATCTTTTAAAAGCTTCCCATAATAACTTGTCTGGAATAAGTTGCACCAATGTTAAACTGAAATTGAGCTACTGATTAAAATCAGCAAGTGTCGCAATGGAATGAAATTTCTTGTTGTCAGATTGCCTCACATTTATAATCTTTTTCATGGCCTTTTAACATTCTTATCATAAACTCCTGTATGTTTCTATATATGTCTATGCACAGGTATTGACATAAAAATTGTGTTTTATGTTTGTGTCTAGAGTCTCCATTGATATTGTTGCAAAATGGGAAAGCTAGGGAAGAAGGCAAGGAAGTTCGCTAAAAAGAACTTACAGTCTGTTCAAAGACAAAAGAGGAAGACAAATTCTATGTTCAAAAGGAAAGCTTCTAAAAGTAAGGATTTATTATCTTGAGGTGATGCACATTTGTTTTGGGTTATATGATCTTTTTATTTTTTATTTTTATATTCTAGGTTGACTTCTTACTGTACTGTTGTTTTGTCTTGGTTATTCTCGTGTCTCTTGGTAATTTCTTCTTTCATCACTAAACAAAAGTTATGATTCTATGTTATGACAACATAAAAAATCTTTAATTTGTATTTTTCTGTAATAAATATCCTTCTTTACTGATTGAACGCCTTAATTTATTTAATAGTGTCTATAATGTCTCGAAGTTCAAAATATTTGTATGGATTATTCGCTCATCTTAGCTGTGGGTTGTACAGCCTCTTGGGACATTTTAAAACTTTTGGTTCAAGGAGGGATTTTAAGATCCTGTAGCTGTGTCTCTATGGTGGTTGGCTCCTAGTTTCTTTGATGGAGGGGGAGGAGCTCTCTTGCCCGAAGCTCTTTTAAGCTAATAATCTATTTCTTTCTTTCTTTCTTTCTTTTTTTAGGGGAGAGAGATTTTCATTGTTTTGTTCATGTTGTTTTGGAAGGATTTGTTCTCCTCTTCAAGTAGCAGTTACTTACTCTCTTCTAGTGAATTCTTGTATTAAAAGAAGGCTTCGTGTAGCAATTTCAAAGTATTTTATCATAGTTTCAGACATTTCCATAATGCAAAATTTTAGGTGCGGTGAGAAAAAACATAATTTTTTTCTTTATTTTCGTCTGATGAATGTATTAGTACTCTCTAAGTCTTTACTAAGCTTTCAATTTTCTGTCAAATTTGATTGAAACAGGAAATAGTCAAGAGATTGAGGAAGATAAAGAAAGGGATTTGATAGAACAATCAAATGGAAGGTAAAAAAGTTTCCAACTGCATATATCTTATCACATATCCATTCTTACATGCATGTTTTTATGTATATTCGTATGTGTATCTATCTATGTCTCTTTTCCTTTCTTTTCCTCCCTTCCCCTTATAAATTTTGAGCATAGTTAGCTTTTTCTTTGAAAATAATGTTCCAAGACTCTGAAAAAATTCTATAAATATTCACATTGGAACACAAGCAAACATCACTGTTGCCTTCCTTACATCTCCTCCTTTTCCCAAGGATATTCGGTATTATAGGTCTCTAACTTTCAGCTGTCTTCATGGAGTTTAGGGATGTGTAGTTTTTATTTTTAGACTATGAGCGTATAATTATTGATAAATGAGCAGTGTATGCATCATTAATTGCCTAAAAATTCATGTTAAATCTGGAAAGTTAGAAGCAAGGAATGGGTCAAGTAAATAGGGTGTTGGGTTCATTGCCCATTAGCTTAGCAATCCAGTACATCTGAAATGGTGTCTTCAGCTTCTGCCCCAGCAAGTATTTAAGACTCGTGTTGGTCAGTCTTAATTATAAATTTTGATTGCTCCAGGTACTGGTGCCAATTCTCTACTACCTGTATGACTGCCATGAGCTCTTTTTCATAAACTGAGAGGCTTAAATGCCTTGGGGCGAAAGCTTTGCTGAAGAAAGCTATTTGCTGTCCCTCTTGCATCAATACTATCCCAATCCCCAACCCACAATCATCTGTTTCTACTACGAAAACCTTAGAGAAGTCTGGTAAAGCGAATATGGGAGCAGAGACCAATGCCTCTTTCAATAATTGAAAAGCTTTGCTTCTGACCATTGGAAGGCATTCTTTTGAGTCAATGCAGTGAGTGGTTTTGCTAACCCTCCAAACCCCTTGATGAAGCATTGATAATAGCCAGCCAACCCAAGAAAGGCTCTCAATTGCTTCACATTCTTAGGGTTGCCAATCAACTACTGACTGAATTTTCTTTGGATCTATCGAGACCTTCCCTTCACAAATGACATGGCCTAGGTATTCCACATTTTTTGCTGCAAATGTGCATTTGCTCTTATTGACAAAGTATCGGTTGTCGCATAGAATTTGCAGCACCTCTGCCAAGTGTTTGGCATGGTCTACAATCGAAGAGCTATAAATTGAATATCGTCAAAAAATACTAAAACAAACTTGCGGAGAAAAGGCCTAAAGATGTTATTCATAGCTCCCTGAAATGTGGCAGGCGTGTTAGTCGAGCCAAAAGGCATGACTAGCCATTCAAAATGGCCTGAATGGGTTTTGAATGCTGTTTTGTATGTGTCCTCAAGTACCATCCTAATTTGGTGGCAACCTGCCCTTAGATCCAGCTTGGGGAACCACCATTCAAAATGGCCTGAATGGGTCTTGAATGCTGTTTTGTATGTGTCCTCAAGTACCATCCTAATTTGGTGGCAACCTGCCCTTAGATCCAGCTTGGGGAACCACCTTGCACAATGAAGTTCATCCAGCAAGTCCTCAACCAGTGGTATAGGGTATTGGTTTTTGATGGTTTTCTTATTAAGCTCACTATAATCGACGCACGTTCTCCATGTACCATCCTTCTTTTTTACTAGTACTGTGGGAGCTGAGAAAGGAGAAGTACTTTCTTGAATCACCCCATTGGCCAACAATTTTCTGACTTGCTGCTCAATGCTGAGTATCGATAGGACTTATTGGGTTTGTTCCCTCTTATAGCACAATTAGGTGGTTGTGGCTGGGTCGTAGTGGAGGTAACCTTTTAGGCTCTTCAAAAACATCTTTAAAGTCAGTCAAAGTGCCCTGTACCTCGTCTGATATTCTCCCACTGTCATAGGTGATAGGGAGGCACTATTGGCTCGCTCCTTCAAAAGGCTGCAGGAGCTGAATTAGGAATACCTTTTTTTCCTGAATCTGCTTCGCCCTTACCTTGGTAGATGACACGACCTTTGAGGAATTACGAGGTGCAGCCTGTAGCTTATATAGTTGTCCATGGTACCGGAAATGCATAATGAGATTCTCATAATACCATAATGCACTTTTGATAATTTTGAGCCACCTTAACCCAAACACTATGTCATAAGTGTGAAGCTCTATAATTTGGAGGTCACACACAGAGTCCATGCCTTGTATTCTCCATCTAAACCCACGCCAAACCCCATGTACCTTTAATTTCCAGCCCCTTGCAACTTGTATAGATGAAATCTTAGAGCCTTGGTCCTGCCACCCCAAGTTCAAGGCCAAGCTTAGGTCAAGAAAGTCATGGGTGCTCCCATTGTCTATCAAGACTTGAATATTTCGCTTGCCCATAGTCTTGTGGATCCTTATGGCATCATTTGTATCTATGTCGTTGATGGTGTGGAGTGATATCAACGGAAGGGACTCATCTTCATCCGCACAATCTTGCCCGTCGCACACCTTGTCTTCTTGATCTTCCTCAAACTCAATGAAATGCAATTGCATTCGCTGCCTTTGAGGACAACGGTGATCCTTCGAGATTTTTTCATGACAGTTAAAGCACAAAGTTTTAGCGCGATGCTCTGCTTCCTTTTCTGTTGTGAGGGTCTTCATCTCCCTAGCTGTGAATCTTGGAGCGAAAGATGTATTCTTGGCGTTCGTTACAACAACCTTGTCTTTCTATTGGGACCCACTTGTAACCAATTCGCCTTTGTTTGAGTTTGTCGTGGCCGAACTAGTTTGTGCTAGCGCTGTTCAGTTTGCGACGTGTCTTGCTCCTTTGTCGGCGGCACACTTGGCATTTTTTTGGTCAATTGCGATTTCTTGCACCCGTGCTAATCATCGTGCTTCTAATAGTGTCTGAGGATTGAACATGAGTACTGAGTTGGCAATTTCATTCTTGAGGGCCCCCACGTACATGACCAATTATTCCTCGGATAGGTCAAGCTTCGCTGAGATTGTATCGAATTTCACATTAAATTTAGCCATAGTTCCCGTTTGTCAAAGGTGGGCTAATTCTGCCATGGGCTTCTGGAAAGGCAACCCGAACATTCTTGGCTAGAGCATCTTGTAATCTTGCCATGTTGGGGGATTGTTGCCCCACCGCTTCTCGACGGCCAGATGCCATTGAAACGTATCTTCATCAAGGTTTACGCATGCCATGTCGATCTTGGCATTGTCTGGAGTGCCATCTAGGCTGAAGTACTTCTCACACTTTGAGAGTCCCAGAATAGAAATTTTTCCCATTGTACTTTGGGAATCCATTTTCTTCGTCAGTTGTGTGTGCTTGTGATAGCCTAGTTGATCCCCGTCTCTGCCATGGTGGTTGCCATGTTTGGGTCCTTCATTGTTGTTTAGTGCAATCAAGTTCCAAATTTCTTAGCCCATCACCTGCATTTCATCCCTGAGACTTCTGTTCCTCTGTTGCATCTCTTCTCAGAAGCCTAAGACTGTCTCTTCCAATTGCTCAACGTTCCCCATTTTTTGCTCGACAATCTGTAAGCGCATGTCCATCCTTTTCTTTTCTTGTAGCCTGGTTTCAACCATAAATGAATGGTGGTCCAAGGAGCCGATGCTTTGATACCACCGTTGGGTTTATTGCCTAAGAATGAGAGAGAGGGGAGAGGCAAGAACAAAGAAAGGTAGAGAATAGAGGTGTTCAAGGGAAGAAAGCGAGAAAGAGATATAGAAGAGAGAGGTTTGTCTGAAAAATGCATGGAGTATTCACTAGTCACATCATAATCTTCTTACAATGTTAGCTTAGTATTCTAAATAGCCTAATGTTTCTTATCTCACTCCTAACGGCTATATTCCTATCACAGTAACTATCTTGCAGTAATATCTCATTTATACAGTAAACCATCTACTAACTAACTATAATAGACATTTGTCCCTTTTATATTTATCATAACATAGGGGATCACTTAATTGGCAAGGAAGATTTTAAAAATGTTTGGATATTGCTATCTGAATTATTATTAAACTACTAGCTGATGGTTCATCAATTGATCTTGGACTAATTATTGGAGATTCATTTGTTCTCAGAAACACTGTAGGTGAAGAAAATGAAGATGCTTTCCTTGATTCCATATTCAGTGAAGATGATAGTGGGATGATAGGAGATGATTCAGACAGTGATGGATTTCTTCCGGAGGTTTGGATTATACTTTATCACCAAAACTCATTTTACCATTAACTTGTTAAAATTGATGAACTTTGGGCTTATTTGTGACCAGGACTCAAGCTTTGCATATGATACTGGAAATGAAAGTGAAAATGAAAATTCTATTGAGAGTAAGGAAATTCTTAGTTTCTGATTATAACATAAGTATGATTTCCCAGAGCTTGCTTTTTATCTAATTGGATCTTTATTGAAGTTATTTTCAGGCAGCACTGGTCATAGTGCCTTATCTGTGCAGAACAGAGATATCAATTCAGAACTTTTGAAGAAGACAAAAATGTTGAACAAAGTGAAAGAAAAGGTAATCATCCTATATCAAAGCCATGCAGGTGCTTCTGAACGTGTTCTTTATTGAACAGAAACTGTGTACATGTATGTGTCAGCGGATAAAAAGAAAGTAAACTCCTACTATAACTAAAAGATATAACTTTCAAGTTATGATAACTTTCTCCTAATCAAAATAAAACACCTAAGCTAATCATAAATGCATAAAAGCCATCTTCAGAAATAACTAACAACAAATACTCCTTAACTAAAACAAAACAAAGAGAAAATCCATTTAATTGAACTAGATTCTTGAAAGCACACAATCTCCAACACTCTCCCTCAAGCTGGGCATTCCCTACTTGGAGATATTCTTCTAGCATTACAAATTTTTCACTCTGAGATCATGTCCTATTTGAGTGAGAGTTTTGTTTTTGTTCATTCTATTGTCTTTCTCCATTGAAGAAAGTTGGGTTGTGAATAAAATGAGCCAGCATATAAAATCATTCAGTTTTTAGATGGGTGATTCTTTTCCTACTTCTCTCTTGCCTCATTTCTGAGAAAGTCTCTGTTTTTCTTTTGAATTTGTTTTATGCTGTATCTGAACGCTTGCAGCATCCTGTTCTTTTCTTATAACTTTAATAAATGGGCAAAGTGCTATCTTGAAATTCTAGTTCCCAAATAATGGTCAAGTTCCTTATCATAGTTAAAGGAAAAATATCTTCTTCTTTTTTTCTTTTTTGAGCCATGGATAGTCAAGTCTATTGCACTTAAAAATAACTATTGTTTTTTATGTTCAAAAAGAAAAAGGAAAACAGAATGATTAGCTTTACTTTCATTTCTGCATAAAGTTTTCCTTAAGAAGGATAAGCATCAGGATAAAAAAGTTTAAATGTTCTAACATTATGTTCATTTTCTCCTTGATAGATTCTGATAAATGGAGAATTGGATTTCTTGTGTTTCCAGTTAGTGTTTCTGTGGTAATTACGAAAATAATTAATTATTGTAAACAGTTAAGATAGTATGAGAGATATGGGGAGATAATAGGAGGGATATTAGGAGTATTAATTCAAATTAAGATTAAGATATCCTAGGATATTGTTATTTTTTATCCAATTGTACTCTATAAATTCAGTAGCCTCAATGAATAAAATCACAGCAGTATTCAGGCTCAGAAAGCCTACAGTTTCTCATTCATCTTTCTGACTTAGCATTCTGCCTGAAATTTTCCAGGATGCAAGATTTTCAAAATTTCTCGAAAGCTATTTTGAGAAAATGGAGCAAAGAAAAGATGAAGAGACTGTGAGTTGTTGAATTCAATGTTTGTTTGATTTGAGTCTGGAGGGTTACTGAGAAAATTGTTCTAGGAATTTTTTGTACTCTGATGTCTTTTAGTTTCTTTCTTCAATGTACTAGTTGAATTTCTCCTGTTGAATTTTTTGTTTTGTTTTGTTGCTATATGTGATCAATGATACGACTATTAGGGTGTGTTTGGCTCAACGGAGGAGAGGGATTTTAATAGAGGGAAAGGAAAGGAAAGGAAAGGAAGGAAAAAAGAGGGATTTTATTATTACCTTGTTTGGATTAACATTAAGGGAGAGGAGGGGAGGGATTTTCATATTATCTTGTTTGGTTCAAGAAGGAAAGGGAGGGAAAATACTTTTATATAGACAAATTTACCTTATATTATTTTACATAATATTTTAATAAAATATAATATAAGAGTAAGATTAGGATATTAAAAAAATTATGGGTATATAAATATTATATAATAATATCACACTTCCCCTCCAAATTCCCCCAATTTTGGAGGGGAAGTAAAGTTGGAGGGGGGAGGGAAAATTTTAAAAAATTTTACCTCCCCTCCTAAATTTTGTAATGAGCCAAACAAGGGGAGGGAAGTAAAATCCCTCCCCCCCCCATCCCTTCCCCCCAAATACCCCGTGCCAAACAAGCCCTTAATGTGGCTAAAATTCTACGTTCCCTCTGGAAAAAAATAAAGTTGTTTGTTTTTAGGCAGGTGGTATTATAATACTGCACCATTGTTAATTTATAATCCTTGGAAGGGAGGATTATTTTGAAGAAAGTAGCATGGATAGAACTGGCCTTTTAGAAGCCAACTTGTTTTTTATGCCAAAAAAGAAGCCAGCTTGTTTTTCCTCTGTTATATCTTGTTAACTTGTGTTCTGCTTCTTGGTAGGATGAAACTTGACTCTTTTTTAATCATTTTGCCAGAATTCTGATGAGGATGAGTGCAGTCATGATGAGGCACTGCCAATGACTGAAGACTCCATGCATTCATGTGTGGCCAAGCAGTTGACAAGTGCTTCTGTTGACTCTTGGTGTAAATTGGTCAAAGAGCAGCATAGTGTGCCTGCCCTTACTTGTCTCTTAAATGCTTATCGTGCAGCTTGTCACTATGGATCTGAAAATACTAGTGTCTCTGGCTCTGTTTTATCCCATGGAATTCAAAAGAGTGAAATTTTGTGCAAGATATTGATGTTTATACTACGTGAGGCTGATAATATATTTAGGAAGTTATTGGGAATACCGAATTCTAGTTCCAGAAAGGAAATTGTGTTGGAGATGAAGAATACAACTAAATGGAATTCTACAAAGCCACTTATTAAGTCTTACTTGAGGAGTGCACTACTCCTCCTTAACCAGGTTACTGACTCTGAAATATTGGCCTTCTCAATTTCTCAACTCAGAGCTTCAATTATATTTCTGGCCGCATATCCATCTTTACTTCGCAGGCTTGTCAAGGTAATTTACTTATAACATCATGATCCTGAAAATCCATCAAGTTTTGCTGATCATGATAGTTTAAGAGATAACTGAGGATATTCAATTTTTAAAGATTAGTTCTAGAGATTTAACACTTTCCATCGCATATTTTCTATGATTGCACGTGGTAGTCAAAATATAAGAATTATGATTTATATGGAAAGTATATAGTTACTTCTTAGGTTTATTTGTATGCATGTGCAGCCTTCCTGGAAGATTTTCAGCATTTTTTGAACATTGCTTGGCATGTGATGAATTTTGAAAACAATAGTTTTTCTAAGAAGAATCAAATCCTCCTCTATTAGTGTTTTTTTTGCTTTGGCCTGGGTCTGCTTTTATCAGCTGTGGAATGTTTTCCGTTGGAAGAAAGTGCTGACAATAAGTTTATAAGGATAGGGTCGTGTGTAAAATTATTGCATAAATGCCATGTGCAGAGTGCTTTTTCTTGAAGCTGAACTCTGCTGTGGTGCTGCCAGCTGTCGTTAAGATAAAGATTACTCATTCCTAGGTTACAGTTTTTTTAGTAGGCATAATTTCCATTCGATCTCTTGAATACTTGGCAGTTGTAACTTGTTAGCAGATTTTCAGTTACATCAATTATATTTCTAAGATCTGCCTCACCATTTATTCAAATCTATTGCAGATTGCTGTCCATCTGTGGGCAACAGGTGATGAGTTTCTGTCATCACACTCCTTTCTGATCATACGAGATATAGCTTCAGTTTTCAGCTCTAATTATTTTGATTACTGCTTTGTTAAAACATACAAGGCTTACATTAGTCACTCCCAATCTGTGGAACCAATGTTGTTAAAACATATACAATTTCTGAGGAACTCCTTTGTGGAGCTATGCTCCCTAGATGTGCAGAAATCATCTAATAAAGCAATGATATGCATGCAACATGTTGCTAAGATTTTGCAGAAGGCGTGGCAAACAAAAAGGAAGGTAAGCCTTCAAAATAATCCTCTTTACCGTCTTCTTCTCTTTGTGTAATTATGTGTTCAATTTTTCCCTCTCGACTATTAGACAGCCTAAGTATGTATCTATGGAATCATAATATTTCCATGTTGATTCTGATAGTTTTCTTCTTATGGGCAGGAAGAGGTTAAGAAGATAAGCAGTTGGCAGTATATCAATTGCATTGATCTCTGGGTTGCTTTTACATCAATAAACATACATGACTACGATCTCCAACCATTGCTGCATATGATTGTACAGATTATAAATGGATTTGCTCTCCTGTTTCCTGGGCCGAGATATTTACCATTGAGACTTAGATGTGTTCAATGGCTTAATCATCTTTCCAGTTCTAGTGGGGTTTTCATCCCTGTTACATCGTTGGTGCTGGATGTATTGGAATACAAGATTAGTAAAGATGGTGGGAAACCTGGGAAAGTGTTTGAGCCTTTGTCTGCCATAAAGGTCAGGCATTAGAATGAAAGCTGTAAAGTAGATGTCTGTTTTGCTAGACTAGATTAGCCTGAATGTCATTGTTACATAATATCACTTGGCTTGTAAACCCAGAATTTATATTTAGATCATGATTGTTACTGCTGTATTAAGATTTGAATAATTTTTGCAGCTGCCAAAGCATTGGTTAAAATCACGAGAATTTCAAGAAGAGTGCTTCTCATCTGCCATTGAGCTACTTACAGAACACTTTGCTCAATGGAGTTATGACATATCTTTTCCTGAGCTGGCAACAATTCCGCTTATTTACCTTAAAAAGTTCAGTGAGCTAACCTCTTTTGAGAACTTCAAACGTGTTCTGAAGCGATTTATTGATCAGGTACATGTTCCGATGAAACGTTTCTTTCTCTGTTCTCTAAGTGCATGCTATATGGAATTGCTACATGCAAATAAACGTCAGGCGTCCAAAAGTATGTAGAAACACCAAGACTAAAGCCACCTAACTAAATTTGCTGAAATTCTTGTGCTAATCAACTTCATTATACGGCCTGGGGTAAGCTCTCCAACAATAAGCATGCATTAACATAGTTTGTTTTACTCAGTCCTGCTGGATCAATCATAGGAAACATGATGTTGCTCAAATCATTTTTTCTGTCCTGATTTGGTAGTGGAGATGGTAGACCATAATCAATGTGCCCATCATTTTTCCAGTTGTTTGGTCCGCTTACTCGTGTCCTTGGGTTGGGGTTGCAGGTGGAGCTGAACATTGAGTTTGTGCAGAGGAAAAGAGATGATGCGAATTTCTCACCAAAGGATCAACAGTCTGTTGAACCATTTCTTCAGGTTCTCTCTCTTTCCCTCGTCTTTGTCCTGGCTGAATTTATGTTTTGGCCACAGGTGTAACATGGTCTAGTTCTATGGCTAATTATGCAGGTTGAAAAACGAAGTGGTAATACTCCTTTTACACGTTATTATAAGAGCATCCTCAACAAGGCCACTCCAGAAAGTTGATTTCAAAACCAAAGGTGCTGTTTCACTTAATCACATCCATCTCCAGCCAATTTATATTTGTTTTGGTCTAGCTATGCTATTTATTGTTGGGGGTAAAATTCTAGGGTCAGTACTGGATGATCTGCTTGAATTAATGATCTAATCATTACTGCTTGTGCATGGCTGAAAGTTTATCATCCATCTGCTTTTTAGGTTCCTTATATTTAATGGAATAATGAGCAGTAAAATTCCCACTGGTGGGCAATGGATTTAATTTTCTAGCAACCAATATGTAAAGGAAGAAGACAGTGTTGGGGATAGTATGGGTTGAAACCCTAGTTTAGTCCTCTTCAACCACAGATGGATCAATTGTCAAGTTGATTCTTAATAGGTTTTTGTTCTCATTTTGGTTCCTCAGTTGTTCTACTAGCGAATTAGTTATGATCCATTCCAATTAGTTCTACTAGCGAACTTCTAACTTTGCTAGGTATGATGCCACATTACAAAATGTGTCGTTTTCTGAAGTCCATTAACCAAGTTGGCGATTCATTTATGGAGGGATTAGATTGAATGGATTCTGATGCATCAAGAACCAAAATGAGAATGAAAATCTGTCAAGTGACCTATTCAAGAATTGATGCATTTGAGAAGGACCAAAATAAGGTTCAAGTCGAGATAGTATGTTCTGCAATTTAATCCCTTTTTTTATTTTATCTGAGCTCAGCCATCGTACTTACTTCAGGGTCCCAGCAAACAAAGTGAAAAGAAAATGCAGCTTCAAAATGGCACGCTGGATGTAACTATGACCGATGGGCCCCAGGAAATGGTACCCCTTTCGGTGGATGGAGTGAGAAATTGAAGATGGAGAGGAAGAAAAATTATTTAAGATGAAGAATTATTGGAGAATTGATGTCACGATTTGAATCCTGTAAAATGGAAAGGCAAAGAACAAACACAAATTTTTGTTTTGTTGAGGATCCAGTCAATATTTGGTAGCATTGCTTCTAGGTTTACGGTTGAGTGTATTCCAAAAATGTTAAAAGAAATTCTTAAAACAAAACTTCAAAATGAAGTTGAAATTTTGATAGAGCTGATAGCTGGCAAGTAGTATGGTATGATGGTTAAAATCTCTGTTATTGTATTCCTGGACAATTTTGCTTGCATTTATGTACGTGTATCATATTTTAGTGTCTTTTTGGTGCACAGTATATACCTAAATGAACATTTTTCGATTGGATGTTTTGGAATGGTCATGACTCTTGACTGCTAATGGGGTGTTTGGTTGCTTATGAAATATCCATGATTTAAGGTTTAGAATTGATTTTGATATGTAGGGGTATTTGGATTTTTTTCGAAGAAAATCCTAATTTTGGATTTTCAATTCTATTTTTTAATTATGTTTGAAATTAATATTATAAATTAATTATAACTAGTTTTATTCGTAAAATCATAATTGTAAATTAATTTTATTTAAAATCTATTCTTCCCCAGGTAATCAAAACACCAATCAATTTTTGCTGATCGCCATAGCACTATGTACGATTTGTAAAATTGAAAACGTATGCAAGGGACTTGTATAACTTTGTTCTATAGATTTTATCTTTTTTTATAAGTATTTATAAATAATAAATAAGACAAAATTAAAAATATGATGCTCTCTCGCTCAAATAATTAAAAAGATCCATAGACGTGATAATCGCTTTCTAAAGGCCAAGTCGGCTGTGGCAAGCTCTAGTTGTCTAGACACAAGCCAGCACGTGCTTGTATTCACATCATCGACATGAAGCTCATTACGACGTCGTTTGCTTGCTTACTAGTATTACCACTTCCACACCCCAAACCAAACGAGAACGACCTCAACATCTTACCAAACCACCAGATCCTCCTTCCCTTGTTGCTCTTACTCACCATCTCTTCCCCACCCGCCGGCTCCGGAAGCTTCTTCGTCGCCGGAACATTCCTCCTTCTCTGCCTGTTCCTAATGTCGCTCAATTCCATCTCCGCCGGCAACCTTATGGACGGCATTCGAAACATGAACAAATACCACCTGCTCTTGGTCGCTGGCCTCATCAACGAAACCCTCCTTCTAGAATAGTTCTCCTTCGAATCCTTCAATTCTCGTACCTTATGTAAGGCGGAATCGCGAGATATGGTTGGTTTCAAAGGATGTTTGTTCAGAATCCATGGAAGAATAATGCTACTATCATCTTCGTTCTGGTTAGTATTGCTCTGTGTTGCGTCTTTCGGAGATTCTATGTTGATGATTTTCCCACAGAAGATGATGTCTCTTTCCATCGTCGAAGCTGTGAAGTCTTCACTAATGAACTCGAAGAGGTCGCCATCGTCGTCTTCTTTGGAGTACGAATAATCACATTTTGCTGAATCGCCGGTAATTGGAAGATCAGAGAGGGAGAGAGTCTCTTCTGCTTCAAACGGATCTTCCGCTTCTTTATCGAAGAGAAATTCTCTGTCTCCCATCATCTATAAAGAAGAAACAAACCAAAAGGTATGTATATATGCTATTTACGGCTATATGAAATCGATTCCAACAATCAGAGAGCTTATTTTGTGATTTTCAAGTTTGATTGATGAGAGAGCAATAACATAGTGTTACAAATATATAAGGATATGTGAGAGAGGCGTTAGAGAGAAAAAGAAACGTTGAAGCAGGTGTGACGAGATCTTCTAGATGAAGAGAATAAAGAAATGAATTAAGAGAGTAGACATGGTAGCAGGTTTTAGTGTTTGAACTTTGAATCATTATTGTTTAATCATCTAGAAGAGCAGGCGCAGAAAAAGGAAAAGTTAAAATAGGTGGGTCCCATTGTTTACTGGAGTACCAGGTAGTGCCTGCATTGGGAAATTAAAATTGAAAATGCTTCTAGATGAAGTAGCTGTGAACCACCTTTCTGATCACTTTCTCTGCATAATGCTTTGTCTTTTTTCTGTGGATGTTCGCATAGCTTTTTGTTGATGGCTACATATTAATTGAATTTATTCTTACATAACCCACGAGTTATTATAAGTTTAATAATAATCACAATTAGTTTCATGATCTTCAATCAAAGCAATCACATCATATTATTTGTCGGTTTCCTCTTCAGAATTCTCAAATCATTTTTCCTCTTCGATATGCCAGAACCTGCATTCTCATTCTCTTCTCTACTACTCATAATTAACTCAGAAAGGGTTTGATTATTAATCTTGAAATATTGTCACAATAATATATGAACGACGTGGTAGAGTACTCCTAATTTTTTTTTATATGCTCTGGTTAACTATTTTATGTAAGTTAAGAAAGTGAGTTAAATATCAATATAACGTTGATGGTTTTCTCATTATGTGGCGTTGAAGTATGAGGATCTTTTACAAGGTATATCACTTGCTCATGTTTTGTTAATGGGGCTTTAATTTTGTGTTTGTGGTTTGATGTATTTATTAACACGGGTGTTGTTATACCTATATCGTCTGTGGGTTCAGCTGGTAAAAGGATGAGACATGCGACTATTTAAAATATGTTTGATTTCTGGAAAATATCACTTTATTGTAGTTCCAATCACTGCGTTTAGGGAGGTATCCTAACTTCTAAGTGTCTAAGTTTATGCCTAAAAATAATTGATAGCTCGCTCTATCTTTATCTCGTAGGTCGTCAGACTAACATCTTTCTAAAAATTTTTGTACCAAAACAAAATATGGGTGATATCATCGTCGTGTATGAGTTTTTACACGTTTTGTCTTGTGTACTTTTTTATATGCATGCATGCAGCTGTAGATTGTGTGTTGTTATCTAATAGGTATTTATCTTTATGTACTTATCTCTTTATTTAATATAATTGATCATTTTATCCAAACAAAAAGGAAGTAAGTTAAAATTAGTTATTTCTTATAAAATCTCATTACTTTTTTAAATAGAAGTTTCTCCATAATTAATTAGAAATATTAATTCTTTAAATAAAATACTTTATATTATGAAATATATCAGAGATCTTTATAATGATGATGGGAAGAAATAATCTGTATGGATATCTTACGTACTCTACCAAGTGCCAAAAGTTTCTGTGGGAGATTCTTGTATGTTTTTTTTTTTGGTAAATTTGTATGGCTTAATTGCAGCTGTTAAAGTAAATTGAGTGCCATCATCCCGTTGGTCTTAATAGAAATAATTTCAACCATTTAAGTATGAAATATCAAGTTTAAATCTGTATAAATATAAAAAATATCTTTTAAGAAGGAATTTTAATTGGACTTAATAATATTAGAATATAACTAAGATAGATAGTTATATAAAAAATGGTAAGTTGAGCGCCACTTTTTTTTAACTTAGAGTTGATTTAGTTGGGGATAACTCATCCAAAAAAATCTTCTGCTATATTTTCATTTTTATCTAATTAGAGATTTAACATTTTAAATGTTATGTTGTTTAATAAATCTATCTTAAATTATTTCATATTGGTTTTATCATCATTCTAAAATATCTTAATGTTTAATATTTATGTTTTAGAATGTGTATCAATTTGACAATAAAATATTGTATAAATCCATATCATATGTAGTACAATTTCAAATTTTTTTTAACAATTAACTGATATCCGGTAATATCAACTAGTTTTTTTTTTGGGTGTCACATGAAGGTATTTTTCAAATGCCGTTTTTTAATAAACCTTTTCAGCTGAATCACAATTATATTATTATTAACCGTGTAAAATCCTTGATAGACACATTTCACTTATTTTTATTTTGGTTCTCCACATTTGATACTTGGTGACGCCGGCTAATATTCAGCATAATAATAGACTCCCTCTTCTAATTCTTTTCTTATAATAACACACTCTTATATACAGGAAACCCGAAGAACGACTCTGTAGTTTAGTGACATAAATTTTTTTCTATAAATAGGGGTTATAAATTCAGTCATATTTATAACTTTAAACTGTTAGCATACATGTCCCTCTAAATTAAAAAACAAAGATCTAAGTAACAAAAAATATGAACACATAAATATATAGTTAATAATTTACAAAAAAAATGTTATAAAATATAATAGGCTTATCATCTTTGCTAGCTATGGTTCCAAATTATTCATTGATCAAATATACCTTCGAGTTTCTCTCTGCCTAATTTCTCTACTCATGTCTGCGTAGCCATGGCCGAGACTTTGTTTCTTCTACTTCTGGGGTTTTTGTTTAAGCTTAATTTTTCTCGCTATCATAAATTTTAATGATATTTTCTGGTAAAAAAATATGATATTTAGTAAACTATTTTTAGTTAATAGGGTATTTGGCTTTTTCTGGTTGTCGTGTGGAGGGGGGAATCAGGATAGAAGCGTAGCAGACATCACTTTTGACGGAATGAAAAGACTAAGGGCAAAGTTTAAAAAAAGCCTTATAATTTTTTTTTTGATAATTTAAAAAAAAAGTTTATAAAAAAAAATTAAATAAATAAATATTTGGATAGTTATTGTTCAAAAAACTTTTGTAATTAAAAAATTATTAAAAAAAGGATAAAATTTTATTAAAAATATGAGATAGGAGAGAAGAGAGAGGGTGAAAAAAAAGATGATGGAAAAGAGAGAGGAGAGAGAAAAGTGGATAGAGAAGAGAGACGAGAGAGAAATTGCGTAAAAAAATAAAGGTAAAATAGTAATTAGATAATTTATAAGTTCTTTTACTATTCCAGAAACTAATCTCAGTAGCTTATCCAAAATTTTAATTTTAAACTATAGTTTGATCTAAAAGACTTTTTGGACAAATATTACTATTTGTTTTAAAATTTTTCTAAACCAAATTTAGAACAAAACCTTTAGATACTTTCCAAACAACACACTAATCTTCATTTTATAATTTCACTGTTATTTAACTTTTATTGTTATTTTTAATTTAAAAACACGTGGTTAAAATATTTTTATTCTTTATTTCCTTTTAAAATTGAAAATTGTCAAAAATAAAATATTTAAATAGTGTAAATAATTATGATCAATTTATTTTTTTTATTTAATTAAGGGTATTATCTTTTTTTGAACCTTCGAGCACAGAGAGTTTTTACTTCTCTAAATAAATGTACTTCCCAAGATTTAAATATGTATTTTCTTCTTTACGAGAGAGTGAAGTCGCTTAACACATCAACTAACTATTTTAAATTTTTTATTTAAAAAGTTTTTACATTAAAAAAAAACTCTTTGTTCAGAAATTCCATAATCAACTAAACAATGTTCTAAATCATTATCCTCTATTTAAATTTCAAACGAGTTTCATTAAGAGTAATTATAGAATTTTGAAATGATTAATTAAAAGTTGTTGACATTCTCTTGTAATAAGGATAATAAGCATGGGAGTAATACATGTATTTTTTATGAAGTATATGTTTGTTCTTTAATAGCCATTGAAACGGCAGCATTACAACATAAACAAGCACGTCTTTCACACTAATTTATTGGCTCGACATTTTTTCGCTGTTTTCTTCTTTTCTTTGTTTTACCTTTTTAAGTAGAAAAAAAAAAGTTGTGACTAGGTCACGGGAAAAAGAAATACTATGACTAATACACCATAACTGAAGGGGTCCATGCGATTATATTGTGGGATACACTCCTATAGAAAAACAGTGTATGGCTAGAGTGATATTTAAGGATATTATTTTTCAGAGTTATCCCGCTGTTAAGATACTCTGGAGGAGAAGATGGAGGGCTTTTTTTTATCTAATACTATAAAAAGTTTAAAAAAATACACTGAAATGTTACACGGTGAAAAGTATTTTTTTAACATTTAGGGTACGCTTTATATGATAGAATTGGGAGTTGAGAGGTAGAATTAAATATTTTTTTATTTTATATTATAGAATCTAATTTTATTTTTATTTTTACTTTTAATATTTTGGCCAATTTTAGTTTCATTTAGAAAACTGGGAAATGAGATGGGTTCTATAGAAATAAAATATTTTGGACTATTTTACCCTAATTTATAAAATTCTTAGACAATTTTAACATTTCCCAAATCAAAAGAAACTTTTTCCTCTACTTTCATCCATTTCCTATTTTTTTTAAAAATATATATACATCAATTCCATACTCATTTTTAGCTTACTAAACAAATTTTTAAAGTTTATTTTTATACTAATTTTATTTCTATTGCCATTTCTATTTATACTTTTACTTCTATCAGAAACTCTTCTATCCTACCAAACGTGTCGTTCTATTGGAGACAATTGTCCCTTACATGAGTGAAAATGGGTTTCCAAAGAATTTATTTTCTGCCCACCAAATGAGTTAAGCCAAGGGAAAATATAATATTTCTCTGGTCTTTAATATAATAGTTAGTAAATTTTTTTGATAGATTAAGAAAGTCAAATAAATCAGTTAATTATGGCTAAATATAACCCTTCAAGACAGATTCATATTATATACTCCTTAATTTAAATAAATTAGTCAACTAACTCTTATATTAGTTATAATTAAATAATTTATTTAGTTATTTAATCTATCCAAAAAAATCAACTAACTCTTAAATTAAGGATCTGAAGAGATTTTCCTTTTGTATAAAAATTTTTATAAAGGGGTTGGGCTCACCCCCAATCTAAGGGCAGGGCAAATTCTCCCTTCCTCCTAGACGATATTAATGTCAGGCAGGGTGAGCCGTCAATTACCCTCAGGCGTAAACCTAGGCACCCAAGAGCTATGATACATCTCCAAGCGTCGCGACTGGAACCACAATAAAGTGGTATTCCCCAGGGATCGAACACGCTCCAAATGATCATATATCTCACCCTTTTACCACTTGAACCTACAGATGATGAGTAATGTATAGATAATTTGTGCTATTGGAACTAACGGGGTTGGTCTGAGTGATAAGCGACTTGATATCACTTAAGCGAGGTCTCGAGTTCGAGCCTAGGTGTATGCAGAAAATTCCAGTTGGGAGACTCACCTACCATAACCAGGTGCGCGACGCGGGTCAGATCTGGATGTAGTTGAGGTAAAATTTCGATGAACTGTGTGGGTAATAAAAAAAATAAATCATGCTATTGGAAGAGCATGTTGCGACATTGGGAAGAGACCAATTGGGCCAAGGATGAATCTTATACTTCAACCCTACCTGCAATCACCACACTGGCTCTTCTTTTGATTTGTGAGCTTCAAGTTTTTGGTTTATTCTCCATTGATGAGAGGCAAAGGTAATTGTTGCCCTCACCTAATGAGTGCCCTTGTATGAGAATGAGTTTTGGGTTGAGAGAGGGTTATGAAGAAGAAAGAAGTGTAATAAATTAATATAATTAAGGGAAAACTAAAAAAAAAACTAAAATAAAAAAAAAGAATATACTGCTTCTATCCTTAATATATAATTTAATTGAGAAATTGATTTTGATCCAAAATATAAGACATATTTTTTATATTTATCCATTTTTCTCAAATTACCTTTATTGATATTCTCTCAATAATAATTTAGTAAGAGATGGAGGAAATAAATTAAAAAACATGATTAGGGTATTTTATAATCTCAACTTCTACTTTTAAACATAACACTAAAATATATAGAGTATTTTTTTTTATTTAGATAATTTTTTTAACAATGTGCCTGTTTGGGTTGGCATAAAACCTTATTTTTAAAATGATTTTTGTCTCAAACATTGGTTTGAGAAAATTTTAAAACAAATAACAATATTTATCCAAAAGGGTTTTATAGATCAAACTATAGTTTTAGATAAGTTACTGGGAATAACTTTTTGAACAGTAAATTAGCTTATGGACTACCTAATTATCATTTTATCCTTTTTTTTCACACTCTCTCCTCTTTCCCCTCTATTTTGTTCGACGTCGTCACTTTTCGCCTTCACTATCCCCCTCCTTTCTCGTTGTCTGTCCATTTCTGTGGCTTTCGCTATCGTCGTCATGTGGCTTCCGTCATTGTGGAAGCTCGTCGAAGCTTCCTTGCTTGCTTTGCCAATTTATCAGTTTCACTGACACCATCCTCCCTTTGTCGAGCGCTTCCTTCCTTCGCCCAACATAAAACACAAATATTGATCCACTGAGAAGGAAACCAGATCAATAAAGAAGGAACTGGAATGAACTTGTGAACGGCGAAGGTGACAACGGAGAAGGAGCTGGGGTCACTAGATCTAAGGTCACTGGAAGAAGAAGAGAGAAGAAGATGAACAGTGATGCGCTTGTCGGTGAAGAGGACTGACAGTATTTTTTTTAATCTCATACACTTTTTAGTGATTTACTAATAACAAAAGTCATTCTTGTAATAACTATTCAAACACTCATTTATTCAGAGCCATTTTTTTTCATAAACTGTTCTTTAAAAGTTTTTTTCTAAAATCTTTCCAAAAACTATTTTTTTATAAGTTATTTTTTAAAAACTTATTCAAACGGGCCTAATATACTAAATTTTTTCATAAATGAACATATACATTTTGGGCCAAAAAATAAAATAACTATAAATTTTAAATTTACACTCAATATATTTCAAATAAAAATATAAATATAAAATCTGCATTTAAGTTCACCAAAGGCAAAATGTTTAGATAAATCATAAATCCTCATTACTCGTTCCCTTTTAGGGTTTTGGTTTTGACTTTGGGCCAGCCGCCATAGAATGAAAGGATATAACTGTCAATACAATGTGGAATGAAGGGTTGTTTCGTAAATATGATAACTATATAACCCCTCTAACCCCTACGAGGGGTAGCTTTCCCTGCGTTTTGTATTCCTCCGTTCCTCCCTTGCGGCTAGGTCCTAGCTTTCCACTGTCTTGCAGGTTCGGTTTCTCACTTGTTACTCTTTCTTTGCCTGTGGATGTATTGCAATCTCTGATTCCAACATTCGATCTTTTCATTGGTTTATTCTGGATACTATTCGTTCTTTTATTATTTTTTAAACTACAACATAATCTTCTTATTTTTCTTCTATTCGAATGCGCGGTTGTTCGTTCGTTCTTTTGTTTTTTGTTTTGTTTCAGAACTTTTTATTTATATTTTGGATGATGAATCGATTTATGATTTTCATTATGTTGTTGGGATTTTCCTGTTGATATAAATCCTATATGAATTACATATCTTGGAGTAGATTTAATTACTAATGATATATTTTTGAACGGTGAGAATTGATCTTATGTAAAGGAAACTGGGGATCTTCCAGGGTCTGTAAACGTGATTACATGTGTATGCGACAAGCAGATGCAGATTTTCTTATTTAACTGTTGTGTCATATGTGGTGGTTAGTTTTTTGACGGATCAAGTTTGCTTGGACTGCCAGAATATTTAGCATCATAAACGGTTTTCATAAAATTCAGTTATGTATACATTATCACAATCTGACAACACGTTCATCGATTGCTATCAAAATTTATTTATTGGTGGTTGCGTCTCAACTTTTGCGATGCTCCTGAGGATGATAATTACGAACTTCCCTATTTTTTTTATGTATTAATATCCTCTCTCTCTATCTTGAGCAGTACATTTCTGTCTGAAGTCTAGACGCTATGGGTAAGGAGAAGACTCACATCAACATCGTGGTCATTGGCCATGTCGACTCTGGGAAGTCCACCACTACCGGCCATCTTATCTACAAGCTTGGAGGTATTGACAAGCGTGTCATCGAGAGATTTGAGAAGGAAGCTGCTGAGATGAACAAGAGGTCCTTCAAATATGCGTGGGTGCTGGACAAGCTCAAGGCTGAGGGTGAAAGAGGAATCACAATCGATATTGCCCTGTGGAAATTCGAGACCACCAAGTACTACTGCACAGTCATTGATGCTCCTGGACACAGGGATTTCATCAAGAACATGATTACCGGAACATCTCAGGCTGACTGTGCCGTTCTCATCATTGATTCAACCACCGGTGGTTTCGAAGCTGGTATTTCCAAGGATGGACAGACCCGTGAGCATGCTCTGCTCGCTTTCACCCTTGGTGTGAAGCAGATGATTTGCTGCTGCAACAAGGTATTTAACTATGGTTGCTTGGTGTATTGAGCATCTCTATAATAATTGCTTCCATTGTCAATTCCTAATGTGGTTTTTCTGTATTTTCCTCTGCAACAGATGGACGCCACCACCCCCAAGTACTCCAAGGCCAGGTATGATGAAATCGTGAAGGAAGTGTCATCCTATTTGAAGAAGGTCGGTTACAACCCTGACAAGATTCCCTTCGTTCCCATCTCTGGTTTTGAGGGAGACAACATGATCGAGAGATCTACCAACCTTGACTGGTACAAGGGACCAACCCTTCTTGAGGCCCTTGACCAGATCAATGAGCCCAAGAGGCCCTCAGACAAGCCCCTGAGGTTGCCCCTTCAGGATGTGTACAAGATTGGAGGGATTGGAACTGTTCCTGTGGGACGTGTTGAGACTGGTGTTCTGAAGCCCGGTATGGTTGTTACTTTCGGTCCCACTGGACTGACAACTGAAGTTAAGTCTGTGGAGATGCACCACGAGGCTCTCCAAGAGGCTCTTCCGGGTGACAATGTGGGATTCAACGTGAAGAATGTTGCTGTGAAGGATCTTAAGCGAGGGTTTGTTGCCTCTAATTCATAGGATGATCCAGCCAAGGAAGCTGCCAACTTCACATCTCAGGTCATTATCATGAACCACCCCGGGCAGATCGGCAATGGTTATGCCCCTGTGCTTGACTGCCACACCTCCCACATTGCAGTCAAGTTTGCTGAACTTGTGACCAAGATTGACAGGCGATCTGGTAAGGAGCTTGAGAAGGAGCCCAAGTTCTTGAAGAACGGTGATGCCGGTATGGTTAAGATGATTCCCACCAAGCCTATGGTGGTGGAGACGTTCTCCGAGTATCCTCCTTTGGGTCGTTTTGCTGTGAGGGACATGCGTCAAACGGTGGCTGTGGGAGTCATCAAGAACGTTGAGAAGAAGGAGGCTTCTGGAGCCAAGGTCACCAAGGCCGCGCAGAAGAAGGGTGGCAAGTGAGATGGTGCGGTTTTGTTTATATCTATTGGCGCTTGTCATTATGGCACCAAAAATGTTTTTCTGTTTGTATTTTGTGTGTCCAGAATCTGTCTTAGGTTTATGATTTACTGTTTGAAGTTGTTGCCTTCGTCAAGCGTCTTATGTCCTCAGAAGCGGATCTTGAACACCGGTGGCTAGGTTTTCTGGCATTTCTATTTTATTTCGGGTAGCAGAGAGTTTTATTTCTGAAAGCTGCGGTATGGTATAGGACTATTTTCCACACTGCCGATTGGATATCAAATGTTAAACTTTTATACATTTCAAATTTTGTTTTAATTAGTCCTTAATTTGTATGGCTGCATTTTCTTTTGTATTTTTTAATGTTTATTGCCCCCTTGTTTATTTGTATGTTCAAAATTTATTGATAATATAAATTATTTACTTTGGATTTTTTTAGTATCCAATAATTTTACATTATGGGGCGAAAAGAATACATATATATGAGAAGAAATAACCCGGCGACTATCTATTTTATCTCAATAGTCACATGATACTGTGTATGACAGGAATTAGGTTTTCCATGCACGGTGTTGTATATTCACTTGTTATATTCATTCCATTAGTAACGGATCATCCATGATGTTGAGCAAAAATGTGGCTTGATGGATCTAACTGTTGCTGGGTGGATCATGTTAGTTAATTTAACGATATTGTGTCACCGTATGTGGCTGGTAGTAGCCAGCCGACAATGGTGGCTTATATGGTGGCGTGCACGCGCACAATGCAGCTAAAGACCTGTTTGGTTGCATGATTTATGAGGAGGATAATGTATAAGTTTTTCTACCACTACACTAAGTGCTCTGCGTTGGGTGGGAAGATCTGAAAATGTAGCTAAAGGCCTGTTCTGTGTTGGGCAGTGTTCAGCGTTGGGTGGGAAGATCTGAAAATGGATTTGATTCCCATTGAATTGAGCTTGGATTTGATCACTTATTAGTCCATCTTGTTCCATGGCAAATGGCTTCATCAGGCCCGACCTCCTGGAATGGTGTTGCTCGATCGAAGGCTGAATAGACCATGCAGCTATAAATTTGTGACATTTGTTGAGAATAAAAGTAGAGAGAATGAACCAACCGAGGTTTGTTCGAGTGGTAAGCGGCTCGGTATCGTTTAAGCGAGGTCTCGAGTTCGAGCCTTGGCGAATGTAAAAAATCCCCGTTGGAAGACTCACCCACCATAGCCAGGTGCGCGACACAGGTCGGATCCGGATATAGTCGGGGCAAAGCTCCGGTGAACTGGATAGGCAACAAAAAAAAAGTAGAGAGAATGAGAGTTGGCATAAATAATAAAAAATGAGTTTGTATCTCATAAAGATGCAAGTTTGATTCTCACTGCTATTGTGATGACTCTTTTATTAGGTGATCTTTTAAGTCTCTTATAAGCGATCTCTGAGCCTTAGAACTGTGCCTTGATCTTAATAAAAAATTGGTGTTAAATTTACCTAAACTTTTATTTATCAAAAGAAAAAAAAGTAGCGAGGATGGGAACAAAGTCAACGCTAAAGCTCAACTGACTTGTTTTACTTGATAGCAACGATCTCACTTGACTTACTCCTCTTTTGTTTTTTTTAGTTAAGCATATATATATTTTTATTAAAAATAATTATATTTGAGTTATTATTAAACGTTAAATATAGGCGTTTTCTCTAATAAAAAATTAAATATTAATTTATTATATTATAAAATATCAGCGCCTACATAGTTGTTGAAGCTCATTGCAATAGAGAAGCCCACGAGTGAATTGTACCTTGTGCATGCATAAGGGTTCATCTCATCAAAATCATCCAGCTGTCTGCCAGCTCAATCCTCTCTAACATCTATCAAGAGTCCTCTCAAAAAAAATTTCTTATATAAAAAAAAAAAAATCCTCTCATCCATCTTAAATGATAGGACAAAAATCTTAGGGACTTGATTAGAAATTACAAGAAATTATAAGAATTCCGGGATTATTTTTTTTCTTTAACTCATATTATTGTTAATCTTTATAATTTAATTAAACTTTAGTTTTATTTCATGTAGTTTTAAATTATTTTTTAATACATATAGTTCTAATATAATATATGGGTTATAATCAAAACTCATCGAAAATATAAAGACTAAAATTAAAATTATTAAAATAGATAAATAGAGATGTTTATCTAAATATCAATAGATATATCTTGAGAGATACAAATTTGTTTGTGTGTAAAATCTACTTTTCAGTGTAACATAATATAGGAATGAATTTTGTTTTTCTAGATAAAAATGAAACTATCCGTTAAGGGCCAGTTTGGTTTGACTTTTAGAAATTTTTTTATAGAGAATAAATGATTTAAAATCTTTTTTAGAAAAACTCTCCTTGAGAAGAATTTATGAAAAAAAAGTAATTTTAAATAAAATAAATGTTTGGATGGTTATTACTATAATGAGTTTTATGATTGGTAAATTATTAGAAATGGTATAAGGTGAAAAAAATTACGATAACTATTCATTTGGACATTAGATAATTGTTCATGCTACCCGACGGTAACCATCTCCATTCCTCCATTCCATTACATATGCCTCCGTCTCCAACGATGACAATGACAAATCCAAAACCATGAATGATCTGAAGAGCTCGCTCTCCCTTCAATCGCTCCCAGCAACTTTTGATGGTGACAGATCTGGACAGAGGTTGAAGAAGGCGACAGATCTAGACGAAGGTTGAAGGAGAAGGCAACAAATCTAGAGGGAGGTTGAAGGGGATAGGTGGGGAAGATGAAGTATTGACGCGGCTAAAGAAGATAGAAGGGACGACGGAGGTCAATGATGACCAGTGAGGATGATAGATCTGAAGTCGATCATCGTCGATAGATCTGAAGTGAGGACTATAGGACGAAGCTGGACGACAGACGGTGACACTAGTGACGATGGATGGCGATGCTAGCAACAATAGACGGAGACCGCTAGCGAAGAATACTAGAGATAGAAATGAAGAGAGAGAAGAGAGAGTGAAAAAAATATAAACAAAATAGTTATTGAATAGTCCATAAATTTTTATTTTTTATCTAGAAACTATTCTTTTAAATTTATTAGAAATCATCGTCTGAGACCATAATTTATTCTATAAATTTTTATAAATATTTAAAGACTATTTATTTAATTTTTAATCTAAAGTAAAGTTTGGTAAAAAAACCTTTTCAAACCCCCCATTCCAAACAGGTTTGGTAAGGAACGAAAGAGGCTGTAAGTCTATTGAAGACAAATCTTTTGAGAAATACCAGTTCGGTGTTCCTCATCCTAGGGTTTTGGTCCTGAGCCACCGCCACATAAAGTAAGGATATAATTGTCAATAAAATATTAAATCGAGGGCTGTTTGTAAACGTAACATTATATAATCTCTCTAACCCTACCGAGCCTCATGCTCTTGCGTTCTGTTTAATTCGCTTGCTCCATTGCGGCTAAAAAGCTCCTTGCTCCTCACTGTATCGCAGGTTTGATTTCTGATTCTGTACTCTTTTTATGCCTTTCTTTATTCAGCACATCGTTCTGTTCTTTTCACTGGATCATTTCTGCATGCTATTTGTTCTTTCATGTTTTTTAATACTAACATAATTTTCATATCATCTTCCATTTGAATGCGCGCTCGTTTGTTCGTTCTTTTGTTTTGTTTTGTATCCCATAGACTTGTGTAAGTCTTATTTTTGTTATGTATTTGCTGATGAATCGAATCATGCTTTACATTATGTCGTTGGGATGTTGCTGTTGATATGATTCCTATATGAATTACCGATCTGGGAGTGGATTTAATTATTAATGATTTGCTGTTGATTGATTAGAATCGATCTTGTGTAAAGGAAATTGGGGATTTTCTCGGGCTTGTAAAGGCTATTTCACATGTGTACGTGACTCGCAGATGCAGATTTTCCTATTTAACTTTTGTATCACATGTGTTTGTTAGCTTCTGGGTTGGATCTAGTTATCTATAGCTGCAAGGATATGGAGCACAAAAATGACGATTTCCATAAAATTCGGTTTCGTACTAATTTTAAGTTTTAAGTATTATAATCTGAAAGCGTGATCATCAATTGATATTCAAGTTTATTATCAGTAATTGCGACACATCGTCTTTGATTATTCAAGTGTGAATATTTTGATTATGTTTTAATACATTTGTCTTGATATCCTCTGTTTTTTTCTTGAGCAGTCCATTTTTGTCTGAAGTCTAGACGCTATGGGTAAGGAGAAGACTCACATCAACATCGTGGTCATTGGCCATGTCGACTCTGGGAAGTCCACCACTACCGGCCATCTTATCTATAAGCTTGGAGGTATTGACAAGCGTGTCATCGAGAGATTTGAGAAGGAAGCTGCTGAGATGAACAAGAGGTCCTTCAAATATGCGTGGGTGCTGGACAAGCTCAAGGCTGAGCGTGAAAGAGGAATCACAATCGATATTGCCCTGTGGAAATTCGAGACCACCAAGTACTACTGCACAGTCATTGATGCTCCTGGACACAGGGATTTCATCAAGAACATGATTACCGGAACATCTCAGGCTGACTGTGCCGTTCTCATCATTGATTCAACCACCGGTGGTTTCGAAGCTGGTATTTCCAAGGATGGACAGACCCGTGAGCATGCTCTGCTCGCTTTCACCCTTGGTGTGAAGCAGATGATTTGCTGCTGCAACAAGGTATTTAACTATGGTTGCTTGGTGTAATGAGTATCTCTATAATAATTGCTTCCATTGTCAATTCCTAATGTGGTTTTTCTGTATTTGCCTCTGCAACAGATGGACGCCACCACCCCCAAGTACTCCAAGGCCAGGTATGATGAAATCGTGAAGGAAGTGTCATCCTATTTGAAGAAGGTCGGTTACAACCCTGACAAGATTCCCTTCGTTCCCATCTCTGGTTTTGAGGGAGACAACATGATCGAGAGATCTACCAACCTTGACTGGTACAAGGGACCAACCCTTCTTGAGGCCCTTGACCAGATCAATGAGCCCAAGAGGCCCTCAGACAAGCCCCTGAGGTTGCCCCTTCAGGATGTGTACAAGATTGGAGGGATTGGAACTGTTCCGGTGGGACGTGTTGAGACTGGTGTTCTGAAGCCCGGTATGGTTGTTACTTTCGGTCCCACTGGACTGACAACTGAAGTTAAGTCTGTGGAGATGCACCACGAGGCTCTCCAAGAGGCTCTTCCTGGGGACAATGTGGGATTCAACGTGAAGAATGTTGCTGTGAAGGATCTGAAGCGAGGGTTTGTTGCCTCTAATTCAAAGGATGATCCAGCCAAGGAAGCTGCCAACTTCACATCTCAGGTCATCATCATGAACCACCCCGGGCAGATCGGCAATGGTTATGCCCCTGTGCTTGACTGCCACACCTCCCACATTGCAGTCAAGTTTGCTGAACTTGTGACCAAGATTGACAGGCGATCTGGTAAGGAGCTTGAGAAGGAGCCCAAGTTCTTGAAGAACGGTGATGCCGGTATGGTTAAGATGATTCCCACCAAGCCTATGGTGGTGGAGACGTTCTCCGAGTATCCTCCTTTGGGTCGTTTTGCTGTGAGGGACATGCGTCAAACGGTGGCTGTGGGAGTCATCAAGAACGTTGAGAAGAAGGAGGCTTCTGGAGCCAAGGTCACCAAGGCTGCACAGAAGAAGGGTGGCAAGTGAGATGGTGCGTGCTTGTTTATATCATTTGGTGCTTGTCATTATGGCACCAATAAATATTTTTTTGTTTGTATTTTGTGAGTCAAGAATCTGTCTTAGGTTTATTATTTACTGTTTCAAGTTGTTGCCTTCGTCAAGCAGCTTGTGTTCCCTGAACCATGCGGTTGAACGATGGTGGCTAGGTTTTCTTGGTGTAGCTGAGAGTTTCATTTTTGAAAATTGCGGCTAGGTATAGGACTCTTAGGTTTATTATTTACTGTTTGAAGTTGTTGCCTTCGTCAAGCAGCTTGTGTTCCCTGAACCATGCGGTTGAACGATGGTGGCTAGGTTTTCCTGGTGTAGCTGAGAGTTTCATTTTTGAAAATTGCGGTATGGTATAGGACTCTTTTTCCGCACTGCCGATTGGATATCAAATGTTTAACTTTTTGTATGTTTAAATTTTGTTTTAATTTGACCTCAACTTCCATGATCGCATTTTCTTGTTTATTTGTTTGGTCAAAGCTTATTGATAATATCAATTATTCTTTATGAATTGTCTTAGTTTTCAATAATTTTATGTTTCGTGGCGAAAAACCTACATATGTATGTGGTAAGAAATCACTCGACAACTAGATATTTCAACTACGTTGTCGCTAACAGCGTGTTTGGGGGCATGATTTAGGATGAAAATAATGTAAAAGTTTTTCTATAACTACGCTAAGCATGTTTGAATTTATTGTGTTTTTATGAGTAGTTTTAAATGGTGAAATTTTATTTATATAGAACTTTATCATTTTTCTTCACAACTAAAATTACCATAAAAAATAATGTACGTCAAAGTAATGCGTGCCAAACTAATTAAAGTAGGGCATGCACGCATATTTCTATTGAAATCAAAATAAGTTGAGTTTCCGTTTTTTTTTTTGTTATAAAAAAATAACAAGGGAAGGGGATTGAACTCGTAAACTTGGCTATGCCTCATTTCACTTTTGCTATCTAAGTCAGAGTTGACAATTAGATAATTTTAAAGTAAGAAAAATGGAAGGGCAGAGGGGAGACTGAAGAAAAAAAATATCTTCCCCTCTAATTTGGAGGGGTGAGGAGGATACATTTTAACTCTCTCTCATATCCTCACTTCCTAAGGCTCTGTTTGGTATGAGGGGAAGAGAGGGTTAAAAGTTTTTAATTAAATTTTTTCTTATTTTATTTTATATTTTGTTTTTATTAAAATTTTATAATCCTATTTTTTTACTTTTTTTAAATTGAACTCGTTAAAATTTATCCCACCCTCCCCTCCATTTCTCTCGTACTTGGACTTAGTAGAATTTGAGAGAAAAATTCTCTATTTGACATGGCTAGTTCTTATCCCTGTAAATTCCATTGGACCCAAAAATAGGATAATGTAGTTCTTAAAATAATTATTGTCAAAGCATATTTGTTAGTAATAGAAATAGATATAAGCTCCTGTAAAGGATAATTTTTGCCAGTTCTAAGTGTGAGTTTGAATTAAATGCTGTCTTAGACTTTATGATCGTATAATTTTTATTTCAATACAAACTATTGTTTCAATTACAAAGGGGTACTGATGGCAAAACAAAATTATAAAGGGGTATTCACACATAAGGGCACAAAGAAGGGCATGCCTGATTAGAATTTCCCCCAATTTTTTCTAAATTATATTCCTCTAACCCTAAATATAGGATTTAGTGAGGGATTAAAATTTGGTCTTAAATGTAATATCATAAATGAATTTATCTCTCATATTTTAGATTAATATATCTAATTTATAAATTGATATATAATCTAATATTACATAGGAGTATTTTAAAGAGATAAATAACTTATTTAGTTTTATTCTTCTTCTTTTTTTGTCATTAGCTTCCTTAATCTATGAATTATATAAATAGTTCTTATATTGAAAATGAGAGGGGTGTTATATTTCTTATTAAAAAATAATATTTGTATTGGTATATTTGACAGCTAATTTGTGTATGGAACGAGGCATCATGAGCTCCCTATGGAGACATTACCATTTACCAAAAGGGTTATTCTGGCAAAAAAAAAAAATACCAATAGGTTTATAATAAAGTTTGACATAGTTGATAGGTAATTGAGTCTCTTATACATGATGTCCTGAGTTTGAACCAGTGCATGTACATAAAAACACTTTGTTGGGAGAGTAAAACTCACTTCGATAATTTTAACGCCTCGGGAGAATTAGCATCTAATTAGTGGCTAAAAGATATAGTCTAGACTCTATATAAAAAAAGACCAACGGAGTTTAAGTCTAAACTGTCTAGTAAAAAGAGATAATTCTTTATAACATGGCGAACCTATGTTCGAATTTCTATTAGTAGATATGTCTATGCCTAATAATACTTTGAATATATTTGTTTCAAATTGAAGAAAAAATCAATTAAAAGACCCCAACGGTTGGTCCTACAATGTGTTTTTGAGGTTGAGCAATGGGTCATTACAAAGGTCTAAATCTTACTTAGAATATATGATTTAATAAGGTTTTTCTTAGAATATATACTTGTAAAGGAAATGTTGAATAAGACGAATATATGTTACTTTTATCTCTTAAATTTGAAGCATATTGTCCTTAATGTATATTTGGGAGTTGATCCCCATATAGTTTAATTTTTAGTTTAATTGGGCGTATAGCCCTCTCTTTTACTAAAAAAAAAAAAAATCTTGAATCTTGAATTTTATGCTAATAATCTGATGAATATGTTGAAAAAAAAGAAGTAGCAACAAAATGTGCAGCATGTTTGTTTATATTCAGAATTTAAGGAGTATTCACAGGAGCTGAAATTTCAACATATTTTAAGAGAACAAAACTACATTGCCTATGCTTTAGGACAGGAAGGCTTGTCAAGGGCTTCCTTGTTGGATTAATGTCCTATCCATTTGCGAATATTAGTGAGTATATAAAATTCAATTCCCCTATAGATTAATTTCATTTTAGTTGCGTTTGAGTCTTTGGCGAAAAAAAAAAAAAAAAGACACCAATGGTTGAGTTTAGTTAAAAGAATTAGGTCATCATAACATGATGACTTAATACTCAAATTCTCATTAAAAAATTATCTAATAATACCTTAAATATAATTATTTTTAATAAAAATATATTTATGTTTTAGCAAACAAAAAAAGGCACTAATGAATATTGAACCTATCAACTTTAATTAAAAGATTATAAATATATTAAGCATGAACTAATGAACATAATCGAGGAAACTATAAGGAATTGCTAAAAAACTATATTAACCTAATTAAGAATCTCATGAAAGATTTATTGGATTATTTTTTCTTTAATTTTATCACCAAATCTAATATTAATCTTATGTGACTTTTGTTACTCTCTTTCTTCTATTACTAAAATTTTCCATTCTTAAGGTCTCTTCGTAAGCATTTGATACATGACACAGCAATGATTTTTTTTTTTTTAAATGCAGCATTATACTATCGTATATCTTTATTAAGAGACTCTCCTACATAGTTACTTTTATAAGGTTCACGACCTATCTAAAATCTTTTTTACTAGTAAATTTTCTTAGCTTTGATAATTTCTAACTCACTAAACACCATTATACCTCATTATTACTTATTAATGATCTTTGTTGAGAGTAATTATGACAATTTAGAATTATCAACTAAGGCTATTAAAATGTTCGCACATATGTTTTTTTTCAATAACTAAGAATTTATCATCGTAACATAATTATTCTTTTCCCACTTAAATTCGATTTCGTTATTGCCACGTAATAGGGGTGTTTATAAAGTCCGCGGTCTAGTATGTCTATCTAAATCTACGAAAAAAAAGTCCTGACCAGCCCGATAAATATACAGTAGGGCTGGACATCAGGCTACAAAATGCAGCCCATACTTTTTTTGGGCTGGGTACCGGGCAGGGGTTACCCTGTCCTGCCCATGAACATCCATTTTTTTTATTTTTTTTACTTTTCTCCCTAGATGCTACACTTGAAAGGGAGAAGATATTAGTTACTGGTGACTAAATGGTCATTTTAGAAATATAAGTAATTAAGTACGTAAGTTGCGTCATTTAATATTTATAACTATATTTTTTTTTAATTTTACTAATCATAATATGATTACATTACAAATTATAATTATTATTTTTTATTTTTTTAGATACTTCATCTTTATCAATATTTAAAAAATTAATATAAAGTTGTAATTACAAACTATTTAGATTTCAAAGTTTTTTTTATATGCAATGAATTTCAAAACTTTAATTATTATCTTTTTGTTACCTTATTTTTAGTGGATTATAGATATTATTTAACTTTTGAAGACATATGAATATGATATTATTTTAGAAGTTTATAATTGTAGATTCTTTTCCACAATATGAGCATGGCGTCACAACTTGGGCATGCCCAGTCTGCCCATGCCTAACTTAAAATAGTTAGGACTTTTATCAGGTAAAGTCAGGTATCGGGCTGTAAAATATAACTTATATTTTTTTCGTGCAGAATACCAAGTGGGGGATTATCCTATCTGAATAACCCTACCACTAGACATGAGCAACGGGCGGGTTGGGCTAGCCCGTGGCCCGCCCGTTTAATTTTTTATGGGCACGGGTTAGCCCATGCCCATGCCCCAGCCCGTTTAAGCCCGTATTAAACGGGTTGGGCTGAACCCGTTTGGGCTGTAACGGGCATGGGCAGCCCGTTTATAAAAAAAATATTTTAAACCCGTTTAAAGTTCTAACAACAATCAATGCTCACAGATAATATAGTGTATAGTGATAATAAGACAACAATAGTATACATATGATATAATTATTCCTAAAATCACAACCCTACAAAATATCTATTCAAATATTCTAAATTTAACATTATTATTTTAAAAATTTTACGAACCCATAAAATTTTAACCCAGCAAAACTCCATCCTCTCTAAAATTAGTGGATAAATATTATAATCTTTACAACTTAAAACTTCACAACTCCAATAAAAATAATAAATATTATAATTTATTTAATAAAAAATTATTAAAATATATATACACACACATAAACGGGCGGGTACGGGCAGCCCAATGGTGTGCCTGTAGTCCACACGTTTAACACATATAGCCCGCCCATTTAAGCTCGCCCGTTACGGGCTTAATTTGGGCAGGCCCAATTTGGACAAATTTACCCCGAGCTCAAACAGATACACTGGATAGCGGGTTGTTTGCTCAGCCCTACCCACCACGCAATCACGAAGAAAGCAGTAGCATTCACAGCCAAGGCAATGTCAAAGAAACGCAGTGCGGTGAAATGAATTTGTTTATTAAAAAATACTGTATAAATAATTTATTGGAATTTGTATTTTTTTTTGAGAAAAAATAAGAAGCATACAATTTTCTAAGAATAAATTAATTTTTTTAAAAATAAACATATAAATTTTAAAAAATAATTATACACTTCATATATTTCAAATAAATAAATTTTAAATAAAAATGAAATTGTCCATTTAAGTCTATCCAAAACAAACGAGAATTACCTGTTCCTCATTTTAGGGTTTTGGTCTTGAGCCGCCGCCACATAATGAAAGGATATTATTGTCAATACGGTATTAAAGCAAGGGTTGTTTTGTAAACATAATAATATATAATCCCTCCAACCCTACCGAGCCTCAGTGTCTTGCGCTCTGTTCAATTCACTAGAAGTTGTAGCTTCATTGCGGCTAAGCTCCCTGCTCTTCACTGTCTAGCAGGTTCGATTTCTGATTCTGTACTCCTTCTATGCCTTTCCTTCAATCCATGGCTTCAGCACTCGATCGTTTCACTGTATCATTATGCATGCTATTTGTTACTTCATGTTTTTTAATACAACATAATTTTCATTTCATCTGCTATTTGCGCTTGTTCGTTCGTTCTTTTGTTTTGTTTTCTTTCCCATAGACTCATGTCTGTTAGAGTAATTTTTATTTATCGATTTGATGATGATTCGATTTATGGTTTTTATGATGTCGTTGGGATGTCGCTGTTGTATGATTCCAATATGAAGTACAGATCTGGAAGTGGATTTAATTATTAATGATTTTCTGTTGATTGATGAGAATCGATCTTATGTAAAGGAAATTGGGGATTTTCCCGGGCTTGTCAACGTTATTACATATGTGTACGTGACTAGCAGATGCAGATTTTCGTATTTAACCGTTGTATCACATTTAGTTGTTAGCTCTTGGGTCTTGTATAGTTATTTAGATCTGCCAGAATATGCGTCATAAAAAATGGCGATTTCCATAAGATTCAGTGTAATACTAATTTTAAGTATTATAATATGAAAGCACGATCAATTGATGTTCAATTTCATTATCAGTAGTTGCGACTCAACGTTTGTGATGCTTCCAAGTGTGAAAATTTTGAATATGTTTTAATACCGTGGTCTTAATAACCTCTGTTTTTTTTCTTGAGCAGTACATTTCTGTCTGAAGTCTAGACGCTATGGGTAAGGAGAAGACTCACATCAACATCGTGGTCATTGGCCATGTCGACTCTGGGAAGTCAACCACTACCGGACATCTTATCTACAAGCTTGGAGGTATTGACAAGCGTGTTATTGAAAGGTTCGAGAAGGAAGCTGCTGAGATGAACAAGAGGTCCTTCAAGTATGCGTGGGTGCTGGACAAGCTCAAGGCTGAGCGTGAAAGAGGAATCACAATCGATATTGCCCTGTGGAAATTCGAGACCACCAAGTACTACTGCACAGTCATTGATGCTCCTGGACACAGGGATTTCATCAAGAACATGATTACCGGAACATCTCAGGCTGACTGTGCCGTTCTCATCATTGATTCAACCACCGGTGGTTTCGAAGCTGGTATTTCCAAGGATGGACAGACCCGTGAGCATGCTCTGCTTGCTTTCACCCTTGGTGTGAAGCAGATGATTTGCTGCTGCAACAAGGTATTTAACTATGGTTGCTTGGTGTAATGAGTATCTCTATAATAATTGCTTCCATTGTCAATTCCTAATGTGGTTTTTCTGTATTTGCCTCTGCAACAGATGGATGCCACCACCCCCAAGTACTCCAAGGCCAGGTATGATGAAATCGTGAAGGAAGTGTCATCCTATTTGAAGAAGGTCGGTTACAACCCTGACAAGATTCCCTTCGTTCCCATCTCTGGTTTTGAGGGAGACAACATGATCGAGAGATCTACCAACCTTGACTGGTACAAGGGACCAACCCTTCTTGAGGCCCTTGACCAGATCAATGAGCCCAAGAGGCCCTCAGACAAGCCCCTGAGGTTGCCCCTTCAGGATGTGTACAAGATTGGAGGAATTGGAACTGTTCCAGTGGGACGTGTTGAGACTGGTGTTCTGAAGCCAGGTATGGTGGTTACTTTCGGTCCCACTGGACTGACAACTGAAGTTAAGTCTGTGGAGATGCACCACGAGGCTCTCCAAGAGGCTCTTCCTGGGGACAATGTGGGATTCAACGTGAAGAATGTTGCTGTGAAGGATCTGAAGCGAGGGTTTGTTGCGTCTAATTCAAAGGACGATCCAGCCAAGGAAGCTGCCAACTTCACATCTCAGGTCATCATCATGAACCACCCCGGGCAGATCGGCAATGGTTATGCCCCTGTGCTCGACTGCCACACCTCCCACATTGCAGTCAAGTTTGCTGAACTTGTGACCAAGATTGACAGGCGATCTGGTAAGGAGCTTGAGAAGGAGCCCAAATTCTTGAAGAACGGTGACGCGGGTATGGTTAAGATGA
Source organism: Leucaena leucocephala (assembly GCA_037074615.1). Lineage (NCBI taxonomy): Eukaryota > Viridiplantae > Streptophyta > Magnoliopsida > Fabales > Fabaceae > Leucaena > Leucaena leucocephala. The sequence goes on from CM073521.1 coordinate 31,342,764, forward strand.
TTCCCACCAAGCCTATGGTGGTGGAGACGTTCTCCGAGTATCCTCCATTGGGTCGTTTTGCTGTGAGGGACATGCGTCAAACGGTGGCTGTGGGAGTCATCAAGAACGTTGAGAAGAAGGAGGCTTCTGGAGCCAAGGTCACCAAGGCTGCACAGAAGAAGGGTGGCAAGTGAACCGTGCGGGCTGGTTTATCTGTTGAAGCCTATTATCGTTACAATAAATGTTTTCGTATGAGTCTTTTGTGTGTCCAGAGTCTATGCTTTAGGTTTATGGGATATTGTGTCGAGTTCCTTCCTTCGTCAATGAGCTTCGGTTCACAGAACTGGGTGCTTGATCGACGGTGGCGAGGCTTATATTCTCTTTCGTTTCTGCATGCTTGATTATATTTTTGGCTGTTGCATTTCTGGAAAATGCGGTGATATTGGACTCTACTTTAATACGCTGCGTATTTGGTCGTCGCTTATCAACTTTTTATCTCTGGATTCTGAATTATATGGTTTAATCCTTTTGTCCTGTTACATCATTTTTGCAGGTGTTTTGTTAATTCCTTTTCCCAAAAAATGATTTATTTCGAAATTTGATGCTTAATACTGGGAACTCAATTGCCGGTGGCCTGTTAATTCCTTTTCCCAAAAAATGTTTTATTTCGAAATTTTGATGCTTGAAACTGTGAAACACAATTGCGTGTTTTGTTAATTCGTTTCCCAAGAAGTGTTTTATTTAGAAATTTATTCATTTGTCCTACGCCCCAACGCCCCTATTCTTTTTGAGTTGGAAGTTTGAACAGCTGTAGAACGCTCTTTTATCCCCGCCCGTACATGCCTTGAATTTAGCAGTTTCGATGACATCAATATGTTGGAAACAGATACTCTCAGAAGCAGCCTCAATCCTCATCCCTCAGAAATACTCTTCTTCTTGCTTTTGCCTTGCTTCCGTTTTCCTTTCTATTTGCTTTTTTCTGTTGCCCAAATTATAAAAAAAAAACATATATTTTTTAAAAACACAGTAAAAATGAAAAAAAAAATATTTTAAAAAAAAAACACTGTAAAAAAATATTTTTAATTTTTTTTAAAAAAGTGTATTTTTTTTAAAAAATTCTTAAAAAACACTTTTTTAAAGTGTGTTTTAGAAGATATTTTTTTTTAAAAAAAAAACGTCTTTTCTTAATTTTTTTTAATTCTTTTGTATAGTATGAGCAAGAGAAGAAATAAATAGAGAACAAAGCAAGAGAAAAAAAGGAGAGGAATGCTCCTGAGAGATGAGGAGGGAAGGTGCCGCTCAGAGGATCCGGATCCCAATATCATCATGCACTTAAAAGTAATTTTATTTATTTATTTTTGATTTAGTGAATTTTGATTTTAAATACAAGTCAGAAGTCTTGAGAATAAGAGTTGCGTACTGAATAACTTGAATAGTAAAAATTATAATACAAATAATTTAATTTATAAAAATATAACTCTAAGGTTAGATGATTTGATTTAAATAAGTTCAAATTAACATATTTTTAAAGTCTTTCATATAGAACTGGTATGTATATTAATAAATATTTATTTAGTAAAAATTAGTACTAAAATTATGGAACAAATATTTTTGTTATAAGTATTGGAAATTATTTGGTATAACCCACTTATAATCATGTTTTCTTTCAGACAATAAAAAATATTTTTTTTCCATATATTGAGGATATAAAGTAGAAAATATGTAGACTAAAATACACCAACCATCCCTATAATTTACCTAAATTACGTAAACTTTTTATTTATTTTAAAAACGTCTATAAACCACCTATTATAACCCTTAAACATTGAGGAGTATTCAGTCAACAATCTAAATTAAACCTTCCAAGCTCTTTTATTGACAATATAGAATGCCCGATTCTCTTATAACCCTTAAACAAAAATTAATGTCACCATTAGGAGCACAAAAATAATTAACAATATAGAATGCCCGATTCTCTTATATTGACAAAAGGGATTGAAAATGACGAAAAGAAATCAAGATTTTTTCACTGCATCAAATTATCTTCATATTCAAGGTTAGGAGTGTTCACGGGACGGGTCGGGACCGAGACAACCCCGTCCCGTGTCCCGTCCCGAATTTGTCCCGGTCCCAACGGGACCAGGACGGGTTCGGGACGGGACGGGAATTCCCGAATTTATTTTTTTAAAAAAAATATATTATAATAAAATCATCTCAATAAATTATTCCATATAAAATGCCCCAACAACTTACTCTAAATACCAACATTTCTCCTTGATATAATATAATAACTTACCCATATAAGGAAAAAAAAATAATAGTAAGAAAGAATAGAAATATCAATATAAAAATATCTGTATAAGAATAAAAATATCTATATAAGAGTGGGAAAGATAGGATAATGTAAATTTTTTTTTAAAAAAAAAAATTCGGGACGGGACGGGATTCCAGAGGGACGGGCCGAAACTCGTCCCGTCCCGAATACCAACCTTGTCCCGTCCCGGGACGGACCCGTCCCGGTCCATTTCGGGACGGGACGAACCCGTCCTGAAATCCCCCGGACCGGGTCGGGACACCCGAGACGGGACAAGGTTGGACACCCCTATTCAATGTTACAATATCACTATGTAATGCATATAACTGAAAACTTAACTAATCAAATCATTTATGCCAACTGAACACTTAGCTCTAAGAAGTCAGATCAGAGATTAAAAGAGAGAGAGGAATTCAATACAGCTAGTACCATTGATCCAGGGTCACAGGACTACTGCTTATTCCAACTATCCTACCACCAAAAGTCTGTTACTCATCTCCAATACTTTTCGAGTAAAAATTCTTGGGTATAATCAACATTTGGAACCGCCAGCTTACTAGGTGGTTAAAACTAAATCTGGCCATTGTATATACATGCACAACATAAAACCTAGGAGTTTATTATGCTTCAAGTCACAAGGTCCTGAAGCTGACTCATGAGTCATCATGACCTACATTTTGGGGGTCAGCCCCTCCAGCAGTTCCTTGTTTTGACAATGCTCTGTATCAATGAAGTAAAACTTCCCATTGGCCTTAAATGTGACAAAAGGCCTATTGGTTTGAGGAGGCCGGATATCGGCAAACCTAATAACTCTCCGAGTATAAGCTGCCAACCAAGACATCATCTCCACCTCAAAGCTATCTGAACCAGGTTGCCACCTGAGTTTGTGTATGTAAGGGCTAACAAACCAGTTCAGGGCAGCAGTTGTGGAAGCACTGAAGAATATAACAGTTGATGCTACCGCTCCCTTTAGGATGACATTTGTTTCAGTGTATGTCATGAAGGTTATCACAGGGCCCAGCGATACTGAGAGGCAACAAGTTGAGAGAGAGAGAAGCTTAACTTTCTTGATGGTGGATGAGATAGGACCATGATAAACAACTCTAGTTTCCTTGTCATCATCTTCCCCATATTCAGATTGTTTTTCTCTATGAGGTCCAATGCTCATCTTGTTGTCCTCCTGTGTGGTGGCGGCTTGAGATTCCCACCTCCTTTGGGCAGCAGCAAGCAAGGAGGAAGATTTGGAAGTAGGATTAGCACTAATTGGGCGTAGACATTTCCAGGACCTTGTACAGTGATAGTCTGAAGCATGGGAAAAAACATACAAATCAAAGAAAAACAACCAATAACAATGTTGTTTACAAGAAAACAGACCTATAATAAACCCAAAGGGGTTAGTTCAGTTGATAAGAGGAGATAACAGTAAAAGACATTAAGGCACTGAACGGAAAAGGAGCAGCGCATAGATCGAGGAACAAAAAAAAAGTCAAGTCAGATAAAAACTTTTCCAGAACATATACTGGTACATAATGGAAGGAGTATATAACTATATATTGACTTTGAAATTTGAATGCTAACAAGCTAGTGCCTCTACCCAATTCCATAAAATATCACACTAGAAAAGAGAATCCACAAAGAGCTATTGCAAGGTCAGTAGAGGAGTAAAGTTCAGAACACAAATCGGTGAAACATCGAATTGATTAAGAACTGAACATAAGCAGTTTCCAGTTAAGGGGAATGAAGATGAGCGATTGAATGCATAGTAGAAAATTCAAAATGTGCGCCCAGAAAGAACTTGAAGAAGGATAAACGAAGAAAACCTGAGAGGAAGTTCCTGGAAGAACATGAGCGCACCAAATTCAGGAGAAACCCTCTTGCCATGTTCCCGAGCGAGTCTGACAGGAGACAAGCAAAAGCGAGGCGTTTTGTACGTGTTAATGGGATGATTATTGCTTAGGGTGTGAGAGTTCGCGAGTTCGATTCTCGGAATGCCCCTTTTTGCTAAATACTTACATAATCTTTAATTAAAAGTTAATTAATTTTCTTTAATAAGATTAAAAAAATTAAATAATTAAATTATGAATAAATTTAATACCTCAAAATAAATTCATATATGATTTATGGGCTTTTAAAATAGGGGACGTGTTCAATTGCTGGCAAAACAACTAGATTTGCAAGAAATAGGGCTGTATAATAATTCTCTTGATGATCTTATTCTCAGGGATTAATAATTCACTAAAATCAATCCTCATGGAGATCAGAGGACTATTTTATGATGATTGGAAGTGGAACTTCATCACATGTAGAGATACTATCATGCTTAAGGTTGTACACAAAGCCCGTGGCTCGATATGTTCACTTGAATCCGCGATAAAAAAATCCTGCTCAGCCTGAAAAATATAAGGCCAGGCTAGGCATCAAGTTATAAAATACAACCTATATTTTTCTTAGGCTAGGCACTAGGTAGGGGTTGCTCTGCCCATGAGCATTTATTCTTTTATTTTTTTACTTTTTCCCTTAAATGTTATACTTAAAAAGGAGAATATGATGTCTACTGGTGATTAAATGGTCATTTTAGAAATATGAGTAGTTAAATAGATAAGTTACATCTTTTAAAATTTATAACTATATTGATTTTTTTCTTTTTAACTTTACTAATCATCATATGATTAAATTACAAATTGTAATTGTTTATTTTATTTTTTTTAAGATACTTCATCATTGTTAACATTGGGGAGATTGATGTAAAATTATAATTACAAACTATTTAGACTTCAAAGTTTTTTTTATATATATACAATAGATTTTAATTTTAACACTTTAATTATTATCTTTTTGTTGCCTTATTTTTAGTAGATTATATATATTATTTAAGTCTTGAAGACATATGAATATTGTATTATTTTTAGAAATTCATAATTATAGATTTTTTCTCACAATATAAGTATAGCATCACGACTTAGATATACCTAACTCGTCTATATCCAGCTCACCTATACTCAATCTTATATAGTCAAGGCTTTTATCGAGTAGGGCGGCCTAGGAGACTACCCTACTCAGCTCACACCCCTAACCCATTATTTGGTATGGGTAATTTGGGGGAGGAGGGGAGGGATTTTGCCCCTCCCCTTATTTGGATGTTTAAATCTTTTAGGAGGGAGGGAATTTTTTTTTTAAATTTTCCCTCCCCTCTCAACTTTACCCTCCCCTCCAAAATTGGGGGAATTTGGAGGGGAAGGATAATATTGGAGAAATATTTATATTTTATAATATTAATAAATCCATAATTTTTTTAATATCCCAATATTTTTCTTATATTATATTTTATTAAAATAATATATAAGTAAATTTGTCTATATAAAAATATTTTCTCTCCTCTCTCTTGAACCAAACAAGGTAATATAGAAATTCCCCCTCTTCCCTCTTTTAATATTAATCCAAACAAGGTAATAATAAAAATTTTTACTTTCCCTTTTTTCCTTTTCCCTTCTTTTTTTTTTTCCTCTATTAAAATTTTTTCCCTTCTCTTCTCTCCATTTAGCCAAACACACCGTAATTGTCGATTATTTGAATACATGAGTTATTTTTTTATGTATCGTTTTGTTTACTTATTTAAATTGGAAATAAAAATATAAATCTGTGCAAATATAAACTATAAGAGGAAAGGCTGCCGCCTGGACCCATTTTCCGAGCAGGGGATCAGCACTTGCCTCCATTCTCCTTAGTTCCAGCCTTCCAGGGTTTCAACTGTGATACGTATTTGTAATTTGTAGTTCGCAACTTCATCTTCATTCTTTCGTTCCCTTCGTTCATGCACTGAAGGCCATCATAGTACGATTCTTCCTTATAGCAACTCGAAAAATCGAGGAGAATCCACTATGTCCTGAGATAAGGTACGGTTTTTTCCCCTATCTTTGGAACTCAAGAAATCGATTCTTCCTTATAGTGTTTGTAAGTAAGTTGGTATTTCCAGTTCCGAGTGGACCCTTGTGGTTGTGACACTTTTTGTTTTGAGTTTTATCACACACCGGTGAGAATGTTTCTAAATCTGTTCAGGTTGTACTTATAGATTGTGGAAACGCGGTAGAACCATTGCGTGCGAGGAAATTGTGACGTATGAAATAATCTATATTTCATGCTGTTTTTCCCCTTGCTTGGGCCAAGAACCAATATTTCATGATTGGAAGAAAGAGTTGGTGTAGTGCTTTGTCTTTAGTCTGGCTCTTTATGCGTGCATTGTAAGCTGCTCATAATGATGTCTTCCTTAATAATGATGTTCAAAATTATATTCAAACAAACAAGAAAGAAATATTTTATTGTATTTCTTAGATCATTATGCTCATAGTTCAATACTGTTCCAGAGTTTTTGCCTGCTGGATTTAAGTTCGACAATCCTTAATGTTTCTAGTGGTAGAATATGTTTGTTTTGTGGAATTATCTTTTCTGCATGTTGTGTTGTCTATATCCTCATTTCCACTCTTATTCACACACTCAGTAACACAGTTAAATACCAGAAGACGATGTTTGTCCTGGATGCATTGTTACAATATCAGCTATCACCTCTAAAAAAGTTACAAATTTTGTATTATATATGGTGTTCTATCAGATGGAAACAGCAGGTGCACCAAGTTCAGGTGGTAGAAATAATAATCCAGGAAATGCTGATGGCTCTGCCGGAGAAGTTGAGGGTTTTAGGCATCACGTTGAATAGATTATTTTGAAGGTTGATGAGGTATATTCTAGAAGAGGAAGTCGTTATGTGTCAGAAATGATAATAAGTGAAGTAAGTTGTTTGATTGCTAGTTTTAGTTGGAAGTGTAACCAAATGAAATACAATTCCCTTGTTACTCTAGCTGGTATATTTATGAGCCAGACGAGTTGCAGGAGTAGTTGAATCGCCAATGAATTTCTGTTTAAGAACTTTTTAGTCTAGCACCTCGCGTGATCATGATCTATCATGCTCCGTAAAACCTATTCTTACCCCAAAATTAACTGTGCATATTGCAGCTCCTTTGATACAATGACTGATGAAAACATTGTGCTACTAGCTGATACCTGGTAGACAACATCAGATAATATTTGTATTTCAATAAAATGTTTTTGTCAGTTTGGTTGTTGAGCTGCTTACCAGAAATCTTTCAATTTGAATAATCTCTTTTTACTGTTCAATGGCCTCTCTTGAGAAATGCATTTCCTTTCACAAGGTCACAAGATATGCAAATTAATATAAAAATTAAAATCCATGGAGCATGAATAGTGTGGCTCCTCTCATGCTTTGTGTAACCGTTTTTTTTTTTGGTTGGATCTTTTTCCACACATTGTATAGCTCCATGCAACTTTGTTTTTATGCATTCAATATCACTGAACATATTCCAATAGAATTTAAATGCTAGAAAAGTTAAGCACAATGTTTCAGGAACTTCTAAGTTATTATCCTTGTGTGCAGGGGAAAATATCTAGTTATCTAGAATAAAGCACAATATAATAGTTTATGTTTCTGTATTTTGATCCTTTCTTTATTGCATAAAGTGAATTATACAATAGAACAGCCTTAGAGTGAATTAGAAACAAAGGACTAGGGAAGATGGTAGGTAAGGGTAAAGAAATTACTTCTTTAGGTGATACTTCAATAATAAATGGTATATATGGAGATTAAAATGCTATCATATTTTAACTGTATTGTTTTTGAAGTTTGTTTATAGATTTACATTTGTATTTTTCCTGCAGCTTGAGCAACGGTTAAATGAGATTGAAAATTTTTCCTCAAACACGACCAAGAAGCAAGCAAACACATCAAAGAGTAGCTCTGCTACTAAAGATGAAGATAAGGACAAACATGTACCAAGTATTAAGAAACAACAACAGGATGCATCACATAGAGAAGCTGCTGCGGCAAAGAGAATGCAGGATCTTATGCGCCAGTTTGGCACAATATTACGTCAGGCAATGCAACCTATCTGTTATTATTTGTTTACATATGCTTTGGTTGTGGAGTGTGCTATCTGTGTGAACCTCTGTTTTGTTGGCTGGTTCTCTATAATCAGGTTTAAAGTGTTATGTTTGGTCAATTGATGAGGGGTTTATGAAAATGACATATGGTTATATTTTGTATAGTTATTTTGAGAAGCCAGCTTGAGCTAACTCAACTTGAATGTGCTCAAAGCATTTAAAAATATGGTTTTTGTTTATTTTGACTATTCTATGCTATCATTAACCACCTTGTTTATTCCGCGGATCCAAACACTTGTTTTTTGTATCATCGGTTTTAGTTTATAACAATACTAAGTAGCCATATAAAATTATCATTTGTATTTTTTTTTTTTTTACTTTTATTCTCATTTTGTTCATGCACTTATGCTTTGTGTCTGTTCTCTCTCTCTCTCTCTCTATGCAATGGAAATTTCGCCCAATTTTTTAGCTATTTATTTCTTCCATTTAAATGATAGGAAAACAACTGCATTTGACCCCTTGAACTAAAGAAGATACATGAAGTGTAATGTAATGGTAACTGAGTCCTTGCTATGTCTTTATTGTCATTAAATTTTCGATGTGATTAAGCCTAAAGTATTACATGTCTTCTGATATTTTGAACTGCGAATCAAGTTCCCTAATTATTGGTCTCTTTCCATCAGATCACACAACACAAGTGGGCATGGCCCTTTATGCAACCTGTAGATGTGGAGGGGCTTGGTTTACATGACTACTATGAGGTATATTTCAATATTCTATTGTAAACTTCGTATGGGTACATCCTCATTTGTATGGCCTTTTTTGGTTATTACTTCAGAGCTTCATTTCATGTCTTTTAATTTTCTTTATTTAGAGGATTTCTTATCTTTTTCTTGTAACTCATTTAGATTCTCCTGTGATGTATTTTACTCTAATAGTGAATGAATTTGAATTACTTATAATATATACTTGCTAATCGCATTTAATTGACTGAGTAAACGTTTTGTCCAGATTTAGTTGTTCTGGGTATCTGGTTGATTCTCATAAGAGGATAAGTAGTATCTGGTTGGCAGCCTTGAAATAGAGTAGAGTGGTAGACGACACATCAATTATTCAGAGCTGATATTTTGGATGTATACAGATATGTCTGTTGCTACTAACTTAATTTAACTAATAAATTTTGCTAGTGGATGACTGAACTTTAATTAATCAGCAAATGACATTAGTTAGAGTAGAGTGGTGATTTTCATTGTGCCAGGCAAGAATCTAGAGCATGTTTCTGTGTCTTGTTTCTTATTGCCATCTGACTGTAAGGTCAGGTGCTGATGGAAACATATTGGCTTCTAACATTCGGGGTGGGGATTACACTGTTGGATATCTCTTGTTGATGATCTCAGAACTCTTTGCTTAGGCAGGTAGAGAAGGCATGCAAAGGAATATATCAAAAGAGATAAAAGTCAGAGAGCGAACTTAAGAGAGAGGGAAAAGCAAGAACCCTAGCCACAGTCGAGCAATAGCAAGAAGCGGAGTGGAAATGAAATGAAGAATGAGATGTGAGACATTACATTACAAGAGAACTATTTGAGATTTTTTCTTTTGGCCCAAAACACATTGTGGGTGTGTTTGGAAAACACCCAAACCGCAGTTTTAAAAGGGCTTTTAGCCCAAACCTCGATTTGGAAAAATTTCAAAACAAACAGGCTTATTTGTCCATAAGTGCTTTTGGACAAAACCATGGTTTAAAACCATGGTTTTTAATAAGCTATTTAAAATAGTTTTTTCAACAGTAAAAGTACTTATGGATTATCCAATTACTATCTTACCCCTACTTTTTCTTACACCCTCTCTCCTCTCTCCTACTTTTTCTTACACTCTCTCTCCTTTCTCCTCTCTTCCTTCTCTCCTCTCTCTCTTCTCTTTTCTCTAACTCTCTCCTCTCTCTTACTTTAAATCAAATCATACCCTTTTTGGTAATTTACCACCATAAAAGTCATTCTAAAAATAACTATCCAAACACCTATTTATTCAAAACCACTTTTTTTCCATAAACTCTTCTCCAAAAGTCTTTTTCCATAAGTTGTCCATAAGCCCTTTTTTTTCATAAATTTTTTTTCAAAATCCTATCCAAACAGGCCCTGTATTAACAATTATACTCCTGTATGACTATAGGCTAGTAACCTTGAAATAAAATCCTAAAAGCATACTCAATTTTTAATTCACCAAACAACCCTTCTTGAAAAATCGATTTGACTATTGTATCCTTTTTTGATTGTGGCGTGGCTTTAATCTAAATCAAAATTCAGCCCTAGCCACCTTGTAGGAAATAGCCGTTAAAAGAATGGATTGTGAGAAAATACCGTAAATAAGATGTACTATTTATAATTTATAAAAAATATATATTTATTATTATATTTTGTATATTATATTACTATTATACGTAGTATATATATTTATATTATATTATTTTTTTTGCCAAAATATTATAACGTTATTTAATATCACTTTACATGTGATTTTATCAATTTATCAATTACTTAATTTCTAAAAATCAAAAAAATTTGAATAAAAAAATGTTTATTTAAATTATTTTTTTTGGAGTCAGATAATGCTCAGAGTCTATTTGTTTAATTTTTTTATTAACAATTAAGCAAATGAAATTATTCGAATTTCACAGTATTAATTGGAAGAATTTCAATATAGGACTATATAGAGGTGGTAATGCGGGTCAACCTGTCAAATACGGGTTGGCTCGCCGTGGGTTAGGGTGGAGGCGAGTTGGTGTAACACCAACCCAAGACCGCCATGGCGGGTTGGCGGGCTACTAGCTTTTTTTTTTAATTTTTCATATGTATATGCTAATTTTTTTAAAAAAAAATTACATATGTCAATATTAATTAGATTCGAATCATATTTGAAGTTGTCAAAATATTTATTTAGTCAACTGTCACTATCCATAGATAAATCTATCACAAAGAAAATAATACTAAAATAAAATGAATATATATAAAGAAATAACTTAATGAGATAAAATTAATATAAATTATTATAATATTTCTTGTTTAGTTAAGACTCTCAAATTAGTAAAGTGCAAATGTGTAATATAAATAATAAAAAAAAAGGGAGGGCTAACCCGTCAACCCGGCGGGTTAGCCTGTCGTAGGTGCGGGTCAAAAAAATTTACATCAAAATAAGTTGCAAATATTATATCATAACCCACTATTTTTTAACTGGTTGACATGTTGGGCCCGCGGACTCATCCTAAATTATCAGCCCATGGACCACAGAAGCAATTTATTATCAGTTTAGCCTAAAAAAGTTATGACATTTCACTGGAACCTTTTAGGGCAAAAATGAAATTAAGTTATGCAGCGAAAAGACTTTGCTGACCTAATGTTTGAACGAAAAGAGGGGACTGATAGAAGAGATTATCGTGTGAAAAACTTCATCCGGCTCTGGTGCGCCTTCCTTTTATACTTCAGCGTGTGAAGACTTTCCGAAGAGGCTTATTCGTCCCAAACCTAGTTCGAAGCTCTCTCCCTCCTCCAGTTGTGGTGCGCCTTTTTTCGACTTGTGAAGAATCGTTAGGTGTTTCATGCGTCTCGCTTAATCTGCAACCCTTTGCCTCTATTTCATTCGAATTTGTAGCTGATGATTTGATAGAGTTTTGATGTGGAAGATAGCCTGAAGTGAATAAATTAACGTGGGTATTTGTTATGGTTTTTTGGTTTCTAGAAATCTGTATTGAAGGGATTTATAATTTTAGGGAGAATTTCACTCTTGAAAATCTGTATTAAAGGTATTTGTTATGATTTCTTGGTTTCTGGAAATCTGTATTAAAGGGATTTGTTAAGCTAATGATGGGCTCTTAGTCTTTGGCATATCTTATTTTGAGCAATATAAGTAGCAGTTATGGTGGTACTCCACATCAGGTAGATTTTGCCCGTGTTTTATATAAGTTTAGGTATCTTGATGATTATATGGCGTAAATGTCACTGCTTCCTATAATTGTTTGGCAAAGTCTGGTTAGAGAATTTGTAGGCTTTGATATTTATGATTTTTCAACTTGCTATTACAAGTTCTGGCCAAAAAAAGGCCATTACAAGGATTAGTTAGTTTGTGGCTGAATGTCAGTAAGAAAGACGTTAGGCCTTGCAATTTGCATACAGATTCATCGTTGGCAATAACAAATTTTTATAGCAAATCCATCATGCGGGATATAATCAGGGAAGTTTGAGGTTTTCAATTGTGATGGTTTGAACTTTGAAGTTAGCCAAGTCCCCTGTCTAAACTTAGCGTTCTCTATAACAACATTGCATTTAGTAATTGTACCAGCTACTTGATTGATGCAAAAAGCAAGGGGAGGGTGTTTAAACAAATGGATCTGCTGAACCTTTTGCATTTCATTGGTGTTGATAGCTTTCCTCAGAACCATGGCTATGATAGAATGAATTTTGTTTTTATGTGAGTGTTAAGGTATATGCAATTAAACTCGAGGTGTGAGACATTTTGTCTTGTTTTGTTTCTGATTGGCACTAAAGTGGTAAAATATGTCTTAAAGCTGATTAAACCTAGATTTCTTCACCGATATAATTTTAATTTGGCCATCATCATTGGTTTTGATTTGGTATAATTGATGAGATCTTGTTACATCTTTGCCTCTGGGAACTAGGGTATTATTCATATCAATGTGCCACAAAATAGGATGCTGCTATGCTGACTAAATACTGTAAAATAATAGTTTGTGTGGCATACTAGTTTTAAGTTTGATATGCAATGGAAATAATGCACATGATTCATGCAAATGTTACTTTAAAATGTAGTTGTTTGACAGCTTTTCCCACTAATTATGCTTCTTGTAAGTAGTATTTTTTTGGGCCATTCCTTTATTTGTGGTCTAAGAACTAAGACATACGTTTGATATTGTAGGTTGGGCTATACTATGAGGAAGCTTTAGCTGCATTGAACGTTGCAACTCTAAATCAGTATTTTGACAAGTATTGGTTAGATCATGTGCAGCTAAAGGCAGCTCTATTCTTTGGAGATTAGAACTACATTAGAAAGAAGAGATAGCAGAGGAGATTGCAAGACTGAAGAGTGGGGTTAATGCACTAACTGAAGCAAAGAAAAGTTCAAAGGCTGACCCAGCACAAATCCTAGATGCATTGAGGTCGACTTGTTATGTGGCTTGTCACTCATCAAAGCAAGATTAGATCAGAAAAGAAAGTGATAACATCACATTTTAAAGATTTGTATTGAAACTCTAATGTGTACAAGTTTGTATTCAAACTCTCATTTTCATGTATTGATATTTTGATTTTGAGTCATTTATGCAACTTGACAAGTGAAATGACATGTTGATTTTGGAAATTACAACTTCATGTGTTTATAAGGGAATTTACACAGGTCAAATTTACGGAATCATAGATTGTGATTGTGAAAATTTGCGGGTGTTGACAACACGTAAGAGAATTCACAACTCCCATTTTATAGATTCATAGGTTTTGATAGAGAAAAAGAATGCAAGTGACCATGTCTCAATGAACAAGTAGAAATAAGCATACGAACAACAAAAATTATAGGTTTAATAAGAATATATAAGGGTAATTAACAGTTCTCATTTTAACAAGAATAATAAGAACATTCACGAGAGGCATGAAGGGAGTTAACAACAAAAATAAAGGGATTAACAAAAAAAATAAAATTAACACAAAAAAAAGGCATTAATAAGAAAAATGATGGAATTAACAACAAAAATAAGGACATTAACAAAAAAAATAAGGGCATTAACAAGAAAAAAATAAAGAGATTAACAACAAAAATAAAGAACACGAATACGGATATTAATAACAGAATCGCCAATGAGCTAATAAGAAACCTAAGGGTATTTATAACAAATGTAAAGGGATTAGATTAAAAACAGAAACGTCAAGGAGTTAATAAGGGACACAAAGGCATTTACAACAACGTAAAAGGATTAACAACAAAAACAAAGACGTTAACAACAAAAAGAAAGAGATTAACAATAGAAGTTTATAGGAATTAACAAGGAACATAAGGGTATTTACAACAAAAATAAAGGTATTGTTTGTTGTTATTAACCTTATTTTTGTTGTTAATCTCTCTATTTTTGTTATAAATACCCTTGTGTTCCTTGTTAACTCTTTTGTGTTTTTGTTGTTATGCACTTTATTTATTTTTGTTGTTACTCCCTTTACGTTTGTTGTAAATGTCATAGTGTTCCTTGTGAACTCCTTGGCGTTTCTGTTATTAATCCCTTTGCTTTTATTATTATTACCCTTATTTTTGTTGTTAACTCCTTTACTTTTGTTGTAAATCCCATACGGTTTGCTGTGAATGCCCTCATGTTTCTTGTTATCTCCTTGGCGTTTCTGTTGTTAATATATTTCCTTTTGTTGTTATTGCCTTTCTTTTTGTTGATAATTTTTTTTTTTACTTTTGTTGTTAATCTCTCCATTTCTGTTGTTAATTATTTTACATTTATTGTTAACATCCTTTTATTTTCTGGTATACACTCTTGTATTTATAATTGTCAAAATAAATATACGATTTAAGTTGCCAACTAACATGAATTACTCCAAATCAAAGAAATAGAGTTTCAATACAAATTTATAAACATAAGAGTTACAATTTAAATATAAAAAACGAGATGTTACAGTTTGAACACAAATTTACAGACATTAGAGTTTATTGTTTTCTCCAACCTAATATTCAGTATAGTTCATTGATTAATAATTATCAATAAAAATTTCTCCACATCTTCTGTAAGTTTTTTTTTTAAATATTGAGATATACTCTAACTTTAATAAATTTTGGGACCGAACTCACCTAAACTTTTATATATAAAAAAATAAAAATAAAAATATTTTCACAAAAATCATCCCTCCTATAATAATCTTATTATACTCAATGGAGGCTAGTAATATTTAAATATGTTTCAATAATATTAAATTATTTTACTAAAAAATAACTATACTGTAAAATCTGGTGTTGTGAATTTACTCACCCAATAAACATTTTTTTAGTTGGCAAGTGATGTTTATTTGAGGATTTTATGAGATAATATATTATCATATTTGAAGTAATCATATTTGAGGCATTGTTATTTATCAGATATTAAATGTAGGCATGTAAGCACCCTCCTAATAGAATTCAAATATTGATTCATTATATTATGATATATTAGCCCTTTTTGCTAGACTCAACCTATTGGTGCTAGTTTGAGATTTTATTGATATTAATAAATCATCAACAATTTTATAATACCCAGTTTAAATAAAGATGGGTTTAGATCAATTCGACTCAATACTTTCAATTCATTTATCTACAAGTCATAATTAATAATTTCAATAAATTATCTCACTTTAATCTTTAAAAGATTTCGAGTTCTATGATAGTAATTATTCAGTAATCATATTAATATATTATATGCTATTTCAAATTTCTAACTATAATAATAATTTATAATAATTATAAACAAATTAATCAATTATACCTATTTTCCTATTCCCATGCAACGTAATAAAAATTTATATAAATGTCATGCATGTTAAGCTCATCAAACTCAAGTAACCTATATTTTCTTTTATAAAAATGACTAGAGATTTCTTGGCGTGCGTTATTATTCATGAAACTCAAGTTACCTATATTTTCTTTATAAATGATTTGAATTCACTTAAAAAGAATATTAATTTATTCCACATGAGCCAGTGAAGAACCCTGTGCTGCTTATTGGTATTTGGTAATGCCAAATGATCAGATATTGTCTGCATAGTGAGCTAGTGATGGCCTCATTCCACACACAACAGCTGTAAAAAAAAACCTATTTTTATTATTTTTATATCAGCATATAATTTATCCCATTTTAAAATAAATAAATCAGGCTTCTTTTTTAAAAATAAAATATTTGTGAACACCTGCTTTATAATTGAAACAATAATTTGTAGTAAAATAAGAGTTATATGATGCAAAACTATCCTTTGTAAGAGCTTATATATTATAAGACATGTTTTACTAGTAATAATAATTTTTAAGAACTTAATTTTTTTAATTTAAATCAAAATGATATTAATAATAAAATGAGATTACATGGTACCTACAGAAAAAGGACATAAGTAATGGTTTACAGTATTATGAAACAGGGGAAGAGGGGCAATAAAAACAGTGATGTGGGAGAACTTCAAACGTTAGATGTATTGATCAACTGATGAATCAAGATTGATGCTATTCTTGTTGATACAGATAATCTCTGGTCACCAACGGGTTGATCCGAGTGATAAGTAACTCAATATTGCTTAAGTGAGGTCTCGAATTCGAGCCTTAGAGTATATAGAAAATTTTCGTTGGGAGACTCATCCATCATAGCTAAGTGCGCGACACAGGTCAGATTCGGATATAGTCGGGCAAAATTCCAATGAACCGGGTGGGTAGCTAAAAAAAAAATATATAATCTCTAGTCTTATTTTGTTGGTAGACGTTAGAGAGAGGATATAAGGATTTTTTTTGTGTGGTTCAATTTAGATAATTTTTTTTATAAAATATGGGATAATGATTAATTAAGATGTGTTTAAAATATTTAAGCTTATTTTAATAGAGTATTTGAATAAGAATATTTATTCATTAAGATAGGATTTTATGGGTTTATTTATTATTGTTATTATATTTCTTAAATCATTTTAGATTTATTTACTTTCAATAAAATAAGATATATAGACTAGGTAGATTATCCAATCATTCAATTTTGACTATTGGTAGAATAAAATTTCCAAATATTTTTTCTCCTTTTTTTTTTCCTCTCTTCCCTCTTCTTTTTTTTTTTATTTAATCAAGGATATTTTTTTTTAGAATCTATATTGTATAGTATTTTCCAAGTACATGTATTTTTTTCTTTATACATTGATGTCGATTACAACCTCAACTAATATTTTATTAGTCCTCCTCTTCTTTTTCTTCTCATCCCCTTTTTCTTTGATATTTTAAGGACAAGATTTAAAGATTTATTTTTTTTATATACACTAGCATTCTCCTACCGCAAGCAACCGTGAGAAAAATATTTTAAAAAAAAATGTAAGATTTTTTTGTAAAATATAGACAGTATTTCTTTCAGTCAATAGCTAGAGACTAATACTCCGAGACATAGAGATTATTGAAACTGATTTTCTCTCCCAATAAAACCATTTCCATGTTGGTTGGGAAAAAATTCCTTTTCAACAAAAGGTTGCAAGGAAAAGGAAAAAACAAGAGTGCGAAGTCTATTATTATGACTATTGGAATCTTACAGAACTTGTTACTTGTTCGTCCGATGAAAATGTTCAGCATTATTCAACTTTTATAGATAAAATGGATTAATTGCAGAAGGTTAAATTATTTCTAGTTATTACTAATGCCGAAATGGGAAAAACAATGAAGGACCCCATAATGTAACGGTATTATTGGGTTTACTGTTCTATGAACAATACTCTTATATGACCGTTACTAGAGGGAAGAAATATATTGGCTATCTAAGAAGATAATCACCCATACAAAACATAAAATTTATTTAAAGTATAAATCTGTGCTACTCCTATTTTTTTTTAATTTAAAATAATATTATTTCAGGTTTTAAGAAAAAAAAACAATAATATAAAATTTAATCTGGATTTATCAAAAAAGTAGTTTGCTATTTATTAATATAATCGGCCAACCCGATTGGAATTTAATGCTATGGTTATGGTTGTTATTTTTAATAGTATTATGGTTATGTTTGTTGTTTTCCCCTACCCCTGACACTTGTTATCTGGCTAACTTGAGGGAATGAGTCCTACAATAAGTATTTGTTATCTTTAGGATAATCATCATTCATCATCAATACAAAATATAAAATTTATTAAAATATTTATTTATTAGTTATAAAAGAATTAAAATTTATATCTTGAAATATATGGGATTCGCATCTAATTTTTTTTCTATAATTATATGCAATTACGGCTATATTTTTTTAATAATTTAATTATATTCTTGATGCCCAATATGGAATTTTTTTTTATACAAAAATTTTTAGAAAAGGGTTAGGCTCACTTACGATCTAAAGATAATGTGAAGTCTCCATTTCTTTTAGATAATACTAATATAAGGTAGGACGAACTGTCTATTATCAAACTTTTCTCGACCGGATATAGTTAATTAAAATACTACTTAGAGATCAACTTTTTTGTGGACAAAAATACTGGGCAAAATACTTAATTATATAAAGGTAGGTCTGAATACTAGGCTTTAAAAAATAAAAACAGATAGGTTCAAATACTTGGAGACGAAGGAAACTGTCTTTAGGGAAATGTCTGAATTATCTAACTTGTATTAATGCTTTTTCGTGGGGCATGTTTGAGGATAACCAAATAATAGCGCAAAGGTGCATGTTTGATCTTTTAACTTTATGTAAATTTTAATTTTTAATTTTAATTTTAAAAAGCATCTTTTCAGTACTCTAATTTTACGAACATGATAATTTTTTTATAATAATGATTGTTATTTTAAAAATAAAATATAATATATCAGTAATTGAGAATATTTTGTTAACGTTTAAGATTCCGATGTCGGCATCTTCTGTTAGCGACGTTAGGGTTAAAAACCTTAAAAAGACATCGTATGGGTTTTCTTTGCTTGTCCCAATTTATCTTTGTGTTTTTTAGTGGCTTCTTGCAAGCGTGGCTGAAGTGAACATGAACAATGGCCCTGATTCAATGAAACTTTCTAGGTGGCCTTGGAGAAGGGTCCTTGATCTTGTTTGCTGGTTGATCCGAACGTATCAATGTAGAAAAGTTAATGATCAACCCAAAGACATAGTGCATCGTTGCATATATCAGCTCCTGGAGAAGGTCTCAACCACCATAGGATTGGTGGGAATCATCTTAACCATACCGGCATCACCTTTCTTCAAGAACTTGGGCTCCTTCTCAAGCTCCTTACCAGATCGCCTGTCAATCTTGGTCAAAAGTTCAGCAAACTTGACGGCAATGTGGGAGGTGTGGCAGTCAAGCACAGGGGCATAACCATTGCCGATCTGCCCGGGGTGGTTCATGATGATGACCTGAGATGTGAAGCTGGCAGCTTCCTTGGCTGGATCATCCTTGGCGGCAGCAGCTTCTCTATGGGATGCATCCTGTTGTTATTTCTTAATACTTGGTACATGTTTGTCATTATCTTTATCTTTAGTAGCAGAGCTACTCTTTGATATGTTTGCTTGCTTCTTGTTCATGTTTGAGTAAAAATTTTCAATCTCATTTAACCGTTGCTCAAGCTGCAGAAAAAACACAAATGTAAATCAATAAACAAACTTCAAGAACAATGCAGTTAAAACATGATAGCATTTGAATCTCTATATATACCATTTATTATTGAAGTATCACCTAAAGAAGTAATTTCTTTACCCTTGCCTACCATCTTCCCATTGTCCTTTGTTTCTAATTCTCTGTAGGGCTGTTCTATTGTATAATTCACTTTATGCAATAAAGAAAGGATCAAAATACAGAAACCTAAACTATTATATTGTGCTTTATGCAATATGCGCAGTTAATCTTGGAGGGAGAACAGGTTTTACGGAGCATGCTGATAGATCATGATCGATACGAGGTGCCAGGCCAAAAAGTTATTAAACAGAAATTCATTGATGATTCAACTACTCCTGCAACTCGTCTGGCTCATCATAAATATACCAGCTAGAGTAACAAAGGAATTGTATTTCATTTGGTTACACTTCCAATTAAAACTAACAATCAAACAACTTCACTTCACTTATTATCATTTCTCACACATAACGACTTCCTCTTCTAGAACATACCTTATCAACCTTCAAAATCATCTCTTCAACGGTGACATTAATTTTGGTAAAGAATTTGATTTATAGACGTTTTTGAAAAATAAAAGAAAAAGTTTACATAATTTAGGTAAATTATAGGGTTGGTTGGTGTATTTTAGTCTAAATATTATCTACTTTATATCCTCAATACATGGAAAAAAATAATATTTTTTATTGGGTCTCAAAGAAAACTTGATTATAAGTGGGTTACACTAAAATACTTGTACAAAAATACTTGGTCCATAATTTTATTACTTAATTTTCTAAATAAATATTTATTAATATACATACCCGTTCTATATGAAAGTCTTTAAAAATATGTTAATTTGAACCTTTTTAAATTAAATTATCTAACCTTAGAGTTATATTTTTATCTATTAAATTATGACTAGTATTGCCCACTTTAGTTATATACATGTTACATTAAAGATGAGATTGGGCATCTTTTTAAAATAAAGAAAAAACATATCATTGTGCGCTTTTTGTTTCTTTAAATATAGATATTCTCTTATAAAAACAAATCATGTTTGATCAGACTGATTAAATGTATCTTGATTTACCATATATGATTTGTATTTAACTCCAAAATTTACTAAATCAAAACTATAAAAAATTACTTATAAGTGCATGACGCAACATAAAGATGTCATCGAAACTGCTCAATTCAAGGCATGTACGGACGGAGATAACAAAGCGACCTATCACTACGAAAAAAAAAATTTAAATAGCTTTTAAAAATAATTTTTAAAAAAATTATAAAAAATAATTTTAAATTTATGATTAATAAAATTATAATAAAGAATATAATTTTATTAAAAATATGATAAAGGAGAGATAAAAGAAGATGGGAAAGAGTGAAGAGAGAAGAAAGAGAGTAAACAAGAAAAAGAATAGAGAATAAAGAAGAGAGAAGATAGAGAAGAAAAAAAAAAAAGAGGTGAAGAAGAGAGAAAATATAAAAGAGAGAAGAGAAAATGTGTCAGAAAAAATAAAAATAAAATAATAAATAAATAATTTATAAATTTTTTTATTATTTTAAAAATTAATCTCAATAATTTATTTAAAATTTTAATTTTAATCTGTAATTTAATCTAAAATTCCTTTAAATTTTCTCAAAATTAATTTTTTTTAAAACTTTAGTTTACAGACCCTAATTCAAAGAAAAGGGGGGCGATGGGGCGGACAAGCGAATAAATTCCTAAACAAAACACTTTTTGGGAAAGGAATTAACAAAACACACGAAATTAAGTTTCACAGTTTCAAGCATCAAAATTTCGAAATAAATCATTTTTTGGGAAAAGGAATTAACAAAACACCTGCAATAATTCAGAATCCAGAGATAAGAAGTTGATAAGCGACGACCAAATAAGCAGTGTATTAAAGTAGAGTCCAATATCACCGCATTTTCCAGAAATGCAACAGCCAAAAATATAATCAAGCATGCAGAAACGAAAGAGAAAATGAGCCTCGCCACCGTCGATCAAGCACCCAGTTCTGTGAACAGAAGCTCATTGACGAAGGAAGGAACTCGACACAGTATCCCATAAACCTAATACATAGACTCTGGCCAGACAAAAGACTCGTACGAAAACATTTATTGTAACGATAATAGGCTTCATCAGATAAACCAGCCCGCATGATTCACTTGCCACCCTTCTTCAGTGCAGCCTTGGTGACCTTTGCTCCAGAAGCCTCCTTCTTCTCAACGTTCTTGATGACTCCCACAGCCACCGTTTGACGCATGTCCCTCACAGCAAAGCGGCCCAAAGGAGGATACTCGGAGAACGTCTCCACCACCATAGGCTTGGTGGGAATCATCTTAACCATACCAGCATCACCGTTCTTCAAGAACTTGGGCTCCTTCTCAAGCTCCTTACCAGAGCGCCTGTCAATCTTGGTCAAAAGTTCAACAAACTTGACTGCAATGTGGGAGGTGTGGCAGTCAAGCACAGGGGCATAGCCATTGCCGATCTGCCCAGGGTGGTTCATGATGATGACCTGAGATGTGAAGCTGGCAGCTTCCTTGGCTGGATCATCCTTTGAATTAGAGGCAACAAACCCTCGCTTAAGATCCTTCACTGCAACATTCTTCACGTTGAATCCCACATTGTCACCAGGAAGAGCCTCTTGGAGAGCCTCGTGGTGCATCTCCACGGACTTAACTTCAGTTGTCAGTCCAGTGGGACCGAAAGTCACCACCATACCGGGCTTCAGAACACCAGTCTCAACACGTCCCACCGGAACAGTTCCAATTCCTCCAATCTTGTACACATCCTGAAGGGGCAACCTCAGGGGCTTGTCTGAGGGCCTCTTGGGCTCATTGATCTGGTCAAGGGCCTCAAGAAGGGTTGGTCCCTTGTACCAGTCAAGGTTGGTCGACCTCTCAATCATGTTGTCTCCCTCAAAACCAGAGATGGGAACGAAGGGAATCTTGTCAGGGTTGTAACCGACCTTCTTCAAATAGGATGACACCTCCTTCACGATTTCATCATACCTGGCCTTGGAGTACTTGGGGGTGGTGGCGTCCATCTGTTGCAGGGGCAAATACAGAAAAACCACATTAGGAATTGACAACGGAAGCAATTATTATAGAGATGCTCAATACACCAAGCAACCATAGTTAAATACCTTGTTGCAGCAGCAAATCATCTGCTTCACACCAAGGGTGAAAGCAAGAAGAGCATGCTCACGGGTCTGTCCATCCTTGGAAATACCAGCTTCAAAACCACCGGTGGTTGAATCAATGATGAGAACAGCACAGTCAGCCTGAGATGTTCCGGTAATCATATTCTTGATGAAATCCCTGTGTCCGGGTGCATCAATGACTGTGCAGTAGTACTTGGTGGTCTCGAATTTCCAGAGTGCAATATCGATTGTGATTCCTCTTTCACGCTCAGCCTTGAGCTTGTCCAGCACCCACGCATACTTGAATGACCTCTTGTTCATCTCAGCAGCTTCTTTCTCAAATCTCTCGATGACACGCTTGTCAATACCTCCAAGCTTGTAGATAAGATGTCCAGTGGTAGTTGACTTCCCAGAGTCGACATGGCCAATGACCACAATGCTGATGTGAGTCTTCTCCTTGCCCATACCGTCTAGACTTCAGGCAAAAATGGACTGCTCAAGAAAAAAACAGAGGTTATTAAGACCACGGTATTAAAGCATATTCAAAAAGTTCACACTTGGAAGCATCACAAACGTTGAGTCGCGACTACTGATGATGAAATTGAACATCGACTGATGATCGTGCTTTCAGAATATAATACTTAAAATTAGTACAACACTGAATTTTATTGAAATCGTCATTTTTTATGACGCATATTCTGGCAGATCTAAATGACTAGTTACGACCCAAAAGCTAACAACTACATGCGATACAACGGTTAAATAAGAAAATCTGCATCTGCCAGTCACGTACACATATGTAATAACGTTGACAAGCCCGGGAAAATCCCCAATTTCCTTTACAAAAGATAGATTCTCATCAATCAACAGAAAACCATTAAGAACTAAATCCACTTCCAGATCTGTACTTCATATCGGAATCATATCAACAGCAACATCCCAACGACATCATAAAAACCATAAATCGAATCATCAACTCCATAAATAAAAATTACTCTAACAGGCATGAGTATGTGGGAAAGAAAACGAAACAAAAGAACGAACCAACAAATGCAAATAGCAGATGAAAAGAAAATTATGTTGTATTAAAAAACATGAAGTAACAAATAGCATGCATAATGATATAGTGAAACGATCGAGTGCTGAAGCCATGGATTGAAGGAAAGGCATAGAAGGAGGACAGAATCAGAAATCGAACCTGCGAGACAGGGAAGAGCAGAGAGCTTAGCCGCAAGGGAGGGACAGCCACTAGTGAATTGAACAGAGCGCAAGAGACTAAGGCTCGTTAGGGTTAGAGGGATTATATATTATTATGTTTACAAAACAACCCTTGCTTTACTACCGTATTGACAATAATATCCTTTCATTATGTGGCGGCGGCTCAAGTCCAAAACCCTAAAATGAGGAACATGTAATTCCCATTTCTCAAAAGCAAACCATTTTCTAAACAAATTTATGTATTCTTAAAAAATGTTATGCTTCTTATTTTTACCCAAAAAAATAATACAAATTCCAATAAATTATGTATACAGTACTTTTTTATAAACAAATTCATTTCACCACACTGTATTCCTTTGACATTGCCTGACCTGTTGTCACATCATAATTTTTTCTTCCATAAATAAAACTGATAGATAAAAAAAAATTAGAAAGGATTGTGACAATAAATAAAAAATAATAATTAGAAAGATATAAAGAAGAGGGGCTAAAGTGAAAGTAATAGAAGTCTCATGATATAAAATAGAAATAGACATTAGCTTTAGGTTATTAAGTGTAATTATAAAAAATTGATGGCTTAAGATATAATTTTTAAGAGTTCAGAGAAAAAATAGTAATCGTAGAAAGTTGAGTTAGAAAATATCCAAAACTGCCTGAAAAATATTTTGGCCCCAAATTTTATCAATAAATATAGAAACTTATTCTGATCAGGTCCAGATAAATGATATAAATTTATGAAGTTTAGAAATTATTACAGTATCTTTCGGACCTCAGAATCAAATAAAATTTAGTAGTAAAAGTTGAGCACATGTGGAATTATATTAAAATAATATAAGAATTAAGGTAATGATGATTAAGGATAATTAATCAAGGAAAGTAACTAATAAGATGAGAGATTAAGGGATTATAATAATTATGAACTTGAAGGGTAAAATTGTCCTTAAGCCTTGAAATTTCACTATAAATATCCCTTTCCTCCTTCACAATTTCGTGCACTTAGAGGACCATTGGGAAAACTATGTCAAAATGAAGAGAGAACTCGAAATAAAATCAAGGAAAAGCTATCCAAGCAAGTACTTAAGATAAGCAATCATTCCTAATTTATTTATAAGTGTTTTGGAAGGAAGAAACTTAGGTTTTAATAGTTAGAAATTCATTCTTCCTTTGGAATCCTTGCTGTCCAAAATTCAAAGTTAAAGGAGGAAGAAGAAAATTTAGAATTATAAAATTGATGCATAGATGAGTTAGAATTAATGATTGGTTATTGAATTGAATTGTGTTATTGACTTTATCATTGAAGAGACCATTCTATCACATACTGTATAGGACCAAGAAGAATGAATTTCAATGATCTACTACTTCAATTGAATTCAAATGATGATGTTGTGTAGGATTGGATTTGTTTGGAACTTTAAAAATATTAGAATTAAAAGTTATAATTTTTAAGTCTTCTCTATTACTGTTCACACGCATGACCAGTGATTAAAATTTTATGATTTTGATGCTTCAAAATAGTTTTAAAATGGAAAATTGTATGGGATTAAGTAGAGAAACAAGTATTGGAAACATTGGAATCAAAATGAGAATTTTTGAAAGAATTATGTACACTCTTTTAGTTCTATTTAGAAGGCCATGAAGGAGCTAGAATTTCATGATTCTAAGGTCATCAATGAATTCAGAAGGTAAAATTGTGTAGGATAAAGTTAATGCACAAATTAATTCAAAGAATGAGATAATTAACCACAAATTAAGAAAGATAGAGGTTAATTGATTAAGTTAAGTTCAATATCCTGATATGCCAATTGAATGGATCATGATGAATGAATATGTGATGTTTAGGTTTTATTTTGTGTAATCAAGAAGGCAGACACTTAACGAGGAAAGAGAATAAGGAAAATAATAAAAGAAAGTAAAACAATAAGGTAGTAAAATATCATAAACTTGTATATATTGGATGTTATGTTTGGTTATGCTATGATTATGTTGAATTGTGTTGCATATGTGTATATGATTGAAGCTCTGTTAATATGATAACTTTGATTAATTATATTTTATATGTTATATGAAAGCATACACATTATACAATGTTAACACTTTCACAAGCAAATATAAGTATTTACATTGATGAATACATTGTTTAGTACCATTTGCTACTGAGATTTTCCTGGAAATCTTACCCCTCCATATCCCAACCACAACAGGCATTTCATGTGAGGAAGAAAATGAAGATGCATGAAGAAGAGATACGGATTAGTTGCATGTTTGAAATGTATATAAATGTAAAGTTATTTGTTGAAACTTGTCACTGTAAATAGTAACTCATAAGGAAACAGTGACAATTGAGATATAAATAAAATAGTAAATGATAGAATAAATTTATAAAATTTTATAAACACTTAGTTAATATGTCAAGTTTCATTTTGACATCAAGTACGCTTTATTTTGAAATCTGTACAAAGATAACAAATTTTCCAAAGTCAAGGACAAGAATATGTTTTTAGAATTTTTGACCAAATAAACAATAAACTTTGATGTTAACGTTGACTCAGTTGACTAGCCAATTGGTATGAAGAAGTATTTTTTCTTTAAAGTTCAAGATGTTAGTTTCATGTAGCTTTTTAAACTGCTTCATTTTGATTTTTTCTAAAATTAATTATAATTTTTTTAAGTTCGTCGCCGAATCTGGATATACTATATGAACAGTAACTCGTGAAGAGTGAAATTCCATATTTAGCTAATAGACTTCAAATGTCATGTAATTGATTCTAAATGTTACCGAATAGTCTTTAAGATATACGAAAGTAAGGTGTTACAACTGTGAATGCTATAGCTTTCCTTGTGATTGTGTGGTGATAATGAAATCAAAACATTATAAAACCTAGTGCTAGTGGGTTCAGCTGGCGAAGGGGTGACTATTTAGAAATGTATTTGATCCCTAGAGAATACTACTTTGTTGTGGTTCCAGTCGCGATGTTTGGGAAGGAATCCTAACTCTTAAATGTATAGGTTTACGCTTGAGGGTAATTGACGGCCCGCCCTATTCGATATTAGTATCGTCTAAAATGAATGGAGACTTCGCCCTACCATTGAATTGTGGGTGAGCTCAATCATTTTCTAAAAATTTTTATAACAAAAGAAAATACCTTATAAATGTAACTATATAGAAGAGTCTCATACTATGAATATAAGGTAGTATAATGCTGCACTTAATAGAAATTCATTACGTAGTCATGTATTAAATGCTTATGAGGATAACTCGGTGGAAATTTTTAGTAATAAAAAAGAGTAACAAAAGTCACATAAGATTAATATTAGCTTTGGTGATAAAATTAAAGAAAAATTAATTCAATAAATCCTTCGTATGAATTTTAATCATGTTACTATAGTTTTTTTAGCAGGTCCTTATAGTTTCCTCGATTATATTCACTAGTTCATACTTCATATATTCATACCATTTTAATTAATGTTTATAGGTTCAGTATTCATTAATGTCTTTTTTTATTTGCTAAAATATAAGTATCTTCTTATTATAAGTAATCATGTTTGAGGCAATGCTAGATAATTTTTTAATGGGAATTTGAGTATTGATTCATCATATTATGATTACCTAATTCTTTTAGTTAAACTCAACCATTGATGTCATGTTGTTTTCCAAAAGAAGACTCGAACCCAACTAAAACGAAATTAATATATAGGAGAATTGAATCTCATATACTTATTATTAACTAATGTCCTCAAATAGGTAGGACATGAATCCAACAAGGAAAATCTTGACAAACCTTCATTTACTATAGCATCTTCAATGTAGTTTTGTTCTTTTAAAATATGTTGAAGTTTCAGCTCCTGTGAATGCCTTGTTAAATTCTAAATCTAAACAAACATAAAGCTGCACATTTTGTTGCTACTGCTTTTTTCAACATATTCAACATATTATTAGCATATGATTTAATATTCAAGAAAAACCTTATTGAATCATATATTCCAAGAAAGTTTTAGATCATTAGAATGGCCTATTGCTCTACCTCAAGAAAGTTATAGGACCAACCGTTAGGGTCTTTTAATGAATTTTTTCTACTAACCACATGTATTTTTTTATTAGAAGTAATTTTATTCAAAGTACTATCAGGCACTAAATATGGATATATCTCTTAACTGGGATTTGAACATATGTTCGCTATGTTGTGAGGGACTAACCCTTTTCACTAGACAGTCTAGTCTCAAACCCCGTTGGTCTTTTTTTTTTAGAGTCCATGTGATATCCCCTAACCAATAATTAGAGACTAATTATCCTGAGGCGTAGATATTATCGAAGTGGATTTTATCTCTCATAACAAAGTATTTTTTATGTACATACCCTAATTCAAACCTAGGACATTATGTATAAAGGATCTAACTATTTATCAACTGTGTCCAACTTTATTGGTAACCCTATAGGTATTAATAATCCTGTTGGTCTTTTAGTTGAATTGTTTTGGAGAACAATGGGCCAACTTAACTAAGTAAATCCTAAAATATAGCCCCATTGGGCATTTTAGTCTAAATTAGAGCTAGTAAAACATTTTATCATAGGCGGGTTCAGCTTGGCTAAAAACGAGCCCGTTTTGTGGGTGGGTTGTGTTGGATTGGCTCATTTTTAAATGGGTCAGCCTGCCAGCACATTTTTTTAAAATTATTAATATTATTATTTATTTTATTTAAATATTACTTTGAATACTCTCATTATCAAAGATTAGTCAAGATTGTTACTTATTTATTGATATGTGTTCACATATTATAATTAATTAGTATTATATTAACGTTTATTTAGATTTATAGTTGTAAAATTTAAAATATTTTTTATAAATAATAGAAAATTTTAAAAGTATAATATTAGCAATTTTTTAGTATGCTAATATGATATTAAAAAAAATTATTAATATTTTAAAAGTTTATAAATAATTTTTAAAAAATATTGAAAAAAAAGTGGCAGACTAGCTGACCACTTAAACAGGTCAACCTATTTTATGGCGGGTTGATCGTTTTTCTTCCTCTAGTCTAAACTCTAAACACATTATTTCATTTGGTTCAACTTCTCACCAAGGGACAAGCACTCATTTGGGTGGATTTTTCTCAATTTATTCGGGTTATTCTTACAAAGAGGCAATGCCAACCTTTTATATTTCGTTCTAATTTACTCATATGGATTTTTTTGCCCATCATTTAAATTGTTGTCATTTATACTCAAATTCATATTAAAAAATATATTTAATAATACCTTAAATATGATTACTTTTAATAAGATAATACTTATATTTTAACAAAAAAAATACTAATAAATATTGAACCTATTAATTTTAATTAAAAGATTATGAATATATGAAATATGAACTAGTAAATATAATTAAGGAAATTATAAGGACTTATTAAAAAACTACAATAACCTGATTAAAAATCACACGAAGGATTTATTGAATTAATTTTTCTTCAATTTTATCACCAAAGCTAATATTAATCTTATGTGACTTTTGTTATTCTCTTTCTTCTATTGCTAAAATTTTCCACTCTTAGGTCTCTTCATAAGCATTTGATACATGACACAGCAATGAATTTTTAAGGGCAGCATTATACTACCTTATATTCTTATTACGAGACTCTTCTACATAGTTACCTTTATAAGGTTTTGATTTCGTTATCGCCAGGCAATCACGAAGAAAGCTATAGCATTCACACCCAAGGCAATGTCAAAGAAACGCAGTGTGGTGAAATGAATTTGTTTATTAAAAAATACAGTATACATAATTTATTGGAATTTGTATTTTTTTTTGGCAAAAATAAGAAGAATAAATTTTTCTAAGAATACATTAATTTTTTTAAAAAAATAAACATATAAATTTAGGGCCAAAAAATAAAAGAGATTATAATTTCAAAATAATAATTATAGACTTCATATATTTCAAATAAACAAATTTTAAATAAAAATAAAATTTTCCATTTACGTCTATCCAAGACAAATCTTTAGTTTGCTTTTAAGAAATGAGAATTACCTGTTCCTCATTTTAGGGTTTTGGACTTGAGCCGCCGCCACATAATGAAAGGATATTATTGTCAATACGGTATTAAAGCAAGGGTTGTTTTGTAAACATAATAATATATAATCCCTCTAACCCTACCGAGTCTTATTCTCTTGCGCTCTGTTCAATTCACTAGTGGCTGTCCCTCCCTTGCGGCTAAGCTCTTTGCTCTTCCCTGTCTCGCAGGTTCGATTTCTGATTCTGTCCTCCTTCTATGCCTTTCCTTCAATCCATGGCTTCAGCACTCGATCGTTTCACTATATCATTCTGCATGCTATTTGTTACTCCATGTTTTTTAATACAACATAATTTTCATTTCATCTGCTATTTGCGCTTGTTGGTTCGTTCTTTTGTTTCGTTTTCTTTCCCATAGACTCATGCCTGTTAGAGTAATTTTTATTTATGGAGTTGATGATGATTGGATTTATGGTTTTTATGATGTCGTTGGGATGTTGCTGTTGATATGATTCCGATATGAAGTACAGATCTGGAAGTGGATTTAGTTATTCATGATTTTCTGTTGATTGATGAGAATCTATCTTATGTAAAGGAAATTGGGGATTTTCCCCGGCTTGTCAACGTTATTACATATGTGTACGTGACTGGCAGATGCAGATTTTCTTATTTAACCGTTGTATCGCATTTAGTTGTTAGCTTTTGGGTCGTAACTAGTCATTTAGATCTGCCAGAATATGCGTCATAAAAAATGACAATTTCCGTAAAATTCAGTGTTGTTCTAATTTTAAGTATTATAATATGAAAGCACGATCATCAGTCGATGTTCAATTTCATTATCAGTAGTTGCGACTCAACGTTCGTGATGCTTCCAAGTGTGAAATTTTTGAATATGCTTTAATACCGTGGTCTTAATAACCTCTGTTTTTTTCTTGAGCAGTCCATTTTTGCCTGAAGTCTAGACGGTATGGGCAAGGAGAAGACTCACATCAGCATTGTGGTCATTGGCCATGTCGACTCTGGGAAGTCAACTACCACTGGACATCTTATCTACAAGCTTGGAGGTATTGACAAGCGTGTCATCGAGAGATTTGAGAAAGAAGCTGCTGAGATGAACAAGAGGTCATTCAAGTATGCGTGGGTGCTGGACAAGCTCAAGGCTGAGCGTGAAAGAGGAATCACAATCGATATTGCACTCTGGAAATTCGAGACCACCAAGTACTACTGCACTGTCATTGATGCACCCGGACACAGGGATTTCATCAAGAACATGATTACCGGAACATCTCAGGCTGACTGTGCTGTTCTCATCATTGATTCAACCACCGGTGGTTTTGAAGCTGGTATTTCCAAGGATGGACAGACCCGTGAGCATGCCCTTCTTGCTTTCACCCTTGGTGTGAAGCAGATGATTTGCTGCTGCAACAAGGTATTTAACTATACTATGGTTGCTTGGTGTATTGAGCATCTCTATAATAATTGCTTCCATTGTCAATTCCTAATGTGGTTTTTCTGTATTTGCCCCTGCAACAGATGGACGCCACCACCCCCAAGTACTCCAAGGCCAGGTATGATGAAATCGTGAAGGAGGTGTCATCCTATTTGAAGAAGGTCGGTTACAACCCTGACAAGATTCCCTTCGTTCCCATCTCTGGTTTTGAGGGAGACAACATGATTGAGAGGTCGACCAACCTTGACTGGTACAAGGGACCAACCCTTCTTGAGGCCCTTGACCAGATCAATGAGCCCAAGAGGCCCTCAGACAAGCCCCTGAGGTTGCCCCTTCAGGATGTGTACAAGATTGGAGGAATTGGAACTGTTCCGGTGGGACGTGTTGAGACTGGTGTTCTGAAGCCCGGTATGGTGGTGACTTTCGGTCCCACTGGACTGACAACTGAAGTTAAGTCCGTGGAGATGCACCACGAGGCTCTCCAAGAGGCTCTTCCTGGTGACAATGTGGGATTCAACGTGAAGAATGTTGCAGTGAAGGATCTTAAGCGAGGGTTTGTTGCCTCTAATTCAAAGGATGATCCAGCCAAGGAAGCTGCCAGCTTCACATCTCAGGTCATCATCATGAACCACCCTGGGCAGATCGGCAATGGCTATGCCCCTGTGCTTGACTGCCACACCTCCCACATTGCAGTCAAGTTTGTTGAACTTTTGACCAAGATTGACAGGCGCTCTGGTAAGGAGCTTGAGAAGGAGCCCAAGTTCTTGAAGAACGGTGATGCTGGTATGGTTAAGATGATTCCCACCAAGCCTATGGTGGTGGAGACGTTCTCCGAGTATCCTCCTTTGGGCCGCTTTGCTGTGAGGGACATGCGTCAAACGGTGGCTGTGGGAGTCATCAAGAACGTTGAGAAGAAGGAGGCTTCTGGAGCCAAGGTCACCAAGGCTGCACTGAAGAAGGGCGGCAAGTGAATGGGGCCTGCTGCTTTATCTATTGGAGCCATTCATGAAGCCTGCAATATAAATTTTCCTATTTGCAATTTATGTTTCCAGGTTCTGTGTCTTAGGTTTATTTTTTACTGGGTCAAGTTCTTACCTTTGTCTAGCAGCATGCATTCGCAGAACTGGCTTCTGGATCGACGGTGGCAAAGTTTTATTGTATTTTAATTTGATTTCGTGTAGCTGAGGGTTTCGTTTGTGAAAGCTGCGGTATTGTATAGGACTATTTTTATGCACTGCCGATTTGATGTCAAATGTGAACTTTTTATGTTTAAATTTTTTGTTCTTATCAATCCCTAACTTCTATGATCTCATTTCCGTACGTGGTGAACTATAATGTTGAGTTTATTTTCTCCTGATGGTGTTTATTTTTGTCTTCAAATTTTTTGAAAATTTTATACCGTCCACTTCTGATGTGTTTTAATATTTAATTTTTGGTATATGTTATGAGGCGAAGTAAAATAATATATGTACATTACAACAAATCATCCGTTAAATAGATATTTTACCGTGGTTCAATCTTGCAAAATGTGAGCATCTGAAATTATCTTTAGGTTATTGTCGTCTGTGTATGTGAAGGAATCTATCTATTTTTTTCTATCAACAAAGGAATCTATGTAATCGTAATCTGAAACATTTGCCTAATTTTGTCTAGTTTATTACGAGGTTAATAAATTACTTTGTAGTTTTAAATTAATAAAATTAAGATTAAAGTGACTGGTTATGGTCACAACGCACAGTTTTAGCCAATAGGAAAATTACCAGATTTTATACCATCGCCTACACTCATCGTGATCAACTGGATATGATTGGTTGGAATATATAACATTTATTCGGTGCTTATTGATTGTCGGGATATGATTATTCTTTGATCTCTCTTGTTAATAAGAAAGACAGTGAAAATACCTTATAATAAAATAATGACATTGAAAATAACAATGAGAACTTATATAATTCAATAATTATATTTTGTTTGTGATAAAAATGGAACAATATTTTGATTTTATAGGAATGCTTGGTTGAATTAAATGATATAAAATGGAAAATTACGATATTTTGGCCATATCATTGTAAAAAATGAAGTTATTTTTATTTTTAGTTTTAAAATATAGTCAAATAACCAATATAAAGCATTAATTTTACTTGGGTCAAGTTTCTTTCTTGTATCCATTTAATTGGAGAGAATGAGCTTATATCACCAATCTCATCTCTCAGACCTGCAATCCGCTAGCAGCCTTCAAAGAGTCTATACAATTTAATTTAATCCGAGAGAAACTCATAGATTTGCTTAATAATAACAATCCTGCAAGAATGGTTTGCAATTCCGCAGCATTTGGAGAGGTATAACCAGGATTTTGTTGAAATCCCAATGGCTAGTTGCCTTGATCATCTCGGGCTACTCGTCCACAAGCAACGTGCTTCTGATTGGTTACTGACCCGTCCACATCGACACCAACAAAATCAACTGCAGGTAAAGTCCATTTGCAGTATGCTCCATCTCAAAGGCATGTTCTGATCCACCAGCACATGAGTGCACTCTTTATGAACATAAAAGTTGGCCAGTGGTCACTTTAGTGAAAGACGGCAGTATTTATTTGAAAAAAATTATATTTAAGTTCTATATGAGCTATATGAGGAATCTAATTATAGAGAAATTTTATGAAATCATTAAATGACTGTAAAGTCTCATTAGACCTGTGATTAATTTTTTTGAATTATGAAATGATAGAATTGTCACTGGGAAAAATATATCAATTGTTATTTTTTCGCCCCTAATTATTATTTCGTCCTTCGGGAGTTGTCATTCCTATTGTTTAAGTTGTTATTTTTTTTTCTTACTTGAGTTTTTATTTTTTTTCATAGAATTATCATTCCTATTGTTTGAGTTATTTTTTTAAGGACAGTTATATTATTTTACAATTTAAAAAAATTAATCTCAAATCTCATAGAACTTTACAGTCGTTTGATAATTTTTTTAAACTTATCTGTAATTAAATTCTTTATATGTGACTTAAATATAATTTTTCCTATTTATAAAGGTTAAGATATTCTAAAGACTAGAGGCTAGCTGCGTCAAAGATATGTTCCATTGTAAATCTGTTTAATAAATTTAAAAACTTAAGACCAAAAATAATTCAGAACTTTAAAGAAAATTCTGCTCGCTCAATAAGTGTCTATTTGCTTGTTCTATTCTTCAAGATAATTCTTTTTTTTTTAAAAAAAAACAATCCATGATAACTGTCCACAACCAAAATACATGGATTTAGGATCTACTTTTATATACATGGTGAAATCTCATGGTACTCGTTCACAACAGTAGCTACAAGCTCCAAATTTAGAGAACGTTTGAATCTGCAAATGTCTGAATGCATATCAAATTAGCAATATAAAGATTCTTTTTTTTTTACTCCACCCCAAATTAGTTGTCCTTTTTACTTTAGATCTTGGACCATGCCAAGTCAAATACTAACTAGTGCCCTAAGGGACAATAGTTAGGATGTATTTGTGTATGTCCTAAATTTTTGCCAATAAAATTAAAGAAAAATAGTTGTAATGATAAATTTGGTAATTTTTAAAGACAAAAGTTTGCTTTGAAAATTATATAGGGTTTAATAATTTTTCATCATTGTAACAAAAAAAGTGTTTTAATTTTTTTATATATACCCCTCCGGTTATAAATATAAGACTCTTAGTTTATAGTATGATTTGTACTATAGATTATATCTTATATTTAGTGTGTGTTTGGATAAACTTTTGGAAAATGGCTTATAGAAAAAAATTGCTTTTTGACAGCTTATGGAAAATAGCTTTTAAAGAATAGCTTATGAAAAAAAAATGGTTATAAATAAATAAGTGTATGGATAGTTATTTTCAAAATGACTTTTTGTATTAGTAAATTACTAAAAATGATATGATTTTATTAAAAAGAGGAGAGATGGTGGAGAAAAGAGATGAGAGAGGGTGAAAAAGATAGAGGAGAGAGCGTAGAGAAATAAGAAGAGAGATGAGAGAGGGTAGAGAAGAGAGAGAAAAGAGAAAAGAGGAGAGAGGAGAGAAAGTATAGAGGAGAGAGGGTGGATAAGAGAGATGAGAGAAGAGAGATAGTGTAAGAAAAAATAAAGGTAAAATAGTAATTAAATAGTCCATAAGCTCTTTTACTGCTCCAAAAGCTAGTTCCAGTGGCTTATTCAAAGTCATAATTTTAAACCATGGTTTAGTTCAAAAATACTTATAGACAAATATGGCTATTTTGTTTTAATTTTTTTTCAAAAATTTTATCTAAAAAAGCTTCTAAAACTATGATTTTGCCTCAAACTAAACAGACCCTTAGGACCGGAGGAGTAGTGTTTAATAGAGGGTTTAAGGTTTGGTTTCTATAACTTGGGATTTTAAAATGTAGGGCTCAAGGTTTAACTAGTTTTGGTTCAATCTTCAGCAGAAAACATGCCATCATGTAGGACATATCACCATATGCTCTCTGAAAATGCTTCACTGGGGATTAAGGTTTCTCAAGGAACCTGAGAATCTTCTGGTAATGCATGGCTTTTTTATGGCTTAATTTTTATGGGATTGGAAGGGTAGCCTGTTAGTAGAAACGAAGGTGTGTTCTTCCAAAATGCTTGACCATTATTTAAGATAAAATATAGTCTGAGACCCATGTTTTATATATAAGAAACAGAGTAATAGCATGCATGTTTTGTCCAACGGACATGCATAAGTGAATCAGGTTTGACCTCCTACCGTTTATAATTTTCTGCACAGATTTGTTGGTTGTTATTGTAGTAGGAAATTTCCTTATTTGAATTTGACAACTAGTGCTTGTTTAGATTGATGATTTAAAATTTCAACTTTATAAAATAAGTATGTCAAAAAAGTTTTGTTGGTTTGCATAAATGAACTTATTGGAAACAAACCCAAACAAGCATGAGATTGAAAATTGTTTAGGGAAGGTACTATTGGCTCTGCAGGATCTATAGCGGCAATAATAATAATAATAACTCTTCAAAATTTCTCCACTCCAGACCTGTGTATCGCTAGAGAAGCAAGATTATTTAAGGATATTGAGAAGCATTTCTCCCCTAAATTATAATTCGTTTGCTCTCTAGTTATAACTTAATCTCTTATATGGTTGAAGAATGTTTTGAATTATTAAAATAATTGTAAAAGTAATTGCTTTTGGTAGGTAAAAAAAAACAAAAACAAAATAGATTGAAGATTGAGATGTTACAGAGTAGTAGTTAATAGTAAGATTTAAACGCATCTTATCTCACTTCTGGCAAATCTGAGAAGGAAAAAAAATTCCTCACAGAGCAATTTTCGTTGTTACTCGTACAAATGAATGTCACTGTAATGCCTTTATAAAAAGCCAAAACAAGAAGACTTGTGCTTTCCAAAACGAAGATGATTACATAATCACTAAACCTATTAGCAGATTAGCAGCTTGCCGAAAGCATTTACATTTACATGATTACATCCTCCACAAAAACACTCTGTTTTTAGATTTCACCAGTCACATAGTAAGGATTCCTTGAACTGTCGTATTTTCCTGAGACATGCTTCTGCTCTCTCCAGCACCAAATCCACCCTATCCTTCTTCTTCTTCTTCACCGACCTGTAACAGTCAGAATCTTCATCTGCACTACTACTCTTCTTCTTCCTCTTCCTCAGGTTCACGCAGCTCGATTTTGCTTCACAGAAAACATCTCACACTCAAACTGTATTATTAACCAGCACAACACACATAAGAAAACGGGGGAAAACAGAGAAACCTTGAGTATCTGCCATGGAAGAAGAGTGGAAGGAGGAAGGTTCTGAGAGATGAAGGACTTGAGCTCGAGCTTCAAATACTGGAAATGATTCGGGTAGAGGGATTCAAGCATTTCAAGCTCTTCTTTTGCCTGCTGCTCCATGTTTTTCTCTATGACAGTGACTGCAGAGTATATGGATGATGGAAGGATAAGAAAAAGGAAGAAAAATGGATATTAATAAAGGCGACAAATGGGTTTGGGATTTTTGGGAGGTGGAAAGTCGGGTCGGGGATGGATTAGGGTTTTTCATAGGTTATTAAATGAAAGCTACTTGTGTGTTCCCTGAATTACTGGGTTAGGGGATTTGATGGCATTTAATATTAA
Organism: Leucaena leucocephala; assembly: GCA_037074615.1. Lineage (NCBI taxonomy): Eukaryota > Viridiplantae > Streptophyta > Magnoliopsida > Fabales > Fabaceae > Leucaena > Leucaena leucocephala. The sequence goes on from CM073521.1 coordinate 31,380,285, forward strand.
CGGAAGAAGTGGTCTGCTTCTCTGTTCTATGGTACAACTCTTGGACCACGTGCTTTATCAGGATCAACGGGAGGATGTTTTGTAGCAAGAATAATAATTGATAATTTTTTTATTAATTTTAGGGCTTTTAAAAATAATTATTTTAATTTAAAAAAATAAAAAATATCTAAACTGAATTAATATATTTATATTTTTTAAAAATAAAATAAAATATAAATTATTTCATATGAGTCATATGTTAATTAAAATTAAAATATATTGAATTATTATATTTTAAATATATTCAGTTTAGGTGATATGATATTTTGAAATATATAAATATTTTTATATGTTATGATTAGATAATTGGTGGATTCGGGTATAATAAAAATCGTTCTACTCAAAATATTTTTTTTACAAAGAATTAAATTTGAAATCCATGAACTTATGTGGTTAAAACTCAACTCATTAGAATTAACTCCTGTTATTTTTCTAATATTATTACTTGCAATGTTTGATGAAGAATTCATTGAATACATTTTTACATGTATTAAACACGTTAATTTGTCTGTTAAAAATTGGTGTTTGTGGCATGCTAATTTAATAAAATTGTTGGATCATTGATTGAGACATTAGCTCATAATTTAATGATTGGATTGTGGTTGAATTGATCATAAATAAATTAATATATTCTATGTAATATATGCTTGAAATAAAAAAGAAATAATCATCTATAATAATAAAAATAAATATTTAAACTTAAATAAATTTAATATATAATAAAAAAACATAACATCCATATTTTTTTCTATAATAAAGAAAGAAAGAACAAGATGCGAGTCACCTCAGTAGCTACTTCTTTATAAGCCCTTGCATCCCCTTTCGAAGTCAAGATTAGGACATCCTTATTTCAATTTTAAGGTTTAGTATTAATTAAATTTGATTTGTTTAAAAAATTGAGATAATAAGTGATTGATCTTATTTGTTTAAAATTAAAAAATACTAAGAATAATTATTGAAAGTCATATCTTTAGACTTTTTTAGCAATCTTAAGATTTTAGATTATTTAAGGGTCAGATGATAACACTTTAAGAGTTGGTTTGGCACGGGGTATTTAGGGGAAAGGTAGGAGGAGGGGAGGGATTTTGCTTCCCTCCCCTTGTTTGGCTCATTGGAGGGGAGGGAAATTTTTTTAAAATTTTCCCTCTCCCTCCAACTTTACTTCCCCTCCAAAATTGGGGAAATTTAGAGGGGAAATGATATATTATTATTTTATAATATTAATATACCCATAATTTTTTTAATATCTTAATATTACCCCTATATTATATTTTATTAAAATATTATATAAAATAATATAAAATAAATTTGTCTATTTTCCTTCCCCTCCCTTCTTGAACCAAACAAGGTAATATGAAAATTCCTCCCCTCCTCTCCCTTAATATTAATCCAAATAAGGTAATAATAAAATCCCTCTTTTTCCCTCCCCTTATTTCCCCTCTATTAAAATCCCTCCCCTCCGTTGAGCCAAACACACCCTAAGTGTTTCTTTTTATATTTAAAAATAGATATTATAAGTTTTCTAAATAGTACTAATTTATAACTTTAGAGATATATAGAATCAGATATAGATTTTTAAAATTAAATTAAATATTTTAAGTGGTTAATTGTAGTTATTGGAAAAATTTTATATCTTAGTATTAGAGATTATTTTCAATCTAGGGACACGTAGGTTATGCGCTACCACGCTTTCGCTGCGCCACTATGATTGGTAATATTATTTTAAATCTATTTATTTACAACCTCATTTTTATGTACTATTATTATTGAGAGGAACTTCATTTGAACTCATCCTCACTCTTGGTATATTTTCATTCTCAGAACGTGTGTCTCTTGTGCATCTCATCCTTAGAATGTAGGTCAATGCAAAAATCATTGGAGCTCAATCGCCATGTGTCTCCATCATGTGCATCATGCATCAATCACTGGAGGTAGATGGCCACTCCCACCTCTCCCTTCCAGCAGAAAGAAGTAAAAATCCCTAAATCCCTTGACAATTATTTTATAGTTAATAGTTTAGATCATATATTAAATATAAATATATTTTTTTAATAAAAATCTAAACATTAATTTATTAGCTTTTTTTACTAAATATAATTACTGGTGAAGCTCAATGCAATAAAAAAAGTAATGAGTGAATTATACTTGATACTCGCAGAAGGGTTCACCTCCTCAAAATCATCCACCCGTCTGCTAGCTCGATCCTCTCTAACATCTATCAAGAGTCCTTACATCCATGTTGAATGGTAGGAAAAAAAAAATCCTAGGGATTTGATTAGAAATTAGAGAAAATTATAAGGATTTTGGGATTATATTTTTCTTTAACTCATATTATTGTTAGCTTTTATAATTTAATTTAATTTTTATAATTTTAAATTATATTTTTTAATACGTATAGCTCGAATGTAATATATGGGTCAGAATCAAAATTCGTTAAAAATATAAAAATTAAAACTAAAATTATCAAAAAAGAGAAATAAAGGTTTTTATCTAAATATCAATAGATATATCTCAATTGAGGAGCTTGAGAGACACACATTTGTTTGTGTAAAATCTAATTTTTCTCTCTCACGAAATTCAGTGTAAAATCTTCTTTTCCATCTAACATAATATAGGAATGGATTTTTTTAGATAAAAATGGAACTATCCGTTTAAGTCTATCGAAGACAAATCTTTTGAGAAATACCAATTCGGTGTTCCTCATCCTAGGGTTTTGGTCCTGGGCCCTCGCCACATAAATTAAGGCTATAATTGTCAATAAAATATTAAAGCGAGGGTTGTTTTGTAAACGTAACATTATATAAGCTCTCAAACCCGGTCGAGCCTCGTGCGCTTGCGCTCTGTTTACATCCCTTGCTCCATTGCGGCTAAAAAGCTCCTTGCTCCTCCCTGTCTCGCAGGTTTGAGTTCTGATTCTGTACTCTTTCTATGCCTTTCCTTAAATCTATAGCTTCAGCACAGCGTTCTTTTCACTGGATCATTTCTGCAAGCTATTTGTTCTTTCATTTTTTTTAATACTAACATAATTTTCATATCATCTTCCATTTGAATGCGCGGTCGTTTGTTCGTTCTTTTGTTTTGTTTTGTATCCCATGGACTTGTGTAAGTCTGTTAGAGTAATTATGTTATGTACTTGCTGATGAATCGAATCATGCTTTACATTATGTCGTTGGGATGTTGCTGTTGATATGATTCCTATATGAATTACAGATCTGGGAGTGGATTTAATTATTAATGATTTACTGTTGATTGATTAGAATCTTTCTTATGTAAAAGAAATTGGGGATTTTCTCGAGCTTGTAAAGGTTATTTCATAGGTGTACGTGACTCTCAGAAAGCTTGTATTTTGCTGATATGGGACTTACTGCGTTCGAAAAAATGCCGAACTGAGATAGAGGGCTAGCTCAGAGAGAGGAAAGGGTTATCTGATTGTTTAGTTAAATGGTCACCCGCCTGGTGAAATTTCTAACAAAACATCGGGTTAGTCACTTTATATGTGTTCGATCAAAAATGACATCTTCCCAGTATGTAGCTTCTAGGTCTAGAGACCCCACGTTTGAGAAGCTAATGGACAAGTACAATAACCTTCTCAAAGTTATCGCAATTCAGGATCTTATCCTTGCACACCCAAAGAAGCAGTCAGTTTCGGTTGAATTTCTCTCCAGACTCTCCCAAAAGCTCCATCTCAACCGTGGCGCCACCGCTTTTTTATGCAAGTACCCTCATATTTTCTGTATTTTCTATGAACCAAGTAAGTCCCAACCATTTTGTAAATTAACTGATGCTGCTCTTGATATTTCCCATCATGAAGCAATAGCCATTATTGCTTCGATACCTGCTGTTGTTGATAGACTAGTCCGGATACTGTCTATGTCTGCATCTAAAATGGTACCTCTTCGTGCCATCTTCAAGGTTTGGCGGGAACTTGGGCTTCCTGATGATTTTGAGGACTCGATAATTTCTCAAAATCCTCATATTTTTCAATTGTGTGATGCTCATGAACCAAATACTCATTTATTGAAATTGGTTGATGTGCTTCCGAACAATCAATTTACAGCAGCGGTTGAGAATTGGAGGGTTGTTGAATGTTGTAAAGAAGATTGCAAGCTCGATCGGATGGAAATGCAGTTCAGTTTCAAACATGCATATCCTCCAGGGATGAGGTTGAGCAAGAGTTACAAGGCCAAGGTGAAGAAATGGCAGAGTTTGCCATATTTGGGGCCATATGAGATGATGGGTGAGAAGAAGAAATCCAAGGCTGGAATGATGGCTTTAGAAAAAAGAGCTGTGTCAATTGTTCATGAATTTCTTAGTTTGACAGTGGAGAAGATGATTGAAGTAGAGAAGATAAGCCAGTTCAGAAAATGGTTTGGGATTGACTTGAACATAAGGGATTTGTTCTTGGATCACCCAGGGATATTTTATTTGTCTACTAAGGGAAAACGGCACACTGTATTTTTGAGGGAAGCTTATGAGAGAGGGTGTTTGATTGAACCGAATCCTGTGTATGAGGCAAGGAGAAGGCTTCTTGATCTTGTTGTTTTAGGACGTCGGGGTCTACATGCTGTTAATTCCAAGTACCAGGATCAAAGGAGTAGCAATGAGGATGAACAAGAGGATAGCCGAGAATGATATGACTCATAATCACCTTGACCGGAGCTTTACGACCCTTGCAACAAGAATGATGTTCTATTTGCCATGTCGCTGGACTTTCTTTCATGTTTATGTTCCTTCTGCTGTTGGTTCAAGGTAATTCATTCCATGAATAACTCTTCCTTTTAGTAGGTTGAATATTTCAACTAGTTAAGTTCTCAAATTCTTGCTATTGTCATTAAGAAAGTTGAATAAGAACTCCTTTTCAAAATATATTGAAAGAACTCAAACTGTTAACAAGTAGAGTTTGAATTACTCCATTAGCATATTGGAGTATGTTTGTGGGGCAGGATCACTTTAATGAAATGAATAATGCTTCTGGATAATTATCCTATTTAACGAGAGCTTTCAGCGCGAATGGTTGAAATGTTGTTTTAATACTTTTTCGTTGTGTTACTGTCTTGATTTGAGCCTACAATCGATGACGTGTGATTTTAGTTTTCCTTCTGTGACATTAAAAGGATGGAAAAGTTCTATACGCCATCTACTTAGAATTAGAACTTTTGATGCAAAGACAACATACAATGCCACAGTTCCTGAATCACGAACCTGACGAGGAGAGGAGACGAGAGGCTGACGAACTGACGATGGCGAGGAGATGGGGAGAGGCGGCGATGGGCGTTAGGCCTTCTAAGCTTCTAAATAATATACTACAAAACCATTGAGTACAGACCCTTTCGGCCAACTTTGGAGATTTCACATCTAAGTGTGTAGTACTTATCTTCGCCTGTCAATATATCATATCAATATATCATATATAAAAGTGATAGCAAGACACTTTTCATAAGTAGTGCAACTAACCTAAGATGAACAAAAATGTGTAGTTAAAATAATGCAAGGTAGAAGACTCGTGCACAAACACAGAACCATATAATAATATAAAAATAAATTGAACATGAATAAAATCAGTTTACTGAAATCAGACATTTAAGGGTTAAGATACAATTTTGCTACGAAGTTTTCACATTCGGAATTTTTTTTAAATCCATGTTATCCCGGGAGTTATAAAAATTGTAGCAATGTTGCCGTTTAAAATATTAAATTTGACTGTTAAGCATGACTAATATGCATATATGGCAGTCCATACATGCCAACTCACCCTGCCTCAACCTAACCCTTCCTTTCCGGCCACTCTCAAGAAGGTTCATCTCCATCCTTTTTGACCATCTTTTGTAGCGCGTTTTTTTTTTTACTTACCCCAAGTTTTACTGGTGGAAAAAATACAGAAATTTGTAACTTCAAAAAGAGTTTGTGAGCTTCTCAATCGAAAAACCCTGCTCTTAATCATCCCCCAACTTCATAAAATAGCTTACTAACTATCTCCAACCACTTCAATGTCGCATTCATTGCAAAAAACGGGTCATTAAACACAATTACAAAAATCTTATTCCAGCCAAGAATCATTAGAGGAAAGAAGTTAAACATTTTGTCACACATAAATAAAGACACTTGAGATGAGTTTGAGATGAAGGGTATATGTATATGGGTTTGAAAAAATGTATATGGGTTTCAAGAAACTGATGTGTAGAGAAGTTCGAAGCTTGGAAATCCACACAAGATTATATACCTCATGAAGCTCTTCGAAGTGTTTCCCAACACTATGGACCCACCATTCAAGAGTGTTCTGAGATGGACCAATTTCAACTTGTTCCGTTTCAGCGTTGAGATTGAATCAAACACAGCAAGCCGTTTCCGATTACTACAGAGGATTATTCAGATCTGGGCCGACTTGGTTGCAAACTGAGTCGAATAGGCCGAATCTCCGGCCACCAGAACAGCCCCCTCCTTGCATTAAGTCGTCGACGCTACGAAATACTTGGATGGCCTTGGCAAGAACTATCTAGGGAACTAGCACAAGATCCAATTCCTCCTGTAGCAAATGACTCGGATCACTCTATCTAGGGAACTAGCACAAGATCCAATTCCTCCTGTAGCAAATGACTCGGATCACTCCTCATAAGTCAGCTGTGGATTCTTGAGGATGCCCCTCAGTTTAGTGTTAGAGAAAGAAAATCGGTGAGGAAGAGAGAGGGAGGAAGGGGTTATGCTCTACGCGGTTGCATGTATGGAATGTTGATGAAATTTAATATTCAAAATTAAAATTTTAAACGGTAAGGGCAAGATTGATAGGTTTTTATGGCAATATTACTCTTAAGAAAAAATTCCACGGCTAACCAGTTTCATGTTAGAATTGTACTTTAATTACATGACTTTTGAAATCTTCTTTGAAGCCACAAATTGGTCAACCGCAAAGAAAGTAGAAGATTGAATCCCCTCAAGGGTTTGGTTTCCGTTTCCTCCAACTTGTTTGGACAATACCAAGACGCAAACTTTGTCTTATTCTTTTACCCAATAAGATCAACTCTGAATTAGAGCTTTGTAAATAGTAAAGTTCGTGGCAACCGTGATTATCAGTAGGCAGTAGCCATCCACCCATACCCAACGTTTCAACAAGCAAATAGAAACAGGAAAAGAAATGTACCTGACATCATTTTTAATATAATATTATTGAAAAATATTAATAAAAATAATTTAAAAAAATATTAAATATAACATATATATTTTATATTTAATACTAAAATCAATTCTTTCTATATTAAAGACAAAAAAGTAATATACTAAGTTTATTTAAAAAAAAAACCGACACAAACGTAACAAAGTTAGCTTTACTCATAATAACAATATTAATAATATAAAGTTTTATTTTAACATTTATCGTATTTTCTAGAATATTTGTTATCATTTTTATTATTATATCCGGAAAATTAAATTTTGATATAAAGTTTTATTTTAACATTTATCGTATTTTCTAGAATATTTGTTATCATTTTTATTATATCCGGAAAATTAAATTTTGATATAAAGTTTTATTTTAACATTTATCGTATTTTCTAGAATATTTGTTATCATTTTTATTATTATATCCGAAAAATTAAATTTTGATATAAAGTTTTATATTCTAGAATATATAGTTTTATTTTCTAAAACCGACACAAACGTAACAAAGTTAGCTTTACTCATAATAACAATATTAATAATATAAAGTGAACTGACAGCAAAGTTAGCTTTACTATTAATAATACAAAGTTAGCTTTACTCATAATAACTATATAAAATATATAGTTTTGTTATCGTTAATTTTTGTCTGTTAATTACAGCAAACCAAAATGAACTGACACATTTTATATTTTATATATAGATGAATAGAGGGGTTGAATACATGAGTTATCTTTTTGTTTACTTATTTAAATTGGAAATAAAAATATAAATCAGTGAAAGTATAAACTATAAGAGGAAAGGCCGCCACCAGGACCCATTTTCCGAGCAGGGGATCTGCACTGGCCTCCAGTTTCCATAGTTCCAGCCTTCCAGGGGTTTTAAGTGTTATACGTAGTTGTAATTTGTAGTTCGCAACTTCATCTTCATCTTCATTCTTTCGCACCCTTCGTTCATGAACCGAATGCCATCATAGTACGATTCTTCCTTATAGCAACTCGAAAAATCGAGGATAATCAACTATGTCCTGCGATAAGGTACGGTTTTTTTTGGCTATCTTTGGAACTCAAGAAATCGATTCTTCCTTATAGTGTTTGTAAGTAAGTTGGTATTTCCAGTTCCGAGTGGACCCTTGTGGTTGTGACACTTTTTGTTGAGCTTTATCACACACCGGTGAGAATGTTTCTAAATATGTTCAGGTTGTACTTATAGATTGTGGAAACGCGGTAGAACCATTACGTGCGAGGAAATTGCGACGTATGAAAGAATCTATATTTCATGCTTTTTTTTCCCTTGCTTGGGCCAAGAACCAATATTTGAGATTGGAAGAAAGAGTTGGTGTAGTGCTTTGTCTTTAGTCAGGCTCTTTATGCGTGCATTGTAAGCTGCTCATAATGATGGCTTCCTTAATAATGATGTTCAAAATCATCTTCAAACAAACAAGAAAGAAATATTCTATTGTATTTCTTAGATCATTATGCTCATAGTTCAATACTGTTCCAGAGTTTTTGCCTGCTGGATTTAAGTTCGACAATCCTTAATGTTTCTAGTGGTAGAATATGTTTGTTTTGTGGAATTATCTTTTCTGCATGTTGTGTTGTCTATATCCTCATTTTCACTCTTATTCACACACTCAGTAACACAGTTAAATACCAGAAGACGATGTTTGTCCTGGATGCATTGTTACAATATCAGCTATCACCTCTAAAAAAGTTACAAATTTTGTATTATATATGGTGTTCTATCAGATGGAAACAGCAGGTGCACCAAGTTCAGATGGTAGAAATAATAATCCAGGAAATGCTGATGGCTCTGCCACAGAAGTTGAGGGTTTTAGGCATCACGTTGAAGAGATGATTTTGAAGATTGATAAGGTATGTTCTAGAAGAGGAAGTCGTTATGTGTCAGAAATGATAATAAGTGAAGTAAGTTGTTTGATTGTTAGTTTTAGTTGGAAGTATAACCAAATGAAATACAATTCCTTTGTTACTGTAGCTGGTATATTTATGCGCCAGACGAGTTGCAGGAGTGGTTGAATCATCAATGAATTTCTGTTTAAGAACTTTTTTGTCTAGCACCTCGTATCAATCATGATCTATCATGCTCCGTAAAACCTATTCTCACCCCAAAATTAACTGCGCATATTGCAGTTCCTTTTATACAATGGCTGATGAAAAAATTGTGCTACTAGCTGATACCTGTTAGAAAACAATCAGATAATATTTGTATTTCAATAAAATGTTTTTGTCAGTTTGGTTGTTGAGCTGCTTACCAGAAATCTTTCAATTTTAATAATCTCTTTTTACTGTTCAATGGCTTCTCTTCAGGAGTGCATTTCCTTTCACAAGGTCACAAGATATGCAAATTAATATAAAAATTAAAATCTATGGAGCATGAATAGTGTGGCTCCTCTCATGCTTTGTGTAACCTTTTTTTTTTTTGGTTGGATCTTTTTCCACACATTGTATAGCTCCATGCAACTTTTTTTATGCATTCAATATCACTTAACATATTCCAATAGAATTTAAATGCTAGAAAAGTTAAGCCCAATGTTTCAGGAACTTTTAAGTTATTATCCTTATGTGCAGGGGAAAATATCTCGTTATCTAGAATAAAGCACAATATAATAGTTTTTGTTTCTGTATTTTGATCCTTTCTTTATTGCATAAAGTGAATTATACAATAGAACAGCCTTACAGTGAATTAGAAACAAAGGACTAGGGAAGATGGTATGTAAGGGTAAAGAAATTACTTCTTTAGGTGATACTTCAATAATAAATGGTATATATAGAGATTAAAATGCTATCATATTTTAACTGCATTGTTCTTGAAGTTTGTTTATAGATTTACATTTGTACTTTTCCTGCAGCTTGAGCAACGGTTAAATGAGATTGAAAATTTTTACTCAAACATGAACAAGAAGCAAGCAAACACATCAAAGAGTAGCTCTGCTACTAAAGATAAAGATAAGGACAAACATGTACCAAGTATTAAGAAAAAACAACAGGATGCATCACATAAAGAAGCTGCTGCGGCAAAGAGAATGCAGGATCTTATGCGCCAGTTTGGCACAATATTACGTCAGGCAATGCAACCTATCTGTTATAATTTGTTTACATATGCTTTGGTTGTGGAGTGTGCTATCTGTGTGAACCTCTGTTTTGTTGGCTGGTTCTCTATAATCAGGTTTAAAGTGTTATGTTTGGTCAATTGATGAGGGGTTTATGAAAATGACATATGGTTATATTTGGTGTAGTTATTTTGAGAAGCCAGCTTGAGCTAACTCAAGTTGAATGTGCTCAAAGCATTTAAAAATATTGTTTTTGTTTATTTTGACAATTCTATGCTATCATTAACCACCTTGTTTATTCCACGGATCCAAACACTTTTTTTTTTTTGTATCATCTGTTTTAGTTTATAACAATACTAAGTAGCCTCATAAAATTATCATTTGTAATTTTTTTTTTTTACTTTTAATCTCATTTTGTTCATGCACTTATGCTTTGTGTCTGTTCTCTCTCTCTCTCTCTCTCTGTGCAATGGAAATTTAGCCCAATTTTTTAGCTATTTATTTCTTCCATTTAAATTATAGGAAAACAACTACATTTGACCTCTTGAACTAAAGAAGATACATGAAGTGTAATGTAATGGTAACTTGAGTCCTTGCTATATCTTTATTGTCATTAAATTTTAGATGAGATTAAGCCTAACGTATTAAATGTCTTCTGATATTTTGAATTGCAAATCAAGTTCCCTAATTATTGATCTCTTTCCATCAGATCACACAACACAAGTGGGCGTGGCCCTTTATGCAACCTGTGGATGTGGAGGGGCTTGGTTTACATGACTACTATGAGGTATATTTCAATATTCTGTTGTAAACTTCGTATGGGTACATCCTCATTTGTATGGCCTTTTTTTGGTTATTACTTGAGAGCTTCATTTCATGTCTTTTAATTTTCTTTATTTAGAGGATTTCTTATCTTTTTCTTGTAACTCATTTAGATTCTCCTGTGATGTATTTTACTCTAATAGTGAATGAATTTGAATTACTTATAAGATATACTTGCTAATGGCATTTAATTGACTGAGTAAACGTTTTGTCCAGTATTAGTTGTTCTGGGTATCTGGTTGATTCTCATAAGAGGATAAGTAGTATCTGGTTGGCAGCCTTGAAATAGAGTAGCGTGGTAGACGTCACATCAATTATTCAGAGCTGATATTTTGGATGTATACAGATATGTCTGTTGCTACTAACTTAATTTAACTAATAAATTTTGCTAGTGGATGACTGAACTTTAATTAATCAGCAAATGACATTAGTTAGAGTAGAGTGGTGATTGTCATTGTGCCAGGCAAGAATCTAGAGCATGTTTCTGTGTCTAGCTTCTTATTGCCATCTGACTGTAAGGTCAGGTGCTGATGGAAACATATTGGCTTCTAACATTTGGGGTGGGGATTACACTGTTGGATATCTCTTGTTGATGATCTCAGAACTCTTTGCTTAGGCAGGTAGAGAAGGCATGCAATGGAAGATATCAAATTTGTAGTGATTTTACATCTTTTTTTTAATTCTTCAGTGTACTGTTTTTTTGGATTGTTTTATGCTATGTGTTTCTTTTGTGAATTCTTGTTAGTACAAGTCTTCTGCGTTGACTTTTTCCTATAAGTAGTAATCAAGTGTACAGTTTGTGCCTTTTCAAATGATGAAACGTACTGTAGGTTTCTGTTATATAGCAATTCTGTGAAACATGTTATTCGCTCACCTTGTTGCATCAGTTGTGAATTATTTTGCGTATATTAGTTTGCATTTGGTCTTTGATTGATTTGCTGTAAATGATGCGTGCTAGGTTATTGATAAGCCTATGGATTTCGGTACCATTAAGAATCAGATGGAGGCTAAGGATGGCACTGGATATAAAAATGTCCGGGAGATATGTGCTGATGTCAGATTGGTTTTCAAGAATGCTATGAAATATAATGATGAGAGAAGTGATGTTCACGTTATGGCAAAAACTTTGCTGGAAAAGTTTGAGGAGAAATGGTTACTACTTCTTCCGAAAGTCACCGAAGAGGTAACTTAACGAATTACTTTCCCCAAGACCAATTATCGTGTGGAATAGAATTTGTCTATAAATTGAGATATGTTTTCTGTTTCATTCTAGAGACTCCTATGTTATTTTTTTCAAAAAAGAAAACCGATAAATTTGTATCATTAACGTCAGTTTCTTGATGCATTAATAAATCATGTGGGGCTCTTAATTTATAGGGAAAAAGAAGAGAAGAAGAAGAAGCAGAAGCACAAATAGCCATGCAGCTTGCCCAAGAGGCTGTTCATGCCAAAATGACTAGAGACTTGAGTAAGGAGGTATTAGTTTTACAACTTTATTGAGAGGTACTGTTTTGAACTGCAAGAAAAATTACTCAAAATCTATGCTATTTTCAAACATAATGAAGATACTTATTCTTGTTTAGCTAAAATCTTTACTTGGGTCTGATGAAAGACGTTGCTTAAGATGACATTTGTATCTTACCAGCTGTATGAAGTTGATATGCATTTAGAAGAACTAAGAGAGATGGTTGCCAAAAGATGCAGGTTGGATGTATTGCAATTGGTTCTTTCTCCAAAAAAAAAAAAATACATGTATTTTCTCCCCTGCTCCTAAAGCTAAGGAAAATGGTTGCAGAAAAATGTCAACTGAAGAGAAAAGAAAACTTGGAGTTGCCCTTGCCAAACTATCTACTGAAGATATCAGCAAAGCATTGGAAATTGTTTCACAAGATAATCCAAGCTTCCAAGCGACTGCTGAAGAGGTGGATCTTGACATAGATGCTCAGGTCAATATTTATATCCCACGCCATGTCTCTTTCTATTTTTCCAAAAGGAAGGTTTTCTAATGTAGTCTTTGCCTAGTCTGTTCTACTTGCAATCGAGCGAGAGCCAATGATAAAAAATTATTAATCTGAATTATCACAAAAATGAATGCATATAATGGCATTTAGAAATAAAAAGACATGGTACCTGTGAAGACGAAATAGAGGTTCAATACATGAATATATGAATGTTGAGGATATGTATTAGAGACCCCTGGATCAAGTGTGACAAAAACTAATTGGTGAGCTTAGCTAGGCCAAGGGAGTAATGCCTCAGAGAAAAGATGTTCCATGATTCAGTTACAACTGTTGCAAGTTGATTCAATGAGCATGTTTGTAATTCTTTGTGTTCTTGAAGCAGAGTGACTCGACGTTGTGGAGGTTAAAATTTTTTGCAAAGGAGGCATTAGAGAATCAAGTAAAGAATTCAGGAAGTGTAGGCGATGGCACGGAACACCATAACACCAACAAACGGAGGAAAGATATATGCGATGCTATTGCCAAGACATCGAAGAAGAAGGCTAAGAAGCCCAATGAGTAATTCTAGGACTCAAAACAGAGGTATCTGAAAAGAGTTTTCCTTCCAAAATGCGAACACTTGTTTGGCTTTAGTCTCTTCAGCTATAGCTATTAGCTATTTCTTGCGGCTCCTTTTTAAGGCCTATGATTTTATTGATTGAGATCTCCTGGTTATTGGCTTATTGGAAGAGTTGGTTTTGGATGAAACACAATGCCATCGTGCCACCTTAGTGGGATAAGGTTTTTGTTGATGTTTCATTGAAATTTCAATTCTTGCTGTTGTCTCTTTGTTTATGTAACTATATTAGATGATGAGGTTAGGTGGCGCATGGGTCACCGCGGCACAGGCTCATGTAAACTTTAGGACTAGATATAATTACACGGAACATTGTATTTCCAATGAAATGGTGAAGTTGAAAACTTTGAACAGGAAGTGATATATATATATATATCCTCTGCATTTCCGATGTATGCCCGGCGTGACAATAATTTGACTTTGGGTAAAGGTGTATCAAATATATTAAATTAATTTTATAAAAATAATTAGTATTTAAAGGTGTAACTATAACTTAAACTAATTTTGGAAGTACAATTAATACTCTAAAATATATAAATTATTATAATTTTATTTTTTTGTTAATAAAAATATAATATTTTATTTAATACATGGCATATAAATTTTTTATTTTTATATATTATTATTAAAAAAATTACAATAGTAATTTGTCAACGAAGCGCACCTGAAAAAGAAAAAGAAAAAGAAACCAAAGTTACGGAGGCGACCTTAGTACCAACCCGAGTATATATGGAGGGGAAGGACTCTTTGTTAAAAACTTGAGTCAGAGCTGAAGAGTGAAGACACCACTTGCGACTGCTAGTGCAATTGCCAACTCAAGTTCCAGCGCCACAACCTCCGCGGGAGCAACTAAAGCAATTCCTTTAATATATGACTGGTAATATCTCTAATTATTTCTTCTTTGTCTCTGTCTCTCTCTATATTCTTTGGATTTATCTTTGTCGCTCTGGTTCTGAATCACCCAGGTCGCTTGATGATGCCATTGATTGTTGCATATTAGCTGTCAGGGTGCATTTGTTCGGATTTTAGCTATTTAACTTGTGGGTTAACCGTTAACGAGTAATACCCATTTTTCCTTTGGTTTATGAGCGGTGAGCAAGATTCATTTTATTTTTTTAGGTGAATAGTTTTTACTGCTAAGCTTACTTTGCATTGAACTGAATTTGGATAGAAAAAGAACAGAGAGGGAGGGAAGGAGGAGGAGATATAGCACTTGGATTTTATTACATATAAATGCCGCGAAATACCTATTTGTATCGGTTAAAAGGAAGCTTCTTTGAAAGCTCCATGAACAGAACACCAAAGGGATTCAAAAGATAATTTCTTTCCCCATTAGTCATCTCGAGTTGAACATTTAACAGGATATTAGTTTGGAAACGATTTCTGTTTTCCTTGTTTAAATTTTCTGGTCTCCATTCCAGCACTCCTACTGGAACGATGATAACACTTTGTACTCTACTGGAAGCAATCTAAAGTTTAACACATTTTTTAATCCCAGATTAAATTAGAAAACAACTTAGGTGTTTTGACAAGTATTCATCTTTACTTATTGTAATAAAATAAGAAAGCAACACAGTGATGTAGGTAGAATTTCAGAAGCAGTCATACCTTTGGTTTGCATGTTTCCTTAACATCTTGGAAAGAAATTATAATTTTAGAAGTTACTTCTACCGTATTTAAGTAATTTGATGAAAGGATGTGTGACATGTAGGTGAAATGCAGAATCATGATGCAAATCAGCTTCCTGTAGTGGATTCCTTGCCAGATGGGTTTGTTGATAGCACTACAGATTCGTCTGAGCAAGAGAAGCTGCTGAATAATTATAAGGAGAGTGATTCGTCAGATGTGGCCATTCTAATGACTCATCAAACGAGTTGGCTGTAAAAGAATATCAAAACAGTTATGGTAAGGAAGACTGGTGAGCAACTCAGAACAACTTTTATTCCCATATCTAAACTTCATACTTTTGGTGCATCAGATTGTTCAGTGGAGGTTCTGTATAGTAGATTGATGCAGCAGACAGAAAGTACACAGGTTACACCTTCTGTGGGTGATTTTCTGAGGTTCCACTATCCAGTTGCAGTGAGTTGAAAGATCAACAAGGAGAACGTCAAAGTTCGGAAAGAAGTAAATATCATTTGGCTTTATGCATATTGACTCTACATAGATGTTGTAACTACATGCTAATTAGGTTTACTCAACATGGAAGATGTATGATTAAGATCTTGATCTTGAATTGAGAAATTTCTTTATGATTTTTATATTAGATCATTCTTCATGTAGTGCCAAGGATTCATCTATTGATGTTTTGAAGTCTAATCCATGGTGATGATGTATAAGTTTTATTTGTTGGTCTTCTGTTCTTTCTTTTTCTTCATTTTCTCCTGGTAGACATTTATGCATTAGTATACTGCTGGGGACATGGGTTGACTTATTGATGGATTTTGATGATTATTTACTAATAAAAAAGTTTGATCTTACAAATTTTTGGCAAAAATGGATCAGGCTTTTGCAAACCCACTCAAAGATCTTGAAGCCAATGCTTTTCTCTTTATTCGTGTAAGCATATTGAATTTGTGATGCATTATTGGCCTCAAATTTTCACTCACTCAAAGCTATGTGCTCGATCAATAACTAACTCTTTAGATATATCATTTGCGATATTTGATAACTTCTTTGAACGCCCTTATTGTTCTCATCTACATCTCTGCCTAGGGCTAAATACCATTTGCTCAACTGTCCTTACTGAGGTCTCTAGCATTCTTCTTTGCACATATTCAAACCCCATAAATGATTTTAACATTTTATTGTTGATAGATCCCATGTCAACTCCCCCCTATATACAATTATTATGAATCTTGTCTTTCATTGTTTGACCACACATCCATTTCATTATACTTGACCTGCTACCCCATTTGTTTTGCTCTTGTTTTCCTTTTTAATGCTTGATATTCACTACCATATTGCGGTCACAAATGACTCCTGATACCTTCTTTTATTTCAACTACTTAACTTGTATCATATGCATAACATTTCCATCAGTTGCATTGTCATTTTGTAACATCTCCACCCAGCACTCTAGATCATAAAGTATGCATATTAGCAAATTTAGATTTTCATATTGGTCGGGGAGAACAATGAGTGAAATTGGGATATATTGCTTTTTTATATTTCTTTTTTGTGAATAATCCAAATTATTGAAGCTTGACCATTGAACAGTGCTACCCCTTTGTTAGGGCTAAAGATTTTTGGTATTCAAAGCAAAATGAATTGAACATGAGCTTAAATTATCAGTTGGATAATTGCAACAACAATTCATTGACTAGCACTGCTTATATTCCTTTGCACTGGTAGACCTTATACCACACCATATATCTTGTAAATCTTTGGTATGTTTTTGTAAACTGAAACCATCTATTGATTTCCTTGTATGCTTGAGCAAATAGCATGTTTGCTTTTTGTGCTCTAATGAAATGAATCAGTTAGGCTTGCCAATGTCCACAAACCCATTCTACATGCTAGCAGATCTCCATGTTTTAGTTTTGAGTATTTATTCCCCATCTGACAGTTTTGTTTTCTGAGTCTGGCATGGCTTTGTTGCCCTTGTTGCTCATTGCTGTTGCAGCCACTGGTGATTGTCTGTAAACAAAAGTTATACCTCTAAAAGATTCACATTCATCAGAGACTGCTGATCCTTCAAAAACCAAAAAACCTGTTAGTGAACCAACTCTGTTGATTCCCACACATTCATTCACACATTGACACATCAATGGCCAGCATATATTTTCTTTTTCCTATATCTTCTAAGTTATTGAATCCAACTTCCATATGAATGACTTTGTGGATTATGTTATTGAGTTATGTAAACATGTTTTGACTTTGTGATGCTTTACTATCGTTTCATGATTGCCTTTCTTTATTGTTACTACCCATGACATCTATGTGCAGGTAGCAGGGTGGGATTCAATAGTAATTTGTTATAAGTTATTAATTTTTTCTTGTTAACACATCGAGGAGTGGTAGTTCATGTATATTGAGAATGGATGCTTTATGAAAATTTAGTGAAAATCTAAACTAAGTGAGATCCTTGAACTTTCAAGAATCTAGTAGTGCATAACGAAAGAATAGGGACGGGAAGTGTTGAGTAACTTTTGCTTTATTTGGTAGAGGAAAGGAGCTTTAACTGTGAAATCCTAGGGAGTTGATCTTTTGTATCTGTCCCGCAACGTATGCAAAACGGGAATTGATCTCTCCTTTTACCTCCCAATATTGAGTAACAACAATCTCAAAAGAACTTAATTTTTCAGGAAGCTGCTGAAACAAAGTGAAAGAGCACAAAGCGTCTGTTAAGTCAGAAAAGGAGTTGTTAGAGTTTACACTGAAGTATCAACAAGTATTGGCAGAAAGAGATGCAGTTATGTCAACATCAACATTTTCAGCTTTTGATAATTATCTTTTGATCTTGAAAAGGGGTAAGATGAGGGGATGCAAATTGGTCCAGTTTCATAGACAGAAGATATGTTGAAGTAAAACACCCACATCTGCTGACAAATGGGCCCTTAGTATGAGAGTTGATAAGGTTCTGTGGAGAATGCTCCTCGTAGTAATTTGTGCTATTTCAAGTTTGTAACTTGCCACTTTTATTCAAAAAATAATAATTAATTTTTGAAATGGTTTGGAAATAATCTGTATGGCAAGATATGACCTGTAATTGTGTTGAGGCTTTATTTTGTCCATTAACTTTTTGCCTTTTTATTTGTAGCCCTTGCCGTGCGTAATAAGCTTGAATCACTGTGCAGGGAGCTACAGCGTCATAATAAAATGCTCATGGTATGTCTCTATAGCATCAAAACCTTTTGAACTGATTGTATAGTTTTCCAGATGCAGTTCACTCAAACAGTAGTTGCCTTTCATATATTATATTATGTACTTATGATCTGTTAACTTGCTGGAAACTTGAACCCTCTAAATAAATCACCGTATGTATTTGCTTTTACAATTCACTTCTGTTTGGAACTATTATAGCACTGGTACATCATCCACAATGCATCTTATGTCTTCTATTTGTGGCACCTATGACCTCTCTATGCCCCTCTTCGGTATCCTACTTACTTGAGTCACCTTCCCTTTCCTGTCATACATTTGTTATCATATCTCCTTCTTTTATGTGAGCAAACATGTTAAGTTGATTTTTACGTGGAAGGCACTGTTTAAAAGATTTCCTTATCACCCACCCGTATTGGTGGAAACAAATATCTCTATGCGAACATGATTTGTCAGTAAATTAAATGAAACCGGTATTACTTGTGTGATTTGTCCTCATCTGCATTCTCTCTTAGTTTCTTTGTTCTTCATTACAGAAGGAATGCAACTTATGTAGCCTTCTCACCTTGCTCCAAAGTGAAGAATTATAAGCTTTTCTTGTTGAGAAGCACAAGTATTCAAGCTGTAGGCTTTTCTTGTTGAGAA
The DNA here is from genome assembly GCA_037074615.1 of Leucaena leucocephala. Taxonomy (NCBI): domain Eukaryota; kingdom Viridiplantae; phylum Streptophyta; class Magnoliopsida; order Fabales; family Fabaceae; genus Leucaena; species Leucaena leucocephala. Next base: position 31,399,411 of record CM073521.1, read on the forward strand.
GCACAAGTATTCAAACTGTAGATCTAACTTAAGGGGGAGTGTTGAGATGCGCTAGTTTAGAATTAATTATTAATTAATATTATGTTTTGTTAGTTATTTAATTAATTATCTAAACTTAAGTTTTGATATTATTTAGGATTAAATTTTTATATTAAATTATCATATCTTAGAAGAATAAATATGAGATGTTAGGATTATGATAGATTTTAGGTTTAGCCTATTAGCTTATATTTTTACTTATATAAAGGCCTATTTGTATTTTTATTCATTCAAGGATTAATAATATTTTGAGACTTTTTCCCTCTACTTTCAATCCTTCAAATCTCCACATGGTATCAGAGTAGGAATATTAAATCTTAGTTAAGGTCTTGATGTAAAAGAAGAAGAAGAAAAAGGTCAAGTCTAAAGAGAAGGCACGCCTTCAAGTGAAGATTAGTTACATACGATGGAAGAGGATAACTTGGGTCTCTTCCCACAAAATCTCATAGGTTATAGGATTAGTTCATCTACCTCAAGTGAGGTTAGATTAGTGTGTAAATCCAAATGGGTTACGATAGAAGAGGGTAACTTGGGTCTCTTTCTACAAAATCTCATAGGTTATAGGATTAGTTCATCTACCTCAAGTGAGGTTAGATTAGTGTGTAAACTCAAGTGGGTTACCATGATTGTATGAGCAAGTTGCTCTATGATGGAAGAGAATAACTTGGGTCTCTTCTCATAAAATCTCATAAGTTATGGGATTAGTTCATCTACCTCAAATGAGGTTAGATTAGTGTGTAAACCCAAATGGGTTACCATGATTGTATGAGCATGTTGCTCTTGAATAATACATATGATTCTTCATCAAGTTCCTCTCTTACAAATGTTCTTGCTAGGCATCCAACAATGATGTTCTTCATCAAGTTCGCAACTTTGTCTTAAGATCCAGATTTAAGATCCAATCAACTTCAGTTCAGTGGTCACTACTAGTTTAAGGATTCAAAGTTCTGGTTCTTCTATAATGATGCTGCTCACATCCAAACTGTCTCCCAGCTTGAGGGGAAGTGTTGAGAAGCACAAGTATTCAAGCTGTAGATCCAACTTGAGGGGGAGTGTTGAGATGCGCTAGTTTAGAATTAATTAATATTATGTTTTGTTAGTTATTTAATTAATTATCTAAACTTAAGTTTTGATATTATTTAGGATTAAATTTTAATATTAAATTATCATATCTTAGAAGAATAAATCTGAGATGTCAGGATTATGATAGATTCTAGGTTTAGCCTATTAGTTTATATTTTTTGCCTATATAAAGGCCTATTTGCATTCTCATTCATTCAAGGATTAATAATATTTTGAGATTTTTTCCTCTACTTTCAATCTTTCAAATCTCCACATTTCTTGATAAATTTAGCTGTCTTTGACTACTTCCAAACATCCTTATTGCTTTAGGATATATTTCTTATTCTCTTCACTAAGTCCTTTCCAGTGCAACATCAATCTGTCTAAAACTCTAGATGTATACTAGGTTATTACGACCTACTTGATGCACAAATGCCCTTTAGTCCATCTAGGTTTTGTTATCAGCATATAATAGAGTCATGCTTAGAAGCATAACACTCCATGGTTGGTTTTGCATTCATTTTTATTAACATATTGATACTTGAAACACCTGGTTTTGGGATCAATTATCTTTTTTAGTTAGATGGGTGGGAGACTATGTTGTTTGAAACTAGTTCCTCTTTCATGCCAAGCTAGAAACACTTGATGTGTGTGTGTGTATAGTTTATGCCTGAACGTGACTTGTTCTTTGCTATGCATTGATTTTTCAGGAAGCATTGTTAAAGGGCAATGAGGTTTTTGAAACATTTAAACAAGAGATTGAGAAGGTGCACAATATTTTCTTTTAATAAAATTCCATGTGTTCACTAATCATGTTTGCCGATCCCTATTTAGTTTGCATGAATTTTATTCTAAAATTATCTGCATTCTTTTTTTTCTGGAATCAGGTGACAAAATCAATCAAGGAACTTCAAAAGGAGAATCAATTTTTGAGGAGTAAAACTGAGAAGTCTGATGTTACTCTCATAGAGTTAGTGGATGAGGTACACTATCTTTATGCCATTTGCATGTTGGTCTTATACTCTGGACAACTTTCCATTCAGTCTGCGAGGACAGCGTTAGCATCCCCTTTTTCCACGTATGCATTTAGGGTTCAGGATACCTAATTGCAAAACGAGATTTTTCATGCTTTATGAACTTACTTGCATCATGTGTAAATTCCTGATTCCTGTAACCTGCCACTGGCTTTGTGGTATGAAAACTCCTTTGTAAGTGGAAAGTCTCAGTTCAATCCCTTGTAACAGGCAGTCTTCTTGGCCCTTTAGAATTGAATTTCTGCTGATTAATTTATGTTGTAGTCAGTTTTAAAATAGCAAATCTCTGGTTCAAAAGCATAATGTCAAGTTTCTGAATACCTTGTTAGCTTGAAGTTTTTTAGAAGAAAGAAATACATGGGTGTGAGAGGTTAAAGTCCAAGTTTTGTTGATAATTTCTTTTCTCATAATCATTGGGTAAGCGTGATTTGTGGAACTTGCAGCTTTTAAAAAGCCATCATTTTTTTTTTTGAAAGTTCAAGAAAAATATAATGCTATGACTAAGTGGATAATATGTCCACTCAAGTTTCTTTTAATTCTTTTTACATTTCTGCCATGCGATTTCAACATTGTGATTATTTATTGTCAGAATACGTGATATTTTTTCCTTGAGCAGCGTGAGCGCTTGAAGAAACAGCTGGAGAAAACAAAAAATCAGAAAGAAAAGTTGGAATCGTTATGCAAATCCCTTCAAGCAGAGAGGAAGCAAAATTTATCAGGGAGCAAGAGTGATAATTCTGCTCCAACATGAATTAAGAGCTTATTAAGAAACATGTCAATGAACTATCTCCTTGAAGCGCTGTCTCAAATTTTATTATCTTGTATTTGTGAAATTCTGATCTTTGATTATTGCTTATATATTGCAATTATTCTCAGGTTGTGCTCTCTTGTTTTTTCTTACCTCTTCTTCTGTTGACCCATCCCATTCATAGTTTTCGTGAACTTCAAAAGACCTGATACTTTAATTTCTAGTTTTTCTTGTGATCTCTCTTGGAATATCTTTAAACTTTATGATATGATTATTTGTAAGGAATCTCCAGCATTGCTTTAACAATTTGAGTAATTAACCTTAAATCCAAGCGTTTATTTGGTTTACTATAGTTAAAGGGGTATGTTATGATGAGATTTCAGCAAAACATTCCAAAGATATTCATATACTTTCTTTTGGTCCAAGAATTTTAGGAAAGAAGTTAAACTCACCTATGATTCAACAAAAGTAGTCACCTAACATGATCTATAGGGATTGGCCTAGGTAAGGATGTACATGTACCCCATTAGTCCTAACCTTGATAATCCTTTCGCTTCACTTAGCTGTGGAGATACCTCTCCACATGTAGTGATATTTTTAGGAAAAGTTATAAATCTCATTGTTAAAGTTACAAATTATATTAGAGGAGTTGTAAATACTATTAAAATAGTTACAAAACTCAAAAGCAATTGCAATTACTTTGTAACTGAGTTATAAATGTCTTAAAAAAAGTTATAAATCATATTCTTAAAGTTGTAAATCACATTAGAGGAGTTGCAAACCTGAAAGCAATTGTAATTACTTCGTTAGAGTTGTAAATATCTTAGAGAAAGTTACAAATTCCATCGGTGAAGTTACAAACCCGAAAGTAATATCTTGCAATTTCAGTTATAAATGTCTTGGAGAGTGTTGTCAAAACTATTACTGAGTTGTAAATCTGATTAGAGGAGTTGCAAATCTCATGGCAGGAGTTGCAAACCCAAAAGTAATATTTTGCAATTTCAGTTATAAATGTCTTAGGGAAAGTTGCAAATCTTATTGCAAAAGTTGCAAACCAGAAAGCTATATCTTGCAATTTGAGAGTTGTAAATGTCTTAGGGAAAGTTACAAATCCCATTAAAAGAGTTGCAAACCCGAAAGCAGTATCTTGCAATTTCAGCTATAAATGTGTAACAGAAAATTTATACATAGTCATTATAAAATGTGGTCATAGTTAGTTGGAACATCAGTTAGTTAATAATTGAACATTGCAAAATTTTAACATTAAAGAAGTTGAACATTACAAAAATTGAAACATCATTTGGTCAATGTGAGAGTCTCGTTTGATTTAAGTAGGCTTAACACAAATTCTCGCCTTGAGTTGAGCTTATGATTTACTAGTCACCACATTAGGTTTCATCTAAGTTGTAAAGAGGTCATATATCCCAGCCACTTAATTTCAAAGTTATGGCAAAATGCAGGCTACTTAATATAGTAGCTACAAAATAGCATTACACAACATGTTATATGTTAAGAATGGTGCAGAAGTCTTGAACTTATAATCAATTTATTATCATTCATCAATTGAAAACCATGATTCACACTTCAAAGAAGAAATTTTTATTTAATTATCCATATATTTTTTTACTGCAGTATATGCCTCTTGTTCTTATTTTGTGTGTGTGATACTTATGTCCTTAGCAATCTCAAAAGCAAAACCTTACAAATGAATTGTTGCTTTACTATGGATTTGCCAATAAAACCTTCTACGTGCATCTCACATCCAACAAAATTTTATATAAGCTTTACTTACTCTTATTCTTTGTCCAAAAGCCACATATAAATCAAGATAAAACATATTTTTGAGCGGTGCATATCAAATCCCATTGTTAAAGTTATAAATCCTATTAGAAGAGTTACAAATACTATTAGAGGAGTTGTAAACCTGAAAGCAATATCTTACAATTTCAGTTATAAATGTCTTAGGGAAAGTTTTAAATTTCGTTGTTGAAGTTGCAAATACCATTACAGGAGTTGCAAACTCAAAAGCAATATCTTATAATTTTAGTTGTAATGTCTTAAAGAAAGTTACAAATCCTATTGTTGAAGTTGTAAATTCTATTAGAGAAGTTACAAATCCAATTGTAAGAGTTACAAATATATCATATATGCATCATAACCTGCCTACTACAACTCGTTTAACATTATCAACTCATTGATGTTGAACATTTAGAAGGAATTTCACGCTATTGGAAACAGACACTTAGGTTACAGCATATCTAATCTGCATACTAACTGATCAAGGATACAAAATTCAGCCTTGATAATGCACCATTGTATCAGGAAATACTCCATGTTTGGTCTACACAGTGAGCTTCGACAGTGACAAGGTATGTGTCAGATTTAAGCTTGGATTGTACTATAATTAGCTTCGACACTCTACGATAACAATGAGGCGAGCGCTATGGAGTTAGAGAATCCACATGCAGCAACAACTCAACAACTATGGAGTCAGAGAACAAGAAGTCTAGCACTATGTAGCATGTCAAAATTGGATCCATTTATATTTTTCACTGGTGCAAATTTTTTTTCACGTTTTATATACAAGAGCATAACAATGAAAATTAGTTATATAACATTAAGGAAAAAAAATTCAGAGTCACAAGAAAATAAATGTATAGGAGAAGGCAATATATGTACATGTTGTCTTTCTCAAGGCCATTAACGACTTAGTTCAGAAAATTTTGCTTTTTCTCCCATTTCACTCTGAGTTTTATTTTCTTACTTTTTCTTCAAATATTTTTAGAGATAATTTAATTTTTTTATCTAAATTTATAAAGGATATATTGAGTCTTCTACTTAATCTATCATTTTAAATATTTATATATCTAAATTATCATTTTTAAATTCACGTGATTTTTTATTATCTTTCTCTCAAGATGGATTTAAAAAAAATGATATTTTCCATAAAGGGCATGGAATCTGGATGAACCAAATTGTTGTGGGACCCATTAGCACACATTGCTGGTCGTTGGGTATATGAAGGCAAAACACTAAACAGACCACACTGAAAACCGTTTCTTCTTTCGAATTTTGGAATCAAAACACCAAATACACTCTTCTCTCTCTCTCTCTGGTCTCGTCTATGAGCGTGTAGCGCCATGGACGACAAAGCTGGAAACCCCAATCGCAGTGGCGTAAGCATTGCCAACAATGTGCACTTGGACACCGCTAAAGCAGACAAAGCCGTGTGGCTCATGAAGTGCCCACCTCTTGTCTCTCGCTCCCTCCGTCCTCCTCTAACCGATGCCGCCGACCCTTCTCGCCCCGTCGCCAAGGTCGTCGTTTCTATCGACCCTCTTAATTGCAATGACGATTCTTCTCCTCAGGTTATTATTTCCTTCTCTCACCACCACATTCTGCGTTTTCATGGACTCCACTGATCATTCTGCGTCTGCATGCATTGGTTTTCAGACCCAATTTCTCCTTAAGTTCTACATTGTCTGAATTATAGGGTTTCAGAACCTGGCATTCATTCTTAGTATCTTCCATTTCCCTTTTCCTTTACTCCTGTTTGTTTCTGCTGAGTCTTTAGACTTTTTACTCGGAATTACATTTCCCGAATTTTACTTTTTGAGTATACGTTACCCTTCTTTACAAATGTTATATATTTTCTCTGGTCTTTGGGCTAGGACTTGCCTTCCCCTCATTTTTATACATAGTGAACTAATTGTGTTTTTATGTCCTTCACTTAAATAGGTATGGCCAGTGTTTCTCCCCTGTTAAAATATTCTATTTTGATTAACGACATGGTACGCTGATCACACGTAATTTTTATATTCTTTTCCTGGAATGTTTGCTTGATTGTGTGAATGAAGTTTAGTGCTAAGGCTCGGTTTAGTTGCTTGGAAGAGTTAACAGGCCTGAAAAGTTTATAATTACGATAAATTAACGTGAACTTTTTTTATTTTTATGAGCACTAAAACAAACAATCATTTGTATGGTTTCTCTACTTTCCATCTGCAACTCGAATGCAATTTGTGGCAGAAGTCCAGGAGTATACTTAATTTAGCTCTAGATCCCCCCCCCCCTTCTCCCCGGTTTTAGTATTTTTTAAGTTCATGTAGGCATGATCTCAATTCTAGTATGATGAAGAAAATAATGCAGTGATTGAGCAGTATTGGGTGATTACAGCCACTTTGCGGCAGGAAGTGTATCCTTTTTGTCAAACATGGAGAAAAGAAAGAACACCAGGAAGGATAATATACTCTTCTAAAATAGCTTGAGCAACTTAGCTTTTTGTATCAATAATTTTGTTCAATTTCTTTGAAGGAATTTTAGGGCTCTATAATTGTCGCATTGATTAAGTAGGTGGCTGCTAATACAGATTCCCCAATTACATTTAGGTGCATTTGGTATACACATTAACTTTGGCGGATGATGCCATGGTTTTTGAGTTACGGTTTGAGGGTTGAGTTGTATTCTTGGCCAATATCAGCTTTATTGTATTTGAATTTGAAATTGATTTAAGATAGTTTCTGAAACTTTTGGGAAGTATATGTAACCTTATATATTTCTCTTAGAAGATACAACCATGTTAGGCTTTATAAACTTGACAAACCACCAAGCCCCTTTAATATTGTTATGTTATGTGGGACCACAAATATCATTATCTAGGTCTGAAAATGGTTTGGAAGTTTGATGTGAGGAGAGGAAGAAAAGGATTTAGTATATTTGGAAAGCTGTCAAATTTCACACTTTAAGATTGAAATTTTTTTCCCTATCCAATGTGGATACATCTGTTTCATGTAGTAAAAGTTTGGGTTGCTTAGCCTATAATGTCTATGCCACAACAGAACATTTTCATCTTTATTTGAAGAGCGAAAACATGACTAGGAAGCCTAGATGTTATTCTCTGGTCCATGAAGATAGTAAAATCTAGAACTATCCCTAATGCCAATCCGCTTCCACAATTCCAAATCTTGCAAATAGCAGCTAAGAGCATCAAAATTAGTCTGACACCCCAAATCGTTAGCAAGCTTACTAATTTACCATTTCACATGAATGGATTTCAAATATAAAGGAATCTTGACCCTATTTTTGAATCCATAGATGAAAACTAAAAATTAATGGAGACAATTTTTTTCCTTTAACTCCACTTGATGAATTGATTTTAAATATATCTTTTTTTGAACGTGAAAGTAGCCATATCATAATATTATTTAGGTCTAATTAAAGTGATGTCCTTCTCTACAGTACTTTTTCCTTTGGAATTGATTGTTTAAGTTCTCAGTTTACCATGGAGTTGGCTGGAACTCAAGCTGGACATATTCCCAGATGTTATGCTATGGATATGTCAAAAGATTTCATTCCCATGTCTGTGTTTTCAGAGTCATCCCAAGGTAAATAATCATCCTTCAGTGACCAAATGTTTTGAAATTTGATTGTCTTCAACAGAACTATACTTTGATGAGGAATTAAGCAGTTGCTTTAATTTATATCTTGGTGTGACATTATGCTTTTGAGATTATTTCATTCTTACATACCCTTGATATTTTCACCTGATTACATTTCTCTGTTCATATATTATCTGCTTATTATGCTATAGAAGCTATAGACCTTTTAGGTAATTGTTGAAACAAATGGCTAAATAATTTGTTTATTGTCTGTTAATTGTAATTTCATTTATTTTGGTAATTTATTTTCCTTTGGGTTTGTGATTCGCCTAGGTACTTCTCCCCTGTATCTTTAACTTGATCAAGTGGAGATTGAATAGTTCCTAATGGAACATGTAAAAGAAAGGAGGAGATCAGAATAATGAGGATATACTTTAATACGCTACCCCTGGAAGTGTTTGGTTTGAGACTGAAAATGTCATAAATCTCCTCTAGCACTGTTATTTTGGCAAAAAATTTAACTGAAACAGTTGAAATTTCTTGTCAAACTGTAGGAAAAATTAGTGTGGAAGGAAAAATACTCAACAAATTTGACATGAAGCCTCATAATCAAAACCTTGAACTCTATGGGAAACTCTGCCGTGAAAGGACAAACAAATATATGGTCAAAAGTAGACAGATACAGGTTTTCTTATGGCTTTTGTAACATGGATTTAATAATTCATGCAATAATTTTTTTCCACTGACTTTCCCTAAATTTCATTTCAGGTTATTGACAACGATAATGGTGCTCATATGAGGCCCATGCCTGGGATGGTTACTTTTGCCACTTCTGGGCCCAGTGTATATGTATTTTCCTTATTTAATCAGATTTTTGGCAGAAATTGAACGATGCTCAGAGGGACTCGTTCTTTTAGAGATTCTTTGACATATGTAGACTAAGCTAATCATGAAAATGTATGCAAGTATGTCAGAGGTGTAGCCCACTTAAAAGTATGGCTGACATGCTTATTTTGATAATTGACTACTAGGTCTTCTTATATTTCCCCTGGGGAGCAGGAGGAGAAGAGGTTGCGCTTTTTACATATTTTGTGCTTATTAGATCTAAGAGGAGCTTTTGTGTTGATTTAGGAAAAGAAGAAAACCCCAATCAAATCAACTGAAACGAAGAGAACAAGAAGGGACCGTGGAGAGATGGAAGAAATTTTGTTTAAGCTCTTTGAACGGAAGCCAAACTGGAGTTTGAAACAACTCATACAAGAAACTGACCAACCTGAAGTATGTATTCTTAGTGACATGTTTCTCTTAAATATTCAACTCTAATTTATGGGACATTAGTTTGAGATATGTACAAGCAGAACACTCGTGAAAAGTAAGTTTTATCAGACAATACCCAGTAGTTATTATCAATTGTATAAAGGACTACGCTCTATGTCCCAAGTCTAATTATGAAGAATGTGTTGTTTCTAGGAGAAATGCATGTATTTTAGATACTCTTGCTCACATGATGTAAATGGAGTTTAGGGGTTTGTAAATCCAAGTTATTTTTCAGGAGATTTTTTTTTTTTTTAAGATGTTTGTTATGAAGTTCTTCAATTATACTATGATATATGAAAGAACTCTTTTGAAGGTCATTTTATATTTATATCTAGTAGGAAATCCTCTACCATGCCCACCATGTCTGTGTGAAACCCTTGATATCTCCCTCCATCTTGCTTCTACATGGAAAGTAGTTTCCATTGATGAGTAATCCCAAGATCATTGAAGGAGTGCATGCAGCCCTCTATATACCACTTGGCTTCTTTTCTGATTTAGTTTTAGCAGATCTCGTTGATTGATGATGAAGTAGTGGTTTGTTAGAGTACCTGAAATAAGTCAAAGTCTTGTCCTCAGGCTGTGAGAAATTCTAAGTCAAACTCAGCCTACAAAAAGTTAATAAACTAAACCAATACACATGAGCATATTAGAAGACTTTTCAATAATACCCATTTCACATGTTTTTCTGTCCATATGATTTGATTTAGTCTACTAATCTCCAAACCATGTTTATTTAAGCATTCATATATCCTGTTGGCTGTGCCTGTGTTGACTGTAAGGGCTGGACTGACATGTTGCTTTGCTGCAGCAATATGTGAAAGATATACTTAAAGAACTGTGTGTCTACAATAACAAAGGAACTAATCAAGGCACATATGAGTTGAAGCCCGAATACAGAAGATCTCATGATTAAAAGTCCAAGATGTTATGGTTGTATCATGCTCTGATCACCCTTTTTGCCCCTTCATTTCGTATCTATAAGTCACTGATTCGTTTTCTGTTGATTAGTTTAGGGCAAGAACACAAGAAGTGGATAATTGGGTTTCTTTGTCTGTTTCAGAATTCTATTATAGGCTATAGCATTTGAATGAATCATTAGATTCATTACCTTGCATACTTGTCTCTTTTCTTCTTTCTGCTGCACAGCTTTTGGCTTCACACATGAGAGATTTTTTGGGCAAGAACACTTTATTGAAGATAAATTAATCAAACCAACCTCAGCTTTATTTTGTTAGAGATAGATTTTATTGATGTTTGTGTGTGTGAAATAATGATTATAAAAATATAATCAAAATTTTATTAAACTAAAAAAATAATTCTTGATAACCAATCCATCTACACATGGTTATATCTCAAATGATTTTGAGTAAAAATTTAATTATGAATTTTGCTTGTTCTTGGTAGTGGGATCCAGCTGTAGGAAAATACTTTGTTAAATATTTTCCGCGTCGTAGCAAACATACAAAATCCACCAAACAGAAAGTAGGACGAGGTGTAGTGAGACAAGTGCGTGCATGTGGTAGGCTAGTGCTGAAAATCGATAGAGGAATGCGCAACATCATTTGTAAACTCTCCCGTCTCAAGAGGTTAAGGGATAATTATATCATTTTATAATTTAAAAAATTAATTATAAATCTCACAGGATAAGTAACTTCAAAGTCGTTTAATAATTTTTTAAGATTTAAATATAATTAAATTTTTTTCACAAAACTTAATTGTAATTTTTTTTTTGGTAAAAAATTTTTAAAAAAAAATTAGACTCAACCATAATCTAAGGGCATGTGATACTAATATCAGATAGGACGAGCCGTCTATTACTTTTAGGCATAAATTTAGGTACCCAAGAGTTAGGATGTCTCCCTAAACGTCGCGACTGAAACTACAATAAAATGGTACTCTATAGAGATCGAATACGTTCTAAATAGTCACATGTCTCACTCCTTCACTAATTAAATCTATAACCACGATGAGTATTTTTCTTTTATTATTCTCCTCCATTTATTCTTACTTTTCATTACTAATCCGCATCAATATCATGTAGGGTGTTCAATTCTCTTTATCAATACAATTCCATTTTATGCATTAGCTCGTGCCTTTACATTTCTACTTCTTTCTGTTTGTACACTAGTCAGCACCTTAGCGTATGAGGAAACTTTAGTAACGGATTTTGTGGACGACTCATTTGATACTGGTTGAAGTAAGATCACATTGAGATTACTCCTTAGACATTTTGTGCCCGCGTAAATTTCAACATAAAATTAAGTGTTTTATAATTTACTATATATTGTTAAAAATGTATTTTAAAAAATAGACTACATAAAATGTAAGCGTTTTCAAAAAAAAAAACGTGGATATTCGAAGGATAACAATAAAGTTCCCCTGACCCAATAAGATGGCTTATAAATAATCGCATGTCTAGAAGCTCAATGTTTGACCAAACCAAATATTGAAGAGGCATTTAAATGATAATCAAGCTCAGACGGAGACGGAATCATCAACATTCATGCTTCCTTGAGTAGGTCCATTTTGGCGTGTGCACAGCACAGCCAACATTGTCTTTTTATTCTCTCCTCTCTCCAAACGGCGTTCGAAAAACCAAAAGTAACTCATTTCTTCTTCTTCGTCTTCTTCATGCTGCTGTAGAATCTCTAATCTTTTTCTTCCTTTTCCACCTACCGCGGTATTATTCCTTGCTTCTTTTGTCTATTTCTCCCTTCCTCTCCCATTTTCTTCGGTTTCTTCGCTCTCTCAGAAATTCTCGTGCTTTCCTGGGCTTGTGGCTCTTTTAACCTTTGACAGGTACATATCTGCGGTTTCTAATTACTGGGTTGTTGACTTTTTCCCCCAATTGTTTTTTGTTGTTGTGGTTGGTCCTTATAGGGTTTCGTTTCTGCTATGGGAATTTCGGGTTGATTGTTTCATACAAATTTAGATGTGTGATTGGCCGTTGTACTGTGATGTGATCCTCATTTCAACTGATCTTGATTTTTCTGGAGCTACTATTGCCAAGAAGTTCACAATTTTTGGGATCTGCTTTTCTCTTTTGTCAATGCATATATTTTTGGTAGTTTTTTTTTTTTTATTGGGGAGGTTGGATTCAGAAATCTCGTTCTAATTCGGCCTACGGTTGACTTTAGGGGAAATGGAAGATTAGAGCTTATTGAACCTCAAGGGTCGTGATTTATTGCAGTTTGTGAAGTAGGAATGATCGATTTGCTTATTTGGTACAACCTTAATGATTAAGTGTTATGATCATCTCATGAAAGGGGGTCAGAGCGTTTTCTGTCTATACCTAAGAAATCATTTTAAAACAACGGAAAAGAATTAAGATTATAAAATTTTAGATATGCGTGATCAGAAGGGTTTGCAATTGGGTTTTGAATACTGGCGTGGAGTTTTAATTAGTTTGAAGGCCTGTTATTTGGTTATCTACATAAAATGTTTTGAGGAAACCAATCTGATTTTTAGTATTTTGGAGTTTATCGTTTATTTGTTTGGTTTTGTAAAAGTTATGAAAATTGGTTTCAGTCAACCCTCAACTAATTATATTGGAGAATTTGTTTGCTAACTTCGTACAAAAAGAAGTTTTATACGTTTGTGAGAAACACTAAGAAACAAGGTGCTGTACGTTTGAGTTCCTTAATTTGGCTTTGCACTTCAGTCAGCATTTGTGCTTTTCATGAAAATTTCCTTCTTTGTCAATGTATGAATACCCTCATTGTGTTCAATATTTGAACTTTTTTGTTTCCTTGCTCAATGATCAGTTAGTTTCCAAGGTGGGTAAGTGATTATTGAGCTGGCTTTTTGTTGAAGTAAGCTCCTATTGATGTATGTTAATAAATCAACTAGTAATGGGATCTTGACCTCTTGCTGATGAGCATGTAAAATGTTGGCTTTCATATTGACATTCATAGATTATTTTGATTAAACTCATTATCTCTACTTCAGCGAATAAGTTTCTTGATTATGCATTGCCCTTTGCAGTTCTGCTATATCTGCTACAAAACAATGGATTTCTTCTCCGGAGATCTAAATGATGATTCCATTCTTAGATGCCCATTCCTGAGGAACATCAATGAGCCTACTAACTTCTCATTCTCTTCATCGTTGGCTTTTCCAATGCCTGTAAGTTTTCCATTTGCTCTCATCTAGGTAGCATTTCTGTTGAGACTAATTACCATCTTAGCTCTCTAAGACCCATCTGATAATTTAAGCCAAAATAATGTGTATTGTTTCTTGATCCCTAGCTCATTTACACTATTTTTTGAAATTATCTTTTAAACATGTTGCTTAAATATGCTTTCAGACCATTTATCTCTCAACTGAAAATATCTCTCTTCCTCTTACACAGGTTCGGGGGACTAAAGGTCCAATTTTTGAAGATGGTCCCAATTTTGATCTGGCATTTAGGCTTTTCCATGGTAGTGATGGTGTGGTTCCATTGTCTGAAAGGTCTTTTCAGCGTTCGGAGAAAGTACAGCCCGTGCCTCCTGCATCCCAGTTCAATCCCTTAGCAGCAAAGGCAGCAACTATCAGTCTATCATCATTTGGATTTGGATGGCCTTTCGGTTTTGATTCATTTTCTGACAAGTGGAGCAATCAGAAAAGAAAATCCAAATCTTCAAAAAAAGAACCTTCTTCAAAGGTATAATTATTTGGCCTGCGGTCTTATCCGCTTTCTAAACCATCTTCTGTAGGAAAATCCTCAAATAAAGGCTTTAACTTTATAAATATCATGTTTGGCAGATCTTCATATCATGATTCAGATTACATTTTTCATTGCCCCTGACATATGTTAAACTGGTATCTCAGGATAGTTCAAAGCATGAGACAATGGGTGATGAGTGGCTGCAATCAGGGAACTGCCCTATTGCAAAGTCATACCGAGCTGTTAGCAATGTCCTTCCCCTTGTTGCAAAGGTTCTTCAGCCCCCTGCTGGCGTGAAATATAAGTGCCCACCGGCAGTAGTTGCAGCCCGGGCAGCTCTGGCAAGGACTGCATTCGCAAAGAACCTCCGGCCTCAGTCCCTACCCACAAAAGTTCTTGTGATTGGGATGTTGGGAATGGCAGCTAATGTTCCCCTGGGAATTTGGAGAGAACATACCAAGAAATTTTCACTATCATGGTTTGCTGCTGTCCATGCAGCTGTTCCATTCATAGCTATGCTAAGGAAGTCTGTTCTGATGCCTAAATCAGCCATGGCTTTTACCATCGCTGCATCAGTTTTAGGTCAGGTGATCGGATCTAGGGCAGAGCGGTACAGGCTGAAGGCTTTGGCTGCAAGAAAATTGGCTCTAACAGAAACCTCTGATATCTCTGTAAACACAGAAACCACGGATATCTCCGTGAGCACCGAAACCTCTGTCAGCTCATCTCAGTTACAAGTGATTAAACCAGCGAATGAGAGACACTGCAGCGATTCTGTGAACTGGAATGCCACAAGTCTTCAGCTTGCCAGACCTTCATCAACAGATGTATTTTGCTGATGATAAATTTGTTCTTTGTGCAATCGCTGATATCTGTGTTGCAGAGTGTGTTGTGTTATTATCTTTCATTTTCACCATGAATGCCTCTAGGCAAATGAGAAAATAAATAACACGTTCATTGAGTTTGTATCCGTTCCATCTATTATTAATATTCTACTTCAAAAATACTTCAATTTGTTCAACAGAAATTAATTAGTGTCATAAAGAATGGAATGTGTGGCTTAATATGCTCTGTCAAGACATTTTTCATTGTCATAAGAGTGAATGTGAATGAGTTTCTGCGATACTGTTTTCACTCCCAAATTCTGTTGACACTTGAGTTTTTTTTTTTATTTAATTAAGGGCTATCCCAAACTACTTTAAGCTTAAGATTAATCATTTTCAAGGCTTAAAATACTAAAAGGTTTTCACTTTTTTGAACAAGTATATTTTTCATGATTCAAATTTGTGTTCTTTTTATAAAATGAGGTCATTTATTATCTCAACTAACAATTTGTGGCGTTGACACTTGAGTTTTGAAGCAGTAAGTTAACCCCTCAAATCAAAGCATAATGAATACGAGCTTGAACTAAATAAGAATAAGAATTTCACCAATTTATGGCTGAGAGAGGTGAAAAATAACTTGCTATATAACGCTGTTTTTCAACAACATAATGTCCGTTCATATGCCAGAGATTTGGCTTATTCAACGTTGGAACACGTTAGTGGAAATGTGTAAGATGGGTAGTTCAACTACTTCCTACCTACAGCTCCACTAATTTTCAGACTTGTCCGGAAGGTTGGGCACATTGCTGACGACATTTTGCCAATCATATGGACAATGTATACATAATGGATTCATTCAATCTGAATTAACATTAACACATCAGATTGTGAAATGTAAATTCTGATCATTACATGATACGATAGTCTTTAGTCTTAAAAAACTTGATTGTGCATTGAAACGACATGCCTCTTCAACTGCATGAATGATTTCAACTTGCTTCTCTCTGTTGGGGTTAAGTATTATTCATCCAGGGAATCATTTTTCACCTAAGAATGTATTATCATCATCCACCCACAAATCACCAGGGATTAAAAAAACCAAAAACTTCCCTATTTCAAGACATAAACCATTCAATTTCCTAGTAGTTTCCTGGAGTCCACGATACCAATCGTCAGTTATCAGAGAAATGGAAGTCCCACATCTTGGAAAGCCAACGAAGAGCTAAGCAAAGCCTATAAAAGGCGCGCTCACAACCAGCAGAACTCTTACTTTTCTCGGCCCAAATGTAGTATCTGTTCTTATCTCATACGTGGCCCATATGGTATTAAATTAATTTTTTTATTGGGGAGGACCCAATCCAAATCTTGCTATTGGGGTCCTCACGCGTAAATATTATTGTTCTGCATGTTATAATTTTAATCTGTAATTTAATTTATAATTTATAATAATAATTGTAATATGGTTATTGATCTAACAACCTAATTACTTCAAGTCTTTCGTGATTACAGTTATTAATAATGATGGGGTAATATTTTCTGGTTTCTGCTGTTGTTTTTTATTTTAGATAGAGATCCTTTGATCAGGTATTGAGAGTTTTTCTCTTGTTTTTTTTTTGGGGGGCCAACTTGAGCCGTTTTAATCTTATAACCATATATCAAAACCACAAAATGTGTAAAGGCAATGCTATTAAAACAAACAGTTGGCTAGTAATGAGTTAGATTTTATATTTTTATCCTATTGTTAAGCTTAAATCAATTCTCTAGATCCAAAAATTAATAGTTTGAATTTAATATTTCTAATTTTAATATTTCATTTTGAGATCTGATAGTAAAATTTATATTATGAAAAAAATAGAGAGTGAGATAATGAGAGAAACCTAATCCAACCTTAATTATTATGTTTTATTAAATTATATGTGATTTATACATAAATGTTATTTTAGCTTAGGAGTTAATGTATTTTTATTTAAATATTAATCCTTTTATAATTATGTAAGAATATTTTTATATATTTTAATTAGATTGAATTAAGCTAAATTCAAACTACGGTGGAAATGTGGAACTCTTAAACAGTATTGGTAATTCATTCAACAGAAAACAATGTTTGTAAAGTAAATAAATTATGAGACACTAAGTAAAACAGAGATCGTTATAACTTTATTGTTATAAAAAGAATTAATTTTTTAAAGTATTTAATTTTCATTTAATTCAATTATAAAAAATTTAAATAAGAATATCTGATAACTTAATCTAATAATCGAATTTTTCAAACATAACAAATCATACTCCTGCTTTTAAAAAAAAATTAATCATCTAGTTTGATCATTTGATGAGACAATTTTGCGGCAGACACAACTAAATTTTGTGCTAAAGAAGAAATTGGCACCGATGCCAGCCCTAATTTACCATTCTGTCATCATCATCACAAATTTGTTATATCGTTGCTCTGTTCGTTGCCTGATTGTTTCGCTCCAATTTGAAACTCGTCGAAATCGCTCAATGGCAGCGAGCTCTTCACTGCCACGTGATACTCTGAAGTTCGGATATCCTTGGCCGGAATTCAACGACGCTCTCTATTACAACGACGTCGTGCGATCCTCCGATTCCGGTGCTTACTTGCTTCTTAATTCTATGCTACAAGTTTTCAGCTGAGCTTAAATAAAGAAAATTCAATTGGAATTATTTTTGCGCCTTATTTTTCCCTAGTTTCCCACCCGTCTCCTTGCATTGCCGGCGCAGCCAAACGAGACTTTCTTTTTCCCTCCAATTTCTTGTTTGATATGGATAATGCTTACAGAAATATGTTTCAATTCACTTACTAATCATACTCCATTAATTTCAGGGATGACATTGTTAGAGTTCTACTCGAGCAAGTACAAGAGTTCAGCTCCCTTGCAAGGGTAAGCTGGAACCACTCAGACTTCATCAAAATTCAAAACTTTTTTTTTATTAACTTCATTCTTTTTTTAGTTGGGCGGGCTTAATGTCATAAAAGCCACTTTTTCCCCTCTACTGTAAAAGAATAATGAAGTAATTGAATATGCATCGTTGAGAATCACTAGAAGGAGAATGAGTGCCAGCAGCTTCTGTTATGTATGCTAGGCTTCCTCCACTCAGAGTTTGGGAGTGATGGTCAGGCTAGCCAAAAACGTGTCACTGCATTTCTTTCCATAAGCAGAAATAGATCATCCCCGATGAACGTGCCTAAGATTATTCAGATGTTCTCCTAAATCCAAGGAAAAATGGTAAACAATAAGTTGATACAACAAAAAGAGCTAATTAATTCTTGCCAATGTGAATTAGCTAATTAATCCAAGGAAATAATGATTTTTACCCAACGGTTTCTTCCAGTATCGTTTTTTGGGATAGAATAATATTTCTTCCAGCACACGTCTGTTTAGTTCTGTTTGAGTATTTGTAATTTGTGTATAATTTGTATTTTTTGGTCATTTCTCAGATTTAAAGTTTCTCATGGTTTTAGAAAGGTTCCTGAACCTCTCATATTTTTATTCTCCTAGACTCTTTTGTAAATTATTCTCTTGTAGCACGTTCTGTTTCCCAAAAATAGTTAGTATTTCAGTATTCTGATCGTCTAGGCCTTCTTCGCAATAAAAATTACATACTGACATTTTAGCAGTTGGTTGCAGCGTATTCAGGGTGAGCAGGTCTGATCATCAAGGAATCTGAATTAGTAGGCTATATGGAATACATTGTCTATATAGCTGATTCTTATCCTCAATAGCATGTTGTCTGCAGATAACAGTGGATGGAAAAGTTGTTACAGATCCCAACACAGTCCTAAGGTTATTTGATACAAATCTATTATCCTTTTGATTATAGGTAGTTCCTTACTTCCTTCCATAACATGTTTTCTAATTTTTTGCCTTTCTATTTATGCTAGAGTTGACTCAAAGTTAGTCTATCACAGGCTTCCGTGGAAGGAACCTGATGCACCATACATGATTGAAGTTTTGTATGAAGATGATGACTTGGTAATTGTTTCTTTATTTTTGTCACTATAATGTGTCATCATGTCTGTCTCCTCTTGTTCGTTAATTGCTCTGGCATTTTTTGATGTTGTTTCATTCACTATAAAACAAAGGGGACCTCACATCCTGAAATTTTCAGCTTTACTGATTTTTGATGCTAGACTTGAAAGATTTTTATGGCCAAAGGGAGGTGAAAAACTTCCAAATGTCATGCCAAATATGTAATCCATGATTTCCTATACTCTAATATCTATTGTGTCAAGGAATGAGATTTTAATTTACCAAATGGAGCATAAATCATTCAGAATATTTCCCTGATCCTGAAATAGATTGTTTCAAGTAGCAAACTAGTAGATTATTTTTAATAGTTTTGATCATCAAATGAGATCTTATCTATTCAAGTTTATGAACTAGTTGATATGCATTTAGATTGCTCTAAATAAGCCTTCTGGCCTGCAAGTTCTACCTGGAGGTCTTTTCCAACAAAGGACAGTTTTAACACAGCTCCAATGGCAAGCAAACAATCAGGGAACATATGTGACATGCCAAGGGCCTCACCCTGTTCCAGTACATCGCTTGGGGAGGGGAACTTCAGGTTAAACTGAATGCTCATGTTAATATGTAAAAGTGTTTGGTTTGAATTTTGATATACTGCATTGTTTCTTCAGAACTATTACGAGCATGAGTTTATTGAAAGATAACTTTACTGTTTAGATCATGTAAAAATCACAAAGTAACATGCGAATTTCTGTAAAAGTAGGACATCTCATTCGTAAATTAAGAAGTGATATGAATAAAATATGGATGCCAATTGTGAGAAGTTTAAAGCCCTTCACTAGTTTCTTAATTGATAGTTTAACTGGAAGTGGAAATAGTATTTACTAAGTTATTTCCTGAGACATTATGTAAGTATGACTGACTAAATTGTTTTTCTGTACCCTAGCTAATGTTTTAACCAGGTTGGCAATTCTTAACTCTTTTTAAGATTGATTGATTGTATCTCAGGAATTTTACTATGTGCAAAAACAAAGCTAGCTAAAGCTCGACTTGCATCATATTTTGCCAATGGAACATCTCATCTTGAAAGAAACAGGTTTGTTGCGTCTGCTTATTCTTTCTGCACTAAAATAAAGATGTCTCAGCTTAAAATCTTTGCGTTTTAATTTTTGAAATATAAATTTTATATATATATATATATATTAATGCCTGTTGATATAAGGTTTTTATATTTGAAGAACATGCTACTTTTTAATTCTTTTGAAAGTATTCTACTATTCTTAATGTGGTCATTGGTTAAAATAACAAAATCCAATCAAAATATTAATTTGATTGTCAGATATCTAAAACACCCCTGATTAACAATATATATAGTTCTTACTAGTTATTTTCAAATCTTAATGCTATATGACTTTACTCGTAATTATTAGTAATGTTTATAAGGCCATTATATTCAAATTGGTGGAGTTTTAGCCTTTCACGCAATTAATCTAGCTTTAGACCTTTATTTTATGTCTCAGTTAAACACTTTTGATTTCGATAAAGGGCTGAATGGTAATGTATCTGTGTATTTTATGCTAAATTCAAGCAAGGCCAAAGTACTTTACTCTTTTATCGGGGGGAAAACTGTAAAGGGATTTGGAAATTTTATATTGTCCTGAAAGGAACTCTTTGTGGAGGTATTTGATAATGGTTGTTCATGAGGAGATTGAGGGAATTGAAACTAAGTTACCTGGTGTCCTGTAATTTGTACATTCCTTCTGAGAATAATATCAATTAATTTGTTGGCAGAAAAAATATCAATTAGTTTATATCACCAAAAAATATCAATTAATTCAAAATCCAACCTTGTTTTGGCAAATATTTGGCCATCAATCCTTGATAACTTCCTGAGTTGTTTAGGGGTTTCGAAAGATATTTTTGTTTGTTATGCTTGGTTGGAAGGAGACCACCATTCACTACTTCTATCACTTGTCTGAGAAGTGGGTGCTGGTTATTTAGTTTGTATTATCCTGTTACATAAGACCATGATTGCATTAAAAGAAAAATAAAGATGAACTATTAAAGTCTCTTAAGTTAAAGTTTCACATAAAGTTGTCACCTCTTTTCACTCATCGTATTCTCTTATTTACAATAACAGAGATACCAACAAGGAGCTTGGGAAAATTGCAAAGAGTTATCGAGCCCTTGTAAGTGGGATAGTTGACAATGATAAGGTAATATGCTGACATGTATTTTCTATAAAAGTTTGGCGAAGGTATGTGATTGGTCAGGGATTTCTGATAATACTCCTCTAAAATAACGAATTAACAAAAAAGCAATATAAGATTAAATGAGATTTAAAGGTTCAGGAGGTCAGGAACTTTTTATTCAAGTGATTGCCAAACTTATTCCACCACAGGAGGTCTTTCACTTCTATAAATTAGTTTTAAAGCTTCAGTAGCTTTTGTAGTTATTCTGGTTATTTAGAGGTACTAAATGAAATTCCATCAAAACTAACTCTGTATTTTTTGCAACTTCCTTCTTCATCACGTATATTTGTTCAGATTGTTGTTCAAGATTGTATTAAATAGACTGAGACTAGGTAGTTCTCCCATGTTGTTGAATAAAAAGGGAAATGAAGTTTTTTTCTTTTCAGCCAATTGGGAAATTGAGTTGTTTATTCCTCCTTATATAGGATCCTTTCCCTTTTTTTCTCTAAACTGACTTACTAGAACTACAATGTTTAAAATACATAGCCTTCTCTTGTTAAAAAAACGTAGCTTTCACAACGTGCTGGTTTTTTCACTCTATAGGTGATTATCAAGCAGCCAATTGGAACAATAAAATATCCTGGTGTTGATAAAGGGCTGTATGTTGCTTCTCCATCAGGTTGGTTTTTAATGCTTCTTTCAAAACCATAATGTGGATAAGATCATGGTACTTTGTTACTTCAGTCAGATGTTTTCTTAATGGATCATCATCTTTATTGAGCTACCATTATGTGCTTTTATCATAATATTTGCTATTTAATCATATGTTACACAACAAATTTCTTCTCATTGTTTTGACATTTGCTTTTGTAGTATTTAATTGGCTTATCATCTTATGCTCTGTTCTTTTCATTGAGATAGGAAAACCAGCTCTAAGTGTAGTGGATGTTCTAGAGAGAAATATGCAAGAAAACTGCACATTGGTCCAGGTGGCTGAATTTAATTTTTATGATAATATATGATCCTTTATCTAATTTCTAACCCCATAGACTCAGGTTCTAGGGAACATGCAATATCATATGATTCTTATTTATTTTAAAATTTTGTATAAAATATGATCATTTAAATAACGTATTTTATTAGATACAGCAAAGGAAGCATACATCTAAACTCATTTGCACCTCATTATCTTTGATCATAATCATGTGGCATCATTTTAAGAGTCTTAGGTGATGACCGATAATATTACCGCTGGGTGTGGGTGTGTGAGTCTTAAATAAAGAATTTCATTATGCCATATGCATACAGATTGGCAGAAGGTCTACCTAGGCATCCTGAACAAAGTAATCATTTGTGGCTTGCGTGCATTTAAATTGTACTGATTATAGTAGCATTATCATTTTCTCGAATCGGATTGTCTGACAGGTTAAGATTCAATCTGGAAGGCCACACCAAATCCGCATTCACCTATCTTTCATAGGGCATCCTCTATTAGGTAAACATTGAATTGCTGAGTTATTTATGGTGCTTCATGTGAAGAGTAATCAAGTGAAATTTTCTGAGTCGTGATTGGAAGATAGTCGCTAGTCTAGTCAGAGAACAAACCAATTCACTTTTCCCATGAAAAATTTGCTGAACTTTGCAAGCTCTGAGGTCATATTAGAAGCCAAGAAAAGTCTGACTTTCATTTCTGTCGGTATATAAATCATTGTCCTTTGTAGGCCTAAGTTTCGGAGACCCATTCCTATTTCCCTGTTTTATTACAGTGAAATGGGATTCTGGCCGTATGTAGGGACATGTTACTTGTGTCTCCATCAACCCGAACTCATCAGATATTGTAAATATGCTTGTATAAACAATGCCCTGCCCATAATTGCTGACCAAAAAAAACAGTATCCTTGATCCATATCATCTGATTTCCAGCGTCTTGAGCTTGATCCTGCGTCTTTTTGTCCTTGTCATTTCCACTGTGCCATTTTCATTTTACATGTCAATATTCGTGTTTTTTGGCCGTAGGTTAGCAAATAAATCAATTTACGTCAACCCCAACTGCTTCTCTAATAGAAGCTTCGCATTAACCATATAAGCAAACCTCTATCCCCGATCAGCCAACTTTACCTTGCCAGAAATACTCAAAGCGTCAAATTTTGAGATCTTGCATGTAGTCTCTGCTACTGCTGGTTAATCGTGATGCACCTATTTAATCAATAATTGTTTCAATGAATCTTGATCTCACAAAAGCTTAAACATGAGTTTCTCTTACCAGGCGATCCACTATATGCGGTTGGTGGGCAACCCAAATGCTTTGACTACAATGTTCCAGATGAGATATTTGCTGAAGATGGGTAAGGACTCGTTATGGGACACTTTCATTTTTTTTAACACCAAATCATTCGATTGTGTAGTTGCAGATTATTTCAAATTCTCTCATGAAATGATCTTTGCCATATATTGTGCGCAAAGTAACTAGAGGAAAATTACTGAGTCCCTACAAGTTTGTGAAATTAATGCCTATGCTCTTCTGATTCTTGACTTCTGGCATTTTAACAAGTATATTTAAGTGGAAAAATCTGATTGTGTATATTTTTTCTCTATAAAAAAACACAAGCGACCATGAAACTTTTGGTCCCTTAAGTTTGCCTCAATTATCCACTTGGTCCCTGAAATCAAGTCCCTTAAGTTTCATAACCATACACAATTACACCGCATGTGTCAAGAATTACATGCCTTAAACTTAAAGAATTAGTCACTTTGTTCACTATTATCTTCCATTCACACCCCTTTTTATAACCCACCTTACATGCCCTTTAAACTATAAGGACTAATTATGTAACTTGATTGATAAAATATTAAACTTGGACCAAATCAATAATTAAGGCAAACTTTAGGGACCAAAAGTTTCATTTTCCCAAAACATCGTGGTTGCACAAATCATTCTTTGGCATGTGATGTGCTTCTACAAGATAATGATATGTGCAAATTATGGAAAATAAATGTCGAACCACAGTACTTGGTTAACATGTTCATATCTTTGTAACTGTCACGTAATCCAAGAAGTGAAGCAGTGAGGGACGGTGGACGAATTTGGATTTCTTCTTTAATTCCGTTTATTATTTGATTATCGATAATTACAGAAAGTTAATTTGAAATTTGATCTGTTCTCCCTTGCTGCGTATTACATAGGGGTTACCAAAAACCTACTCAGCCTGTTCCTGGAGATTGTGGCTACCATCTGCATGCACGTCACTTAGTCATTTCCCATCCCAAGACAAATGAGGTACTAAATTTGTACTACAAACTAAATTTTATATTTAGTACCAGAATAGTATCTCAAATACAGTGATCCCATGACAAGCCATTTTATAATGTAATTCAATTCTGCTAGAATTGCTTTTGAGGGTTGCTTTTATGCCGTTTACTTGCATGGCTTTATTAGGGAGACTTGATTCTCAATTTTTTTGGGTCTAAAAAGGCTATTAAAGCCCTCTAGGAAACATACATCCCGTAAAGTCAGCCAGAAGTGGTAACTGACACGGACCGTTTTAATTTTTTTTTTTAGGTGCACTTTTATTTTATTTTTTTCTTTTGAATAATCATAAAAAAATGCTTCCTCACGATCTTCCATATTTATTAGTATTCGTATGCTTATGCAATGATTCTGATTCTGCCGTCCAAATTTAAAAATAAGTTTCCAATGTTTGCTTGTAGGTTATTGAGATCATCGCACCCGTTCCTACCATCCTCCGCACAAAGGAAGACGCCAAGGTATTCGGATTCTAGTGGCCCCCAAGTAGCAAAGATGCAGTTTGAAAACTCTAATCCAAACACTTTCAATGGCCTTTATAGGGTTTTACTGTTATGTATGAATCGTCACAATTTACAAAGCCATTTTATGGCCAATGCAAAAGAGAGGTTACTGGTATACTAGAACATTTCAAGTACTAATAATTTTAGGTAAACCCTAGAAAGTAGCAGGATATGCTGAAGTTGCTTTATTAGTGCACAATTTATATTAGCACATAGCTGCTGGCTATATGATAAGCCAAGTATTGCTTTTAGAACAAGAGCAGAAATACCTGCACTCCCTTGACAAGTGATGTGAGTCAACACGAGGCCACTGAAATTGAAACAATCAGCCAGGCATCCAACTAGCTAGATGATTATCAGAATGATGATCCAAAAAAGAGAGAAAAAAACGTTGCTGCCATATTACAAGTACCTAAATAATTTACCAAAAAGACGGGCTTGGTAACCTGTCAAATCGACCTATCACTGTATTGAGCAATAACAAATATAATACAGATCGCGGCAAAAGAAAACGTTTGCCGCTGAACACAACTACTACCTGCTTAAGTCCCCCTTTTTTCCTCCCCATGATTCATCTTCTCTCATGATACTACTTCCATTATGACCACCATACTGGTCAGAATTGGAATAATGCATTTTAATGGCCGCCACAAAATCCGAGACACCACTGTGTGATCCTCCCACCCGAATCCCGGGCCTCCCAACACCATTCAATCCAACTATTCCTCTCCCCTGCTGCTGTAAATTTGCTATTGCTTCAAAACCATTTCTTCTCTGCACCTCGGAAAATACATCTTGCCGGTTTTTCATGTCTACCATAAATGGCTGCACTTTCGGGGCATCCCTACTTCTAAACATCTGATAATCAATCACACCATTGCTGTTATTGATTTCTCGAGTTGTGAACGCAGAGCCATTCAGGTGCTGTTCATTACTCTTGGTAAATGCATGCACTGACTGCTGCTCCAGTTTAGATGAGGATGTAGCATAATTACTAAAGGCAGCAGGATATTTTGCAAGCACGATGGCAGAATCAGGTAATGAAGGAATGCCAGTCTGTATGTTATTCCCATCCCAATAACCATAACTCCTCATGGGTACATTTTCCAGGCCTATATTGTAATCACCACAATCAAACTTCAAAATTGTTGAATTTCCATCAGGATTTTGATGACAATGGCCATTAAATTTCAGGGTGGAAGACTTGCTACTCATCTTCGGGTGACGGGTACCAGTTTCTTCACGTCCCTTGGAATTAAAATTAGATTTCTGAGTGGATGAAGGATTGGTTAATATCTTCCCGAACAACTTCACATCACCATTTCTGGAAGTCACTTCAGAATCTACTGAATGGCGTGACTCTGATTTATAACGATCACAGGCTTGTTCAATCTTTTGGGACATTAGTGGCAATTCAGATGCTGAACTACTGCAACTACCATCACCCTTCACTTCTTGTTTAATGGGCAAGGAAAAGCGCTGCAGGATGCTACTAGCCTCCACATGGTCCAATAAATGGCTGGGAATATGAACATGTTGATCATTTTTGCATGTGGAATTTTGACAGGGCCCATCTCTACTCCCCTGAAAATTCCGTGCAGAATGCAGTTGATCTTGAATAACTTTTTCCTCACCATGAACAGCAAGAGTATCTTGCAACAATAATTTTGCATTGGACTGAAAATCTCCCCGTGGCAATGCTGATATACAGGGCTCTCCAAGAGACACTTGGTGCTTATTTTCAACTTCAAGATTCAAGCCTGTACAAGAAGCGCCTGCAGGTAAAGGCAAAGCATTTACTATGGTACTTGAATCTTGAACTGAGCTTTTTGATTCAGGTGCATCAAAAACAGCTTGACGTTTATTATCCCTATCATCAAGACATGGAGGCAGTGATTGTTTCAGCCCTGTTAACTCCTTCCCAAGACCCCCAGAAGAAAACTCAGAAACCACTTTAGCCTCAACAACAGAATTAGATTGGTATGGTACTGACTCTGTAACTGCACCTGCCAATTTATTGGGTTCATCTTCTCCCACTGCTACACTAACTAACGTATTCATAGCTGTCTGCCCACTGGCAGGACCAGACTTGTCAGAACTGTACAAGACATCCCCACCACCAACATAGCCCAGTTTAGGCTTATCATCCGTTTCACAACAAGCTTCAGAAACCATATCATCCACATCTTCACCATCTTGATCCACTTCTGCCCCAATATTATTTGATTTATTCAAATCAGTTGACAAGACCCCGGGTTCAACAGAATTAAATTCATCAGAGTATGTATTCATAACGGACAATGGCTGATCCTCATCAGTTCTAGTGCCTGACCTATCAGCGCCAATTGCCGAACCTGTCTCTACAACACATGCATCATCTGTATCACTCCCACCACCATTTGCATCATCATTCACTGCGTATCCTGCATTTACAGACTTGGGCCGCATGAGATCCAATCCAAGACATTTCCTAGCCTTGCTGAAGAACACTTTACACTGATCTTGGGACCTTGAACCTACACACCGTGAGATCTTAGCGAAGTCCTTCCCATAAGATGATAAAGCCTGAAGAAAAGCCGACCTCTCTTCATCAGTCCAATCAGCAGGATCCATCTCCTCACAGCTCTCATCTGAACAGGTATCATCATCAACACTATGAGTAACATCCGGCATCAACAATTGCTTTTTCCCAGGGTTTGTTTTAAGACTCCTCTCCCTGCTACCCTCTACAGGACCAACAGAACTTGTTATGCAAGAACTCATAGCCTCAGATGATATAGAACCACATATACCAGCCAATACATCAGCTGCAACAACCTCTCTTTCATCCCTAAGAGCCTCAAAACTGTTTGATCTCTCTAGGAGGCCATTCGCACCCTTTGATCTTTTCATATTACCAAAGCCCCCTAAAAGAGAATTTCCTGAACGCAATTTTTTATTCCCATTTATTCTGTCCGCATGGCCTGCTATCACTGAAGCTGCAGTCAAAATCTCAAGCGAAGCAGCATTTATTTCTTGATTCCATTCTTTACCCGATGCTACCAAGTCAGTGTTGGTAAAATACGACTTCCCTAGCTTCCTAAAATCCTGCTTGATTTTCTCAAAACACTCAGATTTATGATTTTTGTAATAGAACTCAACACAGTCAGCAGTTGTCTTGTGATCAAGAAAAGAAGCAATTTTCCTGAAGTCTTTCCCAAAAGCAGCAAATTTCTCCAAGAAAATATCTTTCTCTTCAAATGTCCAAGGGTTGATCATAGCCCTCTCCTTCTCATATGCCAAAGGATCTTCAACCAACCCATTACTACATGGAAACCTCGATATCATCTTCTCCTTCTCATCCAAAATGAACGCCGGCATCTTCAAGGTGCTCCGGTAAACTTTAACTTGGGGATCAGAGAGAAGTTTGGTCGCAAAATTATTCATCTCAGATGTTGGAACCAAGCTTAAATTATTTCCTGCTGGAGAAAAAACATTTATTATCGCCCAAAAGCCAGACAACTTTTAAACGGTATGCAAGTGCCAAAATATGAAAAACAGATATGAAGATGAAATATAAATCACCTCAAATGAACTATTTTTTGTTAGAAAACTTGGGGATCAGTAATAATTGCAGGCAACCCTAAAATAGTGAGGTAAAGACGTATAATAATTTACCTAAAAAATACACAAACTCACATGAATTCTCCAAACCAATGAGAACACGTGTGATCCTATTAATAAATTAAAACTATTTTATGAAGAATGAGAACTTGCTGTATTTTCTGTCAACAATTAAAGTTGACATATTAAGAATTCAGTCAACTAGTCCAATGAAAATTGGAGCTCAAGTTACCAACAGTACCATGAAAAGCAAGCCATAGACCTGCTAAATAAAACTGAAAAGGAATGCTACTATCCCATTTATTAGTAATTCAATGGCAAGCACCAAGGTTAGCAACCTAAAACCCAATGCAGTATCACATGCACAATCTCTACCATATTGAAGAATCCAACTACAAGCCAAGCCTACCAGATCTGCCATGTGTCAACTACGCAAATGATTTCAACAGTACAGATGCAAATTCTGCTAACACTGAAACTACTGCTAGCATATCAATCACCCAACAAGGCTGACAGAAATATTGGTTAAGTTACAATTACAAGAATATGAATATCAATATAAAATATAAAAAGTATTGGAACCCAATATGGTTCACACATCATCAACAATACAATTCATCTTGGGCAACGAACAAATGCACAGTTTCTAATCAACGTATGCACACATGGGATACTAGGCATAAAAATCATCACAAATATATGCAAATAAAAACCAACCCACAATTAAAAAAAAAACTGACCAATTCATCTGCTTTTTCACATCAAGAAAGCAACCGTTACCATGTACAATATGTAGAATATTTTAGACAGTTAAGACGACAACAGAATATTGGAACACATTTGGCAGACAAGCATGCTGTTGAAAGATTCATACCAGGGTAGGAAATCCGAGAACGAATGGACGACCGATTCTTTTGAAAACCATTATTAGTAGTTCGAATGCCTACTTCAAGTTTCTTATGAGATTTTGGACGACATTTTCGTACAGACAGTAATCGCGTATATTCTTTCCATTGATGATGCAAGGCTTTAAACTTGAGAGTTATTACTCGCTCCTTAATCCTTGCTAACTGCTTCCTCTCTGCAAATTTTTCTCTAACTGCAGCAGTTGAAGAGCATGAATTATTGATAGCTCCTATATTACCAACCTTGCAACAATCCTTTGGCAATAACTGAGCAAATTCTTCCCACACTCTGTTTGCATGTTCTTTATTAGAAGCAATAATTGCATTACACAATATGTCCTCCGATCTAGAGCAAGTACTTGCAGTGGGAGCAGCACCCATGCCATCCTTTACCTCCATAGGTTGCTCACTAGTGGAACAGAGCACTAAGCATCTACTGTTTGCAGATTGAATGGCGTCAAAGCCTCCAGAGCAATTATCATTTCCCCCTACATCACATGAAGAGACTGCTTTTATAAGGGGTGCAGGCTCCACAAATTTAGAAGTTGCTGTTCCAGGACTATCAATATCTTCCTCCTTGCCATTTTCAGGAATATTATGCACTTTAGTTGAAGGAGACACCTTCTCCACATCAGGATCAGCAGAAGAACAAACCTGCAATGGCTCTGGCTGGGATACCATATCGTACCCTCTAACTTGTCCTTCAAAAGACTTTGTATCGTTTGCCATCAGTGAGGAGCCCAATGCTGCAGTACACGGACAGCTATTTCCAGATTCAGATTTCAGTGACTTCAACTCACTTTCTAGTAAATCTATTTCAGCTTCAGTAACCTCCAATACCTTAGAAAGGTCAGCTTTCCATATCAGCAACTTATTCATTGCAGCAGAACTTGGGTCATCAGATTGTAGCAATCCAATAAGTGAAGAACCCAAACTACTCAGGGAGTCAACATCCAACTTCTCCAAATTCAAAGAAAACGCCTGTAGATGATTCTGGGGCCCGGGGTCCAGTGAGCTATTCATATTACTAACATCATTGTCACTATTCACGGCTTTTCCATACAGTTTATCCTCCACACCTGCTGAATTGTGAAATTTACTTTGATTAATAACTAGCACATATGCCAGACAGACAGAACTATATATTACACTTCTACTGCTAGTCTAAGGGTGAAATAGCAGTCAACTCAAAGGATCATGTATTTGACCACATGTTTGGTCCATAGGTGGAGCATAACATGCAAAGGAATAAATGTGTAAGCAGACATCAGAGTAATAGGCATTACACTTCTCTACGATGGCATAACTCGATAAACACCCTAATGAGATAGATGGTATTTCACTACTACTAATAATAATAATAAGCAAAGTCGAATCCCCATGTTTATTATTAAGTATAATCATTTCATCATCATGCATCACTTCCACTGGAGGGCTAAAGAAAATGAACACACCGAGTCAGGATTAAGGGAATTACAAACCTGGTGAGGAACTGCAGGCAACAGAAGATGGAGTGGCTGGGGATGCACAATCTGAAAAGCCTGTAACTTTTGGGCTTTTATCTAGTAGTACATTTGAACCAAGAAAACAAGAGGGATCAATATTACTAGTAGACAAGACAGGGCCATCATTGCTAGCACTTATATCAGGTTCTTCAATTTTCTTCTTCTCATACTTTGCAAGTCCCTCACCCCAATTCAACCGAGGCTTCTTCCTAGATATTGTATCTTCAGAGGGTGCAGATGATGTCGCACATGCAGCACCATCCCCTGAATGGGTTTCAATAGGAGTTACATTTTTTGGATGCAATTCAGACTTCGCTTCATTGGAATCTGCGCCTCCACTCCTTGAGCTACTTGTGTGGCTAAAACCTGAGCCTCGTGAAGACAAGCTTCCAGAACGGGTCCATTTAAGAGACTTCCAGCCAATTGAACCCAGAGAATGCTCCCCATCCAATCTCTGTGGAGTACCCAACCCATTGACACCACCCATCTTATCGTGCTGGTCTTTCATATGATGTTGATCCCAAGCATTTACAAAATCAGAATGAGGATGAGAAGGATATGTTAGCATGTCATCAGCTGACCTCTGATCAATAGTCACATCTGACGGCCTCCTGGACAAATTTAGAGAGCCGTTTGTGGCCTCCCATGAATGTCCTCTCCAATCTCTCTGGCTAAAGGATCCTCTATTTTCCCTACTGTTTCTACCATATTTTCCATCTCCTCGGGAAACAGATGGACGACAGTTCTCTTCTTCCAGCATCTTGTCACTGGACCGAGATAGTGCATATCCATGACCAGATTCTTCGGAAAAGAGGTGCCAACTTCCCTGCTTACCATGACCTTCAGAAAATTTTTAAACAAAAAAAGGAAAAAAATAGAAAAACATCAACACAAGCAAAGTATATATTTTTGCTCACAAAAAGAAAAGAATAGCAGAAAAATCTTTTAAAGGTGGGAAGGGGAGATTCGTCTCTTCACAATAGTATTTTCTTAAAACTAGCGACCCAGATCTTCGACATACCATCGCAAAATCCCACTAAAATATCAAAAGTATAAGACATAATCAATCAATTAAAGCAAAAAAAAAAACTTGAGAAAATTAAAATAAAAAAGAGACGAATTAGCATCGAGAGGAAGCTCCAGCTCCAGCTCCTTATAGACTGAATAACTAGGAATTTGGAACCCAGACATCATCAGCACATATAAGAGAAAAGGGATAACAAATCACCTGGCGGTCTGCGGAAATCGGCCGATCCCCAACGACTGAACTCTCGGGAACCATGATGAGAAGAGTCTCTCCATCTCGCCACAGAGCCCAGCGATTCAGACCTCTCGTGCTTCCTCTCCTTGAAGAAGTCCTTCCGATCCCACGGCAGTGGTTCAGGCGGCATGAAAAACAACCCAATAGCTGGGGCAGCCACGGAAAAACCGCAGCACAGCACCACACAAGAATAAAATCAAATAAAAGCACTCCTAAGTGCAATTCATACAATCCCACAGGCCAGATCGTACAGGCGGCAACACATACACCAAATTTAACAGTACAGTAACAAATCCAGGGTTTCAAAGGCCAGCCACGAATATTCGCAGCTGATAAAAAGTTGATTTTCAAGGCTTCCCACCCCAGATCGAAGAGGAAACCGTATGGGGCAACCAATACACACTGCGCCGCACCAATCTTTGCCTCCTGATACAATCAAAAACTTCAAAACCAAAGCAATAGCCCCTAGGGTTTCATAAAAAGGCGAATAACTTCAAAGGCAGCGGTTCAGATCGACAACGAAGCCAATAAATAGCGCCCAAGCCATGGATTATACGTCCTAGGCCTTGTTTATCTTGAAGGCTACAGTCTCCACTTCATATGATCCCTGCCCACGGCCTTCTCTGCCTATCTGAAATTTTTTTCTCGGGCTTTCTATCTCTTTCCTGGCTGGAGGAAAGTCTGCGTATGGTCGAGAAAGTGAGAACGTGAGACGATAAGGGACAAAAGGAAGCCTAGAGAGAAAAGAGAGGTACCAGCAGCGGACCTCAACGCTGATTACGAACTATATTTGAGCTCTCGTTTGGAATCCGGCAATTTTATCTTTTATTTTTTTTATTTTATTCTATAAAACTTTTGTTTTATCTTTCACTTTTTATTTTTTATTTTTTTTGGTTGTTTAACTTTTTTTATTCCGTTTTTTACTTGGGCATGGCCCCTGGCTGGGCCGATATTTACGGGAGTGGGCCTATGAATTGATTTGGAGGGCTGTCC
Organism: Leucaena leucocephala; assembly: GCA_037074615.1. Lineage (NCBI taxonomy): Eukaryota > Viridiplantae > Streptophyta > Magnoliopsida > Fabales > Fabaceae > Leucaena > Leucaena leucocephala. The sequence continues at coordinate 31,432,710 of CM073521.1, forward strand.
TTACGCGGCATTCTCCCATCGATAGTCCTGTTTGTTTGACTATTTAGCTTGAGTTATATGCTAATCAAATTGACCCCTCTAACTAACGGAAATTGGTCTGAGTGGTAAGCGACTCGGTATCGCTTAAGTAAAGTCTCGAGTTTGAGCTTTAGCGTACGCAAAAAATTTCTGTTGGGAGACTCACCCACTATAGCCAGGTGCGCGACGCGGGTCAGATCCGGATATAGTCGGAGCAAAGTTCTGGTGAACCGGGTGGCAACTAAAAAAAAACATTGACCCCTCTACAACTATTTTATTACTTCAAGGGGGGCATTGGGTACGCTTGATATTTATAATCTACTCCCTCTAATCTTATACTCCCTCCATTACTCTTACTCTTAGTTACTCCTTCCTAACTTAATTATAAAAGCTAATTATTTTTTTACAAATTTAAAAAACTAAATAAATCAGTTAATTATGATCAAATTTAAGTCCTTAAGATAAATTTATATTATATATTATTCACTCTACCTAAATTAATCAATTAGCTCTTATATTAATCATAATTATCTTATTTATTTGGCTTCCTATATCTATTTAAAAAAATCAACTAGCTCTTATAATTATGACCATAAATAATAATTTTTTTGGATAGATTAATAAAAATAAATAAATCAGTCAATTATCACAAAATCAAATCTCTTAAGATATATTCATATTATATACTCATCAATTTACTCAAATTAGTCAATTCATATTTATATTAGTTATAATTAGCTGATTTATTTTTTCTTTAATCTATTTAAAAAAATTAATTAACTTTTATAATTAGGACTTGTAGTAATACTCCTTAATTTAAATTCAATATTTCCACACGAATTCATATTATATACTTATTAATTTACTAAAATTAGAAAGCTAACTCTTATATTAGTTATAATTAATTGATATATTTTGTTTTCTTAGTATATCCAAAAAAATCAACTAGATTTTGTATTAAGAAATGGAAGTAATATAGAAAATATAATATTTTCTCTAGTCATAAATATAAGAGCTAGATGAGGAGTTTATTTTGATTCTAAATTAAGACTTTAATCTATTTTATCTCCTAAAATTATAATTTTCTCCCAATTGTATCCTTATATAATTATATATATTAAAAAAATTTATATTAAAAATAGTTCAAATGCATATGATTAAATAAAATATTTTAAAAAAACTAACATAATATTTATAATTAATTAATTTAATTAATTTTTTTAATCTACCTAAATTAATTAAATATATTTTATATTAAAAATCAAAGTAATATAATTTAAGAGGAATCCCAAGAGCTAAGGGTTATGGACATCTACACATACATATAATATTTATAACACTCCCCATTGGATGTCCATGATAAGTATTGTGCCTCATTAAAATCTTACTAAGAAAAATCCAGTGGAATAAAAACCTAGTAAAGGAAAAAGAGTACATAATACATATTAAAGGTGCCTCATTAAAATTTTTTCAAGGAAAACTCAGTGAAATAAAATCTTAGTTAAGGGAAAAAGAGTACAGTATAATCTTCACTCATCCGGATGATAATATATCATTTACTTCTCCTTGTTACCACATTATTTTTATCCCCTGATGATAGCATCGGTTGTTCGATGTCACTTTCTCAATAAAGTGTACTATTTTCACAAGCGGATCATTTGCAATACTTTTTTAGCATATATTTCTTTTAGCTGAACCATGCATGATGTAACATCCCAAATTTTTATTTATTTTTTTTAGCAGATTAAAAATATTATTTACTAATAAATTAAAGATATCAAATAAATTAAAATCATTATAGTTTGATATTTCTATTAATTTCAATAAAAATAAAGATATCTGAATTATCCTACTATTATTTTTATTAAAATCCACGATTTGATTGATGTTATAAATTAGGAATATATTGAGATTTATATTCAATTTAGATATGAATTCAAATTTTGAAGATGTGATTTAAATTTTAAATTATCATATCTTATGGGATTCTCATAAATGATAGAGATAATAATAATAATAATAAAATAAGATTATATTAGATAAAAAAAATGTTAAACCTAGATCCCTTTCTCACCTCTTTTTATAGAGCCGTAACCTATTATTTCCTTCCTTCACATCACTCTTTCTCTCCTTCTGATCTCACCCTTGCAATAAAGGTACGCGTTTTCAATTCCTGTTCTCAATTCCTCTTCCGTCTCTCCTTTTCTTTAGTGTTCTCAATTCCTCTTCCGTCTCTCCTTTTCTTTAGTGTTTATCATAGTACTGTACTTCTTTTTTTTTGGCCAAATCTTGTCCCCGTCACGCCACTGCTCTTCTTTTTGTCTTTTCATTTTGTCTCTCCCTTTTATTAAGCAAGTTCTGCAAATATATAATATGTATATATATTTGAGTGTGGGTGTTGCATTAGGTGTGAGTTTCAACGTTTTGCTTCACAAAGGAACCATCAAATATATACACATATGAAAAGTGACGTGATCACTTTTCCACTTTATCCTTTTTCTTTTTCAATAAAATAAGAAACAAACTCACTCCATTGCAAATTATATGCACGTATGTATATTTATATATAGATATATAGATAGACTTAAATATAGTTATAAACAGAAACTCTACTTTAAAATTTTTGAAAAGAATTCAAGGCTTCAACTTAAATTATTATTATTATATTAAACTAATTGAATTATAAATAAATATAAAGTTAGAAAAAGATTCATATTTTTCTGGGATAAGCTCTAAGATTCTAGAGAAGTTTTAGAATAATTTTAGAGTAGTATTAAGTATTATAATGATAGTTTTTGTGTAATGATTTTGTAGACTATCCTTGGAGTTCTGGAGTAACTCCTAGAAAAGCACCAGATAGTTGTGATTGATATTGTTATACACTGAGCCACCCGACTCATGTAATTATTTCTTATTTTGGTGAGAGGTAACCACTTTCCACTCATTGTGTGTGCTAATGTGATGTTTGTGAGTGATTTGTTATATATAAATTTACTGGTATTTATGTGATTATATTAAGGAATTATTATTGATGATTTTATTAAAAATAGTCTTGTGGGACCTGAAGTTTAATTTAGAAAGTTGAGTTGAGGAAAAAAAAAACTTGTTATATCTGGTTATTGTCATTTGAAGGAAATTTATTACCTTGAGAAAAATTTTATTGAGATACTTATTGATGTTATTGGTTATTAAACTTGAGATTATTGATTAATATTATTATCTTGAGAATTATGCATTGGGGATTGGTGATGAGGGAGTTATATCTCTACCACGTGGTATAGCCTCCATTGAAGCTAGATGGTTGGCTTTTGTCCCACCTGTTTACCGAGGGACTTGCCCCACCTGTTTACCGAGGGGCCGCGACACCCCCACCTGTTTACCGAGGGGGAATGAACCCATGGTCCGGTCATGTGCTCTATAGATTTTGGCCGGTCTATAACACTTGACCGGTTAGCTTTTTAGGTGGCCAGTCATATGGTAGTTATCACTAGCCCATGGGTTCGGTCGGCGGGAATAAGGCGGTTCGGTTGGATTGAGGGGAGGAACTTGGGTGGGTCATCCATTGGATTATAATATGATGATATGTATTTTCTATATATTGTACTTTATAACTGTCCCACTTGACACCTCACGAGCACATATTAGTATGCATGATGAGTAGGATTGATGGTTACTGAGGCTTTTGTCTCACCCTATTTTTATTAACATTTTTCAGGAGTTAGTTCAGTTGCTGGTTCGAACGGGAAGGCGCCGGAGGCATAGTTGTGCTAGTGAACTGTACAACACCCTCCTTTTTATTTATGTGTTGAGTAGATGTATATTGCCACTATAGGGCCTACTTTCATTTATACTCTGATGATTTACCATTTTTTATTATCGTACTGAATAATGGTTGCTGGTAGGAGGCCATAGCCTTTTAGGATTATGCATGTGACTTGGTGGACCCACACGAATTATTTGCAATATTATAAGTACTATTTGGGAATTTGCTTACTTCATGGGCATTATTGTGGTTTACCCGAGTACGTCACCCGGGGGTCTATTACATGAATTCGAATTGATAACTTTGATAAGGTTAAACGGGGGTTGAATCCTTTAACCATGTTAGTGGGGTCGAATTCTTTCTAACATGGTTTTGCGCACGAAAATTATGTAAAGTTTTTATATCCATGATAGTCTCATTTATAAGTTTTACTCTTTTCTATCATGGATATCCTTTTCAACATAAGTTAAACCCTTTTAACCATGATAGTGCTTTAGGGTGGTTTTGTCTTTTTCCTATCATGGTTAACCTTCTAGAAGTAAAGTTTTCTTTCTTTAGTTTTGTCTTTTCTACCATGTTAAATATCGATCAAGTTCTTTTATAACCATGGTAGTGTTGCTTTTAAAATTTAGTAAACTCTTTTCTACCATGGTTAACCCTTTTAAATTAAATCAAATTTATCTACAATATATTTTATTCATTTAATTAGAAGGATATTACACATGATTCATTGTCATAATATATTTTTCCAACATATATTCTGGATATATTGAATTATCCATTATGTACCTACAAGAAATTAATTTTACTAATAAAATTATAACATACAATATCAACATAATATGTAAATATAATAGAATAAATATATAGGACGTGTGATCTACTAAATTTAATATATTTTTATAAACAATAAATATTATAAAATTATTGAGTATTTAACTCTAGATATTTCTTTTATATGCTTCAGGCATTTTAAATCCTTAAAATATTATCATATAAATTTTACTATTTAATGAGTTATATACATATGCTATAACAATATATATTAGACGTATATTTTATTTTCTTATACTATCAATCTAGTAATATATGTAAAAATTATTACTTCCACCAAAGAATAATATTTCTTATTATAATCATCACTAGCTTTTGTGAAAAATTTTATTTTCACATAAATATTTTTATACTTTATATTTCAGATGTTTAGATTGCAGGTCCATAATTTTCATATATTAAAATAATATAATTTTATTTTCATTGCGTCTTTACCCTTTTACTTTTTCTTTTGGCCAAATATTTTTCTATCTACTTTACACGACAGATCTACATACAAGATCTCATTTAACGATATTAGTATCAAAACTGTTGTCGAGAACTTTATCTTTTCGGTTCCATTTTTCTTTTTGTGACATAACTTATTGAGCTCTATTTATTACAATTTAGGTACCTGAACTTCTTTTGAGGTTTTTGCAATTAGTTATATCATGACACTCTTCTGAAGTATCTGCCTCCTTAATATGATCATCTTAATTATATGCTCCAATATTTCTAATATTATATTTGGAATCAATTAGCATTTCATACTTCAAACATGTCTCACTTTGATTTATACTAATTGGAGCATTTTCAGCTGGAATATGAAATTTGATAACCCTCATTTAGGTCCATAATCATATCTGACAGATATTTTATAATATTTTATGAATGCAATATTTTATGAACTTCTAATTCATACTATTGTATTTGAGGATCTTTTTTATAGTAATAATGTATTCATTATGTTTTTCTTTCCAGCTACTCAATTTCTTTCCCTCATGTTGAGAGAACTTTTTCAAATGACAATCAACTAATCATGTAGTATAAGTCTCCTAAATTTATTTGTTTCATTTAGAAACATCATTTTGTTTTATTTAGAGACAATCAAGAAGAAGAATGTTCTTACCTAACATTTATCTTAACTTTATTTTAATAGTCATCTATGGGTATTGTAGTGAATCAATAAAAATAAGCATCGCACATTCAAAAATATCTGACTCCTTACCAAAAATTAATTTTATTGGCTTTATATATATATACCGTAATATATCAAATCAAATATGTCAACACTAAAATAGAAATCATGTTCTTATTAGCATTGATCCAATTACTTATAAAGGCATTAATAAATAATTTTCATATTTTAAAAATTGTGCACTCAAGCATAATGATTATATTTATTCAAATAATCTTACAAACTTCTAGTTATAAACTCATAATAATCTCACATGAAACTATTTTATAAATGCATCTATCAAATTTAGTAAATATTTGTATGGCTTGCATGCTATCTGAATGGGCCCATATAATATGACTTTGATATATTTTCAGAATGTAGAAATCCATTCTAAATAATAACTAGTAATATTTTCATGATCAATTTTGTTTGAAAACAAGCAACACCTGTAATTTCTTAAATTTTATAATATGTTGGCTATTTATAAATAATTTTCTGGTTCTTCAATAGATGTCAATAGATAATCTTCAATAATTTATTACATTATCTATGATGATCAAACAAATTATGCCAACAATATATCTATTTGATCAGTAAACCTCTAGTTCACTGTAGCCAACAATAAATTTTTTAGTCTTCATAACATACGACTGATTTACAACCTTAATATAACATCCATTTTCAAAAAATTAATTGAACTTATATGAAGATATGAGGATAATTTTATCTAATATTTTTTTTACACTTGTATTCTAACAATCTCCCTCTAAGTGTGAGTTATATAAACATGTTTTTCTTTTTCAAGTATTTTACTTGGAAGCTAAATGCTTCCCAACTCATATACAATCATGAATTTCAATTCAATTGGGCAATAACTTTCATGTCTTTAGCGAACCGAAGCTCTAATGTATGTATAAGTCATAATCTCTATTATCAATTATTTCGTAAGAAAAATATGTATTAATTCTTCAAGAACTATTTCAATTTTATTACATAAAATTATTCAAGAACTATCATACATAATTATAAATATCATATATACATACTTCAATATATTCAAAATACTATAAGAGGTAAAGTAAAATGAAGAAAATAAGATCAAATATATATCATCAATATTATAATACAAAATAATAAATTATTATAATATTTATAGCTTTCTTTCAAATTGTCCCAACTATTTTAGTATATATAAATTTAACTATCATAGATCAATAATTGAGTGACTAAGATAATTAATTTAAAAGATTATCAATCCCACATAGAAATATATTAATAGCTAATAACTCACTTAATACACACTTTTTTTTTAAATATGTTTGTAACAATTACCACTTTAATCATCAAATAAATAAAGGAGTAAAAATTACCTTCATGATTTTAACACCCAAAATTATATTTGATTTGCCTATGCTTTCAACTCAAATTTAAAGCAACAAAACATAAAAAATATCAGGTTATTATCCACATTTACATTAATCAATTGTATTTATACCAAGATAAATATATATCTATAAATAATATCATGAAAATTAAAACAAATTTATCTCTCATCTAAATAAATGATTAAATTTTTATGTCACTGTCATAATAATTGGTTCACACAACATAAAAATTTTGATAATTCATAAAATTTGCTCTCAATTAGCAAATAACAAAGCCTCTAATAATTATTATTTTTTAAATTATCCACATATTTTAGGCACCTAAAATTTTAAATACTTCAGTTATATAGGAAAAATATTTTTACACCTTAATAATTCTAATTAAATTAGGATCTCATCATATAATCTGTTCCCATACTAATTAAATTAGAATATTCCATATATATGAAGTTAACCAAATAAAACATAATAAGTGCAAATAAAATGCACCCAATAAATATGATATATAAGGAAATAATCACATAACCATACTTATCAACGCAAGGACCATGATATACCAATTTATAAAAGTAATTAATTAATAAAATTAGCTCTTTATGCGTCATTATTTTCTCAACAATGATGCTAAATTTATAAATTAAAAATCTTCCAACAAAAATAAATTCACCAAGGAGTATAAAATAAATTTACTAACATAAATGTAATAGTATTTTTAGTAACATAAAATATTTACTAGGCACTCTAAAGTATCTCTTGACACCTATAGGTTTAACACTAATTTACGTTTAGATAATAAATTTTAATTTCTTTAATAGAAACAAATCTATTAATAATGTTAATTTAAAAACTAAAATAATGCATTTGCTAATAAACACACCAAAATATGAATTACAAGTATAGCTGAAAATTCTTAATTTGAGATTTTCAATTTTCCACAATTATTTCTTTTTATCATTAACATCCCACTGCTGCAATAATGATGTGTATTAAAATTAGAACATATACCTATAATGAGAGGTCCAAAACATATAAACGATCCAATTGAAACATATTTAAAAGTAATTCAATTATATTTATATATTGTATAATAGCAACTCCAACTATCTACTACTATCATTAGCATGTAAGGATTTTGTATTTGAAATGTAGTATCTATGAGGTTTTAAGTGAGTTTGGTTTAAATAGACAAATACGATATTCATTGGTGTTTATAATCACCATGGCCCTCTTGAGCATTTAGTACAACCTCAACCCCAATTTTATTTATAAATATCATCAAACTCAGCCTCCATATACTTTCATGGGATTCACATCTACCCCCAATTAAGATCATCATATTAGGTGGTTGTACCTAGATATATGAATTAAAATTCTACACTAAAGTTATCTCTAGTCTCTACAACTTATTGCATTGGGAATATAATTACTTAGTCCTTTTGGTATAATTACTAATTTTGACATTTAATTTCAACAAATTGATGTATTTGTCTATATGACTTCCGATTATAGTTTAACATTTACTTTTTGTCCATATGACAAAACAAGAGATTGAGAGAGAATACAATAGAGTATTCTTTGTTTATTTGTATATTCATACTTGGTACAAATACCTTGTATATGGCCTCTATTTATATGCTCAAACTATTAAAGACTAAACGTAAGGTTACAAAGAAATAAAGATGAATGTAATAGCACTAACAAAAAGAAACCCCTCACAAGTTATTTATTGGAGAGGTTATGAGTTTGTGACATTAAGAGAAGATAGAATCCTAAGAGTAATCCCAATAGTTAAAGGTTATGGATATCCACACGTACATATAATATTTATAACAAAATTAAATATAATAAAAAGAAGTAAATAAATTATATATTATCCACTATTATTAATAAATGATAAAAATATAATATAAAAATGAAATATAATAGCTTGAAAAATTGATTTGATGAAAATGTTACTAATAATATTATTAAAATAAATCATAGTATTTATATAATACTATGCCTCTAAGTCGCAATGACTAATATTGTCCAATTGTGATTATAGATTTTTTTTTTGTTACACAAATTTTTAAGAAGGGGTTAAACTCATCTATAGTTTAAAAGCAAGGTAAAGTCTCTTTTTTTAGGCGATACTAATATTATATAGAGCGAACTATCTATTATCCTCAGGGCGATACTAATATCAAATAGAGCGAGCTGTCTATTACCCTCAGGCATAAATATAGGCTCTCAAAAGTTAAGATACCTCTTCAAACGTTATGATTAGAATTATAAATACAGATTAAATATATTTTAAATAATTATATATCTCATTTTTTTCATTAACTAAACTCACGGGATGAGTCAATCATAATTATATATAGATTGATTATGGGTAGAAGCCAATAACTGTGAAATTTGTGTTATATGGGCAGACGCAAGGGTATCATCGAAACAGGAGCCCTCTTTATTATTTTCTCTCTATATAGAGAGAATAGTTGGGAAGAAAATGGCGTAGGTTCCACATTTCACTTTTTCCCAACTGATCTTTCCTTCTACTTTTCTTCATTTATCCAAACGGGTGATAATACATTTTTCACCTAATTTTTTTCTTCTAATTTTCTTTTCTTGCTTATTTTGTATCAATCCAAACAGGTAACAACATCACTTTCAAAGCAAGCCTTTAATAAAAAGTCAAGAGAGTAACAAACACCCCACCCCAGTCACCCGAGCGGGCCCGTAGTGCAGGTCAAAATCCAAAGCTAGGTGGGAGAAAATTTTCTAGTCTTGACGTAGGCAGGAAATTTTTGTTAGAAGACTCACCCACTATAATTAAGTACACGATACAGGTCAGATCTAGATGTAGTCAGAGCAAAACTCCGGTAAACCAGATGGGTAATAAAAAAAAAATCCAATAGCGCACACACACAAATATATATATATATATATATATATATGTTAATCCCTCTCTTGTATATTTTTTAGAATATTAAATATTTGGTTTTTGGACGATGAAGATGATGATTAAAAAAATTTACAATCTTGAATTAAAATTTAAAGTTAAAAATATGTATTTATAATCATTGGAAAAAAAATTATGCGCTTCAAGAATTAAAAAGAAATATTTATCTAATTAAATTTTTTATTAAATATGACACACTAAATAATTGGACAACAATAATTCTTTCCATCTGGTATTGCAATTCACACATTGGTGAAAAGATTATTATTAATTCTGTTGTTTGACTTTTAATTTATTAGAAATTGAGGTAAAACAACTAATTTATAAAAATTGTATAAATTTGATAAATTAATATTTTTTATATTTTTCCGTTGTATATATGTTTCTCTTTTTTTTATTAAATTATTTCCCTCTTCTTTTTAGATTTTTGTTTTCAGTCATAATATAAGTGATATGCCAATTCCAGAAGCGTATCTAATATTTTCTCCAAATAAAGTGACGAGGTGGCCCCACTTCAATTGTCATTATCCAAGGAAAGAACTCTCCCCTCCTCCTTGGCAGCCCCACAATTTTATGCCTAACTCAAGTTTCACGCTTTGAAGATGGTGTGTTCTTAATGTGGCAGTGACATATGATATTATTCACGAGGTAATTATATTTAACAATAGTAGCCAGTAGGGTTTTCACCAAAATTAACCACAATGCTATGGATCGATTTCTTAATAAAATAATTACTCTACATCCTAACACTTCAAGAGAGAGCTTGACAATATTTTTGTGACATTTAGTGCACCCATTACATCACAATAATAGTATTCTTCTTATGCTTAACATACCACATATTTTAACTAATTTAATTTAATTAAATAAATTAATTAATATAATATATTTTTTTAAAATATATTAATTATATTTTTTAATTTATGCATTCTCTCTTTTATTTGATTATTATTTGAGAGTGTCAATATGAATAATTTTAAAAAAATATATATAAATATAAAAAATAAATCTTATATTTAAGACTAATATTAACTCTATAATTAAATCTTATATTAAATATCAGATAAATAATATTAATACGCGTTGTCAAACTGATTTTTTCTATTATGGTAAGTTATTTTGACTAAGTATGTAATACTTGACATGGCTTTGGATAATTGATTTTTTTTACTCAAATTTCTTTAAATTAAATTAACTTTTTCTTATTTTTATATTTTGACTTTTGACTGTTTTTTTTAGATTTGAACTTTTCATAAATAGATCTTTCAATATATAATCTAAATAAATATATGTTAAATTAACTTTATAAATTTTATCTATCTAAATATAAATCATGTTTATCATGTCTTTAATATAAGATATATTTTAATAATTTAATTAAATTAATAAAATTAATTAATATAATATATTTTTTAAAATATCCTAATTATTTTTTAAATCCCTCAGTCCCTCTCTTATTTGATTATTGTTGAGAGAGTATCAATATGGATAATATAAAAAAATAAGCAAATATGAGAAATATATCTTATATTTAAGATTAAGATGAACTCCTTAATTATATCATATATTAAAAACAGAAATAATATTATATTAATTGACTCTTAACTTACTTAAATTTATAAAAATAAGTTGAAATAAATTATTAAATTTTAATATATGTGATCTAATATTCTTAAAATATTCTTTATATTGTAAATCAATATTTTGTTAATGAATAATATGAACATTGCTCTGATGTAGAAACTCCTGGTTCTTTGTCACTGCCATGAACAACCGAAATCACAATATGTTCCTAGTCATTGATATGTATGTGATGCCAAGAATAAATATGGCCAAACCTTTTGAGGCAAACGAGTAATGCAAATTTTAACATCAATATTTTGGTTTCGTGTTTGGTATCTTGTGGCTGTTATGCCTACGTTACTACCAAAACAGGCGTCAAACACGTGTATTTGGTCTGTGGTTGAAAATGCTTCGAAATACTGAAACTGCTTTCCCACAGCTGTTTACCAAAATTTAATTTTCAATGCTTAATATAAATTTAATTAGGAAATTAATTTTTATCTAAAATATAATTTATACTTATTATGATTATTAATTTATTTTTTAAAATTATTTTTATTATTACTATATCAACAATAAAATTATAAAAAAATATCGATAAAATTAAAAAAATTATTAAAATATTTTAAAAAATATATCATATTAATTAATTTAATTAATTTTTTTAATTTATTTATAGTAATTAAATATATCGTATATTACGTAAATAAATTTTTGCGGGGGGTTTAAAGTTAGGGGAAAAAGGCATATTTACACTTAATGAGACAAAATTCTTCTTAAATATTTCTATAGAAAGATATAAAATTATTTAAAATAAACTAATGTAAATTCCACTGGATAAAAAGTGAGGGCCACATTTTTTGGTCTATTTTTTTGTTGGGTCTATTCTTATGACTTCGTAGTTATGGAAGATGGACTTGGTTGTTGGCTCCCTCCTTCCAATTGTTGGACAAATTTATTGGCATGAAATTAACGGGGGTTGATCTGAATGGTAAACGGTTCGATATCGCTTAAACGAGGTATCGAGTTCGAGCCTTGGCGTACGCAGAAAATCCCCATTAGGAGACTCATCCACCATAGCCAGGTGCGCGATGCGGGTCGGATCCGGATGTAGTCGGGGCAAAACTCCGGTGAACCGGGTGGGCAACGAAAAAAAATTATTGGCTTGAATTAGAAAGTCAGAGACTTATATCAACATGGTTGGTCCGAGTGGTAAGTGGCTCGATATCGTTTAAGCGAGGTCTCGAGTTCGAGCCTTGGCATACGCAAAAAATCCCCGTTGGGAGATCTACCCACTATAGCCAGGTGCGCGACGCGGGTCGGATCTAGATATAGTCGGGGCAAAACTCCGATGAACTGGGTGGGCAACAAAAAAAAAGAAAGTCAGAGACTTATAAGGTTGTTTTTTAATTTTTTTTAATACAAAAGAGAGCTAAACGCCTAAAATAAAAAAATTAAATTATGAGAAAATTAATTTCTAAATACTTATTAACAACTAACATCCTCGTGTGGGAAGGATAAGATTCTAATATTCACGATTTAGTCTAGTGAACTTTTGTAAGAGTATCTGTAAGATAATTTTGATTTGTTAAGATATGATGAAGTTTCAAGTCTCATGAAAATCTCAAAAGATATTGTATTTGGGAAAATAATAAGCCCTAGATATTATTCTCACTCAATATTCTTCAATAAATTAATAATATTTTTAATATTAAAGTCAATAATAATCTTCTTAAAACTTAACTTTTATGTCAATCTTAGACCTTTAAAAATAGTTTATTGTTATTATTATGTTTCAATAACACTACAATAACCAAATACTTTTATAAGTTTTAAGAGATTTAAATTTAAAGTATTGTGAAATTAAAATTAAAATATTATATTAAAAAATTAAAATATAAATATATTTTATTATTATTTAATTATACAGTTATTATTTTAAATTCGTTGAACCAGTATTTTTTATTAATAAAATTAATAATATTAAGTTTAAAAATTTAAAATATTATTTTTAAACTTAAAAATTAAAATAATACTTAATATAAATATAAAAAAATCAACCATATACTTTTGCCTTTACTTCTTTACCAATAATTTGTTAATAATATAAAATCTCAGAGTGAAAAGTGGAAACTCGCTAAAGTCCTTGCTTGACAGCTGGCAAGTTGCCAATAGAGTTAGGGAGTCAAAAACCACAAAACAGCAAGAGAGATGACGTCATTAAAGACACGTGCGGACGCGTTTGAAGGGAACGGACGACCCACTTCCCTTGGCGCCTTCTGGCGGCGGAGAATGCGCAGGTTTCTCTCAATCAATCAAATGTCAACCCGCTCACTCGCGTTCCAGCCCGTGACTTTAATCTTAGGGCTTACATGGCGATTTTTCCCGGCATATTCCATTAGCCCGGGAGCTCATATTGGCTGCCCTTCTTTTTCAATCCACAACAACAACAATAATAATAAAAGCAATACTTCCAGAATTTAAACTTTTTATATTTTTAATTTAGTTATAATTCAATATATAAATTTTAATATAACTTAATTTTTATAATTTTAATTTAATTAAAATTTAATTCATAAATTTTAAGTTAATATAACACAATCTATATAATTTTAATTATTTAAAATTATAAATCTCAAAAAATAATTTTAATTTATATAATTTTATTTTTTAAAATAAATTAAAATTTATAAATTAAATTTTAAATAAATTAAAATTATATAGGTTAATTAAAATGGCACAAAATTTTAGTATTGAGTTTTAATTAAGATAAAATTAGAGGCTAAATGATTAATTTTCTCCAAGACCTCGTGGGTTGTCTACGAATATGAACCAATCAGCAAAGACTGTTCATCAACGGGATCATACAGGGTCCTCGTTTGAATGAAGTAAGAGTAAAAAACCATATAATTTTATTTTTTAAAATAAATTAAAATTTATAAATTAAATTTTAAGTAAATCAAAATTATATAGGTTAATTAAAATGGCACAAAATTTTAGTATTGAGTTTTAATTAAGATAAAATTAGAGGCTAAATGATTAATTTTCTCCAAGACCTCGTGGGTTGTGCAAAATCTCTTTTACATAATCATAAATTAACCACCTTAAATATTTTTTTACCAAAAATGAGTTACAAACTAACCATGATGGAAATAAATTTTGTTAATCATTTAAAATTTATCATGGCTAGAGAAAGAAAATATTACTTCTAAGGAATTAACCATGATAGAAAAAGACAAAACCACCCTCACGCACTATCATGGTTAAAAGAGTTCAACTTATTTTTTTTTAAAAGGTTATCCATGATAGAAAAGAATCAAACTTATATAAAAATACTATCATGGATATAAGAGTTTCACGCACCATTCACATAAAATCATATTAGAAAGGATTCGGGTTGGAACCCTTGATTAACACCAATATCACAATTATTCTCACAACCACCTCAAATTGGCCTCTGAGTATTAAACCCAGGAATAACATCATATAAACCCACTTCACAATCATGATTCTTTATAATACTCGTTGATAAATAAATTCTCAATATTTCTCATTCTAAAAGTGGATTCAAAATCAACAAATCACAAGCAATAGCCTAGGGCCTCAAGCCCATTACCAGCACGCATTCTTAACTTCAAATTTAAATAGAGTATCTCGTTATATCAGAGTATGCAAAATGAGCCATACTGTGGCAATATATAACTATTTCACACATAAACCAAGAGGAGGAGGCTATACAATTGATATAGCACCAATCAAGCATCTGAAGTCTTCCCTGATGTCTTAGTATGACACTATCACCTGAAAAATGTTAATGACCACGGGGTGAGATAAACGTCTCAGTAACCAACAATCCTACTCATCATGCATACTAACATGTGCTCGTGAGGTGTCAAGTGGAACATGTAATAAAATACACGAGATAAAAGAATAATACATTATCATAATATGAGTAAACCGAAATACCATCCAAATTCCTCCCATCAAACCAACCGAACCGCCTTATATCTGCAGACCAAACCCATGGGCTAGTGATAACTACCATATGACTGGCCACCCAAAAAGCTAACCGGTCAAGTGTTATGGATCGGCCAAAATCCACAGAGCACAAGACTGGACCATGGGTTCATTCCCCCTCGGTAAACTGGTGGGAGTGTCGCAGCCCCTCGATAAACTGGTGGGGCAAGTCCCTCGGTAAACTGGTGGGACAAAAGCCAACCATTGAGCTCTAATGGAGGCTATACCACATGGTAGAAATATAACTCCATCCTTACCAATCCCCAATGCATAATTTTCAACATATTCATAATAATCAAAATCTCAATAGCTCGATAAACCATAACTTTAATCAATACCACAATATGGTTTTTCTCAAAATAATAACTTTATTCAAATTTCAAATCTCAAGATATAGTAAGTTTTTAATCTCCATTTAAACTTTTCAAATTACTTTAAGTCCCACAAGACTATCTTCAATAAAATGAGCAAATCAAATTTTCCCCAGCATAATCACATCATCATCAGTATATTTATATATATATCAAATCACTCACAAACATCATATTAGCACACACAATGAGTGAAAAGTGGTTACCTCTCGCCAAAGCTAATAAAGGTATCATAAATTAGGAGCCCCGTGTTTAGTTCACAATTCACTAGTCAATCTACAACATTTGTATAAATGTGCATCAATAAGTTGTTAATTTAACACAATATATCCTTTTAAATAAATACTCACATTTATCTTCTAACTTTATTTTATTTAAAAATTAATAACTCAATACCATAACTTAATTTCTCTATCCCAACCACACATCTATTTACCAAATTATCATTCAATGATAATTCTATATTGTCTTAACTTCATTCTACTTATATAAATTCTCATTTAACATCAAACCCCTCAAACAATCTCAAAACCCCAAATTTACAACTCTTAATACTTCATCCAAAATTTCTCATGTTCACATTTCATAATCAACCTCAAAAAGCATAATTCATAATTTCTAATCAAACTCTAACTTTAATTTACTTAAATCCACCACTAAATCCTCCAATTATACAAAATTCTTAAATCTCTAAACCTATAATTAACAATAACATACTAAACCTTGAGTTTCATCACCAATCAAATTGCTAAATAATTAATTAATTTAATTACATAAATTTAAAGTTCCCAATTTTTTACTTCTAATTTCTAAATTTCCCTCACAATATCCAAATCTCCATTTCAATATTAAATCACATCATTCCTAAATTTCAATAACTCATTTACACCATCAGTTAACCCATAATTATTCAATTTGATCAAAATCCTCAATTTCTCCAATTTAGGGTTCCAATAAAAATACCAATTCTTAATTTACAAGCTTTAGCCACAATCTAAACCGATTAAATATCAATTATACCTCCAATAAATATAACCCAATCATTAAACTCAAATTAAATCAATAAAAATTTCATATTAAATCATCTCTACAATCTAATATTTAAACCCTAACTCTAAATCTCTTAAATAATGCAAATAGAAAAATTATAAACCGATTAAATGTAAGTATTCACTTACCTCACCAATTCTATGGTTCCCATTTGTTAAAAATCCACCCTTGTTCCAAGCCCTAATCTTCAAACTTGTTTTGCTCCCAATAAAAATTATATTTCAGAAGAGGTCTTATTGAGTAGAGAAATATTTGGGTACTAATTATTATAGTTGGAAGATTTTAGGAGGAAGAATGAAGCTCAAAAAATATCTTAAATCTTGTATGAAGAATGGAAATGGTGCTGTCGGCGATTGAGAGAAAAGACGAAGCAACAGGAAAGAAATGGAGTCGGGAGGGAGGGGGAGGAGTGTTCGGAATTATTATAATGGTGTGGGTCCCACACCATTATAATATATATTTTTTTTCTTTTTGTTTTTTTTTCCTCTTTGATTTTTCTTTCTTTTACGTTTTGTGTTTTCTTTTCTTTTTTTTTTTGCCCCCTGTTGTATTCTTTTTTTTTTCAATTCTTTCTTTCTTTCTTTTTTTTTGTTCTCTCTATATATATAATTTTTTTTAGATTAACCATTTTAACTTATATATTTAAATAAAAATTTTATCTATTAAGAATTAATTTCTTCTAAGACTATTTAAATCCTAAAATAAAAATAGGGATGTTACAGGTTGTCTACGAATATGAACCAATCAGCAAAGACTGTTCATCAACGGGACCATACAGGGTCCTCGTTTGAATGAAGAGTAAGTGTGTGTTTGGTATCTCAGTTTAAAAATCAATTTTTATCTCAAACCTAAGTTTTGCCAAATTTCACCCAAACACTATGGGGTTCCTGTGGGCACGTGCCTCCCCTGCCCAAATGCGGCCCTTTGCGGGTGGAGATAGTCTATAGGATTGAGTATGCGCCCCAACTACCAGCTTAAGCTTTTAGTTGGATAGTTGCGCTTGACTTATGAAGTAAAACCATGGTTTTGAAACAATCTGGATGAGTGTTGATTTTGTATGCGGAGCTTTTTCATGGTCTTAGCTTCACACATGGGACCCACATATTTTGGCCTACCCACGTGGACTCTAGTATAATCCATAAAAAAGAATATTATTATATAAAATTTTAATTATCTACAAAAATTTTACATTAAAAATATTATTTAAGTAAAAAAAATTAAAATTAAGGTAAATATTATAAATTTTTATCTTCCTCAAACACATATATATATGTATTATTTTTTTTCTTTCTCTTCTCTCTCCTCTATATACTCTCTTCTCTCTCATTTTTCTTCTCTATTCCTAAAATCTAATCATCCAAACATCTCTATTCCTAAAATCTATTCTCCCAAAAATCTATTCTTCCAAAATCTATTCTCTAAAATCTATTCTTCCCAGAATCTATTCTCCAAAAGTTAATCCAAATACACCCTAAAAAACCGTTCGTGTATTTTACTAAGGGTGTGTTTGGATTAGCTTTTGAAGAATAGATTCTGAGAAAAATAGATTATGGAGAATAGATTTTGAAAGAATAGATTTTGGGGAAAAAGTGATTTTGAAAATTGGAGATGTTTGGATGATTAGTAGCAGAATTGATTTTCTATTGACAATTTACCAAAAAGGACATAAACAAAATTGATAATTACGTAAAGTATATATTTTTATTTTATTGATTAAAAAATAATACTTACAATTTAAAATTTATTTTCCTATTTAAATAGTATATTTTGTAGTAATTTAAAATTTATATAAATAATTTAAAAATGTATGTAGAAATGGGAGGAAGCAACAGGCATGAGTGATGAAGCGCAGGAGAAGGAAAGAGGAAAGTGAAATGAAAATGACAGGAGCAGGGGAGAGTAATCGGGAAACATAAAAAATTTGTTGTACGATTGATATATTTTTTGCAAAAGTTGCTGGGATACAGATTCTTCCCAAACCATGGTTTTGGAAGATAAAACCATGGTTTTGGGGTAAAAATTGATTCTGCAGAAAATTTAAGTGTTTGGCAAAAATTTTATAAAACCATGGTTTTATTTAAAATTAATTTTGTAACCTATGCGCCAAACACACACTAACGGTTATTTTTCTTTTGCCAACTAGCATTTACTGTTTATTAATCTTTAGTTTTATTTCTTTAGAATGTCGCATTAAATACATTATTTTAATTATATATGTTCAAAAATATAATGATGATATAAAGTCTCAAAGAAGTTTTAGTGTGTTTAGATTTATCCCAAACTTTAGTTTACATAAATTTTAAAATAAATAGTCATATTTATCTAAAAAAATTTATAGAATAAATTATAGTTTAAAACTATAGTTTTAAATAAACTTCTGAAAATAGTTTTTAGAATAGTAAAAAAATTTATGGACTACCCAATTACTATTTTACTCATACTTTTTTGACACTATCTCTTATATCTCATATCTCATCTCTCCTCTTTCCACCTTCACCTGTCTGTCGATGGTGGAGTATTGTTAGGGGTTCGTCGTATGTAGATGGAGCATCGCTGGTGGTCCGTCAGATGTACTATAGTCTCTTTGTCGTCTTCCTTTTTCATTCGCCTTCTATCGCTGGATCTAGGGTGGCATCTCCTTCTTCTTCCTCTGTTATCAGCATCTGCCATCTCTCTCTCTCTATGTCTTCTTCTTCTTCCTCTTTAGTTGTCATCGCAGGTGCATCTCTCCTCTTCATCTTCTTTTTCTTATGGAGGCGACGGTGTGTGAGAGATGATGATGAATATTAACAAGTCTATTAATTTTTTTTCTTATCTCATATCATTTTTAATAATTTACTAATCACAAGAGTCTTTTTAATAATATCAATTCAAACACTTATTTATTCAGAATCACTTTTTTCATAAATTCTTTTCTAGAAGAGCTTATCCAAAAACTGTTTAAAAGCTATTTTTTTTATAATTTTTTTTTAAATCTATCCAAACAGTCCAAATACGTTTGTGCTTCTTTGTTTTCTTTTTTTTTTTTGAAAGAAATACATATGGTACCTAGCCAATCATGAGAAATAAAGCTAGGAAAAAATTTGGCTATTTAAGTATTGGAACTAGGTTTTGAATTCAAATTCATACCAACGTAGAAAATATTTTTTAAAAAATTATCTATAATTAGACTTAATAATATTTAAATTTAATTTATTCAGATAGTTAAATAAAAAATTAGAAAAAAAATCCTAATAAACCTACAAAATCTTAGCAACAAGCTTGTTGATCTTCAAAAAACATTCCAAAACAATGAAAACTCATTCAATAATAATAAAATTATTATGAAATCCTAAAATATAAAAAAAAATATAATCACTAATTTTTTTACAATAAATGAATATGGACTAAACTTATATCCAATAATTGATAATGAATATGCAATTGACCAATGAACAAGTGCCATCTGTCATTTTACCCATCATCCTTAATGGCATCTATTCTTGAACCAGAACCTCTTTCTTCCCATCCCTCAAAAGCAATGAATCATTCCCATCCAAATCAATTCAAAAGCTCCCATTCCATTGCTAATAAAAATTAAAAATAAATTGAAATCATCAAAAAACAATTATTAAATTTTTTTACTTAGAGTATAAATTTTCTACATCTATCTCATTTCAACTAGATAATTTATTAGGGTTTGGACCTAAATAAATTCACAATTTTTAAGAAGCCAAGTATAGTTTGGGTTTAGATAAACTATTTAATTAAAGTGAGGTATTGTGCCACATCATCATACTAATAAAAATAATTACAAAAAAATTTGAATAACTTGTGGACAATTCTTTTGTATGGATTTTAACTAGAAGATTTATTAGTAGTTTAGCCCACTTTAGATGACCACAAAGAGTAGTAAAATTTTACCATTAAGTATTTATAGTTTATTAAACTTATTTCACTTTAACTAAAGAGTTTATCTAGGCCCAGAATATATTTGACTCCTTAAAAATGGTAGATGTACAAACCCTGATAAATTATCTAGTTAAAATGAGATAGATCTATAAAATTTGATACTCTAACCCAAAAAAAATAATAATTGTTTAGAGATGATTCAATTTTTTTTTAATTTTTATTAGGATGATGTGGTGTAATAGGAGCTTTTGGATTGATCTGGATGGACATGATTCAGTGCTTCCGAAGGATTCTAAGAATTCCGCTTATGAGAGGATCCGGTTCCATCCATTTTCCACTCCATCTCCGTGCGCATTTCTTCGTCACTCCATCTCTATTCAGGCATCCACGGGTTTTTTCACTGCAAACCAAAAGACAAAACCTTTAACCCTATTTGACGCTAAGGAGTTGCAACAATGATCGGTGAAGGAGAGGACGGAGGCTAATGAGAAGCGGCGACAATGTCCAAGGAGCTACAATAGCCCTTGTGAGGAGAGGGCGGTGAAGAGGATTGCGGCCAAAGACGTTGACTCCAACTAACGACAACATGATTGACGAAGGAGAGGACAGCATCCAGGGAGAAGCGTCGGCATTGGCCAAGGAGTTATAGTAGCAATTGTGCAGATCAAGGACGGTGGCTCGAGCTGATAAAATGCACAATCTGGCTAGGGATCAAAGTTATGGCTTATATTTTCTGATGTGCATTTTCCTTGTCCTAGGTGTAGGAGAAGACCATTTATTTGGAGACTAATATCAGATTGTATGGTTAAGGCAACAGATTATATAACATACCTTTCTCTCCTCTTTCGATACTTGTAAAGAAGCTACACGTTATACAAAGATGGCTTCTTGAATCGCTAAATTTGATCTAGATATTGATAGTTAAGAAGTTAGATCAGCGTTACTTTCATGTTATAAAGCAGTGGGTGTTACCATAGTAGGGGAAGCTCGAGTCTCTTTCACTCTGCGTGAGAAAATTGTGAACAGAGATACAGAGATGATGGAACGCCGTTAAAAATTATGGGTTAAAAAGGACATGTGTCATTTATTCTTTAGTAAACTAGATGTTCAATATTGAATGTAAGTTTTGTCCAATAAATATAACTTGTCATTTCTCGTCATAAAATTAATTATTTCCTATAAAACTTTTTAGTTATTATATTTTTATTAGGATTTAAAAAAAATATAATTTGTAGGTTATAGGGCTTGTTTATATGATTTAAAAAAATGGCTTATAAAAAAAAAGGCTTATGGACAGCTTATGAAAAAGGGCTTTTAGAGAAAAGTTTATAGAAAAAAAAATGGTTTTGAATAAATAAGTGTTTGGATAGTTATTTTTAGAATGACTTTTTATATTGTTAAATTACCAAAAAATGTATGATTTAATTAAAAGTTAGAGAGAGGTAGAGAAAAGAGCAGAGAGGGTAGAGATGAGAAAGGAAAGAGGGTGTAAGAAAAAGTAAGAGAGAGGAGAGAGAGTATAAGAAAAAGAAGGGGTAAGATAGTAATTAGATAATCTATAAACTCTTTTACTATTCCAAAAGTTAGTTTTAATAGCTTATTTAAAACTATAGTTTTGTCCAAAAGTACTTATGGACAAATATGACTGTTTATTTTAAAATTTTCCCAAACCAAAGTTTGGGCTATAAACCCTTTTCAAACTATGGTTTCATATCAAACCAAACGGCCATAAACTTACTATCTAGGTTTTTTCAAACTTATACATAAAACATTGTAACTCAGATCTAACATTGAAATTTTTTTTTATCATTACTATAAACGTCAAACGTTGTATCATAAAAATATTCTCTTCAAATAAATTTAAAATTTTATAATTATTTATTTTTAAATATAACAATCGTCAAAATTATAGTTGCATTCCTTCTTTACTATTATTATTATTATTATTTCTTATCTTTATAATAGTCTGAAACGTTGTAAATTTGTAACAGTCAATCATTAAAAAAAAATACAGTAATAATTGACCGTGTTAGCCACAAAGATTGACCAACGAGGACTAGCCCCACGTGCCGCCTTCACTCCAGTCTCTTATCAGGAGAGTTCATTGCCTTTAGAAAAAAATTCTCAGAGATTTGGGGTTGTTTGGTTAAGAGTTTTTGGATGAAAGGTTTAAAATTTTGTCTTTTTATATTTTTTTTCTCTCTTTCCAAAAATTAGAGTTTTTAGAGGGATAAAATTTTTCTGTTATAATATTGACAAAATACTCTTAATATTTTTTTATTATTCTCATATTACCTCTTTTAACTTAAAACTATTTTTGTCTGTTGCACGTTAGCACTATTTTTTTGTTGTTACAATTTTTGGTTACTCTTAAATAAAATAGTTTTACTAGATATATATTTTAAATTACTTATTTTTTTTTCTGTAAATTTGTATTGAATTAATACAAAAATATATATTTTAAAGTAAATATATTGTTAAAAAATATTATGTATATATTATAAATATATTTATATGTCATATAATTATAAAACTAATGACAGAGTGTTAACATTTTTTCATATTTTCTAATTTTTTAATTTTATAAAATATTAAAAATATATTAAAATTAATGAAATGATATTTTAAAGTGTATAATAAAAATATTTTTTTCTATATATAAATGATGTAATAGATTTTATAATATTTATATTCTAAAAAATAATAATTTTGTTATAAATATTGTAAAAAATATAAAAAAATCTTAATAAAATTATAAAAATATATTTATTAAATTTTAATTACTTTTTTTTATAAACTAAACAAGAAATCCTCTTATATTTTTTTTTTCCCATTTGCTGGGGTTTCTACTTACCGCCCATTCGAACTCGCGTTTTACTGCTTAGTGCAAAGCACACAAGCCAGCAAGCCACAAGTTTTCAAGGCAGAAATCCTCTTATAAACCCACCTACCCAATCTTCCCCTTCTCCTGTTTAACAAAACAAGGCCCAGTCTAACATCATCAAGTTGACGAGAGAATGCCTGGTGTTGAATTTTTTACAGTTCATTTCATCTTTTCTCCAATCATTAGCATTTTGTATTAAATAAATTTAAATCTGAACTTGCTTGGGATCTAAAGGGCTCCAACTTGCTTGGGATTTAAGATTAAAGAAAGTTATTGTTCAATCTGACTCGAAGAATGTTATCGATATGTTGTCAAAGTTAAATACTGATAGATGCAGTCTTCTAATTCATCCGATACAGGGATTATTGCAGCTAGAATGGGATATCAAATTACAATATATTTCTAGAGTGCAAAATAAGATTACGGATACACTAGCCAAAGAGGGATTGACTTCTACAAGGATACTATATGTTTGTCCTCCATATTTAGAGGTTATGGTTCATACTGACTGTCTGAGATCTAATCCCTTTATGATTTAGATTTATTTATTAACTGGCCCTAAGCCCTCATATTTATAAAAAAAAATAAAAATTTAAATCTGAACATTTTAATGCATACGTCTTTGTCACTTACTGTCTCTGCCTCCATATCCTTTTCTCTGTCACTCCTACGAAGGTCTTTATCTTATCTCATTTTGGTAAAATGCTCATAGCTTGGTTTAGCCTACCATTTACTATGAATATCTGGCATTAAAATTCAGAACCATTCAAGGAAAATCTGAGACTCTTTTGGTATTTTACGTTTCTCGGAAGCATTTCCCGCGAAATCCCGTTGTTACTTATTCCATCTTTTCCCTCATTTTCAATTTCTATCTGGTTTTTTTTCTCGAAGTAAGCAGCTGCAAGGCGAGAAAACCCAGAAATATTTTATTACTCTTTCTGGGGTTTCGCTCTTAAAGATTCATGGGTTATTTCCAATTGTTTGCCGTTTTACTTTTATCAATTTCTATTGAAATTTGTTTATCCACCTCCCCTATCGAAGATCAAGAGAAGGATAAGATAATCAATTTACCAGGGCAGCCAGAAAATGTAGGTTTTTCTCAGTACTCTGGTTATGTAACTGTGAATGAGCAAGCAGGGAGGGCATTATTTTATTGGTTGATTGAGTCGCCTGAAAGTCGTGGACCCGAGTTCAGGCCACTTGTTTTATGGCTCAATGGTGGTCCTGGATGCTCCTCTATTGCTTACGGTGCAGCTGAAGAGATTGGCCCTTTTCGAATTAGTTCTGATGGGAAGTCACTTTACATGAATCCATATGCTTGGAACAATTGTAAGTTTGGATTCCCACTTTCTTCAAATGTTTGCTTGAAGTTGTTTTTATTTATTAAAATATGATGTGGGTGAACTTTTTTGAAATCCTTGTTGAGTGCTGAGTTTTCCTCTGCAATACATAATGAATAAAATATATCTTGGCATTTCAGTGGCAAATATACTTTTCCTTGAGTCTCCTGCTGGTGTGGGTTTTTCATATTCCAATGAAACATCAGATTTGTACACGGCGGGTGACCAAAGAACAGGTAATATAGTTGTAACATCTGTAAGAGTAATGGAGATTCAGTAGTGTGGGATACTTAGTCCCATGCTGAGTAGGATGGGATCCTCAATGTGGTATTTAAGTGGTTGGTTCTCCCACCATAATAGTTAGCTTTTGTGGTAGGTTCTCCATTCCACTTAAGTACTCATCAAAAAGCAAGAGTAACTCTTGCTTATGGAGGATGAATAATTCGTGCTTGTTTTGCCTGTTTTGGCCGGTTTCAGATTTTAGCTGACATATTTTGTGAGATTGTAATCAGAGTCTTTTGACTTTGCAGCTGAAGATGCCTATACATTTCTTGTTAATTGGTTTGAAAGATTTCCTCAGTTTAAGGATAGAGATTTTTACATTGCTGGAGAAAGTTATGCAGGTCCTTCTTCAATTTATGTATATACATCAGCTTTTTTCTCCAATGATTTTGTTTTTAGAATTAATAATTGAATGCTAGGTTTTTTACAATTTCTGTGCAGGTCACTATGTTCCTCAGTTGGCTCAACTTGTTTACCATAAAAATAAGGGTGTCCAGAAAGCAATTATAAATTTGAAGGGATTTATGGTAAGATTGTAAGATAGATCAAAACAATGATGATTTTCTAACCTCTTATGTTTATGGAGGGGCCACTATTTTGTTTGATAATCATCTGATGAGTGTCAATTTTCACCTATTTAAGGTTGGAAACGCTGTTACCGATGATTACAACGATTATGTTGGCACGTTTGAGTACTGGTGGACCCATGGTTTGATTTCAGATTCCTCATATACGATGCTGCAAATAGTCTGTGACTTTGGCTCCTCCCAACATCCATCAATACAATGCATGGAGGCTCTAAGAATTGCAGAGTTAGAGCAGGGAAGTATTGACCCATATAGCATTTATACACGGCCATGCAATGATACTGCATCAGTCAAGCGCAGCTTGGGTGGTCGATATGTAAGCTCTCCCTCTGTTTTTTCTTTTATTGCTTACAGGCGTCCTCTTATTGGAAACAAGCCTATTTAAGGCATGGTTGTTGTGTAAGCTTTTTTATTAACTCATTCAGTATACTTGAAAATGCAGAATATGTCTACATGTAAGCCCTTACATGCTGTGGAACTTGTTAATGGGAATGATAGGTATTACAATAGGAATGCAAGCAGGAAACTGGCTTCTTATATCTGTTTTTGCAATCAATAAATTTCTATAAACAAAACTCTATAAGTGAAACTTCCTCCAGAGTATTTTTTTGGGTAATCAGAAGGTTTCTGACTTTCTGGCTCTGGTGGAAGCTCTTGAAACCAAAACCAGTGGGGAATGTTATTAGAATCTTCAGTTTGCTGCATTTTTAAAGGTGAGGATGTTCTATGGAGGGCTCTACACCTAAGACCCTACAGAAAACATGCTAAATTTTGCAATTTATAGGCTTTCAACCCTAAATCCAAGCAACCGTTCTTCAACTCTTTTTAATTGTAAGGACATATAGAATTTGAATTTATTTGATGCCTGTGAGCTTGTCTTCTACGATCAATCTCTCTGTTTAGCTATAAAACTTCACTTGTGCTTCTGAAGATAATATATAATAATTCCAGAACATGCGCTCACTTAACTTAGACAAGATTAGCCCTAATGAAAGGAAATAAAGGAAAAGAAAGAACAAAGAAGTAATATTTTTAGAACAGATATATCTTCTGCAGGAAGTAAGTTCTGAAACCTTCCGCTTAGTCTTGTAATTTTAGTGCAACTGATTACATTCAAAATAATAATTTCTTCTTTAGAGTTATTTTTTTTAATAATGTAAAGATATGACATTGGCTGTTCAGTTGATTTATTTACCTTTGCTTTATGCTTGCCATTAACTTACTGAACCCAGCCATGGATGTCTCGAGCTTATGACCCTTGTACTGAGAGGCATTCAAGCTTGTACTTCAATCATCCTGAGGTTCAGAAAGCACTCCATGCCAATGTAACTAATATCCCATATTCATGGAAAACATGCAGGTATACTAATACAAACTAATGCAAGATTTTATATATCCTCAAGAGAGAGATCATTCTATTTGAATTTTGACTTTAGAATTCACTTTACAGTGACATCGTTGGAAACTACTGGGCTGATTCTCCACTATCTATGCTTCCAATATATCGAGAACTCATTAGTGCTGGTCTCAAGATATGGGTATACAGGTGAACTTACCCATGTTTTGTTCAATTTTGTAACTCTTTTTCTAAGGCTAATAATGGATTTTGCAATTTCCTAACTTCAGTAGGAAATCATTCTAGTTTATAGACAATAATTTTTTATTTTAAAAGTATCTCTAATAGCTTGTCTAAGCTTACTGTTCTAGAGGACTTTAGCTTGTGTTCCATTGAATTTCCTCCAAAGGTCGGCTTAGTGCACAAGGCTCCTAAGTTTCACCAAGTGTGGTTTGGGGAGGGACAGATGTACGCAGCCTTACTCCTACAAGTGGAGAGGCTATTTTCAACATTTGAACTTGTGACCAACAACCTTAGGCTCACCCTCTATTGAACTTCCTCCAAAGATGTGGAAAAATGGGGTGAATGGAAATAATCCTGCTGGGAATGGACCGTATGCCTGGTTATAAGGTTGCATCTTCCTATAGCTACAATTGCCCTGCCTAAGCCTATAAAGTCCTTATGGAAGTTTATAAATGCATTAATAGTATCTGCAAGTCTGCAGGCTAAAATGTGGAATTTGTTAAACACAGCCCCTAGTCTCAAAATTATAACTTCTCTTGGCTTAAACATATTGAGATTCAGATGGACATTGGTGATCATCCTCCTTCACACAAAGCTCTCCTATTAGGAGACTTACCTGTTTGGCTGTTTCAGTATATATGTGTGTGTGTGTGTATTAGATCATTCTGAATGTTTTCAGGTTTGCAATGCGCAGTATGTAATTTAGCTCATTGGGCAACATTTTTTGTTACCTAGTTTAATATTCAGATTTCAGACCAGTGTTTGGGTTCCAGGATAGAAAACTAAGTGACACAAGGTGGGATATAGAACAATGTTTCATCAATCTAGGATCCTAGTAATCTTTCCTGAACCTTAAAGCTTGATTGAGAATGTATAAAACTATAAATGACATGATTTATGAATTCCTTCTATCCAGATGAATTTAAATTATACTAATCCTTCATGAATAGATCTGTCTATCACATAGCTTTCTAACAAAAACCAGTTAGGCAGGTGATTTTCTTTTCCTTAAATGAAAAATTCATATATGTGCTGTTTTCTTTTCTTGGGGCCACTGATATGTAATATTGGCTTCATTTTCTGTGACATTATTATTGTAATATTATCGGTTTAGAAAGCATTTTAGGGCAATACCATAGTCTCTGACATTGCACCTTCATGTGAAAAACGCGGTTATTTGTGCTGTTAACAATCTATATTTGCTGTTTAAAACTGAAAAATAACTTTTTTTTCATGATTTTGGTTGGATTTTTAACTAAGCTGATTTCGTTTGGCAGTGGAGATACTGATTCTGTGGTTCCATTAACTGCCACTCGATATTCCATTGACGCCTTGAAACTTCCCACCATTACAAATTGGTACCCCTGGTATGATATTGCCAAGGTCAGTCCTCATCTCTTAGTAGTAATTATGTCAATTTGAATCTTCTGGAGTTACAAAAAGAAAATGATTATACATAATATATTGAGAGAGTCAATGACCAGCTGTATCAGTGACAGGCGTTTCTGCCTCGCTTTGTAGAGGTCCCAGACTTGAGTCGGGCAGTCATACTCTTTTATATCATTCTCTTCCAGAATGCATTATTGCATTATTGTAAAAAAGTCTTATCTGTAATCCTATCCTTGTTTGATTCTGATTTTGTATTTTTGTTTTTTGACAACGGTTTTTGGTTGGCAAAAAAAAAAAATCTATTTCTGATGCAGTTGGGATAGAGTTTCATATGATATGATTCTAAAATTTTATCTTCAAACTTCAACTTCCCATGGATAAATAATGACTTCAGGTAACAAAACCATATTTTAAAGATAAAAAGTATTAGTCATTTTCAAAGTAGACCTTCAATGGAAGTACTTTTCTCTACATTTGTTTTTAGAGAAAACAGAATTTCAAAATTTAACCTTGAGAATTTGCAGACAAATTTTCTTTGTTTCTAAATGCTGGAATCTATGTGCTGAAATGTTGTTGTTTTTGGTGAAGGTTGGTGGATGGAGCCAAGTATATGAAGGGCTTACGTTGGTTACAGTAACAGGAGCTGGACATGAAGTTCCACTTCATCGACCTCATCAAGCATTCATCCTTTTCAGGTCATTCTTGGAGAACAAGCCCATGCCAAACCCAGTTATGTCAAGTTGATAGATTACAAACCCTCAAAGTATACAGCAACGAATTCCTTTCATATTCATTAGGAAAATAAGACTGAACTAACAATTTGGTCACTGCATTATGAAACTTGTTTGACTACAGTTTTTGATGGTTAGTGAATATATATGTTAATGCTTGAAAATAACAAGCTTGTTTTATGCTACTCCTTTTGGCATTCTTGATCTGCTTGACAAAAGGACTAATTATCCAATGAGTTTATTATTTTCAGGCATTGACTTCTTTGAATTCACTAATTGTGAAGACTTAAACTATATAGTCTTCATCATTTATGGACCAAATTGTTAGTTCAGTCAAAAGCTCAAAATCATTCATATATATGGACTGGAAAGAAACACTGTAAAGAATGCATTTCGCATGAGTTGTATGAAATTTATTCTTTGTAATGCTCAAATCATTCTCTCTGTGAGCCTCTGCCCTCTTGAATGCAGTTATGCAGATATACATTTAAAAAAGAGTAATAAAAAAGGATGAAACTGTGTAAGAGATTTATTTCTTTTCTAAATTGTACCAACAAATATTACTGGCTTTCTGCTGGCATCTACTGCTATATCTTATATGGTTACTTTTTATTTTTGTTGAGAATTAGAGGAATAAACACTAACAACATGAAATCAAACTCGCGACTTCCTACTTATAGGGAAGTTCTTGTACCACTAGGCTATAAAGCCATTGGCATCTTGTATGATTATTGTAGTTATTCAAAACCATTCCTTCAGCTTCTAATACTTTAGAACATGGGTGATTGTTCTGGGAAAGAATATGTAGAATGATCATCCTGAAAAGATTAAAAGATTAAATTGCTTATACGATACGATATATTTATGATGAACATGTTGATTTATTTTTGATCTTTTAATATCATATTTGTGTTGTGGGGTCTTTATAGAAACTTGAGAAAGCAGAAATGAGAGGATGCTAGCAATTTCTGCAATATTCTAGTCAGGATGGAATATTTAATACAATCTCAAAAGCTAAATATTATTGATTGAACCTGTTGATGGAACAATATAGTTATAGTGTAGTAGAAAAATGCCAATGAAGAAAGAAGAATACAAATACAGACAAGGGTATATATGGCTATTACAAAGTATGAACATTTGTGATGGAGGAATCAGAAGTTAAGTGTAGAATATTTACAGGCACTCTAAAATAGGGATTAAATGGTTCAGTGGAGCCGAAAAGAACACCAGACGAATATGACATCAGTAGATAAGAAAGTAGCTACTAGCTAGCTATGGCATCTTTTATATTTTATACCCACGCAAAGTGTATACCCAATCCTGCTCCATATAATTAATATATATACATCTTTGCTTATTGACTAAGTTCCAAAGGGGTCCATCATCCTAAAGCATCATCTTCAGAAATTACTAGGAAGGCCTTCAACTTACTTGTGCTATTCAAGGTCCTTCTCAGCCACATCTCAATTCATCTTTGGTTCGTCTTTTTTTTTTTTGGGGCATCTACACTATATCATATGAAAACTCTAATAAATTACATTATTTATAAATAAAAAAAGGCAATTCACTTTTTTTTTTTAAAAAAAATTGTTCAATACACATGACTCATCTTACCTTAGTAAATAATAAATATAAGAGATACAAGATTGGCTTATAGCATAATATCTCAACCTTATTGTAAGCATAGTATTGCTGTTATCTCCGATCTTAATTATAAGAGTATGTTAACTTTTTTGAATAAATTTAGGAATCAAAATAAATCAGTTAATTATAACTAATGTAAGAATCAATTGATTAATTTGGATAGATTAAAGTGTATATAATATTAATTCATCTTGAATGATTAAATTTAATTCTAATTAACTGATTTATTTGACTTTTTACATTTCTCCAAAAAAATTAATTGGCTCTTATTATTAGGATCGGAGGGAGTATAATTTTGTTGGCTAGAATAGGAATTGTCATCATATGGATTAACAATTTTATCGGATTAAACTCATGAAAAACTGTCTACGAGTATTTGCTAAGAAATTATTTATGAAAATAGAAAATATAAGTATAATATTTTTGAAAAAAAATATAAAATCATTATATTAATATAATATATATAATTTATGATAAATTGCACTATTCATTTGCCATGAACATCATGATCATTTATTTACTACATTTTATGCAACATGGAACACAATTCAAGCTTTTTAAAATCGTGATCAGTTTGGAAGTTTTTACTCTAATATGATTACATAACTTTACAGCAACAATTAATAGGATTGGCTCTAGGGGAATAGACTAGTTCCTCACAACATAATGAACTAAAATTTGAATCATCGTTAAAAAAAATACTTATATTTAATGCCTGACAGTACCTAAAATATAATTGTCTCCCAGCATAGTTTAAGTAACCATATCAAAACTAGGTGTTATATTTACGAGCTCAGGGGAGTAGCAAAAATACAAAAAAAGGACATCTATGTTTTCTTCTCTGGTGCATCTAGATAAACATTCCTCTAATCATTATATAATATGGGAGAAATTAAACTCATAAATATGGCATCTAAAGAGAAGCGGACAGGGGCAAATTGGTCAATCTGAACACAACACTTGCTTAATATATACGATCTGGTACAAAAATTCTGAGTCGTTTTCACATGCTCGCTTTATCCAAAGTTTCTTATCACACCCATATAATAATTATGCAGACTAAGAAAGCATGCGGATTACGATCAAAAGACACTCGACAAGGTAACAAAACTCGATATTCTCGAACCCCATATAAGATCTCATACACATATATATATACATATATACGATCAAAACCCAGAAACTAAACCTCGATCATCGCTTAGAATATGTATCGATTCAGCAACACAGTGATAGGGTTCTTGAACCTGTTTACTCTGCTAGCTTCGATCCCCATTATAGGAGCAGGATTATGGATGGCTCGGAGCAGTACAACGTGCGAGAACTTCTTACAGACACCACTTCTCGTCATAGGTTTCGTGGTTCTGGTGATTTCATTGGCCGGTTTCATCGGAGCATGTTTTCACGTGGCTTGTGCTCTGTGGCTGTACTTGGTGGTGATGCTGCTGCTGATCGCCACGCTGATGGGCCTGACGCTGTTCGGGTTCGTCGTCACGAGCCGGGGCGGCGGCGTGGAGGTTCCGGGGAGGGCGTATAGGGAGTACCGGCTGGAGGATTACTCGCCGTGGCTGAGGAATAGGATTAAGAACGCAGCGTATTGGAATACTATTAGGAGCTGTATTTTGGGGTCAAGGACTTGTGCTCAGCTTGCTTATTGGACTCCTCTTGATTATATGCAGAGAGATATGTCCCCTATTCGGGTACGTGGATATATATATATATATATATGTATATATGATTTCATTCTTCTTCTTTTCTTCTTGTTCTTGTTTGTTCTTCCTGTTCATTCAATGGGTTATGGATGAGAATATATTGTGTTTGAGTGCTGGTTAAGTTTGTGATTTATTCAAATCTCGTCATTTTCCCCCTTAGGTTTTGCAGTTTTAGACTTGTTTGTTAAGCGAGCTTTTTAATACAGAGTAACAGAGTAAACAAAAATTAATTAGTTGAACTAATTGAAATAATTAATATAAGAGCGAGTTAATTAATTTATAATATAAGAACTAATTAACTAATTTATATAAATTTAAAAAATTAAATAAATAAATAAATTATAATATGTATAATATACTCTTTTAAAGTAAATTTATATAATATAACATTAGATTATATATTATAGTATTTTATATGAAACATAAGATGAGAGGATTGACAAGTATGTTGGTATTAATAAATCACCCTCTATTTAATTCTTCAGGTTACATTTATATTATTTTATCAATGATGAATAAATAACTTTTTTTTTTAAACTGCTGAGTCATAATTGCAGTCTTTTTAGAAAAGCAGATATGTAACTCAAGCTAGGCTAGACCCCAATAAATTAATTAATTAACAACAACCTTGTTGGTCAGGCTTTCTGCAGGAAAGCATATTTTATATAAAATAAATTAAATATTAGCCTTTTGAATGATATGATTTTTTTATAAATTATATGTATATTCACAATTAATTGTTTGATATAGAGAATGATTTTAGACCGCTTAAGAATCAAGCAACTTATATATATATACTAGTATCTTTTTAGAAGTTGAGATAAGTTTGCATCTTGTGAAAAACTTGGATATGATTTAAATGGACCCCATAGCCTAACCATTCCTTTTTAGAATTTTGAACTGTAGCTGCTGATATTTTCTAGGCTGTGAAAAGGAAGTAACACACAGTATACAGAACCATGTCTGAAAGAATCAGAATCTCCATTTGTCAATTTTTCATAGGAATATAAAAAAGAACCCTTTGTGAGAAAGAGATTAGACATATTTTCATGTTTAAGTATATTTACGTTAAACTCCTTTTATATACGTATTTGAAATCACTCCTAAAAAAAGCTAATCCAAATACCTTTGTAGATAAGTTAAGTATGAGTGAACTTGAATTGATATGAGAAGTGATGCAGTCAGGGTGCTGTAAGCCACCGACGGCGTGTAACTACAACACAGGGATGATAATGGAGAGTCAGGACCCGGATTGTTACAGGTGGAACAACTCGCCGAGTTTACTGTGTTACGAGTGTGACTCGTGCAAAGCGGGTGTGTTAGAGAGCATGAGGAGGGACTGGCATAAAGTGTCGGTGTTGAGCGTCGTCGTTTTGGTGTTGCTGATCGGCATTTACTGCATCGGCTGCTGCGCCTTTCATAACACAAGAAGAGCTCTCACCGATTACCCTTACGGCGAGAATCGCATGTCCAAAGTCAAGCCCCGTTGGGATTATTACTGGTGATCTCTCCTTCTCCCTCTCTCTTTTTCTTCAATTTTCCCCCAACACAATTCCTTTTTATTTTTGGGTTAACGGTAATATAATTTTTAATCCCTCGAATTTAAAAAATTATAGGCTTTGATCTTTCAAAAGATAAAATAGTCTTTCAAAAGATTAAATTATAAAGACTCATATTTTATATGAAAAGAAATTTGTGGGATAAAAACCTATGATTTAAAATTCGAGGTATCAAAACTAAAATAAAAATAAATTTGAGGGACTAAAGATTGTATTAACTCTTTATTTTTAAAAGTAAATCAAAATTGTTAAATTTGACTATAATGGAAAAATTAATTATTTTATCCATATAATTTTGACTCAGTTAAAATTTAATCTCTAAACTTTCACCTGGTGTAACTCAGTCTTTAATTTATAGTTTTAGCCATTTTAAATAATGATACTTATATTTTAGAAAATAAAATTATGTATTTTTTTGATAAAAGGGCTAAAGTTTTAAAATGTCAAATTTTTTTTGAGATTGATTTATATCAAATTAAGATTTAATGACTAAGTTTTAATTAAGTTAAAATTATAAGAATTAAATTGTATTGTTTGAATATTTAAGAATTAAGTTATAAATTGAAAAAGACGTTGTTGGAGACAACACAAAATGTGAAGAAGCTGGCCTTTTATGAAAAGCTGCTAACAGAAAGCCTTTTGTGGCTTGGTTTTGGTTGTGTGCATAGGTGGAGATGGTGGCATGCTCGCAAAGAACAGCTTTATTAGCTCTTGCTTCTTTCTTTCTTTCTTGGGTTCTCCAAAACGCACATACATACATACATATATATATATATATATATATATATCTATATATCTATGTATGTATATGGGAATGGGACAGCACAGTTCATCAATTTCACTATTTTTCTATCAACCTTGTCCTCTCTCTTGTGTACAGAAGTTTTCTTACTTTTTCTATTTACACCACAAATCGAACCCCTACTAATATTCCCACGTTACTCTCTCTCTCTCTCTCACTGGTTTTTATGTTTCCCTTTTTCAAATCTGTGGATCGCAAACAACGCGCATCTTCGACTTGCTTAAGTACCTTTATTATTGCATACTTATAATTAAATATTTAACTAACTAACAGTAATCTCATCAATATCTAATGATGATTTCACAAAGGCATAGAATCCTTAATTAATTAATTAATCGAGTGTTTGCATTGGAGTTATCAGATAAATGTGATTTTCAAAGAATCTGATTTTTTTAATTAATTAAAAGTGGGTTTAGTTAAGCAAATACTTTAAAAGAGCATCAGATCAAAACTTTAACAAAGTAGGTTTCTATTTGTATCATAAAATTCATGAACATTAATGATGGATGCAAGTTGGCACTAGTGGTTGCAATGCCTCACAGGAGAATCCTTTATATTGCAAATCAAAAATAAAATAAAATAATTGAAAGGCGTTTCTACATTATGAGATTCAATCTTAGATCAAATCAAAGTCAATATAATATTTTTCAATAATATTGAATCGATAAAAATTGTATTATTTAACAATTATGAAATGGAATTTATTTTTCAAAATTTTTGCAATGCATAGAAAACTTGGAGGGAGAAAATGACCTCCAAACTGACCTTGCAACTTGCCCTTCATGCACCGAATTGAACCAATAAACATTGTTTTGACTGTAATAATTAATTAGTTTTGGAGAAGAAAATGAATTTAAATTTAGTCTCAAGCAAGAATGTTGTTTAGGAGAGGGGATAAATCACAGAGCAAGTTAGAATTAGTTTTTATTTTTTGGCAAGAAAAAGTAAGTTAGAATTATAAGTTTATTACTTGTTGGTGAATAGGTCATAATCATTATTTAATGTTTTCGAGAAAATACTAGGAAATAAGTTGAAGCCAAAAAGAAAAAGCTGGAATCCATCAATTTCTTTAAGGAAAATATGAAGTAATCAAAACACACATTTTCCCATAACGTGATGGTGATGAGGTCATCTTGGTTTACTTGTCCAATTTGTGGGGAGGTTGGAGGCTTCCATGGAATTCCTTCATTATTTTCTTCAAAACCTAATTTTCACCCCAAACAGAAACATTTTCAACCAATGAATGCTGTCCCACCTCTTTACGACATATATTCTGATGATGTGATTTGGATCTTTGGCTTATCTAAGAACCTACTCCCTCCGTTATGCAGAGTTTGTCTTTTTTTTTTTTTAATTATGCACTCTTTTATTTATTGTTGTTTTCGTTATTTTTATGAGAATGGGTGTATTTTAAAAAAATGGTTGAAAAATCCATTCTTACATAATTTAATTTATTGCCTAAAGATATCTAAATTTGATTTAGGGGGTGGTCAAGTGTAACATATTTTAACTATATGCAACATAGCTAAATATCTGTTTAAATAACCCCAAATAGTACAAGACTTTCACAAACCCACCATTCTGTCATCTATTTCAAGCCCAAAATCCACACTTGTTCGCTTTCTTCATCATAATCACCTCTTCTTCTTCTTCTTTTTCTTTAGCTGCACAATTCTGTGTTGTGTAAGAGAAAGCACGTGTGGGAGCAAAACGCAAGATCTTGAAGCTTCAAAAATGGCGGACACAGAATATGAGAGGGAGTTGCAGGACACGGTGACGTGGGCGGTGGCGGTGGCGGTGGCATGCTTTGTGTTGCTGGCGATTTCGATCTTCATCGAACATATCATTCATGTTATTGGCGAAGTAATTAACTTCATCCCTCATTAATTATCTGTGTATCTGTAAAAGAATACTTAATTGTTATACTTAATTAAGAATAACAACCTAATACAACCAAAACTAAACTAAGAATAAAGTATAATTGAAGATTAAATATTATATTAAGTTTTATTAAAATTATTATTATTTACCTTTAAACCATTTATTCTCTAATATGAGAGTTGATCATGATCCTAAATATAAGACATACTTCTAATATATATCGATTTTTTTTAAATTACCTCTATTAATATCCCTTTAATAATAATCAAGTAAGTGGGGGAGTTAAGGAAGATAATTAGGATATTTTAAAAAAAACATTTTAACTAATTTTTTAATATAATCAAATTAATTAAATATATTCTATATTAAAGATCAGAAGAGTGTATTATTATCTCAGGAGTCTGGGTCAACCTCCACCAATGCAAAGAATAATGTTTTATTTTGAATTTTTGCAAAAAAATACTAATGTTAATATGGCAAAAAAACAATTGTATCCATATTCCATAGAAATCAGATGCGTGTATCAGTCATGGTTTGATAATTTACTTGGCAATTAGGTTGCCCAGGTCTTCTAATACTATGTTAAATTTAAATATATGTATAGGCTGATCACAGAACTCTTTGAAATGAAAATTGTGTTTGGTTTTCGTTTGGGGTCATTAGGATTTTATTGTTAACTTGTAGGCTTATTTTAGCCCTCCCTTGCACTTTTTTTTGGCATCTATCCTCTTTGGGGCCTTTTTATGTACCCTAACAAGATTTAAATAAAATTATTTGTTCTAACAAAAACTGTGTTTGGTGGACAAAAATAGATGCCATTTGCTAATAGTATTGGGGGTAAAGGTATATTTACTTCAGTTTAATCATTTAATTTTAGAGAGCATCTTTTCAATTATCAAAAGTGTACTTATGTCAAAATTATAATTATAGTACATAAACTGAGAAATATGAGAGGATTTCAATTTCTACCAAAAACAAAAATGGGTTTTAATTATAATTATTTAAAATAATCATGGTCTTCAAGTACTCAATCTTTTTTTTTTGTGGGGGGGGGGGGATTTGAAGTATGATCCATAACAGTTCTAGTAGTTCTAGAGACCAATCTCTTTCAAAATACGTAGGCCAAATATACCCTTCCAAGTAGTTTACTCCAATGCATTGCTGCTCAAGCAATGGACCACTTTTGGAATATGTCAACATATACCCTCCCGAGTAGTTTACTCCAAGTAGTCTATTTTTTAAAGAGTTAAAGACGGCATTAAATTTAAATATTATTAGATCTAATTAGAAGTAATTATTTTAAAGATATTTTTTATATTAGACTTAAATTTAAGATCCCGTACTTAAGTGGTAAAAATTTATTCAAATATTATTCATCTGGTTCTTCATATAAGATTAAATTAGGGGTTATCTTAAGTCTAAATATAAGATTTATTTTTTATATTTAATATTTTTTTAATTATCCATATTAATAATTAAGTAAGAGAATGATGAAAGAAATTAAAAAAATATATTTATGATATTTTAAAAAATATGATATATTAACTAACTTAATCAATTTTTTTTAATATAATCAAATTAGTTAAATATATCATATATTAAGGATTGAAGAAGTATTATCTAGTGGTAAGGGCAACATTATCACTTTTTTTTTTTAAGTTGAAGGGTGACTCCATTTAAAGTTTAATTATGATACCAGATACTATTCAAAAGCAAAAATGACATTTAACTCTTTTATTTTAATAATTGGAATAAATAAATTAGGGAACATGAAGAGTGCGTAACTCCAGGGGGGAAAAGAGACTCCGTCACTCATAATTCTTCATTAATTAATTGCTGGATTAAGCGACCCACCACCATTATTGCGTGGGATATGTCAAACTAGTCTTCGTTAACTTCACCCTCTCCTCCTTCTTCTTTCTTCTTGTTTCAAGGTGTCATAGAAAGATACAAACAGTAGGAACTAAGAACACAAGCCTCTCTCGCTTGTTCTTTCCAAACATATGCCGGCCAAAAATAATAAAAATTTCTCCTTTATATATTAAACACCCTTAGTTTCATCGCCCATTGATCTTCAATTTGTTTGTCTTTAGGCTTCGTACACACATTTTCTCTCTCTCTCTGCATTTCATAGTTTCTGATCTCAGAATCTCTCAGAGCAGATATCAGAAATAATGGCCGCCGGAGAAGAAAAAGAAAGGACGTTGGAGGAAACGGCGACGTGGGCGGTGGCTGTGGTGTGCTTTGTGTTGCTGGCTATTTCAATCTTCATCGAATATATCATTCATGCTATTGGCAAAGTAAGTTAATTTGTTCATATATGTATTCCAGTATCATAGGTTTAGAAAGAAATTTCAGTCATATAATTTGCTCTGCAACTTTGAAATTTCAGTGGTTCAAGAAGAATCATAAGATTGCTCTCTATGAATCGCTTGCAAAGGTCAAAGGAGGTACTGTATATGCTAACTTCTAACCAATGCCTATGTCTTTGATTTTAAGAAAAATTACTTACTAAGGAATGTAATCATTAGAATTATCGTAACAAGGGGATAGTATAAATTTTTTTTCATTTTCTATACCGAAAGTCTTAAACTTATCATTATATATTTCTTATTTATTGTAAATTTTTTAATAATTATATTCTTTTTTTAAGGCTTTATAGTAATTTTTTATTAATTTTTTAGGGAGAATTATATTGAGGTTCTAAATAAGATAAATTATCACTATAAAGTCTAATAAAATCATCAAATTGATATAAAGTGTCAAGGGACATGTGGATATTTATTAAAATTGTGAAAATATAAATTTATCCTAATTTACAAGTGACAAGTTAATATACTATTAATAATAAGTCAATGTACCATAATTAATAAATAAGGGCATGACAAATCGCGGTGCTACTAATAATAAGTTATGACGTTTCAATTGACAAGTTAAAGAAGATAAATTTGTCTTTTCACAATTTCAATAAATCTCTTACAGATCTTTTAGAATTTCATATCAATTTGATGATCTTATAGGACTTGATAATGATAATTTATTTTGAAACTTAAATGTAATTTTCTCTTAATTTTACTTTTCATTTATTGCCATGAGATTAATTAAGAGAAGTATCAAATACACGATTTTCTGTTCATAGGAGAGTTTTCATGATGGTAAGCTTATGGACAATTTTACCTGTTTGATGTGTCTGTCTATCTCAATCCAATTTAGATTTCACAAGTTACAAGATTGATTAACTGCTGTTAGTGTGAATATTTAATGAATGCTGTGTAGAGCTTATGTTGATGGGATTCATATCGTTTCTGTTGACGATGCTGCAAAGCTGGATTTCAACGATTTCCGTATCAAAGGAAGTGGCATCCACGTGGCGACCTTGCGCATCTTATAAGGACAATGGGTCTGTTTGGATAGGATTTTAAAAAAATATTTATGAAAAAAAAGGTTTATGGACAACTTATGAAAAAGGGTTTTTAGAGAAGAGTTTATGGAAAAAAAATGGTTTTGAATAAATATGTATTTGGATAGTTATTTTTAGAATGACTTTTTATGGTAGTAAATTACCAAAAAGGGTATGATTTGATTTAAAGTAAGAGAGAGGAGAGAGGTAGAGAGAAGATAAGAGAGAGGAGAGAGGGTGTAAGAAAAAATAGAGATAAAAGAAGAGAGAGGAGAGAGGAGAGGGGTAGGTATGAGAGAGGAGAGAGGGTGTAAAAAAAAGTAGGGGTAATATAGTAATTGGATAGTCCATAAACTCTTTTACTGTTGAAAAAGCTATTTTAAATAGCTTATTCAAAACCATGGTTTTAAACCATAGTTTTGTCCAAAAATACTTATGGACAAATAAGCCTGTTTGTTTTAAAATTTCCCCAAATCAAGATTTTACCTAAAAAAATTTATAAAACCTTGGTTTGGGTGTGTTCCAAACACACCCAATAAGGCAAAAGAAGAAGCTGGCGAAGATGCCAACAATTCTAGGAAGCTTCTCGAATATTCTCAAGGCCGTTTCCTTGCCACCAAAGGATATAACCAATGTGGAGTGGCAAGTAAATCAACCTAATTAATTACTCCTCACATCCATAAAATAAAATATATTTAACTATTTTTATTAAATTAAAAAAATTAATTAATATAATATAATTTTTTTAAAATATTATAATAATCTCTCTTAACTCATTCTCTAATTTTTTATTTGATTATTGTTAAGGGAATATCAATACAAGTAATTTAAATAAATAAATATAAAAAAATATCCTATATTTATGATTAAAATTAACTCTTTAATTATATTCTATATTAAAGATCAAAAGATTATTTGATATGCTAAAAAGTATTAATCGTTGTATGGACAATTGCATATAGGTATGAATCCTTCCCATATGTAAATACTAGATCATAATATATAGTTTAAGGTAAATATTTAATCTTTTATATTTATATTAAATTTTATTTTAGACTCTTAAATTTAAAAAATATATTTTTAAATCCTTTAAACTTAATAGCATTATCTTCATTTAAAAGGAAAATGTTGAATCATCAATAAGT
Source organism: Leucaena leucocephala (assembly GCA_037074615.1). Taxonomy (NCBI): domain Eukaryota; kingdom Viridiplantae; phylum Streptophyta; class Magnoliopsida; order Fabales; family Fabaceae; genus Leucaena; species Leucaena leucocephala. The sequence continues at coordinate 31,474,640 of CM073521.1, forward strand.
GATAATTATATAATTAAATATTAACAAATTATGTTTTTATTTTAATCTTTTTAAATTGTATTATATTTTATATTAAAGAATTAAAATTTAATCATGTTTTATCAACTTTTAATTGATGAGTTATTATTTTAAATTTATTGAGTAAATATTTTTGTTATCAAGGTTAACGGTATTAAGTTTAAATGTCTAAAAATATACCTTTTAAACTTAAGATACTAAAATAAAATTTAAAAGATTAAAATAAAACTTAATATAAATATAAAGAACTATATATGTATTTTAGTCTAATATATAAATAGTATATTAATACTCTAAAAAATGATATTAAGACTCTAAAAAATGATAAATATTAAAGTATGATATTGTATTGATAATGTTTGATGGTAACAGGCTTTATTTAAAATTTATTATTTTTTAGGGTCTTTTTCTTTCATTTCCCCTAAATAAAATAAATAAGTTTTGAGGATATATTTGTAATTCTCCCTTATTTATGATATGACACTGGAAATGGGACATAAACACTATTAATTATACACATATTGTCATTATTTATTATTGTCTATTGAGCATTGTTTTTTGTTGTTGGTTAAATTATCATTCAATCATGCGATATTTATTTGGGTAATGTTTTTAAACGTGTTGTATATTATATTGAATTATTCCCGAAATAGGGTATTTTTGTTTTATTTTCAGATTTTCAAGATACATATATTGAGTAGTAATTATAATTAAGTTATTTAATTTGTACGCGCGCGCGTGTGTGTGCAGGATAAAGTGGCGTTTGTGTCAGCTTATGGGATTCATCAGCTGCACGTATTTATATTTGTGCTGGCAATATTTCATATTCTGCAATGCACTATTACCTTAGCTTTGGGAAGAACCAAGGTCTTCTTTTTCCCTCTTATTTTAAATTTCATTTGCTTAATTTCTCTCACTCAAAAAAATAAATAAATTTCTTTTTCTTTATATCTCTTAAATATTTTGTTGATTCATGCGGTGCGTAGATGAGAAAATGGAAAAAGTGGGAAGGTGAGACAAAGACAATCGAATATCAGTTTTATAATGGTAAGACTTCAATTTCTCAGGGTTCATGATATATATATATATATATATATATATATGTATGTATGTATATGATTCCCGAAAATTGATAATTATATTATTTTTTGGTTAGAAGAAAGTTATTATATATTATCATTATTGGAACATTATTGAGTGACTTAATAAAATAATTGATATATAACTGCAGATCCAGATAGGTTCAGGTTTACAAGGGACACAACATTTGGAAGAAAGCATTTGAACATATGGAGTCAATCATCAATTTCCCTATGGATTGTGAGTCGCATGTAAATTTAAAAAAAAAAAATCAAATGATTTGATGATTTTGTGAATGTAAACCCTTGATATAATTAATTAGAAACTTAATTAATTAATAAAGCCCATTTAATTTGTGTTGTGGTTTTAATTTTCATCAGGCAAGCTTGTTCAGGCAATTCTATGGATCAGTTTCCAAGGCAGATTATTTGACACTGAGGCGTGGATTTATCATGGTGATCATCCTCACTTTCTACTAATTAACCAAATTAATTTCATGAACTAAAAACCTTAATTAAGATAAATTAATCAAGGCGTGTAATTACTACATTGTAGGCACATTTACCTCCGGGAAGCGAAGAAAGCTTTGATTTCAGAAAATACACCCAAAGATCACTTGACGAGGATTTTAAGGTTGTCGTGGGAATAAGGTATCAACAAATAAACATCATCATAGTACTTTAAATTAATTTATATATACTCACAAATCCTAACTTAATTAAGCTGTTGATCATGTTGGCAGCCCACTCATATGGTTCGTTGCCGTCTTATTGCTGTTGACAAATGCTCATGGTAACCAATTATTCACTCGACTTAATGAATAAATTGACTAATTAGAATATATTAAAGAAATCAAATCTAAACTCTCAAAATAGAATTTATATTATATATTCTTTAATTTATCTAAATTAGTCAACTAACTCTTATAGTAATTATAACTTACCATTCACTAGAATATATTAAAGAAGTCAAATCTAAACTCTTAAGATAAATTTATATTATATATTTCTTAACTTATCAAAATTAGTCAATTGGCTCTTATATTAATTATAATTAACTGATTTATTTAGTTTCTTTGACCTACATAAATTAGTCAACTGGCTCTTATATTAAAAATCTGAAGGAGTCGTATTATGAATAACATTGGTGGTTATATTAATTCTTAATTTGTTGGACAGGTTGGAACGCTTATTATTGGCTTCCATTCATCCCATTAATTGTAAGCACCGAACATTAATCGCTGCTAATAATAATTTTTTCTTTTGAATAATTAGATGATATATATATATGTGGATTAATATTTTTTTGGTGAATGAATGCAGATAATATTATTGGTGGGAGCAAAGCTACAGATGATAATATCAAAGATGGGATTGAGAATCCAAGATAGAGGGGCAGTAGTGAAGGGAGCACCAGTGGTGGAACCTGGTGATAATCTCTTCTGGTTCAACCGCCCTCGCTTTCTTCTCAATCTCATTCATTTTGTCCTCTTTCAGGTATTATATATATATATATATATATATATATATATATAGATTCATCACAAGTTGTTGAAATCTAAGATTGCTTTTTGTTAATTATATTTTTGTTTTTTCTTGTGTAGAATGCATTTCAACTTGCATTTTTTGTTTGGTCAGCTGTAAGTATATTATCTTGATGAATCATTTTACTCCTTCTGTGCCTGATGTGAGAGTTATTTATTTAATTTGAGTATATTAAGGAAAATAAATAAATTATTTAACTAAACTAATCACGTGTAACATTAATTAAATTATAATCTGAAGCTAATGATGTTTCAGTTGGTGTTCGGCTTAAGGTCGTGCTTCCATGACACAACTGCAGACATCGTCATTAAACTCACAACCGGGTAAAGTTTACATGAACCATCACTTTCCTTAATTATAAATTCTAAGAAGTACAAATGATAATTAATTAATTAATTAATTTAACAAAGCTTCTAATTTATCTAATATTATATTTTCATTTCCAGGATTCTCATACAAGTTCTATGCAGTTATGTGACTTTGCCTCTTTATGCTCTCGTTACACAGGTAATTAACAAGCGTGTGTACGTACTTGTATTCAATTTAACAAGTTGAACATTCCTACAAATTAATAAATAAGTAATGAGTTAAGACCAACCGAATTAAATTAAATAAAAAAAACTATCTTCAATTACGTACATACCTCATGCAATCATAATTATAACATGTTTGGTTGGAACATAATACATACATACATACATACAGATGGGATCCACGATGAAACCCACAATATTCAACAAGAATGTAGCAACGGCACTGAAGAACTGGCACCAAACAGCGAAAAAGAACGTGAAAGAGAGCAAACATTCAAAGGCAAACACGTCCTTATCATCATCAAGTACAGCAGTAAGCCCTGTCCAAGGGCTATCACCAGTTCATCTTCTACATAAGTACCATGGTCGAAGTGATAGTGTCAGTGCTCCAACTTCTCCAATGTCGTCAACTGGCAGCCAATATGACCGTCGGGATGTTGAAGAAGGGCCATCCTACCCTACGACGCAACCCCATGGCATCCAAATGGTGCCTCCTCTTCAACAACAACAACAACAACAACATGATCATCTCCATTCTTCTTCTTCCCTTAACAATAATAAGCCTCATGTCAATGATCTTGATTTTAGATGACTGACTTAATTTCTCACTATATATATGTTGAATGGAGGGTGAGAAATGAGCTGTACTTTGTGAATAATTAACAATTTGGTTTTTCTATATATTTTAATTTTATTGATGCATTCCCTTGTTTTGTGAAGGAATTTTCTTTCTTCAAATTTCAGTCAGTTGTTGCCTTTTTGTTTCTGCTTCATATATATTTGATGATTGGGAAAATCGGTGAAATAGAGTTTATGTTTAAAAATCTTATTGATAAGAAGGACTTTTCATATATAAAAAATATTAGTACTCTAACAAATTTATATATAAAGAACATATATTGTAACTCATGTCATTTTAATTAATAAAATTTTTAAACAGAGATTTTTTATCCTGATAATTTGATGAATATAATATATTTTTTATTAAAAATATAAAAGGATATAGGAAAACTCGTATAGAAAGAATAGTTAAATTCCGTCATTGACCTTTTATACCTCAGAACAGCGAAGTACAAAACATCAATATATATATGTATATGTATATGTATGTATTATGTGTCATAGGTTTAGAAAGACCTTTCAGTTATATAATTTGTTGTTCTCTGCAACTTTGAAATTTCAGTGGTTAAAGAAGAATCATAAGATTGCTCTCTATGAAGCGCTTGAAAAGGTCAAATTAAGGAGGTACTATATATACTAACTTTCAACCAATGCCTATCTTTTTAATTTTAGGACAAATTACTAAAATATTTTCTATTCAAATTAATCAACTAACTCTTATATTAATTATAATTAATTGATTATTTAATTTATCTAAAAAGGTTAAATCACTCTTAAATTAAATACTAAAGGAGTATCATTTAGTGGCAGGGGCAACATTATCACGTATTTTTTTAAAAAAAGTTGAAGGGTGACACCATTTAAAAGTTTAATTATGATAGATACTTTTCAAAAGCAAAAATATGAACGATATACAAACGATTAAAAAATAATAAAGCAGTGTTCTTGCTTTGTTACAGGAATATCCCACTAATTTAAAAGAAAAAAATATTTTAAAAAAAACGATAGTCAAATTTACAGTGAGGATGATTAAATTAAAATTTATTTAAATCAGGAAGACTCAATTATAAATTATAATACAAATTAAATAAAATTAAAAATCCTACCAGAATAATTATTTTATAAATATTTTTGTATGACTATTTTATTCCTACGTTAAATATTTCTTGGGCTATATACTTGATCTAAAGGTGGACGAGCAAGACTATAAAATAAAAAAACTGGTATTTAAATCTCACATTATTAAAAAAAATTCTAAAAAAATGCATCCTTATCACAAAATCTAGATTTGAATTAGTTAATTACTCAAATATTTGATAATAGGATTTAGAAACTTGAAGGTCATAAAAAACAAAAGATTATCCAAAATTATAAGCTTCAAAAGCACTAATCTTGCATGATAGATTTCATCCGTTTAATTTTCTCTGCCTCCCTTTAGATTCAAATTTTAAAATTATAACATAATATAATTATTAAAAAAAGAAAATATATATTTTGGTGACCAATGAGGACTGAGAACAATGAATATAAAATTTATTTAAAAATCTACAGATATAATAAAATATGTTTAAAAGAACTGTACTGAATCTATGTAAAAATAATGGAAGAGATAGCATACGTCAAAGGAAACATAAAAATATAAATAGTTGAAAATAAAATATTACCTTTAATGGCATAATTATTATAAGATTGATTGAAATGAATAGATTCACATAAATTTTTTAAATTTAAATTTTAAATTCTACATAAAGAGATTGTTAAAATTTTAATTAAAATAAATCGAAAAATAAAATTAATTTAGATAAACTTTGTAAATTTAAATTTCAAATTTTAAATACAAATATTAGTAAAATTTAAATAGCGAGTTAAGGGCATCAATTATTGATGCATTGATTTATTGATGATGATCCATATCAAACACATTGAAGTTCTGTCTTTTTAGTGTATTTAATATTTTTTTGGTATAATACAATGTATTTAATATTTTAATTCCATCTTCAATCCCTAAAGCTATATCATAAAATAATATTTTTCCAATTGCAATTATCTTTTTATTGTTTCTTAAAAATATTTTTATAATATAATATAAGAAACAAATTTTATAATATAAAAATATTAAATAATGAAAATCATAATTTCTTACAATTGAACTCATCCAAATTTGCGCTTCCCTCCAAATTTTGTAAAGCTTCTATCCTTTCACTCCCCCTCCCTCTGTTTCTTACAGTTCCTCCTCTCTCTCTCTATTTGTTTCCTTTCATTAGAATTCTCCCCTCGTTTTTTGCAGTTCCTTGGAATTGGAATTTTTTCTCTCTCTGTTTCTTGGCATTCGTTGGAATTCTTCCCTCCCTCCTTCTCTCTATTTTGTGTCGCTCCTTGTAATTCTCACTTAGAAAATGGACACCCATCCTACCACATTGATTCTTGTGCAGTACTATCATTTGATGTTACATCAGGTTATAGACTTTGCTACGTTGTACTCTTACTGCAACGAGAGTTTGGATTTTTTAAATTATCTTTGCGAGTCACTGGATCCCCAAGAATTGGAGATATTAGAGGAGTTTTTTTAAGCATGTGAAGGTTGAAAAGTCTACAGTTGATGAAGAAATGAACAATATGATTGAAATGATGAATGGGTGCATTAGAACGTTCAATGAGGCTAAGAAAATCGACCTCATCATCCTTTATTTCCAAACCCTAAATTCACTATTTGAAGAAATCTAACTATTGCAAAAAGCTTTGGAGAAGAATAGTTCTCAGCGCCCAACAATCCCTTAAATAAAATTACTAATTTCAAAGCGACATTTGGATACATATTATTTTTTTGAAGCCATTGGACAATGCAATTCGCGTGATAAGCATGTTGGCATGGAATTGTAAAAACATCTTCAAGGTCTTCAAATTTCTCTTGGCAAATGACATATGATTCTTCCTTCCAGATCACACTTTTGTGATCATTTACTTTTACTTTGGCTGGTATCAGAGGCTAAACATTATACTTGAACCTATTGTTTTCTCTGCCAAGAACCTCATTAAGGCGCTTACAGCCCACGGTTCAAGCTTTTCGTATACTTGGTCCAGATTTTTACGGCATATCTACCAGCCAATGATGTGGCTGACTAAAACTAAGTGGGTCTAATCCTCAAAAATAGGTGGTGTTCATAAAGCAAATGTAGACCTATACCTAGGTCGATAATCCTTTGGGCATCGACTACAAGTAATTCATGTCTGACCCAGGAACACAACTATGACCTTCTGCAAGAATTTTCCTAATTGCTTTCCTGTTAAATGAGGAAAAGTAAAAATGTACTTTAGCTATAAGTTTACAAATAGGCACAAAAAGCACTATAGGAGAAGAGAAAAAGCTCAGAAAAATAAACTCACTAGTCCAACTTTGAATCAATATCCAAAGAAAAGGTTGATTCAATTGGTGTCATTACCTCCTTTATAGTATAAAATACCATGTATAACTATATTACTCTACAGAAAAAGATTACTGAACAATGGTGCTCTTCAATGACTAAGGAAAATTTTCTCATTTTATGATAGATTTAATAGCTTAACTATTATTTCTTAGTCTGTGCGGTTTAGTTGATATGCTCTTATAATATAGATTAGATGGAGTATTTATCAAGTGGAACCCAAATATTATAGTGTTCTATAGGTTGTATTCTTACAATAACTCTATCTTTTTAATTTATCATTATCTACACAATATTTTTGCACTCTATATTAACATTTTTCTTGTATTTCTTTTTTTGTACTAACACAAAATGATATCTTGATATGGCAGTCCCAGTGATATCGCTTAATGATAAATTTGAATCCTTAATGATGAATGTTCCCCCAACTATTTTAGGACAAGTAAGTGTAGAACTTGACGCTATGAAAAGACCAATTTAACCTTAATTATCATGGACATTAGTCAGCGCCTAGAGATTTATTGGATGGATTTTTACATTTTTCTTTTGGGTCTCATCTCATTATATTTTATTATTTTATTTTTTATATCTATAGTTTTAATAATATATTGATAACATCTAGAATATATTTAGAAATTTTTTATTATGAATTGAAAAAAATATTTACCTTTTTTAAATAAGAAATCATTTTTGAAAAAATTACAATGTTAAACTTGTTTAGGCTTTTATAAGTAATAAGAATTTGAAAAATTACTTTAAATAAATTTTGAGGATAAAAATATACAATGAGAGAATATTCATCTTAATGCGTAAATACACTAAGATGAGTAAATAATGATGAATTTTTTTCAATAAAGATGTGCAGAGATATTATGAAATTGTTACAATGGTGGAAACATTCGTGGAGAAGATGGGTTGAAGAGTGAGCACAGTTTTCTATTATCTCTATGTCCTCTATCTTTGTCATAGAAAACCAAGCCTAATTGTTGTAGTTTCAGTCGTGGCATTTGAGGAGGTATCCTAATTTTTAGGTATCTAAGTTTACATATGAGGATAATAGATGGCTCGTCCTGCCTAATATTAGTATCGCTTAGGAGAAAGAGAGACTTCGTCCTGCCCTTAGATTGTAGGTGAGCCCAACTCCTTTCTAAAATTTTTTATACAAACAAAAAAAGAAAAGAAAAGAAAACCAAGCCCATCAAAGAACATGCAAACGGAATGCCGTACGTGCTAAAAGCTTCATTGGTGCTATATATCTCCTTGTGTTGATTTGTGGCCGGAAGTTGATTCCGGAAAACTGAAGAATAGGAGCTCAGTTCTTCACTACTGAAAAAAAAAGTCTTTACACTAGTTAAAATAGGTTTTTAAGATCATATTTAAGTCCGGTCTAATACAATTGATGTACCTGACTTTCTACATTAGATGTACAGTTTATATTGTTTGTTTATACCCAGTCTAAAGAGTTGATGTCCATTGGAAAATGAATAATAGGAGCAGAGTCCTTTTGAAGGAATAATAAGAGAATTCCAATCTCAGAAAGGATGGTGCATGGAATTAGGGTTTTGGAGTATAGGTTGAACAAAATTTGTTAGACAATGAGAAGACGAATAGAAGGATTATCGTGTGACATTAAGGATTTGGAGTTTGACATGAGGTCAGTAGTAAGATATCAATCAATGGCTTCTAAAATCGACGACAATAAGTATTCCAGTTCGGTGATTGGTAATAAAAAAATACATACATACTTTAAAAATGTCACGTCATTTAAACTCGGTCTAATTAAAATATAACTTAACACATTTTAATTCTAATCATTTGATGACATATATGAAACAAATTACATTTTGTTTTATTTTAAGAAAAATAAACCTATTAATTTGGTTTAGATGAGTTTTTACTTTTTTTTTAAATTAAAATTTTTGTTTTTAAAATATAAAATTAATCATGAATTTTTTATATAAGTTATCAATTAGATTGAATTCAAATAATGTGACACTTCTAGAATATATAAGTATTTCTAGACTATAGAAGGATTGGACTATATAACTCTAAATTCTGATCAAATTTTTATTGAGTGGCTTCTTTTCCTTAATTTGATAGTCATCCGTTGTTCGAGGCAATTACGCTACTTCTTTTGTTATGTAATTCTGAAAAAAAACAGAGAGAAAATAATTTCATTTATTCAAAATACTCATTAATATTAATCAATAGGAGTTCAGACTTTCTCTAATAAATGCCAGCTTTCGTCTTGATAAGCAATAAAAGCAATCATGTCTTTTAAGTTTGGATACCTCCGGAGATCCATAGTTGTTGGATTATATATACGAGGAGGATCTCCATACTTTCGTATTATGATGTCCATATTCTTCCTTATGCCAAACACATCCCTTGTCTTTCCCCGTCCAGTAGCTATTCTTGTCCATGACTTCTGCACACCATATTGTTCCATAACCCACAAGGTCCAATGTGGATCATCGTACACTAATAGAGAAATTAAAGACCAATCGAGTCCCCTGCTATTCGTACTTTGTCGAGATGTAGCATATCTAGCATATCAGGAAACAATATTTCTCCGAACGCTTCCCGAGCTAAATCAAATGTAAGTATAAATCGAACCCGAAGGTGCTTTGGCCATCCAATGAAGTACACCATTGATAAACACGTTTGATACGTCATCAAGGACATAACAGAGAGGAGGAGTGAGACACTTCTATGACCACATGGCATATGAGAAAACCCAAGCTTCATGAAGGTTGCATCCAAATTTACCAGAATATCATGAGCATAACATATTAACCCATTGCTTATACCCCACCACTTTTTAGAAGCCATCATCAATGGGAGGACTTTTCACTTTGCGAAGCAAATCGAGGTTGTCATTGTCCCAATGCAATGAACAGCCGTGGAAAAAAAGTTCAACGAGGAAGGGTTGGTTTTTGTGATGGAAATTTCGATAAGAATAGCGAGACATGAAGTCAGGAGTACTAACAAGGGAATTCCAATCTCTGCAAACAAAGGCGCAATGGGATAGGGTTTAAGGGTCTAGGGTTAGCAGAATTTCTTCAAAAAAGTGAGCAACAATGGTAATATTATTGCCTTTTGATGAGCTTGTTGAGCATATCTGAGACTGCTCTCCTTTCAATTTAAGCGTTGTCGCCGTCATCATTATTCCACAAATGGAACGAAGCCTATTCAGTTAGGGGATTGAGAGAACCAGTCTTAACCTAGGCCAAAATTTTATTGCGGTACTTATATCCAAAATTTATCATAAATAATATCCTAAAAATTTTCACTTAGCATGACAACTTTATAATCTACAGTAATATTATTTGCTATTAAAATAAGCATTTTCATTTTTTTTTTCAAAAAACTATTAATATAATAATCGTATAGTTATCCCTTAAATTTATTTCGTTAAATGAAAAATAGCGTTAAGATTAAAAAATAAAAAATACGCCTTATAGTTTATAAAGGATTAAACTAAAATTTAAACTTTTGGTCAAAAAACTAAAATTTAAATTTTTTTAATACTATTAACTAAATCCTATTACCAGGTACATGATACGATAGAAGGTAATATATATTTTATATTTTAAATTGAGGAATTGAATATATTTATCACCACTATACCTTGAATTTAAGTTTATATTGTTCGATCAATCCTAGCTAAAATATTTATCATTATATTTTTTTTAGAAAGCAAAATGATTTATTGTTTAAAAATCTAAATTTTATGAGAAGTATTTAATTTGTTACCGTTATGAAAAAATATGTATGATTTAGCCAACTACAAAAAAGAAGATATTTGTGACAAAAAAAAAATCTCTCACAAGAATTTCCATCACAAGATCACGTAGACGCGCAAAATTTGCAACCATAACATTCGTGGCAAAGACTAATTCATCTCAAATTAGTTGCAAATTGGTCACAAATATCTTATTTCTTCTTTGTAGCTAGTATAATGATTTTCATATTTATGATATCTTCATGTATTTTTGCATTTTCGTCGACATTCCTTTCATTTATGGCATCTAATTATTCTAAAAGCTACTCATCATAGCTTTCCAAAAATATTGAAATTAAAAATATGATTTGTTTTATATTGTGATTATTTTTAAAAGCTTAATTAGATTTCCAATACGGCATGTACTTATGTTATTAATTAGACTTTGAATACGGGACATACTTATTAACTTATTACAATTTGATCATCATATATTAAAGTATACATCTGATTTTTTAAATTTACATAAAATTTCAATTCAGTTCTTTAAATTTAAAAAATATATTTTTAATATTTTAAATTTAATACTATTAACTTCACTAATAAAAAGCTTAAGTTTACAAAATATATTTTTAGTACTTTAAATTTAATATTATTAACTTCACTAATGAAAAATACTAACTCAATAAATTTAAAATACTAACTTACTAATTAAATGTTGAGATATTAATTTTTGATTTAAAATATATAAATAAAACATATTAATATTTAAAAAAACCCTAATTAAAGGTCTAGTTTGTCTAGCTATCGTTATATAAAACTAACGTAAACTTTATTAGCCTATAAAATTTTAATTAGTAAGGAGTTAATTTTTAACTTATAAAGTCGTGTGAGTTCAAATCCCGTTAACAATATATAAGGACTTTAAAGTCAAAGATTTTTTGCCTAAGTTAAAATAAAACTAAATATATGTATTGTTATTTTAATAAGAGATAAGTTAAAAGTATATTGGAGATCAAAATGGGATATCAATGAATGAGTCAAAGTTGTTTTTTTGGAACTACACTATTAAACAAAATTTATTGTTTCAATATAATACATTATATACCTAATTTCATAAGACTTTATATTTTGTGAACATAACTCTTTTTAGCCTTGATATTCCTGCTAAGACCCTTTGAATTTATGATGTTCATAGATGGACAGATATTAAGTAATTGATTTTAAAATAAGTTAAGAAAATTAACATAAATATATATAATTTATAACAAGTCATATGGTAATTTTTAATTTATTAAATTGTTATGTAGATTGTAGAGCATGTATAGAAAATATCATTGTACAGAAATTATATAATAATTTTAAATAAAACTGTGGGATCACAAAAGGTAATTAAGCGATGTTATTCCATTTCTGTTCAAAATTTACGCCTATTTATTTATTATTTTTACATGGAAATACCTAATTACACCTTTGTGCATCCGGATAAGGTTCCAATAAAATAATTAAATTAATTAGAAATATTTTAAGAAATTAAATTAATAAGAGATTGGTTAATTCTGTTGTTAACTCTATTAATAATTTGTGCGGTTTTTACCATAATCTCTTTACAACTAATAACTATTGGTTACTATTCTAGAGTTAGTCTAGCGATATAAATTTTTTTAAAAAAATTTTAAGTCTCGAGTTCGATTTATAGAAGATATACTTATATTAGGAGAACAATCACGAGTCTCAAAATTAGAATATCTGGTAACTTGAGAATCGAAAATGTAAGTGTATATCTCTACTAATAAGGTCAAAAATATTTATAAGCATATTTATAGATTATCTATTTATAAAATTCTTATAGTGACAGCATAATTTCAAATCAATGAACTATGAATCCACTCATTACTTAATAAATTACCATTTGTTGGTTGGGGTGAGTTTTAATTCAAAGTGTATTGAGTATCAATTAAGTAAAATAAAATAAGTATGTTTCTCTTTTTAGTCTTAATTTTACAGGATGTTTTTAATTAAATCACACATAGAAAGTTAGTTAAATTTGACTAATAGTGTTTATCTCTTTAAAAAATTATTGCAACATTCATATAACTTATCCTTAATTAAAAATATTAACTTCTATTTGAATTTTAAAATTAAACATGCCACTTAAATAAACTATCTTTTTTGCCAGAAAAATAATTAGATATTCGAGGACAGTTTTAAAAATAATTTATAAATTACAAATACCCTACTAAATTTGATGAAGCTATTTTGTATTAAAGATTAGGTTAAGGTGTAGTTAACACCTTAGCTTATTTTTTTTATGTGTATTTAGTATTTTAAAATATTTAATAATATAATTTTACTCTTCGGATATTAAAAATTGAGCAATTTATTAAATAAAAAAACCTACCGGCCAAGCTCAAGTTATAAAGCATGATTGAGAATCGGAAAAATGGAAAAAAAATATCAAATATGTTTAATTAATTTTTAATAGGTATCTAGATTTATATTTGAGAGTAATAGACAACTCGTCCTATCCGATATTAGTATCGTCTAGAAAGAAAAAAAATTTCATCTTGTACTTAGATTGTAGGTGAATTCAATATCTTTCAAAAAAAAATTTGTATAAAAAAAATAATTCCTCATGAATTAGGGTTAAAAACATATGAACATGAGAGAGGTACCAGATCAACCTTCAACATGCTAGTTACTACATGTCGTTCATAAGTGAAACTGTACTTTGTACTGAATAATTTGCCTTGAAACATTGTGCTTCCCTGCGTGTTTGATATTACTGAATACTGAGTGATCAAAACATGCGTGGTTTTGATCATTCAAAGTATTGAAATTAAAATTATAAAAATAAAAAGAGTTAAGGGATTATTTGATGATGGTGGAGCTCCTTTCCAAGTTTCTTCTCTCATTATATCAAAAATTATATTTGAAAAAGGCCATTAGAGAAGAAAATGGAATTGAAAACAGCAGGAACATTATTAAGAATATAAAATTAATAAAAATAAGGAAGATTGAGAAAAAAAATCCCCATTTAAAAGTTTAATTATTGAGGAAGAAAATATGAAAAATGATTAAAATAAAATTGTCAGGAAGAATGAAACGCAGTAATAATCAGAGTCCCCACCAGTCTCCACTCCGAAATCTGAAACGAAAAGTCGACAACCAATCCCATCTTTCTAGTTTCTGGGAAGAGAACTTACACACACACTCTCTCTCTCTTCTCTCTTGTTCGCGCTTTCTGGATATTCAATCTTGGCCTTCCATCCATCTTTCGTCATCATCTTGGACGTTAGTCTTCTTGATCTTGAATTCGATCGCTGCCATGGAGGTACCGTCCCACTCCAACTCCGACTACTCGTCGATCCCGCAGCAGCAGCATATTCACCATCACGCGCCCGCACATCCGTCTAATCCACCATCTGCTTCTCCTCACCCTGTAGACACCACTTCTGTTTCCCAAAGGTTAAAATCAATATCTTTTTTATTTCATGATTTCTTTGTTGTTCTCTTTGATCCTCCGGAATGGCCAACACTTTGTCAAGTCTTTTACAAGTTATGGTTCTGAATCTCCTTTTCTGAAAAAGAAATGGATTTGGCTGACGATAGAGAAATCGCATACTGTAGTTTTCAATCTGTATGCTGTTTTGCCATTTCATGTTTCGGGTAAATTTAATATAACGATTGTATGTCGACTTGATTGTGGGATTATTTTGATTTCTTGATATCGTATGAATTTGGATTTTAAATTTGATTATTTTGGATACGCTTCGCATGCGAAGATGACGCCCGAGCCTTCACTTCTACTGACATCCTCCCATTTTATAGTTTATAAAATGAGTTTTTTTTTTCCTTCTCGTCTAGCTTGGAGTGATGATTTTATTCTTTTCTCTTTTTTTATGATTGCAGATTGCAGAAGGAGTTGATGTCACTCATGGTATGCATCTGTCTCTCTTTGCACTTTAACTTGAACTCACTTTTTAGTGCCATGATGTCTTCTCTTATGAAGCTTTCCTGAGTTGCATATCATTGGGCATGTGTAGACAGTGGACTTTTATTGCATGTCTGAATATGAATTTGCTCTCTGCTTTTGGCATTCTGCCCTTTTCAGGACAACACTCAAAAGAAATATATGTATTTCTTGTGAGCTAACTATAACAGACTAATTTTCTGATGGTTATTGATAAATGTACGTCTGCTTGTCAGTCCACTGTGTGTTGATGGATGATGGGTTATTAGATTGCTATTCCAAATAATTAGTACGTTTAATTGTGAACTGCTCCCTAGTACCATTTGGTGTTATTCGTAACTACTTCTTTTTCCCTTTTTTCCCCTCAGACGTTATATTTATATCACACTCTTGTAGTAGGTGATCTTATAGCTTGTTTTATTGAATATGGCAGTGACACTGCAATCAAGATGTATTGGAAGAGGCTCTAATTTTGAAGTTTCTTGTATGGTCTCAGCTCTAATGATAAGAAACAAGATGCATTTTCACTTTGCGTGCATGCTGTCTACCTGGAAATGTTTTGATGCTTATAAGCTTCAATTTATGATTTGATTGCTGATAATACCCCAGAAATTGAAAATTGTAATTTTAGTATTTTGTCATAAGATGGTCTGCATTTAACCACAAATTGACCTAAAATCTTCTATTGAGTGTGCTTGAATATTAAGAGGCTAATTCTTAACAGTTGACTGTCATGGATATTATTTTTCATAAGGTGCTATTATAAATGATGACTTTTCTCCGCAGATGAGCGGTGGAGATCTTGGAGTATCAGCTTTTCCTGATGGCGAGAGCATTTTTACATGGATTGGCACGATTGAAGGTGGGAAAGGAACTATATATGAGGGTTTATCTTATAAACTCTCCTTACGGTTTCCCCTGGACTATCCTTTTAAGCCTCCCCAAGTTAAGTTCGAGACTTTGTGCTTTCATCCAAATGTTGACCTGTTTGGCAACATTTGCCTCGACATTCTTCAGGTATTAACTAATGAAAATTTGAAGCCACTGCCTGTTTGTTGAAGGTTTTGGATCTTCCTTCTTTTAGATATATCTTCTCGTGTTGTGTCTTTGATTATTATCCAACTATATACGTTCTCCCTGAGCCAATTGAAGCCTTATTTGTGCTTTTGTAGGACAAATGGTCTTCAGCTTATGATTGTAGAACTATTCTTCTGTCAATTCAAAGTTTATTGGGAGGTCAGTTTGCGTTTTCCTATTCATGAATTTTGCATTGGCGTTTCAGCCTTTGTTTGCCTGACCAGTTTACTTCCTTGTAGCAGAGCCTAACCCAGAGAGCCCTTTAAACAGTTATGCCGCAGCGCTCTGGAACAATAAAGAAGGTTGACTTCTTATGACTTTATAGTTTTGATATTAATTTTTCGATGGCTAACTCCCGATTCTATCTTCTTCAGCCCAAAGTTTCTCATTTTTATTGTTAAGTACTACTATAGATCTGTGAGAATAATTCTTTTTAGTTATGGCTCCTGAAATCTTTTGAAGTTCTATTGCGATGTTCCAGAGGTTAGTGCAAATTTTTAGTCTCTACTTGAAGCTCGAACATTAGAAACACCATGAAGGGTCCAAGTATTCTTGTACTTCTGGGAAGTGTTGCATCATGTCGAGTGCAAATAGTGTTATTAAACAAATGCTTTGATGATGATGATGATGAGACCTGTAGATCTTCTGATCATGGAAATTTTAACGGGGGATATATATAATGTGATGTTTCACGCTTTGCAGATTACAGGAGAATGGTGCATAAACAATATTTTGCCGGAGAAACACTTGAAAGCTGATTGATGCAATTTGAGTCAAGACAGTTTCCACAAGATTGTTGTAAAGCTCTGAAGTGAGAAATTCTTAAGCCCAGAAATTTGGCGATTTTTATGTTCACCAGCGATTACAGGGATCAGAAATTCTCTGTTAAAAGGACTTGATATTTCTTTCTGTATAAACATTGTAAAAATTGTTTCTGGCCAAAGTGCAAAGTGCCTCTCAATGTATACTTCTGGTGCATCATCTTTTTATCTTTTAAGGGAGATGCTTAGTCTTTTATCGAAAAAAAGGGGGGGAAATAGATAGACGCTTAGCAAGCCAGCACACCAAACTGATGAGATATATGGGGCCCATTAGTAGAGAATAATTGCATCGTTGTCACAAATCATAATTAAGGATGTTTCTTTTTTCTTTTTTTTTTTTAATTAAGGATGTTTCTGATTGCAAATGCTCTGAAAGGCTCACTTTATTTGAACATAAAATAAAGGCGGGCTTAAAAAAGAAAAGAAAAACATGTGACATCATATTTAAGATATTATGACGTAGCAATTAGGTATTTGTCAATTAAAAGGGTCCTGGTCTTATGACTAGCCGAAATTGGAGCTGGAAATACGGGTCATAATTCTGCAAGCTAGGCTGGGCTGCCTGCGTAAAACAGGGTGCTGGTTTTTTCTAGCTCAGCCTACAAAATTGGGATACTTTTTTGTATTAAAAAACACTTATTTTTCACTCTCTCTCTTTCTTCTCCTTTCTTTGATTTAAAAAACAACAACTCCCAGGACATAAAAAACAAGTTGAGGTAAATTCTAAGGCGCCAAGGATGTTCACCTGTTATTCATATTCTGATAAGGTAAGGATAATACATGGACTGCCATAGGCTAATAACAACAAACTTTCTTAAAGGCTTTTAGGCTCTCCGTGTGTGAGAAACAGGCTCATCTGTTATCCATTTTCTGATAGGGTAAGAATAATCTTATCTCCTGTAATTAATACAAAAACTAATTAAATTTTTTTAATAGATTAAAAAATTTAAATAAATTAATTAATTATAACTAATATAAGAGTTAGTTAACTAATTTAAATAGATTAAAAAGTATATAATATAAATTCGTCTTAAAGAGTTATATTTAATTATAATTAACTAATTTATTTAATTTCTTTAACATATTTAAAAAGTTAACCATGTCTTATATTAAATAAAAAAACTTCAGCCTTCAGCCATCCACTTACCAAAGATTTGTCCATTTCCGCCTTGATGGTGATAGCATATCAAAGGCATTTTCTGGGTGAGAACTTACGAGTCCTAGACCTCTATCAGATTGAGGCAGATTTCACGGTAGAGATGGGATTTTTATTACCTAATTTTTGCTCTCCAAAGTTGAACATATTCGTCTGAGTGAGCATGACTCGTATCAATGAAAACCAGTAGAAAGTTTCCTGGTTCCCTAACTCCAGATTCATAATTTTCCAGAAAATCGGGTGGTATGTAATTCAACTGCATGATTTCTATTAGTTACCTGTAGCATTCATGATTTTCCAGAAAACGCGTTTCTTTTTGCAAATTACAGAGATAGAACTGAATAAGTTAAACTCCTACGAGGGAAAGTCTCAAGTGTCAGGTCGATTTGTTTTTTTTTTGGCAAGATTTCTATGCTAAGACAAGAGTGTGGGTTGGGGGAAATCAACAATTCTAAGAGGCTATTTAGTAAATATACACAATGACAGGGTTTCTGAGGTTCAAATGTGAACATTATAAACTACATTTTGAAAAGAAAGAAAAAAGAATGGGATTAAAATGCCAATAAGAACATTTATTTTAAAGTTCCATGGGCTCGATCTCACTCAATTTTGAAAGATACTTCCTAGGCAACAAATACCTTCCTCGAGTTTTCCGCAACACCAACAATCTGCAAAATCTGAAGAAATCAGAATCATACATTTTCAGCAGCATCTGTTCGTGACTCTCCTGCACCCTGTGAAGCTGCCAACATCTTTGCAGCTAACCTTTCTTCCAGAGCTCGGGCACCTCTCTCTCTGCAACAAGATCAGTCATTGATTGATAGGTTCCTTAACGCAGTAATTATTTACTACTTAACGCTACCACCATTGGTATAGCTTTTATTTTGTTTCGATACAACACAAATTTAATCAAGGCAATAGCAAGTAATCTTTCATATTAGAAACAAACTGTCCCTTGGAACCAAATTTTATCAGCTATATTTAGTTTACCACTATTCGTCAGACAGTGAGGCTACTGTCTTCATTCTATTTCCATGGTAGAGAAGTAGAAGTATCAAGCAAACGGCATGTTTTGTTACCATTATGTTTTATTATTTAATTATTCATTGAGCATTATAAAGGTTATGTAAGCTAAAATATTGAATATACTAAAAATTAACCACTCTTCTGTGGTAAAATTAAACAATTAAAGAAACAAAGCAAAAATGAAGATATTTTCCGATAATTTTTTATTACCTCTCTTTAGCTGAAGATAACAGCAAGCAAGTCAATCCAATAGGTAGAAAAGTAAAAGTAGAACGCAAAAGAAAAATGAGAGACTTAAAACTCTATCATGTATCATTTAGTCACCTGATAGCTACGTTATGGAAAAATTTCAGTTGGAATGTCCATCTGAGAATGGATTGATACTCAATATTAAAGCATAGTAATGTGACATTACCGTCTCCTAGATGCCTCAGAGGGGTCAGAACCAGGCAAAGGTTCGCCGCCAAGAGCGTGACCTTGGGAATTATTAGAGGCATCATATCTTCCACAGAGCATGCGATGAAATATTGATGCAATAGGGTCTATGACTGGCCTGTGAGAAGGAAACAATGAAAATCTCAGAAGTCTTGACATATTATCATATATAATAGTATACTAAACAGTAACTTACTTCAAAAATTCTGGGAAAAATGTGGAGAAAGCAAAATCATCACTTGGGTCACCCTTAAGTTTTGTTTCTACTCTCCTCTGCCAGTATCTAAGGTAAATCCAACTCATGTATGTCCCGAATATTACAGTGGGAAGATATGATACTGCCTCTAGTGTCCAGAAGCTCAAAGCAATAGAAAGCAGTAAAGCAATAGATGGTAACCGCTGAAAAGGTTTAAAGTGCGTCATTCAAGGTACGGTGTAGACTTCATCCTTCTGAAAAGTAACAAATTAGAGAAATGAGGGAAAGAGTGTCAAACCTTCACTTTTATCTTGAGGAGAGGCAGTTCTTGATCTGGCATCATTTGCTTCACGCCAACCAAGAAGCCAGAAAGAACTCCATGAAATCCAGAAAATGGCATATACCTAGAACAATGTGAAAGAGTGAAAATCAGAAGTTGCAGCCGAAAAAAGCACAAAATATAAAAAAGAACCATATTGTAAGAAGCAGAAAGATAACAAAGTAAAAAAATTGACAATCCAGGTTTAACACAAAGTTTTTTAACAATTTAACATATAATTAAGCTTAAAAGCGTTGAACTAGCAAAGTTTCCAAAATATTAAAAAAGAAAGGATACAAGTGAGCAAGCTTGAAAAGGGCCTTCAGTTACCAACGCATAACAAAATCTAGCGCAATGCCAATGTGCTGAAAGACCTAACAATTAATTGGAGGATAAGTCTAAACAATTTAAAGGGAGTGTTAAAAGACGAGTTCCTATTATGGTGATGATCCTAGTTATCTCCTATAATCATCCCATTTTCCTTTGAGGATATGGAAGTAATTTAGCTTCAGATTGCTTTATAACACATGACCAGGAGTTTATATAATCTCAGTCATCAGAGTGTTACAAATAAAGGAAAAGAATAAAATGCTGAAATAGTTAAGTGTATTTAACACATGACAGAAATTTAATACAAAGGATGAAAAAATACACAGGTTGCAGCATAAGCAACAGACAGAAACTATCATCTCAGATGGATATGGATTTCATACACTTACAGGTAAATTTCTTGCCTCGTAATATAGTACAAGGCAATGGCAGTGATGAAAATACACACAGAAGTCAGAATGTTAACCACAAAAATGAACTTCAAAAATTCCCTGGAACCCCATACAGGTTCAAGCAGCTTTCCAATGAAAAGGAGACCGATGGTGCTGATAATTACCTATAAAAATGAATTATCACCAGCATTAATTATGTGGCGTTATATAAAGATATCAATATACTCACAGAATACAATTCATACAGTACACAAGCATAATTTGAAGTAAACGTAAGCTCATACAGCATACCCCATAAATGGATTGTTCAATATAACCAGCTGAAATCAGGTTCCAGGCAAAAGGAATTGTTCTGCAAAATGAATCAAACGGGAAAAGAATTGAGTCTTCCAGCAAACAAATTTAAAATTTCAACACTGGCAATTTAATCACACTTTGGACAAAAATATCATTATCAACTACAAGCAAGAAAATAGAATCCAAAATACATCAGATATGAATCACTAAACACAAAAACAAAGCTTTTCAAAACAAGATCTATCTCGATTCATGAGGAGTTGAAGAATAGTTATAATGATGACTGCTTATATTTATTATACAATAAGTAAGTCTCATGTTTCTTTAAGTTCGATTTATAACCCATCATCAGTTTCCTACAAATCGGTTTATTACTGTCGATTGTCCCTCACTGGTCATGACTAGAGGCCGAAATTCAATACAACTAAATTTAAGCAGCAGGCATTAGATCAAACCATACCTGGCGGGAATAAGGGCTAGATAAGTAACAGCTGAAGGGAAAACCTGAATCACAATGTGACCACCCACCAGTACCACCGCTAGGCCTTTGCACAAACGAGTTAACCCAGAAAAAAGGCTCGTGCCCTGTCCGAGTGAGAAATATCGCAAATCGAAATGCTTAATCACAATTAAACAAAAGAAGTCGAATTCCAAGATCTGAATCGAAAGAGTTTAAAGATATAAAAATCAGAGAGAGATCCGTATCGTACCCCTGAGAGAGCGGGAGAGCTCATGGCGGGTGAAAATGTGAGCTCGGATTGACGTCAGTTGCTGATAGCAGGGATTACAGAAAATGAAGATCAGAGGGCTTTGGGGAGGAAGAAGAGAGAAGTAACGCCCATTGATGTGAGCACGTGTTTGTCACGTGATTCATTCAGCATTTGAAGTCGGTCTCGGGATCGACGATCTATCATCTATCCAACGTGTTCTAAATGCCCAATAACGATTACTGTCCCTCATGCGCGCCTGATGTACACTAATCTTGACCGTTGAATCTATAAAACTAATCATGAACATCAAAAATAAAAACGACGTCGTTCCTATGTTGCATCCTGGCGTTGGAATTCCCTACTAATTGTGGCCGTCCGTTTCCTGCTATAAGTTTAAGTGTGTGTTTAGATAAAATTTTAAAAATATGTTTATTAAAAAAATAGATTTATGGATAACTTATAAAAAAAAAATTTAGATAATAGATTATAGAAAAAAAAATAATTTTGGATAAATGAATGTTTGGATAGTTGTTACAAAAAAAAAATTTGTAATTGAAAAATTACTAAAAAAAATATATATGAGATATGAAAGAGGAGAGAGGAGAGAGAGTAAAAAGATAGAGAAAAGAGGAGAGATGGTGAAAAAGATAGAGGAGAGATAAGAGATGGTGGAAAAGATAGAGGAGAGAGGAGAGAAGGTGGAAGAAAAAGTAAGGATAAAATAGTAATTGAGTAGTTGAAAAGTGGTTTACTGTTATAAAAGCTACTCTGATCAGCTTATCTAAAACTATAATTTAGTCCAGAAATCCGTTTGAACAAATATGACTGTTTGTTTTAAAATTTCTTTAAATCGAGGTTTGGGTCATAAACTTTTTTAAAATCGTGATTTTATCTGTTTCCAAACAACCCCTAAAAGAACATCTGTAACCACGGTTTGTATTTCGAAGCTTCCACATGCAAGCCAGGGATGAAGCTCCGAAGATTCATGAAGAGGAGCAGATTGGATAGTTTGCCGGTCGAGATCTGAAGGAACTGGGATTCATTTGGTAAGCTATTTTTCACCATAAATTTTCTGGTTGGCGTTTTCATGGAAAACACAGCAAATGCTTCCGTGGTAAATTGGTGTTTTTAAGGTTTCATAAGCTTGATTAATGCTTTTACATATTCGAGAATAGAGTTTAGATACTAGAATAGTTGTCCATGATAATCATATCAAGTGTAAACTAGATGTTTGATAATATGCTTGAAAGAAAAAAGAGAACGGAGTTTAGATGCCGGAATGCTTGTCCCATGATATATGCTTGAAAGAAAAAAGAGAACAGAGTTTAGATACCGGAATGCTTGTCCCATGATAATCATATCAAGTGCACACTAGATGTTTGATAATATGCTGGAAAGAAAAATGGAGAACAGAGTTTAGATACCAGAATGCTTGTCCCATGATAATCATATCAAGTGTAAACTAGATATTTGATTATATGCTTGAAAGAAAAAGAAAAAGAAAATATCATATATATAATATTTTTGGTACTTGGTAGCTTCTTACAGTTGCGATCTTAACTTTAACTAGACCTTGATTCATGAAATCAATTTCAATTTCCGCAAACTTCGGAATATTATTGTCCTGCAATACGACATTTTGAAACAAGACGCTCAAACTTAACTAATATACCATCGTTATCTAATAATCTTAAGAATAAGAGCAAAACAAGCTATATTTAAAAATAAGGGTTGAATTTATATATGGGTGTGTATAAAGCTATGAGTATATGATCTTGTTCATCTGAGAATCTTAAATGTTTCCCTTTTGCTCTAAAGTTACTGCTAAATTTATCTTTGAAATTTGACAGGCATGATTCAAGCCCAATGAAACAACATGCTGATTCAATCCAAATGATACCAGAGTGGCAGAGTCCAGCAATGACTCATTTGAATGCTGTGTTCTTGAATTACCCTCAGTTTCATGGCTTGGCTCCATTTCTTCTTGGGCAGTATTTCTAATCTCAAAATCAAATCCTCCAAAACCCTAACCCTACCAATCTCTGTATCTCATTCTCTTCCTTGGAACCCTAATCTTGATCTGGTTAAACCCTATCTTCCCCTCTGTCTTTCTCCATTTTCCACCTCCTTCCTTCCCACTAAAACCCCCAAAAAGTATAAGAAACGCAAGAAGAAAGAGAGCCCTCGAACCAAACTCGTCCAAACTAAGGCCAACCGTATCCCTCACTTTGAACGCATTGTCGAACGCGATATCCAATTCAAGTTTCTCATAAAGTCTAAACAATTCCTATCCAACCAACCTGAACATGTGCTGCACCTCGACAATGCCAGCAAGCTGCACCATGAATTGGGATTTCCCCGTGGTCGAAAGGTTGCCCGCTCAATCGAGCGCCATCCTCTGATTTTTGAGACTTATAGGCACACCGATGGGAAAATTTGGTTTGGCTTCACAGAGTTCATGGAGGAGCTACTTTCTGAAGAGCAATCGATCATGGACGCCATGGAGATTGATCGTGTAGATAAGGTTCGTAAATTGCTAATGATGTCTGCCAATAAGCGTATTCCCTTAAGTAAGATTCATCATTGTAGAACACTATTCGGGATTCCAGACGATTTCAGAGACCGAGTTGTGAAGTACCCGAATTATTTCAGGATTGTGGTGGAGGAGGATGGGAAGAGGATACTTGAATTGATCAATTGGGACCCTTTATTGGCTGTGAGTGCTCTTGAGAAGGAGTTCATGGTTGATGAAGATAGAGCTAAGAAGGCATTCAAGTTTCCTGTGAAATATGGGAAAGATTTGGATTTGGACATGGATGATAAACGGAAGCTGAATTTATTGAATACACTTCCATTGGTATCTCCGTATTCAGAGGGGTGTAAATTGGATATTTGGACCCTGGAGGCAGAGAAGTACAGGGTAGGGTTGATACATGAGTTCTTGAGCTTGACATTGGAAAAGAGGGCTTCAATTCATCACATTGTAGAATTTAAGGTGGAGTTTTGTTTAACTAAGCACACCTACCATATGCTTCTGAAGCAGCCCAAAACGTTTTATTTGGCAGGAACAGAGATGAACTGGGTTGTATTCTTGAAGGATGCTTATGATGAAAGTGGTGTTTTGATTAAGAAGGATCCGCAGGTTATCTTCAATGAGAAGCTATTTAAGCATGCTCAGATGCAGGAAATTTGTCCGGAATCTGATTTTGGGACAAAAAATATCATGTAACTTGGCTATTCACAATAATCAAAATTATTTAGCGGTTGAAAAGTTAGAAACGTTTCATTTTAAAATTTCCAGTAGAAAGTAAAAGCATTGATCTAGTTTTTTATTCTATTGGGTCAGTTCAACAATTTACCCTAGTTTGATATTCAATGGATACATGAAACTTTTATTTTACAAGAAATATATACATAACTTTTACTTATAAAAGTCGCAATAATTTATGGTGAAAAAAATTTATCATGTATATTTACAAGTAGTAAAATATGGAACAAAATTGAATCACACAATTTGAAAACTATAAATGAACTTTTATGGAAGATTTTACACATTGCATTCAATGGTTTGAGACATTTTTGACATATAACTATTAAGTACAATTTTTAAAGAGGCTACTAATAATCTTATAATCTAGTAGCATAAAAACTTCTTACGAGGGCACAAGTTTAATCTTATTTATAACTTCATGTCTTTAATATTTATCTTTTTAAATAAAAAAAAAATCAAAGAGGCTGTTTAAATAACAGATCAAGTTTTCCTCTCAAAGGGGATGTAGTAATTATCAAAAGGCCTCCTTGCTATGAATTTACAAATTTACATGAAACTATACATGATTGTAGAGCAGGCAGCCCAGGGCTGCAGCACTTCTCCATATTAAAGAGCTACAGTAAGCAAGCAGTGTATTGTGTACCAAGACTTCCAATTTTTTTCATTTTCCCAAGTGTTATAATTGTATCATCCTATGTATAACTATTTCACCTGCCTGACATCAAAATGGCCTACATCTTCTTCTGTATCCATTGCACAAGAATGAATTCTTTCTTTCTATGGAGAAAACCAAGAAAAGTTTGATAAGAATATCATGCCCCAACTGCATATTTCTTTGAAGCATTAAACATTGGCTGCAAATAAGCTTCAGAGAGACACACTAGAATCCGATGGCAAGCCAAAGCAGAAGATGTGAAAATGACAATAGTGCAAGCCCAGCAAAACCTCAGCATCAATATGGGATCTCTACTTGCAGATCTTAGTGCCTTGGAGAATACTACTCTAAGTCGTCGATCTCTGAAGATGGAAATATAATCAGATGCAGGTAAACCTGATTCTATGTTGCCAGGTCCATTTGCGGAGATTGCCCGGGAATACCGAGACACTGTGATTCCTTGTCCAAAGTATTTAAGTACTCTTTGGCACATTATGTCACCTATGATATCACGAAGGTGTTGGCGAAAAGGCTTTCCCTCCTTGGACACCATTGCTTTGATTAATGAAGTTCCATCCTGTTCATTCAATGAAAAGCAAGTTTCTTAACCAGTGCAGATTATTTGAACCATGTAAGAACACCCATCATTCACCAGCACACTGCCTGCATACTCTATTTGGATTTCCATTAAGAACATAGTAAGCCCAAACTAATCATGCAAGATTTAGTGCAATAAGTAGAGCCATTAACAGCAGAATTTTCGTCAAATTTACATTTGATGATCGGTTTAATCCATTGAAAAACTCAGGCAAGAAAGGAGCCAAAAGAAACAAACTCAGTCCACTTCCCGTCAAAGTATTAAAGCAAGATATAAATGGCCAAAAAATAACAAGGGATTGAAATTTCTATCCTCTTCAAACTAGCATGCACTGTATCAAGCAAATGTCGCAACTAACCATATGCACATTACTAATATATGATAAAGCAGACTCAACACTGAAACATTAACAAACCAGAATACATATCCCCAATGAGAACAGTGGCAAATTTTAAGCTCACGAATCTAGTGATGAACAGCTCTTGGCAACTCACAGCAGTCATAAGAAGTCTTCTGAGCACAACACCATCTTTGGATGGTAAAAGCCTCAAGACCAAGTTTGCAATATCAAATACACCACCACCAGCCTTGTTTGGTAAATGATCAACGGAAGTCTCATTTTTTGATGCCACTGATTGCAAGGCTTTCCTGGCCCAAAAGCAAAAGTATCAGAATTCAGAAAAATGCTCTATCTATCAAATAATTGGAGCATTCTAAAACAGGCCGCAATGAGTCCATTAATTAGATGAGGAAGACCGAACCTCTTTTTATTTAAAAAAGAAACAAGGTAAGAATGCTTCTTGGACACCTTGAGAATGTGGCAAATGTAAAACACATTGCAATCATGTGTTAAGTTTTCAGATTAGACCAAGTGAGGAAGGAAGAGTATACTTGAAAAAGTCTCCACTAATAGACCTCCTATAATTTATTCCACAACAAAAGGGAATAAAATCTTAATTCCAAAAATATTTAATGGCACAAAGCTTCGCAAGCTAATATAATGGGTGGCAGTTCACGTCAGCAACTTCGTTTCAACTTTCAAATTGAATCATGGTAGGAGTACTATGGCATACATTTAAGGACGTGTTTGGATAGGATTTTAAAAAAAGGCTTATGGACAGCTTATGGAAAAGGGTTTTTAGAGAAGAGTTTATAGAAAAAAAGTGGTTTTGAATAAATAAGCGTTTGGATAGTTATTTTTAGAATAACTTTTTATATTGGTAAATTACCAAAAAGGGTATGATTTGATTAAAAGTAAGAGAGATGAGAGAGGTAGAGAAAACATAAGAGAGAGGAGAGAGGGTAGGGGTAGAAAAGAGAGAGAAAAGAAAAGAGAGGAGAAAGGAGAGAGGAGAGAGGGTGTAAGAAAAAGTAGGGGTAAGATAATAATTGGATAGTCCATAAGCTCTTTTACTGTTCAAAAGGTTAGTTTTAATAGCTTATTTAAAACCATGGTTTTACCCAAAAGCACTTATGGACAAATATGGCTGTTTGTTTTAAAATTTTCTCAAACCAAGGTTTTGCCCAAAAGGGTTTTTAAAACCATGGTTTGGGGTAAACCCAAACAAGCCCTAAGAAGGTTTCTCCACATTTTAAGTTTTTATTGGAGATCCTGATGATAGCATACACCCAAGGTTTATTTCTTTGAAAGTCAAAGTCATATATGCCAAACTCAAGCACAACAAAAAAGAACCAATATTGAGTCTCATCAACATGTAATTTGGTACTCCTCCGCTTCTTAATATAGGACTTAATTGAGGAGTTTATCTTAGTCCTAAATATAAAACTTATTTCTTATATTTATCAATTTTTTTCCCAAATTACCCTTATTGATACTCTCTCAACAATAATCAAGAGAGGAAAGGAGGGGAGTTAAAGAAGATGATTATGGTGTTTTAGAAAAAAATATCATATTAACTAACTTATTTAATCTAATCAAATTAGTTAAATAAGTCTTATATTAAGGACTAGAGAAGTATTACCTATACAAAGCTGTACTTATCCTTTATTCTCAAGTAATTAAGTTTGAAACAGCGGACAATGCCTTTTATTATATAATTATTTACACATTGAACACAAAACCCGAGTAAAAAGGATCATTACCTGGAAAATTGTTGCCACGTTGGAGAGTTTGCATCAAAATTGAAACATAAAAAGTTTAAGTACTACAAATAAAAAGGCCAAAAAATAAACTGATTCCTAAAGAACTGGATCCCCCACATAATGATTTCATTAAACTGCCAACATACCTGGTTGCACCCACCCTCAAGAAAAGAGAAAGCCTTTGCCAGAGGAACTCTTTCTTTCTGTTTAGTAGCACCTAAACAGGAGAAAATATAGTTAGAAAAGGAGAAAGATCAAATAGAAATTTAAAAGTAAGTATTAAGTGAGCTTAGTATTTTAAGAAATACTCTTTTAGTCCTCAATATAGGACCTATTTAACTAATTTGATTAGATTAAGGAAGTTAGTTATTATAGCATAATTTTCCTAAAGCCAACCATCTTTATTAACTCCCTCCCTCATTCTCTTACTTAATTATTATTGAGAGAATATCAATAGGGGTAATTTAAAAAAGAGTTGGTAAATTTGGGAAATAAATCTTATATTTAAGACCAAGATCAACTAACTAATTAGGTCCTATATTTAGGACTAGAGGAGTATTAAGCAAAAACTGCATTTAATACACACAACAGTAGCCTACGCAACATAAATCCATCAGAACCTTTGAAATGCTGTTGAATAAAAATTTTAAATGAAGCATAGCCTGCAAACTCTCGTGGTAAAGATTATCAATTTCTGAGACATCAAGATGGAAAATTTACCCTGATTCATACAAAGGCAGGGTTGAACCAAGATTCATATATCAAAAGAAAAATATAAAACTTTGAATTCTCAATTTTGTTTATCAAAAAGGCTCAACCACAAAGGAAAGATAAAATGTTATGTCGCAGTATATTAATGGAACAGAACGCATGTTTATGGGCCTTCTTATACCGAATGCAATATATTCCTTGATGCTATTGAGTTTTCCGTGAGAAGTTTCCGAACAACAAAAGGATATGCAGCTTCAAAGGTCTTAAAGTTTGGATCTGCAGCTATAGCCAAACCTGAAATGTTCAAAAGCAAAGTTTAAGTCAAGCAGAAGAAAATGAAACAAGAATATTGTTAATTCAATAGAACATTATATATATTAATACATGTTTATACATACATCATGCGAAGAACTACTTATAAGAATCAGTGTGATGACAGATGGGTAACCTATAGGTATGTATATAGGATCTTCACAGTTTACCTTCCAATGAAGCTAGGGAGCGCAAGACAAGTGTATAGTATGGTGGCATGCGGAAATGATACTTGAGTGCTACAGACCAGATCTTTCCTAGAACCTTGAGGAAAATTTATTGCAAGATATCAGTGACTGAAGAGAGGAAACCATATTGAAACACAACAAAATGACCAAAGCTAATTTGGCTAAATATGGACTTTTAGACAAATATAGCTCATAAATATGCAAAAGGAAGCTCTAACATTGGTTTTATTATCACGAAATAATGTTTAGCGTTAATATTAACAATGGCATATGGTAAATGATAGATTCGATTTGTACAATTTCAACAAAAGTAGGAACTGCAATGCTAACATCAATTACAAGAATCATTCAATAAAAATAATTTATGGATTTTCTACTTATAAACAAAAGGCATCTTTCAGAGCCTTGTTTCATTGAATTATGTGGTAACAAACAAAACTCAGATGCTCATTTTTACATCAAATTCTTTTTTTTATTTTCTATCATTAGTTCATATTTCTAATCCAAGGTTCCACAAATTATGCATTGATATGTCAAAGAGCAACCAATCTATAGTTATTACAATTCATCAAACAAAACTCAGATGCTCATTTTTACATCAAATTCTTTTTTTTTCCCTATCATTAGTTCATATTTCTAATCCAAGGTTCCACAAATTATGCATTGACATGTCAAAGGGCAACCAATCTATAGTTATTACAATTCATCAAACAAAACTGAGGAAAAAAAATCACAAACACAAAGCATGATTGTATTTTTTAAAAAGAAAAAAGAGAGTACTCAACATAAGAGACAAAGAAATCAGGAAATCAAATTTTCTATCACAACGTTATTATTTAATTACTTTGAGATGGGATCAACAAATTCCAACGTTTATAAACCTACAGAGTGGTATCCCCTTATTGTTTACCAGTAAGTTAAATCAGTATTGCACATTCTTTTCCTTTTGAACCTAATAACAAACACACTTCTACATAGCACATTCTTTTAACGTCAAGGTGTGAGCACTTCTTTCTATTAAAAACTTTATGAAACACCAAATTTGCCTCAACTAGAAACTATCCACACTCTCAGACAGCAGTTCACAATGTCATCTGAAAGACACAAGTGCATTCACTATCTTATCTGTTAAACATGATCTCACCCTGCTGAACTTCACATCTGGTATCCCATCTCTAAACTCTACTTCTCCCAGGGCCTGTTCCAATTCCTGCAATTTATAATAGATCTGAAAAGTTAGTTCTATGAAAATCAGTTACAAAATTAAAAATATGCAATGGTCATCCTGAGACATAGATAATTATACCAAGGTTACAAATCGTATATTTGTCCCAGGCCTCACAACATCCATATCAGTCAGAGCACGAACAAGGGATGCCCAGTCACCATTTACTATATGAACTATCGAAGCAAGCATAGCAAGCTGATGCTTTTTTTCCATTTGACAGAGCAAACCGAAATCTAGAAACCTGTCGCAAGAAATAAATAGAAGAAAACAGTAAATAGTTAAAATTTGTGAAGTAAAACTGGAATTTACTTTGACTGAAAAAGGAGGGGGCAATTACCCTATTTGTCCAGAGGAAGTGTAACGCAAGTTTCCAGGATGCGGATCAGCATGCAATAACCCTGTTTCAAGAAGTTGCACCAATGTTGCCTCAACACCCTTGTTGACCTGAATGAATTAATGCGCAATGTAAGTCAATATTCACCCAAAAAAACTGCTGTCATCATTGTGAAGAACTAAGATGCTAAAACAGGACATAATTATGGTATAAGCGGTAATTTGTGGTTGACAAACAATTCAATTGAGAAACAGCGGATTCAAGTAGTAATACAATGTTTTTATGGTCAATAACAAATTATTATGTAACAGTTTCACGCCCATGTAAAGACATAAGTTGTAATTATTTCACTTGTGTTCACATACCAGATCAAGAAGACGCCTCTTTGCGTCTACCTTCTGCTTTTCCAAATGTACAGGGACATTTCCATCAGAGTTTCCAGTAGATATGGAGAGCAAATCTGTTGGACTTTCACCAATCATCCACTCCATAGTGAGAACCCGTGTTCGACTTAGATGTTTGAACACTTTTGGCACACTCATAAAAGAAAAGGTAGAGTGAACTTCCTGATTGTAGAAACAAGTCGGTTGAGAGAAAAAGTTATAATGAAGATTCATTAGAGCCAATTCAACCTTAAAGCTTTAACAGTTAGGTGTTGGCTAGGAATTAATGTTATTAAACACTTTTCAAATAAAAATCTTTGAGACTTGAACTTTGAATAAAGGACTAGGCGTATCATACTAATCTTCAAATTTCTATGTGGTAAATCATTCCAAATTTCCAGTGCAAAATAACTTAGTAGGATCTACATGCTTGACTTTCACAGCTTCATCCTAGATTCTTGTTCTGTTCTGAAACCATATTTCAAATTTAATCGCCCATTATTCCCAAAAAAATAAAAAAGATAATCGCCCAGAAACAGTATTAATTACCTGAAACTTTGAAGCATTTGCAGCCTCTAAATTGTAATCTAATTCGCCAACAAAACCTTTCCCCAGCTCATCAGCATATAAACGAGGATCACTCTTTCTCTTGGCAAACTTTTGCACTAGCCCTAGCTGAAATAGTTACAACCGGTCACTTGAGAAATTTAATCCTGGACAAAAATAATACAGATATCAAGGTAATAGAGATCAATACAAACCCCAAGGCGAAGGATGAAGATATCCCGCACCACCACATGATGCAAATTTGGACGCTGAACTTTCACAGCAACATTCATTCCATCAGTAATACGGGCAAAGTAAACCTAGGAGATGTAAATGCAGTTAATTAAAAAATGTAAACATAACACTACATATATTTAATCAAGCATGGCACTCCTATGACAAAGTATGGTATTACCTGACCAAATGATGCTGCAGCTACAGGTTCCTCGGAAATGTAGCTGAAGAATGACTCCACGGGGGAACCTAATTCTTCCTCAATAATCCTCATAGCATCAGTCCTGGGAAAAGGAGGGATTTGTTCATGCAGCCCAGATAATGCCTGCAAGATGAACTCAATTGGAATATGGTAAGAAAAAGCCAATGCATATGCAAGATATTATCAACTATTCTAGAAAATGTGGTCCATGAAATTTTGTAGTTCAGAAGCTGTTCAATAGCTTGTAGCACATGAGCATCATATACTCATTCTTGAGATAAAATTTGAACCATCCAAATTAAATTTCAAGAGTCCATATTCTAAGTTTTTTATTTTTATTTTGTAAGTTAAGAATTCATTTTAAAAAATACACATTTCCTAATTTGACTAGGAAAAAAACTACCTTAAGTATGTGAGCTTAAGTATCTAAGCTTTTTCTAATTGTTAATCCTACATTAGCATGTTTATTGCAAGAGGTAAACAGCCAAAAATGAAGGAACATTGACAGACATATACTATTCAACCTAACCTTAGACATCTCAACGCCAATGATATCTGGTCTTGTGGAAAGGGACTGACCAACTGCATCAGAAAGCAGATTAAGTTAACAAGGATATCGGTAATCTAAAAAGTTAAAACTGCAGAAGAAACTAAAAGGCACGACAGTGATAGGCAATGAAAAAAATTCAGGAACCATAATAATGATATAATATATAAACAAAAGATCATCTAAAGTTTACCATCAGTCTTCAAATATTAGATTTATTACCTTTAATAAAGGTGGGGCCAAGGCTAAGCATTGTTTCTTTTAACACTATCCCAAAATTATATTGAGATGTTTTCGCATCAACATCCTCTTCTGGATTTGGTTTTATAAACTTTGTGACTCCTGAAGTTCGAATTCTGATCATAGCAGAGGCAAAGGCGGAAAATATCTTCCAAGGCAAAAATATTGCAAAATTAATAAAAATGCACTTCATTGACAAGTCAAGCAAGCATCTTGATACAAATTTTATAACTAACAAATTAAATATTGGTTTCAATAAAAAAAAATATAGAACAAAATATTGAATCACACGCTATTTACAGCAGTCATCAAAAGTACATTGGGACAATTCCTGTATTAAAAAATCATCATATAATGTTACATCTTTAGCTTGCCTCTCTGACCAACATATGATGACAATCTCGTAAAATAAAATACAGAAACCTCCATCAGTGAAAGAGATGTTTTACATGAATTCAGATAACATTTAAATGATAAGTCATACAGCAGCAATTTAGTCATAACAAAAAAAATAAAGAAATGACAGTTTTTCGCATTAGAGATGTTAGACCTACAGTCTAGAGCCATAATCCCCGGGCAAATACATATATAACAATTTATCCTCCTACAAATAGGTAAAATCAATTATACGCACAATTTTATCCGTTCTTTTGATACCACTGTATTACATTTGTCTTTAAATAAGCAGGGTGAACAGGCCCTAACTATTAATCACGGGAAAGGTAGATTCCAAAAATTCATCATGGGTATTTATAAAAGTTGTCCAATTAACTACCTCTAGAAGACGAAGGGCCACCACATGTGGCCTACAGCTGAAATAGGTAGCAACATCCTGTGGATCATAGACTTCAGGAAGTGGTTTAGACCAAATCTTAGATAAATGATAGAAGTAACTCGCATAAATTTCCAATGCTTTGAGATCAGCCATGAGCAAATCCACTCCAGAGAGTTCTGAAAGGCAATGAAAAATCAAATCAATACATGGAAGAAACAATATGGGTTAAGACCATCATGGAATATAGGCTCCATAACCCAAATTTTCAAATTCCATACAAGAGAGACATTTTACCATTCACTTGCATGTAAAAAGAGGTATACAATCATGCCCAGTTCCCGAAACCAACTGAAACTTCAAATTAAGCGTATATGACTAAAAGTACATGCCGAAGAAGCCTTGACGTCTACCTGGGTACCAATGCTGAGGCCAAGAAGGAGGGGAAAATTGGGGAGCCTGAGGGTCCTCGAGATTGCGAAGCCATATAAGGTCATCGATTTTCTTCGTAACCATCGGAATACGAAAGGCCTCGTTTGCCCACTCAACGCCCTTACTAATTCCCTTCTTTATGAACTCCGCGTCCTTGCGAAGCACCTGAGTGAAGTGGCTGAAATTCCCCGCATCTCGCTTCTTGTTCTGCTGGCCTCTCGACGACGCCGTTGCGGCGGCCCGCACCGAGCGCAGCGCTGAGATGGGACCCGACCACGGTGTTGCTACCGCCGTGGCCATTGGCCAAAGAGACGGAAACAGAACTCTGTATACAAAATGATAAGCTACCGATGGTTTAAGAATGAAGAAAAAATTAATTTAAGAAATTGATTGCAAGGTAAAAGCAAACGTTTGATGGAGTTCAGAGTAATGCACAAATGAAATTCATGTGAAAATAATTTATGTGAATGGTATTGTAAGAATGTTGAAGATGAAGAAAGGGAAAAGAGAAGTAGCGGACTAGTGGTAGTGGAAGTGGCCATGGCGGTGAAAAAATAGTACCATATTCTGTGTGGATGTGGAACGCGAGTGGCCACGCAAAGAAAATAAAGACCGTCATTTACCTCCGAGGCTCTGAAATAGCCGTTGGTAAGAATTTTTTTTCATATCTACGTAACGTTTTATCTTTTTATTGAATAAATTGTTTTTTATAAAAATAAAAACAAAAAAGAATCTTTTCTTCAAAGCCGTTTGGTTCGATGAGATGTTTGACAGAAAAGAAAAAGAAAGGTGCGTAATTTTGATAAAAATATAGTTTTATTCGTTTCTATTTTATTTAAAAAAAATTATGTAATTTTAATTATTTTAGATTTAATCTAACTATTTTTATTGATTAATCGATGTACACATATAAAGGAATAAGTGAGCTGTTGTTGTGTTGGTCATTTATTAACAGATACATTTAACCTCATAATTAAACCCCAAATTTTAATTATATTTTTGTCTTTAACATATTAAATAATAGTATAATGATTTCACTTCTTAAAAAGGTAAAATATTAAACAAATAAGTTATACATATACTTATTAAAGTTAAAAATCAATTTTATCCTAAAAGTATTTACGTCTGAGCAATTATTATTTAAAAAAAATTCTAATGTAATATTATCACGAAACGAAAGTGCTGAAAACAATACAACGTGGCCCTTTTTTAACACCAAATTTACATTGACAAACTCTTAGCATGAATATTGGGAGCGATGTTCAAGATTGATCATGTGTGATAGAGTAAAATATATGACTAATTTAGAATATATTTGATTTTTAGAGAGTATTATTTTATTGTAATTTTAATTATGACGTTTTAGGAGATATCTTAACTTTAAGTATTTAAGTTTACGCTTGAAAGTAATTGACAACTCGTTTTACCGGTATTAATATCACTTAGGAAGAAGGGAGATTTCACCCTACCCTTAAATTGTGAGTGAACTCAACTCTTTTCTAAAAAAATTTTCTTATAGAACAAAAGTGTGAATATTAAATTAGTATAAAAATATGACATTAAATTTAAGTATTATTAGATTTAATTACGTATGACTCTTTCAAATTGTCATTACATTTTTTCACTGAGACTAACGCTTGTTGATATACAACATATTTTGACAAATGCATTAGACCCACATGGATATTTCTATATTTGTTAATAAATAATTTAAAATAAGTTAAGTGAAAATTTTTCTTGAATTGTAATATGTTGAATCCGTGAGAAAACTTATTCCACTAAATCTATTTAAAAGATTATATATAAAAAGTTGTCTTATATTGCTTGTGTGGCATGTCTAATCGGACGGAAATAATATTAGTGTGTCATATCATGCATTAAAATAATATTAGTCCCTATTATATTAAAAAAAATGGACTTTTTTAATCTTCAAGATATATATCGAGCATTTCCTGATAATTCATAAAGTGTGAAAAAAGAAAACTGCCTCATTAGCGTGTGACTCATACTATTGCATGAAGCTTTTTTTTTTAAAAAAAATCATTTATGACTTATAATAATGTAAATTATTAAAAAATTTAGCAATTTTATGTTATGCAATTGTATGAGTCCCACACTATTTAAGTTATTGTAGGTAAACTCACTACTCACTTTTACAAGTGTGAGTAATCCTCTAATCATATGATATGACACTTTATCATACATCTAATATAATTTCCTACAAAGTAAAAAATTATATTTAGGTCTAATATAAAGAATTTAATTATAAAAAAAAATTTAAAAATTATCAAACGATTGTAAAGTTCTACGAGATTTAGAATTAATTTTTTTAAATTATAAAATTATAAAAATATCCTTAAAAAAAATATCTCAGTTATAATTTTTTTGGCTCCTAATTGTTATTGCTTTCTCCCGAAGTTATTATTTCTATTACTTGAGTTGTTATTTTTTTTATAGAGTCATCATTCCTATTGTTTAGGTTATTTTTTTCTAAAGGCAGTTCTATCATTTTACAATTTAAAAAAATTAATCACAAGTTTTATGAGATTTTACATTCACTTAATAATTTCTTGGCATTTCTCCGCGATTAGATTCTGGGATTTAAATACAATCTTTTTCCATATTTATATTGTTCTCTTTTTAATCCCCCTTATTAACACTATTTTTATTAGTAAAAGCAAAAATATCATAACATTATAAGGAGAATACAATTATTTCAGTGTCACTGTTTTGGATAGCCCCTATGTGATTTTTTTCGAATTGCATTCCACGACGTCGTTTCTGCATTAAAAAATTAGAAGATTTTTTTTTTGAAAAAAGAGGACGGTATCTCCGGCGTTTATTAGATACCCTCACTTAAAGTGGCGGAGGAATACCGTAGTTATAAAAGTAAATTATATTACTATAGACTAAACAAATAATTTGAACTATAAAGACCATTTATAAGCAGAAAAATTTTACAAAAGTAATCTATAAATATTAAAACTATTTAAATTGTGATTAATAATAGCTCTAACTTGTGCTAAAATTCTTTTAAGAGTATATATTTCGCCTGTAAAAAGTTGTCTATTTCTAAACTCCCACAATTTCCAACATATAATGCTTATGCCAATCTTCTAAGAAACATGTAGTTGCTTAGTTAGAATCATTTTCTTCAACTACTGTACAGTATCTTGTCTAAAAAAATCGCTGCAAAGATCTCGAGGGAGAATTTTCTTCCAAACACTAAAAGCCAAAGGACATAATTTAAAAATATGGTCAATATCCTTAATCTCCTCGTAACAAAATTCACAATTTAAATTATCTGTCATCTTACGTCTATGTTTTTTCTTGTCTGTAAGGAGCTAAATTAGAAGATTTTTAAACTCGGGTACATTTATTTTAACAAAACTCATGTATCACCAAAAAAATGGGACTAGAATAAGACAATCTGGTAGATTTTTTAGGATGAGTGGTTAATCCTTAACCACACAAAAAATTCCCAGATATATCGGCAGGGCATGCCACGTGGACAACCAAACAGGATGCATATTCCACGTGGACCAATAACAAGCGAGTAGCTAGCAGCAGCATCCAATAAGAACCCACTTTTGGATTTGCCTATAATCTCCCTCCCTGCCTCTTATAGTTTCGTTTTCTCCTTCATCGCCTTCATTCTCAGCTCTCCCTCTTGCTCTCTCTCCTTCCACGCAGTCTGAGAATCGATGGCTTCCAACACATTGATGAGCTATGGCATTGCCACTGCTTCCTCATTCCCTTCTGTGCTTTCTTCCTCTAAATCCAAATTCGCCGCCGCAATCCCTCTCCACGGCTGTGCTTCCGTCGCCTCGTCTTCTCGCTTCACCATGACCGCCGACTGGATGCCCGGCCAGCCCCGTCCTCCTTACCTCGATGGTTCAGCACCTGGGTATGTATATATGCATGCTCCGATTTTCCATTTTCTTCGAGATATATGAAAGTATTTTCAGGTTATATACCGTGGATCGAATGTTTGGAATCGACGATGATCATATGAAGTTTAGGGATTTAGTGTATAGTTTTTAGCTCAATATGTTGATGGACTGGATTTGATTTGGATGTGTTGCAGTGACTTCGGATTCGACCCCCTTCGGCTAGGGGAAGTGCCGGAGAATCTTGAGAGATACAAAGAATCTGAGCTCATT
The DNA here is from genome assembly GCA_037074615.1 of Leucaena leucocephala. NCBI lineage: Eukaryota > Viridiplantae > Streptophyta > Magnoliopsida > Fabales > Fabaceae > Leucaena > Leucaena leucocephala. Next base: position 31,513,233 of record CM073521.1, read on the forward strand.
CACTGCAGATGGGCCATGCTTGCTGTGGTAATTTTTCACTATGAAGCAGAATCACAGCTATTTCTAGGATCTGGGATTAAATAAAAATGATACAAGCTCGCTTCCTAACGAAAAGAACTAGATAATTAATTTATAGGGATTAAAAAATAATTAAATTTTTTAATTATTTATATTAGAAATTTCTTTTTAATGAAAAACTCACTTATATGTGTAATTAATGGGAGAGAATTTAGGGGGGGAAATTATTCCAATTCTTAACATGAGAGGTATTTTACTAATTAATTAATTAATTTATTTAGTTAGATTAAGAAAGTTCGATAAATTAATTAATTATAATAAATGTGATCGATTTTCTTAAAATATATTTGTGTAATATTATATTATATATTATTTTTGTTATAAAAAAGATTATATATTAATTTATAACTTAGACAAATTAATTTAGAAAAAAATTATAAATATAAGAGATAAAATATATTAATATTTTATATTTAGAACTAACACAAATATTTTAACTAGTTCTTACGATTATTATCGTAAGAATATAAAAGCAAACCCGTTTATTAGCTTACATTTAGGATGGAGGGAGTAGTAATTATGATTATGGGATAAGTGTTTAGATGGATGAATATAGTGATATATGTGATGATATGAATGAATTGGGCAGCCAGGGATACTGGTACCAGAGGCATTGGGATTAGGGAACTGGGTAGAAGCACAGAGATGGGCAGCGGTTCCAGGGGGACAAGCCACATACCTAGGGAACCCAGTTCCATGGGGTACCCTACCCACCATTTTGGTGATTGAATTCATTGCCATAGCCTTCGTGGAGCACCAACGCAGCATGGAGAAAGACCCTGAGAAGAAGAAGTACCCTGGTGGTGCCTTTGACCCTCTTGGCTACTCCAAAGACCCTGCCAAATTCGAAGAATACAAAGTCAAAGAAATCAAAAATGGTTAGCATCCTTATTACTCTCAAAACTCTCTATTTTATGTTTTATAACAAACAGTTTAAGGTGAGTTGATTATGGCATGTCTCTAAGTTTAAAGAGCGCTTATAAAAATATTTACCGATCGCCTAATGACAAAATCCTTAGAATCTTACGAGTTATAAACTAACTTCTTATTAAATGAACCGATCTTTGTTAGTTAAAATTGTGTATCGTTATGCTATATATATATATATATTTGAGAAATGAATGAGATTAGATATTGATTTAGTTGCATGTGTGTGGTTGGTAGGGCGGCTGGCACTGTTGGCATTTGTGGGGATATGTGTGCAGCAATCAGCATACCCAGGAACAGGGCCTTTGGAGAACTTGGCTACTCACTTGGCTGATCCATGGCACAACAACATTGGGGATATCATCATTCCCAGATCAATTTCGCCTTGAGAATTCTTCAAACTCCTTTCGCTCTGTATCTATTACTAGCTTTGTAATGTAATGTTACTCATAAATCATGATATGTTTCGCTGTACTAACTCCAATGAACTTTAGAAACCTTGTGTTTCAAAACTCACTACTACAAAATTGTCATTTCGGGAGGGACAAATCCTTTGCTAAAATACATTTATCCCTCTCTAAACAGTAATTATCGAGGGAATTTGTCCCTCGCTAATTTCGTCGATATTTAACTGGACACTAAATAATAGCGATGAAACTTTACCTCACAATTTTGCAAAGGATTTAAGGAGAGATTGGCTCCTTCGTTATCGTAACTCGTATATAAGCTCGTAACTCGTATATAAGCTTTTCAGCATTTTGCGGCGGATTAGGGATGAATCATATTTCTCATAAAATAGTGAGGGAAACATCCTTGGCAATTTCCTTACTACATGATTCCTTTTTAGGTGAGTGATGAGGATTTAGTGAGGTTTTGAGATTCCTCGCTAATTCCTAGCTAATGGGTCTTATACTTTTTAAACCCTTCGTTATTCCATCATTAAATAGTTAATTAGATTTAGTAGATCCCTTGCTAAATCTCTAATCGTAAAGTATAATCGCATTCATCTAACAAAAGTTTCAATATCTATTATGTCAATTATAATCATAAAGTTCAAAATACTTCATACACAGAAAGTTGGAAATGCAAAGTAGAAAGTATGACACATTAAGTTATTTGAGCTTATGATCATTAAAAATGGCATAAGGTCTCCCCTACTAGGCTATTACAATTTTGAAATATCTCTTAACTGTCTTATTTTGTCTCCTTGGGTTTCTTTTTTGCCATTGAAGCTCAAGGATTGTGTTGTTGCTGCCGCAAAATTAACAAAAGTATCCTGATATCCTATTAAGTAGGGCTAATTATATCGATCATGCAATATTACTGTGCTTTTAATATATTCCTCCGGTCCTACATATAAAATTTAATTTATAGTGTAATTTGTATTATAAAATAGATCTTATATTTAGAATTAGAAGAGTACTGTTAACTAAAATATATGAATTGATAATTTTTTTAGTGTTTTTTTCCTTTCCCTCTTCCTCTTTTCATAAGAATAGAAACTATCAGCAGACATGTATATCTCAAGCTATGCCAATTCATATTCTTTAAATATCAAGCTCATTGAAGTTTGTTTGCTATCAAAAGCAACTCCTTGTAAGAGTAGCTACAACATTCTTAGGCTACTAAATTTCTTTTTTTTTTTCATATTTGATTATCAATCATACTGAATACTTTCAATTCAATTCTAAATATAAAAGTTAGATACTTAATTTATATACATTATAAAAATTAGTTAAATTAATTATTTATAATAAATTATAATATTTAATCATTTCTCTATTGATAAAACCCCGTTTAACATATGTAATAAATAGAGGTAGTTAAGAAAAATTTTATCGATTTTAAAAATAAAATAGATTAAAGTTTTATAATTAAGATAAAATTAAATCTTTTAATTAATTCTTATATTAGGAAATAATTTATTTCCTCTTGTAGGCTTTCCTCCCATTGTTTAGGATCCTTGTAATTATTATTAACCTTGTGCTTCTTTTGGCATTCTTTGCACATGACCAAATGATTGTTTTTTAATCAATTTCTTCTCAATAAATGCCACACCAAGTTATCTTCTTTTATAACTTGATTTTTAAACGTTGATAATGCAAAAATATTGCATCAATTAAAAGTTTAGGATACCAATTACTCATTCAAAAAAAATTAAAATAAAACTGTCCTTTAACTCGAGTAAAAAATGTTCAACTAACAGTCAGATGACAATGCACCATCTTTTAAACTACAGGAAAAACCTAGCTGAAAACTTTCAGCTCAAATTTACCATTTAACCCATTCTTTTATAAGTCGCAAAGTTTATTTACTATTTTTTTTCTTTTAACATTTTTTTTGTACAAAAGTTTTTAAAAAGGGGTTGGACTTATTCACGATCTAAGAGTAAGGCGAAGTTTTCCTTCTTCCAAGGCGATACTAATATTGGGTAGGGCGAGCCGTCTATTACCTTCAAACGTAAACCTAGACACTCAGGAGTTATAATGTCTCTCCAAGCACCGCGACTGGAACTACAACAAAGTGGTACTTCCTAGAGATCGAACATATTCTAAATGGTCGTATGTCTCATCCCTTCGCCAGTTAAACTCATAGACGATGGTTTTTTTCCCCTTTAACATGAGTAGTGGTGAAAGTGCTAAACTTGTGGGTCTATTTGGGCATGTTCTTAGTTTCTTTTGGGCTTTATTGTGGGCATATTCTATTTGGGGCCTTTCAAGAGTGAAAAGAGCAAACCCATTTTAAAAAACTATTTGGGGTCTATTTGGGCATGAATAACCCAGTCACAGTATTTAAGGAGGTATCTTAATTTCTGGGTACCTAAGTTTACATTTTAGGGTAATAGACGGTTCGCCTTGCCTAACATTAGTATCGCTTAGGAGAAAGGGAGATTTCGCCTTGCCCTTGGATCGTAGGTGAGCCCAATCCCTTTTCAAAAATTTTAGTACAAAAAAAAAAACTATTTTCAGGTGGTGTTATTCACAATTTCATATTATTAATTAATTAATTAGGCAAGTTGCCATGAGCTTATTGAGTATGAATTGTTTGTTAGTGTGGCATGAATGGACAAGTGTAGAGGCAGATTGGATTCTAAAAGATAATCTTAGTCGTACTGGTTACGACAATCTTATCTACGATAGTGATAAGAAGTGGGTTAATATTTTTAAGTTTTCTTTCATTACAAAATTATGGAATATTTTGAATGGCCTTAATTTTAATTAGAGTTGGGTTAGGTTTAGGAAAGTCAGGCTGAAAGTGACTCCTCTATCTTGTCGTGGCTTGTCCATGATTCTTTCAAGTCTTCTTCCTTTCAAATTACTCTGATCAATGTAAAAATTAGATAATCAATTTGTAAAGATTTCGGATATTAGTTTAGTTATTTATATAAAATATGTATTTGTTTTCTTATAATATTTTTTCTAATTGTTTGTATTGAAAATTACTTCTTCAATAAAAAAAAAATCTATGCAATCAATAGAATTAGTTTAAGAAAAAAAGTATAAATTTAGATAATAAAATAGATTGAGGTCTTATATTTAATATTAAAGTAAATTTGTCTACTAATTTTTACATTTAAAATAGAGAGAGTAACTAATCTTATCTCTAACATGTATGCCATATTATAGAAAGTGTAAAATGTGTGCTTCGTTAATCTTGAGGTGGTTTGGTATGGTTGATTAAATACAAGGTCTCGAGTTTAAATTTATGTAAATACAAAAAAATCTTGGGAGAGTTACCCTTAATTGAGTTCAATAATATTTAAATATGATTTAGTCAGATAACCATATAAAAAAGAGGAAGAAGTGAATGTGATGACAAATATGAATAAAAAAGAATAATAAGGAGTTATTGTTTATTTTTTACCAGCAAAAATGTATGAGTTATTGTTTAATTAAATAATAGTAATATATATGTGTAATAATGAATATTACATTTTGCGTTTTTCTTAAGTACGATAAGATAGGGAAAAAGAAATTTCCTTTCCTTGCCATAAATAACCTCTGAATATTTCTTCTAATTACCATACTAATTATGAGTATCTAACGGGTGGATGTATACGTTGTATTTGGATTGTTCTAATATTTTGATGTTTTCAGGTACCTGTGCTTTTTAAGGTTTTTTGTGTAGTGCTTGTTTGTTTTTTTGGATTTTAGGGTCTCTTTTATCGACAATAAAATGACAAAATATGCTTAACCATGCCTTGATTATAACCATATTTTATTGATTGAAATTCAAATTGAAGTAGTACTAGTGTTGTGTTTTTTCTAAGGTTACGTAAGTCTTAATTTTAAACCTTGATATCCCCCACCAAGTTTAATTTAATAAATAAGAGAATAAATTATCCATGGTTTAAGAACAGTACGTTTGATTTCTGTATGTTTATTTTATTTGGATATAAAGAACCATGTTAATTTATTAGAAATAAAACTAAAACTCGAGGTATTAAAAAGCAGATCTATCGTTGAACCTGTTGAAACGATAATTCAACAAATAATGGTCTAGTCATAGTTGAATCCAAGCCAGCCATGACTAAAACAATATAATTTAATTAAAATATATAAAAATACTTATATATAATATTAAAAGAGACATGTTTAAATAAAAATATATTAATTTATAAGTAAAATGGACCATTAATAATATATAAACTACATATAATCTAATTAAAGAGTTATTAGATTATGAATATGAATGACTTTCATTTTAGGTCTAATAATAAGAAAAAATATATATATAATTTAACCTAATTTATCGGTTTAAAACTCTTCACCCCACATAGGAGATTGGAATTCACACAGTATAATTAGGAGAAAGTTAGATACAAATAGAAAGGAACAAAAAGCGAATAAAAGTAACACGTGACAAAAACTTACTAGAGGGGGAATGCGCATGACAAAGAGGGGTTTTTAGGGTTTTTGATGATACAGAGAAAAAGACAGAGACAAGGGGTGAATATGAAGAACACACACTCAGCCAAAACCAATACAACAATTTGGGTTTCTCCTAAAAAGGGGAGCAACCAAAAAATAAAAAAGGTAGAGATAGAGAGAGAAGAGTTTAGTACAATCTCACAAAGCGTGTTTGGTTTGTGTTAAATCCAAGAAATCACCCAAACTGAAACCCCATTCTTATATTTAGCTTTACGAATTGACTAATGGTACGATATATATATTCTTTCTATATACCTTCATATATGTTCATATATGTATATAGCCACAGAGAGAGAGAGAGAGAGAGAGAGAGAGAGAGAGAGAGAGAGAGAGAGAGAGAGGCACATGCAGTTGTGCAGGGGCAACCTCATCACCAATGGCTGCGTGCTGGAGAGTGTTTGCGTGCTGTTCGAGGAAGGCAGAGAATAATACGCTTTTACGAAATACTAATAATAATAAATAATAAAATATATATATATATATACATGACCCTACCTCATCTATCTATCTCTATAGCTACTATCTATTCTATACATATATACCTTTTGTGGTTTTTGGTAACTGGGTTCTTTCGTTTTCCAACTATTTCTTTTTCTGCCAAAATGTTTCCCAACTAGCTACTATTCTATCAATTTCAAACTTCACTTCTACAATTAGTTTATTATTATACATATGTGTGTGTGTGTGTGAATGTTTGGAACTTACAAAACAAAACCAGATTAGTCACCCTGCTTGAAAATTGATTATGAACCTTCTTAAACTGTTAGTCTATTATCACACCAGTAACAATAAACGTTTGGTTACATGTAATTATTTTCCTATACTTAGGTCGTGTATAGATTATTGTTTCACATATGTTAATGTGTCGCGTTTTCTTTGAGAAATTAAGTAGGGATTATGGATCTCACATAAACAGATGGTGGCGCTTAGAAGAAGTTGTATGTTGGAAGAGATAGCTAATGACAAAATTACTATGTTTGAATATGGCTCAGTCAGATAATGTGATTTGAAGTTAATTAATTTTGTGATGTTAATCATAATTAGACTAATATGTTTATATTAAATATCCTATATAACAAGTAAAAGAAGTAATTTTATTGATTGTGTCATTGTGATCAATTTTTAATTAATAAATTTGAACTGATTTTTAACTAATCAAGCAGATCGATTTTAAAAAAGCATTTGGAACCAAACCGTTCGTTAGTAGAAGATTGGTCGGTTTGATCAGTTTTTTATAATATTGTTAAAATCTATTTATTGCCAGAGACATGACTAATTATATTCAAACATGCACAAAAGGGTGAGATAGAGAGAGAGAGAGAGAGAGAGAGATGTGAAGTGATTAAGAGAGTGCAAAAAACGAAGGGAATTTCTGACAATGGATTCCCACACTAGTTGCTTCCAAAACTCTACACGATAAATAAATAAAGCTTCACACACCCACACACACATCTCTCTCTCCCTCTCCCTCTCCCTCTCTCTAAAACACACACACAAATTACCATTTTTAATCTCTTCTCTTTTGATTCATAATCCTTTTTGTCTAGTTCTTTATTCCAGGTAACATCCCACCCACTCCTTCTTCATTTTGCAGCTTTTTCCCACAACTCCATCTTGGCCTTCATCTTTTGTTCTTCACACACACACATATTAATACATTTTTATTTCAAAATTTTGTTCACTACCATCATTTCAAAAACTGCACTGGTTAATCTAAGTATTGTTCTTTTATGAACTCTAGTCTCTTCTTCTTTTTATACCCATTCTTTCTTTTATTTTTTCCTCTGACTCTTCTTTACTCATAATTCATATATATGATATGTGATTTTTTTTTTCATTTTTACTCTAAAGTAAATGCCAAGAAACAATCAATTTTTAAATATCAAAAGCGTGATAGGTAATATATATAGGTTTTCTATTAGGGTTTTTTTTGGAAAAAATGCATTTATTATATGGAAAATCTGTATTAAAACTTATATTTAGAGACAAAACAAAACTAAAAATTGTAACATACTCCCTTTACTCTCCATTACTCCCTTTTGTCCTTTTTATAAACAACATTCTCTTATAAGAATGATCATATATATAAACAATAATTTGTATTTATCTAAAAATTTAATATATTTTTTTATTTTTATCCTTCTAATTAATTACACATGTCTCTCTCCCACTCATTTCATCTCATCTCTTTTTCCATTCATTCTCTCTCTCACCCATCACCTTCAATAAGGGTATATTTAGAGAACAAATTACATTTTTAACAAATTGATTTAACCAATTTCAACTATTATTTTGATCCACGTGTTTTAGATAGTTGTTGCTTATAAAAAGACCGGAGGGAGAATAAGATACTTAAATGAAAATTTTATACTTGTATTACATTTTGTTATGGTTAATGACTTTAAATAGAGAAGATATTGAAAAAACTTAAATACCTCATCAAGTGGTTTATAACAAGAACTCTTAATCTCTTATAAAACATGACTTATAATAAAAACCAGAAGGTATAAAGATATTAAGGGATAGAGGAAGATTAATTAACTAATTAAAATGGAGAACTTGTCCCTCTAGGTATATCAATGGTGATTAAACACACGGAGGGTAAAAATTTTAACCCCCGTCTCCAAAATGTCCGTCTACTGGTTAATTAAGACATTCTTAAATTTAAATGCCCGAAAGAATATCACAAAATGATCGATATCTACTTAAGAGTACAATGAGTGTTATTCATGTTGTATATATACTTAATTACCTAAAAATTATTGAACAAAAAAAAACTTAGTACGTCGATAAACTCTTGACAAGCGAAATTACAACATGACTGTGCTCAATTTTCATTGATTTATCATAGCTAAGCTCGTTGGTTAGTTTCTGAGATCGTTTGTTTACATTTAAATTTGATTTTAACTGGCTCAAATAGTTTTTATTAAATTTCCATATTTTTAAAATAAACAGCATACGAATAACAAGAATCGACGAATTATTTTTTTTTTTAAATAGCATTTGATTTTTTTTTTAAATAATGAACAATGCAATCATGCCTCGTGACATTCTCTTCCACTCTTCTTTAAGCCATTTGTTTTTATAAACTTCTTTAAACCATTTTCCCCTCCAGATTTCTCTTATATTTTTCTCCTCCTCTTGTTTTCTTTTTATCCAAACAATGGTGAGGAGTTTCATGTGTCTTTTGTTAGATATTTTATTTAATATTTATATTATATTGAATTATATTAGGATATTTTAGATATTGAACTATCTAATTTAAATAAAATATCATGAGATTATGACCCGCCAGTCAGTTTGAATGAGTCTAGGTTTAGGGTTGATTTAATTATTTAAATGAATGACAACCGATTGAGTTAGGAGAGCGGGATTCAGCAAACCTAATTCTCATCTTTTTCTTTATATGTGCCTTATATATGCAAATGTTAATAAATTACCCTTCTCTCTCTCTCTCTCTCTATATATATATATATATATTTCTCTCTCTGTCTCTATCTATATGATATATCACTACACACAAATATTACGTATGCGTTTGTCTTGTTGTTCCTCCTCCTTATTGTCTCCAGTACCTCGCTCTGCAACCAAGACATATATTGCCCATGTTATTTAACTTTTGTGATGTTGTTTTTTATATATTTGCACTATATATATATATATATATATATATATCCCATTTTAGTATCTCCCCTTGCTAATTATGGTTCTTATTATTTATCAATTCTTAATATATTTGGGACACAACAAAACTGCATCACATTCAATATTATTTATTCACCTATATATATAAATTAAATTTTGTGCAAGAGCTATAGCACTAGCTAGTAGGTCATAATAATTAAGTAATTAATTAATTTAACTGTATGTTAATAATATATTTTTATGTTAACACTGCCTTTCAGAGAGTTCTAGTACACCAACCCATTCAACCATGTCTAGGGCTATTAGCTACAACAGTGTTCTAAAAATGTGTTAATTAATCTGTTGTGTGCTGTAAGCACATTCTTGTTTTTATATTTATATGCATGTTTTGGTTTGCTTCACCCAACACTGGGAATTAATTAAGTGTCGGGCCACTTAATTAGTGTTTACTGATCAATTTGATGTAAGAATCAAAACGTGCGCTAGCTGGTATATCACTTTTTGAAGTCAGATTTTGTATGTGATATTGCATCATAGATTAATATATTCATTAGAACATGCCTTCATATCTGTTCTTTCTTTTCTAAATAACTAAATAAATGAAACTTTTGTTGGGTTTAATGAACTGGAATGTCGTGATGTGTGTGTGTGTGTGTTGTGTGAGATCCTTCTTGAGATAATTTTATTTTATTGTGTTGTCACTTGTTATTTTGCCATATATTCTATTTTTTTTAATATGATCATTTAACTCAACTCACATGGAAAAAAAAATAGAACACAGAATCATGTGTGATTGAAGAATTTGATATAATAATTATAAAGAATTTGATCTAAGTATTTTCCTATTTATTAAAGGTGCGGAAAAGTGTCTCATTTCTCCTATAATTTTATACAATATATTTAAATTTAGTTTTTTAATTTTATAAAATATATTTTCAATCCTTAAACCCCGTAAGTCTTAAAACGATGATTTTCTTATAACAATATTGTTATTTTAAAAGTTAAATTTAATATATCAACATTTGATAATGTTTGGTGAACATTTAAAATTTTAATATTAGTATTTTTTGTTAACAGCATTAAAATTATGTAACATTATGTAATGTTAGCTAGAGTCTGTATACGCTTTCCTTTAATAAATATGTTTGTGATTATTTAATAAACAAGTAATTAAAGCTTCATTTGTGGTGAGTTTAATTAGTTTACCCTAACAAGTTGGCCATGAGGCGTCTCACAGTTTGTTAATTACTTTATATAGTCCTTGTGTGTGTGTGTGAGGAATCCAGCCAATAGTTAGTAATTTTTATAAATATAAATTCAAAAGATTAATTAATTAATTATGGTCTAAAGGCACTGCAATTACAATTTTTGTGGGATCCTCCAATATTAACTTTATAGCCACACAAAAGTCACACTATCATATTGTAAATTTTTGTTCCTTTCTCCAAAGGTCATTAATATTATTACCTCTCCGTCACAGCCTTTGAATATATTCAAAAGTTCAAAAAGTTACCGTCCATCGCAATATTGTAATAATAAACTTATACTGATAAAATTCATCTAGTTTCTTAAAAAACAAAAAAAAATCTTATGATTGAACATTATGGTGAAAACCACATGCATAGATGATATTTTAGTCATATGGAATCTTAAGAAAATACGAATTTATGAAAAATCTTATTTAAAAATTTTATTATTAAAAAAATATGATATATTTTCATACACAAAAAGTACTTGATGTGTTTTGAAAAATCTATACATAGAAAATTATTAATATAATTTAAGTTTTTTTTTATTAATAAAATTTTTAAATATAGATTTTCTGTCAATTTTTTTTATAATAAATTGTAAAATTTCGATTTATTTAGTATGTTGTTTGAAAAAAAAAACAAAGAACAATAATGGTTTAATGATTCTATATGTTTATAGGTGGGGACGTTGGTTGATCATGTTTTTGTGATCAATATCCATCGAACATGGTGGGGACAAAGCAAAATAACTGAGCAAGCACTAAGCCCGTAAAGTAGTTTTGTTTTTATAATTAATATTAGTATTATTTATATAATATTATGATTATTCTGAAGGGTTTGATGGGAACAAGTAATTAAAGTAATAAATAAAAAAGCAGGTCCTACGATGAAATGACATCAACTAGAAAATGTCTGAGGCTTATGCGTTGGCGCAGTAACTTTAGACCAATCGATCATTTCATATGATGATGCCTTACGCTCACCCTAAAGAATATTCGTACCCCCTAAATATTCTACTGTTTTCTTCTTCCTCCTCCTTTTTATTTATCTATTTATTTATTTATTTATTTATCTGTTTCAAGTTTTTGAAATAAAAAACAGTGTAAAACATACATAAACTAGCTAACAAGATAATGAAAGTCTAGGAGAGAATTCTTTAGAGAGAGTAGCTATGTATTCTGCATGAGAAAAATATCTATGATGACAATTTCAATATCTATTTAGTAATCTTGATGAGTTAAATTGTCAGTTGTTTCAATACTTTTATATCAATATATATATGTATTGTTAAAACAATTTGAAGAGAGAAAAATTACACGTATGTATGTACATATTTCATGGATAAGTAGTTCGTATGTAGGTGTCCAAAAATTATTGAAATTTAAACTATATATAAAAGGGTGTTTAATTGCATTAATTAGTATTTAGCTATTAGTAATTATATATTTCACACATGTTATTGCGACATTTTCTTTCAAATGTGCCCAATTGTAATAATTTTATGACCATTTCTAATAATGCTCAAAAGATGGGGCAGTGTAGATACTAGATAGAGATATTAAGATGAATATGTGATTATATAAAAAATATAAAATCTAAAATTATTATATAAAAGAAAGTGGTAGAAGAGTATTGTAGCGGTTCCAATATATATAAACAAAAAAAGTCATTAAAAGAGATAGTGAACAAGGTAGATTAAATAATATGAATATTATAAAAATGGGTAGAGGATAACGGGAAAAAATGCTCGATAAAGTTACTTGATCGCTTCGCTGTAGCAAAAGAACTCTCATGGGTATGAAGCACGAGCAAATAGGAAACTCCTTTGAGTTGATGGACCGGAGTGCTACCAACCCCGCATTAAACATGAGATTGTAGTTAACAATCTTTTTAAATAATTAGAGTATATATAAGGTTTATTTATGTAGTCAATAATGTTTATTATTGTTATTGTTATTATTGTACTAATCATGCTCCAAAACATTAGTTTATTTCTAAACTAACTACTTTACTAAAAAAAACATTTCATATTATCATCTCTTCTTCCTCCATAATATATATAAACCTATATAAGATGCTAAGCCACACGGAGATTTTATTTTATTATGAAATAAAAAATTTATCAATGAGGTTTTTTCGTTTCAAGAGACAATTAACTATAGACCAAAAATATTGTAAATTAAATTAAAATTAATTTGATGCATGCATGCAAGGATGTTGAAATTGTATATATGAAGTGTTATTCATCTCATATTTTATTACTTTAAATTATTTATTTTTGGCTGACTTCATGAGTCATCATTAGTCATTCAAAATTCACATAGCTACCCTTAATGCAGAATTTCTGTTTTTTTTTTTTTAAAAAGGAGTATTCCTTTTAGCAGAAATTATTGAAAAGTGCATTGCATGGTAGACATATTTCAAGCTCTTTTTTTTCCTCCAAATTTTGACATTTTTAACACGCACAACATGACTATAACTATAGGCAAACACATGAAAAGGAAATAGAGAAGATTATAAATTCAAAAACAAAAAAATCCAGATACGTGACCCACAGAATGTGAAAAGATTTCTGATTTGAAGGTAGAAGAGGGTTCCACAAATTCCTTTTAAAAGTATTGCAATTTGCAAACTGGTCCCTGTTTGCCCCTCTAATTGATTTAGCTTTTCACTCTCAATCAAAAACAGTTGTTAGCCATGCCATCATTAAAATTTGACAGAGAAAAAGAGGGGAAATAAAAATATATAAAAGGTTGAAATCTCATTTAATATTTTAATTTTATTTACAAATTGTACGTGCGATTTTAGAAAATATACGTGGGAATATGTGTGTGTACCAACAATTTGTCTTTTTTATACTGCTGGGGAAGACATTGATAAATTTACAGCTTCTGATGTTTACTACTATTTGGTAAAGATAATAATGGCATAATTAATACCTTTTCTACTTTTCCATTTTAGTTTTTTTTTTATCTCAACAAGAACATACAAGATACAACTCTTTGCATCAGTCATTTTTCTGCACTCCTTTGCTGATTCTTTTAGACTAAATTAAATTACATAAAACTCTCATAAATTTTCATTTAAAATATGTATAAATAATGTTCTTAATATTTAAAACTTAATAATAAATTGCTCTAAACTTGTAAATTTATGCGGTCGAATAACTCCAGTAATCAATTATATATCCATTGAACTTCATTTTTGTGTACATTTATGTTATGTGTAAATAAGTATTAAACAAGATAATCGATCTGATCTTTAATATAAGATATATTTTATAGTACAAATTATACTACAAATTAGATCTTACTACATCCGATCCTAATTATAAGATCTAGTGTATTTTTTTTAATAGATGTGGTAAACAAAATAAATCAATTAATTATAAATAATATAAAAATTTATTGACTAATTTAAATAGATTAAAGAGTATATAATATAAATTAATTTTAAAAGATTCGTTGATCATAATTAATAAATTTATTTATCCTCACATATCTATCTAAAAAAATTATTTAAATTTTATAATTAAAACTCGAGGTAATATATTAAAGAGCAGAGGTAGTAATAACAAAGGAGTTATCTCTGTAAATATGATAATTTTGTCAAAACAAAATATAAGAGTTTATAGCAATTTATTTTAAGTTTCAAAAGATGTGGTTAATAATAATATATATATATGATATAAAGTTTAGAGAACGGTATATAATTTAGTTTGTTTAGAAAAACACTGTGCTCATTTAATTTCTTTTCTTACCCAATTTTAATTGCCCTTCGGAAATTTTAAATTTTATTTTAACAATCCAAAACAAAGACAATGCATGGGACCTTCAATTTCTTTTACTTTTCTTAATTCCGTTGTATCTTTCACTTTACAAAAACTTCTTCTTCTGAATTTTGCTTCAAGTTATATCTTCACCAAAAGGAAACACCAACTTATATTAATTAGTGTGTAACCATGATTTGAACTTAAATCCTTCATGAATCAATTTTCCAAATTCTCTTACTGTCTCATGGTGCGCCGCTGCAAATGGCTTCACCACTTTATTAGTGCATTCCAAATTTGATTTCCAAATACGTCATACTAGAAAAATCAAAATAAAATTCTTAATTATTATTACCTTCAATCCTAATTATAAAAATCAGTTAATTTTTTTTATAGATCTATGAATTTAAATAAATTAATTATGATTAATATAATAACCAATTGACTAATTTAGATAGATTGAAGTGTATATAATATGAATTCATTTTTATGAATTGTATTTAGTTATAATTAACTTATTTATTTGGCTTCATAGATCTCTTCAAAAAAATCAATTAGTGTTTATAATTAGGATAGAAGGTAATATTAATTTAATAAATTGGTTAAATTAAACTGTTGAATCAATGACTTTGAGACTTTGCAAGGTCAAACACGTCTGAGCTATAAAGTAGGCTCTTAAACTTGCTTTAATCATTCCTTATGTTCCGCTAAACGAAGGAATAATCCACATCAATTTTGTTTGTTTTATTCTAAACCTACATGCCCCATTTCAATTGTATCTGTCGTGGCTTTAAATTTTAATTTGAAAGTGATTTCATCGTGTCACTGCCAAAAAAAATCTTAATTATATTTCAGTTGAAGACAGGAAATATATACAAAGACACACAGAGAAGAAAACGAAAGAAGATACACACATGTATATATATATATAGATAGATAGTTTGGGATTCTCAATCTAATGTCTTGTATGCAATATTGTCACATCCTAATGTTCTTTCACATTAATATTTTTTTTTATTAGTTACCTTTCACCTTTTATATTAAAACGCATGAAATTTGGAACTTAGTCCAAACTAATTTGAATATTTATATATAGGGACACCAAAAATTAATATTAATTATTAGAAAAAAATATTATTATATAGATTTTAAAAAAAATTACTTCTAAATAAGAAGATTAAAAGTTTATATATAGAAGATTACTTACAAATAGCCTATTTAC
The DNA here is from genome assembly GCA_037074615.1 of Leucaena leucocephala. Classification (NCBI taxonomy): domain Eukaryota; kingdom Viridiplantae; phylum Streptophyta; class Magnoliopsida; order Fabales; family Fabaceae; genus Leucaena; species Leucaena leucocephala. Next base: position 31,529,055 of record CM073521.1, read on the forward strand.
TTTTTATACTCCCTCGGTCCTTAATTAAGAGCTACTTAACTAATTTATATAGATTAAAGAAATCAAATAAAATAGTTAATTATAACAAATATGACATAATTTCTCTAAATTACTCTTGGATAACATTAGATCTTATAATCAATTTATAATTTAGGTAAATTAATTTAAAAAAATAATAAATATGAGAAATAAAATAGATTAAGGTCTATATTTAGAATTAAATTTAAACTCCTAACTAGTTCCAGACTTAAAGACTGAATGTAGTATTAATTACTCGAAATAGGAAGAAATATAATATTATCATGGAAAAATTGTTGAAAATTTTATGTTTAGAAGCTTTATCACTATAATGACTTAATATATTTTTATGCAAAGAATTTACATACAGGTAGAGTTAGTACTTAAATTTAGATTCTTATATACAATAATAATTTTAAATAAAGACTTTTCATCAATTTTTATTATTATTATTCACCATTTACTTTTTATATTTCAAGATGGAAATCAAACTTTCCAAATGAATTAAACAAAATCACATGAAATCTTGAACTTAATCCAAGGCTCATTTGGATTTTTTTTATATATGCAAACACCAGAGCTTACAGCTGTGAAAAATGATATGTATATATATATATATATATATATATATAATCATAAACAATAAGGTTGAAAATGGAAGATGAAGCTGGCACCTGTTGATTTCATTCTCAACCCTAAAATTCTATTGGTGGTCATATTATGACAGCTCAAGATTCTCTTAAAGAAATCGACCATTCGTAGATCAATCAAACAATATGTCTTTGGTTACATTGCCTTGTACGAATCAGCCTGCATATGTATATATCATATTATATATATAGTTTCCTGATCTACAGAATATATTTGTAAATGATTTAATTTTCTATAAATATATGGAGAATTAGAATATATATATGTATATGTATAATGCATGAGAGTGGATCATTATTTATGAGTTTGAAAATGCAGTGAGGTTGGAATTCCACATAATCAAACAAAAAGAAAAAAGACGGGGCTCGGCAGAGAGATAGAGAAAAGAAATTAGGTTACATCAATTCAATGTCATAGACATTCATGGATACAGAATTTGTTTCACATGGATATAAGAGCTTTTTATTAATTTTATAATCTCCTCTTATTTTCTATTTAGTTTTAAATTTCTTTAAATGTTGTGTAAAACATCAATTCAATGTATGCTGTTTTTCACATTATTGCATTATTTATACTTTACATAGAAGGGTATATGTGTGTCTCTATAAAAATAATAATCATGATGAAAACAAAACAACAAGAAGAGTACAAGTAAGAAATTTATTATTTGATCAATTATTTAAAATTAGAAGGACAACTTTTTTTCTAAAAACTATATACTTAATGTACACAACCACCTTCTTGTTTTTTTCTTTTAAAAAAATAAAGTAGCACCTAATATTTTAATTTTATTTTTTATAAATAGTCAATATCATAATTTTATTTGTAATATAATTTTACTCATAATTTTTTTAATTTAGTGCAATTTCACCCACAATCTTTATAGTTTTATACAATTCTTGGTATTTGAGAAATAAAATAATGAGTAAAATTATACCAAATTAAAAAAATTATGGGTGAAATTGTACCAAATTAAAAAAATTATGAGTGAAATTGCACCACAAATAAGATTAAGATATTTGCTACATATAAGAAATAAGATGAGGATATTGAGTGCTACTTTCTCTTTAAAAAATATATTCAAGCTTTTTTAATATAAATATTTACTACAATTCTTTTATAAATGGTATTGATGTTTTTTTATTAATAATTGTTTAAAATCTAAGAAAATGTTGTATAGTGTTTTTTTTTTAAATTAAAGGAGAATAGGAGAATACATAGTTTACTCAAATTTTGAAATACATAAAAGAGCATATATGAAAAATAATAACAGATTAGTGTGGAGTAGTTCGCAAATGCTTAAAATAAACCTAATTTCTAACATCTGTAGTTAAATTTGTATATTGCTTAGCTCATATTCAATCAACAATATTAAAATAAACTAATATAAACTAGATTATTACACTTATGCAAGGAAAATATGCATCAATAATCAAGGGTTTTAATCATAAGGAGTAATATAAAATATACAAGCCACATTTTAATAAAAATTAAATAAAAATAAAATTAATAATCAAACAAATTTTAAACTTACTATTAATTAACAAAATAAAATAAATAGTCTAGTTCAATAGAATTAGTGTTGTATTTAAAGTCAAAGGAGGAAAAGAAAGAAGATAAGAAGAATTGAAATATTAATCAAAATTAGAAAAACAAAAAAAAAAGCACATTAAACTTCTCACCACATATTTAGTCAATAAAAACAAGGATGGCAAACAGATTTTTCTTTTAGTTAGGAATAAAGCAAATTTGTGCCTTTTCTGCACAATTTGATATCAAAGCAACATCTAGAGAAGACTATAATAATATTAAATAATAATAATTGGTTTTGCTTTTTCTTGCTTTTGCTACTTTGATTGTTGTTCCTCCTGCCACCACTAGTTTATTTAGGGTCGTAGGTCTAACATGGTCTGAGATTTTATTTATTTAATTAATTAATTTTTTTCTGTTTTATTATATATTTTTTCTTACATGATTTTCCCCATAATCTAAGCAGACTGATATGATTGTACTCATGGGATTGAATGTTCTACTTTTGCAGAACAAAAGTCAGTCAAAGTTATTATTTGTCAAAATTTGTGGAATGTGTGTAATCTTTTAAAAATACGATTTATTTAACTACATGATTTGAAATGAAATCATTATGCTAACTGCCTTTTTTAGGCCTTTCCAATTATATATATATATATATATATATATTTTCTTATGTTTGAAAAAAATAATTAGTTTTACACAGATATCCTTTGAATAAAGAAGCTGAAAAAAAAATCACAAGGACAAAATTTCATTTCATAATCAATTTATAAATCCCATCATAAATCCCCTCCTGTCTCCCATCAATTCATCTTTCTTTTCTTTTCTTGCTTTTTCTCCACTTAAATTAAATTATGACCACAAATTATTTTTCCCGTGCCTGCACAGATTTATCTCTTTCAACTAATTATTTCTTTTTTAAAAAAAAATGGCCGAGGTTCAGACTAAACAAAATCAATCCACGTATATTGAGATGAGAGAAATGAAAACTAGTAAAAATTGCAAATGATTAAATGAGTAGTGCAACTACTTAGTTTTCAAGGTTCAATGATCTAGCACCCTAACAACTTCACTTCTTAAGAACACATGAATATACAAATACTACAATTATATATGTGAGATAGCTAATTGATATACCCTAAAAATTAGTTGAGAGATTTATTTTTTAATATATATATAACTATTTAACTCAATAATCTTTAAATTTAGGTAATTTTTTTAAAAATATTTATATATTTATACATATTTAAACTAAAATTTCCGTATTTAAATAGCTAAAATTTTTGCTTTTAGTTAGAACCAATGTCTATTGGTAGTTGATGAGTTTGTTTTAATTTTAAATATAAGATATCAATTTATTTTATTTTTTAAAATTTATAATTTTTTTCCTAAACTATTTCTACTTATCACACATATTAAATGAGAGCATTCAATGCAAATAACTAAATAAAAAATTGGTAAAATGGGAAAATTTTATTGGTCATTAGAAGGACATATATTTGAGTACTAATATTATTTAAATATGAATTTCTTATAGCACTAATTAATACTTTCTATGTAATAAAACAAATTAAATTTTTCTTACCAATAAGAAATCAAACTATATATTTTTTACTCTTCTTATCTTTAATATGTAAATTAATTAGAGAGTTGATATTGGTATTAAATATAAGATATATTTTCTATGTTTATCAATTTTTTTTAAATTACCCCTATTGATACTCCCTATGCAATAATCAATTAAGAGAGGGAGATAATTAAGAAAGATGATAAGGGTATTTAAAAAAAATCATATTAACTAATTTAATTATTTTTTTAATTTAATTAAATTAATTAAATAGGTGATATATTAATGATATGAGAGGGTATATAAGAGGGATTAATAGCTAGGGAGATACATACAAATGAGTGATCGGAATGGACAGAAATGGAAGTCCGTAATGGAATTCGGTGATCAGTGGGTAAGTGATTGTTCTAAAATCTAAACAGAGAAAACACAGTGCTCTGGCTGGGAGCATAATCAGTTGAGTCGGTAATATAACGTGAGAGAAAGAGAGAGAACTATATTATAGGGTAATATTTTTTTCCTTATTGTGCTCTGTCTCTCTCTTCCTTCTTTTTTTCTTTTACCTTTTTTTTATTAAAAATATATATATAAAAAAAAGTTTATAGGAGTGAGGAGGAATCCATATGTGTTCCAAGCACTCTCAGACAAAAATGAAGTTCAGAGAATAGAAAAGCACACTTACCTTTGCGACCCAGAAAAGGAGATTTCAAACACAAACAACTCAACGTAGAGAGAGAGAGAGAGCTTAGCTTAAGAAATTTCGTGGTTACTACTCCAACTACACAAATTTATAAATATTTTTTATTAATTAATATAACACAGATTATTATTATTAATATTAAAAATGTAAGAGTGAATAATACGATAGTGTTAATTAAGAATTTGATAGTAGTCTCTCTCTCTCTCTCTCGGATGTGTGTGTTTCTCTATATTTAGAGGGGTTGGGTGTAACTGGAACCCCACATGTTTTATCTTCGTCTCCTACTTGCGAGTGAAAGCCACAAACTAAAACTATTATTAGAGATTGGAGACTCTTAATTATGTTTCTTTTTTCTTTAATATAGGTTATTACTGGGTTTGCTAGTTTTATGCCAATTGAGTAGGGTTTTGTTGTGTGGGGCTTTTTGAAGGCCTTCCCCAAATATTTGATTATGACCTAGCTACCTCCCTCCCTCTTCCCTCATCAATATATACCTCCTTCTCTCCAATTCTCCCCCTCCACCACTCTTCCCATCTTCACTCGCTTTCTCAGATCTCTCTCTCTTCTCCTTCTCCTTCTCCTTCTTCATGAAGCTGGTAGAGAGATATTAACATCTAGTACCTATACTAGTTAGGTTTCTTTCATGGTCTCTCTTCAAACTCCTGCTTCTCCTCCTCTTCTTCTTCTTCTTACCTCATCATATGTTGTTGTTTTCGATTCTTATTCTCTCCGAGCTAGAGATCCTTATTTATCTCGAACAAAACAACAACGTACACTTGTATCTCACAAGGTTGTGCTGTTCTTCTTTCTTAGCAGCTTTCGTTTCGTGTTCTTCAATTCGTTCATTTATAGCATATGGTTTGAATTGAGACAAAGATTTATGTAGCTTATCTCTTGTCGGTGCAAGAGAATTAGATTAACACACGCAGACACAGATATTTTATATATACATATATACACGCATGTAAGATTATGAGTATGTGCCTGGCTCCCTGTATGCCATTTGCAGAGCCCACCGGAGAATCGATGGCCTCCGTGGATGGCGTATGAGGAGCCAAGCATATTCCGTGTACATACATGGATATTATATATGATAATTAATATTTCTTCGATTTTTTGTTTTTCACTTTTTTAATTAATTAATCATATCCCTATATATATAGGTCGAGTAATACTAATATAGTGTTGAGGTCATAAGGGTAATATACATATGTATATATATAGGGTTAGGTCTTGTTATTATTCCAAATTTCCAACCACCAAAGCAAGCACGGCATTGTCATTTTCAAAGCCACAGCGATCTGCTTCCTCAGGACTGACCAAAGGTACATGTTTATCTCTTCTTCTTTTTTCTTTCTTGAGTTTCAAAAAAAAAAAAAACTTGCGTTTTTAGGGTTTGATTTGGGAAGAAGAAGAAGATGATGATGATACTGCTGCTGCCTGCTGCAGAATTACTAGCTAGCTCTAGTATCATTATATGTAAGTTGCAGAAGAACGTTAACTTGTGGGGAAAAAGATATTATTCCCATCTTGCTATTTATTTCCATGGGATAATAATCATTTGGCTACTCTTTAAACGAGGACTTTTCATGGGAAAACCCAAAAGAATTAACTTACAAAATGTGCCTGACAATTATATATCATGGAAGTTATCAAAATAATTACTGTAATTTCTTACTGCACATTTCATTTTCTGATGATGACCATTCTTCATTCTTGTCTGCAGTCTCTTGTAACTGAAATGATGATGAAACTAATTATGTTATTTTGCCAGACTAATCTTAATGATTATCTTTCTATTTATTCTTCGTTTATTTTCCCTAGTGTGAAAATGACTTGTCCCCCATGTAAAATTATTTTATGTATATAAGATTATATGAAAAATTATCATTTAATTAGTCATGATCTGATATATCTCATCTCAGTTTTATTGTTTTTGAAACAAATCTCACTTGATTGTTTCTAATTCCTATAGTTACGATCCTCAGAGAAGTCGATGGCCACTTAATTAATCTCCTAGATTATTACTTACACGACATTATAGTACTATATATGGATTATGGAGTGTAATTAAACCTCGGCTGTTTAATCAAGTTGCCTTAAAGAAAATGAAGAAAACTAACACAATATATATGTATCATTAATTAATCTGTGAAATTCCTTTTGCAGAACTTGAATCTACGATTTATTAATTATCTGTTCCAGATTCCTTTATATGATCCTCGCATTCCCTCGTTATAGCTACTGAAACATGTTTTCTGAATGTGTACAACATAAATGTCTAAATCTATTTATTAATAATGATATAATTAAGGAAACCTATAGAAATTAGCTAGGGAGACACAAAGTGCTAAAGCATATCAATGCAAGCGAAGCTAGCCCACTTTATACACTTAGCAACAATCTCTTTGTTACAGTTGAATATAGAAATCCGTCCATGAGATGAAATCTTGAAAACTATATTATTATTAACAGCGTACTTATAAAGGAAATAATTCATATTAAACCCAAATTAAGGAGATGAACATAAGAAGAGATCAGAAAGTAGTACTAGAAAAGAGAAATCACGAGATAGATAGATGAATCTATTGCTTCTTCCCAGATTGGTTCATTGTAATGATATGTTGCCATAACTGGTATGAAAATGAACCAAGGAAGAACCTGAGAGAGAGAGAGAGAGAGTCACATAGAGATATAGAGAGAGAGAGGCGCCATAACATAACAAGCTTAGGCTTATCTGGGTAGTATAGTGTAGGGCATGGTCCTATAAGCACGTACGTTTGTACGTAGTAGAGGAAGCTACACAATGTATAATAGCAGTACATAGCTAGTTAGCTCATGTGACACAAAACACACACACACAGAGGATCTCTCCTCGTTCCTTCTATTTCTCTCATCATCCACATTATCTTGGCATAAGTTCATTTGTGATATTATTCTTATCCAAACACACGCTTAACTGCAGAGTAGTTCTAATGAAATTTAGTTCATTAGTGTTAGTATGAACAAGTTATATTTTCAAACTTCAAACAGATCAAGCAAATCTATATTAAAGTTGTATGTGTGTGTGTGTGTATACAACACACTTTAAGAGATGGGGGAGTCTGAAAAGGAGATATCATCAGGAACAGGAATGAAAACAAGTGAATAGTGAGAGGGAGATAGAGCCGGGGGGGGGGGGAGTATGAGGGAGGGTACAGAGACGCACGTCTGGGCAGGGAGTGTTGTGAAAAGTGAAAGAAGGATTTGTGTGATTATTATGGGAAAAGAAAAAGGGCATAATTGTAGCAGTGAGAAGGCGAAGGGAAAAAAAGAAGACTTGTTTGTGAGGATTCATCATTATAGCTACTGGGGAATCACACACACATCACACAACACACAACAAGAGAGAGAAATATTAGTGGACCACCCTATAAGTTTTGTCTCTATAGAGAGAGAGCTAGCTAGCTTTCATTGGGGTTGCAGGGAATATGGTATACGGTCAAAGCAGGTCAAAAGAATACAAAAGGACATTATTGGTCAGGTCACTACAGGGACCACTCTCCCCCAAGAAAAAAAAAATCAACTTATAATCTCTCATATTTTTTGGGTTCTTCACCTTCCTTCACGCCTCTTTCTCTCTTGTTATCATTCTTCTAATTTCTGAAACACTTACACACATCACTTTATATTATATATACTAAGTTTTTTTTTAGTTTTATAATACTATGGTATAATAAAGTTATGGCCTGCTGATATGTACTATAGCTTTTTGTTTTTGTTTTTTCCCCTTCGAGTGAGTTTGGTGGAATTAAAGCTGGTTTAGCCAATCAAGATAGTGATTAATGCTCACTTAATGAACAAAGATATGGGGCCTTTTTTTTTATTATTGGATAGTACTATTTGTCATTAACTTAATATAATCAACATATAATAAATGAAAGTTGAATGTACTATATGGTTAGTAGCTTTAAAAAAAACAATGTTTTTGGCTATTAAAATGCTTCATTTTGTGCTGCTCCTTCTTTTTATTTAGCTTTTCCGCCTGAGATATTAGCTTTTTTAAATTAGAATTTCACAATTCACTACGGACCGTTGACCCAAAAAACAGAAGATTTTCTATTTTCCTATGCATATTTTACTATAAATAATCCCTATTTTTTTATTTAGGATATTTTACTATCTTGTTTAATAACATGACCTCTTTTAAACTTGTATATATTATATCCTACACAAGATTGAGAACTTTGATTGATTTATGGCCAACCTTTGAAAGAAAGAGAAATGAATCACACAACTCCATATATACATATATATATATATATATATATATACAGAAGGAAGTTATTATTTGTATTTTGGCCAAAACTTTATGTTGCTAGCTTTTTGTATAATGTGCTTATTACTTTATTTTCGGTTAAAAAAATCCGATAACAGTACAATATGCTATTTCTTTAAAAAAAAAATCTTTATAAGCGTTGATCATGAACATTTCTATTAATCATGACACCCAAATGAGTTTTTCTAAATATATTCATAATACATTTATTTCAAAGAAAGGTTAACTACAATATATATGATATATGGTGCATGCAAGGTGGTTCTGAATTGAAAAAGAATGTTCATTTTCATGTCTTTTCCTTAAAAAAGAAAAACTGTTTCTCGGATTTTTTAAGTGTTCAGAAATCTAGATATATATTCAAGTGTTTTTGAAACAGTAAAATGACGTAATCCACAACTAATGTTCAAGGGTTAATTAAAGTCCAATGATCTAGCTAGTCCAATGTTTAATATTGGAAGTGAAGAGATATTATATATATACTCCTAGATATACTATATATTTTTTATATTTATCATTTTTTTAATTATCTCTATTAATATTTTCTCAATAATAATTAAGTAAGAGAGAAATGGGAGGGAGAGAGTTAAAAAATATGATTAAGGCGCTTTAAAAAATATTATATTAACTAATTTTCTTAATATAATTAATTAAATTAGTCATCAACTAAAGACTAAGGGAGTATATTAATAATGTAGTGGGAATAGTAAAATAAATGGGGAGGGTAGAGGTAGACAGCTTTTGACAAGGGTTGGAAATGGAGTGAAGAAACAAACATTCTGAGGGCAACTGGGGGGGGAGAAGAAGATGATGATGCCAGCAAGTTATAAAGAGTGCAGAGAGAAAAGAAAGCGAAAGAGAAGTATAATAAATAGTAATCATATGATGTAAGTGCCCTCAGAACTTGCTAGGCCCAGCTTATTTGTACTCTCTCTTCAATCTCTCTCTCTCCCTCTGTGCTAAAGAAAAGTAGATTCTATCCCCTCCCCCTCCGCCCTCCCCCCTCCCCCCTCCCCTATATTCTTCTGTATACATATATCTCATATATAGTAGTATATGACATAGCTTCTCTTTGATACCTAATTCTCAGTTCCTATTTTCAATCTTTCTAGTTCTCTTGTTTCCATTATGGTGAAACCCTAATGCATATGAGAGTAAGTGATCACATTTTAAAGAATGATATGTGTATATATATATATATATATGTTTGTGTGGCTATGATATGATGTTCAGGTCACTCAGAAGTGTCCCAATTCACTTTTGAGATTCTGCAGCACCCTGCTGAATTTAAACTTTGTTGTTCTCTTGTCTCCAATAGTATACAGTGCTAGCTAGCATTTTTTTATTGTATATATACCTTAGTATAATATTACTATTATATACACCAATTTAAGCCCGCTGCATAGTAATTAATTAACAAAAGATTAGTTCGTTGTTTTTTTAGTAGGATAAAATTTAAGACAAGTTACTTATATATATATTAAATCAACTTCTCCAATCACATTTATTATTTCATTATAATTAGTAGTTAAAATGTGTATATGCTCTCGTAAATTTATTTATAAATATTTGTAAATTTTTATATATATCAACTCTTATTACGTAAATTAGGTCTCTATTATAAGACGTCTATAATCACTTCACTGGATTCAATAATAGTTAGTTAAATTATTAACTTTATCTAAAAATAATAAGTTTACAATTTTACCCATATTTAAAATGATTTTTTTTATATTTATTTTATATTATCTCTCATAGTTAATGATTATAAATAACAATGATATCGAAATTAATACTTCTAAGTGATTTATAGTAAAGACCCTTCATTTCTTTTAAAAGATGCCTTGTATAATAATGACCGAATGCGATATATGGAATTTCCACTTTAGTCTAGACATTTTCACTTGAAAATTGATCCCATATTATATAATTAATGATTTTTTTTGTGAATAAAAATTTAGGGGTAAATTAGGTCGTAAGACTCACCAGAATCATGGTATTAATTAATGATCTTTTAACATACAATTCATCTACATAAAAGAAAATTGGCAAATTCGAGTAACTTAAAGTACGAGGAAGTCTAAAAAAATGGTAGTATGCATGTTTAGTTTTTTTTTAATCAAAATATATATAGTTGGAGATTTTATTATGATTTTGTGAGCTGGTCGATGAAGAGACATGATTATTACTTATATGTGAATTGGTGTACTCCAAGTGACAAAAAAAGAAGAAATAGGTGGAAGTGGGACAACTTTACAATGAATATTTGCAATGCAATGATGGATAAGTTATGTTGATATATGGTTTATTATTATTATTGTATTAATATATTAATTAATAGATTTGAAAATTGATAAGATTAAGACACTTTAATTTGGAAATCATATTTCGGTGCAATAAAGTTTGAATTTGTTAGAAAGACGACCTTACAAAAGTACTAAAAGGTGATATTCCAATTCATACCTAATTGATTTGATGTTGAGATGAGGTGAAAAGACCCCCTTTTACTGCTCATAAATCAACCTCTTTTATACTAAACATTCTAATTATCCAATTAATAAAGTTTAAGAGCTGTATTTGAAAAAAAGTGTAATATTATTCTGCTTAATTAATTAGCTATAGCTGTTAATCAGACAAAACTTTCATTTAAATAAAATTAAAACAAATAATAATATTTATTTAAAATAACTTTTTGACCAAACCATGATTTTAGATAAACTAATCAGAGTAATTTTTGAATAATAAAAGAGCTTATGAACTACTTAATTACTATTTTACGCTTATTTTTCTTACACCCTCTCTCCTCTCTTTTCTATCTTTTTCACTATCTCTTCTCTCTCATCTATTTTTTCCACTATTTCTCCTCTCTTTTCTATTTTCTCCACTATCTCTCCTCTCATACTTTTAATAAAATTATACATTTTTTAGTAATTTTCGAATTACAAAAATTCTTTTGATAATAACTATCCAAACATTTATTTATCTAGAATCACTTTTTTTTATAAACTCTTTTCTTTTGGTAATAACTATCTAAATATTTATTTATCTATAACCACTTTTTTTATAAACTCTTTTTTAAAAGTCATTTTTCAAAAGCTACTAAATTTTTTTTTTTCATAGGTCATTTTTTAAAAATTTATCCAAACATATAGTTCAGTATATATATTTTTTTTAAAAAAAAATATAATAATGATAACTCAATGTCCTCTCCATGTTTTTAAAATTGCATATTTTACCTCTGTAGGTTTTGAAAAGATTGCAAGGGGATTAATTCATTTCTGGTAAAATCGTGAAAATTCGTCAAGTTGAATGGGCATCTTTCTTTTAAAACTCGGAAAATAGGTTTATGAGAGAGACCTAGTTAATAATAGCGTTGATATAATATTTAATTTTTATAGTTTATACTTATTTTGATTTTGATTTGAATAATTTTAAATTATAAATTTTAGTTATCTAATATAATTCGTTCTTAGTCACTATAATTTAATAAAATTTAAATTATTTTATCTTTTGAGTGACTAAAATTTATAATTTAAAATTAGAGGTACTAAAACTAAAAAAAAATTATAAAGACTAAATATTATATTGACAAAACAAAAGTAAGACAAATGGAATGTTGTATAGATTAATTAAGAATAAACTTACAACACAATAAGTTAATGTTTAAATTTTTATTAGAAGAAGTTCTCACATTTAGTGTCTACGGAATCTCAAATATAATTATTTTTAATAGAGATATATAAATTTATTTTATAAAAAATATTAAAATTAAACTCATAATTAGTCATCCCTCTCTAAGAGAGGCCGTGTGTTGATTAATAATGCTAGTTGTTTATTTTTGTCCCTCCACAATTAAAAGAAAAATCATGCTATTTTTTATGTAAATTGAAATAAAAAGGTAGGTATAAACGTCAAAATTGACATAGCTAAGAATTTTGACGAAGTTATTGATATATTTGAAACAAGAATACTTTGGCATTGGAAAAAAAAAAAAAAGATCGTTGAGCTTTGTTGAAATAATAAATGATGGACCATGGTAGTCTTATACCATGTTGAAATTCTCCTTTAGTAATGTAAGTGCTCACTCCAATATTAAATATAAAGATTAGATAATTAATTTATAGATATTAAATAAATTATTTATAAAAAATATGTATAACTTTTTTTAAAATACTCCCTCTAATTATTTACATTAAAAATTACTTTAATTGATGGAAACTCTATTTATATGTATATTCAATAGGAATAATTTTCAAAAAAATTATAACTTTAAAAAAATAAAATGAATTGAGGTATTATATCTAAAAAAAAAAAAACTTATTAACTCATATATTTAGAACCAAACTAACTACTATATATATTTAAGAGGTGGAACCAAACAAATAAATGTATATTGGTTAAATTTTATCTCACTTTATTTTTTAAAAAAAGGAATATATACAAATACATTTAAATATTAAATACAAAAAATAGATATGCATTTTTTGTAGTATCTTCTACTGACAATAGCTTAATATATTACCGGAGGAGTATTTTTATTTCAGGGCATAGATAGCAAAAAGTAATTACTAGTTTTTTTTAATTAGATTATTTGTTAAGTTAGCTGTTGATGATAACTTATGTTCAAATTAAATGATAGAGATTTGAAGGCAATATAAGGAGCTAATCTCGGCAGTTCTTCTCCATCTAATTTTCGATTTGTTTTTCTTTAACCTTGAATTCCTTGGTTTGGATGCAGAAATCAAATGTCACTTTCATTCAAAAGTTTTAATCCTAATAATAATAATAATAATAATAATAATAATAATAATAATAAATAATAGTAATAATCCTATTATGCTTCCGGGTCAAATCATCTTTTTTAAATTTGTCTAATCGTTTTCTCAATTGAAATTTGTCTAATCTAAATTCAAGCGAGCGTGCATCTTAACTTTCCTCCTCTAATTATGCTCGCCAACCACCAAAATCTAGCATTTCTATTGTCCAAAAATGTCAAAATCATGCAACTTTCAATTTTGTGTTAAAATTTATAAATTTGAAATATACATCTCTCCATAATTATAAAAAAATGCATGCAATACTTGTTTAATTATATAAGTAAGGGGAGAATTAGTATGAAGTCTTATAAAAGATATTTAATTACCAAAAAAATTATATTGACAAATATATAGCATAAACATATTATTTTCAATTCTAAAATTTATCATGATTCTCAATTGTTATCGAACTTTTAAGGGATTAAATCATTAAATCATTTTCTTGAGACTATATAATAATTCACCTATCAGTAATTAAAACTTTTTTAATCTAAAGGCATGCGATGACCAATGTGAGCCTCCAATATCTATCTTACTTGAACTTTTTTTATGTAAGAAAAGTACCTATCCGATTCTAAATATAGGATATAATTAGTGAGTTTATCTTGGTCATAAATATAAGATATATTTTTTAAATTTATTAACTTCTTACCAAATTATCCCTATTGATACTTCTTAACAATAATCAAGTGAGAGAACAAAAAAAAGAGTTAAGGAAGATGATTTAGAAAAAAATATGTTATAATAATTAACTTAACTAATTTCTTTAATTTAATCAAATTAGTTAAATATGTCATATATTTATGACAAGAGGAGTAATTAGTATATATTCATGCATTGCAAATAGTCTTAAAAAAGCATACTATTTATAGCTCATGAATAATAAATCTTGTTATATTTTTTTACATTATTTGAATTTGAATTGCCAAAAACAAAAACTATTTTGGGCCATTGACGAAGATGATATTTTGGATTTTATAATTTTACAACTGTAAAAAGAAAAAAATCTCTGCAAGTCTTTGGGCTTTATTACTGAACCCAAAGGAACAGTATTAAAGAGTTAGGGCTTAGTCACCAATATGTTTTTGCTTTAGATTCTTAACTTTGGGCTTCAACATTTACAAACATTAGGCCTCTTTCATTGTTCACAAAAATCAAGTATGTCTGGTGTTGTTAAGATGATTTTTTTAGTAGGTGATATCATAAATTTTCTGTAAGCACTCTTTGAACTCTGACCTAGGACTATGTTTTAACTTTAGTAGGAGACTAATGTCGAACCCACCTAAACTTAAAAAAGAAAAGGAAAAAATTAATACAGAGTTGGTCTAGCGTTGAAGGCCTTGCTAGATCTCGAATTTAATTCCTAAAGGAGATACATGTATTAGAAAAGGTAACCATAAACCTCAAGATTGAAATACATGGTAATAATATCTTATTAATATTATAAAAAAAAGGGCAAAAAAGAATTAGACCATGTCCCGTGATTGGCTTCAAATATTTTCTTTTCTTCCTGTTGTTTTTTTTTTCCCTTCAAATATGATACTCCGTCCTCCAGTATTATAGTCATTAGAATTTTTTTATAATTAAATATTTTTTTTTAAAACCTTATAGTCAATCCCTCTTTAAAATATATGAAATGACAACAAATTTATAATACTCACTTATCATTAGAATTTTTTAGTAATTAAATATTTTATTTTAAAACCTTATAGTCAATCCCTCTTTCAAATAAAGGGACTATAATTAATGCCTTGTAATTAAAAAATGAGTGATGATATCACAAAAAAAAAAATACTCTTTCAGTTTATAATATATGATATATTTAATTAATTAGATTAGATTAAAGAAATTAGTTAAATTAATTAATATGATATGTGTTTTTTTTAAAACACCCAAATCATATTCCTTAACTCCCTCTATCCCTCTCTTACTTGATTATTATTGAAAGAATATCAATAGGGATAATTTAAAAAATTGATAAATATAAAAAATATATCTTATAGTTAAGATTAATGTTAATTTTTTAATTAAAACTTATATTAAGAAGTGGAGAAATATTATTGATATGTTGAGAATATCAACAAAAGCTCCACTCAACACATATACTTTCGATTTTAATTATTTTTTTATTTAAATTTCCGTTTTTAATTATAGGACAAAGTTTTATAGCCTAAAGATGTGGTAATTATTTTTTTTCAATCTTGTCCCTCTGCAACAACATGGTTTTAATCCTTGAACAATACTTATTTTGATCTAAAATCTATATAACTTTTAACCGATTTATCCATATAAAAAATAGCGATTAGATCATTAAATCTATCTTAAATTAAAAAAAATCAACTTTACCCCTGTTCTATAAAGAATGTTTATTCTCTCTCAAATCTCTCGTATCTTTGTAATCAAACAATAGTTAGAATTAGTAAATAATTACTAATCGTTGTTTAAATAACTTATATTAAAACTACAAGCTCCTTTTAGAAGATAATTTATATTCAGGATTATAAGAAATACTTTATCATGATAATTAATTTCAATGAAGGGCAAAATTAGAAAAGTTGGACATTTTTCTAGAATATAAACTACTTTTTCTTATGGAGTACTCCCTTTAATCTTACAAATAAAGTCATTGAAAATATTAAATTAGTTATAAAATACAAGTGATTTTTAATGATACTTTTATTAATTATACTAAATTATAACATTATATTAATTTTTACTTTTTTTGACTATTTTTTTTAAATATAGACATATATAGAAGAAAAATATTTAAAGACTACTTAAAACTGTCAAATGCCTTATAATTATGGGACAAGAGAAACTATAAGGTTAATTAATTTTGCTATATAATTAGGATGGAAGGAAATTATGAAAATTGGGAAAATTTTTTCATTAATTATTTTATTGGTAAAAAAAATTAATAAATTTTATATATACAGAAATATTAATATTCTTTTACAAAAAAAGTATTAATATTCTATAGATTTTATGTATAGAGAATATTGATCTTTTAATTAAAATATTTTTTACTAAAAAATTACTACCTCTATTTTTAATACACTGATATAATTAAATTATTTTTTTATTTTTTTTAAATTAGTCCACTGAGTGAATATTTTAGAGAGAGTATAATGGAGAATTTTTCTCCAGTTTCCCAAGAAAGTTGAAGTATGAGCCAATTTGTAAACTTTTTGGACCAAAATTTAAAAAAGGCTTTAAATTTAAATTTTAATTTATTTTTTTTTAAAATAAACAGTTATATTTATCTAATTTTTTTTTGGATAAAATTATAGTTTAAAATAAATATTTTAGATAAATTACTGAATATAGCTTCTGTACCAGTAAAAGAATTTATGAACTACCAAATTACTATTTTACTTTTATTTTTTCTTACACCCTCTCTCCTCTCTCCTCCATCTTCTCTCCTCTCTCTTCTTCACCTTCTCTCGTCTCTCCTCACTTCTCCTTCCTCTTTCTTCTCCACCCTCATCATACCCTATATTATAATTTGCTAATCACAAAAATTCTTCTTGTAATAATTATCCAAACACTCATTTATTTAAAACTAAAATTTTTTATAAATTATTTTTTAAAACCTTTTTTTAAAAACTGTTTAATTTTTTTTTATAAACTCCACTCTAAAATCTTATCCAAAAACATACTATATTATTAGTTTTGGAAACAAGCGACCTCATTTACCAAGAGCATGCATGCACAAAACCCAAAATGCAGAAGAATATCTTAAGTTTGATAGTAGCTTCTATGGACCTCATAAAAGCCCTGACACTGAACTTCTGTTGATTATTAATTCTTGCATTAACACCATAGAAAATGACGGATCTTACGTTAAATTAAATGTCATTGAAAACATAAAACTTCTTCATGGGAACCGAACAAGAAAACATTTTAAACTCAATTTTACTGACATTAACTTGTACAAGTATGAAAATCTCCCTTCATGAGAGAAATAAAACTTGTACAAAAGGAGTGAAACTAAAAAATTTAGTACTAACTACCTAAGGTTAATTTAGATATATAATAAAGCAGCACATATATCTATGGGTTTAGAGTTTAGACCTTCATAAGATCTTCACTACAGGCTTATATTTTTCTAATTTTATTTATAACCCACTTCTAAAATATTTTACATAAATTAAAAAAAACATTAAATTTCAATAAATTTACCTATTAAATTTTAATAACTTTATCTTAAAATTTAATATTTTTTTAATTTTATCCCCATTTAATATACTCTCTCCAATATTTAATATAAGGGTTAGTTAAATTTTTTTGATAGATTAAGAATATCAAATAAATTAATTAATTATGACTAAATCTAACTCTTAAATACGAATTTATATTATATATTCTTTAATCTATTTAAATTAATTAATTAAATTTTATATTAATTATAATTAATCAGTTTAATTTCTTAACATCCGAAATTTTAATATTAGGATTTGAGTGAATTAATAGTTGAAGAGATTATATAATAATTAAAAAAAAAGAGTTTGAAAAATACAAGGGGTCAAAAAGAGGAAATAAAATAGAAATGGGGTCTTAATGCTAATTTTTCTTGTGGGGATTTTAGGTATAATTTACCCCTAACTCATTTTTACAACCATTTTTAAAAAAGAATTAAGCATTTAAGGGCAAACGAAATCACTTACGAACTCATTATTGTGTGACAAGAGGCCGTCCTCCTCTCCTTCTCTCACAATTGGTTATTTTTCATTTTCTCTAGCCTATGGGTTCAAATTATTAGATATTTTTTTTGTAAATAAAATGAACTCAAATCACTTCACTCATCTTATAAAAATTATTCTACCCATTTATATATTTCTAATGGTGATATTTTTAGTGAGATTTGAGAAAATTTTTGGATCAAAGTTAGGAGTGAGTATTAAGTTTTAACAATTGATGACTATATAAATATAGAGGATAATTAATAATGAATTTATATTGGTTTAGAATTGTTATTTGATTATTATAGGAATTTAAAATTATTTTTTATTTAAAATTTGATGATTCATTTGATAAGAGATATTTTTACCGATTAAATTTGAGTTAAATGATTTATTTATATTCTTGAAAGCATTATTAAAGTTTTAATTGGTTTAATTTTGTTAGATTTTGAGTTTGGTAACTTTTTGGAATTAGGGTTTGAATAAAGTTTAGGATTTTTTATTATTTATGATAATGTGAAGTTAGAAAATAGATTTTTTATGATCGTTTATATTAATATAAGTTAGAATTAATGTTTAATTGGTTTAAAATATTGATTTGGGTTAGAATTTAAATTTGGGTATTTTGAAGATAGAACCCTAAATTAGAAATTTGGGATTTTTGTGTAATTGATGTCTTTGGAGGTCAATTGAGGATTCCTATGAGTTGAGTGACCTATTGGGATAGTGAATTAAGTTTTGAAATGTGTCAATTAGAGCTAAGATGAGTTTTGGGTTGAGTTAAGGATTAAATATTTGGCCAAAAAAATAAACTAAAATTAGATTCATCTCCTTCATCCTTGATGGTCATTTCCCTTACAAATTTTATTGTTGGAGAAAATTTAGGTCAAATCTTACATTTATTAGGTCAAATTATCTAATTATGCTTATTATTTTATTATTTTTAAATATTAAAATTTATATGTGTATTTGTAAATTCACCTATAAATAGTTAGAAATTTTTGTAATAACTTTTATTTATAAATTTTTATATAAACACTTGTTATATTATTATTATTACTTGTTAAGATATGTATGTACACTTATAAATTTATCTATAAAACATGGATACTTGTTATTTGTTAAAATATATATGTACACTTATAAATTTATCCATAAAATTGATGAAATAGATATAAGCAATTTGTCGTAAATTTTGTTCATTACCTTTTATTGTAATATTTTTTTGAAGCTTTTTTAATAAAATATAGACAATTTTATTACCCTCTCTGGTCTTTTTTATAAAATATAAATATTCAAATTATTAAATTAAATATTAAAAAAATATGGATTTTTTTATTAAATTTTAAAAATTAAGGAGGCCATTTACATATAATTCAAAGTTTAATGGAGTTTTATATAAGGGAAAAATTATTTTGTAGATATCTATACTATACTTTTCTCAATTTTAATTTGACACTTATATTTTTTTTGTTTATTAAACTATTTAATTTTATTCTTTTAATATTATTAGTTCTTATAACTTTATTTTGTCAGCACCATTAGCCCCTCTATAAGAGCTAACAATATTAACAAAATAAAATAAAATAATTTAATTAAAAAATAAAAAAAATATAAATACCAAATTAAAAATTGAGAGGATTTTTGGATACTTATAAAATGATTTTCCTTTCTATATAATTTAGATTTTTTTAATATTTTCCGTGAGTTCTTTTGTTTTTTTATTTTAAAATCAAATTTTATTGATAAAAATATAAAATTATATCAAATTATATACAAAATATTTTATTAAAAGAGATTAAATTTACTTTAATAATCTCTATATTTTAAAAAAATTAATTTCTAATAATACTTTTGATTTTATAAGAAAAAAAAAGAGGCATCAACGTCAAACTCCAACAAATTGTAGTAGATGACGTTGGCCAAACTTTTTGTTGCAGATCCCGTGTACTTGTGGGGGTGCTCTAAATGATGCTGAAGATTATCAATACGTGTTATATAAATTAATTTTTTATTAATTGGATTGATTTTTATTAATATTAATTACTAAGTTTTCAATAATATTTTTATATTTATTAACTTAATTGATTAGTAAGAGTAATAATTATATAGAGAATATACAATAAAAATTAACATGTTAGAAAATTTTGAAAAAAAATCTAACATGTTGATTATACTTTTTTAATATAACTGTTAAAACTTTAAATGACATATAGAAAAGCCCATATAATATTATATATTAATATTGATTATTTGATATATAAATTTTAAATTAAGATATTTTTCTATCTTAAAATTTAGTCGCACTTTGATTTAGAAAATATGAAAATTAATAAAAAAAATTCAATTAAAATTTGTATAGCATAAATTTAAGAACCATCATGTGTAATTTATTTTTAGTAAAGATAATCTTATTTTTACTGTATATAACATATATTTTACTATATGTAATATATTTTTAATTATATATAATTGATGTCTTTCATTTTACTTATAAAATAAGATATATAATTCTTTTATAACCGTGTAATTTTTTTTTTCAATTACGAAAATGGAATGAAGACTAATTAAAGTACAGTGACTAAATTCTTTTTTTTTTAACAAAAAAAATTCCTTTTTGTTTTTTTGGTTGGTTTTCGTAGATGGATTCCCCAATCAAGTCATGCATCACACCCCTTATTTTCTTTTTCTTTTTCTTTTGTTTTTTTTAAATCTTTCCATTTCTATACCTTCTACCAAACATGGTGTAGACCTATAACTATAAGGCTCTAACTTCCTTCATACTTTTTACCAAACATGCCGTTAGACTCACCTAATATAATCTCTTGCTATATTTATTGTTATTTAAAGTTATGACATCCTTACATATATTAAGAAATATGTAATTAATGTAAAATATTAATTTAAGCAGATTAAAATACCCTCATTTAATCTCTTTGCTTAAAAAAAATATAAGATTAGTAAAAAAAATTGAATAAAAGAGATAATGAGAGAGAAATATAAATATTAAATAAGGATATATTTTTCTAGCCAAATAATAAGAATATAATTGAAAAAAATTTAACATGTTATCTTTTAATAAATTAGGAGATTTGAATATTCTATCTCATCCTTATGACTTAGAGCTAGTATTAAATGGCTTGAATAGGCATTTTTTTTTAAATAATTGCATTTTTATACTTTAACTTCATATAAAATTTGATTGTAGTTCCTTAATTTTATAAAATGACTTTTTAGTATTTTAATCCTAATATTATTAGTTTCAATACTTTTACTTAAATTTTAAATATTAACAAAATAATCTAATTTTTTAAATGACTTGTTAAAAAAATATTATTTAAGACTAACGGGATTAGATTTTAATGATTATAAATGAATTTTATAAAATTAAGAGATAGTTAAAATCTTATATAAAATTAGAGAATCAAATGTGTATTTTTATCTTTCTTTTTTTTTTCAAGGGTAGAGTTTGAGCCGCCTTAAATTTATAAAATGATATTTTTTCGTTTTTTTTTGATAAAAATTTCGTGTAAATATTTGTCCTTTAGAACTTACATGCCAATCTCAAATCTGAGTTTGTGACGACGAACCGGAGCAGCCGCCAACGCGGCGACGAGCTCCGGTGTCCATATTCAGACGCATTTTGACCGTCCGAAACTGTCTCTATCAGTCTCCGAGACGGACTACTCTTCCCAACTAGTGTGGGTCCCAAGTCCCTTCTTTCTCTCCTCTCGTGTGTGTATATATTTGCACCCGAAATCCTGGCTTTCTCAGAGCCGCAATCTTGGAAGAATATCCTCCACTCACTCCGATTGCTCCTGGCCATTAGAGAGAGAAAGGGAGAGAAAGACAGAGCAGGGATTCTCGGCGCCAGAGCTATCGGATGTGCTTTGAGGGTAGTTATATTAATAACACCAAATCTGTTGTTTCTTTCTCTGCTTTCGATTGCTTTATCACCCAGCTCCTTTCTTTGCATGCCCGAATGGCCTAAAGAATTTACCCAAGATAAGGGAACAAGAATTCTATTGGAATAAATATAGCTTTCTTTCGTTTATAATTGAATCTGCTACTTCTCCATTGGCTTCTTGCATGTCATGTCTGCCCCTTCTTTATACATTTGGCTATTTGTTTATACTTATCACTTTCGTTTTAAACTCCGTTATAGGATGTTTCTTGGAGTGTAAGTATTCTTTCTGGGCTAATACCATTTCAGCTGCCTCTCATTTTCATTTCACCGTCTGCTATATGTTGATCTATCACTCTGTTCGTGTTGTTTTGCATACACAAATGAATTCGCACAGGACGGAGAAGAATTCAATTGGAATGGATATTCAATTCATTTTTTCGGAATCAAATCTGCAATTTCTCCATTGGTTTTTCGCACTTCATGCCTGCATTCACGATCTCCTTTTCTCTTGTTCCTTGTTGAATTCCTACCACCAGCTTGTTAAACTGCATTCTGGGATGTTTCTTGGAGTAATTTGTTTTTTCAATTTTCTTCTCTATATCTCCCCCTTGGATGCCATGCGATTATGTTAGAGTTCATTTAAGTTCCCTCTCTTCAATTACATGCTCTAAATCTGCTAGCTTTCCTTGAATTAGTTATCATACTCAAACTAATTTTATGCATGTTTATTTTTCCTGGAGAAGGTGAGACAATGGTTGCTGGAGACTAGTCGTTCATACCAGTTGTTTAAATCTTTTCCCGGTAAAGATGAACTTCTCTTTGGCTTCATCTTCTTCTGACCTGCAGTGTTGTGCAAGCGAATGCATGCAACACACTTGTGCTAGTTTTCTCTTGTCTAGACCTCCTGTAAGTATTTCTCGATTCATTAAGAAAAATAACGTGCAAGCAATAAGGAGTGGTGCGGGAAGGAGGGCGATCTCCAGCCAGTTAATACCTAGCCATATAGAAGAGTCATATAAAAGAAATAAACATCTCCCGGTGCCTATAAAGAAGATAGATTTTGTAAGGACACTGTTGATTGACAACTATGACAGTTACACATACAATATATACCAGGCGTTATCTGTAGTTAATGGTGGTATGTCCTCTCTCTCTCTCTCTCTCTCTCTACTGTGCTTGTGTTTGTGTATGAGAGTGAAAGACGTAGATAACTGTTACCAAATATATTTGCAGATTATATTTAGACTTGAATTCTTTTTTCTTTTTCTATTTTCCCCCTTTTTGATATTGAACTGAATGTTAAAGCTTCTTCTCCAAATACTTTAAAATATATTACGAGATACTGGACGCTGAGGTCTAAAATGGCTTATAAAGGGTAATGAATTGATCCCCATTGTAACAACTGTTTTGGTTTTCTATTATCTCAGTGCCTCCTGTGGTGGTCCGAAATGATGATTTGACATTGGAAGAACTTTGCCATTACTTGTATGAGGAAAATGCATTTGATAACATTGTAATATCACCTGGACCTGGCTCTCCGGCATGCCCAAAAGATATAGGTCAGATATTTCTCTGCCAATAATCTTTGAGACAAGTTACAATTTGATGGCAGTGATGACCTCTTTTTGTACCTTACTATCATCATAGGTTCTAACATCATTTACAAGTAATTTTTTATTTTTGATTTTGCTAGATCTGACATAATTTATATGTATGATTATATTTGTATTTTGGACCTACATCTGAAGATCTTTGAGGTGTCAATTATGAAAGAGTTCCTATTAGATTTTCCTAGTACAACTGACTTGTTTTGTTCCACCAATTTCTTAGAGCACATGCAATGTAACTGAAAGTGTGTAAAAATTTCACAAGTGGAGTAACTTGGATACCCTTTAGCTACATGGAGTGTAATAATAATCATGCCCGTCTTTATTTTCAAAACTAACCAGTATAGTTTCCAGAACTTAATATCATGAACTAATGACGTGCTAGTTGCTTTTATAGTTGAATATCAAGGGGATATTGTTGGCTGATCTTTGTTTCATGAGGTGTAGAGGTTTCTTTACTTTAATAGCATTGAAAATGATTTTGCATATGTAGGTATTTGTCTTCAGCTGTTGCTCAAATGCTGGGACATCCCTGTTCTGGGTGTTTGCCTAGGACACCAGGTATTTGCTCTTCTGTTTTGCAAGATAGCTTGTATTTCTCTGACTGTGATTACAACACTTCTTGCTTTATAAAACATGACATAATTATCCAGTTGTACTTCAAAATCTGCATTCATTAAATGACACCAAAATTTTCCATCTGTTGCTATTGAGATCTAGTTGTTTAGACGACCTTTCTTCATCTTGGCAGTGTTAGAAACGTAATTCTATCCTGGAGGAGAAAATCCATATTGATCGTAAAATTATTCGCTAAGGCCTCCTCTAACTATATTTGATGTCGCGACTTGCATGATATGACTTAATCCTGGTTTTATTAATGTTGTGATTCATTTTTTATGAATTTTAGTATTTGATTTTGTACTCTTGCCTTTTAGAATTGCTCTTTGACCTTGCTTTCTTTACATAATTTAATTGCTTGACGTATGGTTTAATAGGCTCTAGGTTTTGTGCATGGAGCTCAAGTTGTCCATGCACCAGAACCAATCCATGGACGTTTGAGGTATGGTTAAATCTTTAGAAAATTTTCTCGTTTTTCTATATTTATGATCTAATTGTTAAAATTAGGAAGGTTAGGTTGCTTATAAGTGTCATTTGCTCATTTATTGAAATGGTGTCATCAGCATATATGCTTCATTCTGTCTTCTTATAACTGTTCTTTTCTGCTGCACAGTGAACTTGAGCATAATGGTTGTGAACTTTTTCATGAAATTCCTTCTGGCAGAAATTCAGGATTTAAGGTCTGCGTACCTCTTAATTCTTCTGTTTGTCTAAACTTGTTTTCCTTCAATATGTTCTTTTCTTGTGTCAAGTTAATTAAGATTTATCTGATCCATGACCAGCAGTTTTAAAATTTGTGTTTTGTTCATAATTGAAGGTGGTTAGATATCATTCACTGGTCATAGATCCCAAATCACTTCTACAAGAGCTCATTCCCATAGCATGGACCGACTCTGTTGGCACGCTTCTTAGGTCTAAGGAGTCCAACAATACCGATCCTTCTGTAGCCCTGACAAAGGGAAGCATGCTTGCTGATTCTGTTTCTGCTGAAGTAGAAAATAGAAGTTCAAACCTTTCAAGTCATTTTGGTCGGACAAGAAGAACTAGAGTTCTTATGGGTATCAAACATTCTACAAGACCGCATTATGGTTTGCAGGTAATATGTACAGAAATGACCATTCTATAGTTTCAGCTCAGTGATTTATATTTATTTTCATTTTTTTCAATGGTGTTCAACTCAACAATTTTTACCTTCAGTTTCATCCAGAGAGTATAGCTACCAGCCATGGAACACAAATATTCAAAAATTTTAGAAAGATTACGTATGATTATTGGCTGAGATTTGGATCATCATACAACAGGGGAAAATATGCCCATTCTGCAGGTAACCTGAAGAACTTTGTAAATAGAAATACACCGTCTATCTCTTCAGACGTTCTTGTTTCAAAATTAATTTGTGAAATTGATGTTATTCTTTACAGTTGGGGATGCACCCTTTCTATTTATGGTATATTTTTGGACATCATAATTTCTTTTTGGGGAAAGTTTGGTCTAATGAAGATGTATGTAGATATATAGATCTTTTAAATAGAGTTGAGTGTTTAATGGGCCATTTAGCTTTTCTTTCATTACATGCTCCATATTTTGTTCTTAATTTCCCTTGCCCTTTGACTTATTTATGTTGATCCGTTGTAATTTACCCTGAGCAGTAAACTTTCTTTATTCTAGTCAACTGGATGGAGAAGTTCACAGCAGTGTAAATTCAGAGAATGCTGTGGTGAATCAACAAAATAAAGTGTCTTCCAGAGATAGACATTTAATGCTTGATACTTCTGAGATTGATCCTTCTGAAATGTTCGACATGGTAAATTGTAATCATGCAAGTATTGCTCATAAATGCCTGAAGTTGAAATGGAGGAAATTTGATCACTTGGCTGGTCAAGTTGGTGGGGCGAAAAATATATTTTGTGGATTGTTCGGACATCATAAAGCTGAGAACAGCTTTTGGTTAGATAGCTCCTCCACAGAAAAGGTATGATCATGATTCTGTGACTCCTTTGACTTATAATGTTTATTTTCTTAGGGTCTTAACACTGACTTATGTAGGGAAGGGCACGGTTTTCATATATGGGGGGTAAAGGCGGATCGCTTTGGAAACAGTTGTCATTTAGATTGTCAGATCAAAGGTTTGATATCTATCCTGTTAATTTATTTGCGTTGTGGTAACTAAGCATCTTCATTTTCTGAATATACTTGAAGTGATCAATATCATGTTCGTTTCCAGAAATGGGAGTTTACAAGGTGGAGGCTTTATGTCAATTGAAGATGTTCAAGGTTCTACCAAGAGCATGTTTTTAGAAAATGGGTTTTTTGATTTTTTGAACAAGGTACTGAAATTTGTTTTGAACTGTTTAACACTTCATTCTTGTACGATACAGTTACCATTGTAGTTTATGGCCGTTTTCATATGCCAAGTTGAGTTTTGACTCTCATACATGCTTGATAATGTTGTAGGAGCTTCAATCATTTCGTTATAATGAAAAGGATTTCGAGGGTCTGCCATTTGACTTCCATGGCGGATATATTGGTTACATAGGGTAGGTGGTGGTAAAAATAAACTTTTCCTACTTGTTAGTGTCTGTTTCACAGGCAATACTCTTCATTATTACACTAATAATGAATAATTTCTTCTAATGCAGGTATGACCTCAAACTTGAATGTGGTGACACATCTAACCGTCACAAGTCTAGAACTCCGGATGCATGCTTTTTCTTTGCTGATAATCTCATCGCGATCGACCACCTGAATGATGATGTTTACGTATTGTGTATACATGATGGCAGCCAAACTGTGACACCATGGTTGGATGATACAGAGGAGAAGTTGATGAACTTGACAAATTCTGTGACAAGAGAGACGAAAAGGCGGGAATCGGTTGCTCCTACTTTTTCCCCAGTTAAGGCTGGATTTGTTGCTGAAAAATCTAGAAAGCAGTACATTGATGATGTTAACAAGTGTTTAAACTACATTAAAGATGGAGAAAGCTATGAGTTGTGCTTTACAACTCAGATAAGAAAAACTATTAAGGAATTAGACGCTCTTGGACTTTATCTTCACTTGAGAGAAAGGAATCCAGCACCTTATGCTGCTTGGCTTAATTTTTCGAACGAAGATCTCTGTATTTGCTGTTCTTCCCCTGAGAGGTTCTTGAAGTTGGATAGGAATGGTATGCTGGAAGCTAAGCCCATCAAGGGTACTGTAGCTCGTGGTGCTACCGAAGAGGATGACGAGCGACTCAGATTAAAGTTGCAGTTCAGGTAAGTGATATCTCTTCTTGTAGCTGTAAATCTATCCATTTCCATTTCAAGCACAATTTGCACGCTTAAGATCAAAGTTTATAGAAATATGTTGAATAAAACGGAAATATTAGAGACTCATCAAAATTTGTTGTGCCCTCTTAAGTTTGCCCATAGAATCTGTTTTATGGAATAATGATATTGTTACCCATATAGAGTTAAGATAAGGGCAAATTGATCTTTTCGTCCTAATAGTTTTGACTCGGTTACAATTTAATTCTTAAATTTTAACTCGGTGCAACTCAGCCCTTATAGTTTTAACTTGATTGTAACTCAATTTTTAAAATTTGATTTGACTCGATACAACTTAGCCCCTATAGTCTAACTATTGGGATTAAGTTACAATTAAATCAAAATTATAGGGTCCAAGAGATTAATTTTTCCCTTTGCTAATCTAGAATTTTAGGCGTAAAAAAAATTCTCCCGGAGTTTGAACATCTGATGTCTAATGCCACCATACTCGTATCTGATCTATATAGACTATATATATCTAAAGCCTTCATTCCAAACGCAGGCCCGATACAATATTTTTAGAATTTTGAAATGCTTGCATATAAAACATGCCAGCATAACAAATGGATACACATTGGTGAACTTGAATATTTTACGAACTGATTATCAACTCCTCTCTCTCTCTCTCTCCAGTGAAAAAGATCAGGCTGAGAATCTGATGATTGTTGATCTTCTAAGGAATGACCTTGGTCGAGTCTGTGAACCCGGTTCAGTTCATGTGCCTCGTCTCATGGATGTGGAATCATATGCAACAGTTCATACCATGGTGAGTACAATACGAGGGAAGAAGCTACCGTATGCGAGTGCTGTAGACTGTGTCAAAGCTGTGTTCCCCGGGGGCTCGATGACGGGAGCGCCCAAGTTGAGATCAATGGAGATTCTGGATTCTCTCGAGAGCTGTTCCCGAGGTATCTACTCGGGTTGCATCGGATTTTTCTCCTATGACCAGACATTTGATCTAAACATAGTTATAAGAACGGTCATTATCCATGAGGGTGAGGCTTCAATAGGAGCTGGAGGAGCCATCGTTGCTCTGTCAAATCCTGAAGATGAGTATGAGGAGATGATCTTGAAAACACAGGCTCCAGCAAAGGCTGTGATACATTTTGAGTAGTGATTTTACTAACAACAGCTTTGTGTTAGCTTTTAGGCAGAGAATATGTGGAAAAAGTTTAAATCATATAGGGCCAATCTAATGATCGTTTTGGGGACATGATGTAATCCATTTTCTTATAATTAAGATTCTAGTGTTATCGTTTTAAATGCGTTCGTTTAATATGAATGATGCTTGCGTAATATTTCTTGGCAAAAAAAATTTCTACTTTTAAAATTGGTTAAGGTGTAAATTTATTTAAATTTTTTTTGCTATTGTCCACTTGATTTATTAGAGTTTAACTCCGACTACA
Organism: Leucaena leucocephala; assembly: GCA_037074615.1. Taxonomy (NCBI): domain Eukaryota; kingdom Viridiplantae; phylum Streptophyta; class Magnoliopsida; order Fabales; family Fabaceae; genus Leucaena; species Leucaena leucocephala. Next base: position 31,558,187 of record CM073521.1, read on the forward strand.
TCCGGATCTGACCAGCGTCGCGCATCTGGCTATGGTGGGTGAGTCTCCTAATGAAATTTTTTTGCATACGCCAAACTCGAGACCTCGCTTAAGCGATATCGAGCCGCTTACTACTTGGACTAACTCCTATTAGTTATTTGAAAGTTTTTGTTTATGAACAATATTGCTGAGAGTTTTTTTAGGTCTCATATTTTAAAGTGGATTAATGTTAACTCGTAAAAAATTAACGTTAATCGTTAAAAAATTAACATTGATTATGAACATTTTTATTAGTAAGGGACAACATTAATCTATTTTAACACTTTTAGGCTAACTTTGAACTTAAGAAAGCTTTTGAGATAACATTGCTATTGAAATGCTTTTGGATAAATTTGTATATTAACCCTTTTAAAATTTATTGCCAAAAAATATATAAATATTCAGGTACTTGAGCAGCGGATAAAACTCATCTTCAACTATGTACATATATTTAATTGAAAATAAGTCACATACAACTAAAAAAATATTTACACTTGAGTCTTTAAATAAATTTCAAGTATCTTTAGTAATAAATTTTGCAATTGATGAACTTTTAAGTAATTTTTTCTAAAAATATTTACAAATATATTTATGAATTTCCTCAAAAAGACATAGTGTACAGTTGGCTTGCAGATTTATAAGCATAATTGATTCAATGCAGAATTATGTAAACATTTTAAGTTCTAATCTCAATGGCATGATATTTCTTCATCGATTTTGTCCACTTTGCAAGATAAAACCGACTTAACAATACATTTATCGCAAGAAAATATCTTCATATTTGTTATTACATACAGTTTTTAATATAAGATCTAATTATTTTTTTTTAATAAATTAAAAAAATTAAATAAATTAGTTAATTATAAATAATATAAGAGTTATTTGACTCATTTTAGATAAATAAAAAAGTATATAATATGAATTTATCTTGAGAGTAATAATTTAATAACAATTAACTAATTTATTTAATTTTTTTAATTTATCTAAAAAAATCTATTAAATTTTATATTAAAGACAAAAGAAATACTTTTTGCCTTATATTCTTATATATATATATATATATATATATATAATACAATTTAACACACACGCATATAGACATGTCAATGTTAGATTTGAACCAGGGACCTCATCCGAATATGACGAGTGTTAAGATGACTTTTACTTGCCACATAATTTATAGGTAAATTTCATCATTTCTTTTCCAAAATTTGTGAGTAATTTCCATATAAAAATTATTAAAATTTTAAATATCAAAGTTTGATTTTAAAATTTGAAAGTAAACTTGTAAATCATCATATATTTACAAGTAACATGACAAATGAAGAGGGGTAAAATATGAACAAATAACTTGTAAAAAAGGAGAGGAATGATTTTAAACGAATTTAAAATGAGAACAAAGAATAAATTCCTTTCAATTAGGTTGTTTTAACAACGTAAATTGTGAAAGTTTGGCTATATTTGAAAAAAGTGGAAACATGATTTGTTCTATTTTCAGCCACTTGAATATATAATAATTAAAAGAAACATGAAAACAACAAAGAGAATTAGAGAGTGAGGCATTACTCATTAGAGCCCCTAGCTCCAAAAAATTACAAGTATTCATGCCTCGTTTTACAAGTATATAAATATAATAATTTGTTGCTTCTAGTGGTCCTTATTGTTCCTAACTTTTTATATTGTACGTATACAATATATAAAAAAAAAAAAATTAGATCTGGATTTGGATAATTTAGATCTGATCTTATTAACTCAATGTATGGAACTAGACTAGGGGCCCATCAAGATGATGCCACCATGAGCTTATTAATATATTTATTTTTTAAATAATTATTTTAATGAGTAAAGAATCTAGATAATCTGTTAATTATCATTTTTTTAAAAAATAATCTTTTTACCTAAAAAATATCAATTCAAAAAAATTAAATTTAAATTATTCAGATCAGATCTAAATGATCCATATATGTTGACGCCATTATATATATATATATATATATATATATATATATATATATATATATATCCCTTTTCCGTCTTTATTCTTGGGATCATATTGGCATGCCAGTAGAAATGGGTCGGATTTCATGATTCTGAAAAATGACAAGACTCTCCCTTCTTTCCCATATGATGACTTTGTCCTTAATTACCCCTAATCACCTTCTTCTTCTTCTTTGCCTTCTTTCATTTCTGCAGCTCCACCTTTTTTTCTTCTTCTTTATCCGATTTCTCGCTTCATTGCATCTTACAATGGCGTTTCCTATCTCCAACACATCATTTCTTTCCCATTTCCACATCTCATCAGTTCCTCGTCATCGCATTCCCTGGCCATTCCATAAGCTTTCTCTCTCTCTCTCTCTCTCTCTCTCTCACACACACACACTCATCTTCTGCTTATTCTTCGCTTCATAACACTTTTTAGTTTGCTCTTTTTACGTTTTTTATGATTTCTATATCAATGTATGTGTGTGTAAAGAAAGCTTTTATTATATTTAAAAAAATAAGGTAAATTATCATACTAAGGAAATTTAGTTGAGTCATTTAACTTTTTCTGGGAATAAAACTTTTTTCGAGACTTCAACTCTCTTCTTCACTTATATTATAAGGATAGAGGCAAGTGGAAATAGTTATGGAAGTCATTTTCGAGTGACAACATATGGAGAATCTCATGGAAGAAGAGTTGGTAGTGTAATTGATGGATGCCCTCCTTGTCTCCCATTGTCTGAAGCTGACATACAACACCATCTTGATAGAAGGCACTTGATCATCCTTAAAAGCTTTTCATAAAAAATAATCTTTTAGTCATAAACATAGGAGTTAGATAATTAATTTATAGAGATTAAGAAAATTAGTTAAACTAGTTATTGCTAACAAAATATGTGTTAGTTTGTTTAAAATATTATTTTTAATCATCTGCATTGGAATTACCCTTAATGAAAACTACCTTAAAATACGTAATCAATAGGATTGTTTAGGACAAAGTTACTCATTGGTCCTAATCTTTCATCTATCCAAAAAATTTAATTAGCCTTTTAGGATCAGAGGTAGTATAAATTTGAGAGACAAGTAGATTGAGAGCTTACATTTAATATGTGTTGATTTCTTTAAAATACTATCTTTAATTATTTGCATTTTAACCATTGCAAGGGTTGCTTCTGGTGCTGTTGCTAGGAAAATCCTTAAGAAGTTTTCAGGAACTGAGGTGTGTCACTGACTTGCTTCTGCAAGTTGAACCAGAATCATTGCTTTAAAATAATGATAGGTCATTCATCAAAGGTTTCTTGTGACTCAGGTTCTTGCCTATACTTCTCAAGTTCATAAAATTGTTCTTCTTGAAACTCTGAACCTTAACTTTTGGATGACTTTTCCCCCCATAATTTTATGGAGAGTTAGTCATTTAGGAATCATGGAGCATTGTTTTTCTCTTATGTAAGAAGTATTTTGGAACATTTTTAGATTTTCTGATGGCAAACTGGAGATCAGATAATATAGAGTTTTTTTAAAGAGGTAGAGGAAGATTGAAGATAACATTTAATGAAATTCTTCGAATGGGACCTCTTGAAATTAACATTGAGCTTTTTTTCACATGTTTCCAGATTGAAAGTAACATTGCCCGATGTCCATACCCTCAATATGCAGAGAAGATGATAGTTGTTGTTGATGATGTTTGATTGAAAGGTGATTCGGTTGGCGGCGTTGTAACTTGTATCGTAAGGAACTGCCCACTTTTAAGTTTCTCTGATTTTGCGTACAATTGAACTTTTACCAATGATAAGCAGCATAAAAGTTCTAGGCCTACGTCTTTTAAATATAAACCGTCAATGGATGAGTCATTATTCACGACTTCAACACAGTGAAACCCAAATATTAAGGGGGACATATAAGTAGGAGTGCTTCAAAGCTTTCTTTTCATGTATAGCAATATGTTTAGCTACTCCTACAAGAATAGAAGTCATGTCCATCTAATATTTTTTATATTTCTGATAACTACTAGCACGTTTTAGAATGGCTTAGTCATGTGTTTTATACAAAAGATAGGTTAATAACTGAGCATTTGATAAGAGAGTTGTACTAATTTAACTAGAGGTCTCGAGTTTAAATTTGAGAATACAATAGCATATGTGGTAGAGTTTGCCACCCGAAAAGGTCCCGACCTGGCTCAATTCAGATTAATCTGAGCCTCGACAAAATCCTCAGTTACAAAGTAGGTTCAGGATTGTGAAATGTCCTTCTAAAAAGAAAGATAGGCAAATAAAAAGAAATGAAGCATGTTATTTAATCCTTGCTTTTTTTCCTATTGATGCATAAGTTTTCTACTTAGAATAATAAACACTAATATTTATCAGGGACTAGGTTCCCCGGTATTTGACAAACTTGGAGCTGAACTTGGCAAAGCTGTTCTATCCATGCATGCAACCAATGGCTTCCAGTTTGGTAGTGGCTTTGCAGGTTGTGCATTCTGCTAATATTTTAATATCATTTTCTTTGCCCTTTCAAGATTACTGATTAATCTGAAAAGAAAACGTTAGTTTCTGATAGAACCTCCACCAAAATATCATAACAAAGCAATTCTAATACATAGTAGCCAACACAGTCAAAACAAAATATGACAGTAACAAGCAAGAATCAGAAAGATGGGTTCTGATGGGTTAGTTAATGAGACCATTATAGGTACTTTTTTGACTGGAAGTGAGCACAATGATGAATTTTACATAGATTGATATGGAAAGATGAGGACAAAGACAAATCGCTCTGGTGAGATTCAAGTATGTGTTTCTTTTTGTCATCTTATAATTTCTTTGGTTGTTTCTGGATGAGCTTGTTATAATGTATGCTCTACTAATATCTATGTATATTGACAATCAGGGTGAAATTTCTAAAGGAGAGATCATAAACATGATAATCGCTTTCAAGACAACACCCTATCATTAGAGTAAGTTTTAGGATTTGTTTGGATTAATATCACTAAAAGTGACTTTTATCTCAATTGACTTTTACAAATCAAAATTTAGGATAAAAGTTGGGAAATATAACATGATTTATGTTTGAATATGTTTTTATATAAAAAAAAGAGTCAGTTGTACAAATTGAAATCTGTTTGGTTCTTTTAGAGTAATTTTACTTTTTACCCCTTTTCTTTCTTCCTTATCGAGAATCAACGCACCACACCGTGAAAGCAACAAAAAGTTGCTTTGATTTTTAAGTTAGGAGCCAATAGTCATCTGTGGAAAATGCCGATTCAAACATGAGTAAAGAACTTGAATGAGCTTTTGCAAGTCAGAAGTCAGTTTGAGCCCTTAAAAGTTGGTGGATAAGCATGTTAAACTTAAGCATTCAAGTAAATAATGTTTCAGTTTATGAAGAAGCTTATAATAATATCATATAAAATGAGGATGATGAATAGTCACTAAAACCTTGCCATGGTGCTAATCTAGTTTGTTCCACAAGTACATGTGTGTTCCTTGTTTGCTCTGTCATGAATGTTTTTGATATGCAGAAAAAGCAGCATAAAGTGACTAGAGACAAGAAAGAGACAGATCTCATAGTTCGTGGTCACCATGAACCTTGTGTTGTCCCAACAGGTAAATAATAGTCTTCTTTGTGTCAGCAACACCTCAATTTATGCTCATTATTTCTTTTTATTCATGTTATCAACTTCTTCTTCTTTTTTTATTTCATTTCTTACAACATTTTCCCCCCTAATGTTCATCTTTGTCAGTGTTATGAGTCTCATATTAGGCAACCTCACAAGAGAAGTGAGATTTATAAGTTCTAGAGGCTTTTCCATGTTCCAACAGGCTAGCCTTTTAGAATTTGACTCTTCTTTTGAACTTGTGCTCAATGGTATTGGTGCTTTCATTGAGAGGCTGATATTTACAGATAGAGTTATCTACTGAGAGTTCTGAGAGCCAAGAGATTGGCTGAAGTGTTATGCAGTGGAGCTGCTGAGGATTTTAGCTCTTAAATGGGAGTATATTGTTATCAGTCCTATATCAATGAGTCTACAAAAAGTGGGATTTATAAATTTAAGAGATTTTTTCACCAAACAAACTAAATCTTTTGAGATTGAACTTTGCCTTTAGATTTGTGCTAGTAACAATTTGCTCGTATTTTCATTAGGAGATAATGAAATTTCCCTGATATATATATGTATTGTTTGTTGTAGCTGCGCCTACTGTGGAAGCCATGGTAGTATTGGTACTTGTGGACAACTGATGGCACGATATGCACAATGCAATCTGTTTCCCATGAATCCAGAGCTGCAAGAACCTCTGAATCCTGTGTTAAAGCCTCCCAAAGTAATGCTTTGAATCAAGATGAATCAAGATGAAGCAAGGCCCTCCAAGTCACTATTAGCATTTAATTCTAGTCCAGTTATAACTTGAATCCTGAACTTGTATTTTGATCCGCTCAGAAATTTTCCATGATACTGTAATAAAGTTTTAGTTCAATGTGTTGATCCATTCTGTCTGATGATTCCTGTACTGTGGAATGTGTCTGCCAAATAAATGAGCCGTTGTCATTTTGAAGCTTACTATGCTACGGGCTTGTGTCTTATAAAACAAACATCGTACAGTAACACCATTTGACAGCAGAAGAAAAAGAACCACATAGAAAGTAAAGTGCCCGTTTGGTTTAAAGAATGTAATAGGAATGTAATGATAGAGACAAATATAACGTAATGGAATGATAATTATAGAATGAAATTTATGTTTTAACTCTATCTGTGTCAGCCAATAGTCTTAGGGCTTAATAGCATAATTTTTTTTCTATAATTAGGAAGTTGCAAGATCAATTTTGTTGGTAACATCTAACCATTAGTGTTTGTCCTTCTAATTAAAAAAAAAAACTCTATCGATACTAAAAATGAAAAGTATAAATATTCGGATTAGTGATGTGATTTGATTACCTGATTTGTTGTAATATGATATAATTATGATTACATTAGATTATTTTAGTGTGCTTATGCCAACCAAACACTATGAAACAATAGAATACACTAGGAATACCATGTAATATGATGCATGAAATTGAATCAAACATGCCATAGAAAAGAAACACAAGGACATGCAAAAGACAATCTGCAAGTGACTGATCATGAAGGTTTGGCCAAAGAAAGGTTTGATGCAAACTATTGCCGCAATAATGACAACATTAACATAAATCAATAATGTAGTGAATGATGCGCACAAAAACAGAGTAATCCCCGATTGTGTAACTTAGATGACTGACAAATAAAGCTTAATAAGAACAAGATCTTTAAGTATTACTATATTCAGTTCTAATTATAAGAGGTAATTAATTTTTTTGGATAGATTAAGGAAGTCAAATAAACTAGTTAATTATAATTAATACAAAAGCTAATTGACTAATTTAGATACATTAAATAGTATATAATATGAATTCATCTTGAGTAGTTAAATTTGATTATAATTAACTGATTTATTTAGTTTCCTTAATTTATTTAAAAAAATCAAACTAACTTTTATAATTAAGAGTGGAAGGAATATTTTACGCTTGCTTCTAATATAAATAAAATAAAATTGCTTACTTTATAATTTAAAGTAATTTAGCCATCCACCATATTTATGCTTACCAAATGCTCTAAAAAGAAATTAGGGGCACCACCAAACCAAATGGTGTATGCAAGGTTATGGCAGCTCTTCACCCCCAAAACTTAACCAAGCAGAACCACAACTTTGACCAGCGATTATTCATATTATATACATATATATATAATATGTATATAAATTATAATAACATCAACCAACTTTTTCTTTTGGGGTATGATTTTACGGTTTGGTGAATGGAATAAATTGACAAATAAAAACATTTTTTTAAAGAAAAATATTTTTTAATTTAGTGAATACAAAAAAAATGAAATAATTGCAAATGAATGAATAATGAGCTTACTATATTTAAATTTTTAGCTATTTAAGAAAATTAACTTAACAAGATATAAATTAAACTAGTAATTATAAATTATACATTTTTGAAAAACAAAATTTGTGATGAAATGGAAGTATAATAAGAGACCCCAGAGCAGAACAGAGATGCTCGGGTGAGGGTAGGTAGGTGAGGACTGATTTTTCCTATAATTACAGGTTTTGCCCTTCAACCTCTCAACAACCTTCTCTTCTCCTCTCTACTCCTTCCTCTTCCTCGATCCACTCTGCAATCTAATGGCTTCCTCCATTTCTTCCAAGCCATTCTTATCAGGTGCTGTTTCTTCCTTCAATTCGGATGGCCGTAATCTTTCCTCCGCAGTCGTTCAAATCTCTGTTCGTCCGGGCGCTTCCAAGAGACTGCGTGAGTTCCCTCTCTCTTCCTCTCTTCTGCCTCTTGAATTTCGATTTTATTTTACGATCTGTTTATTCCCGTCGCAGTATTTGAAAGTTGAAGTGAGGATAGTTTTGCGTTTATTTGCCTGCTGCTTCGTCATTAGTGACATTTTTTAGCATGTGATTGCTTTATAAACTTTACATAAAAGTTAAAAATGGTGCTTATATATGTTAATATGAATTTGACTTTCACGTATGATTATTTAGAATGCAAATTCATTGAAGAATTTACATATTTTACTAGGAATACCGTCTGTCGTAATTTCTTCCATATTCACGGAAAATGGGAGTTTCAGAACTTGTGGAATTCTTAAATGCTAAGCTCGATGAATCGTATACAATATTTTATACTATTGTCCTGGTTAATTACAGAAATACGGGCAGCAGGTAGTACCTATGGAAATTATTTTCGTGTGACAACATATGGAGAATCTCATGGAGGAGGTGTTGGTTGCGTAATTGATGGATGCCCTCCTCGTTTGCCACTATCCGAAGAGGACATGCAAGTGGATCTTGATAGGAGGTACTTGCCAATGGAAGTTTTTGATTAATACTTCTCCCATATAGGGAATTTAGCAGTAATGATTAATTATTGGTTATGATTCTTCTGATTCAAAATGTCTTTAAATAATAAATTTACGAAGTTTTTGTTTATAGGAGGCCAGGTCAGAGCCGAATTACTACCCCCAGAAAAGAGACTGATACGTGTAAAATATTTTCAGGAGTTTCTGAAGGTCAATCTTCATTCCAATCATTATTGACTGAGAAGTTTTATGATACATGTAAATTATCTGAAAGATAATGTGTGCATTGTAGGAGTTACTACTGGAACGCCAATTCATGTATTTGTTCCCAACACTGATCAGAGAGGACATGTGAGTATTTAATGCTAAAGCTAATTTTATATTTGTGTGAGAAGTATTTATGAAAGGAAGGAAAAGGCTATGGGCTTGTTTCCCCCCCCCCCCCCTATTTTTCTAATTGTACTTTAAGGGAATGTTCAAAATATGCTCTGTGAATGGCCTTTTATAATGGCGATTCAATTTATAGAAGAAACTTTGGATGGTTGGGAACTTGCGTGGACGAACATATAGAATAGTTTCTATTATATGAAAACTCTTCTATATGCTTTTGATGTACAATCATTGAAATGTTTGAGAGCTTGTAGAGGATTTTTTTTTTTTAAAATGGAAGAACATATTAAATGAATTTTCCTCCTTCAAAATTCCCAGGTATTCACTTGTTTGCAGGCGATTAAGCAAAAATCATTTTAGATTTTTTTTTTAAATTATGACAATCAAATTTTTGCAATCCTCATAAATTATTTTTACTTGCAACAGTAACAATCATGTTCTATGATTATTACTTACAAGTTCACAGTGTATTATTCAATGTACTTTGTCTTGCTTAAAGTTTTTTCCCCATTGTATCATCTCATTGTCAGGATTATAGTGAGATGTCGTTAGCTTATAGACCGTCGCATGCAGATGCAACCTATGATATGAAGTATGGCGTCAGATCAGTGCAGGTACTAAGTCTTGCTATGTGATGTCATGTAAGCAGCGGCATCCTATGTCAATTTAGTGATGAATGAAATGTTTTATTCCATAAAATTTTCATTAAGCTCATGTTTATGAACTCCTCGCATTTAAGGGAGGTGGTAGATCGTCTGCAAGGGAAACCATCGGAAGAGTTGCTTCTGGTGCTGTTGCTAAGAAAATCCTTAAGGAATTTTCTGGAACTGAGGTGCGTTGCTTGCATATGTAATTGAGTAAGATTTCTAATGTTAAGCTGGTTTTTTATCATAACGTGCATTGGCGATAGATATTCAGGCATGTCTGTGCTTTACAATTTTCTGTTTTTTCCATCTTATAAGTTGGCTACACTATTTTCGTTTTGTAATTCAGAAGACAGTAAATGGATTCGGGCATTCTACTTAATGAATTTAGGACAAAAATAAGGACTCTAGTAATTCCTTTAGGAGCATTCATTGCAAACACCATGAATGATCTAGGACTAATCTTATTCTATGACTGATATGTAAGATGCAGACCTTAAGAGGTTCAACCATGGAGTTTGGGAAGACCCCTTAGCCTCCTATTGAGGCACACACACACACACACACACATTAAGTTTCCTTTGGCATGCCATGCACAACTGCTATACCAATGTTATGTAATTACAATTAAGAAAGGATTAGTTACTGCTACTGTCAGTTAAGATTTAAGTGTTAATTAGGATTCGTTTATAGCCGTTAGTATGCCATAGAAGGGAGCACCTATAAATAGAAGTGTATTGTACCTAAACCAAATCTGATTTCCCTGATGAAGTTGTACTATTCAGATTGATTGACTGTGTTCTCTTTCTTTTCTCCTGTCTCTATCTTTCTGTTCTTTATTCTTCTTCCCTTTACCTCTCGTTCTCTCTGCCAACCAAATACCTTAACAGATGTGTTATTCATTATGTGCATGCCTTCAGTCGAGTTAAATAACACTAAAGTATGATTTCCTCTCATAATGGCACACACATCTGCTGCTAGTGATTAGGGATTGATGTTTTATGACTTGGTTACTAATATTCATTGTTCTGAATCTTCTTTTATTGCTGGTATTTTTCTTTATATTATTATTTTCTTCCTCTTTTGTTGTTTCTTACTTCCCTGATGTGCTTCCACTCGTTGAAAATATAATTTTCTAAATATTACATCAAAATTTGCTTGAGCCTTAATTTTACTACGTCTCTTATAATATTTCATCTTTATTAATTTAATTTTGAACATTATGCCTATCGCTGGTGCTATTCAATCAGAGCAAGCCTGTCACTGCTAGATTTATGTGCTTTTCTCCTTTTTGTTCTTTTTAACTGGCAATTTCTTAAGCAAGATCCTTGGCTGAAGGTACTTTTATGACTCAGGTTCTTGCATATGTCTCTCAAGTTCACAAGGTTGTTCTTCCTGAGGACCTTATTGATCATGACACTCTGACACTTGAACAGGTATCAAAGTTAATATACATGTAATATCCCCATTAGTGATTCCTTATTGTATTATTTGAAGTAGATTGTGTTTTGAAACATGTTGATGCTCCCACTTTTCCCAAAATAAGGTGTGGATTTTTCGATGCTAGTGATTTACCAAACCTTGTGAAAAAGTCCACCCTAACCTATTTTATTAATTTAGAAAGGAGCTTTCCAACAGCAGTCTTTGCTGGAATGTATTTTGCACTTTGTGCTTATCTAGCATCAGTACATTTCAAAGCATATTGGTTGCCATCCCTACATCATTGACTTTGTAGAAATTTCAAATTGTCATCGCAATTTAATGTTGGCTTTCAAGCACCTAATTCCAGCATTTGCACTTGTATGCTGAAGTCAACAAATTTTTTTTCTGGAAGAAAATTGGCCGATCATCTCAATAATGAAATTGTATAGATATCTTATTAATTATTTGTTATTTTTTTAGTTGTGAAATTGTTTGCCACTTATTGGAGATTGTTCCAGATCGAAAGTAACATTGTCCGATGCCCAGACCCAGAATATGCAGAGAAGATGATATCTGCTATTGATGCTGTCAGGGTGAAAGGTGATTCTGTTGGTGGAGTTGTAACATGCATCGTGAGGAATTGTCCACGTGTAAGTCTCTCTTCATCTTTTCTATCAAGACCTCAAGGGAAATGTCAGAGCAAGCTAATGAGTAGAATTTCAAGCATGTTTAAACGTTTAATAGTGATAAAAAGAACAAATAGCTTAAAGAAAATTCAGGAATTTTTTGTTTAGCTGATGTTGTGGGCCTACATTGTTTAATTACAAATATAATTATAGCATAAATGAAAAATAATTGACACATTGATTCAGATTGAAATTAAACCCCTATAGTCTTGCTTAATAATTGATTCAGAAATTCATAAATTACAGGCATGTGACTAAAAACCTTTGAAAAGTCTGAAATAAAGTGGACTTTGGGCCTAAATTGGACCTGGACTTGCTATGCCCTTAGCCATCCAGCAGAACTTAAGAGCTTTCGTTCCATTTGTGGCATGTTTTATTACCCCTAATAGAAAAGGAGTTATGATTCCCAAGTCCTTTGACGTCTTCTGGCCCTTTAATATTTGGTATTCTGGTAACTTGCATGATTCAGGAATCTCTCTTCACATGTTTTATTTGAAACATAATAAAAGAAATGGACAGTGTGTTTAGAGCCTTAAAATAAAAATTGACGTAATGGCTGACACCTTATAAGAATTATCCTTTCAAACTTATCTTTGTTTCAAATGCTGTGTCATGTAATTAAATTTATCTTTTATTTTTCCACATGGAGAAGAACTGACATTATTATTTATCAGGGGCTTGGTTCACCTGTTTTTGACAAACTTGAAGCTGAACTGGCTAAATCTGTCATGTCATTGCCTGCTACAAAGGGCTTCCAGTTCGGCAGTGGGTTTGCAGGTTGCACAACTTTCTTATATTTCACTCTTATTTACTTTGTCCTTTTAAGTTTACAGACTTATCCGAATGAATAGAGTCTAGTTTAGTAATTTCCTTCTGTTCTTGTATCATAGGCATTCTGATGGCTTAATGAAACCATTGCAGGTACTTTTTTGACTGGCAGCGAACACAATGATGAGTTCTATATAGATCAACATGGAAAGATGAGAACAAGAACAAACCGCTCTGGTGGGATTCAGGTATGTCTTATGTTTTATAATTTCTTGTGTGCTGTTTCTTTATGTGCAATATGATGGTCGTGTAATAATATATGCCTTCTAATATATTATCTGTATTGACAATTAGGGTGGAATTTCCAATGGCGAGATCATAAACGTGAGAATAGCTTTCAAGCCAACATCTACCATTGGAGTAAGCCAACTATTGTTTTTTTCTATACATGTGAATCTTATCTCACTCACCTTAACTCACATCTACAAATTCATACTTGTAAACATAAACGTGCACAAGGCTATTAGAAGGGAGAGTTAGTTGAAATGGGTCTGGATCTAGCAAGAATGTAGCTTGATAGAAATGTCAAACCATGCATTTGACTTGCATAGACGAAATGCCACGTTAGAAGAGTTTGTAATTTTCTTTATCAATTCATTTATGTCATAATTGACTTCAATACCGCCCCTTCTTTTCCCCTCAGTTCATTAGTATTATTTTATCTCACTAGTTAAGGGACCATAAATGATCATATCAATTATCATCTTAAATTTTTATTTAAACATTCACTTTAGATATTCCAATTTTCAGTTATAACTTCTATTGTAATTGGTAAATAAATGAAGTGGCAACAGCCTATATAGGCAATAAAATGGAAACAAAAGAAGCCATTTTTAACCCTTCTTCCCCATTTTAGCTGATTGAGTGGTTTCTTCTATATATCATTGTACTGTCCTAAACATGTGATAGGAAATGTGACATCTTTTGACACTTGTGCAGAGAAAACAGCACACAGTGACCAGAGATAAGAAAGAAACAGAACTAATAGCCCGTGGTCGCCATGATCCTTGTGTTGTCCCAAGAGGTAAATAACTGTCTTACTTGTTTCATCCTTCCAGTGATATTAATCTATCTACACTTTATTTTATTTTTTTTATGTTTTTAATATTTTCTTTATATAACAAAAATAACTTATTAACTTGATCTGAAGGGGAAAATAAATTTGTTACAGTGACAATTGAAAGTATAATAAGGATTTGTAACATGGCATATTTTCACCTTTTGTTTACCACCACTCTCGTTTGGAGTTAAGCCACTTTCTGATGCATTGTTTAATGGACTGTTAATAATGCAGCCGTACCCATGGTAGAAGCCGTGGTAGCTTTGGTTCTTGTGGATCAACTGATGGCACAATATGCGCAATGTAATCTGTTTCCTGTGAACTCTGACTTGCAACAACCCTTATTGCCCGGGTTGGAGCCAGAGCCAGCCGAATTACCTTTTTGAAAGATGATGGGGAAGTGTATCATAAATTTTCAGTTCTGGTCAGTAGTATTTCGTTGTGAAAGAGATTTGCAAGTTCTCGGATTTCTCTCTTCAAGGTTCTACTTTTTTGCATTACAGCAACATATTTATTTTTGGTGGGCTATATGTCATTCATGTTCAATATATTAATAAGCGACTAGATTAACATGATTGCTAAAAGTATCAAGGAGTTTATGTTTGTAATTGTTGTGAGCATGACGTCAAAAATTCTATTTTAACATGCTCCTTTCCTAATCTACTCCCAATGCATCGGATTATGGTATTGGAAAGATTATCGTGGGAATTTGAAGGATTGAAAATAGGGGGAAATAAAAATCTCAAAATATTATTAATCCTTAAATAAAAGAGAATATAAATATGTCTATATATAGACAAAAATATAAAGTAATATGTTAAATTTAAAATTTATTATAATCATAATATTTTAAATTTATTTTTTTAAGATATGATAATATAATATTTAAATTTAATCTTAAATAATATCTAAATTTAATTTTAGACATATAATATAAAATAATAACAGTTGAGATACGTTAATTTAAAGTTAATTATTTAATTAATATTTAAATTTAATTTTAAATAATTAATTAAATAATTAATTTTAAATTAACATATCTTAACTGTTATTATTTTATATTATGTGTTTTTGAGTTCATAGTTTATTTTATAGTACATAGTACATGCAATGCAGGCACGGGGAAATAGTGGAATATACTCAAATGTGTAGTTTGTATGATTCTTTATTTATTTATTATTAGTTTAAACAACTTATATTTTTCACTCCAAAAAAGAGAAATCAACCTACATCAATTCTTAAGAAGAATATACAAGAAATCCAGATTCAAAATGAAGGTGAGGGACCCCAATGAACGCTAGGGTCTATTAGTTAGTTATTCTTAAATCTTAAGTTATGAATAATATGATTTTTTTTAAAAAAATATATATATAATGTAAAATGACTTAACTTATTATTAATCGTTATTTGACTAACGGGTCACATTTTTTTTTTCCCAAAGGACCAAATAATGAGTCAAAACTAATATCTATCGCCAAGGTTGAAGAAGTATCCATGGATTAAGGAATTGAGATTAACCAGAGACTTTTCCATAAGATGAATCTATTATTATCCTTCACTTCAAGAAATTCAACTTCGGTCAAGAAAAAAGAAAAAAGAAATTCACCTAAGTAACTATACTTTTCGGTATTGAACAACATATTGAAGAGAATGATCAATAATGAACAGCATTATATATATATGTGTGTGTGTGTGTGTGCGCACAAGATTAGTTAGTTGATGGGGATGAATTTCACTTTTTGAGTTTTGGAGGCTTATACATACATAATCATCCAAACCGACTAAAATTCAGAGCCTCAGACGACAACCTTTGTACTATTGTGATGTCGTATTGCAATAAATAATTTCATGTCGCATATACATACGTACCTATCTTCTCTTCATCTCCATCATTATTCTTATTTTCATCATGACATACTATATAATATAAATTTTTATATTATATACAACCCATATATTTAATATAAAATTTATTTAACTAATTTAGATATATTATAAAAATTAATTAAATTAATTATTTATAATGATTATACGTTAATTTTACAAAAATATTTCTTTTAAATATATACATTTAAATTATTTATAATTAAAATTATTTTAATATGTATAATCATATAAAAATATTTTGAGGAGATAATATTAATTGTAGGTTTATAATTAAGATTAAAATATATTTAATACCTTACTCTTCAAGGAGTACTGTATATGTCAATGTCACGTCAATCTCTTTTTTATTTTAATTCACTCAAATCTTTTAACATTGTTCAGTGTTCACAACCTGACATAATAAAAGAATCACTATAAATATTGAGTTAATTTATTAGTATAAAATTTTATTAGATTTTTTTAAATTTTAAGTTTGAGTCATAGAGAAGATACATATGTTAGATAGGGAAATCACGAACTTTAAAATTAAATTAATTAATTTTTTAAATATTTGATAATATGATATAAAAAATACCAGATACCAATATATAGGGATAAAAAAAGGACCACTTGCTTTTCCTGGCCCCGGACTTAATAGAGACACATGGAAACTTCTAATAATTTGACTGAGTCATGGTTTTAACCACACATTGCTTATTATTTGTATTGGCAGCTATTCTTCTTGATTCATATATCGGATAATTTCTAAGTTCAACATATGATTCAATTTTAGGATGATTATGATCCTAAATATTGATGACATTCATTTTGGTAATATTAATAATAACTTTTTTTAAAAAAAAGGGCATGTTGTCATTTATATGCATAGAAAGTGCAGCTTACCTGCCAAATAATGAAGAATCCATACCCATCTATCTTTCAATTAGTTTATGCATTATCATTCATGCATCATGATAGACGTTTCCATTATAAACACTAAAATATATTTGTGATCACATCCATCTAATAAAACCTAATCCCAGTGGTCATTTTTCTTTTTAGTTAATTAAATTACAACTGTCCAATCCCATTCGATGTATAGCATGATCTCTAGCTAACCTTAAATCCAATTAGATACTTTGTTTTTAACTGAAATTCATTAAAATAAAATGATACCATATTAAAAATCCATGTGAACTAGTGAACTAACTCAACATAGCTCAGTCTAAATGGCTACTAATAGACTTAGAGATCCATGATAGTATCATATACATGTGAGGAGCTATTGGCAAAAGCTCCATTAGAACCCAGTACAAGAGCATGAGTGTTTGTTATTCTAAATTTGATTCTCTTTTGTAATTAATTTGTAACGGTCCAATTTATAAAAAGAATACAACTCATAATTTATATAAACATGAATTTAAATTTTATTCCTAATATGATGACCTTGTTAATAAATAATTTATAAATATTTTTATAAATATATTTTGAATCTTAATATTCTAGTCATATTAAGTATTTAGAATACAAGTGACCTGAAAAAAATTATTAAAAGGAATCTCTTGAGAAATGTTGGGCAGTGTAAATAAATATTGCCATATGAATTGCTCTCGGGTGTATTTGGTAGGAGGGATTTCGAAAGAGAGGGAAAATAAGAAATTTTGTCAATTTTCTCTTGTTTGGCATTACAAAATTTTTAGACCCTTCTAAAATTAGGCTGATTTAGGGAGATAATTAAATTTTTATCTTGTTTTGACTATTATATCTATAATATTTTTTAAATATTTCTAAAATATCCCTGCCATATTTTATATTTGTCTATATAAAAAAAATTCTTTCCCCCTCTTAAATTAAAAAATATAACATTAAAATTTCTTCCCTCCCATTCTTTTTATAAATCCAAACGAAATAGTATTAAAACTATTTCCCTTCCTTTTTCTCTCCTCCCCTCCATTAAAATCTCTCACCTCTTCTCCTTTTTATTGAGCCAAACACACCCTTAAAAGTCACCAAACATGATGACGAAAATATCACCAACCCTTAATAAAAAGCCTTATGAGTTTGGTGAAATATTATTGTTATTGTAAACAACAGAGTGCATGTATATAGTGTGAAAACGAAAGATGACTACCTTGGACTATTCAGACGCACAGAAGATTAATTAGGAATTATTAGTGATAATAATATAATAATAATAATAATAGAGATTCATATAATTAAAACTCCAATTAATTCATAACAACTCAAAATTGAAGTATGTGATAACAAACACAGCAAGAAGATATTGAAAAACCACCGCATGGAATCGCTCAACCTCACTTACCCATTCATTGGCATTCTTTTTCTCATCATAATTAATTAACAATATATATATATATATATATATATATATATATTATATCCATTATAGGATTATGTAATGAACTCTATTTAGTGAGAAAAAGACTTCTTTTTTCTAGTTGTGGCCACTGTTAAATTTTATTTTTAAATAATCTTAAAGCCCACCATATTCTTAATGTAGTACAAAATATTGAGGACCTTGTTATTCCTCACATTCTTAATATAAAAGTTAGTTAATTAATTTAGATAAATTAATAAAATTAAATAAATTAGTTAATTATGATCAGATCCAAACTCTCAAAATAAATTTATTTTATATACTCCTTAATCTACCTAAATTAGTTAACTAACTTTATAAAATAAAGAGAGTATAAGATTAGAATCTTCATAGACAAAAAAAAATCCAATTCATAAGTGGATGGTTACATTATTAAAATAAGTAACATCAAGGTACTAATAATGACATATATGGATCCATAAATATTAAAAGGATTATGACACCATTTTCCCATGAAAAGTCACTATCTTATGTAAAATAAAACTAAATATAGATTCTATATATTTCGCTTAAAGTTTGAACATGAATAGTTTGATTTACTATAAAATTCTGGAAAAAATATTAGAAAAAATATTATAAGATTATAAGGAAATAATTTAATCATATTAAAAAGTCTTAAATGGTATAAACTTGTCGCCAACCCCTATGCTAAAGCTTATCAATATTAGCTTCTCAATTCTTATTGAGATTTTTGGATAATTAAATTATGTATTTAGAACCTCGTAGCAATTTCCTAAAATTATTTCTAAAGACTAAATTCAGAAGCTATTTATTCTTAAGGATTTCAAATTTACCACATATAAATCACGAAATTACTAATCGAACTACAAGTATTTACTGCTAAAAGAGCACAAATTTACAAATAGAATGCTAGTTATCACTATTAACCAATCAACACAAATTTATAAGTGGAATTATAAGTATTTATCATTAGAGGTCCTTAGAAATAAATAAATTCTGAATTTTGTACTTGAATATTTTTCTAAAAGACATTATATTTCTTCTAATCTTAAATATATAAACTAGATAACTAATTTACAGAGATTAAGAAAATTAGTTAAGTTAGTCATGTATAAAAATGTGTGTTAGTTCTCCTAAAGTTTATTTTTTTTAATTATTTATATTGAAAACTACTCATCACTTAATGAAAATCTCCCTTAACATGTGCAATTAATATGAAGAGTTTTAAAAAATATATAAATTTAAAAAATAAAGTTGATTGATATCTTATCTTTAGAATCAGAACAGATCCCTCTACTAATTCTCATAATTAGAATCAGATAAAATATTATATATTGATATATTAAAATAGATATTAATATATATTGAGAACTACGAATTCTTGTCTAGTCCTAAATATAATAATATAGTATAATTTTATACTATAAAATAAAACTTATGTTTTAGACTGAAGATAATATGATATATGTCTGCACATTATATAACATGCTTTATCATATTTTTGTGGTTCTGATTCATAAGGAAATAAAATTTTAATTTTTTTTTGTAGATAAATATCATGGGGAGATTAGCTAAAGCTAATCCATTGGCGATGAACAACCATATATATTATGATTGGAGGCTTGTCATATCATTCTCAGCATCAAAATCAAATCATTAGAGTTAGTTTGAGGATTACTATTGTAAATTACTATAAATCAATAATAGCAAAGCCATGTTTGGGGACCTATAAACGTCCTAATCCTACAAAGAATGGTGATAATACAGAAAGGGATAGCCCAAAAGACAAGAACATAAGGCAAGGACTGGCAAATTATTAAAAAAAGAGGATAATATATATATAACAAAAAAAAGGTGATAAAAAAGATTCCAATAATTATAAGAGTTTGAAGGACATAATAATAATAATAATGCAGTAATGTGAAGTTGGAGATGACAAGCATATAAGCCAAATTAAGACAATTAGGCATTATGAAGGTTGTGACACCTACCAAACAAAGCAATACAATTTTAATATAACTACATATATATGGAGCCTCGTTTTCTTTCTTGCTTTTTTTTTAATATCTAAAAAAGTCTCAAGGAATATGTTTTTTTTTTTTGTGATTTTTTTCTATCATGAGTCATGATCCAGATGATGGTGATGGTGATGATGATGATGTGTTTTGTTCTTTGTGATTTTTTTCCCTTGAATAATTCAGTATCCAGTGTTATTAATTAATCTAAATTATTGAAAGCTACTCACTATTGGATCGGTCATATATCTCTCATAAGAGGAAAAATTGTGAGCTCAATTTGAAAATGTAAACATTATTTCAAATTTAAAAGAAAAAAGAAAACTTTGGAAGAGAATTGAGATTTCAGATTTTGGGGTCCAATCCCCATTAATAAAAAGCAATGCTTTGACGTAGGAAAGTCCACGCCCACACGTTTCCTTTGATTATGGGGTCACAGAGTGACACTACCACCCACTCCACCCTCCTTCTTTGCTCTTTGTTTCTTTTTTTCATTTTTAAGCGCCAATATTTTAAGGCAAAATTAGGACAAAATCCCCAATTGGAAACTTATTTAAGGAGTGGTCCCTAGAATTATGTGAAAGAGCACTGAGGTTCTTAAAGGAGAAATAAATAAACATATGAAATGACCATATTGCCCTTAATAGAATCTTCCTTTCGGGCAATTCATCTTTCTTTGCGTGCAGTCTATTTCCCTAGGTGCAATATAGTGATATGAGAGTGGAAAGTCGCAGCATGGATACTACTTACAGCGATTTCCTCTCTAATTCCAAAAAAAAAAAACCTTCCACCTATTAGTATTTTAGATATATTTGCCTAAAATTTAGTATTTTAGGTCTTTTTTGTTTTGTTTGCAAATATAGTATTTTAAATAATACTCCTTTAGTTCTATTTATAGGATAAGAAAAAAAATAAATTTTTTAATACTATTTATAAATTATATTATTAAACTTTTTATATAAATATATAATTTTACCATTAATATTACTACGTTAAATTTAACTTTGTTCCATTAAATCATATCACTATTTACAAGTCACTAATTTCCCACAAATATAATAATAATTGATCAATCAACAAATCCAGTATTGTTTTATCAAAATTTCAAGCAATCAAGGAGAGCAGGTGGAGAAAAATCCAAACGGATGATGAATACACGGAATACACCCTACAGAAGAGACTCGAAGATATGAATGACAACAAATTAGTTCAAAAGTCCCTTTATACAAAGACCATTGAAAACAATAATTCTACATATACATACATATTATATATATATATATATATATATATATTGAGCACAGTTTAAATAGTATGGAACCAAGGGCAAGTGCCTTTGATGGCCCATCCATACGTCCCCACCAGATTAAGAAAAGGTCGCTCAAAAATATTTTCACCATTATGTAATTATGCGTATTGAAGAAACACAATATATAAAGTGCATTAAAAGTCAGAATGAACTTTGAGCTACCATCTCCAAAGTTTCATACACATCAACATAACACCATCACCACCCAGTACTACACAAGTAACTAAAACTTCCTTTGAAGCAAAGATGAAACAGATAGTGTATATATATGTGTATATATTTATATGTAGATATATTGAAATAACAGATTTACAAAAATATCCAGTAACAAAATAATAAAAGAAAGAAAGAAAGAAAGAAGGGGATAGGGCAGAGAGCCTAATAAAAGTCTGGTATTGAAATTGAAATTTCAAGGCTGAGGCGTGTTTGACCCTAAAAATGCTACAAATGACAATTGCCTTTTGCTTTTGTGGGATCAGTTTTAGTGTTCAGCACTGTAGAAAAGGTAGGGGTGTGGACACCCACGGTGTTTGTTGTCTGGGGAGCAAATTTATCCCACCAAATGGTTATCCACCACCCCTTTTGATACTTACTAGTCCTTTTCGCTCACCTCCCTAACCTTCTTCCTCTATTTTCACTTGCAAAAGTAAAAGCTACTGTACTACTTACTTCCTCTCCTTTTTCTGTTCTTTTTTTCTCACTACTACTTTTTTTCCTTCCTAATATATATATCCGTTTATACCTGCAAAAAAGTGGACTTCAATATCAAAAGCTGTCACCATTCAATTCAATATAATGCCAACCATCATAAAACAAAGCAAGCATACAAGACCTAACATTAGGCCATTGATAAATAGTCACAATCAATTCAATATAATATAATCCCATTCATACATTTATGTTCTTTTGTTTGAATGCATGAACATGAGTGAAAAAAATTCAATTCGATGTGATGCATTATCCATCAAGAGCAGGGACAATACAAGAAGACATGAAAGGCGATTCAAAAGCTTGCTAATAGGAACCAGAAGGAAGTCAAGGAGCAGGTGTGGGAATGTGTGGAATATGGGCTCGTGATCAACTTTCTCTTCTTTTTTGACACCTGAGTGACACTTTTCCTTCTCACCTCCTCATTATTACAATAAAAAAAGAAGATCTTCAATCTAATCTTTTTCTCGCTTTTCTCTAAATTTATATATATATATATAATAATAATCATGTCCTGGGCTTTGTGATGCTCGGTTCTACTTTCAATCGTTCACTCGCTAAATTCTAGCTAAAGTTCCCTGTCTGGCACCTTTTTCAGAAATCTACGTGTATATATATATACACTTTATTTACCCAACAAATTATGCAATTAACAAGTTTCTCATATGGGGCACACCAAAAAAGACCAAGGAAACAATATATTTTAAGAGATGCTTACCTTGTTAAATTATGGAGATTCGATTATGGGTGTGTGACTTACGGAAGAAAAAGCATGCGGTCTATAAAGTTCGCAAATTCTTGAAGGTTTCTTTCAAAGAACCTATACGATATATTTGGATGGAGGGAAGGGAGGGTGAAAAAGTGGAGGTAGAATCTTATATTTCTCTCGTTTAGTACGATAAAAATCATTTATACTTCTACTTCCCTGAGTCATTTTAATTCTATAAAAAAAGTTAAGAATTGAGATGATAAAAATAGAAATAAAATTTTTTAGACTATTTTATCTCAGTTATAAAATTCTTAGACAACTTTAACTCTTCACAAGTTATAAAAAAATATTTTAGACCATTTTACTTTAAATTATAAAAAAAATTATATCAATTTCATATTTACTTTCATCTTATCAGATAAATTTTGAGAACATATATTTAACCTAATTCAACTTTTACTTTCACACTCGTTAAAAACCCATCTATCCTACAGAAGTATCCATAAGGATTTGATATTTGTACTGTGTAAGGAAAGAGAGGGATGCAGCCATATCCACAATGAGCTTAGGTGGCAGTGGGAACAAGACTAGAGATGAATGATTTCAGACAAAGTTACAACTGCTATGCAATAGTCAATGGTGTGGATTTAAATTCATTTTTTTATTAATTAAAATGTCGATTTTTATTTATGAATTTGTCTATTTAACAATAACAATTCTCAGTATGACAGAATGGATGAGAATTCTCTTATTTGAACATTATTTTTTAGGACAGTGCCTTGAAAGGTGAGCCAACGGATTATGTGTTAAAATTATGTTGATTATACCGACAAAAATATATTTTCAGGCTTCCCGGGACCAGATATTTACATGATTATCTATTATCTATTTGTCTTATCTATAAATTCTAGATAATTTTACATATGTACAAGCATTCGTAATAAACAGTATTTTAATTTAAAACTTTAATTAGTTAGCTAGTGCCAGACTTCGTTTTTGTCTTTTTTCTTCTATTTTTCTTTTTGTGATCTTATTTCTTTTATTAAATTGCGTTCTAGATCTAGTTATTACAAAGCACCTTTCAGGACACAAATAATGTATGCTTAGGGGATGCCCTCAATAATTCCTACAATAAAATTTTATATATATAATAACTTCTACCTACAGCCCAATCCTTTTCTTCTAAACAAAATTACCAGGATGTCCCTCCCCATGCTAAGAGCGAGTGTCGGTGGGTCGACAAAGCAATTCATCTCTTATGCTATGTTTTCGACATATAGTAACAATAACAACCCTCCTGCTGTTTTGTAAGGTTTATTCTACTGAACAAAGAAGACAAAGACAAGACGGTGCCCTCAAGCACACAGAAAATAACAAAATTAACACCTGTTCCTGATAAAGTTCTTTACTAGTCAATAAATTTTTATTCAGCATTATGAATTTTTAAGGGGCAATCACAGTGGCTAAGGAGACCAATTTTGATGTAGATTGACCAGTTCAACACCCACCCACCAAGTCTCTATGGCTCCTTTTGGAGTAAGGAAATGGAATAATTTTATCTCTTTTAACTTCTTGTATTATATATTACATTTCTATAACAATTATTTCAAAAATTTTAATTATTTTTTATTTCATTACATTATATATGTACCAATCAGCTCAGGTGTGGTATTCTTTCTTTTTTGTTGGGTAAAATAGGTTGGTCACCTTTACCTAAAGGACAGGTAAATGAATAGACAAGCTCGAGGGGCATGAGTTCAGTAGGTCCACACAATTTGCAAGTAACTGATGAAATGGCTGAACCACCTCGTAAAAGTTGACGACATGATGCCTTCGTGCGTAATTTAATTATAATAAGATAATGGGAAACCACAAGGATTTAACTCCTTAGACCTTAGTTATAACGGATTTGGTCCCATGTCATCTAAAAGAACCATAAATTGAAAGCCCATGAAAAGAACGATGAGATTAAAAAGAGGAGCACCAAATACTACTAGAGGGAATGTTTTGTTATGTATTAATGAAAAAGTTCAAGGAAATGTTTGGTGGCGTTTTAAAATTCACAGATCAATTTTGAATTTTTGCAATCGAAACTTGATTTAAAAGGGAATATAATGTAACTGCCCCTGAAATATATTATGCTTTTTGCATTTCAGAAATTGTTGTAAGCAATTCCATTGTTTATTTTTTTAATGTACATATATGAAGACGCCTTTACTGCCCGATCATATCTAATCAAGGGGTCCACTAAACGCTTTATTTGAAAGGATGCATAAAAATGATTGAGATAACCCAAAACAAAACAACAGAGACGGCTTACCTGTTCCCTTACTTAGGTCTCTTTTTGGGTAGCTTGCTTGAAAGCAACAGTGGGAGCTATTCTGCAACTCCTCCTCTGATGCTCCTGCACAAGTTCTCCAGCAAACCAATCAAGCTTCTCAAAGTTACTCTGATCCCCAATCCTCTTCCCCTCAAACAGCACTGATTCTACATTCTTCTGCTTCAACATCTCATCTGCTATCCCTATCAGCATCTTTACATTGCTAGCACTTGAATCCGTATCGACATTGGGTCCACATCGCCCCATACTTGACCCATTTGCCTGTCATTTCACAAGCATTCACAATTAACCCTCAATTCATCTCACATTTACTGCTTCATGTATAGTATCATTTCAAGATTATTTCAAGTCGCCTGCAGCATAATGATATTCCAGAAATATAAATGAGAGGAAAATAATGAGATAATGTTAGCAATGGTCCAGTCTCCACAGGAAAGTAACTAGGGTCAAACACACATTTTAGTTGGGTCCCATTTGACGTGCTTATTATGTGTATTTATGAGTATGGTTAACTTGATGTACCAACAAATTTCTCCTATAGTTCTCTTTCTTTGTTGGGCAGCAAATTTCTCTTATAGTTGGCTCAAAAGTCAAAACCAATTTGAAATAGACTTGCCAGTTTTACCCAGAAAAGTGTAATACCATAAACGGCTCAAATAAGGAGAGGACCTGAACTGGATAAATGAAGCTCAATGCCCTGCATTAAGCAATGCGACAACTTTGTCCTAGAGTGAGAAAATAACCATCCATGTGGCTGTTCAACTCCGCTGGCAGAGACGGCACCCCAAGTGTTCCATCACATAATCAGCTTAACAACAAAGTGAAATTATGGAGAGCCCCGCCTTTTAGCTATTGATCCAGGCACATTAATTCCTAACTCCCAACAAGTCTAAATATAGCTATCTACCTCCATGCCTATCAAGTTGCTGCGTGGAGACAAGGCCAAATATCCCTCCCTCTACACAAACCCCACTCCTTGCTGGTTTGAATTTGACTCAAAATTGAATACTCTTTGACGTTTCTGGGTCTAAATTTAGATGGCTTTTCCTTTATCTGGACAACTTCAAACTCACCCAGTAATTCATTCCATACCATAACTTCAGGGTCAGACTAGTTTCTTGGCTTTGTGTGCGCGCGCGCCTTTTAATAGACATCCCAAACAAGAACAAATTTGACCCATACTCATCACCTGCACCACAGTTCCATAACAAAACAACCCCCCGTTTGATGGGAAACTCAAAAAAACTCCTCAACCCTTGAGCCAACCAAAAGAGCCTTGATTGGTTCCCAATAGAAACAATCCCCAACACCACCCAGACCATCACGAGTCGCCCCTTCGCCAAAAAACTATTAAGAAAATCCGACAACCTCCCTGTTTCTCTGCTACAATCCTAAAAGCACCCCTGTTTCTCTACCACTTTGCAACATTTTTCAGAAGGAACTTATGGTGTAAATCTACAAAATTTGTATATAAATCACTAATTTTAAATCGTTTCCGTCGAGCCTTACATCATGAATGAGTTCAAAATATGTAACGATGATTATAACTGGTGGAATACTGTCTATCATGAAAATATCTAACACCGTCTGATTTTCAAGTATTGGGTGTTTTACAGTCATAGACTAGCTGTTTGCATGGATTGGACCATGTCGAAGAAGCCAGAGCAATGGATAGGTTTGAACCAAATAAAGAGACAGGAGAACAAAACAAAGTAGTTTTCTAATCGAAGCAGAGGATATTTCGGGAACGCATACCTGAATGCGAACGTAATTGGAGGTGCGGCTATGACCAAAGGCTTTGGCCACAGACTGGTCCACCAAATCGGCCGAGCCGTCCCCAGAAATCCGAGCCATGGGTCGAGCCCACTCCTTCGCCTTCCAACGCTTGACCTGGTCATATTCATACCTCGCCTCCAATAGCTGACCCGTTCCCAGCGATAGCACCAACAAATCCTCCACGCCTCGCACGAACGGGAATTCCTGCTTGTTGTGAAGCACGTGCGTTATGGCGGCACTGACCGGGTTGCTCATGGCTAATCCGCCGTCGACGGCCAGGCATCCCGTCTGACCATCCACGGACCGCATCTGAACCGGCTCAAACCGACCCGGTTCGGCCGACGTGGCACGACAGACCTCCCAGAGCCGGAAGTCGAAGCTATCGGTTTCGAGCGCGTCTGCTCGGGAGAACAAAAACGGCGCCGTGCTGGATAGGTCGTAGCAGGGGATGAGGACGGGCTTTAGAGTGTCTTTGAGCGTTAAGCTTTTGCCGTTCACGGCGAATGCTTCCTTCATGGCTTTCTCCAGACCGGCGGTGGCCGAGCCAACGGAACCAGAGGCGGAGCTGCTGGTAAATAATCGAAGAAGGAAGCTGCGGCTGCTCCCGGAGCTGGACCCAGTATGGTAGAACTTTTGGCCGTGATCGGCTAAAAATTGCCATGTGTTTTCGGCTTCGAAAATAGGGCGTCGGTGATCCTTTGTGGCAAAAAGCATCGCCGTGAAAATGCCTCCGACGCCGGCGCCGGCTGCTACGTCAAAGTAATCGGCGATTCTAGCGTCTGGATTTCCTGATTTCTTCTTCAATGCATTTTCCAAATAGGCCAGAGCTTTACCGGGAAGAATCCCTCGCATGCCGCCACCATCTATGCTGAGTATACATATTTTGCCTCTTTGATTCTTGATGGAGGAGACACCGTCAACGGCAGCGGCATTAGGCTGAACTTCAGGTTTTGGTTCAATTGTCGCAGATATTTGCTTCGGAAGCCAGACCTTCTGGTCATCGTAGCCAAAGAGAAACTTGCTTTCAAGGATAGAGAAGATTTCATAGCTAAGCTTATCGGTGTCAATGCTCGGTTCTTGCATTTCCACCGCATTAGAAGCCATTTCCTCCTCCAAAAACACAAAAGAATCCTGTAAAAATTTCTACAATAAGAAACTTTTTCTTATCAGACCCTTGAAATCAAATAGAACCAACAATTTCCCTGCATAGGATTGCGCATGTGGAAGGCGTTGTTGTGTTTAATAGGCCAAGT
This sequence comes from Leucaena leucocephala, assembly GCA_037074615.1. Classification (NCBI taxonomy): domain Eukaryota; kingdom Viridiplantae; phylum Streptophyta; class Magnoliopsida; order Fabales; family Fabaceae; genus Leucaena; species Leucaena leucocephala. The sequence goes on from CM073521.1 coordinate 31,586,434, forward strand.
CTTGGTGTGAAATATTGCATGGAAGGAATTCCAAAGATCACACACCTCCTCGGGAGTGACGCGTATCAAGAATTTCTCAGAGAAAAAAAAAATTCCGTTGGAATGTTGAACTTGAACTTGATTGAACTAGAACTCCTGTGAAACTCGAAATGAAAAACTGGGGATTCGGAATCAGAACATTCCAAAACACATTACCTCATTTGATAACAATGGTCAACCAACCAAGATATACCTTCAAAGTAGTCTCATTTCGCTAGCTTTCATAATCAATTCCTGTTTACAAAACAGCAAAAGGGCCTCCTCCTGTTTGCTGAGGAATATATAATATTTCTCTCTCTCGCAGCTCCCAAACACTCGCTTTCAGCCCAGTTTAGCTGCTGTGGCAATCATTCCATTCTCTTTCTCCACAAGAACAAAAAGAAACAGAGCAAGAAAGGTCAGTCAAAAAACAGAAGGGCCATTTTCTTGCTGCATTCTCTCTCTCTCTCTGTATCTCTTTCTCTGTGTGATATCGTTGGTGGTGCCTGTGCTGCTGATGGGGGGTAGTGTGATTCTTTAGCAGAGCACGCTAAAGCTAAATAGCTGAGAAATAAGAAGGCTCTTCTAAAATGCAGAGAGACACATAAATGTAAAATTAAAAAGAAGAAGATGCAAGGCAAAACTAGGCAACCAACCAGGCAACCAATTAGCACCAAAAACAAAACCAGAAAATGCCAAATCACCAGAGGTGCGCAGAGGCTGAGTCAATCACCAAGCACCTTCTCTCTGTCTCTCTCTATATATATTTATATGTGTGTGTATATAAACCAGTGCCCCACCCAAACCTTTTTTTTTTTTTAATATGAATCAATTTTCCTTGAATATTAATTTTTTATCTCGCTAAAATTCCACCGTTGCAACATTTTGTTGTGTAAAAGATATCTTAAATTTGTTTAACGACACCAACAAATTAACCAACTGTTAATTGTTGTGTAAACTGTCTCCTCACTTTTATAAAAAAATATAAATTTAAATATTAAAAAATATATTTTTAACAAAAGCAAAATACTCAAAATCTTAAAAGAGATTCATCTTAAATTCAAAATATATTGAAAATACTTTAATCAAATTTAAAAAATTTATTTAAAAAATTATATATAACTTATTTTTATCAAGTATAACTATTCTTTAATTGTTTATAATCTATTTAAAATTTTGTGTAAAAAAAATATTTATATATAGAGAAACAAAAGTTACGTTCGTTTTTACTCTTTGATATTTTTAAAAAATAAATTTTAAAATAAATAATTTTTTTAGGAATTTTATCCTCTTTTTTTTTGTAAGATTATTTCTTTTAATATGAATATGACGTAGGAAAGAGATTTATTATTTTCTTTTATACAATCAAAAGGACTGGAAGGATGGGTTAAAGGACTTGAATAAGAAGTCTTTAGGATTAGGGGTGGGAGTGCCTCTTCCTCCTTCCCCAAGTATTTAGATTCATTTTTTTATTAGATTTTTCAAACTAATATTTTAATTCAATGCATATCATAGAGTCATAGACATTATAATTATCAAAAAAAGTTGCCAAGTTGATTTATATAATTATCAAGCACGTTATTTTCTTATTGCAATAATAAAATGCCATGCCATATCCTTATTATCAGGCTCACGCATGTTTTATTGTTAATGACACCGGTAGCATATACTATATCTATCATATGATAACATGAAGGCGAAATTTTAATATAATCTTAAAAGATAAATTATTTAATTAAAAACTTAGTATAAATTTAATGTATTATCATTAAGATAATATTGTATCATAATACAATATATCGGTCTTTTAAAATTATACGAATTTTATTCTATCAAATTTTAAACTATAGATTTTTGCTTATTAAAGACTAAAATAATCTAAATTTTTATTAAATTATAAAAAATAATATTTTATACATAAAAAATTTAAAAATTAAAATATATGGTTTAAAATTTAAATAACTAAAATTAAAATGATGACAAAAATAGAATATAAGATTATATTAATTCTAGTATATATATATATTTATTGTATTTTTATTATTTTTAGTTGAAAGCTACAAATAACAACATTGGGGTCATGTCTTCTAAATAGTGTAAAAAAATCTTGCAGTAAAATGAATTGAATTCCTCTAGCCCGAAGGAAAAAGAAAAGGATTGAATTCCTCATTCATTCTGTTATTAATTTCTGAATCAAAATTCTGATTAATAGAGAATTAAAGTAATGAATAAAAATAATTAAATGAAGATATAAATTAAATATAGAAAAGGAAGGAAGAAAGGAAATTTGTAACTGTAATGAAGCACTATTATGTGTACACACACACACGACATATGGGTGTGGTCTCCTCGTCGACTGGGTGGGTCCCACAGAGAAACGTTTTACAACTTCCCTATCACCAATCGGTCACCGACGATTGTGTCGGGGGAATTTGATCCCACGGCTCATATTGTGCTGAAACTATCCCTCCGTGATCTGCGTTCCAATTCTCCACCAGAAAGCACATAAAATTAAAAAAAAACAAATATCTATTTGAAGATTCAAAAAAATAATAATAATGTAACCTTTAATTTTATATAGTGTTATATTAACATCCAATCTTATTTTTTATATACGTCTAGTCATAATCTTATTTGTGGTATAATTTTATCTATAATTTTTTTAATTTAGTACAATTTTATCCATAATATTTTTAATCTGGTATAATTCTTAGTATTTAAGAAATAAGATTATATGTAAATTATACCAAATTTAAAAAATTATGGGTGAAATTATACTAAATTAAAAAAATTATAAATAAAATTATACCACAAATATAATTATGATACTAGATATATATAAAAAATAAAATTAAAATATTAAATATTATACAACCATTTTACATATCGATAAACATTAGATGCATGGCCAATGAACTTGTAACTGATATTAAAACTTTTTATATTTAAATTATTATTGATTAGATCCCACTTATAATATTAGATCATTATGTTTATCTTTCTAATTAGAGAGAAAACTAGTAAAATTTATTTATCTTGATGGTACAACAGAATATCTAATTTCTAAATTACAATAAATAAAATTGATTTAATTTTATATAGTTATTTATTTTGTGTTAATTTTTTATATAATAAAAAATGTTTTAGTCATATAAAGAATTTAAATTGGTAAATTTAGATATTGTTTGTCACGCGGCGTTGTCATGACGTGTGGGGCCAAACGACGAGGCGGCGAGAGAGAATGGAGAAGCACGCCTGCTGGGGAAGCAAAATAGTTGTGGTTCCGTTGTTATCAGTAGAATGACGAGTTTACCCTTCTGAGGACGATGATGGGGCCCACTCGGATTTGCGGTTTTTTTGTGTCTAAGAATTTGCGGATTGAAGTATCCAGGAATATGGAAATAATTTTTAATTGCTATTTTAAAGAAAATGGGTGTGCGACAGACAGCTTTTGTTCTGTTTTTTTGGCCATTGAACCGTTATGGAAGATATACTTCTTATTATTGTAAATTTTTTTCAGTGGGACCCAAATTAAAACATTATCAAGCCTTACCTACAAGTTATTTATTAAAATTATAAGCTATTAGGTAGCTTCAACCTATAAAAAAAAGAACTACAAGTTGATATACTAAAAAACAAGTGTTAAGAAAGATAAAAATATTTTATATTTTAAATCTAGAAATAAATTATACATTTAATCAAATCAAGAAAAATATTATTAAACCTTAAAATTACATTTAGTCCTTTTAGCTTTGGATTCAACTAAAAAAACTATCATCCTAAACATATGATGTTTTATAATATTTTCATAGGTTATGAAGGTAGGAAAAAAAGACAATAAGATGCCTTTTAAAATTTAAAACAAATAAAAAAGATATTTAAATTTTAAAAATAACAAATTTAACCTTCAGTCCTTTGTAAATTTAAGAAAAAAAAATAAAATTATTTTTTAGTTATTTATTATTCTTGCAATGGATTTGTAACTTGAGCAATAACTTTAACAATTTTCCCTAAAATATTTACAATTCAGTAATTACTTGTAAGTACATTGTTACATAAAGTTATAAACGTCTTAAAAAAAATTGTCAAAACTATTGCTCATATTATAAATCTCACTGTATGAGTTATAAACCCGAAAGCTATTACTTACAAGTACGTTGTTACAGAGAGTTGTTAATGTCTTACAGTGTGTTTGGCTCAACAGAGGGAAGGGAAGGGGAGGGATTTTAATAGAGGGAAAAGGAAGGAAGAGAATAGGAGGGATTTTATTATTACATTGTTTGGATTAACATTAAAAGAGGGGAGGGGAGAAATTTTCATATTACCTTATTTGGTTCAAGAAGGGAGGGGAGAAAAAATATTTTTATATAGACAATTTTATTTATATATTATTTTAATAAAATATAATATAAAAAAATATTAAGATATCAAAAAAATTATAGGTATATTAATATTATAAAATATAAATATTACATCTCCCCTAAAAATTTCCCTAATTTTGGAGGGGAGGGTAAAGTTGAGGGGGGAGGGAAAATTTAAAAACAAAATTCCTCCCCTTCTAAAAGTTTTAAACATCCCAACAAGGGGAGGGAGGCAAAATCCCTCCCCCCCCTCCCCCCCCCCAAATTACCCATACCAAACAATGGGTTAAGAAAAATTGTCAAAATTATTGGTCATGTTATAAATACTATTGTAGGAGCTGTGAACTCAAAAGTTATTACATGCAACTACTCCTACAATAGGATTTACGACTTGAACAATGAGATTTACCACTCATAGTATCAACTGAGTTGCAAATAATTACTTTGGTCATTTATAACTTATGCAATAGAATTTACGACTTGAGCAATGAGATTTATTGCTCTTAGTACCAACTGAATTGTAAGTAATTGCTTTTGTCATTTACAACTCCTACAATAGGATTTATGATTTGAGCAATAATTTTGACAACTTGAGCAATAGGATTTACTAATCATTGTCACCCTAAGCCGTCATCATTCATCTCTTGTTCACTCGTCCTCCACCCCTCTCTTTCGTCGACGGCAAGCACATAAGCAGCAGGAAGAAGAGCCGGCAGAGTAGGATGATGACGGCAGCAAGGCACAGCGGCAGACAAAACAACGAGCCAAATTGAGTGACGAGTTAGAGCGGTGACATCGACGACAAACTAGGAGCCTCGATCTGCGACTAAGACTTCGATAGCAACAAGGGTCCTCGAGTGCAACTACAACCGTAAGGCTAATAGAGGAAATTGACAAGAGAGTGAGCAGAGACAGATTGATGATGATGGCATTGTGGCAGTAGTACATTGTTACAGAGTTATAAATATTTTAGGAGAAGTCGTCAAAACTATTATTCAAGTTACAAACATATTGTAAGAATAGTAAACGATCAAATGACAGTTTTATCTTTTACTCTAAATTTACATAGTACATATTGGATAGAAGATCCAATATGTCATTTTTAAAATTCAAAAAATTTTGTATCCTTTTAAATTTTAAAAGATCTTTTATTATCTTTTTTCTCTTAAAAGTATCTTCCATTGACAACAAATACTAATTTTGCTTGAATTGTAAATGATAGATCGCTTGCAACTAAATTTACTCCATTAGTGAATGACAAATCCATGATATTTTTAGATTATTGTGACATTTGGTATTTAAAGTTTAAAAATTCTAACCATTGAATGAGATATGTATGTTTTATCAATATTATTAAATGAGTATTTATAAATGCTTTTATTATGACGTTGAACAATTTTTATCATAAAATCCAAACATTTAATAAAAATATTAAACGTAAAAAATACATTTGGAAGAATTCTTTTTGCGAATGGCATTCCAAAAGATTATAGCTAAAATATACGTTTAATCCTATCAAATTTTATTTTAGTTCCTTATATTTATAAAGTGTATTTTTAATCCCATAATTTTAATATTATTAGTCTCATTTAACAGAAAATATTGACTTAGCAAATTTAATTATGATTGTACATGATAATATTTTAATCTCTTAATATAATATATTTATATTTTACATCTTGTAAATTAATATTCTTTTAACTAATTTTTTACTTTTTATCTTACATTTTTATTAAAAAAAACTCATGAAAATATCTTGGTTGATTTTATTTTAAATATATTTAATTTAAATAATGTAAAATATAAAAAATATTATATTAACATATTAAAATCTAATAATAATTTATCAACATTTAATTATATAGTCATCATTTAAATTTAAAAATCAACATTTTTTCGTTAAGTCAAACTAATAGCATTAAGATTTTGATACTAAAAGTGCACTTTATAAAGTTAAGAGATCAAAGTAAAATTTGATATAAATTTAAATAATTAAACATGTACTTTAACTAATGATTATTTAACGAAGAATTCAATTTCCTTGATGGTTTTATCATTACTAAGTGGATTAATTTTATTTTTCTCCCACAAGGATTGATTTTTTATTTAGATTATTAATCAAATCAACAGATTACTAAGATTAAAGTTTCATCTAATTTTATGAGTGCCTTGTCTTGGAGCCTAAATCACACCAAGCGTTTTTTAAGGTTTATTTAAGTATGAGATTTTGAGACCATAAATTTATTTACTTAAAAAGAAGCATTGAGATCCCAAAATTTGGGAAAGGAAAGAGGAAAGAATTGAATCATAAATTGAAGCAGGACCATTTGTTTGGCATGTGTGAGTTATATCAAAATTTCAAGACCCTTGGAGGCTCTACCTACCCAGCCTCACTGTAATTAACTAATTATGCTCCCTTTCTCACCCAATATTTTCTCTTGCGAAAAATTCTATATTTATTATTTGTCCTTTACACACACACATTTTTTTTTAATTTTTTTAATAAGACCTATATCCTAAAATTATGCCCTTTACATTTTTTATCTTGTTGGAACTAACAATTGTAAAAGTGATTTGTATCTCAATTGAATTTTGTAAATTAAAATTAGAGTAAAAATAAATTGATGTAATATGATTTATATTTAGATACACTTTTATTAAAAAAATTAATTTGATATGAATTTGACTGAATTATATATTGGAAAGTCAATTTTAGAATGTTTATATATGGAAAAAAAGGCTAAAAAGAAGTTACTCTTTTGGCACTTAATATATGATGTAGTTAGAGAGTTGATATTGGTTTCAATATAAGACATTTTTTATATTTATCAATTTTTCTCAAACTATCCATATGGACACTCCCTCGATAATAATCAAGTAAGGGAATGATAGAAGGAGTTAAAAAAGATTATTAGAGCATTTTAGAAAAAATATACGATATTAACTAATTTAACTAATTTTATTAATCTAATCAAATTAGTTAAATATATCATATATTATAGACAGACGAGTATATTAATTTTAGAGTGACTTTTGAGCAAAATGTTAATTGCCCTCAAAACCATACAAAATAACCCTAAGTCCTTAATAGAAAAGCTAGTTAGAATGTTTGATTTAATCATAAATATAACTACATAAGACCTTAATATATTTTATATATAATATTTATATTTTTTTAAAATAATTTATCTAACTTATAAATTGATATATAATCTAATGTTATATATTAATACTTTGAAGATATCATGTCATATTTGTTATAATTAATTGATTAACTTAATTTTTTTAATCTATTTAAATTAATTAACTAAATTTTATATTAAAAATTAAAGAATATTATTTTAGACCTAAATTCACTTTTTCAATTTTGGCATCCTAGACGCCATGGCACACATCCATTAGTAATCCAAGATTTGATTATCCGGTCATTGTTTGACTAAACAATAAATTAAATTTGACCAAGTTTTACCTGAGGTCATGTGAGAATATTTTGCATTTTTTTTAATTTCATAGAAATAAAAGTTACAAAGTCTACCAACCAATGATAAGGAAGAATAAGTCGACTTTCTACTCTAGGGTGTATGATTGCCCAAAAAAAAAACAAAGAAATGGAGAGTAGTAGCCCATATACTCTTAGAATGTGAAAAAAAGAGATTAAATTTTCAATCAGATCGTGTACATTTTCTTTAAAATAAAATGGGTAATTTCATTAAAGTACGATCAACCATAAAATGAACGTATCCTCATATATCCTTTTATTATTTAAGTATCATTGACAAAAAAACAAAACTTGTGATGATAGATCGAGTCCATACATCATAAATGGGGCATGCTGACAGAGATAAGAGAGAAAGCAATTAATGTATTTCATATATATATATATATATATATATATATATATATAATTAGGAGATGTGCAGTTTCATACATAACTATATTTTCTCATATAGCAATGAAAATCGGAAATAACGTTGAATTAGTTAAAATAATAGTTTAAAGGTCAATAATATAACTGTAGTTAAATTAATATGTTAAGAACAAAGAAGTAAAAAGATAATGAAAATAATATATTTTTTATTTAATTAAGACTAAGTTTGCTTTACAATTGATCTTTTTCAAAGCTTAGAATGTATAATATTTTTATATCTCTTAATAAGTTACTTCTTAAAATTTAAGTCTGTATTCTCTTTTTTATAGAGATGAGGTCATTTATTATCTCAACTAATATTTTATATGACATTGATTAATGAACAAATAATAGCCAACAAAACTATTTGAGGATGAACAAATCCCAAAACTTTTAGGACTACGTAAGGGAGAACCTACGTTAGTCTCCCACTTGGTGAAAAGATAACCTCTACCCACTTAATCCATATATATGCATACCCTTTTATATAAAGCCTGAGACTGATTAATCAATTAACTAATAAAGATAATACCTTATAGTTCTAATATGAGATAAACTCAATCATAATTATAATAATATAATTTAATTAAAATATATAAAAAAATCTATATATGACTTTGAAAATGATAATTTTTAAATTATTAAAAAAGATATTAGTTTATAAGTAAATAGAATATTCATATATAAATCACATATAATCTAACAAAACAGTATTATTAAAGCATAAATATGATATATTGTTATTTTTAATCCAAAAATAATACTCTTTCAGACTAAATAAAATGAGAAAAAAAATATAAAATTTAAAATAATTAACTCGTCAAAAACTCTTGATCGAATTGGCTATGAGACTAACTCATTGATCTAACTAGTTATTGAGTTTAGTTTTAATCCTATGTTCTCTTGTATGTATCACTTTATTTCTATTTACACCCTCTACGTCCGTTTTGTAAATGAATAAGATCATAGGCTGAAAATGTATACATATTTTTTTTCCCACCCAATTTACCGGAATTTTACACCGACTATATCCGGATCTAATCCGCGTCGCGCACCTGGCTTCGGTTAGTAAGTCTCCTAACGGGGATTTTCTACATACGCCAAGACTCGAACTCGAGACCTCGTTTAAGCGATACCGAGTCGCTTACTACTCAGACCAATCCCTATTAGTAAAACGTATACATATTGAATACGAGAAACTACACTTGAAATAGAAGTGTTTAGTGTCCTAATGCATATAAAATCCACGATTATCAAGAGTTGATGATGATGACTTCTTATTAGTATGCATAATGTATTATGGTGATTAATTACCTGAAATTTGAATGGGAACACTTAAATCCACTTCCCACACAAGTCAATAGTGGCAAACAAGTTCCACTAAACAAATGGCTGCCGTAGGTAATCGTCGTCGTCCCCAGCACAATTAGTGTTAGAAAACAGAGATGATTACTTGGATTAAGTGATTAAGAAGGCGTGTTGAAGTGGTTAGAGGAACTAGTCAAAATGATTATGTAGGAAAAATTTGAATGGAGGCAAGTTGTGAATGAGATTGAATAGATTGAAAGATACGTAAGAATGACTAGTCGATGTGGAGTTTTGTTTTGTGCTTGTTAGTTCATGGATTAGCAATTCTATCAAGATATACCTCGTCCATCTTATTATAAATATTAGAGTTAAATATTAATATATAAATATTAAAAAATTAGTTAAGTTAATTATTTATAAAAAAATATGTTAGTTTTTTTAAATTATTTATTCTAATTATTTATATGAGAAATTATTCTTTTTTATATAAAGTCATAATTTATTAAAAAATAAAACGATTACACATATTAAAACCCGTACCTTATAAATAGGGGTGCTCATTTTGTCCCGTCCAGGGTTGTCCCGACCCGGTCCCGGGCAATTCGGGACGAGTCCGTCCCGTCCCGTGAAGGGTCGGGACGGGACGGGTCTCGGTCCGACCCTCGGGATTCCCGTCCCGTCCCGAATATTTTTTTTAAATAAAAAATATTTTAATTTTATTTATATTTTTTAAAAAAATATAAATAAAAAATAATATTAGTTAGATCATATTATTTATTGGATGATTTTATTTTTCTCTTCCTTATATGTATTTGTTTCTTTACAGATGAAACAATAATTTCTGTTGGTGAAGTGAAAAAATTGAAAAAGTAATTATGTTTGTAGTATAATTAATGGTATTTATTATTTTAAGTTGGTAATTATAATAAAGAGAATTTAATTTCTTCTATTATTTTTTGTGTTATAATTATATGTTATTAATAGACAGGTTGTGCATAAAATATCTAATAGTTTAATTTTTTTAAAAAAAAATCGGGACGTCCCGTCCTGTCCCGAACCCGTCCCGTTCGGGACATTTTCGGGACGGGAAGGGACACGGGACGCAAAATGCGTCCTGTGTACTGTTTCGGAACGGGGTTGTCCCGATCCCGTCTTGTCCTGTGAACACCCAAACTTATAAAGAGAAGGTTTTTAGCGACAGAACAAAAAAATCATAGAACAAGAACAACATAAAATTAAACCAACTGAGAAACTAAACAAGGAGTACTGAAAATTTAAAGGAGATGAAAAGGGTAAAGTCCCCATAGGCCCGTAATAGGTATTAGGTGGTTCAAATATCTCTAAACTGGCAAGGGAAAACTCTAAATAAGGAGTTGACAGAGTTATCTATATCTTGAAACAATTAACCAGGGATTGATCTGAGTGATAAGCGGCTTAGTATCACTTAAGTGAAGTCTTAAGTTTGAATTTTGACATATGTAGAAAATTCTCGTTAAAAAATTTACCCACCATAGTCAGGTGCGTAACGCGGGTCGAATCCGAATGTAGTCGAGATAAAATTCTAATAAATTAAATGGACAAAAAAAATCTATATCTTGAACCAAGTAGCAAAAAATAACAGAAGAATCTCTTTAGCAAATGCTGTAGATAGGAAGAATTTAAAAAAATTATACATTTAAATAAATAAAATAGATTAAAATTTTATATTTAAAATAAAAACATATGTTTTTTGGGTGAGTTAGAACAATATGCTCATGGTTTTCCAAACGGAGGAAGTACTTTTCATTTGGATTTGTGTGATTCTTCTTGTCACGTCTTCCATTTCTTTTGGTCCATGCGTGCCTGCAAAAGCAACAAGTTATCAATATTTCTTTGATTTTTCTTAATTCATGATATAATAATAATATATCTACCTTTTTTAAAATTAAAAAAAAAGTCATGTTTGTGATGCAAAATGTGAATTGACTCTTGCGATTCAAAGCTATTCGTAGAGAACAAGATAACATAGATCAAGTCCCAAGATGAACATGATGTCTTTTTCTTTATTAAATTATTTAAACAAGATTGTATGAAGAATAATATAAACAAGTTTTTTACGGAAAAAAAATTAAAAGAGCCGTGGAGAGTCATTAAAAGACGTAATAATGGTTAGAGGAATGATGGATAAAGGTGTTAAGACATTCTGTACTCTTTATATCTTTAATATAAAAAAATTATATAATTAATTTAAATAAATTAAAAATTTTAATTATATTAATTATTTATAATAAATATAATTTAATTTGTAATGATAAAAAAGTAATTAAATTATTTATATTTATAAAATATGTGTGTTGAATTTTTTTTAAAATATTTTTTTAATTATTATTTATATTAGAATTACTATTTGATATAAACATCTTTGCTATGCTTAACAGCGATAATTTAAAAAAAATTATAAATTTAAAAAATAAAATAAATTAAAATTTTAAAATAAAATTTTAACTAATTTTTATATTTAAAATTAGAAAAAATAAATCGTTATCTTAAACTAATAAATGGATCAAAAGGAGAAGTGAGTTCATGCCGCATCACAAAAACATATGCATAGGAAAATATGAAAACGAGATTCCCAAACATTTACTTTGTATCAGTAGTACTATTACTGAATGTCAAGGCTGATCCAAACTTAGATTAACGGTGTGTTTGGAGTTTGGATATCTTTCAAATTATAGTTTTAGAAATTTTTTTTGGGCAAAATTTTAATTTAAAATTTTTTTAAAACAAATAGCTATATTTGTCTATAAATATTTTTGGGCAAAACTATGATTTTGAATAAGCTATTAAAATCAGCTTTTTTAACAGTAAAAGAGTTTATGGACTATCCAATTACTATCTTACTCTTACTTTTTCTTACACATTCTCTCCTCTCTTATCTCTACCCCTCTCCCCTCTCCTTTCTCTTCTTTTATTTCTATTTTTTACCCTCTCTCCTCTCTCCTCTCTCCTCTCTCTTATTTTTTCTCTACCTCTCTCATCTCTCTTACTTTAAATCAAATCATACCCTTTTTGGTAATTTACCAATATAAAAAGTCATTCTAAAAATAACTATCCAAACACTAATTTATCCAAAATCACTTTTTTCCCATAAACTTTTCTCTGAAAACCCTTTTCTATAAGTTATCTATAAACTCTTTTTTTTTATAAGTCATTTTTTAAAATCTATCACGTAATAGCTCAAAAGGATTATTATTTTTTTTTCCATTTGGATGAGTTTCATAGCCAACTACGGCTTGAGACCTAACCTATTAAAATAATTAATTTAAACAAATTAAAATATTAATTATATTAATTATTTATAATAAATATAATTTAATTTGTAATAATTAAATTAGTTATATTTGTAAAATATGCATGTTAATTTTTTTTAAAATATCTTTTTAATTATTATTTATATTAGAATTATTATTTGATAGAAATATCCTTACTGCATTCAACGGTGATAGCTTTGGAAGGAAAAGTTATAAATTTAAAAAATAAAATGGGATTAAAGTTTTATATTAAATTTTAAAATAAAATTTTAATTAATTTTTATATTTAAGATTAAAAAAAATAACTCGTGATCTTAAACTCAAAGGATAAGCGAGTTCGTGCCGCATCACAAAAACATATGCGTAGCAAAATATGAAAAAGAGATTCCCAAACATTGACTTTGTATAAGTAGTAGTATTACTGAATGTCAAGGCTGATCCACCTTAGATTAAAGGCTCAAAAGGATTTTTTTTTTTTTTCATTTGGATGAGTTTCATAGCCAACTACGGCTTGAGACCTAACCTATGTTAGAATGAAAAGCCACTTCAGCCTACTTTTATAGCCAATCGCCATTTAAGGCTTTTATATTAAAACATAAATCATATCACAATAAATAATTTTTACCTTAATTTCAATTTATAAGCTATAATTTACGAAAATTATTTTACAAACATTAATCCAAACCCACACTAATTTGTATTGTTTCATATTGTAATTGGGGTTAAATTAAAATGAACATTGGTGGTCAAAATAAAAAACAAATGCAAAGAGGAGCAATGAGTCGAGGACTACAAATGGTATTCCTTAATTAATAGCTTATAAATTAATTTTCTCAAAGCATTAAGGGACTCGGCTATTTATCAGTTCTGTTAAATATGTTACCTTATTTTTTTATACAAAAAATTTTTAAGTGGGTTATTTTATTGCTCAAGATCTTTTGGAGACTACACCGATGTCATTTATTAGTAATTGGGCTTAGCCTCAAAAAGTTTAATCTTGGTGATGATGGGCCCAAAAGCTCACAATGGAGGATATAATTTGCTGATGATAAGCCCAATGTTAGTTTAGCCCAAATATGTAGTTGTGAGGGTTTGACCCACTTGAAAAGGGCTTCTTTGCCCAAATCCACTTGACTCTTTTAGGATCCATTTCCCATTTGCAACTTTTATCGTATGTTTGGTAGGATAATTTTTTTTTTACAAAAATAAAAATAGAATTAGGTTAAAAATAAGTTTTAAAAGTTTATTTATTTGATAGGATAAAAATGAGTATAGAATTGATGTATATTTTTTTTATAATTTGGGATAAAATAGTCTAAAATAGTTTTTTGTAACTTAGAAAGGGTTAAAGTTGTTTAAAAATTTTATAATTTAGAGTAAAATGGTCTAAAATATTTTACTTCCACTTCTATCATCTCATTTTCTAATTTTTTTATGGAACTGAAATAACCCAAAATATTAGAAGTAGAAGTGAAAGTGATTTCCTTTAGACAAAACAAAGTTCCACTTCCCTTATACCAAATATGCCCTTATAGAATTTTATTTTCATGGAAATAGATGTATAATAGCAACGTGAGTAAAATTTAGGGGAAGATGACAATCTTTTACATCATAACAAACCAATATTTGAATCCTCGTTTAAAAAATTATCTATATTTAATACATGACAGTATTTCTTCATCATTATATTCACACATTAACATAAACAAATATAGGAGCAACTTAAAGATCTTTTTTAACAAGGGAAGCTTATAGAATTTCTTTCTTTCTTTTTGTTGTAGAGTTAAAACGATATCTTACCGTCGATAGTTAAAGATTAGTCTTTTCAAGGTATAAAAATAACTAAAGTTAGTTTTGTCTCTTCTTAATAAAATATTTTTTTTGTACATAAGACTTCATTCAAACTCAAAATATTATATTTAAAAAATTTAATATCTATCGTTAAGACAAGTATAATTTCATATAAAGGGGGAAAACTCGTATTGGCATCATACCATTTTTTTGTTGGGCCATGTATCATCCAAAGTCACACACTAAAAAATATGTAGCCTCAAATTCAGCAAAAATAAAATATAATATAATATAATATAATAAGAAGAAGAAGAAGAGAATAAAGAGAATTACTGTAGGTCCTTAAAATTTTCAAATAATAAAGACGTTATAGAGGACTTGATAGATTCTATAAGTGAAATTACCAAGGTACCCTCAGATTAAAAAAACAAAAAGTGAAGGAGAAAAGCCACTTTACCTTCCACATGTCGGTGTCCCTTCTCCCTCTCTCACCCCTCCTCTGCAAGCCTTCCCTCTTGTCACCACCATCACCGGCATCGTTGTTCTTTCCTCCCCTCCTTATTCATCTTCGCCAATCACCGCCATCGAACTACACTAATGCCGTCTCATTTTCCTCCAATACCCACCAAATCTACATAATCTTTCTGACTCCAACCAAGAATTCTTCTTCCACGCTGAAAGATCCAGTTTCTACACTGACCCTCGTCTCCCACTCCGCCACTGTTCAAATTCCTAGTTCCTTTCGGAGCTATGCTGCTGCAAAATCAGAATTCTAAGCTTCAACCGGTGAAGAAAAGCTTAAAAGTTGAACATAGCTTGATGGATCTGCTTTCACGGGTTTATTTGGGGGAAATATTCTGATACATGAGGCTGTACACAGCCCCTCTGAATTTAATTTTTTTCTTCTATTTAAAAAGTACAATTCAAAGCCTTCTCCTCCTCCTCCTCCTTCTTTCCTTTTTAAGGATTTGATTCATTAGAGAAGCACACTTTTTTTTTTTGACAATGAATGAATATATAGAATATGGTGATCGCCAGGCGGAGAAGATTCCACCTTTGAATTTGGCTTTGCCTTCTTAGTCATTCTCAACTCAAAAGAAGATACCATTGATAGACAATAATATGGTGAGGAGGGAGTAAGGCCTTGCAACATGACCACTTCTTAAATCTAAACCTATTCTTCGGTTTTTCCTTCTCTTATTTTTTGTTATTGCTTTAGTTTTTTTCCTTAACCTGATTCATTTTTCATTTGATGAGTTCCTACAATTCCTCCTCCTACCAGTAGCTACTTCCCTTGTTTATGCTATCACAACCAGAAGAAGCGAAAGTCATTGTTCAGGAAGGAGGCTTTTGGTAGAAAGACGACGAAGAAATGGGGTTATCATCAATTGGTTGAAAATCGAAGTGAAGAAGATGACGACAAGAAGAAGAAGAAGGGTAGCGTTAGTGGAGCTATCGCCCTTGTCATCGGGACCAGTATCGGTACTGGAATTGTCGCACTTACCCAGCTGTACACACTTCTTTTTCGTACTTCACTTGAGCTACAAAAGAACAATCATTTGTCCCTAAAGCTTTTAAGAAAACACACACACCCCAAAATCAACCATAGACACTTCTTTTTCCAGTAAAATTTACTTTTATTATTAATTTGACCTTTTTTATTTTTTTAGACTATGTCTGCTAAAGATTTTCTTTTTGCCCTTCTGATATCAGTTGTCGAATGTTGGGGTGTTTGATGTATAATAAAAGCAGGGATTGGTTCCAAGTTCAGTATCAGTAATAGTATGTTGGGCTTTTCTCCTCATTGAAGCACTTTTACTTGTTGAAATCAATGTGGCTCTTCTGAGGAAGAGGAAGAAGAGGAAGAGAGATGGTGAATTGGAGGTCATTTCTATTAGAACAATGGCCCAAGAAACACTTGGGGAATGGGGTGGCATTTTGGCCTCTATCACTTATGTCTTATTGGGATATAGTTGCATGGCTGCTTACTGTTCCAAATCTGGAGATCTCCTTTTTCAATGGATCAATCTTCCAACACCAGTCTCTGGCTGTCTATTTACTGCTCTTTTGGCAATGCTTATATCCACTGGGGGAACCCAAGCTACTGATCTAGTTAACCAATAGCTTACAGCTTCCATGATTGGTAAATTCATAATATAACTGTTTATGCAATATGAGAAGATATATAGTAATATTTCCTCACCCTTAGATTATCATTTTTGTCTATTGATATTCATTTGTCAGATAAAGTAACATCTCAAGCTAAAAGTGAAAATTCATGGGTAAAAAAACTCAACATCTGGAAATAGCTTTGTATGTCGAAAGAGAATTTGGGTGCTGTCAAGTGCAAGTGCAGCACATTTATCATGAGGGTAATATCTGTGCAGATTGGCTTGACAATTATGATCCTGTACAGGATTTTGGAGTAGTCAGGTTTAGGGATCCTCCTCGGGGTCTCAAAGAACCAACACCTTAAGAAGTTGAATTCCAACACCAACACCTTAGGACGACATTGTTTAAAAAAAAATTCTAAGCTACTACTGGGAAGAAACTTACGGGTAAAATTGTTTTTTTAACCCAAAAAAAATTTGGGATTTTTCCAGAGTTGCTCCCGCCAGGAACAGGGATAGTAATCAATCAAGCGAAAATATCTGAGCATTTCTTAACTTCACTCCGATAATGCAGGTGCATCTATTTAGGTTGGGTTCAGAAATTGTCTACAGATGACATGGCACCTTGCTATTGGCTTTTTTATTTAAGTTCCCAACTCTCTACCTATATTATTAATATTAATGAGCACGCGCGAAGTTAATCGCTCCCCTCAACGGCGGCGCGTTGTTTAGCTTTCCCATCGGATGCGCGGCTGCGAAGCCACTCTACCATGTCTCCAAATACTAATTCCCCGTTTTCATTGGGCTCACCTGTCAACTGATGCCACATCCCCTCGTATATCTTCAACGTCTTATCCTTACTGGCGGCGCGTGCGTACAACTCCTTCACACAAGCCGGGTCGCAAACTACATCATCGCCGCCGTGCACAATCAGGGACGGTACCTCCACCTCTTCGTACCTTCCCCGCAACTCTCCGCAAATCCTCAGTAACTCAAGAGTCAGTGATGAACTCGGAGCCGTGACTCTCCAAATGAAGAGTTTGAGGCCTCGAGAGTCACTGATGAACTCGGAACCGTGACTCACCGAGTGACAAGCGTAGAATTCGTCGGCAGAGAGCCGAATGGACTCTTGTCGTTGGCCTCCGCCAGTGGGGCACCATTGTCGCTATCATAAATAAAAACTAATGTATCATGCATTTATTGAAAACCAAAGCCCATACTGATAGAGCAAGCATTGATAACAGGCCAATAGTTGAGAGCTAAGATGAGTCAGCATATATAGTAAGGCCTAAGAATATGGGTTTAATTCTAATTATTATTATAATAATTATTTTAGTAGATGTCGGAAATTTTTTATAAATATTTTTTGAGTTAGGAGGGTGTGCCTAATCTTTATGAAGGTGAAATTATCTAAATTTTAGAAGGGTCAATAATTGAGAGAAAGTGTCAACCATGTTTACAGCTTCATTTTTAATGATTTTATCCGGGCCCCAACTCTATCCAACCCAAAATACGTCACTTTTCATCGTTAAAAGAATTTGTATTCTCTAACAACAATGATTAAATTTAATAAAAAAATTAATCTAATATGATAAATTAAAATTTAATTTTTTATTAAAAAAAATATCCATATTTAATATATAAAATATTTTAAGTATGATTATCTCTAATAATGCATATAACTCTCAAATAGAAAACCACAAAGAATATATATTCATAAGAAATCTTGTTCCTCTACCCCCCAACACCCCCTACCAAAAAAAAAAACTCACAAGTTATAGAGATAGAATCAATGAAATCGAAATCCTCACGCTTCCTGAGAGTTAGTCCGAGTGATAAACGGCTCAGTATTGCTTAAATGAGGTCTCGAGTTCAAGCCTTAGCGTATACAGAAAATTCTTATTAAAAGACTCACCCACCATAGTCAAGTGCACGACGCGGGTCGAATCCGGATGTAGTCGGCTACCCGTTAATTTATTATAATCTCAACATTATCTCAATTGATGAGATAGAATATACAATTTGAATTTAAATTCAACTAAATCTCTACCGTATATTCACCACATCAATGCTCCTTCTTCCTTGGCAAGCCTGCAGATATCAACCTAGCAAGACCAATTCACTAGGAATAATGTTGGAACAGAATAACTATTGCAGCATTTTGGAAGTAAAATTTCAAACTCAAAACAGCTGAATATATGCATACAGGTAAAGAAGATTAATCAAACGAAGTATATATAACTGTAATTACAAAAGAGAAGAAAACGACAAGAGAAGCCAGAGATGCAAATGGAAGAGAAAAATAACGAGGTAGCTCAGTGGCATGAATGAAGGACGAGAATCAGAATGGGAGGAAGTTTGGGATGTCAGGGTGGATGAAGGCATAACCGAGAGGAGGATGAAGAAGAGGATTTGGAGGAGACATATCGTCGAATACTTGATGGGCGTCATAGTTGGGTTTGTTTGGATTAGCTTTTAGAGAATAGATTATAAGAAGAATAGATTTTAGAGAATAGATTTTAAAAATAGAGATGCTTAGAAGATTAGTAACATAATCACCTTTTTATATTGGTAAATTATCAAAAAGGGTATGATTTGATTAAAAGTAAGAGAGAGGAGTGAAGAAAGAGGAGAGAGGAGAGAGGGTGTAAGAAAAAGTAGGGATAAGATAGTGATTGGATAGTCTATAAGCCCTTTTACTGTTCTAAAAGCTATTCTGACTAGTTTATCTGAAACCATAATTTTATAGGATAAAACTATAGTTTGGGATCAGAAATATTTTTTCAGGCAAAGTGACTGTTTGGCATAAAAATTATATAACCATGGTTTGAGAAAAAAATCTATTCCGTAACCCACATGCCAAACACTCAATAAGGAGATGATGGTGAACAAGCAAGCATGTGCTGATTGGGGCCATTATCTCTCAACAATATCTCACTCTCAAGCTCATGCTGTCTACTAAGACAAGCACTAGATATTTTTTCTTCTCAACATTACGTGGTGTTGTGATATTTTGAACAATAAAATATTGAAGAGAATAAGATTGGGAAATTAACAAACATATAACCAATAATAAAAGAATAAGAAGCTGGATGACTTGTTAACCTAGATTAAGGATGTCTCCATGTTAATTAAATTTAAAAATATGACCAAGGGACATGGTAGGAATAGGAATAAATATATTATTTATTACAATTGGACAAAGGCTCATAAAAACTCAGTTTAGAAAATAAAACTAAAATGAGCTTTCTATATTTATACAGAGTTTAAGATCCATCATAATGTCAATAATCTTATAATATAATAGTATGAAAGCTTACTTGAATGTTCCTTCTGACTTGTACTCTCAACCGTTGGTGACTTGTACTCTTCTAATTAAAAAAACAGTCATCCTATTCCTAATGTATAAATATTAGATTTTTTTCTCATATATTTTATTTTTTATATTAATTTATAATGATAGCAATTGACAAGCCTTTCGATCCGGCCCAATTTATTATATAGGGATAGAATTTTGAAAAAGGGCTTATAGAAAAAAAGGGTTTATGGACAATTTATGGAAAAGGACTTTTGGAGAAGAGTTTATGGAAAAAAAGTGGTTTTGAGTAAATAGGTGTTTGGATAGTTATTTTTAGAATGACTTTTTATGGTGGTAAATTACCAAAAAGGGTATGATTTGATTTAAAGTAAGAGAGAGGAGGGAGTTAGAGAAAAGAGAAGAGAGAGGAGAGAGAGAAGAGAGGAGAAAGGAGAGAGGGTGTAAGAAAAAGTAGGAGAGAGGAGAGAGGGTGTAAGAAAAAGTAGGGGTAAGATAGTAATTGGATAGTCCATAAGTGCTTTTACTGTTGAAAAAGCTATTTTAAATAGTTTATTCAAAACCATGGTTTTGTCTAAAAGCACTTATGGACAAATAAGCTTGTTTGTTTTAAAATTTCCCCAAACCGAGGTTTGGGCCAAAAGCCCTTTTAAAATCGCGGTTTGGTAACTTACCAAACAGGCCCATACATGCATCATTGAACAAATATGATCTCCAAAAATTACCCATCCATTCTCATTAGTAGTAGGTTCAACTAGCGAAAAAATAAGATATACGATTATTTGAAGCGTATTCGATCTTTGAAGACTTCGCCCTGTCCAATATTAATATCTAAATTTATATCTGAGGGTAATAGACAGCTTGCCTTACCCAATATTAATATCGCCTAAGAAAAAATAAGACTTCGCCCTATTCTTAGATCATGGGTGAATCCAACCCCTTTCTAAAAATTTTTATATAAAAAATAATATCTCCAAATTCCAAAATCCTACAATTTAACTAAATTACAACTCCTGAGGCAGTTTTCTTTCTTTCTTTCTTTCTTTTTTTTGCACTAAACCCAAATATTTAAATCAAGGTTAAACCTATAACAACTCTTTATATTTTTAATAAATTTTAATTTTAATATTTATGTTTTTAACAAGTTTTAGTTTTAGTCCCAACTCATAAGCTATACCAACCTTAATCAACAGTACAAATCAGCTTATTTGATCGTGTTAATATCATATCAGCGAAGTTGGCACCACTAAGTTCATATATAAGTCTTTATGAAAAACAACAAAAAGAAAGTATCGAAATTAAAACTAAAAGTCTTTAAAAATATAAGGACCTAGAGGAGGTTTAATACTTAAATTAACAAAAGAAATACATGGGGCGAAATTCTCCAGAGAGAGAGAGAGAGAGAGCAAAAGCATTAAGAAAAAAAAAAACTTAGAACTACAATAATATCTAAAAGTAATACAAAAGGAAGTGAACAAGAGAAGATGGAATAACAGAAAACAAACCAAGATACTTGTCGCTTAACAGAAGTCTAAGTTGAGCCTTAACGAACAAGAAGCTGTCAAGCTTGTAATGCATCATAATGTACAAGATGGTGATCGATAACCAAAGTGAACCAGTTTTGGTCAAATGGTTTGAGGCATGTGAAGCTGATGCGGGCTGTGATTGATGATGAAGGGAATCAGAGAGCTATGAAGCTGATATATATATATATATATATATATATATATATATATATATCTGATCTGCACAGTGAATTAAGGGCAATCAACAATGGAGGATTCTGGCAAATTCTGGAGATGATAGAATCAGATAAAGGTTTGAAGATCTGGCTGCATCAAGCCATAATCAGTTGTATAAAACAAGCTTCGACGATTAATATCGTCGGAGACATAGTGGGCTTCCCAGAAAGTGTTGGAGATCAAGCACAAGAAGATGAACAAGTATGTGGTGATTGGTGCCATTCTCTCTCTTAATTAAATCTCATCCCACTTTCACATCCAAGCTCTCAATATATATATATATATATAATTGTTGCACCCTTCTTTAAACAATCACAAATGGTTGGGCAAAAAAGTAAGGAAATGATGACTTGCACTCCCCCACAACTTTTATTAAGGGTTATCGTGAAATTTTACCTTTAAAATTAGTATCCATCCTAATTATAATAGTTAATTATTTTTTTATAAAAATTAAATAAATTAATTAATTATAATTAATATAAGAGTTAGTTAAATAATTTAGATAGATTGAGAGTATATAATATGAATTTATCTTGATAATTTAGATTTGATTATAATTAATTTATTTATTTAGTTTTATTAATCTGTCTAAAAAAATTAATTAACTCTTATATTAAGAACTGAAAGGAGTACCACGTAAGAGTAATATTGTTTTGAAAGTTTTTTTTAGTTGAATGTCACCCCAAAAATATTAAAAATATAGTAATATCACATATGGCTTTTAAAAATATTAATAATTAATATTAATTTTTTTAATAGTTAGAGCCGCTTTGCTCTTCTTTTTAATATTTATGAGATAATATTGAATAAAAAAAATTTACAGGACAATATTACTTATACGCGATAACTTGTAGGATAAAATTAAACTTTAATTTTTTTATTAATTATAGTTTTAAGCAAATTATGGGATCCATTTTTTCTCTCTGTTAACTTCTTGATACTTCTAATTAACTCCATGCTGATCCACACGCTAAAATACAAAACCCATCGATTGTGACTTTAGCCAAAAGCAATAATTGATGTGGTCACTATTTGCCACTAATCATGAGTAATTGATAAAACGATAAAGGGAAAAGTTTAAGAAGATGCAATAAGCTTGTGTGTTTGCCTGTATCAAACAAGAGGAGTTTCCTGAGAAGTTGCAATGTGTGTAAATAAGATGGTGGCGCAAACACGTGATTTTGGCCCCGTTTGATTTAGTTTGTCGATGAGAGTTAAAAAAGTATTTAAAAGTAATTTTAGAGAACAGTTTCAAAAAAAAAATTAAAAACAAAATAATTATAAAAAAATAAGTATTTAGATAGTGATTATCAGAATAATTTTTTTATAGATAAATTATCAGAAAGGGTATAGGGTAAAATGATAAGAAAAAAAGACAGGGTAAAATAGTTATTATACAGTCCAAAAATATTTTTGTTATCCAGAAGTTATTCCTATAAATTTATCTAAAATTATAGTTTAGTTTAGAAGCTCTTTTTGGATATTTGATAATTATTTGTTTAATTTTTATATAAATTACAGTTTATGTTACAAATATTTTTAAAATTATGGTTTGTTTTGAAACCAAATAGGTACTTTTGGACAATAACGAGAATGTGTGTATTTGGATAAAATTTTAAAAACGGGTTTATAAAAAAAATGGACTTTTAAACAGCTTATGGAAAAAGGTTTTTAAAAAAGAGATTATAGAAAAAAAGTAGTTTTAGATAAATGAGTGTTTGGATAGTTGTTATAAAAAGGGATTTTGTAATTGAAAAATTACTAAAAATGATATGTATGAGAAAGGAGAGAGGAGAGAGAGTGGAAAAAATAAATGAGAGATAAGAGATAGTGGAAAAGATAGATGATAGAGGAAAGAGGGGAGAGAATGTAAGAAAAAGTAAGGGTAAAATAGTAATTGAGTAGTTGAAAAATATTTTACTGTTCCAAAAATTACTTTAATCAGCTTATCTGAAACCATCGTTTTAAATCATGGTTTAGTTCAAAAATTTGTTTGAATAAATATGACTATTTATTTAAAAAAAAATGAATAACGAGAATATGTCCAAAGGAATTGAAAAATCAACGAAATGATGCTTCCGTCCTTAATGAGGAGGAGTGCAAGTCTCGTACTTCTTGCTTGTTAAAGTGGCAACCATTACGATGAAATCACATCCCACAAAGAGAAGCAACTCCACTATTTGGTATTCATTGTCAAACAAAAAACAAGCATCCATTTTTTGTTGTTGATAAGATCAGTAAAAAAAAATTATTTAAAAATTTTATTACAGTTCGAATATTAATATTCTTAATATATGAATTTTTTAAAGTATATGTATTTTTTATATATAAAAAATCATTTTGACAAATAAAATTTTTAAGTCATAAATTTTCACCTATTTTTCTTTTTTTTTCGTGAAAAAAACTTTAGCTAACATAACCATTGAAAACTCATTTAGATAAAAATAAAAGTAATATTTAAAGAGTATTTATAAAAATATTTATAATATATTTATATTAATAATAAAATTTAAATATATGTTCTTATAAAATATAAGTTGTATTATTATTAACTAAATAAATTTTTGGTTACTCATAATTTTACTAGCTTTGATTGGCTAACCCTATCAAGGATAGATCGGTGTAATAGTCTTGTAGAGATTAAAATTTGATAAATAATTTAGTATTGCATCTCAACTTCATAGGTGAATTTATTTAATTTAAGGTTATGATTAACAAATTCTATAAAATAAGAACAAGACGAAAATAATGAGATGAGATTCCATCATCATATATAAGTTTGATCTATCAATTCTTTAGTACAATAAAATATTACTAATAATAATCTTCTCTTTGGTATTTATTGCCTAACAGACGAACAAAAACTGCCAATTTTTTATGAATTAAAAAAACGGCAATTTTAGTTTCAAGGACTCATTAATATCCAAACAAGTTATAGGATTGGAAGAATACTCATAAAAATATTTATAGATTATTTAGTAATGACTTTCTTATATTTATAGTGAAATTCAAATATACATATTTTTATAAGGCATGAGTCATGTTGTTACTTATCTGAACTAATTTTTGGTTAACAATAGCTTTATCAATTCCCATGCACTCATCCAATATGGATTGTGGCAGGGATTAAAGTTTAGTTTAAGTATTTTGGTATTGAATCTAAACTTCATATGTGAGTATAGTTTGTTTTTATATAGTTATCTGATTATGTTATATTTAAATATTATTAAATCTAATTAAAAATAACTCTATTATATACGTTGTTTGTATTAACATAAATTTAAGCTCGATATCTTTTATTTAATTGGTTAAAGCCTGTTATACTTGGACCAACGCTTAGTTCATATGTGAGTATAGTTAGTTTATAGTTATTATAAAAAGATTGTTTAAAATAGCAACAAAAAAAATAATGAAATGGAATTATCAAGATTTGGTATATAAGTGTTTGTTTTAAATTTATTTATAAATAGAAATATTTTTAATAATCTTGTTTCTTTTATGTACTTAATGCAAATAAGATTAATAATAAATTGATAAAGATATAATCTACATACGTTTGAAGGGATTGAATTGGGAATATAAAGATAATTTTTGAGGAAGTTTTAAAAAAATTAAATGAGATTCAGTTACAAAAGAACAAATAAGATTTTATTAGTAAGTTATTAGTTAAGGTAGCAAGCGATTTTATTTTCATAAGAAAAAAATATAAATTAAATTCTTAAAAATATATTTAGGAGAAGATATAAAAAAAATTATATTCTAAATCTTAAAAAGTAAGGATACCTTTACTTTCGTGCTATTCCCGCCATGATTTTACCCAAAACTCTGTAGTAGAGCTTCTTTTCAGAGAAGAGAACTTTCTTCACGGCAACTTCAAAGTGTTGGATCCAGAGGCTTATTGCCCTTTCTAAGGTCTCCCATTCCATTTCATCGATTCCTTCTGGTGTATATGTTCTCAAGTAATCTGGGTTTAGCCTCATTAATTAACTGAAATACCTTGTCACCAAGAATTACAGAGAAGTCATGGAAAAGGATTTGGGGCAATTCCATGGGCCATGCATGAAGCTTAGACGGTGGAGAGAGGAGAGAGAACGGGCATTTTAATCTTTTTATCCAGAACTTCAAAATGACATAATGGGTCTGGTCCTCCATGGCATATGTAAATGTTAGAATTCTAATTTAAGTTTTCCTATTTTTTGGTTTTGCAAGAATAAATAAGATTTTATTCAGTTTTACATAGTTAGGTTTCAAAGAGGCCCATCTTTGTGAAATGGAATTAAGTACCTCATGGACTTATTCAAATAAGCCCATTTATAAACTCAGAAATGTAAACCAATCTGCAGTGACTTTTTTAAATTTCCAGCCCACGTATATGGGATTGGTTATTAATTTATTAGCAAATTGTAACTCCAAATTCCGTACTTTTTAATATGGTGTGAGCCCAACAATTAAATTGACAAAAGACTAATAGTATGTTTAGTAAGATGGAAGAATTTTTTTGATGGAAGTGAAAGTGGAAGTGAAAATTGAATTAGGTTAGGAATGATCTTTAAAAATTTATTTGGTACGATGGAAATGAGTATAGAATTAATGTATATTTTTTTATAACTTGGAGTAAAATAGTCTAAAATATTTTTTTATAACTCGAGAAGGGTTAAAGTTGTTTAACAATTTTATAACTTAGGGTAAAATTGTCCAAATATTTTACTTCCACTTCTATTATCTTATTTCCCAGTTTTTCTAATGGAATTAAAATGGCTCAAAATGTTGTAAGTGGAAGTGCTTCCACTTCAACTTCCTTTGTACCAAACATGCCCTAAGGATATTAGGGGGATAATCAATTGTTTTCATCTTACCAATAACAGTTGGCACAGATAGTAAGCAACGGGTTTATATCTTACAAGGACGCTAGTTCGATTCCCACTATCATTGTTAAGGCTCTTTTGGTAGGCGATCTCATAAGTCTCTTATAAAAACTCTCTGAATCATAAGGCTGTGCTTTGACCTTGGTGGAGACCGGTGCCAAACTCACATAAACTTTTTTTTAACAAAAAACTGTTTTCATCTTATCCCTCTACCATAATTACTAAATAGTACTCGTACTAAAAAAAATACTAATTACTTTTTGTATTTTACAAGATGATTTATAAATAGAAATATATACCGCCTTTAGAAAATACACAAAAATATAATAATTAGATAACTTATTTATAAAGATTAAAAAAATTAGTCGAATTAGTTAATTATAAAGGATGTGAATTAATTGTCCTAAAACATCTTATTTTATTATCTATATTAGAATTTTTTCCTATTTACGAAAATTCCATTTAATATGAGCAAACAATAAAAATAGTTTAGTATAAAATTATAAATTTAGAAGACAAAATGAACTAAAATTTTATATCTATAACTAAAATAAATCTTTAAATTAATTATTACATTTAAGATTGAAGTGAATAATTTATAAATACAAATAGAGATACTAAATGGAAAAAAGAGATCATAACTGTAATAACAAAATGTGTGCTTCATGTGTGCTACATATTTCCACTTATAATTTATTTTTTCTTAATTCTCTAATACATTATATACATTTAGTATTATAAATGTGAGACCAATAGTTTTAGTTAAAAATGCTTTGGCCAATACGAGATATTGGGTTCAAATCTAAGTGAATGTAGAAATTATCTTAAAAAGAATTACTTTTAATTAGGCATGATAATATTCAAAATCTGACAATCAAATAGTTATATCAAAAAATAAAAGTATTGACTATGAGACTTAACACATTTGACACTTAGTTAAATTTATTAAATATCTAGTTAGTGGTTCGATCTATGATAGTATGTATAGAAAGCGCCTCATGGCCTATACTAAAATTCTTTCAAAAAAATCTACTATAAGAAGAAATTAGTTGTAGATATTCTAGGTTTGCCTAGAAAATAAAAAATGTAGTGCTGTATGTGAAGCCATTATTGATGGGGAAAAATCTTGGAGGTAGAAAGTGAGTCTCTCTCATGAGATTGACTAGAATAAATGGCCTTGTAAGTTCAGATTGCCAAAGGACTTTTTTACTCAAGAGAAAACGAAACTTAACCTGCCTTGTAAACTTTCCCTACGCTATGCCTATTACTCTATTTAATAATGAAATAATCCACACAACTTGACTTGTAAAAACGGCACGCTTTGAAAGTGAAACAGAATCTACCATTTCCCAAGAAAATAATGCCACTTTTTTTTTTAAAAAAAATAGAATGGGTTAGGTAACTTTGGGGAAGGGACCCAGAAAAGATGGGATTGAAAAGAAAGACCCACACAAAGTCCATGAACCTATAATTTTTAATTGAATAAATTATTAGCATGAGACAAGTACAAAATTTGGCAAAAGTGTGATCTTGTTAAAATTATGGTAATTAGTGATAAAACAAACCACGTGCTCTACAGAATCATTCTCTCTTCAGGTTCTGTTGTGGAACTATTGTTCCTCTTTTTTTGACTCAAGCATTAAACTAGGGGTGTTCACGGGACGGGTCGGGACCGGGACAACCCCGTCCCGTGTCCCGTCCCGATACAGTACACGGGACGCAAAATGCGTCCCGTGTCCCGTCCCGTCCCGAATTTGTCCCGGTCCCGACGGGACCGGGACGGGTTCGGGACGGGACGGGACGGACCCGAAATTATTTTTTTAAAAAAATATATTATAATAAAATCATCTCAATAAATTATTCCATATAAAATGCCCCAGCAACTTACTCGAAATACTAACATTTCTTCTTTATATAATATAATAACTTACCCATATAAGGGAAAAAAAGTAATAGTAAAAAAGAATAGAAATATCAATATAAAAATATCTGTATAAGAATAAAAATATCTATATAAGAGTGGGAAAGATAGGATAATGTAAATTTTTTTTTTTAAAAAAAAAAATCGGGACGGGACGGGATTCCCGAGGGACGGGCCGAAACCCGTCCCGTCCCGAATACCAATCTTGTCCCGTCCCGGGACGGACCCGTCCCGGTCCATTTCGGGACGGGACGGACCCGTCCCGAAATCCCCGGGACCGGGTCGGGACACCCGGGACGGGACAAGGTTGGACACCCCTACATTAAACAATGCCGTCTTAAAGTTATGGCATGAGAGAGGGGGAGAGAGAGAGGGTCATCATGGTCATTTGATGGGGATACCAATTAGGTTTTCTCAATATTTCCTGTATTTAAAACTATCCTATATTTAAAAATATTAATTATGAGAAAGAATGTAATATAAATATAAATTTGTTATCTAAATATAGGCAAAATAAAAAAATTTACTCTATTTTTAAACAGATATAAGAACTTAATCACCACTTAATTTTGGTGAGGTGGTTAGTTATATTATAAATATGGCCTAATCACCACTCAATTAAGGGCCTGTTTGGATAAGATTTTGAAAAAGGGTTTATGGAAAAAAAGGGCTTATAGACAACTTATAGAAAAGGACTTTTGGAGAAGAGTTTATGGAAAAAAAGTGATTTTGAGTAAATAGGTGTTTGGATAGTTATTTTTAGAATGACTTTTTATGGTGGTAAATTACCAAAAAATGTATGATTTAATTTAAAGTAAGAGAGAGGAGGGAGTTAGAGAAAAGAGAAGAGAGAGGAGAGAGGGAAGAGAGGAGAAAGGAGAGAGGGTGTAAGAAAAAGTAGGAGAGAGGAGAGAGGGTGTAAGAAAAAAGGAGTAAGATAGTAATTAGATAGTTCATAAGTGCTTTTACTGTTGAAAAAGCTATTTTAAATAGCTTATTCAAAACCATGGTTTTAAACTATGGTTTTGTCTAAAAGCACTTATGGATAAATAAGCCTGTTTGTTTTAAAATTTCCCCAAACCGAAATTTGGGTCAAAAGCTCTTTTAAAACCACGGTTTGGTAACTTACCAAACAGGCCCTAAATTGATGCTAGATCAAGTGATATTGAGATAAGATTAGGAATAACAATAGAAAGTTAGAGATAATATCCAAATAAGACATAATGATAAAACACATAATTAAAACTTTTTTTTTTTGCCATATATCATATATTGAGTACAGACAAGACCAGAGAATGACTGGAAAAAAGAAGAAAGAAAGCACACTGAAAAAGAAGAAGAAGAAGAAGATTATTCAAAAGGAAAATGCTTAAAAAGACGAGGGTATTACAAAAGGCTCCCTCTGTCACATGGAACAGACTCAATCTCTTCAAGCATCTTGTTCCCATTTGAATCGTTTTTTTGAAACATTAACATTCATTAATAATTAATACAGATTTCTTAAACCGAGGGGTTGCTCCTGAATGATCCAAGAGCCTTAGCTGCTCCTGCCCTTAAGATGAACTGGTGGTAGAATGCCGCTATGGCTGCCCCAATGAATGGTCCCACCCAGAAGAGCCACTGCACCAACACAATTAACAAAAAGTTTAGATAAAGTTGTAATCTTCTTCTACTTTACTCATCTGAAATAGCAGCTTTTAAGGAAAACAAAAAATTCTGGGAATTCACGAATACTCACATGGTCATCCCAGGCTTTCTGTTGGTTGTAGATAACAGCAGCTCCCAGACTCCTTGCCGGGTTGATTCCAGTACCGGTGACTGGGATAGTGGCCAAGTGAACCATGAAAACAGCAAACCCAATGGGAAGTGGAGCCAAAACCTTCAAGCACACAACAAAGATTAATAAGTGACTAAACTAACTAATTTACATATATTAAAAAAATAAATTAGTTATTTATAATAAATACGTGTCAATTTTATTAAAATATCCTATTAAAAACCTCTTTAAAGTTTTATATTTAAAAATAAAATAAATATTTTAATTAACTTTTACATTTAGAACAAATTACATTTAGAACAAAGGAAGTAAATGTTAGTTAAACAGCAAGTAGTAGGTAAAGCCTAAAGTGAAAAACAATGAACAAGTGGGATGGGTTCACAAGCAAAGATGTGGGGCATGCATACATGTGAGGCCCATGATTCCCACTTCTTTTATTATTATTTAAGAGAGAATCTGAGAAAGTAATTGAAGGTGAATACAGAACACCAAGCTGATATTGACAAAAATGAATTTGATAATGCAAGGTTAGAGAAAATGACAGATGCTATATATATCAAGGACAGAATTATGACCACTTTACTTTTGGCGGACCTCAAAAACTTCACAACTTTGCTTTCAAGGTATAAAGGAAAACAAAAAATTATGAAAGACGATAACTAAAGTAGAATCCATTATTCCCCATAACATGAAAAGACATTAGATAATCTTCTTTATTCATGTGCCAGCCATGATAACTTCCAAACACACCACCACATATTCAAATAAGCCTATGGACCCATGTTTATCAGGCGCATGATGCTATTTACTATCATGCTCCTTATAATTTTTGTGTAGGAAAGTGATAGCAGAGACATCCCAGATGAATCAAATACTCATCCACCAAACAGATTAACCAAGACCACACAAAAATATAGGAATTACTATGATCCCAAACAACGGATATAATTACCCACAAGTCCCAATAGGAGCTAACAATGGCAAATTCATTCCAATGCAGGAATAAGTGCTTTCCTTATAACCTCATGTAATTTCCCTAAATATATATGATCTCTCATTTCATTTTATAGTTAGGAATACTCATGATCAGATAAATTGAACTAGATAGTGAAAGTGATACTATTTTCAGCTTTCAACAGGGATTTTCAGCTAGAATGATATTCTACCAGTTGATGAATTTATAAAAGAACATAAACTGTTTTCTCTTTTCTGTCTCTGCTTCCTACTAGATTCCACCAATCTGCAGTAACTAGACGCGGATCCATGTTTACCCACTAAGATTAAAGTCCATATTAAGACCTTACTATTAAAACGAATATATAACGACAGAGACTTTAGAGCTTTCTAGATATCTGAATTCACAATCAGATGGAAGTTGTGAATTCCCAAAAGTTACATACTTGTATGGTTAAAAACATTTATTATCTAACTTATCGTTAATTCTTTCTTCCCTTTAACCAAAGTTTCAGCACAACTTTTCAGGCAGCCGTATCTTTTGTTCTAACAGTAATTCTTCAAATCAATTAAAAAATCACACAAGCACAAAAAGGAAATACTCTCAGTACTAACAGTATCAGATTAAAATACTTACAGGCACATGGGAGTCTCTAGCGTTCCTCTTGGGATCAGTGGCAGAGAACACAGTGTATACCAAAACAAAGGTTCCGATTATCTCAGCACCTAAACCAGTGCCGGTGCTGTAGCCATCGCTCAGAGAATTGGCCCCACCACCGTACTTGGTGTAGTAAGCCTTTTGGAAGGCCTTCACTAACCCAACACCGCAGATGGCACCCAAGCACTGAGCCACCATGTACAAGATGGCCCTAATCAGTGACACCTTGCGAGCCAAGAACAGCCCAAATGTCACTGCTGGGTTAATGTGACCTCCTATATTCATTGAACCACAGATTTCAGAACTTGAATAAACTCACAAGTTACAAAAATGGTAATTAATTCTAGAACTAAGCTTAGTGGGTGTTTTCTTATGACTCAGAAACAAAGGATCTTCCTTTTTTTAGCTCAAGAATTAGGAAGCACAAGAAAAATTAAACCAAAAAGAAAACCCATGAGGATTATCACTAAACATTTTAAGAGAAAGCTGAGATCCCAGTAAGGTATATTGGATAAATACAACCAGAGTTTTCAGAACTGAAATTTTTTCTATCTTCAGCTCAAACGGAACTATAAAACATGGTAAAACAGAGGAATCTCTGTTTGTGGGGCTCAGAAACTTGAGAGTATAGGTGAAGTTAAGAAAACAAAGGCCAAGTTTGAAGAGAAACCAAAAGCGGTAAACTTAATAAGAAAAAGTAAGTTGAGAATAAGACATATACTCTTCAAGACCCACCTGAGATTCCGGCGGTGCAGTAAACAAGGATGAAGATCATGCCACCGAAGGCCCAGGCAATGCCAAGAATGCCGACGCCACCACAGATATCGCCGTTGGCTTGGGTATCGGACTGGTGCTTGTAGCCAATCACAGTAAGTACGGTAATGTAAAGGAAAAGCATAGTGGCTATGAACTCAGCAATCAAAGCCCTGTAAAATGACCACTTGCCAAGCTCCACCGCATCAATGAGCGGTGCCGGAGGTGGGTCATGGTAGTCCTTGGTGGAGTAAGACCCACGCTCTGCAACCTCAACGTCCTTAGCCATAGAAACACTTAATAGTCGAAACCCCAGAAGGAATCAGGAAGAAAGAGAGGAAATTTGCGAGAGAAGGAGAGGGAAAGAAAGCTAGAGACTTTGAAAGAGAACGGGGAGAATGAGTTGCAGAAATGGGAGAGGATGAAGGGGTATATATGGGCAATTGAGGGTTGGGTCTGCCTTTTGAGTTACTGTGCAGGTGCAGGTGCAGGTGCAGATGCAGCAGCAGAGAAAATCAGAAAATTATTTGAAGTCAGTATAAAAAAAATTATTTGAAATTTAGGGGAAAATGGAAGTGATGAACCAATGGGGTTGGTTTCGCTTTCACAATCACCGACCTCCACCTTCACCCTGGACTTTACTACCACCTCCCTTCCCCTCTCTTCTGTCTTCTTTTCATCTTTTTTGTGTTTTCACTAAAACTACATTTTAAAGCCCATGTTTTCACCAAAATTATATTCCTTCACTCCCTTTTAAAACAATATTATTAATAAGTACCTAAAATTTATTTAAAAATTTAAATATAATTATTCTTTAGCTATATACAATATACTTTTAAACACAAATAAAATATAAGACATTTACACATAAATAAAGATATATTATATATAAAAAAAAACAATCAATTAGTGAATATGAGTTGTATCCACAAATATGAGATCTTAGTTACCTTTGAATAAAAAAATTTCAACAATCTTTCATAATTTATATTATAGCAAAATCTCACGTTACTTAACTAAAATACTCTCACATCAAATATTCTTAAGGAGTAATAACTGAAAAATTAATAACTTTAAAGTCAAATGATAACTAAACCGTATGTAACAATAAGTTATATAAATAAATAATAATATATTTATACTACTCATTTGTCATGGTGATTTTTTAGAGATTAAATTTCTTCTTTAAGACATCACAATTTTTAAAGACAATAGTAAATTATTATTATTCTTTGAGAACTTGAGTAAAGGGTAAAATTTTTAGGGGTTTTATACTTCTACTTACCATCGTCATGGGAATTTTGGGAAGGCTAGATGAAAAGAAGAAGGAGAAGGAAAAAGAGGAATGGAGAATCTGGAAAACTCCTAAAGGGTGTCAAAGATGGAGATGAAAGGAAGAGGAAGATGGCATGAATGTTTACGGCAAGGAATTAACATCGTTTATCCTCCAATTTGATTTTTAACATCAATGATGGATTTGTTTAGTGTCTCAAACCTTAAAAGAGTAAGTCACGATAAGTTAAATTAAATAGACTAAATTATATCTAAGTTAAAAATTGAAAAATTAAATGATTAATTTTTTCTTTAATATATTAGATTATTTAAACTTTTCAAGATTTTGAAAATTAATTTTTTTAAAATGTGGGCCTTTTGATGCAGTTTTATTCTATATAATTATTTCTTCTCGTGTCAAAATGAACTCTAACATTACCGTTAGATAGTTGGTAAAAACAATAATAATAAATAAGAAAGTTGGAGTTAGATAGGCTGAACTCCATTCTTCTTTAAACTTGTACGACTCTTGAGAATTGTTTTAGCGTGTGTTTGGGAACCCGTTTCAAAATTAATTCTGGGTTAAAATTGCGGTTTAAATTTTTTTTACACAAACAGCTATTTTTATTGAGAATTGATTCTGGGCAAAACCTCGGTTTGAAACCGCGATTTTGAATAAGCCACTGAAAATAGCTTTTGGTTTGAAACCTAGGTTTTGGATTATCCAATTACTATTATACCCTTACTTTTTCTTACACCATCTCTCATCTCTCTTCTCTTCTCTCTATCATCTCTCCTCTTTCTTCTCTTATTTCTCTTTTTCTCTTTCCTCTCTCTTCTCTTATCTCTCTTTTTCTCTCTCCTCTCTCCTCTCTACACTCTCTTCTCTCTCCTCTTTCTTCTCTATCATCTTTTATCTCTCTTACTTTTAATCATATCATACCTTTTTTAGTAATTTACCAATATAAAAAGTAATTCTACTACTAATCATCCAAATATCTTTATTCCCAAAATCTATTATTCCTAAAATCTATTTTACCCAAAATCTATTCTTCCCAGAATCTATTCTCCAAAAGCTAATCCAAACACACCCTTAACTTGCAAGAATCCAATTTTCAATTAATGCCATTGGAATATTTCTTACTTACTCCATACCCCAAATTAATTAGAATATTGAGACAACTTTTATAATTCAAAGTATAATATTATTCACTCTTTTAAAAAGAATACCATATACCATATATAATTAAAAGCTTCAATTTATTTCTCTATTTCTTTTTTTTGTTGTTTTCAAAAAATAAGAATACTTTGCTGAAAAATGAACAAGACTGAGATGGTAACATGTTGATATTGAGTATTATATATATATATATATATATATATATATATATATATATATATATAAGTAACAATCAAATTGTCGCTTTTGCTTCTCAACGTGTTTAGAGGGAAAGGAATGGGGCTTGGATCAAAAGAAAATGGACAACCTCATCATTTAATGTTTTACATGATTTTACCGTCACTTTGACTTTGACTTCTCATTTAATTAACCATAATTTCCACGCCATACAATTTCCACACACGTGTTTGAGGAAAAAAAAATCCCCATTAAAATTTTTATTTTATTATTAAGAATAATCTAATAAATTTTTATACACCTAATGTCCTTGTACTCTATATACAGAGTACCAGCATTTTTGTTTAGGTCCTTACCAGTAACAACATTTTTAATTAGGCGCTTTCCCTGATTTTCCCCACAACAGACACACACATTCTTGATTTGATGTATTCCTTTTATATCTAATATAAAAATTAGTTAAAAAATTAAATTATCCTAAATATAATATTTTAATTTATTTATTATATTTTTCTCAAATTAATTTATTTAATTTATAAATTCATATATAATATAATATTACATGAGAATATTTTAAAATAATCATATTACATTTATTCAAATTAACTAATTTATTTAATTTTTTAATTTATCTCAATTAATTAATTAACAAAACCAAGTAATATGATTGATGAAGGAACAAAAGTGAAGAATATTAAAAGATACGAAAAACTACCTTGAATTGCTATCTCAGAACTAAGATTTACGAATATTTTTCTGTCTGTGCGATAAGGTTGATGATGGAGATCATTGATGAGATATGACTGTTACACTAAGAATCAAGTCTGCAGTAGTCACGTACTCTACTTCAACTATTAATTTTATTTCATGGTTAATAAGGTATCTGAGTATTAGCTTTTTTATTTAGTTTATTTAATTAGGCCTAAATTAGAAAGCCACGCTTAATTAAAAAAAATATTTTATAGCAATCATATCACTGTAATTAGCATTCGAGCTGTATATTCCATCCAGCAAGAATTAACATGTGACTAAGTCCAAGTTCAATTGATTAAAATCATTCAAGATTACAAAGAGACACGTTAAATGAACCTAAACATGAATATTTCCAAAATGTAAAAACATAATACACGTTTAAACCATGAAGGTTATATTTTTTTTTAAGATTATAAATGGGATTAGATATATGACCTCTTATTTATAGGAGAATTTATATACTTCTAGACTACAAGTATCTAAATTAATATGTCATGCGCTTATTCAATCTGTCATCACTTATTTAATAATTTATTATCAAAGTTATTAATTAAAAAAATAAAAACAGAATAAAACCATAAACTTATATGTAGTCAAATCCACTAACAGGTAATAGTTATGCAATTTTATTATTTTTAAGATATGATAACTAAATATAAAAATATATTCCTCTAGTCTTATTTTATAAGGCAAAAAAGAGAATAAATTTTTTATATGAATATATAATTTTACTATTTATTTATTATTTTATTTATTTTATTCTAATGAGATATAGTGTATATTAAATAAAGATAAAATTAAAATATTATTAAATTTTAAGAGTGAGTTAATAAAATTTAAAAATTTTATTAGCATATATGAAATATACTCAAAATAACTTATAAATAAGATTACGAGATAAATCAAACATGTAAAATCGTTCAAGATAAGATGCATATAAAGATGATATTGAATGAACCTTGGCCTTCAAACTCTAGACACTGATATGTGTGTGTGTGTGTGTGTGTGTGTGTGTGTGTATAATGCTTTCGGGATTACGTATATGGGTTATTGTACTTTGCCCCATCAGAATCAGTGTGTGCCATGCTGCCTTGGAATATTGCCTTTTGGAATTGTGCTGTATATACTTATTTGTGCATACAACAAATTGATTTGTTTTTTCTTCTTCTAAACCACATGAATATGAGAAATTAAAAGGTATGACAAGTAATTGTAACGCTACGTGATTCCTTTATTGGTTCCCTTGATTAGACCTTGCTCCCTCCAATTACAACTAGACATCCACGTAACCTAATTATGGACATATGATCGCCTGATTATTTAATATTTTAAATAATTATATATTTTCAGGATATATAATCAATAATTTATTGGTCCCAAACTAACCGCGAGAGAGAGACTTATTATGCTATTTTTTTTTTTTTGGTCAAGAAAGGCTTTGCGGGTTCTCCTCTCGCCCTAATACAAACGTGTGGCACGCGGTTAATCCAATTTCTCTTGCATTTCTGGAAGTTGGGCGCCGTACATACGTGTCTTCATGTTATTGGTTGATTTTGATAGCTAAATCTTTCATGAGAACCGGACCCATTAGATGATCGACACGTGGGACGTTCTCAGCCACAACACTTGTTTTGGACTCTTTTGTTTTGGGGAAGCGTGAAAAAGTTGTGACTTGAGAGGGCTTGGCGGTCAGTCTTGTGGGTCCCTTGCCATGTGGGATCCTCCGCTTCACAGTCACGCTTATCCCATTGGTCCCAAACGGTCCAAAATGGTGATCTGGCCTCTCAGGAAGTATACAAGAATTATTATATATTATCATCATATTTTGTATTGCTAAACTGTTTTGGGGCTGCTACTCAATATTTTATCCAATATAAAAAATTTGAACATAAAAACAATATTTTAATAAATAGAATATACAAAAAGGGCAAGCTTATTATTTTATTTTATATGACACATAACTGGTTATCATTTTATTTATGCGCTATACTTAGAAAATATAACAAAGTCAAGTAATAATATACCTCACATTCTTAATATAAAAAATATTTAATTAATTTAATTTAATTAAATAAATTAATTAAGTTATTCACTATACTCTTTTGACATTTAATATAGGATATTTTTAACTAATTTAATTATATTAAATAAAGTAGTTAAGTTAGTTAATATGATTTATTTTTTTTAAATATTCTAATCATCTTCTTTAAATTTCTTTTTTAATTTATTACTTAATTATTGTCGAAGGAGTATTTATAAGGGTAATTTAAAAAATATTAATAAATATAATAAATATATTTTATATTTAAGATTAAGATCAATTTTCTAATTAGATCTTATAAAAATGAACTCTTTAATTAGGTTATATATTAAGAATTAAAAAAGTATAATACAAAACTAATTTATAATAGAGAAAATCAGTTAAAGAGTTCATGTTTTTAAATTTTTATTATTTAAAAAGACTTGATATATTTTTACATATAGAAAATACAGGTACACTGAAGAATTTGTACCCAGAGTGTACTGGTATTTGGATTTAAGTGTGATTAGTAAAATTTTTAAATAGAAGCTTGTCACATATTAAAAATATTTTTTTATGAGATTAAATATATTTATGTTATTTCTTATCCATAAAAAAGTATTTTTTATTTTAGAAAAATATAATAATTATTGGAAAGTTGAATTAGATGGATGAGTAGTACCGACTAAGCAAGGTTTGTTGGTTTTCCAAATTATGGACAAAAGGTCGACTTCTTTAATTTAAAGAAAAATTAAAAAAAAGAAGGAGGAGGAAAATAACGGCCATTAAGATAGATGATCATCACAGACTCCTTTTGCTATGGGTGGATGGTATAATGCAATATTCTTATGATTACATCTGCAACGATAACTACTGCCGTCCACATTATCTTCATACAAACAATTATTCAAAATACACATGCATGCACCAATTATTTTAAGCATATAAATTATTTTACAAAATAAATAATCCAAATACTTTCTCCTTGACCCCAACAAATCAAATACTTTGGTTCACGAATCATATATGGAAAATTAAATATATGAATGTTAGTCATTTTAATTCGTATATAATTACTTGGGTTTACAATTTTAGGCAAATATATTTTATATTTTAATGTGATGCAATTTTATAACTTATTAATCTTGTGGTTAGTTACAAATTTTATATTTTATATGTTAGGCTTGATCAATGGGAGATTTAATATAGGATTGGATCATTATAAGAATGCAAAATTATGTTGATGTTGATATTAATTAATGATACTATAATATTAATTAGTGAACTAATCTTTAAATGTATCACTTCAATAGGTAGGTATTCCAGTTACTTAAATTTATATGAAGTAATGCATGAAGCATAATAATAAGTGAAAACTGAAATATAGGGATAGAGGCATTTTAGAAGAAATGGTGTGGTTGGTGTGGGACTTGGGTGTAAAAATAGAAAATATTCATGGGTCATACTTGAAATGAAAAAAAATTTGATAATGGACAAGAACATGCCATACAAAAACTCAAAAAAACTTAGTAATTGTTAAACTGTACTATTTCTAATCTTAAATATAAAGGTTAAATAGAGAGTTTATTTTAATATTAAATATAAAACTTTAATCTATTTTATTTTTTAATATTATAATTTTTCTTTTAAAATATCTTTATATGATCATACATATTAAATAGATTTTTATTAAAGACAGTTCAAACGTACATAATTAAATATAATATTTTAAAAAAATTAACATATAATTATTATAAATAATTAATTTAATTAATTTTTTAATATATTAAAGTTAATTAAACAAATATCATATTAAAGATTATAGATAATACAAAGGGTAATAGTTAGGGAAGGCATTGTGGGCGATGCGGAGCTAGGGGCGGTGTTGACAACTGTACAAACAGCTACAATCACATGATTATTTCTTGCGTTGTCTTCTCAAATCTTCCCACTAAGAATTGGAACAGGCAGGCAACTTATCATGAGTTTATAGCCTAACCTATATTATGTCTAAATTAACTTAATTTATTTAAAAAATATATATAGATTTAGGTTTATATAAAAGTTTATTTTTTTTAAAAAACTATACTCAAGCTCTTTAAAAAATTTGTTAGGCCTATTAAACGACATATGCCTGTTATCAAAATATAGTTAATATAAAAATATAATAAGTGAATGTTAAACCTACTACCTATTAAACACAATACAAAAATTAGACCGTTAAATCAACACATATTATTGTTGATTTTATTCTTGTGTTATAAATTTAAACCCACTTCTATAAGATTAAAAAATTTAAGTTTTTTTAACGGACTTCAGGCCAAGTCAGGCATTTGTACAGGCCAAATTTAAATAAAAAAAATAGCCTATAACAAATTATAAGTTAGACTCAAACTGAATTATCATTTAACAGGCTAAACATGTTAAAGTCAAGGCCTGACATATTTCTATACCTACTTTATATATAGTTAATTTCTCATAAACTTTTTTTTTTTATATAAAGTTCTCAGAAACTTTATGAATCTCCACGTAACTGCCAATGTCTCCATTTTTTACCCCTGTTTGTTAAGCGAGTAGCTAGCATATATATATATATATATATATATATATAAACACATAAAACCTCTATTAATTTAATTTAGTTAGTTATTTATAAAATATATACGTTAGTTTATCAAACATATCCTTCTAATAATTTGCATTGAAAATGACTCTTATTGATGAAATCTCTCTTTACATATAAAATTAATAGGGATATTTTAAAATATATATATAAATTTAAAAGATAAAATAAATTAAAATTTTATATTTAGAATTAAAATAAACTCTTTATTAAGTAACTCGTATATTTATAACAAGAGTAAATATTTAAGGGGGAGAAGCCAAAATTACAAAAAAGCACATATAGTACAAGGTTCATATATATCTTGGAGTGCTGAAAATATATAATATCTGTATAGTAATGAGAAAAGTCTTACAATAAATAAATATACTATTTATA
Source organism: Leucaena leucocephala (assembly GCA_037074615.1). Taxonomy (NCBI): domain Eukaryota; kingdom Viridiplantae; phylum Streptophyta; class Magnoliopsida; order Fabales; family Fabaceae; genus Leucaena; species Leucaena leucocephala. The sequence continues at coordinate 31,627,609 of CM073521.1, forward strand.
ACCAATTTCAATATCGAAAATAACACTAAATTATATGTTGTTCATTTATTTAAAATTTTTTAATAACAAAATTGTTTATATGAGATTATACAATAACTTTTTTAAAAAATTTAAAAACTAGGGGTCGAGGCTTATGTCAGTCTCCCCTGACTCTGCCCTTTAATTTATATATATATATATATATATATATATATTATAATAATAATAATGGTCACGAGCTAGTAATTTCCACAAGACACATGACGCTCGCTCGCTCGCTCGCTAGCATGCTAAAGGTTTTAACTTTAATATTTCAAGTGGGGTTAATTAAATTGATGGTGTTCTTTGTTTTTCTCATGGCGCAAGTTGCTAGAGAAAGTATGACACAACATGATCTTTAACGTGTGTATATATGTGTGTGTGAAAGTACAAATGTAGAAGGGAAATGATGGATCTTGGAGTTTCTGGAATGGTAGCGAATTAATTCCTTGCACATATAATTACGTAAAACATCAGACATCATGATTCTGTTCTTGACATATATATACACTTTTACTAAATAACTTTATATATATCCCAAACAAAGAATAAATATATATATATATATAATAGCAAAAAATGTGTTTTATTCAATGCACACCCTCACCATTCGAAGACAACGATGTAACACCAACAAATACATACATATATATATTTACATGTGTGTATATATATATATAACGCTTCCTTGTTTGTTTGTTTTGAAGGTTTTGGAACCCCCTTGCTTTTTGTTTTGTCCTTATTCTAATCATCGACTCATTAAAACATATACTACTAGTGTTACAATTTTGGAAGAAGAAGTCTCTCTCTGGCTCTTTCCAAATTGTGATTAATATATAATTATCAGCTTTGTCTCTTGTGTTTTTTTTTGTCATTTTTTGGCGTGCTTTATTTAAAACTGCAGGAATAACCCATCCTTTTTTTTGTTTGTATTTTTCACAATTTACTACAGTTAGCTAAAAGGCACCATATTTTTAAGAAAAAGACAGGTACGTTAATATGATACCCCTTTATAATTTTTAATATAAAATATATTTATCTAATTTAAAAATATTAAATAAATTAATTAAATTACTTAATTATAATATATATGACATGGTCTCTTTAAAATATTTTTGTATAACATTAGATTATATATTAATTTATAAATTAAATAAATTTATTTTAAATAAAATAATAAATATGAGAGATAAAATAAAATAAATATCTTATATTAAAAACTAAAATCTATTATCAAATTAAGTCATATATTTAAGATGAGAGGAGTATTATCAAAGTATTGATGGTATATATATATTTTTAAAAAATATTTATATGATCAATATTTAAGGGTAATGATTGGTCACAACTCATTTATTTTTTATGTTGTCACAATTATATTATCTTTGGACTTTGTCTCTAACGTTTTATTTGACGAAGAGAACTAAAGCTGAATAGAGAATATATTATCTAAACTAGGTGGTTTGCCTTATCAAGAATAATTGATCATGGTGTACAAGGGTATTCCAGTTGTTAACAATTGAAAATATTATCTGAGACGAATTTTTAAAGAAAATAATATTCATTGAACATTCGTATAATGTAGAAGTCGTCGAGAATATATAAAATATGAAATAATATTTCTTAATAATTAAGTCACAGCCAGTAGCATATATGACGCTTTCCAAACTCAGTACAACTCATGAGAAAATATATCTATTTTTTGGTAGCCCGACTTCTCTAAAAGCTAATGTCTGTCTCTCTGTCTCTCTCTCTCTCTCTATATATATATATGTATATATGTATGTATATCATCTTATATTAATTAGAAACTAAAAAGATTACTTTTTTCCCTCCTTAGAGAAATAGAAAACAGACACATTCACACGTAGATTTGCAGAGGTTGTGGTACGTAGTTGTTTCATGAGATATTATGTATATATAGAGTAGCTACTAAAGAAGGGAAAAAGGCCTGTGATTGGTGGGTTAGGTGGAAAATAAATAAAAAGGGACATTTTTATTGGAAGTATAGGAAGAAACAATGAATATAACGTTATACTGGTCTCTGCACTTGGCCAGCTCAACCCACTCAGATTACAACCAGGCACCTATATTTGGCCAACAATCAATCAACATTCACTTTGACGAACGCCACCACACAAACAATTATTCTTTCTGTTTCATGTCATTTGTCCAAAAAATAATAATAATTTGGAACTCAAGAAAATTAATTAATAAATAAATAATGTTATATTTTGTAAAATATCCTTATTAGTTTTCTTTAAATAAACACTACTTCTAATTTAATACATTATTAGCATATCTAAAATTGACAGTTATTCTATGAAGCATGAAAAACAGTATTTTTGTCACAAATAATATGAGATGAATGGAGTAGCTTTATAATATTGAATTAAACGGTCACTAGTGCAAAATATATATTATATTCAGTCGTAAGTTAAAAATGCATTTTCACGATTACATATGAGTTATAGTAGAAATAACAGTAGCAGAAGATAGTAATTTTCGCATTTAATTTCTTATAGAAATTACGGTATCTGTTAAAAATAGATCGGACTTGATTTATCACTGTTTCAGTTTCATATATAACAGACACGAAAATGAAACTGTTATTATTAAATTAGCATTTTGCATCAGATTGAAGGAATTATATTAATCGCTTTTGTGATTTGTGGTGGAAGACAGTTGTGGTTTGATTGTAAAGGAGGGTGTCACAGTAAAGAGAGAAGAGAGGAGGGTTTGGTAAAAATTACCAACAAAACTTAGTCAATTGAATAATAAATTAGTTTATAAATTTTAGGAAATTTAAGTCTTGTTATTAATAAATAATTTATAAAAGATAATATAACAGGAAGAGAAGAGAGAAAAAAGTAGAGTTTGGTAAAAACTATTGGTCTACTTATTAATAAGTTGGCTCAGACGTAACGGTAAGAGAGAAGAGAGTAGAGTTTGGTAAAAACTATCCGTTTATTTATTAATAAATTAGTTAATAATTTATAAGATCATAAATTTAGATTTTATAAAAAATATAAAAAATTTATTAATAAATAATTTATAAAATAAGATGTAATAGTAGGAGGGAAGATAGAAAATAATAGAATTTAGTGAAAACTATTAGTCTATTTATTAATAAATTAGGCAATAATTTATAAAATTATAAATTTAAATATGATAATGAAGTGAGATTCTTGTTAGTAAATAATTTATAAATAGAATGTAACGGTTAAGAGAGAGGAGGATAGAGTTTGGGGAAAAAACTATTAGAAATATCAAATAATGGTGGCTTTGAATGTTTTATGTGTTGTGGACTGTGATATTTGATTGATGGATATGGAAAACTAAGAGGGTGGGCTGAAGAATCTGGAGGTGCCGACGAATCTCTGAAGACAGAGAGTTTGGTCAAAATTAAACATTTCAGTCAACTCACTCACGTGGCTTCTTGCCGCCTAACTCCCCTATGGTCACCTCCCCTACTCATTTCTCCAATATTATTGCCCTCTTTACCCTGACTAGCTCAGGGTACTCGTAGCAATGATGATGAGGCGTATATTATCTAAATATAATTTCAATGATATAAATTTAAAAAATTTTAAATAAAAAATAATAATTTTTAAAAGATAAAAAATAAAAAGAGTTTTAATATAGACTATAAACAACTGAAATTTTAGTGCTCGTTCATACGAGCATCTAAACCACTCCCCTCCCCTCTGCGCTCAAGTTGAGTTTTTCTTTTAAAACATGTTATGAGGAGCTTGATCTGTGACTTTAATTATATGTATGAAAAAGACCTTTGTTGTAGTATGAAGTAAAACCTACTTATGTAGAAAGGGATTTGTCTTTAACTGTACATTTAAGGATACCTTAATACACACGAAAAAAACCTTGTCATTTAAACTCCATTTAACAGTTCACACTTCAAATTTAACGTTATTAATTTATAATAATTAAATAATATTTTTTGTGTATAGTATTTGATATTGTTGATAAATTAAAAACGATTTAGTTATTACCATATATATATATATAAACGATTTAGTTTGTTAATGAGGGGAGCCCTACTGAGAAGCATGGGATTTGATTCTCTCACGCATGTTCCAACAAATGCCTCATGTTCACTATATATCACATCATCTATCATTCAATCAATTCATCATTTATCTTATTTCACAAATCTATTTTGATGATATTCGTTAAATAAACCCTTCTAATTATTCAATTTCTAAATTGTTTTACTTTATAAAATTACTATTTGTTAAAAATTCCCTATGAGTCTAAATAATCAAACTCTATTTAAATATTTAACTCAAATAAATATTTATAAATCACTATTTTCTTAATCTCTTAATTCTTAATTTTAAAATTTTAAATCTCAAGTTATTTTATAAATCATGTCTTAAGAGAAATATTATAAATAAAAATTGAGATATTATCTATTTTTTGTCGACAATAGATAAAAAATAAAAGATAAATTATGGAATTGAAAAAAGACACGACTCCTGAGGCCTCTGTATACATACAAACTTCTACATATTTATTTTTTTGTAATTGTAACAATATCATAATCTTACGTATAAGAGTAATAAGCACATGGTTAATATGGGATAAAGAGGCGCCGACGCCACGTGGCTAGTGATCCCTTGCTTCTAAATACACTTGACGTATATATACCTGTCAAAGATAAATCTTGTGGTCACCATATATATTGAAATATAGACATGTATTATATCAATTTTAATTTTTTATACAAAATATAAAAAAATTCAATATATAAAATGTAACTGATTTCTTATTACCATCCATGTAATGCATAAGACTCATATGAAGTCATTTAATATATAAAATCGTTACTTAAATAAACATTCTAAACACAAATTAAGCTATCGATATGGATATTTAATATGCATATTATGTCATCATCGATTTTTTTGCTAATATACTAAGACAAACTTAATTATTTTTTAATTTTTAATATGTAAATGACTTAATTAGTCAGAATATAGATGTGTGTATGTGTTGATTTCCACTTATGTTATTTCTCGTTGATTGGGCGGATTCAGTGGCTTATTTTTGTGCAAGAAATCAACTTTAACGTTATTATAATAAGATATATTTAACTAATTTAATTAGATTGATAAAATTAATTAAATTAGTTAATATCAATAGATATAATTAAAAAAAAATGATAAATATAAAAAATATTTTTTATATTTAAAATTAAAATTAATTTCTTAATTATATTTTATATTAAAGCCTGGTGGAATATATTATAGTATATGAGTATTGAGGTAGTAAAAGAAGATGATATATGGATTATGGAGTGACAATACTTCCACTGAAAACCTTTTATTAGTGGCCTACATTAATTAATTAAGGTTTTGCAGCCGAAATCTTCGGAGTGAAGCCTAACCATGTTTTGGATAAGCCATCGTGCTTTAAGTATTAGTTTTTGACTTTTTTTTTTTTTAGCAAAGTTGATCGAAAAAGAAGTACCTTTAAATCTTTGGCAAATACTTTTATTTTGTGATAATTACTCGAATTCTTTTAGTCTTTTAATTTTTAATTTATTTATAATTTTAATTATGAAGATTCAATATTTAAATTTTTAACAACTCAGTCCTTAAATTTTTTATTTTTTATATTATCATCTTATGAGTCATCCTATGTGTAAAACATCCATTCCACCTCAGCACCACGTGTGCTTGTTTTTTTGTTGATAAAATCTAAACAAAAGAAGGGCCTGAACGAAAGGTGTATCATTGCCAGCCAAGTTTCATCTCAGTTTCCCCCTGAATTAGAGAACATGATCGGCGTTCTTAAGCCGGCGGCTGATCTGGGGTCATCGCCTCCTCAACTTTCTTTTTCCCTTGCTCGCGTCCTCTCTCTCAGGCTTTTATCGACAAAAAAAGTACACGTGATGCTGGGGTGGAATGGACTTTTGACACATAGGATGACTCATGAGATGATAAGGATGATAATATAACAAATAAAAAGTTTAGGATTGAAAGAATAGATTATAAATGAGTTAAAAATTGAATAACTAAAAAATTAGTTTTCTCAAAAAAGAAGCATAGGTTTAGCAACAATTCTTGCCAAATCTGTTTTAACAGCAATCTTAATTTATAACAACTCAAAAGAAATTACCTGAATGATAACTTATGTTGAAAATATTTCATAATCAAATTACAGACTACAGAGTTTAAGATACATATATTTGAAGTCCATTGATTATGGAGATAATATAATATAATTTATAAATGATTTAATGGGAGAATCATTATCACTCCCAAAAAAATAATATAACTTTTCTAGATATAAAAAATTTTAAGTGGGTTCAACACCGATATTCCACCCAAGTTATAGCACAGCCCTAGGGCTTAGAGATTATTTATATGGGACTTATGAGATCGCTTACTAAAAAAATTCTCATAACGGCAACAGAAATTGAACTTAGTTTCTTTTGAGATACACTCCTATTTCTTACTATTTATACTAACTCTCATTAACATTTTCTAGATATAACTTATTATTATATGACATCCACTTATTATGAGACTTTTTTTTTGATAAAGTCTATATATTTCTAATCGATAACTAGATATTTATTATCTCGAGATGTAAAAATTAACAAAATAAATTTTATTTATTCTAATCAATTTTTGTCATACACACAACTTAATTTAAACCTATAATATCGTATTTAAGAAATATAGTCATCTATTAATTATGTAGAGCTTTATTACTACTTATTACAAACTTCTTATTGATTATATTCATCACTTGAAACCTCTTAATGATTCTTTCTAATATAATCTCAATCAAGCGGAGAATAGGCAGATTCATAACCAACTAGACCCTTAGATTGAGACGAAGAGTGCAGAGAAAATGAGGGAAGAGAAAGTGTGCAAAGGAAGAAGGTAAAGTCACTAACTACTCAAGTTGACGTCATTAAACTGTTTGTTTGTACTTATACAGTACTTCCCCCTCAATTTTAGGTGCTCAATAAGGAAATGCGACTATTTAGCATATTAATTGATCAAATGGAAAATAGATTAAGCTTTCTGATTAGTCTCATATATATCATTACCACTTTAAATTTGTTTATCAAGATTAACTCATGATGATCAGTTTTTTTATACTAGAAAATTTAAATAAATTTGACATCAGTATCCCCTAAAATTAAAATATAATTTTAAAATTTAAAAAATTTATAAAAAATTTATAAAATCATCTATTAAAAGAGTCATTATAATAACAACAGAAAAATTAGTGTTATTATATATTATAATTACATAAACTTTAAAGAAAGGCTGTGGAGTCTTGGCCTCACATTATAATGCTTTTAAATTAATAAGGGGACAATTAATTTATGTAACCGAATAGTAATAATAATAACTGTGAAGGACTACAATAATAAAAAGGTGATAAAGAGTAGTTGTACTTTTGAATTGGGAAGGAATTAGAGGACGGCATAGCCTCCCCTCTTTATAAAAATATTAATGATAAGCCGTCCAAAGTCACGTTCCATGATTTAGCCTCTCACTTAACACCACAAATTAGGAATTTTAATTAAATAAAACGTTCTTTAATTAAACAAAATGTATATCACCATATCCCACACAAATATATATATAATCCTTATTGCTTTGGTGGTCAGCTAGCATAGATAGCAATTTTAAACCTTAGCCAAAAAAATTAATTAATATTTTTCAATAAAATTAATATCCACTAACAAACTATTAGTTGGGATTATAAATAACTCCATCTTCATGAAAAAGAGAACATAAATTTAAATGTCAAGAAATATATTTATTAAAAAAAAATAAAAATCTATTACGCTCTAAATTTGTAAAAGAATTAGTTTTATAAGTTTAAAATTATTTGGATACTCTTTATTAAATACAAAAATTGAACTTCTGAAGAATATTCTAATAATTTTTTATGTTTTTTTAAAAAAATACTCATGCAATCCATCCTTGCTATCCTTCCAATACTTGAAAAAGTTTGTAGTTTTTTTAATAATTAATTAATTTTAGTTATAATTATTATTTTGTCCTCATATCATGGAATGTACTAATTTGGGGGGGAAAATAATAATTTGGAGTGGTACAAATGAGTCACCTCCATCTGAAGAATATTTTTTAATTCTTAGCTTGCAAAGTTAGATTACACCTGTTTCTATCAAATTATACACCTTTCATTGCTTTAATTAAATATTCAAATAACTTTCAAGATATAAATATTACTGAAGTATATTTTATCTTGCCTAATAAATTTTTTTATGCATACGGATTAATTTAAATTTAAAATATTATATTTAAGAGATCTAATTATCTATCTGCCGTGATAGATTTTGTTGAGTAGATGATGTATAGTTGTTGCCGAGATACATTTTGAAATGAATTTTCATGTAGACTTAATTAAAAGTGGGTCAGGCTAAATAAATATATTTTTATTTGGGTTGCAATTTTGAGCCCATCCCACAGACATTCTCATATGACAAATTTAAATAGTGCAAGGTACCGAGAGTTGGTCTAAATGATAAGCGGCTCGATATCGCTTAAACGAAGTCTTGAGTTTGAGCCTTGGCGTACGCAGAAAATCTCTGTTGGGAGACTCACTTATTATAGTTAGGTGCGCGATGTGGGTCAGATCGGATGTAGTCGGGGCAAAACTACGGTTAACCGGGTGAGTAACAAAAAAAATAAATAGTGCAAGGTAGGGGTGTTCACGGGACGGGTCGGGACCGGGACAACCCCGTCCCGTGTCCCGTCCCGATACAGTACACGGGACGCAAAATGCGTCCCGTGTCCCGTCCCGTCCCGAATTTGTCCCGGTCCCGACGGGACCGGGACGGGTTCGGGACGGGACGGGACGGACCCGAATTTTTTTTTTAAAAAAAATATATTATAATAAAATCATCTCAATAAATTATTCCATATAAAATGCCCCAACAACTTACTCAAAATACCAACATTTCTCCTTTATATAATATAATAATTTACCCATATAAGGGGAAAAAAAGTAATAGTAAAAAAGAATAGAAATATCAATATAAAAATATCTGTATAAGAATAAAAATATCTATATAAGAGTGGGAAAGATAGGATAATGTATATTTTTTAAAAAAAAAAAAAAAATCGGGACGGGACGGGATTCCCGAGGGACGGGCCGAAACCCGTCCCGTCCCGAATACCAATCTTGTCCCGTCCCGGGACGGACCCGTCCCGGTCCATTTCGGGACGGGACGGACCCGTCCCGAAATCCCCGGGACCGGGTCGGGACACCCGGGACGGGACAAGGTTGGACACCCCTAGTGCAAGGTAGCCCCTACCCCAAAAATAAATGAATAAATAAATATAGAGTCTAAAAGGAGGGCTGTATGCTACGTTACATACAGAAGTGAATGCTAAACGACACACTGTCTTTTAATGGCATTGGCGTCACTCAAATTTACTACTGATTAAATCATGTCATGTAAAACAATTTTGTGCATTTAGCAGCAATCCGTGACTCATGTCATGTGAAGCTCACCAGCACAAATCATGCCAATGTAATAGTTGGCAAAAATCTTAAAATACTACCTAGGCCCACCTTCTACTTCGCATATATAACCCCATATTGAACTAATAGGAATTAAGTCTAATAGAAATAGCTAGTATTTTATAACGTGGCGAACTAAAATTTAAATTCTCGTTATGAGAGACACACACATTTAGTAGATGATAGTACAAATAATATGAGGATATATTTTTTATTGGTACAAAAAAATTTAGATGGATTCGGCATCAGTCTCCCATCAAGATTAGGGCATAGCTCTAGGGTTCAGAAAGTGCTTACAGGTGACTTACTAGATCGCCTACTAAAGGAACCCTCACAACAGTAACGGGAATCGAACTTACGTCTTTATAGGATACGAAGTCGTTTCTTATTATTTGTGCTAACTCTCATTAGTAAGAGAAATATATCTATACTTAACAAAAAATTTCTAGAGGAACGGGCTGATAAATTGGGACGGGCCAGAGGTAGCATGTCCTCTTCTCTACATGGCCCAGTTACACACACGATATTTCTTTTCTAGAGTTTGAAAAAAAACTTTTTAAGGGATAATATATGTATGTATGTCTCTGAGTGAATTAAATTTCAACAAGTTTTCATCTTAAATCTGTTTATGGTTTGACTCTTATTCTCTTTTCAATAGAACTTGTACATTGGTCCTCTAAACATTCTTTTGGTCCTCTAAACATTCTCATTTTTCTAAGGTTAAAGGAGCATATATACACTCTCAATACCAAAGACCACTCTCCTTAGACATTTAAGGCAAAATTTTGTTTTTTTCCATTCTCAGATTAGTTGATAAATAATTAACATGAATTAAATATATTAATTTCAAAGACTTTCACAATTAATATTTGACTAAATTATTCAAAATTCTCTTGAATTTGATGGCAGTTGCATATAATCTCCATAACATTTTAAGATCAAAATTTAATCCCACTAAGCTTTTATTTTTTTATTATAGACCCTTTGTCGCTAACTTATTATTATCTTTCTAACAAAATTTACCATGTCAGATCCATATAAGACACCTCGCATCCCATGTGTAATCATATATGGCTAATAATTTTATAATAATTATACCATGTTTACGTAAGGCTTGAAATGTCATTTTATTATTAAGGAAAACTCTCCTTTTCTTTGAGCCTCCAAGTCTGCAATGGGATGAATATCCTTGATATGAAGAGATTTGCAGACCTCAAGACCAGTTTTGATCGCTAACAATTCAGCAATTGCAACGGAATAAGTAATAGGGCATTTCTGAAATCCTATGATCCGCTTCCCTTGATCATCGCGAACTAAATTCCTTGATCAACGGGATGTTTGTCATCTTTCTTGTTGCTTGGTAATATGGTGGTTGTAATTAAAAGATGTCATGGCGTTTTTGTTTCCAATTTCCAATTTGAAACAGGGACTGAAGGGGGTAAAACAGCGAGCTATAAGTATTTCCTTCACGCTTTGTTTGGTTGGGGGATTTTGGAGGGGAGGGGAGGGGAGGGTAGGGGAGATATAAATGTGTTTGGTTGGGAAAAATGGAGGGGAGGGGAGGAGATTTTTTTTGTCTTTTTGTGCTCCCCTACCCCTCTCTCTCTCCCCTCCAAATTTGGGGTTTTTTGGAGGGGTGAGAAACATTGTGTATAATCCTGACTAAATTACCCTTGCTCATTTTTCAATTTTCCAGAACTGCCCCTACGCGTGAAAACCCTTTCTTCCTTCTTTCCGCCATTCCATTCCACGACAGACTGCCGCGTTTGCTCCTGTCTCCTTCTCCGTCGGCGCGCTCCTCCAAGTCCAGCTGCCGGTCGCTCGACCTTCTCCACCGACCACCACCGTCAGACCATCTCAGTGTGCTTTTACTTCGTTTTTCGGTTGTTTACACTTCAGGCTTCGCCGTTATTTCCTCACCTTCATAGCTATAGTAAAGATGGCTCCTCCCAGAGGTATCCGAAGATGCTTCATTTCCCTGTTACCATCTATATTCTAAACTTCTATAAGACTAAGTGTTAATGTAGCTGTCTATCTTTGTTTATTGTGGGTTTTCCTTTCTCCAGTGCTAGGGGACTTTGCTAATCTGTTAGGTTTTTTTTCGCAAAATGAATGGTCATATGCGATTTTTGGTTTGGTTAGCTAAATATCACTTGGCTAAAGAAAATGGAATAGTTAGTTAGTTTTTGCTTTGACAGTTTATTTAATCGATTGTCTGCTCGAAGTATTATGTCTTGTTTGAATCTATAATGCCTTGAGTCAATGTTGAGTTTGAAATGTATGGAAATGTAATTATACGGACAAATACTGTTACTATATTTAGAATGAGGATGGTTCAAAAGTTGAGTATCGTGTGTGGAACCCTTTCCGCTCCAAGTTGGCCGCTGCTATTCTTGGTGGAGTTGACAACATTTGGATTGTAAGAAACTCTATGGCCTTAGACTATTGTTATTTGGACTTGTATTCCAAATACTGTTTCTTTACATGTATTTTCATTGCATTGTGGAAATATAGAAACCTGGAGCCCGTGTTCTTTACATGGGAGCTGCTTCTGGTACTACGGTCTCCCATGTTTCTGACCTTGTTGGACCGGTAAGTATTATTTACTAATTCGCTTCATGTTTCCATATCATGTTGAGCAGAGCTCATTAGACTAAGGGGTTCTTGTTTGTAGACTGGAGTGGTCTATGCAGTAGAGTTTTCTCACAGAAGTGGAAGAGATCTCGTCAACATGGCTAAGAAACGTACTAATGTTATACCCATTATTGAAGATGCCAGACATCCTGCCAAATACAGAATGTTAGTTGGCATGGTAGATGTCATATTTCTGATGTTGCTCAGCCGGATCAGGTTTGGTTTTATTTTGTTTAAAGTAATCTTATTCAAAGGGAAAGATCCAACTTTATATCGCCATGTTGTTTAGTCTTATTGATTTCTTAAAGAAAATTACTGCGTTTATTTTCTTTGCATCTGCTTGGGACTTCCGGGAGCTGAATACCATTTTAAGTTTTGCATTACTTGCCATGCTTTTTTCTTAAAGATCTTTCAAGTTCCAGTTTCTAGTGTTTCCTTCTAGATTCTGTATGGCTTTTTTGTAATTTTTTCTATACATAATAGATAGATATTCATTCTTTTCTTTGTTCTCAAATCGCACTTTGATATATGCATTTTTCATTATTTGATGCTCCTTGCATATGATGAGTATACTCGGATTCCCCTTCAAGACATCATGGATGATGCAGACCCGAGTTTCTGATGCACGTGAACTTTATTATATATTCTAGATTTTTTTCTTTTCAACCAAATTTGTGTGTATTTTGTTATTTTTATTTTGTATTCATATTTATTTATCTTTCAAATGAATGTGTTACTTGTGGAGTAGTTTGGTTGCTCTGTTTGTGCTTTTGCATTGTCATTATCATGTTCCAATACAATCTCCTCCCTTCTATATTCTTTTCTTTCATTTAATCATCCGCAATAGGTTATCTGTTATTTCTCAAACTATCTTTGCACTATCAACGAACTTGGTGAGTAGATACCCTTTGTCTAAGGATCTGGTTCTTACCATTTAACATTTGCAGGCAAGGATTTTGGGGCTGAATGCTTCATATTATCTGAAAGCAGGAGGCCATTTTGTTATTTCAATCAAGGTTTGTTACGAAATCTCACATTTAATCAATGGTATTGTGCGACAATGGTCTTTCTGAGCCGTGTCCATCGTACCATTTTAGACTTTATTCTAATAATCAGTGTCAATACTCGGGTGTCATTTAAAGTGAACTTATCAATGGAATTTGTTTTAAATTTTGTATGACTAATTTGTGAGTTTAATAACTTCAGGCAAACTGCATAGACTCCACGGTGCCAGCAACAGCAGTGTTTGCAAGTGAGGTGAACAAGCTGAGGGCGGATCAGTTCAAGCCCAGCGAGCAAGTGACTCTAACGTCAATCACTAGCAAGTTTCTTTATGTTTAATTATCGTTTTTTTGACGGAGAATGTAATGGATAATATTGTATCTTTGGTTTTGGTTTTGTCTCTTTTAATCATTTTGACAAAAAATACTACATGAGGCCTGCTTGTACTTGAAATATTTATTTATGGTGCGGGTATTCTTTCACTAGCAAGTATTCTACTTGGATTAAATTGAATATTCATCAGTTTCAATGCATAATATCTACTAAAACTAATATATCTTAATGAAATTCCAAGAAAGTTTAAATGGGTGTAAAGCCTTTTCTTTCAAATTTGGTTCTCATGGGATGGATGATCTCTTCCCTGTACTAAAATCATTTTCAAGCTCTCATTGTAAAGCGAAATAGGACGGAAATCTTTCGTGCTCTCCGGTTGGACAGTTTTGGGACGTGTAGATTATGTTCGAATGGAGAAAAAAATTGGAAGACAATAAGGACAAGAGAATACTAGGATTTTTTTTTTAAATTAGTAAAAAAATTTACCATTTTTAAAAGTTTTTCCTACTAATATTTTTTGCTCTCTAATTTTCTTTATATCCAAATATAGAACACTGTTCAATGTTCTTCATTCATCGCTTTCAAGAAAGTGCCTACTTAATTCCACTAAAATCAGACATGAAAAGGCTCCAGCCGATAACCAGACACTTTCCCTCATACCAGGCCACCTTGCCTTTTGCCTTCCCCAATTTGTAATTAACATTTTCATATAAAGGTCCCTATCTGTTATTTCATTAAATGGTAGCTAGCGAGTGCTTTACATCAAGATGGATACAACAGAATAAACATGCAAAAGCCATTGACTCTTGATATAAAGCATGAGATCCAGTTGGAAGGCCGTTGTTTCTGGACCAAGAGAGTTCAATAATAAGCTTATGTCTGCAGCCTTACTGACATTAAAAGCTTAGGGTCTGCCTGTTATCTCATCCACTTTGATGTCTTACCCACCCCATTTCCTCATGCGTTCACTTGTTATTGACTGCCAGTCGCTCGACCTTCTCCACTGACCACCACCGTCTGAGGGATTATATAGGCTACGAAGTATAAATTAAGTTTTTTTAAAAATTATAAATAAAAAATAACAATATTAATATAAATATTATAAGTAAAAAATTAATAAATGTAAATAAAGGCCTAAGGGTATATCTGTCAATTTTTCATTACCTCCCCTCCCCTCCCCTCCCCTCCTGAACCAAACAAGAAATATCATCTCTCCTCCCCTACCTTCTCATTTATAACCTCCCCTACCTTAACCTACCCTCCCTTAAATTAACTTAACCTACCCTCCCCTCGGTTGAACCAAACATAGCCTCAGTCTCTTCCCTGCACGCTGTTGCAACAAAATCTCTAGTTAGCACGGGGTTAAGTTTTTCCATGAATTGAAAGCGGGGTGCACTGCGACTGGGAGAAGCAAGGAGGAGTAGGGTTTTCCTTAGGTTATGTTTGGTTCAAAGGAGGGGAGGGTAGGTTAAGTTAATTTAATGGAGGGTAGGTCAAGGTAGGGGAGATTATAAGTGGAAAGTTAGGGGAGGAGAGATGATATTTCTTATTTGGTTCAGGAAGGGAGGGGAGGGTAGGCAATAAAAAATTGACAGATATACCCTCAGGCCTTTATTTACATTTATTAATTTTTTATTTATAATATTTATATTAGTATTGTTATTTTTTATTTATAAATTTTAAAAAAATTTGATTTATACTCATAGAACTTAATTATGCTATAACTTTTTTTTTATTACAAAATCTTTAAAAAAAGTTAAGCTCATAGAACTTAAGGCATAAGGCAGACTAATAAAACAAAATTACATATCATTACACAATTACATAATTACATAATTACATAGGCTAAAAGTTTTTTTTTTATACACAGATAACATTGAAAGTCATCTATATATAAAAAAAAAAAAAAAAGTCACCAAATGGTCACCAAATGGTAACGCCTATGTCAAAAAATACTTAGTAATGGTCTAAATAATGGCTATGGTAGACCCTAATCATCTTCCTTAACTCCCTCCCTCATTCTCTCACTTGAGTATTGTTGAGAGAGTATCGATAGGGGTAATTTGGGAGAAAGAGTTGGTAAATTTGAAAAATAGGTCCTATATTTTAGATTAAGATTAACTCATTAATTAGGTGACCGGAGGAGTATGTTGCCAAAAGTTTATTGCTTTTCCCATCACTAAAGCTCTCCACTAAACACTATCTTCCCCACTTTCCCCAAATTCACCCATTTTCCCCTCCCCCATCATGCATTTACATACAGTTCCTTCTAGGTAGGTCAAAAGACCCACATTTAATAATAAACACAGCAGCAGCAATAATATACATGTCTACATTACCTTAATTATCAACTAATGCCACTTATTCAAACTCCAATGCTGTTTAATTCCTTTTTTTCTGTTCAAATGCCATGAATTCTGCTTATTCCTTCCCACACATATATACTAATAACTTAATTTGATAGGTCAAATATGTATAGTATATTTTTGGAATTGGATGAAATAAAACATGGCTGCGTTTTAAAGTATATATTATGGAATTTAAGACTTATCCAAACTATGTGAAGATAATTTGCTGTACAATACGTCAATACGTAGTAGATTTGAGTCTTCTAATTCCACTATTGCGGTATGACTGGGAAGGATTTATTCTTGTTACGTGCTTCTTTCTAGCTCTTCTATTCCATCACATTCTCATGTGTATAGAGAACAGACCATTAACTTTGAAGCCATCTTAGATTATCTCAAGCATTTATTGATGAACAAAAGTGAAAGAATAATGACTTTATAGTACTTGGCTATCAAACCAGGCTGGTGTGTTTACATAATGTATGAAGAATATTAAACTAACTCGAAGCAAAAATTAGCACTAGAAGATGAGGCTTAAAATCTTTATAAGGATCTCCCAAGTAGCAAGAACGGATAGTGCTAGGAATGAAGAAAAATAGAGAAAATTAGCAACTTGTATTGCACCATCATGATGGGGGACATGTACTGCCACAACTTCAGAGCTATGGAGGCAACACAAGATTTGTCACCCCTCATCAATGCTGGATATAAATAAATGAGAGTCTTCAATCTTGTAAGCCTGATCAACTGGTTTTAACTGCAATAATACATTCTCCAAGACCGAACAAACACTAGACGACTCCTTATGTGAATGATCAAAGGCCTTAAACTCCTGAATTAAACCATTCACTTGTATCCAACTACATCCTGAAGTTTTCTCTACTCCTTTTCCTTTCATGAGCTTTCTTACCTGTGCAACTGCTTCCCATTTTTGACACATGGAGTAAAAGTTTGCCAGAAGTGCATACGCACCGCCGCGATCTGGATGCAGATTGATCAAATAATTTCCTACATGTTCACCCAATTCAAAGTCTTTGTGAATCATGCAGGCACCAAATAAAGCTCCCACTACACCAGCATTTGGCTTCATTGGCATCTCATCAATCATTCGCTTTGCATCTTCTAAGTACCCTGCTCTCCCAAGTAGATCACAACCATGCAACCATAATGATCCATGTTAGGCTCCATATCATAATCATGTCTTATCATTTTAAATAACCTTTTCCCCTCAGCTACTAATCCTCCATGGGAGCACGCGCTGAGAACAACAATAAAGGTAACTTCATTTGGTTGAACCCCGCTCCTTAACATGCATGAGAATAGCTCCAATGACCTCAAGGCATTCCCATGAATAGCCAACCCATTTATTATGGCTGTCCAAGTGTACACATCCTTTACTTTTGCTGGCAACTTTTCAAATAATAATAACGCCTCGTCAATGCACCCACATTTTGCATACATGTCTACCAATGCTGTGCCCAAAGCTGAATTCAGATATAACTTATTTCTGTCTATATATTGGTGAATTAACCTTCCTTGCTCCAGTTCCCCTATGTGAGCACAAGCATGAAGAGCAGTTGTAAGCGTAAATTGATTAGGTACGATGTTACGCGACAGCATGTCTTGAAAGACAAGAAGCGCATCTTTGTACCTCTTGAATTGCACATAACCATTTATTAGTACAGTCCAAGAAACTACATTTTTGTGAGGCATTTCATCGAATACTTTGCGGGCGTCATCACAATGACCGCACTTTATATACATATCTATAAGAGCGTTGCAGATATAAGCATCCAATTGAACTCGCTGTCCAGCAACACAAAACCCGTGAATCCATCTTCCAAAATAATCATCACCCAGCAAAGTAGTCGCACGAAGAATGCTAACTATGATGACCCCATCAATTCTGGCCGCGCCTATTGATCTCATATTCACGAAACACCTCAATGCCTCTCCTGGACAATCATTTTTTACATGCCCATCAATCAACGCAGTCCATGCAACAACGTCCTGCAACGAACTTTCATCGAACACTCGGCATACACACTCCATAAACCCAGAATTAGCAAAAGCAGAAATCAAAGCGTTCCGGACAAAAAGATCAAAATGTAACCCTAATTTAAGAATTTGAGCATAAAGTAGAAGTGGGTCTTGAATATTAGACTTGGAGAACGTCGTAAGAAGCAAAGGGAAGGTGTGTTTATCTGGATGTACGCCATTTTGAAGCATTCGTGCATAGAAGAAAAGCGACATGTGAGGGAAGGTAGTGTAGGAGAAAGCTTTGATCATTTTGTTGAAGATGCGAGTGATAGGAGTGCAGATAGTACTGATAAGAAGGGAAGCATAGGAAAGAGAGGCGGGTAGACAGAATGCAGTGCAGTGAATGAGTTTGCAGAGCAACGAGATGTCGTTGGAAAAGCCAGAAGCAATCATAACGGAGTGGATTTGCTTGCATTGTTCCAAAGTTGTGCGTTTCTGTAATAGAGAAACAAGTTTGCCGCGTAAGAGGGCGGACACCATAGATGGCATTTGGCGTGCGCATTCGGTGCTCCACTACAAGTTTAAGAAGGGTAGAAGAGGTTACCTGAACGAAGTTGACGGTGGTGGTCGGTGGAGAAGGTCGAGCGACTGGCAGCTGGATTTGGAGGAGCGCGCCGACAGAGAAGGAGACAGAAGCAAACGCGGCAGTCTGTTGTGGAATGGAATGGCGGAAAACCGAAGGAAGAAAGGGTTTTTTTACACGTGGAGACAATTCTGGCAAATTGAAAAATGAGCAGGGGTAATTTAGTCAGGATTATACACAATGTTTCTCACCCCTCCAAAAATTCCAAATTTAGAGGGGTGAGAGAGAGGGGTAGGGGAGTAGAAAAAGACAAAAAAATTTCCCTCCCCTCCCCTCCATTTTTCCCAACCAAACACACTTATATTTTCCCTCCCCTCCCCTCCCCTCCAAACCCCCCAACCAAACAAAGTCTTAATGATAAAATGACATTTTAAACTTTATATAAATGATATAATTATTATAAAATTATCAACTTATATATGATGCCACATCAAATGCGAAATATTTTATATTGATTTGACGTGACAAATCTTGTCAAAAAGATATTGATAAATTAACTTCAAGAGGTCTATAATAAAAAAATAAAAGCTTAGTTGAGTTAAATTTTAACTTTAAAATGTTAATGAAATTATATAAAACTACCTTAAATTTAAAGTTTTTTTAATAATTTAACCTTAATATTTATATAAACCAGCTTCTAATCTTTAATATAAAAATTAATTAATTTTTAAATAAATTAAATAAATTAAATAAATAAATTTATCATAAAATTTAATCTTTTAAAATAAATTTATATTATATACTAAAATTAATTAACTTTTTAAATAAATTTAGATAAATAAATTAATTATAACTAATATAAAAATTATATAACTATTAAATAAATTGAAAAGTACATAATATTAATTCATCTTAAGAAGTTAAATTCAACCATAATTAATTAATTAATTTAATTTTTTTAATCTATCTAAAAAAATCAATTAGATAAAAAATAATATTATTTAATCTATCTAAATTAGTCAACTAACTTATATATTAATTATAATTAATTAATTTATTTAATTTTATTAATTTATGTAAAAATATTATCTAACTACTATATTAATGACGAGATAGTATGAAGTAAATAATTTTGAGGGGAATAAGCAGAAACATCCGATAAAACAATATTACAGAATGGGATCATAAACTATTTAAGTCGTTGATCATTTCAACGAACCACCCATAGATGATGTGCTGTAGACAGAAGTTAAACTAGAAAAATATTACAAAAAGCGTAATAAAAATTACAAAAAGGAAAGAAAAAAAAAGCACGTCCATTATTTCTGAGTTTCACTTGGCATCCACGCGTTTAACTTGTACAGCTTTACTAGTTCTACAGATAATTGCAAATGAACAGCGCAAACTACATACACCAAGGCTTCCTGTACATATTACTCCGACCAAACAAGTTGAGAATACATCATGTACAGCTACCTAAATCTGGATGGATGAAGAGGGATTGATTAATATCAACCTGACATACCAGTGAAATGGTGAAAAATCAATCAGTTAAGTCAACTTTACAGTTAGGTTTATGGTCCCGACCTTCAGGAAGAAAAGCCGGCTTCCATCGCTCGTAGGATCGGATCGGTTTCGAATCTGAAGTTCCTAAAGCTCTTGCCAGGCCCCGTGTCTAGAGAATGAGAATCAGACTCACCTATTACTGCTTGGTTGTCTATTGTCATTGAGCTACTTCCAGTAGAACTGTTCTTCGCTTTCCAAATACAAATTCCTTCACAAAAAAGCAGTAGCTTTTAGTAATCACTGACTAGTATATGATTATACGAAGACTCACCATTGAAAATTACGCAAACAGGAAAATCATTACAACAACGTCTTTTCCTACTAAGTGAGATCAACTACATGGATCATATGACACCATTGTGCTCTATAAACAGGAAAATCATTACAGCACTTAATTTAGAACCGGTAACATCACAGTCTTTTCTTTGATATGTGCAGTACTGAAGTTTATGATTGCCCATCAACCCACGAATATCCTATCTATACCCTAAGATGAGATGTATGGAACTTTGACTCACATAAATTTGCACACCTAGATAGACTTTGAGATATTGAGGAGTTTCAATAAGTAGACAGACTTTGAGATATTGAGATATTAAGAACTTTCATGCTAACTAGCAGAAGTATGCTGTCACCACTCCCCAACAAGATCCCTGATATAACCCACAAAACATTTGCGGGAAAATGGACTCACCTTTAAGAGGCAAATCAGGCCTTGGCGCTATTGGAGGTGGATGTTCTGAAATCCAAGTGTTCAATGATCTGCACATGTAAGAACGGAATCTTTTTTTCACTTTAACAGAATAAGGGGTGATTACCAAAATCATCAAAATTATATTTAGTTGCACTCACCTAAGGAAAGGGGATACCATGTAAAGCTTGAGGCCAGTGATCCCACGAGAAATCACCTCATTACTTGCAGGCTGAAGTTCATCAAGCCGATGCCATGAAATTTCCTGCATTCAGATGACAAATAATTCTCTCAGCATTTGATTACCTACAGATTTCATATCCCTTTCAGGATAAATCACAAGAAGATAAATTCATGACTCTCGACCCAAGAACCAAGAAAAGCAATCATGTTATAACCTTTTGTGGCCACAGGACATATCCAATTAGAAAGAAGGGCAAGAACCAAATAATGCTGAATCATAAATTTAATTTCACAAAAATTGATATGGACGTATATATACATATGCTCCCAATTCAAGAAGTACGTTAACCAAACTGAACTGGACCATATTACAAGAAATATAAACAATATATATCAGAAAGTTCTAGAGTAAATTTAGAACTCCTGTGTTGTAAATTAATAATAGTTCAATATAAAGCATATGGAAACTTCTAAAATAAATCTATTTACAAAAAGAATCACATACACTGATCTCTTTTTTTGTAAGTGGAGCAAAAGGTGTATCATCCTTCACGCCAGCAATGATGTAAAGCCGCACTCTTTGTTGTCCAAAAATAACTTCAATGTACTCGTCCTTTTTAAGAAGTTTCGAAACATTAAAACCTGTTTCTTCCATGACCTGCATTCACCACAAACAAGTAGTGTATAGCTAAGGCAATACTCTAGGTTGGACCCAGAGTAGTTAATTCATCCGGCTTGTAGTTTCCCTCAATTATACGAGGAGTCATTTATGATATTGGCTATCATGTCACATATCATGGTATCTTGACTTTGGATAACAGTATTTTATATGCTTTTATGAGATAATATGGCAGCATATGAGATAACACCTCCCAAATCTGTTATACAGGGATAATATCATTACTATATCCATACAAACAGTAGGTCCAATGTATTGAGTACATGGAAAGAGGGCAATGCATGCATGCGTGAATAGATAGATAGAAAGAGGGTGGGGGGTGGGGGGGGCTTACTTCTCTAATGGCACATGCATGGTCTTCTTCATCTTTGCTCTTTTTGCCACGAGGAAAACTCCAACTTGAACCTTTCCATCCTTTCACTAGCAAGCACTGTATATAGCAGCCATGTAAGAAATCTGACTCAATCAGCCAATAAATGAATGTGACAAAAAAGGTTAGCAGTTCCTCCAAATCCACATGTAAAAGAACTCAAAACAAGAGCAAGTGAGAAACCATAATATACTGAAACTATTAGACTTCCCCAATGTGTCTTCTACTCTTCTCTGAAATAAGATTACAACATGATCGAATAATCATAATTTCAAAGGGTACATTTAGTGAACGTGCCTTCAGAGAGCAAAACAAATGAAGGAATTCCAACACATAATTTTCACCACAATTAACAATTTTATAATTTTGATTCGGAACTTTCACCAAGAGTCATAATCTCAGTTGAATAAAATGATCTAAAACTTCTTGTCCAAAGATGAATATCTAGAAATGAACAGTCATTTTGTGCTGCGTGTAAGTTATGGGAAAACTACCGATCCAGTCATAATCTATTATTATTTCCAACTGACTTAAAAGTTACAGAATCAGTTCCTTTTCTTCTCCATTGTTGTCAATAGACATCAAGCCAGCTACTGTTCTTGCACTCTGTTAGAAACAGACCTTCAGACTTCAGTACTCCCATAATGAAATGACATCCTTGTTAATAGCCAGTTACAGTTCTCACCATAATATTTAGCCATTTGTGCTAGCTACATGTGTAGTAAAGCAATTTACTAAATTATATTTTGAAATATTATGACTTTGGGCAAGAGATCTTTATGTTTAGGAAACAAAAACAAAGCACGCTGTTTCTTTCAAAAAAGGTACGGCAACTGGACTAAGTATGTATGTCAGAAATCACTACAACACACTTCCACATAATGATAAAGCAATGATAAACAAGTGAAGAATTGATTCCATAGACAAGAGAAGGGAGGAAAAGAGATTCCATCTTCCCAGTGAAGGATTGCCCTAAATCACTTCTGACACCCTGTAATTTCAGAAAGACTGATTGATTTTCTCATCCTTTATGATTGACTATAGACAATAGCACAGGGAAACTGTTCTAGTTAAGTCTCTAATAATTTTGAAATAGCCATAACTGCATATTACAAGTTCGATCATCCTAACTGGTAATAGTGATACAAAAAATTGATCTGGAACTCTTAAAAGCAAAATGCAGAAACTATAGTTACCAATCATGAATAGTAGAAAATGCACAAGAACAAAGTAGCACAATCTTGTTGGAAGGTGGGAAAATAATCCACCATGCCATACTATAGGTAAGTCATTGAAGTAAAGGAGGAGGCTTGAAAATAAACTTATCTTACCAAGGAAAACAAATAAACAGTATTGCTACCAGCATGTAGTCCTAAACCGGCTTACCCTTTCATAGGTTTCATCTAGAATTATTGCACCAGTAACGGGAACTCGAACCTTGTAAGAAGTGAAGTCCTTGAATATATCATCTATATGAGCCACATAGGGCTTCAAAACATCACAACTATTAAACACTATTATCTGTTACGGAAAACAGGGTAGAATTATCAGATATTTGAATGTAACGGAAAAATATAAAACCATACTGTCTTGATGACTGGTAATTTTTATCAAATGCTCAGACAACTGTGCCTTAGTATCCTGTCAATATAACAAATATTATATAGGAAAATTTTCTTTCTATCTCCAGCAGATATGTGTGTTCACATGCAAGCAGGGCAGTATGACGGAACAAAAGCTCAATCCCCATCATTGGAAAAATCAACATGTTCATTGCATTCTAATGAAAAAATTGCATAAATAAATGGAGGCTTATCTGCATCATGTTATGACGTAAATGCCCAAAAACATAATTTAAATTCGAGCTAACAAGAAGTTTCAACACTTGATGCTTAAAGAAAAAGTTGAATTGCAAACAACCTGGCTCAACTACAACCCTTTGCAAATGTATCATCGTAGTTTCAAATTTTGGGCTTTTGACAATTAACCCACTTGAACTCTGCGACACATGAATCGCCTCTTTCATCTAAAATTAATTATTAGCATTAACGAGACTCACTATACCATAAATCATGAATTTTTCTTTTTGACAAAAAAAAAAGATTACTCAAAAGCAAAGTTGTTAGATTAAGTTCTACCCAACTCCTAGAAAAATTAATCCAAATTTTTTGCAACTCTTTCCAAATGGAAGCAATTATCAACATATTGCAAGTTCAATCAAGTTAGTGCCAGAATTGAAACCAAAAGGATCATTTGCTAAACTGGGTGTGCACAGGCCAGAGAATGAAAGAGAAACTATACAGAAAGAGAAATTTATAAATTTAATCTAGAGTTATCAAATACCAATAAGAGTGACAGAAAGGACAAAAAACCCAAAGAGAAATCATAGAGGATACATAAAGAAGTGAACTCCTTGAGGTTGAATGACTTCAGAGATGGATTATTTTCAACAGAATTATCTTCATAATACCAATGCGCATACTCCACGAGAAACAAGATCCTTTCAAATGATTGAAGGTCTTCCTTTGGCACATTTAACACAAATCGACTGCAACAAATAAAGCATATAACAGGCACTTAAAGAACAGTAAAAAAATAACTGATATGGAAGGAAAAATTTCACCACAAATCAGGGAAAGGAAGATAATGCAACTGAATACAAATGATACTGAATTATAAATACTATGCACATAATGAATGTTCCAGGCAAGCATTGAGAAAATTGACAAAGGGGACAATAGTAATTTGTGGGTGTTCAATAACCGAGATGGAAGGTGACCACCAGCTCACCAATCTACAGGAAAAGAAAGCACATCAAGTAATAGACGGTGGATAGGAAAGCCACTGGGAGTAGGCTACAGTTGAGAGCTTTGATTAGTTTGTAGGAGGCCGTAAATTAAAAGGCCCATGCATACTATGCACATGCATACTAAATTCGACTTAAATCCTCAGTATTTTGCGCGCAACGCTATAAATCAAGGGCATACATAACGATCAATCAGATGAGATCAAACAGTAGAATAAGAATTAAAACTGATGTAAAGGAAAAAATCGGCGAAACCCCGGGAAAAGCTCACAATGTTCAATAACATTTTGCCCTCATCTTCCAAAAAACGAAAAGGAGAATTTAAAAAAAATAAAAAGGGAAATTACAATGATAGACCTGCAGAGATCGTCGAGAAGTTCCTGAGGTGGAAGACCGTTCTTGGATGGAGCACTGGAAGTGCGGGAAAGATTTGACATGGCTGGCGAGAGTCGAATTCGAACCCTAAAGCAAAAAATTCAAGGGGAAAAAGAACGCCGAAAGAACTCTTCTCTTTCTTCTCGTGAACGGAAAATGGAGCCTATGAGCAGAGCAGCAAAAATTAAAAGAGCATGCTCGAAGGTTGAAATCACCGACGAGCGAGCGTATCGGCGGCTTCAATATTGAGCCGGGAATGTTTGGAAAGGATCGTTTTTGGTTCTGTTACTATGATTGTTAGTCATAGTTAGTCGCATAGATGGAAATGCGCAAAATTAAAAACTATAAACTAAAAAATTAAGAACGGACTATTAGATTCAGAATATGAATTTAATTACAATTAGATTCTTAACAAAGTTTTTTACAAAATTAATTGAAAATAAAAATTTAGACTGTTACAAATTTAATGATACCTTTATGTTTAAAATATAACTCTTAGCTTTAACCGATATTTCTATTTAAAATTATTTTTTTTGTTACAACATTTTTTGGAAAGGGGTTAGACTCACTTACGATCTAAAAGTATGTCGAAATCTCTTTTTCTCTTAGGCAATACTAATGTAGGGCAGGGCGAGCCGTCTATTACTCTCAAGCGTAAACCTAAGTACTCAGGAGCTAAGATACCTCCAAAAGCGTTATAATTAGAACCACAACAAAATAATACTCCTTAAAAATCCAACAAGCTCTAAATGATCGCATATCTTACCCCTCGTTAGTTAAACTCACGGAGTCATTTGAAATTATTTGAATATATATTTGTAAATCATTTTTCACAATACTTTGTCCAGATCATATTAACAGGGATGATGGACCTTGTAACATAGGGGTGGTAATGCGGGCCAACCCGCCGAAAACGGGTTGGCCCGCCGCGGGTTGGGGGGGAGGCGGGCCGGTTAAAACCAGCCCGCCTCCAGGCGGGTTGGGGAAACCCCAACCCGAGACCGCCATGGCGGGTTGGCGGGCTAGCCCGCCAACCCGCCAGCTTTTTTTTTTTTTTTTTTAATTTTTTATATATAATTTTTAAATTTTTTTTCAACTTTTTTTTAAAAAAAAATTACATATATCAATATTAATTAAATTCGAATCATGTCTTAAGTCGTCAAAATATTTATTTAGTCAATTTTGTTACTATCTATAGATAAATCTATCACAAAAAAAATTATAATAAAATAAAATAAATATATATAAAGAAAGAAATGACTCAATGAGATAAAGTTAATATAAATTAAGTATAATGTCTCTTGTTTAACTAAGGCTCTCAAATTAGTAAGGTATAAATGTGTAATATAAATAATAAAAAAATTATAAAAAAAATTATAAAAAAAAAAAAAAAAAAAAGCGGGCTAACCCGCCAACCCGGCGGGTTAGCCCGCCGCGGGTGCGGGCTTGGCGGGTGCGGGTCAAAAAGACCCGCCTCAATGTGGGTTGCAATTTTTGCAACCCAACCCGCCAGTTTTTGGCGGGTTGGCGGGTTGGGCCCGCGGGCCCAACCCAAATTACCAGCCCTATTGTAACATATGGATATGAGTATGACCATCTTAAGAAGGTTCAGCAAGGTATTTTTTGGCCACTCAATTAAATTTGGTAATATGAATTCTGTAAGGCAACCAAACCAGATAGCTCTAGAGCAAGGATAAGAAACAAACAAGTGCTCCAAGGTTTCTTCACTTTGACGTCCAAACAAGCAATTATATGATACATTCATTAAGGTGGGGCTTATTTAGAATATCACATAAAGGGATAGCTTGATGGAATAATTTCCCGACAGAAAGATGTTTAAAGTGAAGTGAGATTGACCATAAAAATTACCAATTAATACATTGTCTCATAAAGTTTAATATATAATATATTTAATTAATTTAATTAAATTTAAAAAATTAATTAAATTAATTAATATAATATATTTTTCGTAAAAATTATAACCATTTTCCTTAACTCCTATTCTCCCTCTCTTAATATAGGAAATACTAATAAATATAAAAAATATCTTATATTTAGTGCAAAAACCAACTCCATAATTAAATTTTAAATTTAAGACTAGAGAAGTATATATACATACACTTTTTTTATAATAGATTTTTTTTGCCAGCATATATATCCTCTAATTAAAGACAACTATATTCAAAACACTATTAAATATTAAATATGAGCACCTCTTTTAATAGAGATTTAAATCTTAATTCACCATGTTATGAAGAACTAACCCCTTCTATTAAACCCAACCCATTGCTAGTTGGATATGTATTTAAAAATGTGAAATTTATTTAAAAAACAAAAAGGAAAGATAATAAAAAAATAATAATAATAATAAATAATAAAAAAATAATAATAAATAAAAAAATAATAAAAAAAGGAAAGATGGGCTTTTGGGCCCAAACTTGAGCCTGATTCAAAAGGGCTGGACTTCAGAAAACGAAAACGATTAAATTTGTCAGAATAGGCATTTGGGCCCAAGCCCACATAGTCCAATCCCTCCAATTTCCCATCTCTATTCTTATCCCATAGTTTTTTTACACTAATTCACCCTCTGTTTTTTTTCCTGCGTGTACTCCTGCACCCTGTGGCAGAGAGGAACATTGGTTATTCTATCTCTATCTCGTGGAGGAGACTCCATGAAAGGTTTTAAGGATCTCTCTTAAACAAGTCCCATTAGAGTTTTTTTCCTCTTCCAAGGGACAACATGATGGAAGCCCCGCCTCCAGAAACAAAAGACATCAGGCAATCTACAGCTCTGTCAAAACAAACCACATAACAGAATCATTTTAAGAAAATATAAGTTGGAAGCAACTCTTGGAATGTCTTATTTACATCATTTTCAAATTAACTTCGCCAAATATGATGGAGACATGCACACAGGCGCTGCACTTAGAAGAATTTCCGCATCTAAGGTTTTCAAGCTCACATTGTATTGAATCGAATTAGGGCCATAGTTCAAGGGATTAAAGAGGACCAGGAACGTGAATTATACATATGGCCAATCGTCACACACAGTTCATACCCTAAATACATGAAAAAACTACCTACTACTTGGCAGCTAGTGTCCAGAAATTCAAAAGAAAGGATGGGGAAGCAGCAAACCAACTCATAAATGCCATGCCAGTTGCTATCTCAAACCTGCTGCAGTGATTCTGTGCACAATCATTCAGATCATTACCAATAAGGACTGTAATACCAGCAGAAGCACATGAAGCAGCAAAAGTGAGTGTTGAAGTAATCTGCGCAAAAAAAAAAAAAAAAAACCGTCAGAAAGGAAAATTTCTCAGGTTCAACATAAGCGTATGTATAATTTAATAAAATCATCACCAGATGCCAAATGCCTAGTTCCCAAACAAGGGGATGCAAATTTCACAGTAAATTTTCATTTCCCCCAAAATCGTTCAGTTTGCCATCACTTAGAAAGTGTAAATGAATTCTGTTTGGTTATGAAAAACAACATATATGAGTGCTTCCATGTTTATTTCATGGCTTGTAAAGTTTACCAAGAGAAGCCCTTCAACAATCTAACAGAAAACAAGGGTTTCCAAATTAACTTCTGCTTTACCAGATTACAGATATAACTAACTTTAAGCTACTTCTGCTTACTCGCATTTTGACAAGGTATATCTGCATACAAGTAATCTTGAGGAGCCAAAATCAATGTGCACAAAAAACTTGATATTAAGAACAAGACATTACCATTTTTTTTTATCATTTTTGGAAAAAAGTGTGTTTTGGGTAAAATACCAATTAGTTAGGTTGCTAGTTGGACTAGCAGTATTAGGAGGACTTATTTGGTTGTTAGCAACCAAATAGAGGCGATGACCAGCTCACCCAGTATCACGTAAAAGGGTTAATGGGGAACCTGTAATTATCTTAGAACTGAATAATGAGTAATGTGTTATGATAACTCAGGAGTTATCATGCGCAATCCATTCTGTGCACTCTTTCTCTATTGTCTATCAACTTGGTATCAAAGAATTGATCTTTATAGTGAATGAAAAAGGAGAAGAGAGCTCATCATCCGTTTAGAGAATTGGATGAAGAACTAGATTAAACTCAGAATTATGTTATAAAACTCCAAAATTTGATGACAAGAATGGGTAATATTAGCTAAGATCTTGGCAAAGGTTTTGAAAACAGGGGTGAACATCAATGGTGAAATTACAGGTTCGTCCATGGATACACTAAACGGAAAGAATCTTATGGGCAATTCACAGCAGGGTCATGGATTCTCAACAAAATTTATCAGCACAACTCTCCTAATTTGATGGCAGTGATTTAAAAGGGCGGGTGTGTTGCTGAAAATAATTTATTGATGTGGATGCTACACCAAATGATCAAGGGTCGCGGGTATTAGTATGCACAAAAGGGAAAACACTTCAATGGCATCAAAACAAGACATGAAAGAACGTAATTGCCAGGGAATTGTTAACAGGAGAGAACAGTGACTGATTATCAATATTTGATTTCTCAATTAAAGTTGGCAGAGAAGCCTTCCATAAGTTCCTCCTTGGCAGGACTCGTCAGGCAAAAAAAAAAAAAGTGAAGCCCCAGTGAGGATGTTCAACCCAAAAGTCCGGTTAATTGTCATGTATTTGACTAGATTACAAAAAAAAAACCACCATTACGGCCATCTTTTAATGCCAGACTTTAGCAACCTAGGGCCCAACATTTTTCATAAATAATTACTCACAAAATATTTCCATAAAATTGATAAAACTTCAGTAATAATACCTAAAGAACCCACAACTAATGCTAGTTTGAATACAATACAAGAAATACCAGTAAAACTGTTGACAAGATGGGAGATGGACAAAAGTGGGAAAAAGGGGTTATGCTATCCTGTTGGATCAAACAGCATTATGTGCAGTTAGTTATTTGCAAGTAACTAATAGAGGTTACAGCTAGCTTAGCCTTGAGTGCGAAAAAAGTTAAAAGGAAATCATGTAAGTGCCTTTAGAAGCAAAAAATGATAAGTCTATTCTGCTAACTGAGAGGAGTTATCTTGTTCAATTCATTCTGTTCATTCTTTCTCTGCCATAGTCTCCCAGGTTTTCTTCAACCATACTAACAATAGTAGAAAGTATGAGCGTTAATAATATTTACTCTTTCTTGTGTGTTATGGAAGTGACATGCATGGATAACAAATTAAGCAGAGATGGGAGCAATGCTCCAGACTCCAGAGTACTTCTGGCAAGAATAGTGGGAAACAAAAGATACAAATTCTACAAGAACTTTAAGCGCATAAGCTAACTAAGTTTAGAAGCATATTTTCTTACTCCATCACCAATAGAGAATAAGCAGACAATTCTGGAATTCCGGAAGCTACGATGCACTAAAATGGCATATATATCAGTAATTGCTAGAGTGAGGCTCCACAAGATTTGCAGGCTGACAGCAGCAACCAGGTAGCTGGCACAGCAAACATAAAAAAAGCCGTTATGCCAAGAAGAAAAATATGAAGGCTATAAGACAAAGACTATTACAAATCCCAAGGATCACCTCCTTTCTTTTGGCCAAAATGAATCACCTTTGATAACAGGACAACTTATCACCTAGCCCCTCCCCTGAAGCCTTTTACTTCCACTAAATTCTGTTTTATTCAGATAATTTGGCAATTAAAGCACTTTTGAAGAACCATAAAGTTCCTTTCCAACATCCAAATGCTGGCAGGTCCTTTAAGGAATAGGGTTCCAAAAGGATACAACAAAGAGTTAAGTAATTGACCCTTATAAAATTCATAGATTAGACAAATACTACTCCTGAAAGAAATGCAAAACAAGACAACTGCAACTGTCACAATGAAACCAAAACAAGACATCCTTCTCAAACCTGACTTTTTATCATCATTTTTTCGCAAACTTAAAATTGGTAAAAAACACTGAATTCAGTGTTTCAGAAATTGGTAAGCAACACTTGACATTAATATTTTGTAGATTGTAACTGAGCCAGTAATTTTAAAAATGTTTATTTTGTCCCTGCCATTAAACTCCTGCTAACATGGCATTAAATCCTACCACCATGATATGTGTTGTGTTGGCACTCTGTCTATGCATGATTCAAATCATGCCAATTCACCCAAAACACACACCACACCACGCAAGGGTGAATTTTACTACATATAATTTTACCTTTAATCCTTTTTGCAGCCATGAATTATGCATATTCTATGTGTCTGACCCATAACTGGCAGCATAATTGACAAGCTAAGCGACCAATTTAATGACAGAATCGAAAAGATAACAAATACACAGTCACTAATCGCAGAAAGTAAAGCACAGAATAGCATAGAAGTAAAGATTAAAAAAACATTGGAATACCGGAAAGCGGTGACGGAAGGGAAATCGCTGGTGGTGGCCATGACAACCAGGGCAAGGGAAGCGAAAACAAACTGAAGAAAACGCAAGGCAAGGCCTCCCAATGTGCCGGGCATGCCCTGTACATCTTTCATCCTTGCCCTAGGAAAAGCATTATCAGTGAGCGGCGGGGCTTCAATTGGGTGAACTGAAGGGTGAACCATGGCCATGATGAAGCTTCAGGCAAAACACAAACTAACATAGAAAAAAGGGAAAAAAGAAAGAATCAGAATTGTTGCCGAGTGCTAGAAGAAGAAGAAGAAGAGGGGAAAGGAGAGTGGAAGCTGAAGAGAATGATTCCTTTTGGTGTTTACTGAAGAGAGAGAGCGAAAGAAGAACGGCTCGTACTACTGAAGCTATGGGTTAACATAGGTGGAACCTGGAGGTCTAACGAAGGAGAGCTGCTTCAAAAAAATGGCAAAATGGGGAAATACAGAAATTCGGTTCACGGCAGCGCTTATCGATCAATTTATTTATCGAAAAATACTAAAAAAATAACCATTTAAAAAAAGATAAGAAGGGCTTATAAATTTAAAAAAAGATAGATTAAATAGAGGCTCAATCTGTTATTTTTAAATTACTGTGCACAATTATAAATATCATTATGGGAGTTATAAATATCATTAGTAGAGTTACAAATACTATTATAGGAATTCAAATACAACTAGTAGAGATGTAAATACCATTGAAAAAGTTGTAAATATCATTACAAGAGTTGCAAATACCATTGACAGAGTTATAAAAAATACAATTTCGTTTTTTATTTGTAACCCTGCTAATGGTATTTATAACTCCCATAATAATATTTGTAATTGTGTACAGTAATTTCTAAATGACAGATTGGACCTCTTGCTTAATCTGTCTTTTTCTAAATTTATGGGTCTTTTTTATCATTTTAAATGATTTTTTTTTGTCATTTTCCCTTTATTTATTAACAGTATAATAATTTTGCGTTTTTGGTTTGTGGGGAGAGGGGAGATTACAGTAAACATGCATGCTTAATTTTGACTTATCCCTGTTTGGATTAGTTGTTTGAGAATAGTTCTGGAGAATGGATTCTAAAAAAATAATTATTCAGATAGTTATTTTTAAAATAATTTTTTTGAGAAGGTAAATTATTAAAAAGAGTATGATTCTATTGAAAGGAGGAGAGAGGAGAGAGGGTGAGAAATAGAGAAGAGATGAGAGTAGATGGAAAAGAGAGAGGGTAAAAATGAAAGAGGAGAGAGGGTATAAAGGAGAGAGGAGAGATGATAGAGAGAAAAGATGAGAGATAATAGAAAAGATAGAAGAGAGAAAATAGATAGTGTAAGAAAAAATAAGAGTAAAATAATAATTAGATAGTCCATAAGTTATTTTACTGTTCTAAAATTTATTCTGACCAGTTTTTCTAAAATCATAGTTTAATCCAAACTAAAATTTTAAACAAAAATAATTGTTTATATAAAATTTATTTAAATTAAAATTTTAAAACTAAAATTAATTCTCAAAACCACAGCCCACACACAGCCAGACATAAGTTTTTTCGTAGGCCGCGTGAATATCTAAAATTTTTTCTTACCTTAACATCATTTCAGATGTATTAAAAAAGGGATAATATCGCTTTCCACACTTAAAATATTAAGAGAACATTATTTTTAAACAGTTAAAGTTAATTTTTTAACAGTGATTTTACTCTCTTTTTTAACGGTAACAGTAATATTGATCCAACACAAATTTCCAAACATTCATAACTCATATAAGAAAACTTTTAAATTAAAATTAGAATTTAACTCAAGTTTTTAAAGAAGAATAAATACAATTATAAAAAAGGTCATATAATAAATAAGCAATATAGACTTGATTGTCATTTCTAATACTACTAATTCTCATGATTGATAATTTTTTAATTTGTCAAGAGATTTTTTAACGGTTATATAATTTTAGGATTTTATAGTAATTTATTAATTTTTTTTCTAATGCATAGATTCAAAATAAAAGAAAAAGATCATAAAAGATCTTTTAAAATTTAAAAGGATAAAAATAATATTTAAATTTTAAAATAAAATATATTAGATGTTGCCTTATTTATAAATTTAGGATAAAAGATAAAATTATTTTTGGTCATTTACTATTCTTACAATAGGTTTGTAATTTGAACTATTATTTTCACAACTTTATCTAAGACATTTAGTAATTATTTGTAAGTACGTTATTACATAAAATTCTTAATATCTTAGAAAAAATTATCAAAACTATTGTTCATGTTATAAATACTATTTCAGTAATTATAAATTCAAAAGTTATTACATGTATCTACTCATGCAATAAAATTTATGATTTGAGTAATAATTTTGACAACTTGAGTAATATGCTTTATTACCCTCAATTTGTAAGTAATTGCTTTGGTAATTTACAACTCCTGCAATATGATTTATTAAATTATAAATATCTTAAGAAAATTTATCAAAACTATTACTTAAATTATAAACTCATTGCAGAAGTAGTAAATGGCTAAAGAATAATTTCGTCTTCGATCCTAAATTTGCAAAGACATAAGGCCTAATTTATATTTTTTAAAATTTAGAGACTATTTTTATCTTTTTAATTTTTTTTTAAAAATTATTGTCTTCTTCCCTCAAAACAATGTTGTTTGACAATTGCCCTTTACCTCTTTTAACAAAAATTTCTATTTTAATTCGTTACTTGAGAAATTAGTTCATCATTTTTTAATTAATAAAAATGTAACTCATGATCAATAAAAAAAATAGTATTACTTCACATGCTTACTATAAAAACTAGCTGAAACGTAAAGTTTAATTTTAAATATAAATATTTATTTTATTTTATATTTATTATTTGTTATTTTTTAAACTAATTTATTTAATTTATAAATTAATATATAACATAATATTATATATAAATATTTTAAAAAAATTATATCATATTTTTTATAATTAATTATTTTATTTTATGTTTTTAATCTACTTAAAATATAGTAAATGGATTTTCTTTTTCTACCAGCTAGGTTTTATGTGTTTCACTTCAGGTCATCCCAAATGTACAGAAAAACTTGGCTATGCGCGATTGAGATCAGACTAGCTCCCGAATACCCGTATAACATTATTTATGCACCACGACACGATTCCACGTCTCCCCCCACCACTACGGAGCTCTGCCTCTGACCAGACCGGACGCACACTCCTTCTTTAATCTTCATCTTCATCTTCCCTTCCCTTTCTTCAGCTTCAGCGACGCTCGTTCTTGCTTCTCACCTTCGTCCATTATTCCCTTTCTTCTGAAACTGTTTCGTCGTTTCCCATTGAAGATTTGAAGACCCCATTTCCTATTTTCCTTGCCAGGCGCGTTTTCTGCTATAATTTTTCTTCTTTATTTTTTCGATTTCCTTTACAGCTTGCTTGCTCTAACAGAGAGAGAAGCGAAAAACTAACCGAACGGCTATTGTTGACGTTACAAGGTTAAGAGAAACAGAGAGATACAGAAGCATAGAGAGACAGAGAGAAACAAATAGACAGACAGGGCCCTAAAAAGTTCGTGGATTTGTCTGGTTTTTTTTCTTACCACTTTTTCTTATTTTCTCTGCAATTTGTCTCCTTGGTTTCATGTTCTTCGGGTTCATCTGTTGTTACTTGTCATATTTAGTTTGAAAGGGTTCGTAGGAGAAGCAGAGAGAAGAAAAACAGAACACAATAGTGCGCGCGTTATTTCCGTTTCTTCGTTTGTTTCACGTGTTCGTTCGTTTGCCTCTGTTCTCGCCTCTCCTCCTCCGGTCGTCGTCGTTGCCATCTGCCACCCTCAGCCCAGGTGTTTTTTATCTTCAAAATCCTTTTTTTTTTTCTGGTTGACTAAATTAATTAGTTAAGCATGGGCTATCTCAGGATGATGATGCAACAATATTAAAATAGCGGAATCCTTTGTCTGGTTTTTCACATTCCATATGGTTTTCGTTCACCAGTAGTTGCTTTCAGGTTGATAATTTTAGAGGCAGTCACTTTTTATATACTCGTGTGATTTTATATAACAATTAGCTAATTTGTTTTTTAAAAAAATAAATAAATAAATTAATTATGACTGAATTTAATTTTAAAGATAAATTTTTATTATATATTTTATATTTTATAAAAATTAGTTAACTAATTTTTATATTATTTATAATTAATTAATTTATTTAAAAAATTAATTAATTTTTATATTAAATATGAGGAGATAATAGATGTTTATTATACTGTTACCATTAAACTATGCAGATGTTTGTTATGATGTTAACACATTTCAAATCAAATCTATTCCTTTTCACAGTATGAAATGCACTAACTATATTAGTTTCTAATTTATATTAATTTGGCATTCCTTTAATCTGTTATTATTTATAATCTTTAAGTGGTTGGCTTTATATACTTTATATGCAATTAATTATGTCTCAAGCGGTGTAATATTAATTGGAGGCATGTTGACTTATTTGATTAGATGGAGTTGGCATTGTAAAACAATTTAGGCGAGTGTCGATAGTTGGACTTACGTCAAAGAGCTATAGCACTTATATATGTTTTTGTCTACCTTATATTTAGAGGTCTCGTAAACGAAAAATAAATTATGGTATGAGTTCGAAAAGAGAAAGGGTGCATAAAGAAATAATAAATCAATGAAGTACTGATGAAAGAAATTGCAATATCATCTAGATAACTCCTGAAGCTTTCCTAACACTAGCTATGTGTTTTGTTAAAAAGAGATGGAGGATTAAAACTCACAAGATGGGCAACTGTGGAAGAATAAGTAACAAAAACTTTTTGCATACAAGAACATCAAGCAAAAAGTCATGGGGCAAAATTTTTTTTTTCTTTTGACAATCTTTTAAGCCAATTAATCGTCATCTCTATAATGTGTTGAGAGCTATCATTGAAGTAGGAGATAAATTTATTATATAACCTGATAGGATAACAATCCCTCCTAAAATCTATGGAAATGATAAGTTCTATCCTTTCTTTAAGAATTATGTTGGTGCTATAGATGTAACAAATATACATGTGAAAGTATATGCTAAAGATATTCATTGATATCATGGTAAAAAATAATTCCTGACACAAAATGTGTTAGCACCTTACTCGTTTGATTTAAAATTTACTTATGTACTTAGTGGATAAGAAGGTGCTGCATTTAACTCTAGAATTATGAAAAATACACTGGTACGAGAAGATAAACTCAAATTTCCTTAAGGTAAATGCTACTTTGTGGATATGAGGAGTTCGTTATGATTTAAAAATGTATTTAAAAAGAAATCAATCTCAAAATTATAAAGAATTGTTCAATTTGCGACATGCATCATTACACAATGCAACTGAAAGGGATTTTGGTATTTTGAAAAAAAATATTTAACATTTTAGTCAATTCATGAGAACCTACTTATGGATTAGAAGCTCAAAACCTTATTATTGGAGCATGTTGCACTCTTCTTAACTACTTGATGAACATGGGCCCTAATGAAAATCTCATATAACAAGTAGATCATGAACTTACAACTCAATCTGAGTCTATTGATAATAATTGTGATTGATGTAACGACAATGAAGAGATTATCCGTAGACAACTTATTAGAGATAATATAACAAATGAGATGTGGCTAGATTATCAAAATAGGCTAATGAGACATCACTCAATCAATGAGGAAGACTTCACTGATCAAGCCAACAAGCCAACAACACTGATAATCTTGCTACTCAATATGATGTAGCTTTAGATCATTTTAAAGCTCTTGATAATAGTGTCACATACACTGTCACTCAAAATAACTCATTTGTAGTTACAAGTGATTCCTCTAAAAAGAAGCAAAATGTGAGTTTAAAAAAAAAAAACATTAACTTAATCCAGATGACGGGAGTCATGGCTAAAATTGTAGAAGCTGATAAAGGAGGAGCTCAAGCAATTAGAGAACAAAGTCAAGTGATAAGCGAAAGCACTAGAAGGCTCTCACAATTATCAGGTAAAGAAATATGGAACATGATTAATAATTGTGGCTTTTCACCAACTGATATTACCAAGATTTATAGGCTTCTCTTGTGTGATGTTGACCAACTAAGAACATCGATTGAATGTCGTTTTGATGCATGCAAGGATTTGTTAACCATGAGATGGTTTTGGATATCCTTAGTTCTATAGGATGGAACACTGAATATTATGTGGAGGGCTTTAGTTATCATGTGATGTTGATTTTGGATATTCTTGGTACTATATGGTTCATGATAAACACTGTTGTGGAATGGTTTATGATGATGATGATATAACACTCTAATTATAACCCTATTGAATTATCGACTCCCCATATAAAATACTAATATAAATATCTTGTTAATAAATAATATTTATGTATATTTATAAATAGTTTTTGAGTCTAGGGATGATCTTTGACTCAAAAAATTGAAGTACTCACATCAAGGGGAACATTACATCAATCCACCCATAAATAACACTTATTGATATCCATTCTATTTCAAAATTATTATAAAATTAAATTTGGGGGAAATTTTTTTTGGTAGCTATCATGTGAGATTCTATTGAGGAGAAAATGGTATAGAACCGTCTTAGGTGGTTTGGACACGTATAAAGAAGGCCAAGGGATGCGCCAGTGAGGAGGGTTGATCAAATAGTATGGAGCCCGGTTAAAACGAATAGAGGAAGGCCAAAGAGAATGCTCAACGAGGTTATTGAGCGGGATCTCCTGGTCAATAATTTAATCAAGGATTCAGTTTTTGATAGAGCACAATGGCGTCGTATGATCTATGTAGCCGACCTTATTTGATGGGATAAGATTTTTTTGTTGTTGTTGTATCATGTGAGATTCTGAGAATAAGATATTGATATTGTTAAATGATTATGTTGAGGCGTTAGGGCTGAGCAACGGGCGGGGCGGGCTGGCCCGATGGTCAGCCTGTACCCCGCCCGTTTAATCTTAACTGGGCACGGGCTAGCCCATGCCCGTGCCCCAGCCCGTATTAAACGGGCTGGACTGAACCCGTTTGGGTTAAAACGGGCATGGGCAGCCCGTTTACTAAAAATATAAAAAAAAATCTGTTTTACCCTATTTGAAGTTCACAGTGAACACATAATATGATTATTTATAATAAAATTACTAAAAGAAAATATCATAATCATAATGTTTATCAATTATCACTATAAGTTTATAAACACAAAGTCCATAATGCATACATAATATGATCATTCATAATTTTTATTTTTTTAAAAAATATTTAATTAATTAAAAAAATAAACGGGCGGGCTACGGGTTGCCCGATGGTCAGCCCATAGCCCGCCCGTTTATTTTACTACTTTAGCCCGTTTAAGCCCGCCTGTTACGGGCCCATTTTGGGCGGGCTTAAAACGGGCAAATTGACACCGGGGCCGGGCAGGTACACCGGGCTACGGGTACTTTGCTCACCCCTATGAGGTGTAAGGAAACAGTAATAAAATGTTACCCATTAGATATTGGATATGATTATAATTGATAAGGAGTTTAAATAAAAAAAATTGACCAGGATTTTGTTTTGAGATAGATATACTTGTTGATGTAAAGGGAAAATTACTCTCTAAGTTCCAATCCCATGTGATATAATTTATTACTTAAAAATTTCATAATTTTAAAATTATTGCTAAGTCTAAATAGACCTGTAAATAGAAGATTTTAATTATAAAAAGATATTTTTATTTTTATTTTTATTAATAAGTGAGAGAGTATTTGTTGACAACTTAAAATAAAATATTTAATAAATAAAAGGTGTTGACAACTTAACTTAAAATAATTAACAATTATATCATATCCTAAGAATTGGATTATTCAATGCCATACTTTAGGGACTTTTAATTGTTTAAATTTAACTTAAATAGCTTAATGTTTTATTTTGTATGATTCTTTCATAATAAAAGAATCTAAAAATTAAAAAAAACATATAGATAATCTAATTCTAATATGAAAGTGAAGATAATTATGATATTCGTACTTCATTAGATGAATGCTAAATCTAATCACCAATAATTGAAGTTTAGGTCCAAAATAAAGATTTAGCTAAAGTCAGGGTCAAGTTTGATATACAGATCATAAGGTATTTAGAATAAAAGGGAATAAAAATTAATTATTTAGATAAAAAATGAGTTCAATTTCTTATTTAAAAAAAATAAACAATAATACCAGATGATTAAGTATTATCACTATATAAAATTAATATATATATAACAATTTTTTACCCCAAAAAAATTATGACCATTGAGTAATTGACCAACATATCATATGTGGCATTATCGCAATCGCCTATTTCATTATTTTTTTAATCCTTCGTCACAAGTTTTTTTAACAACTCTTGTACATCTCAAGATCTCAATTTATCTCAAAAATAAATAAATAAAACTACGACTCCACCCACAACATAACAAGCACTAAACAGCATTCTGGCGTTGGAATTGGAGACTGGTAGAGCTAGAGGTCAAACTACCTGATACCTGGGATAAACAATTCGGCCATTTGAAAGCTTTGCAATTTACGGCAAACAAATCCGAGCATAGCAAATCCCAGTTCTCTCTACTCAATATCATTCAATTTCGTTCCTTCCAATTCACTGGTGAGATGCAGAAACTTTTGCTCTTTCTGTATTATTTCAGCTTATATAATCTTTCGTTCTTCTGCTGTATGACGCATCTTCGAGTTCATGTTTGTTTTCTTGTCCGTGGTTCATTATTCTAAACTTGGAATTAACCCAATTGAGTGAAGTCCCTTCTTTTTCCCGTACGTTTTGCATACAGCATACTGGGTTCTACAAAGCTTACTTATTCCCAGCTTTCTTTGTTTGTGTCTTCGGATCAATGACATTGACAATTCATAATTGTAGGCTTCAATTTTCTCTCTCTCTTTTTAAGCTACTTGTTCAATTGATTTTGGATGCTTGATTAACGAAAGCTTACTACTCCTGCAGTCCTGCTGCATTTTGGCTTAATTTTTTATCTGCATTAGAAAATATTTTCCTCTGGTCGATGAATTAATATTTTCTGTCATTGTTTTCTTTATAGGCTGCTTGCTCGGTTGAATTTGCACAAAATGCAAAGGAGGCGTAAAACTCCATCAACAGCTTCTCAAATATCGAGTAGTGATGAAGGAAGTAGCAAGTCTACTGTTGGTGAAGATTCCCAAATCAATTTTCGTATTGGGAACCCAAGGAGGTCTTCTTATGTGTGGCTAACATTGTTCGTGATGATCACATATTGCTGTTCAGCAATATATAGATACCAATTTGAAAACATGCCTGTGCCTCTCACTGCAGAGCAGGCAGGCAAGAGGGGTTTCTCAGAGATTGAAGCCGTGAAGCATGTCAAGGCCTTGACTGAGTTGGGCCCGCATCCTGTTGCTTCTGAGGCTCTGGATTATGCCCTGCAGGTTGGATCCTCAACCCAGATAATTTTGCCATATATTGATACCTTGTTTCTCAGTTCATCTCACTATTTAGTTGAGCTTGGACGAGTTGAAGGCACAGATCTGTTATTGATACCTTCTTTTTCATTTCATCTTACTATTTTTCCATGTACAGATTCTTGTTATTAAATATTCTGACATCTTGATTGAAATGTAGTACAGTGCATGGAATAAGAAAATAACTCACAGGTTTCGTCGATTAGCTATCTTTCTTATTTTATACTATAAGAGCTAGTTGACTTTTGTGGATAAGTTAAAAGAGCCAAAGAAATCAGTTAATTGTAACTAATATAAGAACTAATTAACTAATTTGGGTAGATTAAAGAGTATATAATATGAATTCGACTTGAGGGGTTGGATTTTGTTATGAGTAACTAATTTATTTGGCTTCCTTATTCTACCCAAAAAAGTCAACTAGCTCTTATATTAAGGATTAGAGGGATTTTTTTAGAAACATGTGGGTTGAAAATCTTTTCAAACTTGATAACAGATTTTTGTTTGGTTGGTAATGAGCCATTCAGTATTTGGTAGCATATTATCGTTATGGGTCAGATTAACCATTCAATGTGGCTTTCTTTTATTAACATGATCTGTTAACTTTACATTTTTATTAACATTCTTCCAACTTCAGTATGTTTTGGAAGCATGTCAAACCATTCAGAAAACTGCTCACTGGGAGGTGGATGTTGAAGTGGATTTTTTCCATGCAAAGTCTGGTGCAAACCGTTTGGTCAGTGGTTTATTTATGGGGAGAACACTTGTTTATTCAGATCTGAAACATGTTGTAATGAGGATCTCGCCAAAATATGTACCTGAAGCAAGAGGGCAATCTATTTTAGTTTCTTCTCATATTGATACTGTTTTCTCAACGTATGTTTTCTTCATCTATTTGATCTTATACATTATTCTGTTAAATGCAACCATTTTAATTTTAAAGTTTTCACATTATTGAAACATGCTAGAGATCATGGTCGAATTTCTTCATGTGCCTTCATTTAAAGTGTGCAGGTTTTGATTTTACTTTCTTCTGAAGTTTTTGCATGGTTGTAACAGAG
The DNA here is from genome assembly GCA_037074615.1 of Leucaena leucocephala. Lineage (NCBI taxonomy): Eukaryota > Viridiplantae > Streptophyta > Magnoliopsida > Fabales > Fabaceae > Leucaena > Leucaena leucocephala. The sequence continues at coordinate 31,669,615 of CM073521.1, forward strand.
AAGGCGCTGGAGATTGCAGTTCCTGTATAGCTGTTATGATGGAACTTGCTCGTGGGATTTCTCAATGGGCTCATGGATTGAAAAGATCTATAATATTTTTATTTAATACTGGGGAGGAGGAGGGTCTGAATGGCGCTCACAGCTTTGTAACCCAGGTTTGGAATTATTTGTTATTGCAACCTTAACTTTATGTATTTGTGTATCTGCTTCTCTGTCAGTTTGGACTTTTAACAGTCTTCTACTATAACATGAAAGTGATGGTGGCATTTGAAAAAGAGTATAACCTATATAGATTTATTGAACATACAAAATCAAGGAACAAAGTGGAAAATGAAGTTGACTTAGTCCCATGGAATCACGACGTAAAGACAAATCCCCAAGGATAATGGGCCTAACAGCTAGAACAACCAATACTCCTACTCAAAATGAGGAGTAGATGTTCATTATCCCCAACTTGACTTCAAGTTCTTCATGTTCCTCTTCTGTTTTGATCTAGGAGTTGCTCTTCCATTAATTAGGGTATATTGGATCTTCGTTTTTGGTATTTTAATTTTGAAGCACACCTTTTTAAGAATAAATTTATGAATGCAGCATCCTTGGAGTGAAACTATTCAAATGGCTATTGATCTGGAGGCCATGGGCATTGGAGGGAAATCTGGTATATTTCAGGTCTGTTTATTACTTATTAGTCACAATTTACTTGTAGCATTCATTTTGCACTATCATACTGTATGGCCATATATCAATGTATGGTTGATTTCTGATGAAATATCAACAGAAAAGGAAATATCTTTTCTATTTTAGTAGCTTTGTCTGGTTCCATCATCTTCCTCATTGGAATTGAATTTTGTCTGTAATTGCACTTCAATGGATTTTACTAGTAAAATAAAGCAAGGAACAAGTTATATTGGTTGCATTAACAATATATTTATTTGTGATTAAGAATTATGAAATACTTGTAGTTTAAATAGCCTAACCAGTCCAAAATAAAGCATTTTGCAGAAATAAATTTCGTTCATTCTTAATTCATAGAATCTGAAAATTTAAGTTTTTCAATTATTTGACATCGATATCTGATTCTTTCTGTCACTTGTTTGTTTCTTCTAAGTCCAACAATTATTTCAAGTTCATTGTTTATTACTAATGACTTTGCATTTTGGTAGGCTGGTCCTCATCCATGGGCTATTGAGAAATTTGCTGCAGTAGCAAAATACCCATCTGGGCAGACGATAGCACAGGTTATGTTTATTTCCTAACTCCTAATAGTTTGTATTATGTTACTTTTTTGTCGTTGATTGATTTACTTCTTCAATATTCTTTTAGAATTCTTTTTAATTATCTTCAACATTAATACTGCAGGATCTTTTTTCTTCAGGAGCCATAAAATCTGCAACAGATTTCCAAGTGTACAAAGAAGTTGCTGGCCTGTCTGGCCTTGATTTTGCATATGTAGATAACACTGCAGTTTATCATACAAAGGTTTCTTTCTATCCTTGCTTTTTAACAAAATGCTTGTACCAGTGTCTGTTTTGTATTTTATTACCAAACATGTTCATGGAAAATCATAACATGCCAGCTGAAAAAACGCCGCAACTGCTGGATATCGATGTTAATTTATTGAGTTATTGATACAGACTTTGTTTTATTTAATTAAGGCTTTTTTTTTAGTTACTTTTTGATAATGTTTCAATACGTTTAGGATTATCTTGTGTTTTATCTAATTAGAATAAGATTATCGTATTGTTTGCAAGCTACATCTTTATGTTATTATTTTTTGATAATGTTTCAATACGTTTAGGATTATTGTGTGTTCTATCTAAGAATAGGATTATCGTATTGTTTGCGAGCTACATCTTTAGTTAGTTTGAGTTGATTTCTTCTCAAAAGTAGCGCATTTTAAACTTAATAATTAAATTAATTGCTTAAAATATATTGATTTTGGTTTATGATATTAAAACAAAGCAGGTGGGGTTGGAGGGATGTCTAGGAGGCATTATTATGGGCCTTATTCAAATATATTCATATCTTATGGTTAAAATAAAATATGTTTTCCTTTTTCAGAACGACAAACTAGCGCTCTTAAAGAAAGGATCTCTTCAACATTTAGGGGAAAATATGCTTGCTTTCCTGCTTCATATTGCTGCATCTCCTCAGTTTCCCCAAAGGAATACAACAGAAGCAGAGGAAGAAATAAGTCAGAACAATGCCATATATTTTGACATTCTGGTATTTTGTTGCTGCAAAAGCTTTGTCGATCTTCTTTATTATTTATATAATTTCTTCTGAGGTAGTTGTAGTAGTTTGCTGCTCTTGTTCATATCATTATGGTAATTGTCTTACTCTTTCAGGGAACATATATGGTCGTTTACCATCAAAATTTCGCAAATATGCTTCATAATTCAGTAATAATGCAATCACTGCTAATTTGGACTACATCACTGTTTATGGGCGGTTTTCCAGCTGCTGCTTCATTGGCCCTGTCGTGTTTGACCATTCTCCTGATGTGGGTGTTTTCCTTAGGTTTCAGTTTCCTGACAGCCTATTGTCTACCCTTGATATCTTGGTCACCAGTGCCATATGTTTCAACCCCGTGGTTGGTGGTCGGATTATTTGCTGCGCCAGCTTTTCTTGGAGCATTGACAGGTCAACATTTGGGTTATCTTCTACTTCAAAAATATCTTTTGAGAGTATACTCGAGGAGAAAGCAACTGTCCCTGGCTATTCAAGTTGAAATCGTCAAGCTAGAGGCTGAAAGGTGGATCTACAAAGCTGGGTCTTTTCAGTGGCTTATTCTTCTCATTTTAGGGAGCTATTATAAAATAGGGTCTTCTTACTTGGCTTTTATTTGGTTAGTCTCACCAGCATTCGCATGTAACCATCTCTACTTCATTCTTGTCATTGTTTGAATTGAGCCATAAGTTTTGTTCCTTTTACTCAATTTTTGGTTGAAATTTCAGATGGCTTTTTCGAAGCAACTCTAACCCCAGAGAGGTTGCCAAAGCCACTCAAACTGGTAACCTTGCTTCTAGGGTTAGCTGCTCCAGTTTTAATTTCTGCCGGCACATTTATCCAGCTGGCTGGTATACTAATAGGCAGTATGGTCCGTCTCGATAGGTAAACCTTAATATTTTTGCCGTTCATTTAGAAATTTGATTTGCATGAAAGATGTGTCCTTTGCTTAGAACTGTTGCTGCCTCTTCATTTTGTTTTTAATGGTCTGCCTGTCACAGCAAATTTCTGGTAAAGATTAGAACATCAGAGAAAATTAAGGAAAGAGAAAAGAGCCCCAGTTTTTTAATGGAAATTTTATGTGTATTACATTTGAATTTTTGAGTAATCTTATTTCTACCATGACCATCAACTTACTATGGACCCCGCTGCAATGTTCCCATTTCATTAATAATCACCAATTATATTTTCACCATCCGTTTTGTAACTCCTAAGCTTTCAATACTTTCAGAATCTAAATGGCGGTTTTGTTCTGATGCAGGAATCCTGGTGGTACTCCTGAATGGCTGGGGAATTTTGTGATCGCCGGATTTATTGCCACTCTCTTGTCCTTGACCCTAGTGTATCTCCTAGCCTATGTTCATGTTTCAGGTTTTATTTACTGCATAAATATTTTGCAATTAATGTCCATGTCTTATTTTCCATGATAATGGGTTATCTACTTTACTGATTGAATATATTAGATGTGTGTTGACTATAATGATTCAGTTTTGACTGTTAATGACAGATTAGCACTATTCAATTTCTCTCTCTTTCTCTCTCATCCATCTCTCTGTTCTCTGTTATCTCTCTGTTTCTCTCGTATATCTCTTTTCTCTTTCTCTTTCTCTTTCTCAATTTCTTTCTCTTTCCTACTACATTCATGTAATTGTATGTATTTAAAAGAAAAATCTTTGTTTATGGATGCTTGCTATTACATATCTTACTATCAATTCGTGTTCAGGTGCAAAAAGGTCAATCATCCTAGGAACTCTGATGCTGTTCAGCGTATCTTTAGCAGTTGTATTTTCAGGTGCTGTCCAACCATTTACTGAAGCCACTGCCAGAACTGTAAATGTAAATGCCCATTCTCACTTATATTCTTCTCTGTTTTTGTCTACTAAATTTACAAGCAGTTACCTCACTCAATTATAATTTATGCGGAACTGTCCTGGCTTGCATTATTCATGATGCCTATGTGCTAGTGCTATCACTAATTTTGAAATTGAAATTAGGGCTAAGATGCATCTATCATCATGTGGTATTTTCCCAATAGCACTTATATCCTAAACTAATTTGTGATTTATCCAACATTAAACTAATTTGTGGTTCATCCAACATTCTAAAGTATTTTTTTAGTAGCACCTAGTATCCTAAAGTATGTTTGGCGCAATTTTGCCCTTAGAATATTTTTCTCCGCAGCAATGAGCAATATTAACTTAGGATACTGAGTGCTACTTAAAAAATGCTTCAGAGTGCTGGATGTTACTTAGCCCTTGAAATTATCGAATTAATCCTAACATTAGCCTCAGAATATTCTGAAAATAGTCAAGATATTAGTGAAACATACATTTAACACAAGCTATTCATTCTTTTAAGATTCAGGTGATTGTTTTAGTTAATATTTACATGTAAAACACTAAATATTCTCTTATATGTTATGCTTTTCACATTGTATGTCTGTTTTGGGGATATATTTCAGGTTGTACATGTTGTAGATGCAACAGGAAACTTTGCTGAAGGGAAACAGAATGTATCATATGTGTCATTATTTTCTACTACTCCTGGAAAGTTGATAAAGGAAGTAGAACAGATTCAAGAAGGTTTTGTGTGTGGGAGAGACAAACAAGTTGATTTTGTGACTTTCTCTGTCAAATATGGTTGCCGAACTTACAAGGACACTGAAAGTGGCTGGAGTGAGTCAGAAATTCCTAAACTCCATGTCGACAGTGATGCTAAAGGTGAGGAAAGGATTACCCGAGTTTCAATTGATACCAAGGGTTCCGTCCGCTGGGTTCTTGCAATCAATATAGAAGAAATAGAAGATTTCAAGTTTACAGGTATGGTGCCTTTTGTTTTACAGGCCCACTCTTCTTAATTTGTTTATATTACCCTCACATTCATGCTTTTATGAGAAGTTAAGCCTTTTAACACTTGAATTTTTAGGTAAAATTACTATGCAGTCCTACAGAAGCAATCTAATCACTAAAATATCCCACAGCAAGTGAACAGCATACAATATCAAAATATGTGCAGGAAATGACAACGATGCCATATTGACAACTCAAGGGACTAAATTGCTTATGTGGAACTGCACACAAATTTTTCTAAATTTGTATCTTTGTCTAGAGATTTTCAGTTGTTAGATAAAATCATTATCCATTTTAGGTGAAAAGAAATGGATTTTGGATCTTTACCGCAACTTTCTCTACATCCTCTCAAATACTGCACTTTTCCTTCTTCAGTTGTGGGCACTTTCCCAAATTTATAAAAAAATAAAAATTAAAGAGAAATTCCATCATTTTTGGACCCATTTATGAGAGGATGTAGGGGAAGTTGCAGCAGACATTCTCAGTCCGTAACACTAACTAGGAAAATCTAAGGTTTGAAATGCTCAACTCTCAATAAGTCAAGGATGCTTGTTTGTATTGCATCCTTAAGTCCTTTTGGTGTTTCAAGTTCCTGGTTTGGTGTCTATTTAATGTCAATCTGTGTCTCCCACTTTCATGCTCAGATACTGAGAACTCGGAAGAATTAATCCCGGCGTGTGAAAGGGGCGGAGTGGATGGTTGGCACATAATCCAGTTTTCAGGAGGAAAGAATGCTCCAACGTTGTTTGATCTGACTCTGCACTGGCGAAGAACATCTAAGGGTGTTTCTGATGAAGGGGTTAAGAAAGACAAGCAAAGGCCTCTTCTGAAACTAAGGACAGATGTGGATAAAACAACAGACATAACCGAGAGAATATTGATGAAGCTTCCTCGATGGTGTTCTTTGTTTGGAAAGTCTACTTCTCCTTATGCCTTTTCCTTCTTCAGAGACCTTCCTGTTCACTTTTAGCTAGCTACTCCACATTGAAGAGACAACTTTATTTGGTCGACATGCTACAGTCATGGTCGTGAGTGACATAAACTGTAACAAAATCTTCATTTTAGTAGTTATATGAATTTAATTTATGATGTCATTTTTTCTCAGGATTGAGTAAAAAGCAATTAAATTTTAATGTTGAAACAACTGGTGTATTTAAAGCTCACGTTTTGGCCTACTCAACTGATATTGTTATTGCTTAACATAAAGATTTTCATCGTGTGCTAGAAAATCACTTGGAAATGATGAGAAGGTTTGTCACCATTCAGCTAAAGAGTAGAAAATCAGAGGAGCATTGTACTGCCATGAAACCATAGTCATGTTTTCTCAAGAGTGAGTTAGGCTGGTTTTTCTTCTCTACAAATATTCTAATTACTCCCTCCGGTCTTTTATATAAACTCTAATTAATCACTTTACATGGGTTGAAAAAGATGGTTGAAATTCTTATTTCTTGTAAAATTTTAAAATTAACCTCAGGTTGATAAATTTTAATTAAAAATAATAAAATATGAGAAGCAATGTGAATTAAAATATGAGACTGTTTTTTTTATACAAATATTCCAATTACTCACTCTAGTCTTTTATATTCTGATGGTTAAAGTCATTTAAATATGATATTTTAAATTTAAATTAGATTAGGCTTTATTAGAATAAATAAAACTCATTTCAAGGTAAGGGCGGAACCAAGGGAAGGGCAGAGGGGGCGGTTCTCGTTAGCTAGAATTTCCCTGTATCTCTTACCTATTATATTTATAATATTATACTCATCCGATCCTTAATATATGAGTTAGTTAACCTTTTTCATAAATTAAAGAAGTAAATAAATCAGTTAATTGTGACTAAATCTAAACTCTCAAAATGAATTCATATTATATAATTTTTAATTAGCCCAAATTAATCAACTAGCTCTTATATTAATTATATTTAACTGATTTATTCAGTTCCTTAATCTATCTAAAAAATCAACTAGCTCTCATATTAAGGATTAAAAAAATAATTTATTTATTTATCCGATAAAAACAAATTTGTTGAAAGTTCACCCCTTTAGTCTCAAATTTTTGATTCCCCCACTGTCGGGGAGATTAGTCTATAGCTAGCTATGCATTTGGGATACTGCCTATACTTTATTAAGAAAACTTTATATTTATAACCAAATCTAATCCCTTAACTAACTACTATATTAAGGACAAGTGGGAGTATCTAGCAATTTTTTTTGGTAAAATGCACCAAGTGTCTTAAAATATTTTCTTAGATGTGCCCGTGTCCTAAAGTAATTTATGGTGCTCCCAGTACTCTAAAATATTTTCTCAGGTGCGCCTAGTGTCCTAAAGTAATTTATAGTGTGCCCAAGAAGTATTTTCTTAAGTGCACACAGTGCCCTAAAGTATTTTCTCATGTGCTCCTAGTGTCATAAAATAATTTATAGTACGCTCAGTGTCCTAAAGTATTTTCTCAAGTGCGCCCAGTACCCTAAAATATATAATACATTCTTCCTTGTTTGTTTTTCTATGTTTTTCAATGTCTATGGATAGATGGGTAAAATAATCCGAGACCTTCTTTCCACTTTTTCCTTACACATTTTCAACCAGCAAGTAAAATAATTCGTAGCTTTCTTTTCATATTGTTCAAAATTCTGTAACAAAAATTAGCATTTCTCTTCTTTTCATATTGTTCACTAAAATATGATAAGAAAATAAAGAGTCGAAGGGAAGAAGGGCGAGAGTCTAAGATGGAACGAAAGGGTAAATGAGAGAAAATGAGAAAGAGAGAAGCATGGACAGTAAAAAAATTCAGGGGAGTCGAGTCATCTTGCCAAGCCAGCTTTTTTGGGGTCAAAATGGAGCTGAATAATAATTTAACGGTTAAAATGCACCCAGTGCCATGAAATTGAGCTTTTTTACCGAGGCCACGAATTATTTTACTAGCTGGCTAAAAATATGTAAGAAATAAGGAAAAAAAAAGTTTGAACAAAGTGAAAAGAAGGCCGCGAATTATTTTATCCATCTATAAACATTGAAGAACCTAGAAAAACAAATAAAGAAAAATGTATTATATATTTTAAGGCACTTGGTACATTTAAAAAAATATTTTAAGGCACTAGGTGTATCATAAATTACTTTAATACACTAAGTATATTTAAAAAAATACTTTAAAGCATTGGGTGTACTTTAAAAAATATTTCAGGACATTAGACGTACTATAAATATGTGTATTTAAAAAAATATTTTAGAATATTAATATATTATAAATATTTGAGAGCATTAGATATATTTAAAAAAATATTTTAGGTATTGGCGGCATCTTAATTTTTTGTTTTTTATGAAGTATCTAGTAGCTCAATCCTCGTTTTGTTGTAGGGCGATGTTAGAGACCTAACACAAAGAAACAAAACAAGGCGACGTTAGCCACAGTTGTGGCAACTAACGTAGCCTCTCGTATCCCCTTGCCACGGCCTAGTGGCCACAAGGTAGTCCGATTCTGAAGCTTAGCTACTCGGATTCATCGCCCACCTTCTCTCTCTCTGGGTCCTGTCTCATGATTCACACTTCCTTCTGAGAGGAGAATCCAGAGAAGATCTTTTGAGTGAGGGAGGTCCACCAGAAATCAGATACACCCTTCGAGAAATGCGGACTATTCCCTTGGGAATCTCACCATCCCCAACTCCTGTAAACAATTCCAAATACTCGTCTTCCCTCAATTTCGCTAATTTCAGAAAACCAGGATCTTCTTCCCCGTCAAGTGTTTCTCTTTCCTCTGCTAATGGATTCTCTTTCATTTCCCTCTGCCAATCAGGTTCGCATAGTCCCTTGTTCTTTGCTTGTCACTTCCGTTACCCTGGTGGGTTTTCCGTTTTCAAGTTTTCTTGTTAAGAAATGCTGTTGATAGTTAGTTGAATCTGTCCTTTTGGCACGCCTATGATCAACCCTGTAATTCTGGGATGGGGCATAATTCTGAGAGATTTCAAAGGCTTTTGGTCAACTTGTGATATTGGCATGATTAGGAAGTGGGGTAACAAAAATGAATGAAGATATAAAAAAAGTGGACAAATTGTAAATGAGTTGAAGGGAAAGCATGATTAGATAAATGAACTATAAAATATACAATCAGGTCAAACCCATTTCACTAATATGTGAATTTAATCTTATGCATCATAACATTGTTTACAATATAATGGGCAGCATCTTGTGTAAGTCTACATGTCTCATAAAAATGAATTACCATGGCTTTATATTAAGGACTTAAAGTTAAAGGATGAACTGTCTACATGGGGTGATAGGGAGCTTGCTAGTTGTCCCCTCGAGCTAGTTGACTAATTTGGGTAGATTAAGGAGGCTAAATAAATCAGTTAATTATGACTAAATCTGACCTTTAAGATGAATTCATATTATATACTCCTTAATTTACCTAAATTAGTCAACTAGCTCTCAAATTAGTTATAATCAACTGATTTATTTAACTTCCTTAATCTACCTAAATTTGTCAACTAGTTCTTATATTAAGGACTGGAAGAAATATATTATATAGAGATATTAACTTTCAGGTTAGTTAAATTTCTGGTGTTGGGATGTAGGACTTTACAGGGCTAGTCAAGTTGCTGATCTATTCCCAACTGTGTCTCCGGAAATCATCGTTAGAGAGGCCAGGTTAGAAGACTATTGGGAAGTAGCAGAGACTCACTGCAACTCCTTCTTCCCTGAGTATTCATTCCCATTGGACTTTGTTCTGAGGATGGACAGAGTGGTGGCAATGTTGGCAGGATTCTCTTTACCAAATGGTTGCAAAAGAACCTGTTTGGTTGCTGTTATTGGTAGCTCACTTAATGAAACTCTCTTCATTGGGAGCGAAGATTTCAAGATTGGTGGTCTTGATGGGAGAGTCAGCCTCAACAAGGGATATGTGGCTGGTATATTAACGGTAGATACTGTCGCGAACTTTCTCCCACGAAAAGGACCACTGAGACAGAGAAGGTGAGCGCAAAAATTACTATTGGATTTTGGATTACTGCGGTTTATCAGTCTTTAGTACTGGTGATGCTTAAGATCAGACCAACAATATGGTGTCGGTTTCGGTTTGTGAATTTACCATTTGGCAAATAAAATTACTGACTTTACATGCAAAATCCTAATTTGGGAATGGAAATTGATGAACTAACTCATTGTTCATGACTGACTAAAAGTGGAATTCATTTTGATCAACTAAGTTTTAGTATATGCAGTTGTTATCTTGCTCAAATTCGATTATATTCACGTGTGTATATTTGGTTTAAAGCATCATGCTTAAACTTTATATATATTTATTGCCCCTTTATTTGGTCATCTATATATGGTACTTTACAAAATATTGCAGCCAAAAAAGATTACGAGTATCACTTTTTATATCTCTTAAAATTGATCAGTAATTATGAAAAGGGGATTGAATTTAAACAAGATATGCACAGAATTCTTTTTACCTGATTCATTATATTGACCCAGCATTCTTAGACAAGATATGCACAAAATGCCTTTTTCCTTATAAAACCTCCTTTGTCCATCAAAACAGTTGTTCTTCCATATTTTACTTATTTTCCAATTATGGTATCCTGGCAGTCTGGCTTTACATTTTATTTCATCGAAATTTAGGATAAAAACTGGTTTTAAGGCTTGCATTCACATGCTCAATTCTTCAAAAATAAAGATTAACTGTGAGAAAATGTCGAGAGATCACTGTAAGACTGCCAAAAAGTATCAAACTCTTTGGAATTAGACATGTTATGAACATATTTTAGCTGGGAATCTTTTCTGATAACTGGATAAAAAATTTATTTATGTTGTAGGACTGGAATTGCATACATATCCAATGTGGCTGTTCGGGAAAAATTCAGACGCAAGGGTATCGCTAAAAAACTAGTAGAAAATGCAGAATCTCAGGCCAGAACTTGGGGATGTCGCGCAATCGCATTGCACTGTGAGTTGAACAATACTGTAGCCACAAAGCTATACCAAGGCCAAGGCTTCAAATGTATTAAGGTGCCCGAAGGCGCAAACTGGCCCCGGCCAAAGACCTCACCAGATGTTAAGTTCAATTTCATGATGAAGCTTCTCAGTAATTCAACTGCTTCTTAGATGCTAGTTTGGCTTGCAGGTTATATTTATGCTGGCAAACAGGTTTTTTCGGAAAGAAATCTTAGGAAGGTTCTGTCTGTCACTAGAATTAATGTTGTATATATTTATATATCTATATATTTTAGTTGTGCGTGGAAAAACCCAGGAAGCACTAGTACTCTGAAAAAACAGAGCCGTAACATGTTTGATGTGTCTGATACTCACACTATGTGACACTTCAAATTGTACTAGGGTGCTCCATATTTTGTTGTGTCGTGGTATTCATGCTTCTTAGGTGTAAAACAAAGGGGTTAGATGCAAAGTATCTTGTAAGAATCTTAGATTGAGCTTGTATAGTTTTTGTCATCCTTCTGCATGAAAGTAGACATGATCATCTACTGCGGTATCAAGGTTTGGCTTTATTTCATCTTTCAAAAACTGTCTCAGTTACCTTCCAAGTGTTTCTATTGGCACATAGATATCCTTTTATTGAAAAAAATCATATTGAAGGAATTGTTAGGTATTAAATATAGGTACATTTTCTAATATGGATCTGAATGTAAGTTCCTCATGTTATAAGGAGCTAGCTCCTTTTGTTAGTGCTAGATTTAAGTTTGTTTGGAACATCGATTCATCTATGGAGATGATCAATATGTACATCTAGTTTTTGCACGTCTGTGATCAAGATATTTACTTGTACTAAGCGTAAGATGGTTTGTTATTGAATTATAATATTTCTCTAGTACTTAATATAAAATAAAATTAATTATTTTGATTAAATTAAAGAAATTAGTTAATATGATATATTTTTTTTAAAATACTTTAATTAATTTTTTTAACTCGTTATCTTTCTCATTTATTTGATTATTGTTGTTAGAGTATCAATAAAAATAATTTTAAAAATAGTTGATAAATATAAAAAATATATTTTATATTTAGGATTAAGATTAATTTTTCAATTTAGTTTTATACTAAGGAGGAGAGAAGTAGGATTTTTGTAGCACTTGTTTTAGAAGGAAAAACAGAATGTAGCCATACAGCCACATGTTGAAAGTGAATCAGTATTGTTGTAAAGGGCCTTTTGTCTGACATGTCTGCTTGTGGTGGCTAACCCAAAAGCACTTTAGCAGCATGTTTTGCCTTACAAAATGCTGGAGCAAGCACTAACGAGGTTGGTTCGAGTGATAAGTAACTCGGTATTATTTAAACGAGATCTCGAGTTTGAGTCTTGGTGTACGCAGAAAATTCCCGTTGAGAGACTCAACCATCATAGACAGGTGCGCGACGTGGATCGGATCCGGATATAGTCGGGGCAAAGTTCCGGTGAACTGGGTAGGCAATTAAAAAAATAAAAAAAAATAATGCTGAAGCAAGCAACTTCATATTTTTTTGCAATGCAAAACATGGTGCCACCCTAAACACAACCTAAGTGGTAGAAATAAGTGAATCATGTCTAATTATAACACTCAAAAGATCCAAATTAAAATATTGCCAAATAAAGAAGTTCAAGTTTTTAACTTTATTTATTGAAGTCGAACCAAAGTTTAACTTGTATGTATTTCTTTTCCTTTTTTTTTTTTGCCTAAAAATAAATCCACTCATTATCGCAAGAGTTTGCGTACGCTTTTCTTTTTGTACGAATGTACCCAAACTAAACAAATTATCCAATAATACAAGAACAACAAAACATAATAGACAAACTTTTTAACTATAAACAAATTTACAAGACACAGCTTAAAACAAAGCTTCCTAATATCATTAAGAAAGATCATGAAAGGGGATTTTACATACACTTAATAGAACATTACTCCCTCTATCCCAAAATATAAGGTCCTTTTAATTAAATTGTGTTTTAAAAAATAGTTAAAAGTAATAAATATACAGGAGATATATTTCTTTTTCTAAATATGTCTTTATTTATAATATTTAAATAAGAGAGTAATAATACGTAAAATGACAAGAGAAAAATGGACTCAAAAGAATCTTATAAAATGAGATAACTGATTCAAATAAATGAATCTTATATTTTGGGACGAAGGGAGCACCAACCTTCAACTTTCAACTTTAGAGGAAAGAATACTCATGTTTTAGGATCTACCAAAGAGGAAAGATTTGTGTTATGTTTTTTATCTGTCCATTTAACCAATCTTATGCCGCCACCTACCTCTAGTATGTAACTAACTATTTAAAGAATCCCGCCCAAGAGGTGGCCAACTTATGAACCATTGAATCTATAAAATTTTAGTTAATTATATAATTATTACATTTAATAGGCACCTGATTTATTAAAAGGAAAATAAAATACTAGCAATTCGCCATACATTAGCAGACATAATAATTTAAAGAACCAAAAAGATCCTTCTTTTCCTACTCATTTAATAATTTAGAGTGATGAATTACCAACTTGTTTAACCCTGTGTTGCAATTTACAGAGGAAGTTGACTTTTTCTATACGAAATTTACATATAAATGCCCTTCATGTCTAGTGAATAATGCTTTTGCCCATATAAACTATAGCTGTGGAATGTAGAATTATAAGTAAAACTGGATTTTTGTTTTGAGAAAAATATATTGTACGTATCTATATTTTATCTAAATTTTTAATTTAATACTTATATATTTTTCTCTTCTCATTAAATCTTTAATTTAGCTTTGTTGGCATTATAAATTTTTGTATAAGGCTAACAGTATTAACATAACAAAATTATAAAGGATAATGATACTAACATGATATAATTAAATGATTTAATTAAAAGAGTAAAACATACCAATAGACTGGGTCTATTAGAAAGTGCTAGTTTATCACAATATAATGAGCTAAAGTTTAAATACTTGTTAGGATATATGTCCACATTTAGTGTCTTACAGTGTCTTAAATGTAATTGACTCTAATAGAAGAATACTAATGTTTAGCTAAAAAATAGAAGAAAAAAACACAACAATAATGTTAAAAATAATTATGTTTGAGATACTATTTACATTTAAATTTTATTTTGCAATGCTATGAGAATAGGGTCCCTTCTGTTAGCTAACATACAAGTTGATAACAAATCTTTTTTTTTAGTTGCTTACCCGATTTACTGGAGTTTTGCCCCGATTATATCTAAATCCGACCCGCGTCGTATACCTAACTATGGTAGGTGAGTCTCCTAACGAGGATTTTCTGCATATACTAAGGTTCGAACTCGAGATCTCACTTAAGTGATACCAAGCCGTTTATTATTCGGATTAACCCTCGTTAGTATAACAAATCTGAATCTTCTTGTGTTATTCGAGCCTTCACTTAAATAATACCGAACTATTTACCATTCGAATTAACTATCGATGGTATAACGAATCTGAATCTTCTTGTGTTGTGCGAGATTAAGAATTGACAAGGTCCAATACAGAAACAGCTCATAAGATCCGATGTCTAAGCCGAAAGCCTGAGAGCCATATTTGTGTGTGTTGGGAACTGTTGCTCTGACTTTGTTTTTGAGGCAAAAATCTTTGACTTGAACAAAACCTAATAATCACACGATGAACAGAAACTTCACTTGAACGTTCCATCAATCTCTCTTCTCTCCCAATCCATCTCTGATACCCATTTCATTAAAAAAACAAAACTTGCAGACCCAAATACCTAACCAGTTGAACCCTCATGACATTCGACAATCCCCATGTGGCAAATCTGGTGTCTCTCTGGGGTTGACTTCACTATCCACATTAAATATTAATCCTCAGCTAAACCCCTTTATTTATTCATAATCAATTACAGTTATGCATCATTTGGGAAATGAATTGGCTCCCTCTAGATCTAAATATGATGGCTTTCTCTTTGCCAAGGGGATCATCTACTATAATAATAAACTGTTTGATTGAATTCTAGGGTCAAAATTTGATCAAGCGATTAAAATTTAATCTAAATCAATTGATTAAACTAATAAATCGGTAAACTAATCTCTTAATCAATCTGATTCAGAGTTTTGGATAAGTATACTAAATTAGATTTTATTTTATTTTTTCCCATGTAGTAAACTTGAGACAATGTCATTTTGAGAAAAAAAATAGTGATATGTCATATTTGTATTTTAATAACTTATATCTATGGCCGTGCACGTGAAAAAAATTTTGTTAGAAGAGACAAAATATACTCCAATAATCTCTACTCCTCGAAAAAATTAGTGTCTAAGTTATCAGCTATGGGATACTGCCTATTTTCTACCAAAAAATATAACAACTCATATATATATACTTTAATAACTCTATTTTGTTAGATTATGTATGATTTATATATAAATATTCTATTTACTTTGTAAATTAATATCTTTTTGTTTAAATATTATTTTTTCAGTATTATATATGAATATTTTTGTGCTACCTCTAATTCTTAATATAAATTTTTTTAATACTACTTAATATAAGAATTATTTAACTAATTTTGTATGCAAAAAATTTAACTAATTTAGATAGATTAAGAAAATAAAAAATGGATTAATTTGAACAAATGTAAGATGATCTCTTTAAAATATTTTTGTATGATATTAGATTATATATCAGTTTATAAGTTAGATAAATTAGTTTAAAAAAATATAAATAAATTAGTTTGAGAAAATATGATAAATATATGAGACAAAAAGAATTATATATGATATTATATTTAGAATTAAATCTAAACTCACAACTAACTTTTATATTAATGACCAAAAAAATGAATATTATTTTAATTATGATTGAATTGATTCTATATTCAACCACAATCCAACTAATTTTTGATCTATTGTCTCGATGGGTTTTGATGAATTATATTATTTCAATCATGATATGAAGATGCAAGTGAATGTGAAATGAGGAGAGACAACAAGGTTGGAAGATCACATGAAGCAACAAAGCCATGCATATTTGTTGCTACAACTTAGGATTAAACAAATGGAGAGGCATTAAATCTTTGACCAACACAAACACACACCTTGTGGCGATGTTTGGGGCACGGGATTGTTGCAACTTAATTAGCTGTTTTCCTTGACTTTTGCGTATCTTGGTGTCAAATACCTTACACACCCTCCACTTGCTTTTTCTTTCTTTTTTATTAATTAATTATCTCAATTTAAAAATGCCCCCATTAATATCTTTGATGCTTGAGTAAGTCAGACTCTGAACCTAATTACTCTCCCAAATATATCAAAACATCTCCTTAATTAACGAATTAAACCGAGATCCCAATGCCCTCATTTACTGTCTCCCTGTAACTGCGGCATTCTTGGGGACTGCAATGTGGATTACCAAGTTATCCTTTTGCCCTTTTAATTAGTATATTCTTTTATTATAACGAAGGAACTTGCTTGGATACTAACATTAGTAAGATTTATATATATATATATATATATATATATATATATATATAAATATGGAAACGTTAACGTCACAATTGCAGAGGTTTTACAATATAATAATTACAATTAGAATGTCTAAGTCATTGTTAAACTTATCAGGTTATTGCCCGGACAGCCCACTAATTAAGTGCATGGGTATATGCATGCAATAGACCTTATCTTTTTATCTTTTATTAATATAATTATTTGATGTGTGGTAATATCAGATTATAAATCTAATTAGGATAACTGTCTCCTGATGTGATTTTCTTCCGTTCAGAAAATTTGAATCCATCTGAAATTCCGATAGGAAATGTCTCAAAAGAAATCAGGGATTGATCCTTTAACTTCTACAGAACTCCTCGATCTCTTAACTGGTCTTCCAATATGCAGGCAACAGAGTTTTAACAAGGTTCTGGCTTACAATGATTTGTTGGAAGTTGTCCAACTGATCATAAAACATGGAGCGGTATAAACTCCCTGTTGAGGTCAGCAAGCAATCAAGGAGATTAGAGAAATACTATTTTAGTCATATTTATAGGGTAGAAAAATAAATTTTTCATATAAATATATTATTTTATCTTTTATTTATTATTATGTTGACTTTATTTTTTTGTAATGATTATATTGACTTTATTTTTATGAGATATAATGTATATTAAATATAAATAAAGTTATAATTTTTTTAATTTTATGACATAATTAATTATATTTAAGATTTTTGATAACCTTTGAAAAATGAAAGAAAAAAGTAGAGAAAAACCAAATTTAAAATATGTATTATCCTTTATCTTTTCTTATTTTTATTTCAACATTTTTTTTTTTGTATAATTATTTGATTTGATCATATTCAAACATTATGAGGCTTATAACTCTCCTAAGATAAGATTCTACGTTCACACATACTCTAAATCATAATTATGTCATTATGACCTTTTCAATCCCTTAATAAAACAACAGATGGAGGAACAAGAGATTATTAGCATTTGGGCACAAAGGTTTCAGTGGTCAAGCTTTGTAGCATCTTGATAGACTTAGATGCTCTTAAACCAAAGCCATACGCTTGAATCCCTTCATAGTGTCCAAAAGTAGAGTTGTTTATAAATAACATAAAATTAAAAAAATAAAACAACAGCGTAGTCTACAACCTGGTGTTGTCTACTTATAGCCTCTCTTGTGATTATCAACTTGATATTATAATAATAATTATTATTATTAACCCTAATAATCCTAACCCTAACTCAATCTGTCTTCACTTTTTTATTTGGAACAGCAGTTTCTCATTAGTTGACTCCTTCCTTGAGCAACACCACCAAATAAGCAGATTTTTTTTTGCATAATATAACTATAAGCCAACAGCTTTTTCACAATACCTTGAATTTATCTTTTATTTTTGGCTGGGATTTCTCAATTCTGTACAGGGTAAAGTAGACAGCAAAGAAAGAAGGGGGCTGACTATGTAGTTGCATATAAATAATTTAATCACTAAAAAATTTCATAACAAATAAATAATATGTAACTTATTATTATTTGTTACCCCAGATCCTGTCACTATATATCACTTGTTATAAAATCTTTTAGTAATTAAATTATTTATATAAAACTGTATAATAATTTTTTAAATATGAGATAATACTTTAAATTTTACTATCACGTGAGAATCTTATTGATTGTCAATCTATGAGTACTTGTATAAGCACTCTTTTGAGTCTAGGCATGCCTAAACTTAATAAGGCTAAAAAAATAAGTAGACGGCAAAGAAGGAACAATACTTTACTTTTAGGGTCAAGAGGGTGATCACAGAATGAAATGGAAATATAGCATATTCTTAAACAATACTAATGAGTTACAATAACATTCGCTGATTGGAAGAAGTGAGATTTTTCCCTCATCTTCTAAAACAAAAAAACACAGAATAGAACCTCTGTTGATTGCAAGTTAACGAAAATATAACCACTACACAGTCCATCGAAGTGGTTATTCGTTGGTGGTGGTTATGAACCAAATGAGAAATATTTTGGTTAACTTGCAACTTATGGCCTCTCAGTAGGATTTATGACAATCAAAATCCAGCACTGTACAACAAAGGAAAACTTATGCCATGAGTGATAGCTTGGAATCCGCAAGAATTGCTTGCCTCCTTGCTGCCTTCAAGAACTCACTTCACTGGCACCGCAACGACGACAACTGAAACAATTTTAATGAATCATAAAGCCAAACACAAGAGGTTAACGTTTTCGGTTCCGATTTCAGAACTTTGCTGATCTTTGTACCAGGGAGACCCTCCTTCTGAAGAATTCTCTGTAGGACTTTTTCGGTGCAAAGCAGAACCCGAGCCGTCGGAAACAACATTGGATGCCTTCTGGGAAGTACCTTTGGATGAACTATTCTCAGTTGTACTAGCAGAGCTACTGTTTGAACTCTGCTGTTCAGTGTGAATGCGTTGACCAAACAACAGAATATGGGGTGTTTTGGTATCCACCGGTTCCTTCAAGCTCGGGCCAGGATTTCCCATGGTCAACAGGCACGATATCTCGGCGTTGTTCTGCAGGCCGATATTGTAGGCGCTACGAGGAGGTCTTGGAGGCTGGACAGCGTGGTCGAGCCTCGGAAGTTTGCCAAGAAGCATATCTGATTGCAGCTTGTGGAAAGGGAAATCACATGGAGAGAGACCATATTGAGCATGCCTGGCTCCCTGTATGCCCGCAGGACTATAACTGTCATGAACGTTACAAGGGGAGTTGTTAGTTTGATTGAGGAGGTTTCCAGAGGAGAACGGTGGCATAGGAAGCTGACTGAGGAGAGGAAATTCCGGATGCTGTAGAAACCGCGATTTCTTCCTCGGTGGCGAGAACGGAGAGAGATGGAAAGTTGGCATATTCGACACTAGTTCAACCAACCAAGGGTTTACACTATTAACATTCTGAAGCAAATCTGGTTCATCCCACGCTACCTGAAACATCATGACAACCCCAAAAAGGAAAATTATATTAAGAATATCTCAAGCCAAATAAGTAATCACTGCAATAATAAGTAATCAGTGCTTAATTTGCAATCTAAGTACTTGATAGTTGTATAACAGTTAATACAGTTAATAAGTGTTATTGATCGAGACTCAAAACTCATAAATTCTATATAAAGCCAAAAACAATCCTGCACATTCTCAAATATTACTCAACTGTTAACTTTTGCATCTTTTTTCCAGCATTAATTACAGTTTAGAACCAATTTAGCCTCCAGGAAATGGGATCTGAATATTCTTAGAGAATCTATTTAGTTACAAGATTCAAGCTAGTGAACATTTGAGACAAGAAATGAGATTCGAAATGGTGTACCTGAAGAAGACGCCACGGAGAATCAGGCCAACGAATCGGATCAGCAACTTGAACAGAAGATATTGTGCCCATGAACCAGCTGATCCTGGAGGAATCCTCAGTTTCAAAAGGCATTTTGAATCTCATCCCAGAACACCACTGTATTTGCATTGCAGCCCTTACCGACGAGGCCTTAACACAGAACTCCGGCGTGCTAGCTCGAGGATAGTACACGACCTCAAAGGGCCTGCCATTAACAGCAGAAGTCACAGCTTCAATAACAGATTCAGCAGTCACTCTTCCCTTCACCTCCTCATGAGATTTTCTCCTCAACAATGAGTTCTCATCTTCACGCATAAAACCCGAATTCCCACCAAATAGTG
Source organism: Leucaena leucocephala (assembly GCA_037074615.1). Taxonomy (NCBI): domain Eukaryota; kingdom Viridiplantae; phylum Streptophyta; class Magnoliopsida; order Fabales; family Fabaceae; genus Leucaena; species Leucaena leucocephala. Next base: position 31,689,819 of record CM073521.1, read on the forward strand.
ATGGAACTGCCTGATTCCAACCAGTTGGATACTCAATTCCACCACCAATTTCCTTCTTAGCCCTCCTTATTCCGACGCAGAGATCTCCATTCTCAGCCCTCAAGAACACAATAGAATCCCCAGCAACAAGCCTCTTCTGGTTCACGAAATTGCTCCACCCGGTTGTTAAAAGGTGCCGGCGAGGTGTCCCTCTATAGATATGCCTAAACTTCCAGTTCTGCCCGTGCACATCTTTGGCAATAATGGTTTGAACTGGTGGTTCTGCAGAATAATCCAACCTGGGGAAGATGGTCTCTGCACAGTAACGAGGAACAGAGAAACCTCCACCGTTATTGGCATCAGATTGAGTCAATGTCTTAGCAAAAGAAGCTGGCTTTTCTTGATTCTCAACTCCATGGTTCCCCAGAAAAGTGTCATCTTCAAAGGCCATCTCATTATCTCTTAGAGGGGTTAGTCTCATTTTCACAAACACCTCATCTGTGTCAGGGTCTGCCATGTATTTCATACCAGAAACCCTGCAAGGAATGAAAGGAGAAATTCGTGTCGACGACAATCCCAAATCTACCTTCCCCTGAGCGTGCTCTGCGTGGCCCTGAGGGAAGTAGAAGACCTTCGAATTCATTGGTGGCATTTGAACCATCGCACCGGCGCAGGCATGCCATAATTGAGAATCCAAGCACTTCTCCGACGAAACCCTCTCATCCATAACCAGAAACATCTTAAAATCAGACAAAATCCTTCTCCGTATCACAATTCAAAGCAGACACAATAGGGAAAATCAACAAAAACTTAAATCCGAGAATACCCAGAAAAGAAACGAAATAAATAACATATATAATCAAGAGATTTGACGGCTAAGAACAGAAATTAGAAACCCAGTAAGAGAATTATGAGCAGAGGATGATGATTCGAGAAGAAAGAAAGGGATGATTAAGAGAGAATACGGGGGAGGCAGATAAAAGGGAGAAGAGAAAGGGGAGCCAGCTGAGAAAGAGTGAGTTAGGGAGTCCAGAGGAGAGCAGAAGAGAAGGAGGAGGGGGCAGTAGTGACTAAGTCACGCGTCTAAGGTTCTTTAAGTTGCCGACCACAATGGAAGGGGACGGTATTGACTGAGAAGGACAAATACGAAGTTCGAGTTGAGCCCATCTTTTTTTGAAAAAAAAATAAAAGAAAAAACAAAGACCGTCTTTTTTTCCCTGTTATTCATTTGTCGGTATATCTCATTTTTATCTTATTTACTTTTTTTTAATTTAAAAATATCTTGTCTACATGTTTATGTATGAAGCATTTGATATTGTCAACCAAATAATTCAGAATATCTATGATCGGGTAGAATTTTTGTTACCAACATATAATATATTCCTAATTGAAATAAAAATATTTTCTTAAGAAAATAATAATATAATGTAATAAAAGAGAATTACTAAAATAGAAATATAATATATTGATATTTTTTCTTTTTACTTAAAATGATATTATTTTATGTTTAATGAAAGAAAAAATATAAAATTTAACTTAATCAATCAATATAAAAAATTTTATTGGACCAATTAAAAAACTGACTCAAACATGATCTGGTTTTAATAGGAAGAGTTTTTTGTTTGGCGGGTGTGCTTGAAAATGAGAAAAAGAGGAGGAGGCAAGATGGGAAGTAGGAAATAATAAAACATCACATGAATCCCAATGGACAAGAGCCTTTAGGGAGAGGGAGAGGGAGAGGGGGGGGGGGACAGAGGTGAGTGGGAAGAAATTAAGAGAGGGGTTTTCTCATTAGTTTTGTGGTTGCAAATTAATTAGAGACACACAAATCAATCAAAGATGAGAGGCCCCTTGAACGTGTATGATTAGTTTTATTATCATGGTGTGGTCAAATTGTGGGGGGAAGCAACGGCACATGCACTCCCACAAATTAATAATAATAGCATCAAGAGATAAAAGGAACTAGAATATTCGAACAGTTTTCAGAGAACAGAACCATCCAAGAATTTCTGTTAATTAGGAAGAAAATGGGGGAAATAAAAGGGGGCTTAGGGTTTGATGGGCTCTGAAATCAAGGAGGAGGCAAAACCTGATGGAGCCACTGAGTCAACGTTGATGGTGTTCGAGCCCCTAACTCTTCGGCCCTAAGCACCTTTCCCATTAAATGTGCGTCTCTGTCCAAATTGACTCTGTTTTAAAGATTGGGACTTTGTCCCTCTTCATGTCCTTAGGACATAGAAAGAGATTTCAGTTCTTAATACTTAAAAAAATATCTTAATTTTTAAATATATAAATTTATATTTAAAAATAATAGATAGTTAATTTTATCTAAAATTAATATCGTTTAAAAAATTTTTGCCCTACCTTATATGGTAAATAAATTTATTTTTTAAAAAATTTTGTATATAAAAAAGGACATAAAGGAGATTAGTTCCCATAATCAAATTATCCACACAACATTGATATTCAACACCTCTCAATTTTTTTTTAAGGATGAGCATTCTTCTATCGAATTAAATTATTAGGCACTGTCAGATATTAAATATAGATATATTTTCTAGTAATAATTTAAATATTGAGTTATCATGTTATACGTGACTAACTATTTTTACTAAGCTTAATTTCTATTGATAATGATTCTCAATTTTATTAATATCAATAATTTACATGTTTTAAGTATAGCTGCATAAATATCAAACTAAATTAAACTATGTATCAATTTAAAATCTAGTTTGAAAAATAAACAAGTTAAATTTTCTTTATATGTAGGTAGGTTGGATTTGGTCTACCCAGTTAATGAACCAGTGAGATATAATCTTTTGGTTAATTTCTTTCAAACAATTAGAAAACATCCTATTTAAAAAAAATTTATAAATATGATATTAAAAATGATAGTGTGTGTATATGTATATCACAAAATATTTATAAATATAATTAAGTATCGAATCAAATCAGACTGATTAATCCTAAAAGTTAGTCTGAATTTTAGTCTAATTTAAACAACTAACCTGGTATATACTCAATCTGTACCAGTGTTTAGGTTGGTTTTTCTGGCTTCAAATCAAACCGAATTACTTGAACCATCATATTGTCTTGCACAACCTTAGTTTTAAGGCAGTATTCCTTCTATCCTTATTATTAAGCACATTCTAAAAAAGATAAATGATGTTTAGTATAAATCATTTGATGTGATACTAATTAATATTTTTTCATATAACCACTACCTAAAGTTATTAACTTGTAAGGGACAAGCTAATACAAATTTATTTTTTTTTTAAAATATGTATAAAATAAAAAATTTATTTTATTTCAAACAAATACTTAATCCGTTCAGATGATTATAGATATTTTATAATACTCCTCCAGACCTTAACATATGATATAATTAAAAAGTTGATATTAGTTATAAATATAACACAGATTTTATATATTTATTAATTTTTTTTTAAATTATTCCTATTGATACTCCATCAACAATAATCAAATAAAGAAATGAGAAGAGAGTTAAAAAAAGATGATTATAATATTTTTAAAAATATATACATCATATTAATTAATTTAATTAATTTTTTTAATTTAATCAATTAATTAAATATATTATAAATTAAATATAAAAATAATATAATTGTGTTTTTAGGGAGGGCATATTTGTTGAAGTGGCAACGTTATCTTCTTGGCATAAATAAATATTTATAAATGTTGAGAGAAAAGGGTACAAAAAGAAGGACGGTAATTATATTTTAAGAAAATCAGAGTAATTTCGTATATACGGCTATAGGAGTGAGTGAAAAACAAAAAGCAAGTTGACACCTACAAACATTTCACGCAAAGGCCAAATTACACGGCACCTTGCTTTTCTATCCTTTCTTGCTGTTATTTTCAGTAATAATAATATTATTATATTATTCTGAAATCCTATTTGTTTCGGCCATGACCATGATGTGGGATGTGTCCTTGTTGTTTCCCAACTACCCAAAATGTTACACTTGTGGGTCAACATTACAATCTTGACCTTTAAAAAAAGATATTGAAGAGGAAGGGAACTTGTGGAAATGATTGGGACACGAATGTCATGTCCCCTTTTCACATCCATTCATATCAACCATTGTGTGTGTGTGTGTGAATGTAATGACCCCATCATTTTTTTAATTAATATTTTTAATTAATTATTTAGTTAGTTAATCGTTTTGGACCCATAGCCTTATCATATATGTGTTGTAGGGTACACCCATGTTCCATACACCTGTGTGCCCTTTATTTTACATCATTAGATGGTCCCTCATCAATGCTATCTAATTATTTTCTCAATCTCTCCTTTAATTATCTTTTCCTTCTCTCCTTTTTTTTTTATATACATTTTAGGTAAATTAGATTCAAATATTTATTAAAGTTAAACTATATATTTAAACTCAAAAAATATTTATAAAATTATTTATAAGTTGTCTACAAATAAATTATTTATATTAATAATAAAATTTGACTTTATTATCTTATGAGTTATAAGTTAACTCTTTATTAACTGAATTAATATTTATTAGTGACACAACTCGTATTCATATTAAGGCTTTTGTACCTTCTCTTCTTTTTTACTACTTTTTCTTTTTTTAAGAAGAAATTATATATAACTCCTATATAGATATAGCTTATTTAAGTTTTGAAACTTTATAAAGAATCCCTTAAATTTTTATATTTATGCCGATGATTTTCCTACTAATAATTTTATATTCATTACTTATATGCAAATATTTTAAAGCTTATGAAGTTTACAGACATCTATCTCAAAGTTCAAAGAAATTATATACACAAAAATATAATTGAAGGGAGTATGATGATGGTTGAGAACATACAAGAGTTGAAAGTTTAAATGCGTGGTTGTTAATAAAATTTAAAAATTGAGAGAGTTATTTATATATGGTTGATTTTTTTTTAAAAAAATTATAATTTAGCCATTTTATAAATTATGATGTTTGCCATAATTTACATAGATAAATTATAATATTTACAGCTTATAAATGATATATTTGATTATTATAATTATTATGTCAATCATTGTAAGAAAACCATAGATGCCCAAACTAATTTTTACATTCACAAGTTCAAGCACTCATTATTTATTATATGACTTATTATCTTCAATTTGATATTTGATTTCATCACATATGATAAGCGTAGAATTATTTAATGGATGCAATAAAAAAAAGAATTATTTAATGGATTTATGTGCCATGTAATTTGGTCAAAAAAATATTTATTTTATGTTTTTTAATTTTATTAAAAAAATTGTGTATTTTTATATATTTTATGATATGTTAAAATTAAATAAAGAAGGAGAATAATTGGGAATGCAAGGGGAGGGAGGTACCGTGGACGCAAGTGAATCTGAGCCGTACGTGTTGGTCCCACAAACCGTCGAATATCGTTGGCGACGGCACTGGTGGATCCCACATTGATGGGTCCCACAGGAATCTCTGTCGTGACTTCTGTCCCCACATCCGAATGTCAAATTGAACTATCCGCACTGTTATTTTATTTAGAACATAATTATTCCTTTAATTTATTCTCTATTTATTTAGAGTAATAAGTAATATAATATAATATTTTTTTAAAAGTAAATATTAAGAAAATGTTAAGTGGGTGAAGTCTTCAACTATCACAACTTGAATTACTTTCAGCAAAAAAAAAACTAATAATTTACGTTGAAGGCAAGATTACAAAGAGGAGAAAATAGATCTTCAAATTAAATAAACTAAAATAATCATCACGTAATCTGATGTCATATATAAATTAAATTCAAAGTAATATTTTATAATATAGTTATTTAATTTAGTTAAATTTAAATATTATCATATTCAATTGATATAGTTAAACGGCCGAAACCTCTTGCAATTGGATCATGCGCTTATTGCTGAATTCAAATTAGTATTTTAATTACATAATTAGGCTCTTTGTTTTAATTTTGGGAAATAGGGTATTTAATTAAAAAAACACAATTGATTAAGGGCATGTTTGATAGGTGGGAAGTACTCTTTATTTAGTAGGATAGAAGTTACTTTTATCTCTATTTCTATTTCTAATATTTTAAGTTATTTCAGTTCTATTAAAAAAGTTAAAAATTGAGATGATAAAAGTGGAAGTAAAAATTTTTAAATAATTTTACTCTAATTTTAAAATTTTTTAATAACTTTAATCTTTTTTAAGTTATAAAAAAAATATTTTAGATTATGTTACTTTAAGTAATAAAAAATATATACATTAGTTCTATACTTATTTTTATGATACTAAATAAATTTTTAAAATTTATTTTTAACCTAATTTTATTTTTATAAAAAATTATTTCATCCTATCAAATGTGTCGGAAGTGTGTAATGCAAAATTTATCCAAATTGAAAAACTTATTAAGGTGACAGTCAACATTAAATGTAAATGGTCTGAATCTCATCTCAAATAAACACGCATTTATTAATAAAAAAATAAATAATTATATATTTTTGAAAAGAAGACAACAAGAGAGATGGGAGAAGGGATGATAAATGCAGAACGTGGGGAATACGTTGGCGGAGGCAACTCAAGTGGCGGTTCCAGGGCCGTGCCCTTCGCCCTCGCTTCTCTCACAGTTTCGGCCTTTCTATCTCTCCTTTTTTTTATTTATTTATTTCTTTCTCTTTTTTCAGAAAATATTTTAGATCATATTATAAGGTATTTAATTTTAGAGTTCATAACTACTTCTCTCTCTCAATATAGATATTTTATATAAAAATAAAATTTAAGATCTAAAAATATCTAACGAGATCTTATACCATTAGATTAACAGTTAATTTTTTTATTTTTTTTATTTTACATCACGAAATTTCTTTTATTTTTAGGCACATATATTTTTTATTAAAATTAATTTTATTTGAGATTTTATTAAATATTAAATTTAAACATCGGGATACAAACCTTTATACTAACAACTTCTACATGAGTCAATCCCATCCCATGAATTCAAATTAGGAAGTTGTTTGAATTGGCTTTTATAATTTCAAGAGCACTTTAAAAAGCTCAAAAAGTCAGTTTTAGCCCAAACATTTTATTTAGATTGACATTAGAGTTAAATTATTTTTTCCCTAAAAATTAAATTAGACCTAAAGCTAATTTTGGAGCTTTTTAGGTTGCAAAGGACACATAGTTATTCAAATTGATTTTTCTTTTTATAAAAACGTATTCAAAAATAAAAACACATTATATTAATTAATTTTTATTTACCAAGTACAGTTGAAATTAAAATAACTTTTTGTAAATATTAGTCCAAATGTGACATCTTTTGTTCGCCACCTCAATCTTTTTACTTCTTTTTTTTCATTTCACATCTCCCAACCATGTATCTCACTTCTCTCCCAGTCCAACAACATGACAAATTTTGATGTAAACTCTGATCCTAAATATAAGACTCTATTTATAATATAATTTAGAATTAGAGAAAATATTTTTTTTATTAAGTATATTTATCCTCTTATTACAGGCAATCATATTTAAAATACTATTATAATTTTTTTTTTATTACCCATCCGGTTCACCGAAATTTTATCCTGACTATATCTATATCCAACCCGCGTCGTGCACCTAACTATGGTGGGTGAGTCTCCCAACGAGAATTTTCTGCATAACCCAAAGCTCGAACTCAAGACCTCGCTTAAGTGATACCGAGTCGCTTACCACTCGGACTAACCCCGGTTAGTAATACTGTTATAAACTAAACATAGGTAATTTCCTAACAGAGATCCAAACATTGAGTCAACAATCGAGTTATTAGCCCATTTCACTCACTAGATCCAATCCGTTTTATCTAAATTATATTAATCATACCAACGGGGTTGATCCGAGGCTCGGTATCGTTTAAGTGAGGTCTCGAGTTCGAGCTTTGGTGTATACAGAAAATTTCCGTTGGGAGACTCACCCATAATAGCCAGGTGCGCGATGCGGGTCGAATCCAGATGTAGTCGGGGCAAAGCTCCGGTGAACTGGGTGGGCAAAAAAAAAAAAAATTATATTGATCATTTCCTCAAAACCATGTCGACAGACAGTAGAAAATTGGGAACCAGTCAAACCAAAACTCCATTCCAAAGTCCAAACCAAACGGCCCTTATTTATTAACTATTGGGTCCTCACGCCTATATTGGGCTTTGCTCCAAAAAAAAATTTGAACCTTTTTCAAGCCTTGTGGTCGTTTGTTTTTGTTAGTAGCTTCAATAGAGCCCAACTAGCTTAGAGTGGAAAAGATTCGAGAAAAGCATTGAAGAGCATGATGCTAAAATTTTGAGAAACACCAATTATATCCTTTTGTTTACTTTCTTAATAATAATAATAACATACAAAAGAGATATGAGCGTACCAGAAAGGGTGTTAGAAAAGCAATAATACATGATTCGTAAAATCAGAAAAAAAGGAAGAAGACTTGATTAGAGTGCAATTAATTTCTTGCATCAAGAGTTGGAATAAGTAGCTCTCTCGACAGTTGTAAGAACCTACCCTAGTTTGAAAGAAACCCTTCAAAAATGCCCATCTATGTATTAGCAGAAGAAGAAGATGTTAGTTAGACCTACGAATTTGGTGGTGAAACCGACCCCATTCCTGCCCGTACAGTACCCCAATTAACAACCATATGGCCTCTCTTTTTTGTGACATGAGTATGTTAAGTATTATCAAATTTAATTAAGAATAATTTTTTTAAAAATATTATTTATATTTACATAACCTATCTTATCTTTAAATGATCAGAATCTCTTTTGTTTAGACTAATATTTGTTGTTCTACATGGCGCGCTATTTTGAGTATGCTCCCTCAAGGAAGTAGAAGGGGAGAGAGAAACTAGAGAGAGAGCTCTTTCTGTTTCCTTTTGATGTCTTTATCATATCAGTTAATGATCAAAACCATTACTTAAAACATGGGTTATGTCTTCGTCTTTTTGTCTATTTCCCTGAGATTGACAATGTTTGGTGTCTCTGTTTTCATAAAAGAATGAATGGTACACTGTAAGTATCATTCGTTTGTGTCTCTGTTTCTTCTTACTCACGACAGATTGTTAATCAAGGGTTTCAATTTTTCTTTTTTTAAAAAAAAATTAGTAGCAGAAATCATCGATGCAACCCATTGGCTTTATGTTTAACAGAAAAATCATGAATTTTCTTTAAAAATTAAATAAAAAAATTGTATTGTTTGGTTATAAAGGTGAGTGGAAGATCATGACATGTCTCCAAATTCCTCTTGAAATAGCCACCAAGTCATGATTAGATCTGCATATATAAGCATTGCTCTGACCTTTTGGAGGCATGAAGATGAGTTTTACCAGCAATAATCATTGTCCTCTCCCTCCTCTCTCTCTCTCTCCCCCCTTCTTGCACCTTTTTAAGTTTTGTTTTTTAGTCCACATGTCAAACTATCTCTTTATTTCTAAACCAATTTATAAGATTTAGCCGTAGTGTAATTTATATTATAAATAAAATTTTATATTTAGTGTAGGAGGAAATAAACCTTTTTTTTTCTAATACCACTTGGCATGTTTCATGAATGAAGCAGCAGTTTAATAAGAAAATCTCTTAAACCACAGTTTTTTTTTTTTTGTTCAATCAGTCAGTACCAAGAAAGGGGGAAACACAAAATCAGGGCAAGAAATTCATCACAAGAAATGAAGTGTTTTTAATGTTATATATGACTCAGTCACAAAAAAACACTCCCCGTGATGAGTGTTCATTGACTTTTGAATATAGCCAATGAATGAATCAGTACATTTGATTGAGCAGGAAAAGGAATGTTTGCAGAGAATGTAAATTCTTCTTGGTTAGTTATATAGTAGTCATGAAGAGCTCATCATGTTTCTCATTGACTTCATCATGAAGTGATACTACTGAACAACAATTTGTTCAAGCAAAAAGAAGTAAGCAACAGGAAGATGGAAATATGAGGCATAACAAAATATAAAAGCTCATTACTCAACTCAGAAGTTTTACTACAAATGAACTGCAAAAAGAATTCCCAGAGAGGATTTTTTGAGAAGGAAAAAAAATGAAAAGAATGCAGAAAAAATAAAGAAAGAAAGAGACAAGACGACTCCAACTCCTAACGACCACAACACTTAAAATTACTCAGATCTAAAACTCTCTACCCTTTTGACTTACATATCTGATACTGATATTTCTACCCTTTTTTTAATCAGTTCTCATTACAATCCTCCTCTAACAGCTAAATATGATCATCTTCATCATTCTATGGATCCTATTTCCCACAGCCCATTCCATCCCTGTACAAAAAACCAATAAACAAAGAAATGAAATTTCAATAAGTAAAACAGATTCATATAACTCTCTAGATAGGACTTGGAATGGATCATTCCTTCCTCCTTTCTTCTTCTTCACTTTCACACGTATTCCAGGGTAAGGCTGCTGTCAGTGTTTGGAATGAGCTCTGGGGAAGCATCAGTTTCTTCTGGTACTTTGCTTCTCATTTCGAGCACCTTCTTATGGGAATTCGAGTGCAACGATGGGCAAAATGTCGGACTTGCCGCCGGTCTATATTCCGGGAATAGCCTCCCGGATTTGTATCGAACCCCACAAGCATTGCATAGTGTTTTTGGCCCCATTGGACCTGCCCTCCATTGTGGTGTCTTTGTTATCTCACAATGCATACATTTCCTCACTGCTGCTTGTGATGAACCATTATTATTCTGCTGATTCATGCCAGCAGGGCCTAATGGATAAGAGAATTTGATCTTCTTCTTCTTCTTCTTGTGCTCCCCTGAAGATTGCTTCGGTATCTTGATCAACGGATGAGACTCCACGAAATTATCACAATCTGAATTCCGCTGTGTGTTTTCACCGACAGAGGATGTAGGGGAAATGAGCTGCATAGAGGGACGAGGCTTGAATGTGGCAGGACGTGGGCGCTTGCTGCGTGCACGTCCACCACAAGGCACGGGGACGACCATTTCCGGCGGGCTTCGAGGTGGCGCCGCCACCGGCTTCTCCCCGGAGCAGGAGCTGCTGCTCTCGAGGACAGAGACCGGGCTTGAAATCTGGAATTGGTTGTGCGCCGAGTCGTTATTGGTGACGCAAGATTGCTCCAATTTCTTCATGGTGAGGCTTCCACCAGTGAACGAGTCCTCCACAAAGTTCGAAAGCCATTCCAACTGGACAATGTCTTCATACTGCAATCGCACAATTTAATTTAAAGAATATTGTTAAAATGCCGTTCAAATTTCAAACAAGAATTCTCATTTCCACCAACTTCTGAGCCAAAAAATACTCGAAGCGGAGCGAATGTATTATTATATATGAATATGAACTCACCGGAACTGAAAGCTCGGCGGAGAGGTCGGAGGCGTTGTTGGCGGAGAAGACAGAGTCGGAGCCGGGCAAGGAGTCGGACGCAGCGGGCCAGGCGGTGGGGAAGGAGTTGCAACTCACGGCGGTGGAGGGCAAGGAGGCGGCGTCGACATCTTCGGCTGGGAAATCGAGGAGGTCGTCAATGTGGTCGAAGAAGCTGCCACAGTCTATCTCGTCCATGAAATTGGGTCCCATCATGGTCTCTGTGTGTGTCTGTGTAAGGGAGGAGAATTATTAGCCTGAGAGAGAAATGCGGAAAAGAGAAAAATATCAGAGAGGGGAAAACGTTAAACGTAAAAGAAAAAAGATAAAAAAAAAAAAAAAGCGAGAGAGAAAGTGTTGTTCGGCTCGCTCTCTCTAATTATGGTTCATTGCAAGAAGGCGCCCATATCGGAGAGCGCCATGTCCGAAATGATGATGAAAAAAGCCAGCGCATCGAACAGCGTGGCGCAATTTAGCCTCCGCCACAACTCATTTTCAAAATTCCATTTATTATTTTCTATAAATTTTAAAACTACTCATTGAAATGAAAACCTCAAATCAAAATCGAAAACATGAAGCAGCCGACACAGTCACAGAGCTATGTGTAAAGAAAAAGGAAAGTAGAGCAAACCAACCTTGAGGTAGAATTGTTGAGGAGAATCAGAATCAGAATGAGAAGTGTGTATAATAAATAAGTTAAAGGAGAAGGTTGAAGAAATGGGAATCCTGAAAGTAATGAGAGGGAAGAAGAAGATGAGAAATGAATGAATGTATATGGAGACAAAGAGGGAGAGAAACAGTGAAATGGAGAAGATTACGAACCTGAGAGGAGAGAGGGAGGAGGAGGGGGGTCTGGGAAAGGAGAGAGGAGAGTGAGAAAGGATTTAAAAGAGGGAGGAGAGAGAAAGGGGGTCAAGTAGGTGAGGCTCCTTCTTCAATGCTAGCTGTCTTTAACTATGCGTTCTCTGTCGTGATGTTGAAGTGTTTCTCTCCCATCAGCAACGGAGGGGGTCCCCGGTCCCTCTCTCTCCCTCCTTTCACGCCTTATCACCGCACCAATTCAATCCTCGTTAGTTAGTAGCCGAGTGATATATAGTTTAATATTATTTAAATAAAATTTTAAATTTAAATTTTTGTGTACGTAAAAAATTTTCGTTGAAAAATTTACCCACCATAATCAGATACACGACGCAAGTCGGATCCGTATGTAGTCGAGATAAAACTCTGGTGAACCGAGTAAAAAAATAAATTCAATCCTCATTTACTTTACCCCCTTTCCTCTCATTTATGTTTCTGGATTCTCATTCCATTTACAAATCCCCCTCATTACTCCTAATACATTTCACATTTTTACTTCATTCATCCCAATAAATCAATGCTATATCGTCCGCACTAATTTAATTAAATAAATTTTATATTTAAAATTAAAAAGATAATAGTATGTATATTTTTTTTAAACATCATTTTTAATCATTATTTTTTATCAATGAAAGGCAGAGAGAATATTTTGAGAAGAGTATCGTGTTATATAAACAATTTAATTATTAAATTTTTTTCTAAATTTATAAAATTCTCCAAAAGATTTTTTAATACTGACTATAAAATATTTTTCTGTACATATCAACTAAGAATCAAATACTTAACTAAATATTTAAAAAATTTAGTTAAATATTAATTATGTTATACCTCATGATTAATACTATATAATATTAACATAGGGCAAAGTGTAATATATATATTTAATAAAATTAAAATTAAAATTTTATTAAATTTTTAGATAGAGTCAATGACTTAAAAAATCTTCTTTAATTTCATTGAGATATATTAAAAATATATCATAAATATGACGTATATAATTAAAATAGATAATTTAATAAAATTATAAATTTAAAGAATAAAGTTAATTAGCGTATATTGGAGACCAAAAACAAACAATTTGACTAACTCCCTGCACTTAGGGTCAAAGAGGGTATTTTATTCCCCTTGGGGTTCAAAGTTTCCGGTTAATTTTGCAGGTCGGGTGAATTTGTAGCAGCAAAACTGAGGGCCTGTGTCAGAGACAAACAGAAGGAAGAAGAAGGAAGGAGGACGCGCGCGCGCACACGGGATTGGAATTGGATAGCGTTACTACGCGTTTACTGCTTTTTCCCCCTTTATAATTTTCTCTCACTTCTACGCCCCTTGGAATCGAATATTTCTAATTCCTATATAATTCTCTTGTATCCTATTTTACTTTATTTACCTTTTTTTTTCCTTATGTCATACGTAAATATGTACTATTTGTAAGGAAACCCCAAAATACAATTGGATTTTCCCTCATCATCCTCGTTTCCTCTACTCTTTGTTTATACGCCACCGTTTCTTACTATTTTTATCCTCTCCTTCAACACGTCGACGCGCCCCTCCACACGTGGCACTCTCTACACTTTTAATATTTTTTAAATAAATAAAACTCTTGTATCTTACTATTAATAAATATGCCATGTTATTGGAACCATGCGGTTTATAGACGTATTTTTGGGGTTATTATATGGATTCCAAGTTGAGAGAAAAATGGTGGGTGTTTCAAGTTGCAAATATGTAAAGTTATCTTAAAAAACGAATAAAATCAGAATCAGGTATATTATTGGCACAATCTGGAATGCAACCTAATCCAGTCTGTGTTTTAAGCTTCTTTCCAAGAATAAATATAGATTCTCTTTTTACTGTTGTATTTTTTTTAACTGTATATAATATATTTTTAATTATAAATAAATATTTTTTATCTTAAAATTTTTTACACATCTTTAAAGATAGACTGTACAAAACTAAAAATGAGCTATATGCGTACTATTTTAGAAATAAAATAAAAAATATTTATATACAATTCAAAATATGTTACAATTAATTAAAAACAAGTTACACCCTATGGTTATTAAACAAATTTCATATACTTTTTGTGAATAAAAACTTCAATGGAAAATTTTTCAGTATTTTTCGTACTGTTTATGTATGGTGGGTGCATGCTTTCATCCTTATACATTTTCTCTATTATTCTATTTACTTAATATTTAAGGAGGCATACTGTGGTTATTTATCATATAATTAATATTAATAAATGCCAAATTAAATATGTAATGTTTCAACGTTATTTATTAATTCAATGCTGTGGAAATATGGAAGCAAGTAAAATGTCCTGAATTATGATTCTTTCACAGAATTTATCGCATTACAAGTTTGACATATATATATATATATGTGTGCATGAATGATAATAATAAATGTTTGAAATGTATTTGAATATGCAAATTAATATTAATAATAAATGAGTGTAAAAAAAACATGAAGTCTTGATTAATGGCTAAATTAGATATGAAGTTTGAAGATAAGGATGGTAAGACTTTACTATCTTTGTGTTTGGTTAAATTCCAATTCAAGCTTCAATTCCATATTAATTGAAAAGTCAAAACTTGATTTACTAATTGCAAATTCTAAACACATCACATTTTAAGTAATATTTTTTTTTCTCTTAATTTTTCTGGCTTCTAATTTAATATTTATTAGTAATAAAGAAGAGGAAAAAGGGTTGGGATAAAAATTAAAAAGGAAACGTTAGCACAAAAGTGACGGCACAACTGAAGCGTGCTTGGTATAATAATATCTTCCCCTTTTACACCTTTTTTTTCTTGTATAATAATAATTATTTTAAAAAAGGAACAAATAAATAAATAAATTGACTTGAGTTGTACTCTTTGAATCAATCCCTTCAAAAACACTCTCCCTATCTCTCTCTCTCTCTCTCTAAAAAAAAAATCTATCTAAAAAGGAGTGGGTGAGTGTGTGGGAGTGCACCATGGCAATCTTTTTATTTATTTATTTATTTAATTTTAATTTTTTTCTTTAACTAACTTGAGATGCACTCTTTGAATCCCTTTCTTGTAAAAGACTTCTTGTTGTTCTGCTGCTTCAACCAAATTATTATAAAAAGAGGAATATATGAGTAATAATAACTAGCTCAAACACCATCTCATTTTGCAAAGAGTCCAATTAGTGTTAGGCTTTACTCATTTTAATTGTAACACACAAGCCTCTATTTGTCCCTTTTTGTTTAATTTGTTGACTAAAAAGTATCATTATGACTTTATTGGCTCAATCCTACCCACATTTCAATCCATTCATTTTAAAGGTATTTTTTTAAAAAGAAAAAAAAAGGAAGGAGTGACATTTAGAAGCCTACACTATTTGTTTGTACAATTCTACTCATCCATTTTTTTAGTTTTGCTACCCCTAGTTTAAATTATGAAAAAAAATTACTAAAACATCCCTCATCATCTTAAAATTTATTACTTAAAAATACCTAAAATTTGTTTAAAGACTCTGGACGCATACTATTTTCAGTGAGTGTAACTATTCTTGAACTATATGCAATTTATTTTTAATTATGTGTAAAAATAAAAGATATTTATATATAACTAAAAATATATTATATACAGGTACAACCGAAGAAGTGTTACATATTTTTTAGAGCTGAGATTTATAAGTTACCCTTTGGACAATTATTTTTGTAATGAGAGATTTTTTAATAAATTTTCATTAAAATTTTATCTAAGTTGTCATAATCTAATTGAATTTATTTTAATTTTTACACGAATAATATCAAAATTATATAGAGAGAGAAAAACAGCAAGTGTTGAGTGTTGACGTGATATTAATAATAGATGCTAAAATAAAATAAAAAATTATATAAAGTCATGGGAAGAAGAATATAATGTGCCTAATTTATAATTGAATTTGATTTAGAAATAAAAAAACGAGTATAATATTTTTTGTTAGTAAAAGAAAAAATTTAAATAAATTTAATATTGATCTCCTATTAAGATTAGAGTACAAACCCTAGATTCTGATATCACTTACAAAGTATTTATGATATCGCTTACCAAATGAGCCTTCATAACAATAAAAAAAATTAAACTTATATTTTTATAATATATAAATTTATTTCTTATTTGTGTTAATTCTCATTTACAAAATGAGGACAATTTTTTTTTTGTAAAAAAAAATTTAGAAAAGGATTAAACTCACATATAATTTAAAGATATAGCAAAATTTTTATTATTTTAGGATGATATTAATATTAAATAAGATGAGTTATCAATTATCTTAAGAATAAATATAGATAAAATGAGTATAATTGAAGGCATTATTAACTGCAAACAAATGATGATGGCCCATCACACTCTCGTAGTGTTTTTTTCCCCAAACGTGTTTGGGATTGACGTTTTGACGTTTCATCCTCTCACGTTTCCTTCTTTTGGTTGCTTTCCAGTACTCAAAACACAATATAATACTAATATTTATTTATTTGTTTCTTTATTTATTTATTTATTATTTTCTTTAAAAATATATCAGTAACTCAAACGCAATATAAGTGGATTCAGGCCAAAATAAGGCAGAGCAACAATACAAAGTTTTGTTTTGTTGTTTTTTTTAATATTTTTCAACAAGCTTCTAAATGTATATATTTTTGGGGTTAAGCATTGTATGCTGTTTTTTTTGTTGGAAACGTCATCATATTTTTGGGATTGATATATATAAATATATATATTAATGGAAGAAGGCAAAAAAAAATATTTTTAATGGATAAAAGAAATTATTACCAATGATAAGACAAGAATATAGCATACACATATTACTATATTGTATGGGTGCTTCGACTATAGACACTTGCCATGTTATTCATATCTTAATTAAACAACTAATTAATAAAATGTTAAATCATATTATCAACACAAGGATTAATGCGAAATAATTATTTAGAATAATTTATTCTATAATTGACAACCGCTTACCAAATTTACTTGGAAAAAAATCAAATAATAACTCATTGGCATTCAGAATTGTCTTGTATAATAAGGGGAAAATTTAAAAATAAAAACTAAAAATTAGTGGACACCGACGGCCTCGTCACTAATTCGTAATTAATGGCAAATGAAACAAATGCCCGTGAGGTTTAGTTTTGTCAAAGACAGGAATTTAGTCAATTCTCCATCTAATGTGAAAGTAATGTAATAGAATTAATATTAATACTATTAATAATAAAACGACAAGCAGTTGCTCATAGTGTCATGTCGTTTTCAACCTACACTGTGCTACATTTGTTTTTTCCATCAAACAAAACAAATACAATCGATTTGAAATTTAAATCCTCCGTTGTCCAAGGGATAAGACATATGACTATTTAGAACGTGTTCGATTTCTGAGGAGTACTACTTTGTTATAGTTATAATCGCAACGTTTGAGGAGGCATCATAACTATTGAGTACTTAAGTTTATACCTGAGAGTAATAGACAGCTGGCCCTACCCGACATTGGTATCGCTTAAAAGGAAAGGAGATTTCGCCCTACCCTTGGATCGTGAGTGGGCCCAACCCCTTTATAAGAATTGATTGTACTAAAAAAAATCCTCAATTCCTTAATTTTTTTTAGTTTTTATATTTTTTGTTTCTCAAAATTTAAACTTAAAATCGATTTTGTTCTTATTTTTTAATAATTGAAGCTAATTTAAATTTGTGTTACAACGCAATATTTTCATTCATGGAAGTGTCGGTTGAAGGAAACAGATTTGTACGTATGTTGGGGAAATGGCACATGGGGTTGTGCCCTAATTTGGGCAAGCATGCATAATTTTATATAATTGAGGGGCTAAAATATTATTTAGAAAAATAAAAATTGCGTGCTTAACAAAATTATGATGTAGCACAAATCACTATTGCAAATTAATGACAAGTCTTTGTAGCTTTTGTTAGTGGCAAATCCCATTAGACAAAGACTTTATACTCATTGTTTGTTTCAATACACGACTACAAAAGTCATTTCAGTTTAATTTTATTTTAAAAATTAATTATGTAATCTAAATCACACTTAATAATTTTAAGCATTAACTTCTTTTATAAGCATTTGAATCTTGTTAATTAAAATTGTAGATTTGTTGTTAAATTTGATAAAACTATAAGAATTAAATAATTATTTTTTTTAAGATGAAGTATGTGAAAAGTTTGATTTATTTTCAAAAAATATTTTTTAAAAAATAATGTTCAAAATTTTCAAACAAATTACAATAAGCAAGGGTAATTCATGTTTTATTTTAAGAATTTTAAAAATAAAAAAACTAAAAAGGTTATTTATAAGTATGTGGGAGGTAAACCAAACCTTTCATAGATTCTTGACTCCATCATATATTCACAGGCACATTTATAATTTAATCAAGCACACTCGATTTATGTATTTCATTGATAACAAATTTTGAATGCAATTTTTTATTAAAAACAAATGATCATATTTAAATATTCTTTTTTTTTTCCTTGTGGTCTTATGTTCATTTACATTTAGTTGTATTAATTTGGCCAGGAATTTTGAGGGTAGATCTCTTCAATTCACCGTGAAACGAGCCAATGGCAAGTTTGAAATAATTAATTAATTTTTAATTTGGAAAAAAATGAAATTAAAATCGGAATGCGGTGGTGAGTGATGAGGTGGCATGAGGCGGCGAGATGAGCGGAGGCGGAGGAGGGGTGGGGACGTGCGGGCGTGGGAGCAAGTAAGGAGGGAAGCTTAGATCCATGTTCTCAGTGGGTCCCACTTCCCATGTTCTAAGCGTCGGTCCACGCCTTCCTGAACGTGCCCCATTTTAAACTCCCTAACTGTCCTGTGGGTCCCACCCTCCACCCCCTCACGTGACTCTGCCTTTACCCATCACCTCCTTCCACGTCACCACTCCTTCACTTCCTCCCTCCCTCAAGTACCTCTACAGTTCTAAGATATTTTGCCGCATCATGTGCCCCTTGGGCCCACCCTAAGCTGTGCCCTGCCTACCGAAGCATCATCCCTACCCAAATCAAATCCTTAATTCTCGATCACAATTCATAATTCATTGCTTCCAACCATAATTTACTCACCTTGATTTGCCCCCAACCCCTCAATTATTATGGATGCAAATGGGGATTTCGAGTTTTGTGACGTTAAACCCCTTTTGGTTCATAAATAAAAATGTCAACCTCCAGAGAGATTATAGTCTTCAATCTCAACCAACTAAAAGGAATCTTGCTATACCGATTTCTAACACCGGTTATAAGGGAATTAGTGTAAACAAAATAATTAGTCAATTTTTATAAATAAGTGTTAATAATATTAAACTTTTTATATGGGCTTTTTAAATTAGCCAGTATAGAGAGTGGATTTTTTATACTTATTGTCTCTACAACTAGTGTAAAACATAAATTTTTTTATTTTAAGACGTTGGTTAAATAATTGGCATGTAAAGGCTAGACCTTTTATATTTCATACTGATTCTAAAATCAATTTAAAATATCAATTTTAACTGGATAACAAATCAGTTTTATAGTAGTGTGTTTAAATTGACAATTTGAAGTCAATCTAATTTTTTAATCGTAATTTTATAATTTTTAAGATAATTATTTAAAATAAATTTTATATTTATTTATAAAAAAATATAAAAACTAAAACTAAAACTAAAACTAAAACAAACAGCGATCGAATAAGGAAGGAGGGGGAGAATTTTGTAGTTGATAGCAGCTAAAAAGAGCGGGGCATGTGAGGGAGGGGACATGGAGAGAGGAGAGAATGGATGAGAATGGGTTTAGTTGTGGTGGCTACGCTGTCGTAATTTGTAATGTTAAATGATTGGCTGTGTGTGCTCTTCAGATTCAGAACCTGCGACGATGCTTCCACCCAATCATTGGTTGTCACCTTATCAATCATGTTAATGCGAGGTTTGAGTTTGAGATCTCTATGACTTGAGGTGAAAACGCTTGCTATTTGGACATTTAGCTATTTGGTCAGACATTGTTACCTGTGGAATTAACAAAAAGTAAAAAAAATAAAAAACATAGAGCAGCCCTGCTTTTATGGGGGATGTTGTGGGTGACGTGGGAGGACGAGACGGTATAGAGTAATTGTCGTCCATGGGGGCGTACGGTAGTGGAGAGCACAGATGATTGGGGCCCCCAGGTTAAAAAAGGGTCGACTGGGAATGAATCTGGAGTGGCGTGTCGGTGCCGACAGGAATGGATTCCCGTGTACGGAAGGTTACTGGACCTGAATCCCATGCATCCCCTTATCACACCGTCGGTGCCTCTGGCTCTCCACCCGTTCCCTCTTTTTTTCTCTTTTTTTAACGGTTTCTTTCTCCTCCTCTCCCCATCCCAAATCTCCTTCGTTGACTTTTTCTTATTCCCAAATCTCCCGACTGGGATCAGTCAATCAGACTAGCAACTCAGTAAACTTCCCGCGGTTAAGAATTCGGGTTTCTAAGACAAATCTTTTACACAGGTTGACTAAATTAGATTTTATTGGTTTTTCTCCTTTCCTTCGTAAACTTGATATACTGTCTGTTTAAAAAATTCTTAAATTTAAATTTAAAAAAAAAATTTGACCTAAACTTTAGTCTTAAAAAAAATTAAAATAAATAATCATATTTGTCTATAAATATTTTTAGGCTAAACTATAATTTTGAATAAACTATTGAAACTAGTTTTTGGAACTTAAAAAAAATTTATGGACTATCCAATTACTATATTACCCCTAATTTTTCTTATACCATCTCTCTCCTCTCTCATTTTTCATCTCTCTTCTCCACCCTCTCTCTTCTCTCTTCTACACACTCTCTCTCTCTTCTCTACCCTCTTTCCTCTCCCATATTTTTAATCAAATCATACGCTTTTTAATAATTTATCAATATAAAAAATTATTCTAAAAATAACTATCCAAACACTTATTTATTTAGAATAATTTTTTTCCTATAAACTCTTCTATAAAAGCCCTTTTTCGATAAACTATCCAAAAGGCCTTTTTTTCCATAAGTTTTTTTTTTTAAAAATCTTATCCAAACACACACATAACATGATCCTGAGTTAAAATACAACAATAACAATACGTTAGATTCATATATTTAGTAATTCTCTTTGTTGGACCGTTAAATCATTGCTTCAACCAATTTAATAATCACTGGTGGAAAATGGGCAATCGAAATTCCCATTTTTAAACCGGTCCATGCGGAGACGGTTTTAAAAAAATGAGCGGTGGTATTTTTGTAAATAAAATGAAATATTCACACCGTATTTACTCATGAACGATGTGGAAATATTTAGTCCGGTTTAGATTTTTACTTTCTACAGCGGATTTTATAGAGACCGATGTGGAAATATTTTGTCCGGTTTAGATTTTTACTTTCTACAGCGTATTTATATTGACCGAGGTGGAAATATTTAGTCCGGTGTCTGTTTTATTAAAAAATTAAATTTTTACACCGGTTTTAAAATTAATCGATTTAAATATAAACACCCGGTGCAGCTTCGTCTTATCCGCCTCTTCAGTTTCCTGTCTATGCTTTCCCGCTCGCTTTCTTTATTTGTCAGACCGTTCATTTCACTTCTTGGGTTCCCAACGTTTGTAGTCATTATGATAGAAGGCCAATTGCATTCTTCTATATTCTTATTGATCATGAACGTTAACCATATATATATGTATACCATTCTTCTGTTTTATTTTCTTTTCATCTATCTGACTCCTCCAATGGCCTCTTCCTCAAGCACGCCTCCTTCTCCGCCCAACAAAAGAAACAGAGACGACTTTGAAGACAAACATCCTGATCCTCACCCTTCTGTTCCTTCTCCTCCTCCCCTGGTTGTGACTCTGATGGAGAGACTTGAGGAACTCATACTGCGCTTCAGTGGGTTGGAGGACTCCGTGGAAGAACTGAATCGCAAAGTTAACAGACTGAAAGCAAGTTTTAAGGATTTTCGCTCAGAAGTTCGCCACCATCAACCCCGTGATAGCTTCTTTAATCTTATTGGTCTCACCCAATCTGATGACTCCCAAAACTCCGAGTCTGATGAGTAGTGAAAGATTGCAACTTTTATATATTCTGATGTATATATTTTTTTGTGTAAAAGTTGATGACATGGCTGGTCTTTGGAAGTAGAAAAAAAAAACTGATATATTTTACACCGGTCCATATATATTGACCGGTGTAAAGTATATTATAAATAAACTGATATATTTTACACCGGTCCATATATAGTGTCCGGTGTAAAATATACTATAAATACAACTTTTATATTTATATCTACACCGGTGTAACATTTTGTCCGGTGTATATTTTCTTATTTTTTCCCAAATACTCTTTTATTTGGTACATTTCTCGCGCCTTCCATCTCTCATTTTTCCCTGGTTTGCGCGTTAAGACTTCTCGGCGCTTCACGGACGGTGAGTTTTGTTTTGAACTCCTCTCGCCTTCCATCTCTCATTAGCTGCATCGTAATGGTTTAATTTCTTGTTTTCTGCTTTTCTAGTTCTTATAGTCTTCCACAAATATGGATCGTAGTTGGATAAATGCTAAACGAACAAGTGTTGAGTATGCTGAGGGGTTGAAGGAGTTTTTGGATTTTGCTAAACGGAATGGTGATGATGACAATGGAAGGTTTTATTGTCCTTGTGTGAGTTGTTTGAATGAGAGAAAACAAAGTCCTGCTGATATTTACACTCATCTAATTTGCGAGGGGTTTTGCAAGAGTTACACGGTATGGGTATGGCATGGTGAACAGGTGGAACAGACCTTTGACGATGACATGGATACTGATGATAGAGTAGAGGACATGATTCGTGATGTTGGAGAAGATGCTTTTATGCGGTCACACGCATATGGTAATATGTGCAATGATGCAGAAAAGCCTCTATACCCAGGGTGCAGAAAATACAACCTGTTGAATGCAGTGTTGAGATTGGTAAGTGTGAAAGCTCGGCATGGGTGGAGTGACAGTAGTTTTTCAGAATTGCTTGACTTGTTACAGGACATGTTTCCTGAAGAAAATGGTTTACCCAAACGCTATTATGATGCGAAGAAAATAATAGGTCCTTTAGGCATGCAGTATAGAAAGATTCATGCATGCCCAAATGATTGCATATTGTATAGGAAAGAGTTTGAAGATGAGGAGAAGTGTCCAATATGTAAGACACCAAGGTACAGATCAAACAACTCTCCTGCCAAGTTGTTATGGTATCTTCCAATTTTACCAAGGTTTAAGCGACTTTTTTCTAATGAAGATGATGCAAAGAAATTGTTATGGCATGCAAATGAAAGGATTAATGATGGAAAGATTCGTCATCCTGCTGACTCTTTGCAATGGAAGAAGATTGATGACTTATTTCCCGAGTTCGGCAATGAACCACGAAACCTAAGGCTTGGACTTAGTACGGATAGAATGAACCCTTATAGTAGCCTTAGTAGTATCCATAGTTCATGGCCCGTCCTTCTGGTGATTTATAACCTATCTCCCTTGCTGTGTATGAAACGGAAGTATGTAATGTTGTCCATGCTGATCTCAGGACCAAAACAACCGGGAAATGACATAGACGTTTACCTAACACCCTTGATCGAAGATTTGAAGAAGCTATGGGAAGGTGTGGATGTCTTTGATGCTGTTAAGAAGGAGGTCTTCAATTTGCGGGCCTTGATCTTTTGTACAATTAATGACTTTCCTGCATACGGAAATTTGTCAGGGTATAGTGTTAAGGGCCATAAAGCATGTCCGATTTGTGAGGAAGGGACTTGCTACTATCAACTTCGTCATGGAAGAAAGACGGTCTACCTAGGTCATAGGAGATTTCTAAGACAAGCCCACCCATACCGTCGACTGAAGAAGAAATTTTATGGCGGCCAAGAATTTGAAAATGCTCCAAAGCCATTGACTGGCGAACAAGTTTATGAAAAGGTGAGAGACATCAATGTCACTTTCGGAAAGCTTACCAAGAAAAGTGAGAAAAATGTATGAAAAAAAAGATCTGTGTTCTTTGAGCTTCCTTATTGGCGACATCTTCATGTAAGGCACTGTCTTGATGTGATGCATGTGGAGAAAAATGTGTGTGACAGCATTGTTGGAACACTTCTCAACACACATGGTAGTTCCAAAGACGGTTTGAAGGCAAGATTGGATTTGGAAGAAATGGGAATACGGGAGGAGTTACATCCGAGGCCAGATGGTGAGGGGAGCTATCATGTTGAAGAGACTAATATTTTATCCAAGGCTGAGAGAAGAAGTATTTGTGAGTGTTTGCAAGGAATCAAAGTTCCCTCTGGGTACTCATCTAATCTTAAGAGGATTGTGTCCATGAAAGATTTGAAATTAGTAGGCCAAAAGTCTCATGATTGTCATGTACTGATGCAACAATTACTCCCAGTGGCTGTTCGAAGAATCCTTCAAGATGAGTTGAGACACATTGTAACCCGACTTTGCTTCTTCTTTAATGCTATATGTGGCAAAGTCTTTGAGATTGAAAGGTTGGAGGAATTGGAGCACGAGGGTTATGTTATTTTGTGCCAGCTTGAAAAATAGGTTCTTCCTTCCTTTTTTGACATTATGGTACACCTTATCGTTCATCTAGTGCGAGAGATAAAACTGTGTGGTCCTGTATACTTACGATGGATGTACTCATTTGAAAGATACATGAAAATCCTTAAAGGGTATATGAAGAATCCAAATCGGCTCGAAGCATCCATTGTTCAAAAATATGTGGCCGAAGAAGCTATGGATTTTTGTCAACAATACTTGTCTAAAGCAAGACTTACTGGTCTCCACAAACCCATTGCCACACAGGGGGGTCAACGCGGAATGTCAGTGAGGAGTGTTGATCGTAATGAACTGCAGCAAGTACACTTACACATCTTGAATAACATTGATGAAGTTCAAGACTATATTGCTGTTCATAAAGATCTTATCCGGAAAACAAATAATAGGATGACAGAGCAAAGGCTCATTAGAGAACACACCAAATCTTTTGCACATTGGTTCAAATTGGAGGTTGAAAATGAGAATTGTGTTTCTGATACAGTTAGATGGTTGGTATGTGGTCCTGAACATAATGTGATCTGTTGGAATTCATTTGATATCAATGGGTATTCCTTTTATACGAAGTCCCTAGATGATAGAAGTAGCGTGCAAAACAGTGGTGTTATGTTAGTGGCTGAAGCTATGCATTTCTCTAGTTCAAAAGACAACAATCCTAAATTAGCAGACATCCCTTATTATGGCGTTGTTGAAGAGATTTGGGAGGTGGACTACTCCAAATTCAAAGTTCCCGTATTCAAATGCAAGTGGGCTAATGTAAACAACGGTGTTATGGTCGATCAGTTAGGATTTACACTGGTGGATTTGAATAATATAAGTTTTGGGGATGAGCCTTTCATTATGGCAGACCAAGCAAAGCAAGTGTTCTTTATCACTGATCCTCAGAATGAAAGATGGTCTGTCGTGCTCCAAGGGAAAAGTGTTGTTGACAATGATGATTCTTTTTATGAGATCCCTTCTTTTTCAGTAGGTTTACCACAATTAAATGAAGAAGAAGTGGATTCTGATTAATTTCTATGTGTTTCTTGTTTAGTCTAAACATGCAATTTTAAGTTTCTTGTAATGATTGCGTATATGATTTTGATGTAATAATAACAGAGATAGATTCTTGTTCTGATAAGAATGTTGTGACGCTAAGGATGTGATGATATAAGGTGGTGAAGTTAAAAAAAACTACAATATTTAACACCGGTCTTAAGTGATATCCGGTGTAAAAAGGCACGTCTGACAATTTGTAAAATAATTTATTGTTCGATTTTACACCGGGTTATACTTTATCCGGTGTTATACTTATCGATGTTTATTTTTTACACCGGTTGTTAAAATTAGCCGGTGTAAAATGTTTCACTTTTACATCGTTTATATTTTGTCCGGGTTAGAATAATTTATAACCGGTGTTAAATGTTTATATTCATTTTTTTAACCCGCCCCTTGGCGCGATGACCTTCAATCTTCTCCGTGCTCGATCAGTCGTTCTTCTCTGTCACCTCTCTCGTTCTGCTATTCCGTAAGTGTACGTGTTCTCTGCATTTTTTTCCCTGTGTACGTGCGATGCCGTTTTTATTTTCGTTTAATCTAGGTTTTCTATTTTTCCTGATGAATGCTGGCACATCTTTCCATTCATAACTGCTAAAGGAACAAGTTTTGTGTATTCTGACGGGTTGAGGGAAAAAGGGTTAAGTCTGTTTTCAATGTTTTTGATGTTGTTATTGCGTACATAGGAATATGGAGGATAGAGTTACTCAGATTGAGGCTGGCGATGCTCCAAACGCCACTAAGCAAAGGAAGGGCAGAAGTGCGACTCGTTTGAAAGACATTACGAAGGACAGGATAGAGGGGAAACTGCTTCCGATAAAGTTTGACAGAAACTGGAACCCAACTGGTGAACACAGGACAAAGTACGTAAGTTTTGTCAGCCTCCTAGCACGCAACAAGCCTAGCATCACCTATTTGACTTGGGATGCTGTGGATGATCGAGTGAAGAATCAAATTTGGGACACTATCTGGGTATAGGAACTATCTAATATTGCATGCAGAGCAATACCAAATACACAACTGTTTGTTGATTACTCTGCTTTCAATGGCAAACATTGTAGCTCACTTACGATGTGCCCAACAATGAGTTCTTGAAGAAGAAGACGTTGTCTTATTGCTGTGAGCGTTGGAGGGCATTCAAGACACAACTAGCTCGTCAGTATCTGCATGGACAGGACAGAAGTGGTCATCCTCAACCTTCTCCATGCAGCAAGTATCAATTCATTGACGAAGCTGCGTGGGAACAATTTGTTAGGAATCGGACCACGCCAGTAGCAATGGTGAGTGTATCCTTTTGTATGTGGTTGCAAAAAATGTATCAGAGTATCATATGTATTGATTTTAAATACTTCATGTCTTGTAGGAAAAAAGAGCAAAAGCGATTGAATACGCCCTCAAGAATGATTGCCCCAACACAATGTCTCGAGGGGGTTACGCGAAGGCAGAAAGAGAGTTGTTGGGGGCCAAGAGGAAGAGGTTAGAAGAAAATGCTGGGTCGGATCCTAGTGTTCTTCTTGACCCCTCCTCTCCGATACGTCGCGAAGAAAAATGGTTGTACGCTCGCCAAAGAAAGAGCGGAGCTTTTACAAGCGACAATGCTCGCATGATTGCTGAAAAAATTGTAAGCACTACTTGCATTATTTTGTGATAGTAGACTATATATAATTATATCATTTTTCTTATGTTTGTTCTTTCAATGTTATAGAGTGATCTTAAACAACAAGAGTCCCATGGATCCTTCAAGTCAGATGGTAGGAATGACATCTTAACTGTTGCCACTGGGAAACAAGAACATGGGGGCCGTGTCAGGGGAGTTGGAAGAGGTGTGGGTATAAGAGATTACTTTGGAGCATCTCAAATACGTTCCCCACATGTGGTGCCGAGGGCAGAGTTGGCATCCTTGCTCTCCACCATAAGGGCAGAGGCTAAGGAAGAGGCTTGGATAGAGGCTAGGGCACAAGCAGAAGCTTCAATTGAGGCGCGATTACAAGAGGGGTTCGCAAAGATGAAGGAAGAAATGTTGTCCATGATGACATCAAGGCAGCAAGAGCCAACTGATCCCCTCCCGCCCTCAACTGCAGTCCGTCCAAGCACTAAGGGGAGTTGTTGCTTGCCGCTGTCAGAGGATGCAGAACGTTGTGATCTATATGTTGAGGATCCTCTTAGACGCTTAGTGGCACGTGGCTCCATCCATAGCCTAGGGGCAACTACTGTTCACCACGTCCAAATTCAGGACGATCAATTAAGGGTGACAGTTGAAGCCGTGCTAATTGGAGATGCTCTTGTCCCAATTCCCACTGATGAGGTGAAGACAGTGAGCCAAGCAAAAGGGACTTTCATATTGTGGCCAAAGCATCTTGTTTCGGATCACGTCGCCTCATCCCCCGACCAACTTCCCACCCCTCCCGCTTTGAATGCCATGCAACGTGTGATCCTAATGGCATATGACAAAACGTTCCATGTGGACGCGTTGCCTATGGATTCAGTTGTGGGCGACATAGGGGCACCGGCCTTCCTGGACCATGCGGACGTCAAATCTCTGATCACTCCCAAGGAAGAACTGACCTCCGGCTGCATCCAAGTGTTTTTGATGTAAGTATAATTTAAATGTAAATATATGTAATAACAAAGTTCAAGTCTTACAACTAATGTCGTGCATGCATTGCCTGTAGGTACATGCAAGCTGAGTTGGTTTCCTCCAAGGGCAAACAAAAAAAGTTCGGATTCCTATGCCCAATTCAGATTTATGCTAAAGGGACCTATCAATCTTCGAGGCTTGCATACATTTCACAGAGGCTCGGTGAAACCGATATTGATTGTTTCTTCGCACCATATATGCATGAGTAAGAATAATAATGTTTCATTTTATTTTATATATACTAGTTTTGTAGTTGCTTAATTATAATACTCATTCTCTTTTAACTAATCTCTACAGCAATCATTGGCAACTTGTCATCCTATGTAAGCATAGCTATAAAGTTTTCTTCTTATGCTCCCTCCATTACAAGCCCTCGGTGGATGTCAGGAAGATCATGAACACGTACGTGAGTTCTCTTCTATACACAATGATCTGTGTGATAAATGGGTTACTAACTTGTTAACTTTGGTCATAGGGATATGAGGACATTCGCAGTTGCAAGGGGCCTTAAGCACGCTAATTTGGTGAGGGACCCTGAATGGATCACACCGATGGTAATAAAAGTATATATTAGGTGTTAGCTAGGTTCCCCGTTTTGATGATGAGAAATAATTTTTATCTTGTTAACATTACAGAGTCGAAGGCAACCCAAAGAAAGCAACTTGTGCGGCTTCTACATAGTCAGACACATGGTCAATATTATCTTGGCAAATAGGATTGACCTAACTGGGGAGGTAAAATTGTATTTTGAATGATTTCATATTTCTTAATTGTCAATCTAATCTAAATTAGTAATGCCTTAATTTCTTTGATTTTGATTTCATATTTCAAATGTTTGAACAACCTGATCCATTTCCTGAACAAGATATTGAGGACCTGCGTAATCGGTGGGCAGAGTTTTTTGTTCAAATCCTTCCTTCTCAATAGTATTTGTCTTTCACTGAATACATTTTTCTGTTCAAATTGTAGCATTTTTGTATTGAGTTTTATTCAATGAATAATATAATGAGCAATTGAATTATATATATCTCTGGCATCTTGAACTGATGATGATCGATGATTGAGTCATATATTACATTTGGGCAGTTTACTTCTGAAGCTTCAGGCCAACGAAATCTATCAAATATAAATTTAATAACATCTACATCGGAGGTATATACCCACCGGTGTAGTAAGAACATATATAAATTAAATTTAATAACATCTACACCGTCCCAATATTTCAACCGGTGTAGATGTTAAAACATAATACACCGGATGTAAATGTGAACCGCTTTAACATGAAGACCGGTGTAAAAAAGTATACATTCTACACACCGTCCCATATTTAACCGGTGTTAACATTTGAAAAATCTACACCGTCCCAATATTCAACCGGTGTAGATGTTAAAAATAATACACCGGATGTAAATGTGAACCGATTTAAAATTTAGTCCGGTATAAAAAATTATACATTCTACACCGGTTACAGGACCGGTGTAAAATGTCTGACTTTTTACACGGTCCGTTTCTACACCGGTTGTGTGTGCGATGTTGAATGCCATTTTCAACCGGTGTTGAAATATTTTTTTCCAGCTGTGAATTGAACAGAGTAAATCTAATTAAAAATAGATTTCTTTTTTTGCCCTTAGTATACTGGTTACATGTAAAAAAGTATAATTTAAAGGAGTATACTGCTTAGTTTAGTCTTAAACCCTAGTTTAAAATATGGGTGAGTAACGGGCGGGCTGGGTTGGCCCGATGGTCAGCCCGTGCCCCGCTCGTTTATATTTTAATGGGTACGAGCTAGCCCATGCCCGTTTAAGCCCGTATTAAATGGGCTGGGCTGAACCCGTTTGGGTTGAACGGGCATGGGCAGCCCGTTTAAAAAAAATTTAAACTTATTTAAAATTTTAATAACAATCAATGCTCACAAATAATATAGTGTACAGTGATAATAAATAATAGTATACACATGATATAATTATTCATCCTAAAATCATAACCCTACAAAATATCCATTCAAATATTCTAAGTTTAACATTATTATTTTAAAAATTTGACCAACCCATAAAAATTTAACCCAGCAAAACTCTGTCCTCTCTAAAAAGAGTGGATAAATATTATAATCTTTATAATTTAAAACTTCACAACTTCAACAAAAATAGTAAATATTATAATTTATTTTAAAAAAATATTAAATAAATAGTTAAATAAAAAATTATTAAAAATATATATACACATATAAAACGGGCGGGCACGGGCAGCCAGATGGTGTGCTCGTAGCCCGCCCATTATGGGCTTAATTTGGGCGGGCCCAAACCGGGTAAATTTAAACTGGGCCCGGGCGAGTGCACCGGACGACGGGCACTTTGCTCAGCCCTAGTTTAAAATATAATTTTAGGCCAAATTATAGTTTGGGTAAAAAATTAAACAAATAATTATCAAATATCTATAAAAAACTTATAGACTAAACTATTGTTTAAAATCATAGTTTCATATAAGCTTGTGGGGATAACTTATAGGTAAGAAAAATAGCTTCTAGTTATCAAATGATAATTTTGCCCCTACTTTTTCTGACACTTTCTCTTCTCTCCTCAACTAGCTATGCTTTCAACCCTACTCATCTTCAACCTCCGTTGAGATTCCGTTACTGCCACCAATCTTCTTCAACCTTCATCCAAATCTGTCGCCCCCTCGATCTTCTTTAGCTCCATCGGTACTGCATCTTCCCCACCCATCTTCTTCAATCCCTGTCCAGATCTGTCGTCGTCTTCAACCTCTGTCTATATCTGTCACTGTCACTATTATTGATGTTCGTTCTCTCTATGCTTGTCTGGTCCTTTGAGATTGTCGAAGGTTGCTGTACATTTTAGAGATCTAAGATGGTGACCTATTGACAACAACGATATCTTTTGATTATTTATGATCGATAAAATTGTATATATGAGCAGTTTCTAGATTTGAGTTGGTGATTGGAGCTGTTGTCGACCTCTCTGTCCTTTGCCGTGGACATAGTTCGCTGTCGTCGTAATAGAGGGAGGGAGGTTGAGAAAGCCTTGGGTAAGACAAAGTAGGGCCAAGACGCAAGAGGGGCAAATTTGTCAAAAGTCATTTGACTTTATATCTTTTCTGATAATTTATCAATCACAAAAGTCATTTTAGTAATAACCATCCAAACACTTATTTCTTCAGAAGCAATTTTCTTTCAAAAACTCTTCTGCAAAATTACTTTTAAATTATTTTTTCCCCATAATGATTCATGAACTTTTAAAATTGCTAATCCTTTTCGCTTGATTCAAGTACGTTTTATATAGACTTTAAATTTTGTGTTGGTGATGAATATTTGATAATTTGGTACAATGTCTTAATTAATCGGTTGTATGATTTTTTTTAATTTATTGAAATGGGAATTGAGTGGTCTTTTTTTAAATGAAGTGTGTAGAAAATGATTAAGGTCTAAAATATTCCTTAATATGTGGAAGTTTATGATGGGCCAAACCATGTGATAATCAAAGAAGCAAATCAAGGGCCATAATAATACATATTTAAATATATTTAATTAATCACCGCACTCAGCAACAATCATATTTGTATTTATCATTTGTTATAATATATTTCTCTGATCTAAATATATAATTTATCTAATTAATTTAATTATATTGAGAAAGTAAGTTATTATAATATATTTTTTAAAATATCCTAATAATTTATCTTAACTCTCTCCCTCATTCTCTTATTTGATTATTATTGAGAGAGTATCAATAAAAGTATCTAAGAAATAGTTAGTAAATATATAAAATAAATCTCATATTTAGGATTAAGATCAAACTCTCAATTAAATTTTACATATAGGATCGGAGGAGTATATAGATGCATTTGCTTTTTAATTTTTAAATTAATTTTTAAAAAGGAAATGATGGAAGAATAAGTTGTTAGGATGCATTGGATTGACCATGTGGGTTACTTAGGAATATTAAAAGGAGGAGACGTACTTTCGTTGCTGGATCCCAACGAGGAATAAATGTGGCACGTGATGCTCCCATGTGGATTCGTATTTTATTTTATTTTAATATATATTTCCCCTAATTAATCATGTATTTGTTTCCCTAATAATTAATTTGTATATATATAACTTTATACTTAAACTAAAGCGAAGCTACGAGTCTACAACTAAGGGAAGGAGTAAAAAGAAGGAGGGAGATATGAAAGCTATAAATGAAGTTAGCAAGAGAGAATATTATAAATTTAATTTTAATGTATAAAGGAAATAAAATTAATGTGATCAACGGCGAGATTGATGAAAAGGAAATTGATTGATTGAGACCATATATACACAAGAACAATGACCTCAAAAATTAACGCGGAAAACTTGTTATACGATAATGATTGCTTATATTTATGGAAGTTAGTTAAAAAAATTAGTTAAATTATTTATTTATTTATTTATAAAATATAAAATATTATTTTATTTAAAATATTTTATTTAATAATTTGTATTGAAAATATTTTAAGTGAAAATCTCTTTAATATATAAGTATAATTAATAAGAATAATTTAGTAAAAAAAGAGACATACGGATAAAATATTATAAATTTAAGAAATAAAATATACGATATCTTATATTTATGATTAAAGTAAATTTTTAAATTAACTTTTATATTTATGATAAAAAAGAGTATTAAACAATAATAAGTATTATCTCATTAGGTGAGGTCGGGTATATGGATAGCACAATATCATTGTGTTCTATCAAAAATAAAATATTTAGATAAGTTATTGATCAAAAGATCCCACTCAATAATCTCGTTAAACGTTCTCTTTAGTCTTCCTCTAACCTTTTTTATATGACTCTATATTATTTAATTTACCTCCTCATTGTTGCATCTAATAAACTTTTTTGTACATACTGAACTAATAAGATAATTAGTTCCTTGCATATAATTATAGAAAAAAACATATATTTGAAAAATCTCAAGTTGTGGTTGAAAATAACAAGTGTTTATTTTTTTTTAGTTAAAACAAGTGATTTTTCTTTTGGTATACAATTTTTTGAAAAGGGGTTGGGTTCACTTACGATTCAAAGGTAAGACGAAATCTCCTTTTTTCTTAGATAATATCAATATCGGGTATGACGAGTTATCAATTG
Organism: Leucaena leucocephala; assembly: GCA_037074615.1. Taxonomy (NCBI): domain Eukaryota; kingdom Viridiplantae; phylum Streptophyta; class Magnoliopsida; order Fabales; family Fabaceae; genus Leucaena; species Leucaena leucocephala. Next base: position 31,723,338 of record CM073521.1, read on the forward strand.
TCTTTAAGCGTAAACTTAAATATCTAAGAGTTAGGATGTCTCCCCAAGTGTCATGACTAGAATTACAATAAAATAGTACTCCTTAAATAATGAACATACTCTAAATAATTGTATGTCTCACTCATTTGTCAGTTGAACAACTAGATAAAATAAATGAATTTGGTTTAGTAGGGAGGGAGACAAACAATTCATTGAATCATGGTAGAGGGTAGCTCCAAGCCATGTGGGGAGCTACAGACAATGACGTTATTGCCCTTATGCACGACTCATTAAATGGGTGCTAAACAAGGATAGTTTTGGGATGAGATAATTTATGAGAATTGATTCAACGAGGCATATAAGTACATTGTGGAAAAATTAATATTTTTGGGTGGTGGCAAGTCACATGCAATGCAAAGGTCCTCTAATTCTAAAAGCTGAGGATCTCTCTTTTCTTTTCTTTTTATATTTTCAAAGGAAAAAAAAGTTTGTCTACTTTAGAAAGAGAAATAAAATTGGATGGCGATGAATTTTAGGACAACAAAATAAAATAAAATTGGATGGCAGTGATATTTGTGAAAATAAGAATATTTTTATTGAATGATGTATGCTTTTATAAAAATTATAAACCCTAAACCCAAGGCCCACTCTAACAGCTTTTATCTCAAAACGTGAAAGCCCAAATAATATATTTTGTTTATTATGGATATATTTTGTTTAGACAGGCAATTTCAAAATATTATTTTAAGGAATTGAATAATTGACTTAATATAGGGTTTTGACATTTTATATTGTCCGCCATGAAGCAACAGTAATATTGATATTCATATTTTCATTATAATAAAATCTTAAAAAGAGAATTAATGGGGGAAAAATATGTGAACCAAACAAAAATAAAAAAGCATCAATAAGATGAGAATGAAATCACATCAAGAAGGGGCTTGGCTTTCTTGATGTAACCAAATACTGTGCATATGTAAAATATGGAATTGTGTGACTGTTGTTGATGCTTTTGTCGATATATATTATTGGCATATTTTTTTTATATACTCATTTATATTTTTTAACTTGTTTGGCCAATATATTTGTTAAATTCAATTGAATTTGGTTCCAAATGTTAATTAAGAGGATTTACTCTTATCTCTCAATATCTTAGGGGAGATTTAGTTTCTATTTTTTTTTATTTGATTATAGGTATAATTTCTTTCAAAATTTAAAGCATAAAAAGAGTTTTTGACTCTCTTAATAAATATAAATTTTTGGAGTTTGAATTTTTTTCTCTCTTTTATAAGAGTGATATCGCTTATCATCTCAATCAATAATAAAAGATTAATTTCTGTTATCTACAAAGTATATTTCTCATGTGTGGAGAAGAAAGAGAACTGAATTTTATATTATTAAAGCTTCCATTTAGGACCACGAGTCACGAGACATTATATATTTCTTTTATATTTCTGCTTTTATATTTTTTAGTTTAATATTTATGATTTTGATGTAAAGTATAGGGGCTGCTAAGAAAGAAAAAGTCTTTAAAAGGCAAGGAAAAATTTTAAAAGAAAAACACATGGTGCTTTTTAAATTGGAGGTGCTTTTTATTTCGGCCTTGTAAATTGGGCCACTTATACATAATCTTTTGTCTGTTTTCCTTTTTGAAAACATTCCTCCAATGTATACCAAAAAAAAAAAAAACATTCCTCCAATAACACACACACACACACACATATATATATATTACATATGAGGATAATCTACGATTTATATTGTCTGATATTGATATATTTTAGGAGAAAAAGAAATTTCACCCTACCTTTAGATTATTGGTGAACCTAATCATTTTTTAAATTTTTTTATAACAAATATATATATAAATATATATTCTTGCTGATGTTTTAGCACACAATAGTGCCCATACTAAGTTTAATAATAATTTTACTGATATTTTCAATTGTATAAGGAATATGGTTCGTAATTGATGTACTCCTTATTATAAGGAACTAAAGGGTATTTTTTTATCCTTTATTATAAGTTACCAACAACTTCATTAGTTACTCTTTGTTTTTACCCTTACTATCAATTAACATTCGATATGTTGTGAATGAAACTCCTCGAACTCTATCTTTAAAAAAGGGGTAAAGTTAAAAAAATTTATTAATTTATAATAAATTTAATGAGTTAACTTCTATTTATTAAGATGTGAAAAGTGGCTATGAGTGCCTATAACAAGGATCAGAAGGAGTAAATTCTCAAATACTTTCTTAATTTAATAAATTTATGCGTGAATAAGATTGAAATATTTTGGCCCTCCATAGCCATAAGATTATGAGGTTCAATTCCCACCAGAAAGTTTGAAAGTGGGAGAAATTAGGGTTGATGACAGACAGAAAATGATTTGGATGCATAATTATGATAATGGAGTTGACACGTCCAATTTCATGTGTTCCCCGCATCAAAGTCACATGTAATGTTTTCTAAAGCCAGTTTACACTTATTCCTTTCCTCTCTTTTGCCAACTCAATTTACACTTATTCGTCGTACAAAACCCTAGATTTAAAATATCAGTCAAATAATCCACATGTAGCTAGTGATGAAGCAATCATGCTTTTATAATTTGAAGATTCCATCATGTGCCTCCAAATCCATCTTAGCCACCCAAATTGCCACCAACTGTAACTCCATTCTCCGTTAATAATTATCAAATGTTCTTTTCTTAAAAGAATTCCCCAACACGCATATTGGAATAAACCGTTATCTTAGCTTACATAGAGCAAGCCTTTTTTAAAGCTCTCATTATGACTGAAAATTTGATAAAAAAACCCATCTTCAAAAAATTTATTAGTTAGAAAGATTTAATATACTTTCATACTGTAACCAAAAAAATAATAATATACTTTCATACAAAAAAACATTAATATTCTAAAAAAATTATATACTTAGAGTAGAGTAACTCAAGGCATTCTGTTTTTTAAACATATACTTTTCACTGATTTTGCCCGTTATAACCACTCCATCATTCATAATTAACCTGTATTCCCATACAGAAAGAGATAAATTATCCTATTTTTCATAATTAGACACATTCCAAGAAAAAAGGACATGGCGATGAACATGAACTGACGATTTGATTTTCAAGGTAAGATTTTGTTAAGATGGCTTCTCAAAATGTATTTTTCATAACATGCCACTGAAAAGGATTTTTCCCTCTGGGTATTGGGTTCAGATGATATCCAGATGAATCTTCATGTATTTCAAATATGTCAACGGAATGGCTGAAATAGTTTGGCCATAGGAATTGCATAAACGCCATTACCAAAATTTGCTTCTCATCGGTTAGGAAGCTCGCCATTGTAAGATAAAAAGCAGAAAATCCTGAATTCATGATACTCTCTCTCTTAGATATTATAAAATTTAATGCAGCCATATATTTAGTATACTTTCTACAAAAAAGTTGTTTGACCTTAGTCACCTTACATCAAAGGATTCCCAGCAACTTCGGATCTGCTCAGTCGCTGCATGTTATGAAAGTCAGTGGGTCACAACAGGGCATGGTTACACTTATGATAGAAATTTCAAAAGTAGGGAAAAAAAAGGGAGGGGAGGTTAGCATACCTCTCTGAAAACAGCTTAGCTTTCATCACTTGCGTATTGAAAGATCAATGTGAAGGTATGACACGGCAGCCACGAAGAACAAGAAAAATGCAGATACCAGCATTAATGGCTCAGCAAGCATGAATATAGGGTTAAAACTGTAGTGGACCTACAAGAATAACGGAGAACATGGTTAGACACCAACAAGGGGATATAATATTTACATGAAAGGTCGAAACAGAACTGTAACTTTTTGTTGGTACTTGAGAAGGATTATAGAAATTGACAGTCTAAGATGCACAATAATCGCTTAGTCACGGTTTTTCAAAGTATCCTTCAGGTGTCTTCCCAAAGGACCCCGAAGAAAAGCAAAAGAAGCTTGTTAAAGAGACTGTTATCAAGCATAAAATTCCATACGTCATCGACAAAAAGCAATATCAACAACTGCTACACAACTTTCAAACATTCCCAGATAGATTTAAGCTGCAAGTAGACTTCCATCTATCGGCATTCATCTGAGATAATTAAAGGTCTGGTTCAATAAATGTCAATGTTCAGAATCAGTCCATCTCTTATACCAGCATAATACTTCAGGCCTTCTGTTAACACACAATTGATGTCTCGTGTGAAATCAATATTTTCATTAAGATCATATCACACATTTTGAAGGAAAATTTACTTTTTTTTTTGGCCCTTACGTAACATCCAAATTTTCAAAAGTTTTCAACAGTATTTTTTGAAGAGTCTGGTAATACCTGGAAAGGAATGTTATGCTCAGGCACCACATTTCTTTTTTCTAAAACCACCACAGTCCTGCCAACAACGTCAAGGTATGAATACTTGGTCTGCAAATATTCAATCAAAAAATAAAGTTAGCTACATTAATCAAATGCTTTATTACAGAAAGTTAAGATCTGCCAAAACAGAATTACTCACAGTTTATCTGGAGAAATCAAAGTTGCACACACACACACAATTGACACCAGCACCTCTGCTGTTTATCTTAAGTTGATAGGGCAGCAGATGCTTTATTCCTGTTGTGGTTTTATTTCTATATTTTTCTAGTATTCAGATTTTTTTACGGAAATTTCCAGCGCCAACCTAAGCATTTATGTCGCTTGATTGACCAGACACTTGAATCACATATACTGAGCAACAGCCAGACTCTATATACTTAGACAACCACCTATCATCCACGCATACAATTCCCTACCAATCCTCTAGAGTCTTACTCCAGCTGCTTCTACCAACAAATACTTTCATATACTAGTGAGTAACATATTAACCTCCAAATAGAACAAGGCCCATTTTTTTTAAAAAGCCAAATACTGTGCATTCTCCATAAACAAAAAGCATGACAAAAATGTTTCAATCATATCCCCTGATGGGTGTTTCCTCACGAGATGTAAACTGTACTTGAAAGCCTGATTAACCCAGTAATACTTTTGTTGAGATGCACTAGTTTAAAATTAATTATTAATTAATTAATATTATCTTATGTTAGTTCTTTAATTAATTGTCTAAAAATTAAGTTTGGATATTATTTAGGATTAGATTTGAATATTAAATTATCATATCTTAGAAGAATAAATCTTAGATATTAGGATTATGATATATTATAGGTTTATCTTATTAGTTTATATTTTTGCCTATATAAAGGCCTATTTATATTCTCATTCATTCAAGGATTAATAATATTTTGAGGCTTTTTCCCTCTACTTTCAATCCTTCAAATCTCCACATGGTATCAAAGCAGGAAAGGTCAAGGCTAAAGAGAAGGCACGCCTGCAAGTGAGTTACCATTATTATATGACCAGGTTGCTCTATGATGGAAGAGGATAACTTGTGTCTCTTCCCATAAAATCTCATAGGTTATGGGATTAGTTCATCCACCTCAAGTGAGGTTAGATTAGTGTGTAAACTCAGGTGTGTTACCATTATTGTCTGAGCAAGTTGCTCTATGATGGAAGAGGATAATTTGGGTCTCTTCTCACAAAATCTCATAGGTTATGGGATTAGTTTATCTTCCTCAAGTGAGGTTAGATTAGTGTGTAAATCTAAATGAGTTATCATGATTGTATGAGCATGTTGCTCTTAAATAATACATATAATTCTTCATCAAATTCCTCTCAAATTTTCTTGCTAGGCATCCAACAATAATGTTCTTCGTCAAGTTCACAACTTTGTCTTAAGATCCAGATTCAAGATCCAATCAACTTCAGTTCAGTGGTTACTACTGGTTTAAGGATTCAAAATTCTAGTTCTTTTATAATGATGCTGCTCACATCCAAGCTGCCTCCCAGTTTAAGGGGGAGTGTTGAGAAGCACAAGTATTCAAGCTGTAGATCCAGCTTGAGGGGGAGTGTTGAGATGCACTAGTTTAGAATTAATTATTAATTAATATTATCTTTTGTTAGTTCTTTAATTAATTATCTAAAAATTAAGTTTGGATATTATTTAGGATTAGATTTGAATATTAAATTATCATATCTTAGAAGAATAAATCTTAGATATTAGGATTATGATAGATTATAGGTTTATCTTATTATTTTATATTTTTGCCTATATAAAGGCCTATTTGTATTCTCATTCATTCAAGGATTAATAATATTTTGAGACTTTTTCCCTCTGCTTTCAATCCTTAAAATCTTCACAACTTTTATTTTCTCCTTTATTCTATTTATTTATATCATACTCTTCTTTCTTCTGTAGGTGATTGATAGATAATTTTACTAAAAAGAGGGAAATATTGGCCACTTACTGAAAATTTTCCAGAACTGATAGGAATTGATACCTAATTAAAAGAAAAATTACCTCTAGATGTTGCTCCACGGGAAATGAGACCACAGCTTTGGGATCTTTGGATCCCTCGGGTAGCACAACCTGAAATTTAACAGTCCTAACCTCCATTATCATGTGCATTAGCAATTGAAGCAAAGAACAGAATTTGGCTTATAAGAACAAAGTAACACACAAATCCACACTCACCTTGACAAGCAACTTGTCAACAACTGTATCAGCAAGAGGGCAACCAAACGTGAAGTTGAGGTATCGGCCACCATCTGGAGACTCAAAAAGGAAATCCTCCACTGGTACCCCATAACCAATGACAAAGGTACTTTTCCAGCCTCCGAAGAGAGGATACCGGGGTTCAAGTAATAGCTCTGACTGCAGCAAATAATAGCTCCTTAATAATAACTTCTTAATATCCAGTAAGAACTTTTTGACTCAAAATACCAATTCACTTTGATGGAAAAATGCCATTTAGAAACATGAAGACATGACTTCTACAGTTCTGTCTTCCTCAATTCAACATGGTATCAAAGATAGCCAGAAAACTTAATTTAAACCAAACAAGGATGCTACTGACATGAATAGCATTTTAACATATAAAAAAGTACAATATCTCAGTCTCATCAGAGAAGAATATATAACCATTTGGTTACTTGACGAAACAGCTTGACTTGCTTCATAGTTCTTCCTTCAACCCAATTGTTAAGGATAATGGATAATCAAAAGAAACAAAAAGGCTTGATGAAAATAACAAACGTTGCAGATGATGTTAAGACAAATGATGCTACTCAACAAGAATATGCTTAATCTATGCCAACAGGAGGTGAGGAAAGAGAGAAGGGTTAACCCAAGGGTATATCTTACCTTAAGAAAATCTGTACGTAAACGTGAAGATGAAATATTCCCAATTCCATCCCGGTAGTATACTGAGTGAACCCTTGGAGGTAGTCTTGCAAGCAGGTGTTTGAATGAAGACACACCAGTATTACCTGGTTTAGTTTGATAGTCAACCCTGATAAACAGAGGAACCAGATCATATTGTGTGGGGATTGATAAAAAAGGAGAAAGCATCAAATTGCACACTAAAGGAAATCTAAAGACAACAGCCACAAGACATTTATGTATCAGAAGCTTTAATTCACCCGACAACTGATGAATGAAAAATAAGATCATTTCCAGATTTTGGCAGCCCTAATTTGAGAGTAGGAGTGTCAATCATCATTGGAGCCAAAAGGATATGGAATAATCAAAATATGGTAAAGACAGAGTTGTCAACAATATTTATGGTTTCATCTCCACATGATGGATACCTCAATGCCCCTTATCTTCTATTACTTACTCTACTCACCTAAATTTCTGCTAAATGCAGCAATGAAACACATGATGCTAGAAACATAGCTTTTAATACTTATCAAACTATCAAACCATTTAGATGGTGCATAAGTAACTGACCACCACTCAGTACTGTGTGGCCATTCAAGAATAGGAAAAACATGGGACTAAAAGCATCAAGGTTAAGTGAGAATTCCCAATTCATTAACTTGACATCCCGAATCCATCATGTATCTTTAAATCAGTTACGTCCTAAATAAATACACACACAGATGGGTCACGTCAAAGATCAAGATGACAATTATTTTAAGGAATTGAAAAGAGTACTTCTGAAAAGTAGGTACTTTTCCAATGTCTTTCATCATGATTGCACATATTTACCATGAAAAGACTAAGTTAAAATTCATACACAAAGGAGTGAGTGGTGGGTAGCAATTTACCTTGAAAAGACACCTTTATGCCGGGCCCCTGCATGAACCAGGGTGTATCGCTCTGTAACCTGGAGGTTGCCCCAGTGAGATATTTCAATTTCACGTTCTAGCTCCTCAACAACAGCAAATGGATTGTTATTTTCAAAATGAACAAGTATAGGAGCATATGAATATGGGGCTTGATTGTCATATGGCCCATATTTGATCTCTGTAGTGACACGTTTAGTAGGCTCCACCACTGTGAATGATTCCACCCGAGTGCTTGGCGTCTTGATAAAGGTTGTTTGTTGCTTGACATGATAAGGAGACAACAATATAGCACTATCACGGAAATAGACCAACTGTGACTCTGATTGACTTATTTCTACCGGGAAAGGTGCCAGGGAACGTGTCATTATGTAAAGCACTTCTAGTGTTGCAGTATCACCTTTATTAAGTGGATTTAACAATATTATAGTAAAATATTTAGTTCCATTCGGTCCAGCAGGTTGCTCAGTAGATTTAACATCAAGAGGAACATAAGCTTTCTTCTTCTTTTTTCCAGTAGCAGCAGCAGCTTTAACTATTGCTAGATGTTCAACTTCTGAAGGTGAAAAGGCAAGATTTACTTCTGAAGCAGGAGATGCCCCAACATTTTCAACCTGAAAGAAAAGCTCTATGAAATACACGTTCTTCAAAGTGGTAGTGTAAGGTTTAATTTAGTAAAGGATAAGCATAATTAGGAAAAACAAAGAAAAATATTGCATTAACGAATCTTGTTAATTGATAGTCCCAAAAAGGTTTAAATGTTTGGAAAATGTCTCTCAAATAATATTGGGCTACAATGATCAAATTGAATGAAAAGGAACTGGCAGTAGCTTTAGGGATACCATGAAACAGATGAGATGACCTTGCGATTATACTCAATTTAATTATGTCAGTTAACTTATACAGATTCAAAGGTAGGCTCATGATCAATTTATTAACAAAAAGAGTAGTAGTAATCAGGAAACCTTTTGGATAAGGAGTGGGGTGGGGGGTTGAAGGGAGGAGGTTTACCTTCAATGTCAAATAAACCTTGATAATGTGAGAAGTCAAGTCAATCTGCAAGCATAATTAGAATATGAGGCATTACATGTATCTAAGACCAAAAAGAGCATTTGAAATTCTGCATGGAGCCAATACCAAAGGCAGAAGATACAACACATTTCCTCCAAAAGAAAAAGATCAGACAAATTTAACAAGAAGAAACAATGCTACAATAATAATACACTATTATTTTACTTTATCTTACCAAGAACCATAATCCATTATACACACACGAGACAGAGGCTGCACAAGTCGGTTAAGGTGAGTAACGAATCCTCTATTATTTTTAAGAGTACAATTTCATGCTTCCTTAATTGCCCATGAGTTGAAAGAAAAAATGCTGTGGAACTGATAAGATAAACAAAGAAAACAGGGAAAACAAAAATGAGACAGTTTTTTCTCTCTAGTTTATTTTCTCTATTCCCAAGTGTTCCTAGAAAAGCGATGGGTGGAATAAAACGTGACATGGCTGAAACTGGATTTATTGTGACTAATTATTAGTTCGACAAATTTCACAACGGCATCCATGTATGGCACCACAAATTCACTATATTTATGCCTTCCATTAGGATATCTTAAAGCATTTTTCCCGTGATTAGCATCCTAAACAACATTTCCATATTTCTCTCAGATCTTGAGCGACGGCCATCATAATTAGCACCTGGAACAACATTTCCATATTTCCCTCAGATCTTCAGCGAAAAAACGTGCCTTAATTTCCTATTGACATAAAAGAAAATATCGACAAACAAATTGAGGCATCAGATGAATTACGTTACAATCAGAATTTGAGAAAACGCGGGCTTCCAATCAGAATAGCTACACGTTAATTTCTCTTCCGAGCATCTCCAATAAGCATAAAAACATTCAATTTTCACGGAAATTTGAAAACATAACTCAGGAACCAATTCAGCATAACATGGCCAGATAAACTTATTTCTGATAAAAAGTAAAAGAGGGGGAGAAATGAGCTTAGAAAGCATACTCTGCGTTCGGCATTGACGATCTGAAGTTCCTGAGAAGAATCCTGTGAAAGAACTGATAGAAGAAGAGAGATGAAGAGAGCAAGGTGTAACAATCGAGCTCGGAGAAGAGCATCCATGGCTGGCTCTCGGTCACTCCCCGCGGTTGACGAAGGAAGGAGACTTGAAGAGTTGAAGTCTATAAACGAGCTAGTCTCAGCTCACCTATATGGGCCTACTTTTTTTTTGGTTACAATATGGGCCTACTTTTTATCCCAAACATTTTGAATTTAGTTTCCATTACCGAAGGCCCTTTTATGGTACAAACGATCCTTTTCTTTTTAGGCAACATTTTGAGTTTTGTTTCCAGTTCCAAAGGCCTATTTATGGTCCAAATGATCATTTTCCTTAGTGGGCCTACTATCCAGCCCACAACAATTTGACTTTGTTTTCTATTTCAAAGGCCCATTTATGGTCCAAATTATTATTTTCTTCTCTTTGGGCCTCTATCCAGCCTACAGCCTTGAGTTTTGTTTCCAGTTTCAAAGGTCCATTTATGGTCCAAATTATCCTTTTCCTTTTTGGGCCAAACTTGTCAATGCTTCCATCACAAGTCATATTAATCCATAAAATAAATCACCAATTATTAAAAAAAGGGTTAAGTTTAATAGAAAGGCTATTTTTTTTATAATGTGATAAATTAATATTTAAATCATTTTTGAAAGAGGATATTTATATTAGTGCTTGATAATACATTGAATATAATTATTTTTAATAAAAAAATACTCATGCTTAATAAAAAAAATGATTATTGCCTCATGGAGTTTTCTTTAAAAAGATCTATAAATTATCTATTTATGACACAAGACTTACAAAAAAAAATTAAAGAGACTATACTTTCTGATATATTTTAATTATTATAAAATATAGAATTTATAATAAACTATATTATTCATAAATAAACAACAGACTTAGTTTTATAAGTTGTGACAAAAGAGTATAGCTTATATCTCGTTTAGTTTTGTCGCAATGTTGACAAATGATTTTATATAATTGACAATAACATTATACGTGTATTACCCATTAATTTAACTTCTAAAAAGCTAAAATATTATCTTCTCGATCTTCAATATAAGAGCTAGTTAGAAGATTAAATTTAATTTAAAATATAATACATCAATTCACTTTATCCTCTAAATTTATAACTTTTTTTTCAAAATATCTATATTAATTGCATACATTAATAAGTTTCCATCTAAGGATAGTCATAATAAAAGATAATATTATAAAAAAATTAAACTATATTTATTATAAATAACTAACATAATTAATTTTCTTAAACTACTCAAATTAATTACCTTTATATTAAGTAAGAAATTGTGGTAGGTAAAACTTGTACCCGTTTAGTTGTAGAGAAAATGAGGGAAAAAATAAGGAGAGAAGTGGATTTTCCACTGTTTGGCTGAGGGGAGAAAAGTGAGAGGAAAGAAACTTGAAGGAGAAAATAGTAGGTGGGACCCACACCATTTTCCCTCCAAATTTTCTCTCCACATGTGGAGAGAAAATGAGAAGAATCACATTCCCACTCTACCCTCGTGTCTGTGGCTACTGTGCGTTGATTTTTTTTTTTGTGTGCGTGCGTTCATAAGCCATAAATAAAGAGGCAAAATCATCTTCTACCAATTTTTAATTTTTGTTTGAGACCTGAAATGGATATTTTATAACTAAAACTAATTACATAAATCACAACAACAACAAAAGTTAAATAGAGAGCCCTCTTTGCATACAGTTGATGATGGGAAAATAATTTTTTTATTAAATTATTTGATTTTAAAATATGATCATATGGTAACATATCTTTATTAAATAATTTGTTTTTATATTATTTAATTATGTTAATGTTAAATTATTTTTTATTGTAATTTTAATCTTGAACATTGAGTGAAGATATTTTAGTCATTTAAATATTTGCTCCTTCCCCCCACCCCCACTATTTTCTCCTGTCTATCCAACATAAGAGATGATAATAACTGACAAAAGGAGTGAGACATATGACCATTTAGAACGTGTTCAAATCTTGAAGAGTAGTTGCGACACTTGGGAAAACATCTTAACTACTGGGTGCCTAAGTTTACGCCTAAAAGTAATAGACAACTCACCCTACCCGACATTAGTATCGCCAAGGAGGAAGAAAAATTTCGCCCTGCCCTTGGATCGTGGGTGAGTCCAACCATTTTTCAAAAATTTGTGTGCCAAACAAATAAAAATAAATAAGAGATGATAATATTTTCTCTCAAATTTTCTCTTCTCTCCTATTTTCTTTCCCATTCAAAGTAAGCAGGAGTCTAATGTCTGTAAAACTTAAAACAGCTGTTAAATGCACGCGCCAATGAGACCAGTCTGATATATAAGCACTTGAAAGTTTCGAATTGTCATGAGAGAGAGAGAGAGAGAGGGAAAGACGATAGGACCAAAGGAGTGAAGAAACAAGTTGTGAGAGAAAAGATTCAAAAATTTATATATTTTACTGTTCAGTTCATTCATCCCAACCATCTGCACAAATACAAACCCACTTCTCGGGGGGAAAACCATTCCACCGTATGTACAACAGAACCCCCCAAAAAGACTAACATAAACTAATTACCACAAAAAACCTTAACCTTGAGAAATTCTCACGCTCATGGTGGTTCAGTTGTATAGCTTTGCTGATGCATTTTTCTGCAAGAATTTCTCCAAGAACCCTCCATCCCCCCCCCCCCCCCTCTCCCAAATAAAGAAAAAAGAAATCAAGGAACATAATAATGTAGTGAATTCCTATCTACTCTTCATTTTATCCCCTTCCCTTTTCCCAATTTTATTCTTTTATACATTACTATTAAACAACAAAATCACAGCACAAATAAATCGTGTTCATCTCTCTCTCCCTCCCATTTACCACCCTCCTCCCCCAAACTTCTTATCAGCCAAAAAGGGGGAAAAGCTGCTTTTGAACATGATGATTTCTTTCTTCCACAAAATCCCCCCCATGGCATTCATTACCTTGGCTTTGTTTGTGATCTGTATGACAACAATGGTTGGAGAAGCCTCTGGCATGATGGACTACCTAGAAACGAGGCTTGAGATCGAGTAAGCATCTCAGCCATCGACGGGGTCTGATATGCTTGTATGAGACTTGAACTGTCGGTGGAATCGCCTCTTGCTGTGGCTCTTTGCCATGAGTGGGAACTCAGCCCAGAAAGAATGTATGCTCTCCCCGATGCTTCGTACACATGCCGACTCACCATCCTCTCTTGCATTTCCTTGAGTTCGGCATCCAATGCAAGGCAAAGGCGATCCTGAGATCTGGCTGAAATAGACTCCGAGAGCATTTTCCTGCAGTTTTCAAGTATTGATACTGCACCTGTTAAATCTCCATGTTCAGCTGCACTTCGTGCTTGGGCCATTGCTTCGGCTGCTTGAAGCCTGTTGTGCTGTCTGTCCACTTCAAGCGACTTAATCACTTGCCCAACCTTTTCCGGCCTCTCCAGCTTTACTTCTTCACTTTCTGATATCGTTGTCTCCTGCGTTAATGGATCCTTGTAAACACAGTTTACCTTTATCAACGACGTTTCTTTGCCAGAAGCAGCTGGGACATTGACTGAAACTAGAAAATCTCTCTCCTCATCAGCATACAAATCTCCAACATCAATAAATCCTTGGCGTCCGCCAGTCATCACACGGCTCGGATAACTTCCAGCCTTAAGCGAGACAAGGTTGAGATTCGCATCTATGCACTCAATCGCGACTTGCAGCTCCTGAACAACTACACTCAAAAGTCCGCCAATGCACTGTGCAAATGCATCCTGGATCACAGATTCAGTCTCAATGAAGGAAAAAGTTCCTCCAGAATTCTCTGAAATCGAGTGCATTGATGAGGCATCATGATCTGCCCCAAATCCGAAAGCATGCACAGGAATTTGGAATGCCGAAGTGCCACGATTACTGATAGACATAGGCAGAAGCAAATCATAGTTTGGTCGCGGTTGGTTAGTACCAGAACCACCGACAGTGTAAGTATCTTGCCCATCGGATAACAGTATTATGCTGGCAACTGGATTTTTTTCTCTTCGTTCTTCCATTATCTTGGCAGCTTTTCTCAGGCCCTCAGCAATGTTTGTACCCCCATTTGCAACCAAAGAGTTAACGGCTTGCAGTGCTTGTTGCCGCCCAGAGTCAGACATTCTGCGTAGAGGAAACAGTCGACGAGCTGTAGAAGAGAAAGCAATAACTGATAGCCGGTCATTTGAACCTAAATTCTGGATAACAAATCCCATAGCTCTTTTTAGTAGTGCGAGCTTAGTGCCAGCCATGCTACCGCTAATATCAAGCACCGTCACTAGGTCAACAGGGGCACGCGGAGTCTGAGAAACCTGCGTCAAGCTAGCATGATTTCTACTGAGGTTGGGAGTTCTAGTTGATGCTGCTACAGCAGTGGCTTTGAGATGGACCAAGACATTAAATTTACCATAAGAGTTGGACTGTGGAGCAACCGACACTTCAGGGTATGTTTTAATCTCTATTGTTTTGACAGTTCCTGTATCGGCAACACTCTTACTAGAACATACATGTTGGAGATCTAAGGATTCATCATCATCATAAACACCTGGTTCAGGAGCCTGATGAAGTGGAACAACATGTCGCCTGTTCAAATCTCGTCGAGGGGGTGGTCGAGGAAGGCTGTGGACAACTTCCATGAAAGCATTATTCGGCGAAACCCTGCCTGGGAGAGGATCCAAACTGGGATCAAGCAAGGGTATTTCCTTCCACTTTGCTCGGCACACTGGACATATTTTGTTTCCATGTTTCACATTCGAAGCAATGCAGTGAAAATGGAAGGAATGCAAACATTCTGCAGTGAACAAAGCATGCCCACATCCTTGTTTCATTTTGGTTAAGCATATCGAGCAGGTTTGCTGAATAAGCAGGAAAAAAAAAAAGTTAAGACAAGAAGCATAGATACTTGAATCTCAATAATATTACAAAGAAGGTTTGCCAGTAAAACTGTATATTCTAAAAGGAAATATGTTAAATTATATTAGCACTTCATTTTCTTTCATTGTTTCAATTTTTTCTTCCCATGAGGAAAAGAGACATAACAGGACATTGACATGAAAAGTTTTGACGATATTACTTTTTTTAATGTTATCAAGAAGCTACCTACTAATACTGCTGAACCAAGCTATCAAGACAAGGAAAGAGAAGGCTAAGTCCATGAATCAAGCGAAGGGAAGTAATAAGTTACTTTCTAAGACATACCATCAATTTCCCTTTCTCATCGTCCTTTTTCAATGCTAATATTTTTCCCAAAAGGAAGATCATGAATTATCAATCAAAAGATACGACCTACAAACACGTAGATTTTCATTTTCATACTCTGTGTAGCAGGCAAGTCTTTAGTTAGGCAAATATGATCACTCATGAAAGAGACTAAAGCAGCTTTTTGCACCAGAAACAGTAAATTCTCAGAGAACCGTTCATACTTGGCTCTAATATTCAGCCAATTTGATTTGACTAATGAACAAACTGGTTATGGTGTCATGCATGTATACTCTCTTTTTTTTCTTAAACAGTAAAACTTGACTATTAGAAAAAAGGAAAAGAAATAAGTCTTATCCACAAGAACACGTTGTGAACACACAATGCCATGTTGAAGCGAGCAGTTATCAATTATATCAGGATGAGGTCCCGCTATTGCATATAAAGCATTATTGATTAAAAAAACTTCAAATCACAAACACACACATAATAAGATTGAAAGTTTGAAAACAATTTATGAAAACTGACAGCTCTATCATCACCTACCCATGTCAAAACAAAGTTGAAAATAAGAAATACAACAAGAAAAAAAAATCTATGTACAATATTAATAATAATATTTCAGAAAAATAAAAATTAAAAAATTCTAGGATTTTTTTTAATTACAAATGCTACTATACTTAGATTTCTCGAACTGTAACTGGATTTATTACAACAATAAATCCCACCACAACACATTAACTAACCTCTATTTGCAGGTAAATAGGATGAGCACAACGAGAGAAAGAGATTTTTTTTGGTATAATTGAACTTTTTCTCATTTTTTGCAATGAAATCAGAAAATAAGTTTAGCCAGAAACCAATTGAGCACAGTAAATTTTCCCATCTTCTCTCAGCACCAAACGGAGCACAACTCGTCAAAATATAAAAAAAAAAAAGCATGGATGTTGACACAGACATAGAACGAGTTATCAATAGCATATATGCAGTGTCTCTAAAGTGTTAGTTGAGGGGTCATGTCACATCTGATTCAACATAAGGCTGCGGAATTTGAAATATCGGCGACCAAAATTCATTGAAATTTCGGTACCCAGAACAACAGTTGAAAATAAAAATGGACGGTGATGTGAAGGAAAGGAGACCAACCTTGGACGATTTTTTCCCACTTTTCGACAGCTTTAAAGCGTGAGAAGAAGCCGGCGGCGGCGTGGCGGACCTCGATCGCGAAGAAGCCATGTCCCAATTTACAGGCGAAAGCAGAGCAGCATCAGATAACCTCTCAGAAACCTCCGTAGCCGGAGGCGAATCCAAGTCGTCTGAAGTTCTGGGGACGAAGACACACAGATTCAAACCCAGAGCCAGCTTCGCCTTCTTCCATTTGCTCCCCATTTCGGCTCAAGATCTGAAGAAACCCACAAATGTAGTCCCAAAACGGAGGAAAACGAAGCTCAACGGAGCAAAACCCAGATCTCAAAGGAGCGAGTATGAGAGGAGAGAAGGGAAAGAGGATCTATAAAAAAGCTAAAAACTTGAGCACGAAAACCGATAGAGGGGGAGATTATTGAATGCGTGAAAGGGAAAGAGAGGAAAGAGGCAAGTGGGGTTGAATTGAAAGGTCAGAAGAATAGGAAGATACAAGGGAGGCTGTTGAAGGAGGAGTGAGAATGAAGAAGAAGAGATATGAAGACATTAATTGAGGAAGCCATGAAGAAGAAGAAGAAGAAGAGACTGAGTAAGAAGAGGCGGTTGTTGAGTGGTGTGCTGGGGGGATTTTGACCTGCGCTCGCTGGGTTGGCGAGGGCTTACCTTTGGTTGAGTTTTGTAGGTAAAACAGAGCGAAAAAGGGGGCTGTCTCATTAAAAGCACGTTCTGCTTCAACGAGCGGAAAGTTGAAAACTTTATTATCGCCCTCTGCCTTCTTCAATCATTCATTCTTCCCGTTTTACCCCCTCCTCTTTTCACCCTTCCTCACCATTCTTTTCTATTCAATATTATATTTTTGAAAAACATCATGTGCCATTATTTAGGGGAAATAGTTGAGAAACCTCCACAAAATTTATTGTCTGTAAGTATACAAGGATTTAGATACTAGTTTTTAAAGAATATAATATATTTTTAATTATATATAAAATAAAAAATATTTATATATAATTAAAAATATATTATAAATAGTTAAAAAAGAGTTACACCTGTAAGATAAATTATACATGAGTTTTTAAATAAATTTATATTTTTATACAATAAATTTGGTGATGAGGAATTTTTTACCTTTTTTTATTATTTTTACAAAAAAAATAAATTATAAAAATATTTTATTTTATGTCACCTATTTGGTAAGTGAAGTTTTGAGATTGAATCTTATGAATAAAAAAAATTATTTATGCAAATTTTACACTCATACGATGGAAGCTGGTTCAACATAAATTAGTATTCACAAAAATCTAAATTAGTTTACTTAAAATTAAGGAAAGAAAATGAAGAATAATCATTAGTACCTATTTTTTCTTTAATTTTAAGTTTAATGATGAATCGTCCCTCTTAATATCTATCTTGCTTCTACGTTATAATGAAAATATTTGACACACCGTAAAGAAAGTGATTTTTGTGGAACTCCTACAAAGATAGCAAATGAAAAAAGGCAGAATAAAATAGGTTGGGTTTCCCTTTTCGCAGATACGGATTTTTAATAAAATGGGGTGTAATTAGTGGTATTAATGATTAAAGGCGATAAAAAAAAATGAGAAACGAGTTGGTGAGTGGAAACATGTCATAATCCCTCTTGTAGAGAAAAAGGTGGGATATATATGTAATAATAGAAAAAGTGAAAAATTCTCCTTAGAGAGGGGAATCTTACCCACACACACACACACACATATATATATATATGTATGTATGTGAATGACTGAGTTCCATGAATGGAGGGTCGCATCATCATGAACTATCATTGGGCATGAGTCAACATTTCCTTTTTACAAAATTATTTTACTTTACCAATAGTCAGTAAGTTTGTCCGGTGAAAAAATAAAATATATAATTATTTAAATTTATAAAAAATATTATTTTATTATAATTTTAATTATTAAAAAATATTTTAATTTTTAAATATTTAAATTTAAACATAATAATAATTTATAGTTCATTTTATTTGATATTAATATCGTTTAAAAAAATAGAATTTTATTTTATCTTAAATCGCATTGAGCCTAATTTATTGTTAAAAATTTATTTATAAAAAAATAATTATTTTACTTTTTTCCTTTTATTTTTTTTAATGGGGGCTCACATGCGATGATGATAATTATCCATCCACACGTGCACATCATCACTGAGGTTAGCCATGTCAACCCTGTTGACATTCATTACTGTTTCTTTCTAGATCGATCTCTTCACATGTCTCGGCTTTTCTTTTTCTTAATTATTGTATTATTTTATTAAACATTTTTTAATTTGGGTCCTTAATTCATGATTTCGGATTTTGACTCAATCGATTATTCAACTCGCTATTATGTTGTTTCTAGAGACATTGTCCCACGCATTAAATCATTTTTATTCCATGGCGTTTGGATTAATAAGAGAAAATAATACTCATCCTGATGAAATTAATTTTTTAAAACTCTTTAAAAAAATAATATAATTCGGGAGAACAAGTTGACAACAAGGTATTTGACTGTTGTACAATTCTTCATTAATAATCAATGCCGCTTGCAATTCTACAAACATTAATATGAAGTAATTGGGAAAAAATAATAAATATGAAAAATAAAATAAATTATTATTTTTTATTTCCTGTTATTGGATTACTTGTCAAGAAAATGATTTCATTGAACTACAGGCCTTACCACCCTTAATACTTTTTGTAACGTTTTAACCTGTCAATTATTTTTTAACATTTTGATATCTAACATAGTGATTTTTTTTTTTAAAAATATCAATGTTAATTTAGTATTTTTTTTAAAATATACAAAATACAGAACTATACCAAGGCACATCAATCACCAGGTAGCGTCAAAACTGGGCATTGAATGGTCGAATTTCTAGAGCATGGAATTATTCAATAAAACCAGGCATTTAGAATTTTATTCAAAAACTTCCCAAACTATAATAAAAAAGCGGCGCTAGTAATTTATTCTATTCTGTTCAATTACCAGAAAAATCTCCCCTACGAAAAGTTCATAGCCACGTGTCACAATCCTACTTGACTCGTTCATTATCGTCCGATTTGGGGGTTTTTAGTAATATTGATAAGAACGGAGGAGGGCAGGGTATCGTCCAAGTTAATTACGTGGTTTTGGACTAATTTAATTGAACGTGTATAAATTAGTTTTTTAATATTTTTTTTTAAATAAAATGACTATACAGTTTATGGCGCTAGTGGCTAAAGGCTAGTGACTAGTGGCTTATTAGTTGAACATAGAAGGGTATGCGATTGCTTTATGGAGATAAAAGAATTTGGTCACTTAAATATAAAATTTTAAATTTTGAGTCTATAAAATATAAAAATTATTTTTAATTAAATCTGATAATATTTAAATTTAATCAGATAATCATATAAAAAAATAATTAAACAGTGGTTGCTTGCCCGTAATTGGTGTAATGTGGAATTAATCATCATAAATTCATAATCATGATGATCATAAGTTCACTCCCCACTCTCTCCTGTGTTAGTCTAATCCCAACCAATGCATACTAATTTCCAAACTGTCACTACTCACTCCTTATGCACCGCCACCAACACCACATTATGATCTCTCGTGGGTATTGGTCTTTATCGAGTCTATTATGAAAAAATAATTTGATTCTAAATATAAATTTATTTAGAGTGTTATTAATGATTATTTTTTAATTTTACTCTTATTGAATGAGAAAATGGGCAAAAGAAAAAATATAACATATTTTTCAATACATATTATTTAATAAAGATAAATTTAGAAGATATTACAAATTTAAAATATATTTAATAATTTAACTGTCATTATATAATATGTAAGAATAAATTAAAATAGAGTTATAATAACGACCATAATGTATATTTTAATTTAATTGTTGTAAACAATGTCGGTTTCCCCTCTTAATTGCATTTTAATTCTTTTACAAAAAAATTATTCATATAATCTTAAATATAAAATATATTTAACTAATTTAATTAGATTGAGAAAGTTAGTTAAATTAGTTAATATGATATATTTTTTTAAAAATACTTTAATTATCTCCTATAATTTTTTCCTATTTTTCTTATGTAATTATTGTCGAGGGATTAATAATTAAAATAATTTAAAAAAAATATTAATAAATATAAAAAATATATTTTATATTTAAAATTAATATTAATTTTTTAATTAAATAATATATTTAACATCGAATAATAATTTTGTCCTTCTTACAATTAAACACGCACACTACGCACACCAATACCATGACTTGAGCTTGCAATCCCTCTCTATGATGGAGGATTTTGGTGCTATCTAGCAACAGGCTCATTAATGACAAGTAATCTATTTTTAATATATATATTGACACTGCTGAAAAATAGGCTTTTTAAAACCCCATTTTTAAACCGGTCACTGCGGAGACGATTTAAAAAAAATGACCGGTGACATTTTTGTAAATAAGATAAAATATTTACACCGGTCGTAAAATATGACCGCTGTAAAAAGTTATGACCAGTGGTATTTTTGTAAATAAGATAAAATATTTACACCGGTCGTAAAATATGACCGCTGTAAAAAGTCATGAGCGGTGGCATTTTTGTAAATAAGATGAAATATTTACAACGGTCGTAAAATATGACCGCTGTAAAAAGTAATGACCGCTGTAAAAAGTCATGACCGGTGGCGTTAATTTTTTACGATTCCCTATTTTCACAAATCATATCGTCGTCCCTGGAGAAAACTAGACAAGGGAGAACACATGGTGACAGGAAGCTCCACCTTCGTAACACACCGTCTAAATCTCGCCGAAGAAGAAGACCTAGATATGCGATGACCCATACCTATGCTCGTCGTTCTCTATTGTTGAAGTCAGTCGTTGTAGCCTCTAAAGCTCCCCAAAGAAGAAGACCTAGATCTGCGATGGTGGGTGTCTATTTTTTTGTTCATTTCTTTCTCGATTTTGTTTAAATATATTTCTATTCACTTTTAACTGGGTAAGTCAGAGGAATTGTGACGATGTTTCTGTGATATCTTTAATTAGGTAACGGCGTTTCTAGGTTTTCGTTTTTATATATATATTTGGGTTTTTGTCTCATTTATTTTTTGGTTCTGTTTAAATATATTTTTGCTTGTTTTTGAGCAGGTAACCAAAAGGAATTGTGACGATGTTTTTGTGATATCTTCAATTAGGTGACGACGTTTATGGGTTTTTATTTCTGCGCATATATCTAAATTTTTGTTTCTTTCGTTTCTGGGTTCTCTAACTTTTTCTTTCTTCCTCTTTTTTGTTCTCTGCTTGCATTTTACAGGTACATATTCTTCTTCATCACTCTCCTCCTCCTTCAGATTTGTGACGAAGAAGAAAATAATTTCTGATCTAGAGTTTTTTTATTCTGATTTTTTTTTTTATTTTGACATTACTTTTTAAACCGGTTGTATGAAATAACTGATTTAAAAAGCTGATTGTTTACACCGGTCATATACAACCGGTGTAGAATATTAAACTTTTTACACGGGCTGTTTCTATTATAAAAACAATTTTTTAATTTTATTTTTATTTAATATACTTTACAATTAATAGAAACAAAGTTAATAATAATAATAAATTAAGAATAAAATTATATATTTATATAAAAAATTATCTTAACTTGACAAAAATAAATATTTTTTTTTATAAATAGGATCACATGAATATCTTCACTTCTCTTTCAAAGTCATGTTTCATTGGAAATTGGCCATTTTAACACCGTAATAATTCCATGTTGAGTACGCTATTTATTTTTACTAGTCACTCTGTTTTTTTTTCCCCATTCTTCACTCAAATAGTAAGATCTCACGACCCATTATATATTAGGGTGTCAAACTTACAACTTCACACTTTAAAAAAATTTAAAGAAATGTTTGGTATTGTTTGGCCTGAAAGCCCTAACTCCTAATTACTTCTTTTGATCCTCTCTCTCTATATATATAAAAATAGAGATGGCCCCCCACTTAGAAAAAAGTTGAGCTTGTTTATGTGTTTATTTATAATTATTAATAATTGTTTAGTTCAGATGTCGTAAAAAATGGACTGAAACTATCATCAAATTTTACTCGGAATTTTATTTAAAAAATACTATTAAATTACAAAATTACCAAAGATTATAACTTATATTAAAATATATTTTTTTTTCTTAATTTAATAAATAAAGCTCATAAAAACATGATATATAGTATGGCTAGTAGGTAAGTTTGAGCCCCAGATCAGTAAATTGTGGTAATTGAGGTCTTTAATTAAATAATATAAATATTTCTTGAATTAAAATATGTGGGGCGTTGCATTACATGGATAGTAATAATCAATAATAGATATCAACTTTTTACCTAGAATCCCAGCAAATTCCAAATAGCTTTATTAAAAAGATAATCTTTTGAAAAAGAAAAAAAAATGAGAAGAGTAATAGTGGGTATGTTTGGGAGCATGCAAAAAGATATTCCTCTCCCCCACAAGAGAACATGAATAAGAAACAAAGGTGGCGACCACTTTTCAATTCACCCTTCCTCCTTTTGAGGGCACACATGCCTCTCTCACACTTGAAAGAGATCATACACTCACAACACCAATGTTGTGAGTGTTGTGTGTGTGAGTGCCATGAAAGCTTCTTCCTTTGCGATCATGAGTGGTGATCCATTCACATACACTCACAACTTTCTCTCTCTTTCTCCCTCGTGATCAAGGGATAGGATTCCCTTTTAGCCACACTTTCTAGGGTAAGTCAACCCTAAAAAGCCTCAGCTTTTTTATTTCTAGGGTTTATAACTCAACCTTATTGCAAGAGCCATTCGCGTTTAATTTGATTGATCACTAATATTCTTTCTTCGTTATTAGTAAAATAAATACAAGCATTTAATTAATTAATTAATTATCTCAGATCACTTTGGTTAAATATACTTGGCGTACACTCTGTATTTTTAATTTTAATTCACCTTAAGCATCTAGTGCAGCAAACAAGATTTCATCACAATCAATGAGGGAGAGCATGGGGGCCACTCAGCTTGGAAGTATATAAATATGAATTTCCTCCAATCTCTCAAATATAAGTAATAAATAACTAATTTACCAAAATTAAAAAAAAAATTATAGATGCGAACATTTCTAAATGTTATCATAAGTTGATTTTCTTCCCTCAGAAACTCCCAATTTAATTAAATTTTGAGCTTCTATATATTTTGTTTATTATTTTTAATTACTAATATTGATTTAATGAAAAATATGATTGATTGCTTCGTTCTTTGAGTTCCATAGAATCCAATCCTGCATGCATAGAGAGAAAAAGAAACAAAGAAAGAAAATATTGATTTTAGACTTCTTAAATAATTGAAGACAAACTTTACTAACGATAGACATTTTAAATTAATAATTATGTATTAGTAGAATACATATAAGAAGTACCATTTCTACATTCTCATGAATTTACAGGGGTAAGGTTGTAATCATACAAACTACATGCACAGATGTGAATCAGCCTAATTAAATATATGATATATTTTTAACATTAAAATTTCCCAAAAAGGCAATAGTTTTAGCATTTAACATTTTTATCTTTATTAAATAAATATATGATATATATCTTTAATCAACCTGTACCTTCAAGTGTAAAGATGGTGGATGGAAAAAGGAGGCTTCTTAGTTAGTGTCTTAATACGGTGTAATTTTTTGCTTTGTGATTAATGAAGCTTTCAGTGTCAATTAAAAAATGCATGATATTTAACTTAAGGCAAAAAAAGATGGAAATGTTTGTGTAAAATAGAACAGTTTGAAATCTCAAGTGGTTAATTTAATAAGGGAAATAAAGCAAATTGTATAGTGTAATGTAATGTAGGATTAGATAATAGTAGTAGTAGTAATAATAATAATTATAATAATTAGAGAATATGTACCCATCGTCCGTGGGTTCAACTGACGAAGGGATGAGATATACGACTATTTGGAGCGTGTTCGATTCCTGGGGAGTACTACTTTGTTGTGGTTTCAGTCGCGGCGCTTAGGAAGACATCTTAACTCTTGGGTACCTTTAGATCATGGGCGAGCCCAATATTTTTTTTTAAATTTTTATAATAAAAAAAATGTCAGAGGATATGTTATCGGAGTATGAGAGAAGGGGGAGAAGCATGCGAACGCAATGGGAGCATATCCTCTAATCATCATATTTCTCCTCATCCCTCATAATCCTAAAATTTTAATTGTCCAGATGATCTAAAAGATGACAATGCATCACCCTCAACTTTCAGCTTTTCTCTCCTCTTCCACCCCAAACATAACATAGTTCATCTCATCTCTACAAAGAGTGAAGGCATTTTTTAAAAAAAACGTCCAATATTTTAAATTTTTTTAATAATATCCAGTATGTTAAAATAATTTTTAGTTTATCTAGTATCTTAAAATATCTTTTTACTAACATCTTAAAATATTTTTTAGTAATACCCATTATCTTAAAGGAATTTTTGGTACTCTTAGCACCTTAAAATATTTTTCTTATAACATCCAGTATTATACTTTAAAATATTTTTTCAATAGTATCTAATATCTTAAGATTCTGGTATAATTTTACTCTTAATGTATCCCAAAAATATTTTAAGGTGCTGAGAATATAAAAAATTATTTTAAAATACTAGAGTTATTAGAAAAATATTTTAGAATGTTAGTGAAAATGTTTTTAAGATACTAAGGGAATAAAAAATTATTTTAAGATACCGAATACTCTTAAAAAATATTTTAAAATATTATATATATTTAAAAGAAAAAAAATCCACCACCCTCATTTTATATTCAAAACAGTGATACAATGGGAGCTGGCAGTGGAGAGAAGCCAGCTCCAGATATCATGGGTATGCAAGAGATGAGATGAACTAGCATTTAGGGTGGAAGTGAGGGGGTAGTGTATTGTGAGCTTTTGGATCATCTGGATTATTAGGATTTTAGGATTACGAGGGAGGGATGAGGATAAAAATAAAAATAGGAGCATCTACTAATGGGGTTGGTTCGAGTGGTAAGCGGCTCAATATCGTTTAAGCGAGGTCTTGAGTTCGAGCCTTGACGTACGCAAAAAATTCTTGTTGGGAGACTCACCCACTATAGCCAGGTGTGCGACGTGGGTCGGACTCGAATATAGTCGGGGCAAAATTTCAGTAAACCGGTTGAGCAAAAAAAAAAAATAGGAGCATCTGCTCCCGAAGGTAACAGGATTTAGGAGGGAAATATTTTTTTTGTTAGAATAAAAAATTTAAATAAATTTAATATCGATATTTTATTAAAAATAAAATATAATTTGAAAGCTCAAAAGTAATATTTATAAAAAATTTATAAGATTATTTATTAAAATGTTTTTTATGATAATAATAAAAATTTAATTTATAAAATATGAGCTACCTTGTGTTAATTCTAATTGGTTGTGGGAATTATGATGCCAAGGTAAAGAAAGGGATTAGAACGAAAGAAAGTCAAACCTAATCCAGACATTCTGTGGGGCCCACCTCTCCACCCCACCATTGTCCACATTCTGTCACCCTCTCCCACTTCATGTCTTTTTCCTCTTTCCCTTTTATGTTTTTGCATATTGTTTTGTCTTGAGACTTTTGCTTAGTGTGTGCTAGCTAGCTAGCTCTTTTGCTTTCTCAAACACCTCCCCATAACCCCAAGTTCCCCCTTTACATTTTAAAATTTTCACTTACAAAATTTTTATAAATTTTGCACACAATTTCAGATCACACACTAAGACGATGGTATAAAAAAAATATATTATGAAACTATTTTTAATTAAATTTAGTAATATTTAAATTTGACTTGATAAAATAATATATCATATAATTATATAAACATAAAAAATATATATGAAATTTATTGTTATATTTATTATCTATTTCATATTTTTATCATATTATATGTAGTAATAATTTATTTATCATGAAAATTTTCAAACTTGTATTAACTAGTCCATTATTTTTTTTCATAAATACAAGCATGGGTAGATTCCTAAATAACATGTGAAAATGTTGTAGTTCGAATTCAACTGATTACTTGTATGGCTACTAACTTGACATGTGACGTGGCAATCCCCATCATCTTCTAAAACATTTTTGTTGGGGTTTTGATTTTGTGCAGGATTTCTCAACTAAGCAATTGAGGACCCAACAAGAATCTACTAATAACATCTCTCTCAACTAAGCAATTGAACACTTCACATTTACGTTCTATGCATGGTTTCAACTAAACATTTAACCTTTTTTTTTTTGGTTACACTAAACATTTAAGCTGGCGCAACTTAGAATACTCCTATTAGATCTTGATGGGCCAAGAAATATTTTAAAAAATATATTTTCATGTGAAGTAACAAGCTAACTGGGTTCTTCTTTTAAGTATGGTCTTCTTTTTTGTTTATTCTATTGGGGCCACCCTTGTGGCATACGACATTTGGGATCTGTGTCTGGGCCTAAAATATAAAACCAAGAGGGGAAAATGTGGGCCGAAGGTAAGCCTGAATGATCACGAACTGGGCCACAAAGTCGAATTCTTTCATGATGAAACAATAGTTCTAATAGTTACCAACGGGGGTTGGTCCGAGTGGTAAGCGGCTCGGTATCGCTTAAGTGAGGTCTCGAGTTTGAGTCTTGGCGTACGCAGAAAATCCCCGTTGGGAGACTCACCCACCATAGCCAGGTGCGCGACGCGGATCGGATCCGGATGTAGTCGGGGCAAAGCTCCGGTGAACCGGGTGGGCAACAAAAAAAAATAGTTCTAATAGTTCCTCCTCTTTACCCAAAAAAAAAATAGTTCTAATAGTTCGAGCCTTGGTGAATGCAGAAAATTTTTGTTGGGAGACTCACCCACCATAGCCAGGTGCGCAACGTAGGTCAGATCCGGATGTAGTCGGGGCAAAGCTCCGGTGAACCGGGTAGGCAACAAAAAAAAATAGTTCTAATAGCAGTGTTTAAAGAGACACTTTAACTTTTAGATATTTAGGTTTACATTTGAAAGTAATTGGCGGCTCACCCTACCTAACATTAGTATACCTTAGGAGAAAATGAGACTTTACCCTACTCTTAGATTATGGATGAGTTTAACCCCTTCTAAAAATTTCTTTATAAAAAAAATGCCTAGCCCAACTAACGATGATTAGGTTCAGTGGATAGGTACCCACATTTAGTATTTGATAGTGTTTTGAAAATAATTATCTCTAATAGAAGGATACTTGTGCTTAACTAAAAAAATGCATGGCCTAAGGACCTAAATAATACGCTAATTTGAATTTCTATTTGAACTACATTAACCATGAGGCTTAACATACTTAATATTTAGTTAGGTTCTTTAAATATCTAATCAGGAGTTTAATCCCTAAGAATGTTTATAGAAAATCTTAGCCAGTACTAAAGCCTTTTTGAAAATTCTACTGGAGAATTTAGAATATAGCAAGGTTATAAAAAATTGATTTTTCACAAATTTGACTTATAAATATGATTGTTTTGTGGGATTTCTTTGTATCTAGGACCTATGAATAGTTTTTATTATTTTAAGTTTATTAATTATATAACACGTTCTGAGTGTAAGGTTTAAATTTAATAAATTTATTATTGAGTTGTTAAGGTTCTCCCTAGTTACACAAGCTAATGGAGCTGAGGATTGAACAGTAGGTATAAACCATTTATTTTTTACAACTCAACCTCACATTAATAATTATTTATAGAAGTTCTTATAATTCTATATAAATGGTTGATAATAAACATCCAGTAGATATTTAAATATTTCGTTCTTTTTTCTAGTTGCGTATGATGTTTTGCCAGTAATCATGATGGGGAAGGGGTTGCTTGATAATTGATATGATGGTTTGCTTTCAGCTACTATTGTGTGGTGTCATTCCCCCACCCCACCAAAAAAATAATTAAGGTACATATTTGATATTTTATTGTTTTTTTATCTTAATATTTTGTTGTTAGGTGTGTTTTTCTGTTCATCAAATTGTATTTCCATTTATATTCTGTGAATAGTTTGAGAATAATACTCATTATTTTTAATAATTTTACCATAAATACTAAGTCATCTCAACATTAAATATCTTTCACTTTTTTGAAACAACGTTTTGGTAAAAGTACAAACAACCCTTTTTCTATTTATGAACCCTTTTTTTTGTTGCAACAATCTTTTTACAACTGCAAAAAGATAAGACGAAATAAAAAACTATTAAATGCCTAAGGAAAAAACCAAGAAAGGCTGATGTATGAAACCATGTAATTTTTTGCTCTTATATTCGACAAACTGAAACTTGCTCCCTAAACCTGTGAAAGCTATGAAAGAGCTGAAGGCAACTACAAGATGAGTTTCTTTCTGGGTTAACTTAAATGACCTTCCATCTGATCTCAACATGTATGACTCCATTCCTTGAATTGATGAGATGGAATTTATCATTAATGCGACCATTGTGCACTACATCATTCAGGTTTATCTCCACATGCCCCAATGATTCCTGCATTTCCATAGTGAACATCATATCAAAACTTTACAAGAAATAAAAAAGAGAAAATCACTATAAAGTCTTAAGAAAATAGGGTAATCACCAAAAAATCTAACAGTAAGTAAGCACTATATAATGACAATTTATAGAACAATAAATGGCAACATGTTCATGGTTGCTCACTTGTTCTAGAATTTTTTTATCAATACATTCCTTCATTTAGATTTCATAGTGATTTTCCTAATGAAAAACAGATTACTTAGGAAGAGAAGGTAATAATAATAACATTAATAATCAATAATAATACCTTGGGCAGAAAACTGAAAACGGTCCTCCTACTCATTACTTCAATGTGTATCTTCTCATGAAGAGGAGCCTCCTCTAGCATAAATTCAAATTCTTCGTTCCACCTCGGGTCACGAGTTTTCCTTATGATCTACAAAATTTCATAGCCTTAAGGTCTCTAGTATGTTATCATAGCATATACAGAATCAAACATCACTACTAACCATTTAGTAACATTAAATATATATCTCTTACGTTTTGTACAAGGTACTATATTAAGATTTTCATGTATGATGCAACAATAAAAGAATGTGAAATCTTATAGTTTTCTGGTAGTATGTGAAATGTTATGCTTCTTGTTCATATCTTAAACACCCTAAATTACCTTTGTCTTTTTCCTTTCGCCTCTGAAGAAAACCAGTGCGTATGGGTTGTTGTGGCTTTTACCCTCAACCTCCTCAGCCTGCTGTATCAGAACAGAAAGCAAACCAGCCCCTTCGACATCATCATCATCAGATCCTTTACCATTCCCATTTTCCACATACCCACCAAATTTGCCACTTTCTTCTCTGAAAGGAGCAAAAGTAAGATCCACCACAATTTGACCTCTTGGCTTCTTATTTGGAGGCTCTGTCACATTTGTGTCCTTGAGTAAATCAAGTGTGAATTCCTTGCTCTCATAAGGCTTTAGCAGCTTAAGGGGGATTAACTGCATCCCAAGCCTGTCATGTCCCCCAACCTATAATTAAAAGTTCAATCAGAAGTACTTCATGTGAATTATGTATCATCAATGAACAATCAGATAGTAAATGCATCATGAATGGAGATTCCAATACAAAGTTTATTGCCAAAGCTAATATTCTCTGAAAGTAAGAGTTTATATGAATGCACAAAGTAAATCCAGTTCTTTTTGGTTGGTAGAAGAATTATTAAAGATTAAAGAAGACAAGAAGATTAAATAAAAATGTCCAGTGATAAGCTGAATTCAGCCCCAAGTTTCCTTTAGATAAGATTACAGGGTCACCATCGTGATTATAAGTTTTTCTATCAAATTTTAATGAAGTAAGTAGATTAAGATTAAAGATCAGGAAAACCTTATCCCAGTCAAAGACTTGCAATTGGAGAACTTGAGAATCAGGGTCCTTCACAACAAGCTTGAACTTCTCATTCCACTCAGGATTCAAATTCCTCCTCTTGATGCTGGTTTTCTTTGCTGGAAGCTTGTCCCCAGAAAGGCTGAGTTTGACATATGGATCAGACGTTCCCAACAAATCCATCTTCAAAAGCTTTAGTGCCCTAAGCACATTCACATGTAATATCCCCACAGGCTTCTTTATTGCCAACCTACAGGTATATGTAAGAAGAATTAGGAACTTCTTTTAAAAATCTTAATAGTTCTACAAAGAGAGACACAAAGTTCAGAAATTAAACCTTAGCACTTTGTGGTGTATTTTAACCACAAATACTACTATTACTATACTTGGAAACATATTTTATAATACAACATTGTTCTAGTAAAAATATATACTACAAGCAACTCAATAATCTTCTTCCAGCCATTGACAGCCGCAAAACATCATCAAATAAAGGGAATGACGACCTTAGAATCAACTATACCAACTTCTTAGGCTTTAGAAAAGGAGCAGGGCTCATTATTCATGTATTTCCTGAACTTGCATAATGAAAATATATAGGTCCTTTAGACTCGAGAAAATGACTAATTTAAGCACATAAAACTCTATAGTTTCATATAAACTTACGATGATGAGTCAAGAATAGGAATGTCAAGAGTTTGAGGCCAGAGATAGAGGGTTGCAACTTGTTTTTTGATTGTTTCCTGTCAACAACTAAAGTAGTCAGTCTATCATGTCATAATTGTTTATGGCAACTAGAAGTCTGGAAGTGCCAAAACCAAAATAAAAGTGAGCAACTGAGAGCAACGACATGAGGAACACAAACACAATACTAGTGGTTCACCCCTTCTAGAAATGCATGCAAGGGGCTAAAATGATCAAACAATCCACTATTGAAGCAGAGAACCTATACGTCATGTGTAATGCACCATAGAAATCCGCAACATTCCTAGAACTAATTTGCATACTTGAATAAATTCATGATTGTCCTACACATAATACATTCCTATAAATAATCTATGTTTAGAGTAATCAAATGGATTCTTTATTATATGAGGCATACTAAGAAAAGGAAATCCTAATTCTTTTTTCTTTTTTTTTTTTGCCAAAAGAAATTCTAATTCACTTCACAAGAAAATTATACTACTATAATTATTGTAAAAGATTTTGAGAGAAATGAAAAAAATAAAGGACTGTAAGTCCGCAGTAAACAATTTAGTATAAAAACGACCTATAAAAAAAATAATTACCAGGGGAGCACCTGAACATATCTGTAAAGACCAGGAATTGCCATGATGTCCCCTCCTGATATTTTCATCCCGAAGTCTACATGAGGCTGCATATTAAATAAAATAATTATTATAGATCATTGGGCTTCTCATTGACCATATATATTAGTGGAAGCAAGAAATGGAACTATGCTTGAACATAATGTTTCTTTTACCTTCTTCAACAATGATAGGACAATGTTTGCAAAACATGGAAATGTAGGCACTAAAGGTTTTAAAGTTATCCGCGGTGCTGCAAATAGTTGTAAGTCTACCACCTGAGGAGAGACATCATCAGTTCCAGGAAGAACAGCATCAATTTTGTAGGAACTACAGAAAACATTACCATTTAAGATTTGTGCCTGAAGGATGATCTGACCTGAACCTTGATCCGTAGAGATAACAACTTCAAAACCACCACTATATTCTGATTGCCAGCCCATTTGATGATTGGTTCCATAATCAATTCATTTTCATTTGTCTCGAAGACTTTAATACCTGCAGAATCGCAAAGTAGAGAGCAAATAATATAAGCTAAATTTTTGTGAATCATCTTATTTCATTATATAGTAATACAAACTACTGGTTTCTTTCATCAGCAGTTTTGTGTGTGTCTTACTATCTGACGTGCATTTATATCAGTCCCATAAGGGATTCAAATCAAACATAAACATTTGTAAGTCCTTCATTTTGTGTCAAATGTGGGGAGTTAATAAGGTCGAAGAAGAATTCTTGTGTCAGATGATTTATGCTAAAATGGAGATTACATGTGCATTGCCATAGGCATCACTTAATTATCTGTTCAGGTCATTTGTTGCTTCTTAGCACCAAAATGCATCACTTTGAGTTTG
The DNA here is from genome assembly GCA_037074615.1 of Leucaena leucocephala. NCBI lineage: Eukaryota > Viridiplantae > Streptophyta > Magnoliopsida > Fabales > Fabaceae > Leucaena > Leucaena leucocephala. The sequence continues at coordinate 31,755,953 of CM073521.1, forward strand.
ATTAGGCATTCATTAGCTATGAGTTTTTCCAGACCCTCAACACAAGTCCTGTCATTGACACTGAGAATATTAAGATGAAGAATTTTTAGCTAGGAACTGAATAGCAGGACAACAGTAGCACCCGTAAACCAAAGTTGCTAGCAAATCTTACACAACAAGAAAACTTACCGCATATGGTAGGAGGAAGAGTACCAAGGTTTAGAGTCTCAAATTCAATACTTTTAATCTGATACTTCCCTATATATTCTGTAAACATTGGTTTTGCCATGCTTTCAATCGTACGACATATTGCCTACGCATTAACAAATAATAAACTAAGTGAAGAACACAATAATTAGGGGATAAATCTTCCCATACACATTACTGAAGTACCTTATCAAGTGAAGGCCACATATATAATAAAAATTTGTTCATCCAATCTACCTGCGTAATCAAGCACAATATCATGAAGTCTATATGTAAAATTTAAATTTCACAACAAAAATGAAATTTATTTACATAGATTGCAGGGCTATACTAACTCGTTCATAATCGGGGCTCTTCATCCACACAGGAATTTCGGAAAGAAGTTCTTGCAACGCATTTGGGCCTAAATCCCCAATTGGAACTACCTCCGTTTCCTGTAACATCAATCAATTCATATAAATCAGGCATGGACGCAGACAAGATTCTAAATGTACCTAACTTCAGTTTCCGTCTCACCGATCACGAGAACTTAATCAACATTGGGTCGGAATCGGATACATTTCAATGGAAAATGCACAAAAAAAGAGTTACCTTCACTTCTTTGGGTTCAGAGTAAACGAAGAAGAAAAACCCCACCAAGAGGCCGAGAGGAATTCCCATGGAGAAACCGAGAATGCCCAAGATACTGCAGATTAAACCCATTTAGTAGAAAAGCTCCCGAATGAAGAGAAATGAAAATGAGTCTAATCAGAGAGAAGAAAATGAAGGGGTCAAGAGAAAACAATTTTTCACCCCCATTGAAACCGTGATGAAGGATTCAAGGGGGGAGAAGAGCGAAGCGCGATGGAAACTAAAAAGAAACAAAAAATAAAAAAAAGAATAATCAAGAAATACGCAACGAATAACAAGAAGCGCACTAATGAAAACCGCCTTTTATTTCACAGTTCACTTCAAAAAATTGCTCTCTTCAACTCATTCATGCCCAAGAGGCTACTGCTCTGTTTTTTCCTGCGCCAATAGACCACCGCTCTGTTTGGATCCAACAGTATAACTACTCCTCGGGTTTTGAAATGACCAATCTGCCCTTACCTCGAAGAAGATTCATTATGAACTGGATTTTATTCATTTTTTATAATAATATATATATAATCCTGTTATTATTTAACTAATTTAATTAAATTAAAAAAATTATTATAATATATATTTTTTAAATACTATAATTATTTTTTTTAACTCTATCCTTTCTCCTCTTAATTAATTATTATTTAGAGTATAATAAAAATAATATGAGAAAAAGTTAAATTTAAAAAATAAATTTTATATTTAATACTAAAATTAACTTCTCACTAATTATATCATATATTTAAGATAGAAAAAGTATTTATTAATTAATCCAATAGGTATATTTTTAGTTATAGATATTCTCAATCAAGAATATGATCACAAATATATAATTTTTAATTAAATTATTTTCTATGTTTATAATGTTTTAATTGGAAAAAAAATAGAAACAAATATATGTGAATTGTATTTAGACTTATCTTAGTTCAATTAAAAAATCATATATTTATCTTGAAAAATTGTACGCTACCTATATTGTTACTGAAAATTAGAATATATATTCAATTAAAATAATGTAAGATTATAAATTAAAAATTATATTTTTAAAAGATAAAATTTAGGTCAAATTTATTAAAATTAGGGCTGAACATAGAACTCAGAAACTCGGTATACTCGGTCTAACCCGGACTCATTCGTCTAAAATCCGATATGGCACAAGAAAAACCTAGACAAATGAGATAAGATTGGACTAAACTCGGTATGTCAGGTGAAACTGGGCTCAGGTTGATATAGCGGACTGAGTAATCCAACCCGATTCGATAAATATATATTATTATATTATATTATGTATATTTTACAAGTATTAAGCTTAGACAAGGCCAACTAAACAATATATTGTTATATAAAAAGAGGAAGACTGGACAACACCAACTGAACTATGAACTCGATTCAATCTAGTCTACCCAACTCAGTGGATGCCGGGTTTTTTGCTAGGCTGAATTGGGGTTTGGGCTACAATGACTAGCCCGAATAATATACTAATTTAGACTACGGGTTAATGCTATACCTGACCTAGACATATTTTTGTACAGTGCTAATTAAAAATCATTATGTCCATTTATGCCACATACCTTATTTTTCCTATCAGCATTTAACCACAAATATTTGATGAAAAAAATATTAATATAATATTTATTAAAGAGTATATACTCTTGGTTTTCTCTTGAAAGGGATTTTCAATCTAATACACTATTCATTTCAAAGTTCACGTCATGTGCAAGAAAATCCTTGAATTGAAGATAACAAAAAGGATGAAAGCATATAAAATTAATCTTCATTTTTTGGGTAAAATAAATTTAAAATAAAATGAGTAGCGAACCAAACAAGAAAAAATATTAAGGCATTGAATAGAGTTGATCATATCATACCCATCCTTATCATCATCTCAGCTTAACGCTCATTTTGGCTAAGATTGGACAATTTAATGATATCGAGAAAGACATTTTAACTTGAAAAAATTATAAATATTATTTACTATAATTGTTTATTATTAATTTTTCTGATTAAAATGTAGTAATAGATCCAAAGTGTCTTCAATTTATTTTCTTACAACAACAATTTAATTACTGTACAATCGTTGGGTGTGAATTTTGCAACAAAAAAAACATGTGGACAAAATTTCTGATTTAGAAATTAGAACACATAAACTTTTTTAATTAAAAAACATTACTTCATATATTTTAGTCATATAGAAATACAGATAATCAGTTTAGTAATATATATATATATATAGTTTCTTTTTCTTAAGGCATATTTATGAGTTAGTGGTTGAACAAAATCTTCAGGAATTTCTTTCGTTTGACAATATCGGGTCTGTTTTAGAGCCGTGAACACTTGGCCAATATCTTTTGAAAACTTCAATTAATATCCTGCTATTTTTTTAATTAATTAATTAATTAATAAGCACCATAATCAATCATATATTAAAGAATCTTCCCAAGCTTATTCAGTTTATTTTTTCCGCGGGTTAGCCATGAATTCTTTTTTCTTTCCCAAAAAAAATACACTACTAGATATTTAGTAATTATCATATAAAATCCAAGTATTATCCGATTTAAATAAAGCATTTCTTCTTAAGGTGTCTTTTTATACAATCTTGATTCATATGAATCCGAATTAGGTTCCACGGTTTACCAGCTTAAATATACTTTTAAATTTAAAAAATATTTATAAATATATTTATAGATTATCCACCAATAAAATTCTTATATTAACAACCAGATTTAAATTTAAAATTTTATAAATTATGAGTCAATTTTTTACTAATTAAATTAACCTTTATTACTATGTCCCTTCATTTAACTACTCCATCTGGTCTTTAATATATAACTTAGTTGACTAATTTAGATAGATGAATAAAGTTAAATAAGTCAGTTAATTATAACAAATGTGACATAATCTCTCCAAACTATTTACGTATAACATATACTCCTCTGATTTTTAATATATAATATATTTAACTAATTTAATTAGATTAAGAAAATTAATTAAGTTGGTTAATATCACATATTTTTTTCTAAAATATCATAATCATCTTCTTTAACTCCCTCCCCCTCTCATTTAGTTATATTGAGAGAGTATCAGTAGAGACAATTTGAGAAAAAATTGATAAACATAATAAATAAGTTTTATATTAAAGACTGGATGGGTATTATATATCAGTTTATAAGTTAGATAAATAAATTTGAGAAAAAATAATAAATATTATATATAAAATATATTAAAATTTTATATTTAATACTAAATCAAATATTTAAATTAGTTCTTATATTAAGAATGAGTTTTATATTTCAATGGTTGAAAGTTTAATATATCTCTGAAACATAATTAATTAATTAATGAGTTAAATACAACGGTACGTGGACAAATCAAACTAGACAACAAGGGATTTTGGTTGAAACCCAACGGCATAGGCATTGTCAAAGTGTGAAATTCCTTAGTTCATTTCATAACATTTAGTGAGGACGATACCCACTAGAATAAATAATATATTTTTATATATAAAAAACCAACCTTAGCGATTAAGATCAGAATAAAAGTCAATATTAATTTTTTTTAAAAAAAAAGCAAATAAAGAGCTGTGCTTTGGTTGGAGAGATTATGATGTTTGCGTGTATAATTTAGCCAAAAATCTTGGCTGCGTCTCATCTGATCCCTTTGGTTGGATTGTATATGCATTATGGCCAAAATGAGGATCATGTTGAAACCACTAATTTAATTAATGTAAAAATATTATGAATCATAATTTGTCTAATAAAATTAGAGGTAAAGTTGACCTCTATTTTTTGGTTAATTACAGATAATTATGTTTAAAATATTATTAAATATTAAATACAGATATCTCTTTTACTATATATTCAAAATTTATTTTACCAATTAATATTTTTTATTAAATTTTTGTTGAACTTAATTATTTGATAAACCAAATAAGCTTAGATATGGGGGAAGGCATTACCTTATAAACTCAACCTTAATTATTCGAGTTAGAGCAGGCTTGTTAGGCCCAACTGTTTTTTATTTTTTAATTTTTCTCAAAATAAGATTTTTTTAAGGCACAAATACAAATGAAAAATATCTAAAGAATAAGTTAAAATGGCTTATTCAGGCTTGAAATGACTCAATATTATCCTTTTCATTAAGTTTAATCCTAAAACTTATGAGACCGGGCAACATGGGACATGAAAAACATCTTCTACAACCACAAAAAATATATTTTTAGATTTTACATCTAATTGAATCGTAGAAATATGATAATTTCATCCATGAATTTTTAGGAAAAAGAATCTATTATATTCACATTTTATTTAATCATTAGTTTCTAGTACGAAATAAATAATGTAAAAAATCCTCATCTTATACTATAAAAAAATGGAGGAATTTTCTATTGAGTACATGGTGACAAGCAACAAGAAAAGTAAACAAAATTATCTAGTTCTTGATGTATTGTGAAATTGGTATATTCTATAGATGCCCTCTATACAATATTGATGATCTAATAAAGATAGAATTGAGTTCTTTCTGTACAAAAATCTTTAAAAAGAGGTTAGACTCACATACTATTTAAGAGCAGGATAAAGTCTCCCTTTTTTTTAGGCGATATCAATGTCAGGTAAAGCGAGCCGTCTATTATTCTCATTTCTCAGGCATAAACCTAGATACCTAAGAGTTATGATGTCTCCTCAAACACCATGACTAGAACCACAACAAAATAGTATTTTTTAGAGATCAAACACGTTTTAAATAGTCGCATGTCTCACCCTTTCGCCAATTGAACCTACGACGAGAGGTAGATAGAATTTTGAGTTGAGTACAAATTTTTGACTTTAATTATAGGTCCTAATTCTTGATTTATTGGGCCAATCGGTCAAATAAAACTTAGCCGTCATCCCTAAACTAAAGATAAGACGTGGGTTACCTTACCTCAACTTTGATTTGTGAACACCTTATTAATTGCATGTTGCGTTAATTAAAATTAAAGGACACAAAATTGTAAGGTATCATCCCATTTTTCATGAAATTTCTCAACTTTTTCCTTTTCCTTTCAGACAAAGTATACTACTCTTCGTCTACAACTTTTATGGTATTTAATTTTTTATGAAATATAATAAAGAATAATATGTTAAAAAAGAAGAAGTAATTCTGTGATTTGAAATTATTCTTTTGTTTTCCAAAATAATAATGATAGAAACGAACAAAAAATACCATCAAACAATAATATATTTATAACAAATGCATGATCCGATCTTTAATATAAGATTTCGTTAATTAATTTAGATGAATTAAAAAATTTAAATAAATTAGTTAATTATAATAGATATGATATGATCTCTCTAAAGTATCTATGTATAATATTAGATTATATATAAATTTATAAGTTAGGTAAATTAGTTTTAAAAAAATAATAAATATTATATATAAAATAGATTAATACTTTATATTTATGATCAAATATAATCCTCTAATTAACTTATATATTAAGAAATTAGCTGAGATAGAATTACATAGCTAATTAGTCTACCAAATTAGGATTAGAATAAACAAAACGATGATGCCATTTTTAAATTCTTGGCATAAGACCGTTGGGTGCACTGAGTAGCTCCGTAATAACAAATTACAAACGAGTACAAGTGGAGTAAGCAATGGATCAATTGAAGAGTCAAATTAGTGTGTGTGTAATAAAATAATAGATTAAAACCTATGACAAATCGATAGATTTAGTATTGGAATTGGATATATACTTAAAAAGAACATTAACTTTCAATGGTAGTTGCAACCACTTGTAGTGAGGAACCGCCTCATGTACCTTACCTAATTCTTAATTCTTAATTGAAAGTCTTGAATTTATGACCTAATTAGTTAATTTATATAAATTAAAAAATTAAATAAATTAATTAATTTTAATAAATATGATATGATTATCTAAAATATTCATGTATAATATTATATTATATATCAGTTTATAGATTAGATAAATTAATTTTTAAAAAATAATAAATATTATATATAAAATAGATTAACATCTTATATTTAGAATCAAACTCTAATCCTCTAATTAGTTCATATATTAAGGAATCAATATAGTAACATGTTTTATGAAAATCACGAAACACTATAATATATAAAACTAAAACATTGAAAATTTTAACCAGTAAGTAATCCAAAAAATATTTAATTATTAATAACAAGGTATATAAAATCAAAACTAGCTATAGAAAAATAAGAATTTAAATACTACAATCAAGGTATCCTTCCTTATAAAAGACAAGGTTAAAGAGGATGCAAGATCAGAGGGAGACCAGTCACGTACAAGATCAATTTGCACATGTCCATGAACTAATTAATTAATATATACTATATATAATATGTAAATATTTTTATAAGTGCTCTTTAAATACCTAATAATTCATTTAATTTTTTTTCTTATTTTTCTAAAGAAAAAGAGAGAATTGAACATTGCCATAATCCTGCCAATTAATCAAGAGGTGCCCGTTATAATTGATGCTAGCGGGTACTTAAAAATAGATAAGTAATTAATCTGCTGTAGTTTCCCTCCCTTTTGGCCTTCAATAATTAATTAATCTTTAGTGGTTAAGACTTTAGACTTTAGATTCTCTCTTTTCATTTGTTCATGATAACGTGTTCGTGTATGTTTTTGTAATCATAAATACACCAAAAACCTTGTACCATATGTTATACAAGTATCCAGCAATATTTACATAATTAAATAATCATTATGTGTACTAATTGCTGTTGGCTATCATATAATAATAATAAAAAGTTTAATTCGGTTATAATTAATTAATTTTTTTAATCAACTAAAAAAAATTTAACTAAATTTTATATTAAAAAATAGAGAGAGTATATATATGTATGCATGTATGTAAGTATATATAAAACCAAACATAGCGATTAAGATATAAAACCAACTTTTCTTTTAAGAAATTTCTCTACCTTATTCCTTTTCCTTCCAAACAATCTACCTTATTTCTTTTCCTTCCAAACAAAGTTTACTAGCATCCATCTACAATAAAATATCAATATATCAGCCTCAATATAATATAAATTCTAAAACCTATTTATAATCTATGTTAATTACCGTCCTTTCAATTCTTATTGTAAGACCTATTAATAATTTTATTACATTTAATTAATGAATCATATTAAAATTTTCTGAAGCATTTAAAATTTCAAAATTACTTTCAATAAAATTCATTAATTATAAGAGGTTGTTCGATTTCTAGTTAGACAATATCAAAACAAAGGATAGTTAAGGGGAAAAATTAATACTTTAAATCAAGAGTCTTATATTAAGGATCATGGCGATGGGTTTTATAATAAGGACCAATGTAACTTTCATGGTAGATTGTCAATATTCAAGTCTTTCTCAATAGATAGATAATCTTAATATATATATATATATATATATATATATTATAACATAGATCATGTTTTTTTTTTTTTTGCCCACTCGGTTTACCAGAACTTTGCCCCGACTATATCTAGATCCGACCTGTATCGCGTACCTGGTTATAGTAGGTGAGTCTCCCTAGATCACGTTGATATTGTTGAAAACATAGATCATAGTCTCCCTATAACATAGATCATGTTGATATTGTTGAAAACTTTTCAGATTTGGGCTCCTCGTTGATGGACTAACTTATTTTAATTTGTTGGATCATGCCTAATCCATCCTTGGTGGATGGGCCCAAAACCATAACATTTAGGGTTTAAATGATAGGCAAGAGTATAGGTAATTGTCTGTGATATACCCATTCAGTTCAAATTGCACGAGGGGGAACATTTTTTATGTGGGATTGAGGGAGCGATTTGTGGAACCACACACGAATGGTAATAGTACTCAATTATATTATGATACATACAACTTCTAGAGAATCTATTCTCTAACTATCTCTTACTTAAGTGTCTTCTCTTCTCCTAACTATGTGTATTTGCCATTTAACGTAATTGTGTCCGAGGAAAAAATAAAATTACATATGGAAAGTCAAGTTTCTTGTTGCACTGTATTTTAATAGATTGGGAATGAGAATAGGATTGTGATTGGGAGTAGGAGTAAAAATAAGCTTTTAAAATTATATATAGTATGAAGTAATATTTAAAAGGAATGATTTTATTAATTTTATTTTATAATTAGCCATGAATTATGAAAAAAACTAAAGTACCCCTTACCCTAAGCCCCATAATTCATTGCTCCATCGCCGCAAAAAACCATATCCCTTGCCTTTTGCTCACAGCGACTGTTGAATGTTGGCGGCGAAGTGACCAATAAAGCCAGCGAAAAAACCATAACCCTTGATTAGTGAAGCTGTCTTCTTCTTCTCCTCCACAGTGGCCACCAAATTCTGTCAAAGAGGAAGATAATGTGCTGGAGAACAGGGGTTAGGGTCTGGGTAGCCGGAAACGAGAGAGAGAGAGAGGGAGAGAGAGGAGTGGTGGGTGTTGACAATGACGGAGGAGAGAAGGAGTGACATTTTAGTCTTAAAAATTTGAATCCTAGGACTGAAAATACAATATCAAGAGAGAAGGTAGTATTACCCCATCTCAACTATGTGGTATTGCCCAATTTTACCTATATGGTATTATCCAATCCCAAAATTTTTTCAATACTACATGCCAAATGGTCAAATTTAACCCATTCTATATCCCTATGTCAATCCTAAATCCTCAATACTACATACCAAACGTGATTTTGGAGGTACACATTTTCTTTCATTGATATCAGAGTTGGAAGAGTTCATGATCTATCCCTTAGTAGATGAGGCACAGGCCATAACACTTGGGCCCAAATGCAAATAGGTAATAGTATGGGTAATTGTTTGTGATATACCCATTCAATTCAAATTGCATGGGGGCCAATGAGAGTTGTCACAGATGGTAAGGAGCAGTCTCGTATCCCACAAGAACGTAAGTTCGATTCTCACTACCGTTGTGAGGGCTTCTTTGATATGCGATCTTGTAAGTCCTCTGTAAGCGCTCTCTGAATCTTAGGGCTGTGCCCTGACCTTGATAGGGGACCCATGCCGAACCCATCTAAACTTTTATGTACCAAAAAAAAATTGCAGGAGGGGAAATTAGACATGGGGTTGAGGGAGTGATTTGTGGAACCACAAACAAATGGCAATTGTACATAATACATACAACTTGCAAAAAAATCCCTCCCCTAACTCTCTTTGACTTAGGTGTATTCTCTTCTCCCCCTAACCCTATTTATATGTTGTATAACATAATTAAGTTTAAGGGAATATTCTCCTCCTAACCCTATTTAGATGTTGTATAACATAGTTGTGTTTGAAGAAATGATATGATTACATGTGGATATTCAAGTTATTTTGTTGGTACTCAAGGTGCACACATTTTCCTTCATTATTGGCCTAAAATAAATGAAGTGATTAATTAGTTATCTAATTAGAGATTATATTTTGTTTTTTTAAAGTAGAAATTAAAAAAAATAATGAAACGAATAAAACAATATCACCCGAGGTAAGCTTATGTGATATCTGCATAGGTTTCAACAACTCAATTGTTTTTTGGTAATAAACTCAAATTTATTTTTACTTTGCAAATAACACTTAGACATAAATGAAACATTTCGACTTGATGTAAAGGCGCAGTATAAAAATACGCATGATGTATGCATATTTCAGTTATGTAATTATATAACTAAGTTAATTCATATATATAGCAGTCCAACTATTCTTTTTGAAGGATGCAACTAATAGGGACAATAAAATTAAAAAAAGAAAAAAGAAAAAGAAAAGAAAACCTATGACATATCCGAAGATTCAATATTGTATAATTCGATATTGAAATGAAAAGCAACGTTAACTTTAATTAGTTGGAGTTTGCTGTAACATATATGGAGTTATAATTACATTATCTATATAACTGAATGATTATTAATGGCTCCCTTATTCTAACACCTCTAATATTAATTTATAAGTAATAATAACAATAAAAACGCATATTCATGAACTCATTTTCATATGTGTGTGTGTGTATATATATCATCTAGTTATTTCTCTCTAGCTATCTCGAATAAGCTAGAAATCAAAGTAAAAGCTGTTGTTTTTTAGAGATCATTTGAAATGGAAGTCAAAGTGATTTCAAGAGAAATGATCAAACCATCAAAACCCACTTCAACAGAAAACAAAACCTTCAATCTTTGTTCCTTGGACATCTTCCATCGCAACACATATTTCGTTGTAACCTTATTCTACCCCACTTTCAAAAACCCTAATAATATTCTCAAACAGTCACTTTCAGAAACTCTAGCCATCTTCTACCCTCTCGCTGGCCGACGGAAGGACCTATTTTCTGTCTCCTGCAACGACGAAGGAGCCCTCTATTGTGAAGCCACCGTGAACACTTCAGTTTCCGACTTCCTCAACCCACTGAAACTTGAATCTCTAAACCAACTAGCTCCATGCGAACCTGCAGGAGAAGGAGGATCGTTGCCTCATCTGCTGGTTCAAGTGAACACTTTTGAGTGTGGTGGTGTAGCCATTGTGGTGTCTATTCTCCATACCCTTATGGACGCCAACTCTTTGAATGTGTTGGTGAAGACGTGGTCGGCGATTTGTCGGAATAAAAGAGACGAGATCGCGTGGCCGGATTATGATTCTGCGTTCGCCTTGTTCCCTCCCAGAGATTTCTCTGGTGTGCGTGCTGGCATTATTTCTACTCCCAAGGTTGAAACCATTTGCACCATAAGAAGGTAAATTATGTAACAATCTTAGTATAAGTGTGTGTTTGGATATCAATTATATGAATTGATTTTGGTCAAAATCGCGGTTTGAAAATTTTTTTACACAAACAGTCATTTTTGTTGAGAATTAATTTTAGGTAAAACCTCGGTTTGAAACCTAGGTTTTGAATAAGCAACTGAAAATAGCTTTTGGTTTGAAACCTAGGTTATGGATTATCCAATTACTATTCTACCCCTACTTTTTCTTACACTCTCTCTCCTCTCTTCTCTCTTATCTCTCTTTTTCTCTTTCCTCTCTCTTCTCTTATCTCTCTTTTTCTCTCTCCTCTCTACACTCTTTTCTCTCTCCCCTTTTTTCTCTATTATCTTTCCTCTCTCTTATTTTTAATCAAATCATACCCTTTTTGGTAATTTACCAATATAAAAAGTGATTCTGCTACTAATCATCCAAACATCTCTATTCCCAAAATCTATTCTTCCCAAAATCTATTCTTCTCAAAATCTATTCTCCAAAATCTATTATTCCCAAAATCTATTCTCCAAAAGCTAATCCAAAGTTGTTTTAAGTGATATGAGTTTCAAACTAATATTTGACTCTGGATAAAAGAAATATTTATAGACGAACAAAATTCTAACCTATTACCTCATAGATTGTTGGACTCCAAATTCGACCTGGGAATTCTACCTTCCTAAAACATCATCCACGACCAACTCTATAAAAAATAGGGAGTGTCACCTTTAGTACCTCACCCCCAACTGCCATTGAGCTTTTCGATTCTCTCTCTCTCTCTCTCTATATATATATATCTCGTTATGTGGCACATCTAGTTTAGGCTTTAGTAGTCCGCATGAAAACTTCGATATAATTCGATCTAATCCATGCATGGTACTTCTCCTCCCTCCTCTCTTATTTTCTTACGTGCCAACTGTATCAATTTTATGATCTTACAGATTCGTGTTCACTGAGGAAGCCATTAATAAGCTGAGAACCAAAGCAAAAGAAGAAGATGAAGATGAAGGAGCGTCAACAATGAACCCTACACGTTACCAAGTGTTGTCTTCTTTCATGGCGAAGCATATGATGCTTGCTTATAAAAGCAAAGGCATAAGATCTCTGGTACTATTAATGCACATAATGGACGTGAGAAGAAGAAGGGGTCACCCTTTAAACAGCAACACCATGGGAAACGTTCTCTGGCCAGCAATTATACCTTACGAAAAACTCATCAATTCCACAGAAGAAGACACAAATAATAATATTAGTGTGAACGAGTTGGCGAAGATGACGAGAGAGAAAATAGGAAGCTTCGACAAGAACTTCTTCTTGAAGGTTGAAAGAGACCCTAATTTTCTGCAGAGTGATGAGTGTGGGGAGGTGTTAATGGAAGGGATAATGGAGGAGAAGGAGAAGCCGGTGGTGCTTGTGTTCTCAAGTTGGGGGCATTTGGGATTCAATGAAATGGATTTTGGTTGGGGGAAGCCATTGTGGTATGGAAAAAGAGCAGGAACAGGGGAAATGGTTCCTAATAGTGTTATTATGATTCACACAAATCAAGGAATAGAAGCTTGGATTGCTATGCCACAAGAATATTTGTCTCTCTTGGAGAAAGATGACCAATTTCTCTCATATGCATTGCTTAATCCTCCAGTTTCATGTTGATGATGAAGTAGTAATAATGAAGAATAAAAAGAGAGAGAAAGTGATGGTGATGGTATAGTAAGATTTCAGGGGTCATGTTTTAGGGCTTGGGTTTTATGTTATGATAAAGTTTAGGGTTTGACCTTTATGGGTTCATTCACTTTGATTATTATTCCAAATAAAATTGCTATTTGAATTTGTGACTTGATCTTGATCAGATATATTTGATGACCATACTATTTTATTTGGGAAAATGATAAACATATAAGATTGACAATTACAACTTATTACCTTGAAATAATAGTACTAAAATTCAATTTAAATATACTTTAATCCTTAATGGTAAATAAAAAGTTTCCTGTTGCCAAAATGTTTTTAAGGGAATTGTGCCTTGGTTCGGAGAGGGTATTTTTGGCAAAGGGAGGCTTTTTTTTTTTTTTAAAAGGGAAAACTATTTTACAAGTACTTATACTTTCTTCTAATTTTTAATTTGGTACTTATAATTTTTTTTCTTTTAATTAATTTTTTTAATTTTATTTTATTAATACTGTTAGCTCTTATATTTCAAGAAATACATCCCGAAGGATTTAATTATAAGAGCTAATGATGTTAATTTACATGATTTAATTAAAGTAAATAAATAATAAATGTACCAAATTAAAAATTAAGAAAAAAAATATAGGTATGTTCAAAATATTTTTCCCTTAGTTTAATTACAATTAAGAATCATGATTGTTAATTGAAATTTTAATAATTAGAGGTTCTAAATTGTAATTTTCAATTTTTATGGCCTTTATTTATCATTTTTCCTACAATGTTTTGGGACTCATCAAATAATGGGTCATCGTACTTCTACTTAACTTTTCTTCAAATGGGTTTTTTTTTATACAATTCAAATGGGCTAATCTCTAACATTAAAACCTATTAATGTCAAAGGCCCATATATATATAACACAATTTTTTATTTGAAAGACAAAAATGGTGGGAAGTAATGGTATGTTTGGTAGGCAGGGAGTTGAAGTGGAATAATACACTTCAATAGTTTATTATAATAGAAGTTATTTTTATTTTTATTTTTAATATTTTAGGTAATTTTAATTTTATAAAAAAATTTAAAAATTGAGATGATAGAAGTGGAAGCAAAATTGTTTAGACTATTTTATCCCAATTATAAATTTTTTAAATAATTTTAACCCTTCTCAAGTTATAAAAAAATATTTTTGATCATTTTATCCTAAGTTATAAAAAAATATATATCAATTCTATACTTATTTATATCTTACCAAATAAATTTTTAAAATTTATTTCTAACCTAATTCTATTTCTACTTTTATTTCTATAAAAAAAAAATTTCATCCTACCAAACCAAACATACCGTAAAACTTATCTTGGTTTTGCTCATAAAGTCTCTTTATTGGTTGTGATTTGTGAGGGGAGTACAATGTTTAACTTTTCCAAAAGTTGTATAAAAAACAAAAACTTTTCGAAAAGTTAAACCTTTTAATAAACTAAGTAATTTTTCTTCCTACTTAATCTCAATGAACAAATTATAAATAAATACAACTGATCGTTTATAACTATCAAACCATCGCATTATTCCAATATAATATGAAGATTTCAATTACGATTTGGTTTTAATTACCAAATCAGCATCCAAACTTTTTTAATCATATTTGGGCTTTCAATTAATTTTTAGGTGCGGCTACAAAAGAATAAGCTCTGTACCATATGTCTCTAGCTTTTGAATTATAAATAAAAATGTTAGTGCATGTCCCATGCTATATTTTAAGTAAGTTTCGCTTTTGAGTTTCAATCAAGTAATTATTTTTTTATTGGCCTCGTCTACTATGATCTTGAGGTAAATTTTAATATTTTTTTAGTAACGCATGCGTAATTAATTAGCATGGGGATTTTCTTTTACTTTAAATTTTAAACTAATCCTAGGATTATTTGATTAGTGGATCACAAATTAACAATTGTGGAATAATATAATATTATACACTCGCACATTCCAAATCATTTATATATGGTTAAAATTGTATGATTGACAGTTTATGCTACCATCACTGGTTAAAATCTGGTAAGAGTGAATGTGAAACGAATTTTCAGGCAAAAGAAAATTGAAATAAATTTTCTTTCCTTTTCTTTTCTTTTTGTTTTTTTTTTCTAGTCTCTTGATAGATTTCCACCCTTAATTGAGGCCATCGAATCTGTTCATGCATGTTTGTCAAAGAATTTCCTTTCAAAATTGTTCCCCAACCTTTTTTCACTTTCAGTATATATACTCACATTACAACGAAAAACAAAATAAAAAAAATCCATGCTTAAGTAGTATTGTCCTTTGTATAGTTTAGATATATATATAAAATAAAATATTTAATATTATTAAATAATAAAAATATAGTAAATATTGTACACGTCAATGTATATACGTATTAGAAGAGATGAACATTTTCATATATTTTAATTTTATCGAACTAATAGAACAAGGATTTTCAGACTTTTGTAATTTTTAAATAGCTAAGATTAATCCCAGTGCATATACCATATTATAATATAATTTGTTTTACCATCCTTCACCTTACAGAAGGAACCTGCAACATTATGCTTAAGAGAAACTTAAAAGAGGTGTTTAGTGTCACTGGGTAATAAAGTTACCATTATCAATATTCAACTTAATTTGAGTTGGACAATCAAACTATTGAATAAGTCTTTATCCAGTCAAATTAAGAGTTTTGGACGAGTTAATTATATTAAATTTTATATTTTAATTTTCTATGCCCTAGTTGAGCTTAAAATGATGTCTTTTTAAGTCATAAAAAAAAATAGTAGTTAGTCATATTTGTACTTTAGTAACTTTATCGGATTATGTATGATTTACATATGAATATTTTATTTATTTATAAATTAATATTATTTTATTTAAATATTATTATTTTTAAGGTTACGTATGAATATTTTTATACTCTTCTAGTGCCATTTATAGGGAAAAGAGAGAATATTTATTTTGATCATATTTATAGGATAGTTAGAGAAATTTTTATATGAATGTACTATTTTATATTTCATTTATTATTATTAATTTTTATTTTTATTGTTTGTAATGTATATTAAATAAGGGTAAAGTTAAAAAATTATTAAATATGATATAAGTAATGAGATTTAATTTTTTATATATATAATATGTTAAAAATTATTTATAAATAAGAGTAAAAGAAAATATATTTTAATTATGATTGAATTGACCTAAATTTAATCACGATTGAACCAAGGCCTCCTCACCGCTTTACCGACTGTGCATGTATCAAAAATTCAATGTGTGTGTGTGTGTGTGTTTTTGTTTTAATTTGTAACAACGTGAATAGCATGGATATAATGCATGAGCCTAAGTGCTACTATAAAAATTAGATAAAGGGTTATATTTATTTTTTGGCCAAAAACAAATTATTTATTTTGATTCTAAATATAACACACATGATTAAATATGTTATTTTAGGGAATCAATAAATATTTATTATAAATAACTAATTTAATTAATTTTTTAATATCTGTAAGTTAGTTATCTAATTTTTATATTAAAGAGAGTGAGTATTATATGTGTTTATATGTATGTATATAATCTTATAATGGGAGAATTACTAAAAGGCTATAAAGAAATAATTTAATTAACCGGATTTCGTTTAATAACAGCTGAGAAATATGTAATGACATGATTAGTGCATGAAACGATAATAAATTTATGCTGCTAATTTATTATTAAAACTTTTTAGTAATTAAATATTTTTCTTAGACCTGATAATAATTTTTTCTATTATAATATATATTTGACAAAAATATTATTATAACATTATAATACTAACACAAATTAATCATCTGTCGCTCTCAGTAGATATATATTGGATCACCATTCACCAGTCCTATTTTTCTTACATTGAATGTGTATAAGAGAGGCATGGTTTGTGTATCATAGAGAAAATAATAATTAAAACACAATTAATTGGATACTAACAATGATAATTATAGTAGGCCCCTAATCTCACAATTAGTTAAGTAGAAAAATTCAAAAAGAGGAAAATGAACTATTACTAACAAATGTGGTCTCATACTCATCATAGTGGCGGTCCCCAATACCATAGCCGTGCCTTAAGTTCGATTCAAATGCTGCCATTAACTAGCTCATTCATTAACAAGGGCATTGGCCCATGAGTTATTTACATATATCGATCTAAACCTGATTTTGTCTAATCTTAATCCATTTATTTATTAATTGAAGTGGGTGTATATATATACATATGTATATATACACTCCCTCTGATTTCTATCATAAGGTACCTTTAAGAAAGAATATATTATTTTGTTATAATTCACTAAATAGATTATTCCTATCTCTTTAATTGCATTTTCTATGTTTTTTCTATGTAATTTATAATACTAAATATGGGTAAATTTAAAATTTTATTTAATTTTTAGACTAAATTAATATATATGTACTCCTCCGATCCTTAATATAAGATATAATTTGTAGTATAAATTGCACTACAAATCATTAACTATGCTTTTAAAATCCTGTAATACACAGTTAAGTTAAAAGTGGATTTGGTTAATCCGACTTAATACTTTTAATTTTTTTTCCTACAAACTATAATCAATAATTACACTTTGATTTTTAAAATATTTTGAGTCCTATAATAGTAATTAATTAGTAATATCATTAAGTAAATTTATTATATTTTAAATTTCTAACCATAGATTTGATAATTTTAATTTAATTCTTTTGTCTACAAGTTGTAATTAATATTCTTAACCAATAATTCCATTTTGATCTTTAAAATTTTTTAAACCCCATGATAATAATTAATTAGTAACTATATTAATTGATTCAATGATATTTCAAATTAAATAAAACTAAAAGAGTATATATATTACGTTTTATAGTTTTTAAAGCATGAAATCAATATTTAGAAAATGTGTTCTTATGGTCTTATCCAATTTGACCTGAATTAATCAAAGTCTATTTGGATAAGTGGTTTGATATGAAAGAACAAAATATTGAAAAAATTGCATTATTCTGATCATATATATAATATAACTCCATGGAAGAGGCGTGCTCTTAATTTGAAGACAACTTAATCAAAAAAAATAAGAGAAAAATGCTAAAAAAATATTATTTAAATTTTAAAATTCTAAATCAGTTTATTTATTATACTTTATAAATTTTTTACTACTCTTGTAAAATAAATAACAACATATTTTTGTAGTAATTCTTGATTTGGGATTTTAAAATTTAAGTGGTATTTTTTAGGATTTTTTCAAAAAACAATATTGAGGTATACACGTAAATTAATCTAAAGTATATATTAGTTTATGTTGAGCGATTTGTATAACTTTAAATTCGTCAAGAGTTCTTTGTAGATTTTAATGAGGAAAGCATAAACTGCTTTGGAATATATACACACATATAATATTTATTCCACAGTTATTGTGCCTCTCTCGTGGAGCAAAAGAGAATAAGATTCATAATGATGACCCTAATAAAAATAAAATAAAATAAACAAATCATTTAATGTTATTTATATAAGGATAGAGAATATTGTTGGAAGTGCAAGTAGGAAGAGTATATTAGACATTATAAAATTATCTGAATAGATAATATACTCTTATATTTAAGATTAAAATTAACTCATCAATTATATCATATATTAAATAAATACACTCTTTCTCGCTATATATATATATATATATATATGTAATGCTGAAATAAAAATTCTGGATCGTCGAATTCGACATCAAACGTTTGGAGAATAATTATTGCATGTCAATTTTCGAACAAAGGAATGTGGGAAACAACGTTGTGGAAAAGGTTGTTATATGAAGGAACTATGAAAATTCTCAACAAACACTGACTGCACTAGGAAACATCGATTCGCTTTCACAGAATCTTACCTTCATTTTCCCTCACTTCACTTGTGTACTCATAGACCGGTCCGGTCCAGACATGCTCTCTATCCTTTGTAGCATCCGGTCCACTTATCCGATCCTAAACTTACTTATTCAACCTTGAAAAATACTTTCTAACTAATTTAATTATATTTTTACCCCAACTAAACTTAATCATACTTCTCAAATATAATTATCCCAATATCATACGTACTTACCCTAAGTCCCAAGAATAAAGACCAAGAACTAATAGGCATAGCCGTATAGCAAGGTGATGAACTCATAACAACTAATTCTCTGACCTTAAATGTAAGATTTATTTTAATGATCAATTTTAATCTTAAATATAAGATTTTTATTTATTTTATCTATTATATTTATTATTATTTTTAAATTAATTTATCTAATTTATAAATTAATATGTAATCAGTTTGTTGCACATGAATATTTGAGATAGATTTAAATTACATTTGTTATAATTAAATAATTTTTTTAATTTTTTTAATATACATAAATTAATTAATTAAATTTAATATTAAGGATAGTATGACATTATCTGATGTGAAAAAAAATATATTATAAAACATTTGATTTTGTCAGGAACAATCTAAGTACGACTTTTATAATTATAGTTAAAATAAAATTTAACCACAACTTGTAACCCAAAATCAAACCAACGTCTTGAAAAGGATTTGTTTAATTACAAGTAAAACTGAAATTACAAATAATTGTAGCTAGAGTTAGTTCTCAGTCAAATTCTTGTTTTAAATACATATATATAGGTTGCGGGTCAACCACATGTTTATGATTTGTAATTTTAAAACTTGTACTTAAACTATGTGATTTAATTACAATTGTAAGATTAAAAATAATATTTAAATACCCGCATAAGTTGTTAGTAAAATTTAAAGATCTTAAAAGTCAAATTTCTTTTGAAAGATTAAAGCTATTGCTTGTGCTTCCAAAATTATTTGAGTAATTTTCTCAATCACATCACCACTTAAACGTTTTAAAATTATGGATAACGAATATTTTTGGTAAAATTTTAATTTTAAGAAAAATATCAATAATTTTATTTTTTTTAATTATTTTAATCGTTCAATTTTTTATTTTTAAGTACCTTATAAATGTCAGTAATTTAACTTTATATATATATATCCTTAAATGTCTTTTTTTTAAGAGAAAAAAAATACAAACCCACCGGTCTATATGAAGCGTTGAGAGGATGAAATACACAAATCGAGTATCGAATATTATGCATAAAAATTGTGCAACTAAATATATTGAAATTAATTAAATATACTTTGATGGAAGTTTCTTTTAATTGCAAAAAAATTAAAATCCTAATAGTCTTTGTAATTTTATTATTAGGTTGGACGAAAATAATGTAGGGAATAAAAATTTAAGCTAAGCTATAATATCCCCTTGGTTGATCAAGAATAACTTTTATAGGAACAAGAACGAGAATAAAATTATGTACGATTTTTATTTAACTAAACAAAAATATTTAAAAAATAATAGAAGTATAGATCCTTTTCTATTATTATGATGAGCGCTCGAGATTCAACTCATATAAATTTTTATTTATAAAAATTAAAAAAAATTAAAAAGTAAAAATAAATTGGAATAATAATTCTTTATGTAACAAATATTTTAAAGATATGATTTTTTAATAATAAAATGTTAAAATATTTAAATATCTTATAATTTAATTTTTTTTAAATAAAGACAAATATGATGCTTGGAAACATATTCACTCATGTAAGGATAATAATTGATGTAGATAGATCTTCATAAGCATAATAGTACATCGATTCCTTAATGGGAATAAAATTACCGTGTGAAAGGAATAATTCACTGGTGAGAATAAAATGATCTCATTTTAAATGATGATAATATAATTTATCTTAAAGTTTTTACAAGGAAGAAAAATGCCACTTGCAGCACAGTAGAGCAATTATTATAGTTAAATATATTCTTGATTGGATTTATAATTATAATAACTGTGATTAAGGTTTTGAGAATCGAATCGGACGCGCTAATTCCAGTTATTAAATTGTAAACTGGCCATATGTCTAGTCCAAATCTAACTAATAACTGGATAACCGAAAAAAGCTTATAAAAACCAGCTACGTAGTTAAAAACTCGAAACTACCTTATTCTAGGCTCAACAATAGAAGAAAAAGGTTGATTTATTAGTAGACTACAAACTAGATTATAAAGTAAAAGAATTAATATTCAAATCTCACATTATTTAAAAAGATTTTAGGAGAGAGACATGTTATTCGTAAAATTTTAATTTTAAATAGTGAATTACTCAGATATCTAATAATAGAATATAAAAAAAATATTTCACACTAAATGACTCAAAAGATTATCAAAAAAAAAAAAATATAAAATAAAACTTAGTTAATCTATCTAAATCTTTTTAACTAAATTAATTAGAGAATCGGTTCATTAATTTATTGATTTGAATAGCTAAATCAAATTTAATATTTAAATTTATTATGTTAGTACCGATAACTCCTATATATAGATTAACGGTGTTAATAGAGCTAAATTATAAGAACTACTAGTGATAATATAATAAAATTAAATATTTAATTAAGAAATAAAATACACATATATTTAATATGTGAAAAATTTATAAAATGTATAGATACATATAACATAATTTTCTCTCTCTCTCTAAATTTTAATAGCATGGTTTCTTGCTATTCTATTCCCATCAGTTTTCCACCGTCCCTGGCTACCATTCCCTCCTTTTCCACAAAACTTCGTCCTTGACGAGTAACTTTGGCCGAACTTGCATTAGCAATCCCCTCTCCACGCGCTCTCAAACCCACCCACCACCCCCAACTCTCCCTCCACGTGTCGTGTCATCATCATGATCCTCCATTCCCATGACCATCTAACGGTCCCTCTTTCTTCTCAACTAACTCCTCGGCTTACCCACCCCTCACTCAATGTCCCCCTCCTTCCCTCCTATATATATCCCCCACCCACTCTTTCCTTCCTCAGCAAAATTATCCTCAATTTTCCTTCATTCACCCAAATCAAATTCCTAATTCCTTCCCCTCAGTTTCGTAACCGCTAAACACTAACTATATATATATATATATCTTCTGACTATGGAGTCTTCGAAGGTCAATGGCGGTAATAATGGTGCCTTGGAGCTTTGCAATGGCGGTGGCGCCGTCTGTAATAGTGATCCTCTGAACTGGGGAATGGCGGCGGAGGCTCTGAAAGGGAGCCATTTGGACGAGGTGAAGCGGATGGTGGAGGAGTACCGGAAGCCGGTGGTGCGCATAGCCGGCACGTCACTGAGGATATCACAGGTGGCCGCGATCGCGAACCACGACTCCGGCGTGGCGGTGGAGCTGTCGGAGGAGGCTCGCGCTGGCGTGAAGGCCAGCAGCGATTGGGTTATGGAAAGCATGAACAAAGGCACTGACAGTTACGGAGTCACCACGGGCTTCGGTGCTACCTCACACAGGAGAACCAAGCAGGGCGGGGCCCTCCAGAACGAACTCATCAGGTAATTTCATCATTTCACCTCTTTTTCTGATCAAATAAATAAATAAATTGAAATATATAAATTGCTTCAGAAGCTTTTAATTCGTAACTTGTAGCAGTATTATCATAGAGTTGCGCGGTTAAAAATTAAAATAAGAATTAACTAGATGAGTTACATGCATTAGTTAAAGCTTTTTTTTCAGATGAGTCACATTATTTTTACAAATACAGTTCTGCTTGTTAAAATTTTTATAAAATATATGTTGATATATTTTAGAAAAATGATTATTAACTGGAATATCATTTATTTATTAGTCACTTGCTTTTAATGATTGCTAAAGATTTTTCCTACATGGGGGAAGGTAGATCTAGCAGTTTGTACTTGTATGGTATGTTTGTGTGTGTTTGTCCTGACATAGAAATCGGATAAAATCATAGAATAATCAAAGAATTTTATAATGAAAAATTGCCTATAAATACCTTAAAAAAATTTATTCTTCATAAATACCCAAATTTGATAATTTGTATTTTATGTATTTAAAATCTGTATACCGATATTTTATATTTATAAAAATATATAATGTGTTTACGAAGATAAAATTTTTCAACGGGTATTTATGAATAATTTTTCAAAATTTAATTTTGAACATAAAAACTGGAATTTAGTAACTAATTAGAAATCACCTTGAAAATAATTCTTAAAACTTGTTTCAGGTGTCACAGTGGCGGGTGGAATATAAGTATATAGTTAGAGGTCAGAATTCAAACTTTCCCAATATAAATTGGGGGAAAAATACCATGAAAGCTTGAAAATATCACTAACTCTAATATTTTAAAAAAAAAAATTAAAGCTACTGAGGAAAATATATTAATATTAATCCCAATCCCAAATAAAGTATTGTTACTGAAATAAAAAGATGGGAAGAAAAAGAGGGACACATACCCAAATTAAATGAGTTGTCAGGATAGGAACATCTTTATAAATGAAGTTTTCGGATGCACTTTGAAATAACTAATAAGTAGTGGTCTCATGGTGTAATTATGGCCCCGGTATGGGAGAAGGCATTTTCTATAAGTTTCTATATGAAATGTTAGGTAAGATATTCGTTGTCAGGTTAATACCTGTAGGTTAATTAATTTAAACAATTATTATTAATAATTAATTCTTTATGGGTTTACTTGGAAGAAAGCATCATTAATCACCAGTGCGATCTGTGTTAATATTTTTTATTCAAATTCAAACACCACTCTCTCAAGATACCTTAATCAAACAACAGATGAAATAGAAATAAGTTTAATTATGATTTAGAGGGAATTAATTAACTTAAGGTTAAATAAATGGGGGATAATGAAAATTTAAAAGAGATGGAAGTCTTCCCTTTCATATGCATGGGCCATGAAAATAATAGCTTTTAATGGGCCCGTGGGTGGGTCCCAAATAAATAGAGTAAGTGTCTTTTATGTATGGTTCAGTGGGAAGAACATTTATTAGAAAAGTAGAAACCGATATTATGGTTATTTGCATCACATCCTCATACCTCCACAAAATTGGTCCACCAATTTCAAAAGAACACACACACGATTTAGAAGAATGTGTTTTAGTGTTAGGGATTGATGAATACTAAGAAGTAAGAACTTATCCCTACAGCATATGATTCAAATATAATTTAGATGGTGTAGATTAAATTTTTTTATTTTTATATTTTTTTAAAAAAATATTTTTTAGACAATATTTTAACGGCCAGTTTTTTAAAATATAATTTTTTATTTAAAAATTATAAGTTAAAAATTTTAAATTTAGACCACTGAAACTATATTTAAATGGTATACTGCTCCCCTAACAGCTCATTAGTTTGATTAGTTTGATTCTTTGCTTTCAACTCATACGATTCTTCCATGGGCTTTCCTCTCCTTCGGGTGTATCTTATAGAGCACCAAAACTTATTCCACCTGGTGGACCAAATCAAAACATTTACTAAATCTGCACTTTGACTATGAAATAACATAATATTTGTTGTGCTTTTCATTTCACAAGTAATCTGAAATAGTTTTGTTATATAAAATAAGTGGCTGTTAGCTGTTATAACATTATGAACCTGAAAATCCGATACACTTTTTTTTTTATTGAAAGTTGCCTTTTTTAAAAATAAAAAATAAAATTTTGATTTTGATTTGGATGCTTCACAGATTCTTGAATGCTGGGATCTTCGGCAATGGCACAGAATCATCTCACATGTTGCCTCACACAGCCACAAGAGCCGCCATGCTGGTCAGAATCAACACTCTTCTTCAAGGCTACTCTGGAATCAGATTTGAGATCTTAGAAGCCATGACCAAGTTCCTCAACCACAACATTACTCCATGCCTTCCTCTCCGGGGCACCATCACTGCTTCCGGTGACCTCGTACCTCTGTCTTACGTCGCCGGCCTCTTGATCGGCCGACCCAACTCCAAATCCATAGCTCCTGACGGCAAAGTCATCTCTCCTAAAGAAGCCTTTCACCTCGCCGGAATCAATGGCGGTTTCTTTGAACTTCAACCTAAAGAGGGTCTGGCTCTTGTTAATGGTACTGCTGTAGGATCTGCTTTAGCTTCCATGGTACTTTTTGAGGCAAACATTCTTGGTGTCCTGTCGGAAGTCTTGTCCGCGATTTTCGCCGAGGTTATGCAGGGCAAGCCGGAGTTTACCGACCACTTGACACATAAACTGAAACACCACCCCGGCCAAATTGAGGCTGCTGCTATAATGGAACACATTTTAGATGGAAGCTCTTATGTTAAAGCAGCTCAGCAGCTTCATGAGATTGATCCTCTTCAGAAGCCTAAACAAGATAGGTATGCTCTGAGAACTTCTCCTCAATGGCTTGGACCTCAGATTGAAGTGATCCGGCACGCGACGAAGATGATCGACAGAGAGATCAACTCTGTGAATGACAATCCATTGATTGATGCTTCAAGGGGCAAAGCACTTCATGGAGGAAACTTCCAAGGTACCCCAATTGGTGTTTCCATGGACAACACTCGTTTGGCTCTTGCTTCCATTGGTAAACTCACGTTTGCTCAATTCTCTGAGCTTGTCAATGACTTCTACAACAATGGCTTGCCTTCGAACCTCTCCGCGAGCCGATGCCCGAGCTTGGATTACGGCTTCAAAGGAGCCGAAATTGCCATGGCTTCATACTGTTCTGAGCTTCAATTCCTTGCAAATCCCGTCACAAACCATGTTCAGAGCGCAGAGCAACACAACCAAGATGTGAACTCTTTGGGGCTAATTTCCTCAAGAAAAACAGCTGAAGCTGTGGAGATTCTGAAACTCATGTCCTCCACCTACTTAATTGCACTATGCCAAGCCATTGATCTGAGGCATTTGGAAGAGAACTTGAAGAACACTGTGAAGAACACAGTGAACCAAGTGGCCAAGAAGGTCCTAACAATGGGTGTCAATGGAGACTTACTCCCTTCAAGATTTTGCGAAAAGGACTTGCTCACCGTTGTAGACCGTGAGCATGTGTTTGCTTATATTGATGATCCTTGCAGTGCAACATACCCATTAATGCAGAAACTGAGACAAGTTCTGGTTGATCATGCTCTGCAAAATGGTGACAGAGAAAATGGCTCAAACACTTCAATTTTCTTAAAGATTGCAGCTTTTGAGGAAGAACTCAAGACCCTTTTGCCCAAAGAAGTAGAAAGTGCAAGGATTGAGGTTGAGAATGGCAAATCTGGAATCCTCAACAGGATCAAAGAATGCAGATCTTATCCATTGTACAGATTTGTGAGAGAAGAACTTGGAACCTGTTTGCTAACAGGTGAGAAAGTTAGGTCACCTGGTGAAGAATTTGACAAAGTGTTCACAGCAATGTGTGAAGGGAAGATGATTGATCCTTTATTGGATTGCCTCAAGGAGTGGAATGGGGCTCCTCTGCCAATATGTTAGGGGGCGGGGGGTTTTACCCTATAAATTTCCCTTAAAGTTTTTATTTTTATTAAAATAATATTACAGTTTCTGTATAATTATTGTAAGCATATAAAATGCTGCTGAACATGTATTTGAGAATGTAATAATAATAATAATAATAATAATATATATATATATCAGCATCATAATATGTCTCATTTTTCAATTCTTCTTTGTTCTGCGCAAACCATTGTAATTTAGTGGAGAAAAGTGATCCAAAGTTTACACCACTCAGTTGAAGTTTGAGCAGTGTGTGTGTATTGAAATGGACTTATTATATAAAGCCAAGAAGCCATAGCATGCAAGCTACCAATTTCAATGTTTGAAACAATTTAAATATTTTTTTAAAGAATAATTTATTTAATTTATAAACTGATATTAATTTAATATTATACATGAATATTTGAAAGAGATTATACATACTACATTTATTATTATTAATTAATTTTTTTAACTTTTTTAATTTATTAAAATGATGTAATAAAAAATTGAGTTAATATGTAAATCTATTCATGAACATTTCACGAATGTTCATCTGGCACAATAATATTACCTTGGCAGCAAAAGTGTAGATGACTTAACGTCTGTTTTTTTTAATACTTAGATAACAATGTGAACCCCATATAAAAATTAACGGTCATATGTCATTTTTACACAATTTTAAAATTTTTATATACATTTTTGCATTAAAAAAAGTATGATGCTATGTGTACATTCACAAAAAAAGGTTCATGAATTGGCTTAAACCTAAAAGATAATTTCCGGAATCTCTATGTTTGGTAACGGAAATTGTGGGAAAGTCTCAATCCTTTGAAGGAGATAGATACGGTTGACGTGCAGGAAAGGTGAGTAGGTAGTTTGTAGGGGGTTAGGTGAATTTCGTGTACTTCAACTCATAAACGTGTATGCATATGAATCAAATTTATAAATGTATATGTGTGTGTAATTCTTAATAAACGGACATTTTAATTAATTAATTGGTACAATAATTAATTATATATTGTATGTATTTGCATTTTCCTAATCATAAATGAGCATTTTCCCGACTTCTATTTCCTAATCATAAACTTAATCCTCCCTAATCTTATTGGCACAATTATTTTTTTTATAATTTAGAAAAAAGTAAATGACATATTAATAATATGCCCAAATTAAGATTTAATAAGCATTACGGATCTTAAAGTTGCCAAACGAATGGTAAAAGTGTTAGTATGATAAATTGTATAATTTCTTATTAGGCTAGTTAAATTTGATCTAATTAAATTTCCGTATTATGATAACTTAGATAGTAAAATTGATTAAATGTTGTCACAGTGATGACGACACTGATTAGGAATTGAGAATTACAACTTACTATGTTAGTTTGAATAATAAGTACATTGTTTAACTTCGCCTACTTTTTTTTATATGATATGAAACAAAATAAATCAAATCATATATTATAGACGATTTAAAATAAATATAAACTTGTTTAATAAAATTAAAATATATTTTATAATTAATGTATTATTTATATGATCTGTTTAATCTAAAATCTAAATTATTGTAGATGATTCTAAAATATACCGTACATTTTGGTCAAAAAAATATATTATATATATTTAATTAAAATATATTATATATTCATATATAATCTGAATATAAAATACTCGAACTATTCTTCAGAAAATCAACTAACTTTTTTTAAAAAAATTGTAAAGCCCTTTATTAGATATTTGAATCTAATCGTGCTAGAGGAAAATTATTTTAATTTTTCAAAATTAATTATTAATTGAGAAAAAAATTAAATTTAAGGGAAAGAATTGAAATAAATTTAAAATTAAAACGCTAAAATAAGATTTAAGTAAAAGTTGTGGGTTCAACAATAATAAAAGCCATATCAAAACGAAAAATGGCTCTTACTCATATGGTCCAATATTTGGGCCACCTGGAGGCCCATTTTGCTTGCTTACGACCTTGATGGATATGTGGGCAATGACTCAGCTTTTGACCAGAAGGTCCAAATGACATGTCACGTGACATGGCACACCAACTAGGATGACAACTTGAACAAATGACTTGATGTAGCCGTGGCGTGGGTGACACCTAGGATGATGACTCAGAGAAATATAAGGAGTACTGAATTCATAAGAGAATATTATTTTAAATAAATTTTGAATTTTCAGCCAACAATTTTAAATAATTTTTGTTGCAACCTTATTTTTCTTAATGAGACTAATTCTATGTTCCTTTCACAAATCATCACATACTAATCGATTCCTTTTAAAGAATTCAATCACAATAAAAAAAAATGGGAAGACGTACGTGTGCAGACACACACCAACGTGGGAAATGGAACAAAATCTTACCCGCATATAATTAACTTTAGGAGTTACAACCACTGTTAAGCTGTCTACGATAATAATAAGTACAATAATAAAAAGTTGTAGTAGCATCGAAATGTATATCTGTACTTGTACTTATGTACCTTAATTTAATGTGACTGAGTTTGCATATTCCTTTCGTTTTGGTTCTACCTTACCCCAAAGTTGGTGAATGTTCCCAAACATGCAGCAAAATCAATAACTTTCTCTGTTTTATTACACTCATTCATTGTATTTCTTCACGTGGTCCTGTTCTTCAAATCACCCAACATTATAAACCTTATTTGATTTGTACTCTAATAAATTACTTGTGTGATTTGAGAATCCTATTTTTCCACCATATAGTATGGTACATTTGTCTTGTTCGATCCCTCTCATCTCTATCCTTATTTTTTTTAGTAATAATAATATCACGAGTAGAGTAAACATCACATATATTGATCCTTTTGTTTTGTTTTACAACCAAAAACAGTATATTTATATTTTCTATTATATCACCAAACAAGGCTTAAGTTATAGCCTTTCTACTGTATAGGCTTAAAGCTTGGCTTCATGTTTGGTCAAATTTCATGTTTCAAGATTAACTTGCGCATTTTGCTTATTTATGATTATATCATATTATAATAAATTAGGTAATCCCTATCACATAACTTTGGCCATGTAATCCATAATCTTTTTAATAGTGATTTTAAATAAATATATAAAAAGAGTTTAGCAAAAAAAAAAAAAACGCTTCTAAAACTATAGTTTAGGATTTCTCAAATAGGTCCTAGACATAAAACCCTCCAATTTTTGTTTTGATATAATTAAAAACATCATTTCATATTTATTTTAATTTATTAGATAAAATATTAATTTCATTCCACGATTTCTTGATAATTTACCAAACAAATACTCTATAATCATCATTCCGTTATATTACATTCCATTATATTCCTTATGATTCTTTGAACCAAACAGGCACTGGAGTTTCCAGCAAGAACAATGCAAAACAAATAATTGAAGAAATAACGATAACCAGGAAATCACTTATCCCAGCAGTTAATCATGAACTCAAAAGCATGAAAGAAGCTTAATATTGAAAATCTTTTGCTTTCAGTACAAGTACAATCATCTGATATCAAGTACTATTGACTAATCAAAAGAAGAACTTTTAGCCCATAACCTTGTGGTCTAAGGTCATGAAAGCTCCCATATAAAAGGATATTATAAGTTTAATCTCATTAGTAATCTTAGACTATTAGTATCTGTCCCACTAAACGAAGAAGAAAAAGTTTCAATGTTGAAGAAGAGAAGCATTATGAAGGATGCTTAGAAAAATCCTCTCACTGCAAGGAATGTGGAGTTTATTAGAGGCATTCGTGAATCCAAAAGCATCCTCAGCATGATCAAGCAACGCCTTGAACAGTGGATGGTTCACCGCAGAAACCCTAATCACATATCTCTTACAATCCTCACCCACATACACAACCATGTGACCTCTGGGAACATCTTTTGGTATGTTTGCCTCTTCCTCAAAGCAACAAAACCTAACCCATTTCACAACTCTCAATAATGTACCAAGTTCTCTTCTGAACAATTTGGTCTTCAACTTCATCATCATATCCTCAAATAATCGCCGAAGCAGAAGGACAAGAAGAAGAAGAACACAGTTTGCGAGGTACTATGAGAGAAGAATAGAGTTTGAGAGAAGTTATATAGAGAGAGTGCATTGGTTTAGTAAGGTTTAGTACAAGAGGACAAGAACATGGTTTTTTTTAAGCATTTAAAAGAAACACAGTCGTGCATATAATTTGGTCACTAGCAATTGAGTCCAACATGAAGATAAACTTTACTAAAACGTATGTTGCTTTGATTGGTCTCATTAGCAAAAATATTAATAACTCCACATTTGTTGTAAGAGAGTGTCTGTGCGTGTTACATGCTAAAGTTGGAAAAAAAAAAATTAATTAATGAGCATATTGTCCTGGTCATGATAGGAAAAGGAGGAACACTATAGGAAGAATATATAGTTTCAATCTCTTAGAAGATTTCAGTCACGTTCTTCTTTTAGCCAACTAATCTTGCCCCCTTTTATTCAAAAAACAAAAATACAGCTTTAACTCCTTCTGATTTTTAATTAATATTTTTTCAAATTTTTAATATTACAGCTAGTTAACTAATTTAAATAAATTAAATAGTATATAATATAAATTTGTCTTAAATTAGTTAATTAATTTTTATATTAAAAATCGAATGAGTATTAATTTTGTATTTCCTTTATTTAAAACTGAATAACTGCATATATATATATATGTATATATATAGATACTCTTTTTTCCATAAAGATAGAAATTAGCTACATGCTAGAGATCATTGACTCTGAGACAATCCAGATAAAACTTGTGAATGATTGTTACTTATTATTAAAAAGTTCCATTTTTATTTAGTTTTAGGTGGTGGGAGAGCAAATTTTGTCTGATGTAGGTTATATATTGACAGAAATGAAGGACAAAAGGAACAAAGTTACGTGTATGAATGAATAGATTTGAATAGAATAAGAGAAAATAGTAGATGGGAATATAATAATTAAATAAAATAGCCAACAGATTTAAGTAGTGGTATGAGAGAAGGCATCTCCATGGTGGCAACATATATAACATATTCTTTTCCCAGTCATTCGTTGTCTTCATTCTATGCGATTGGAGGTAGGCGAGTCTCTTTCTTTGATCTCTCTCAAAATATGTATAATATCTTCTTGCTTTGGCTTTATTTATTTATTTATTATCATATTCTTGTTTAATTTTGGCTTTATTAATTAAGCATATAATAATAATATTGTATTGTTAATATCCCACATCTTATTGGAAGAGTTCAGAGAGTGTTGAGGTTTAGTTCCATTGAAATTGTGGTGAGGAAATAGAAGATACAATAGTTATCTAAAGACTACTATTTTATTGTAATTTTATTCGTAACGTTTGGGAATGCATCTTAACTCTTAAGTACTTAAGTTTATATTTGAGGGTAATAGACGGCTCGCCCTGCCTAACATTAATATCACATAGAAAAAAAAAAGATTTTACCCTACTCTTAAATTATGAGTGAGTCTAACTTTTTTTAAAATATTTTTTATAAAAAAAAACAAGAAGACGCACCAGTTGATTTGATTGTTGGGGGCCTAGAACTAAAGGGTGGTGATGGTTAAATGCTTTCAAAACCACCACATTTCTAGCTATTCACATGGGTAGGAAGGTTGGCTAGATATTTATTGTAAAAACACTAACCCTACTTCATGTCGCTCATGATATATAAAGTGTGTGTTTGGATAAGATTTTAAAAATTGGCTTATGAAAAAAATGGCATTTTAGACAGCTTATAGAAAAGGGGTTTTAGAAAAAAAATTATGAAAAAAAGTGGTTTTAAATAAATGAGTGTTTGGATAGTTGTTATAACAAGAGGTTTTGTAATTGAAAAATTACTAAAAAGGGTATGTATGAGATGAGAGATGAGAGAGGGTAAAAAAGATAGAGGAGAGAGGGTGAAAAAGATAGAGGAGAGAGGGTAAAAAAGATAGAGGAGAGATAAGAGATAGAGGAAAGAGGGTGTAAGAAAAAGTATGGGTAAAATAATAATTGAATAGTTGAAAAGCGTTTTACTGTTCCAAAAGCTACTCTAACCAGCTTATCTGAAACCATGGTTTTAAACCATGATTTGGTCCAGAAGCCCGTTTGAACAAATATGGCTGTTTGTTTTAAAATTTCTCCAAACTGAGGTTTGGGCTAGAAGCCCTTTTAAAACCGCAGTTTCTGCGATTTCCAAACAGCCCATAATAACTCGAGCAATTGAACTGATTGAGATACTAATTCATATTTTTTAATGGTTGAATTGTAATACCTCTTACTTTAAACATGACATCATTTTATTTAGGCTTAAACGGCAGTAGGAAAAATTCGCTTAAAATGATTATTCAACAAATAAAATTATCTACTTTGGAAGCAATATTTTTTTAACTAAATATAAATATCCCTGTTTTGAAAGCAATTATGTTTTAAGCGTATTAAATATAAACATATTTTTTAATAAAAATTTAAATTTTAATTCAAGAGAAACTTTACACACATCAATACTTTAAGGCTAGTTTGATATAAGGGAGAGGTGGGAAAATTTTAATAAGCTTGATTTAAAAAAAATAGAAAAATAGAGTTAAAAACTTTTAATTTATTTTTCTTACTCTTTTATCTTACATGTTTTTTTTATTAAAATTTTATAACCTCACTTATTTATTTCTTTTAAATTAAACTCGTTAAATTTTTTTCTCTTATCTATTTTTTTCCTACCAAACAGATCCTTAGCCCAATAACAATAGGGTTTTTTTATTGTGACTGGGCCCAAGAGGTAGGCATAAATTTCTTCCATAATTCTGTAAAAAAATAGAAAATCAACAAATTTACCATTCTGACCTTAGATTCTTGTTCCCAATGACAAATTAAGTCAGCCGCACCCATCGTTCGTGGGTTCAACTAACAAAAAGTGAGACATACGATTATTTGAAGTATGTTTGATTCTTGAAGAGTATCACTTTATTGTAGTTTCAGTCACGCGCTTGGGGAGATATCATAACTCTTAAGAATCTAGGTTTACTCTTGAGAGTAATAGATAGCTCGTCCTGCCTGATACTGGTATCGCTCAGGAGAAAAAGAGATTTTGTCTTGTCCTTAAATTGTATGTGAGCCCAATTTTTTTTAAAAAAAATTTGGAAAAAAAAGGACAGCTGCCTATAACGTTTATTAGGGACAAATGGAGGAATATAATTATATAGTTGATGACATCCGAACTTACAAGGCCTTGCATAAAAAGTGACGAAAGGTGTCTTAAATCATTAAATTATCAATTGATTCAATTTATAAAAAATTAATTTATAAATCATAATCTATAAAATTATAAGTAGACTTATAAATTAATTTAAATTTTATTACTAATATGATAATTTTATTAATAAATAATTTATAAATATTTAAATAAACGCTCTTTAAATTTAGAGATATGTTCTAGTCTAGATGAGCTCTAACTCACCTAATTATTTTTTACAAAAAAAAATTAAATTACAATTCCTCTCCCACATTTTACTTTCTCTTTCTTGACTTGTTTTGGGGTTTGTCTTGATTCTTCGTTTTCTTTCAAAATAACCATCATTGTTTTATCTCTTTCAAATATACTATTCCAAAACTGTAGTTTTCCCCATCTTTTTCCAGTAATGTATAATATAGTTGAATCTCATGTTTTCTATGAAGAAAATTAATTTAATAAAAAAAAATCTGCCATATGTTCCACTTAATCTTAATATATAGCCTTTGGTAGAACGAATCTAATTTGTAATCATGTTTTTGCTATGATATGATGATTTTGATGTCCACTACCAAAGTTTATTAATATAAATAATACTCATCTAATCCTAATTATAGGAGTTAATTAAAAAGTTAATATTTATCTTAAATATAAGATATTAATATATTTTTTATCTATAATATTTATTATTTTTTAAAATTAATTTATCTAACTTATAAAATAATACTAAATAGTAAGCTTGGGATATATAGTGCATCAATTTCCACCAGTTAGATCAACGATTCAACATCCATCGTGAGAATAATTCATTTTGTATAGAATCTATTTTCTAAACACTTTAAAAATATAACTAGATTTTGGGGATCTCAAATTAAGATTTTCAAGAGTATATAATCTAATATTATATAGGAGTATTTTAAAAAAATTATGTTACATTTATTATAAATAATTAATTTATTTTTTAATTTACTAAAATTAATTAAATACTCTTACATTAAGTATGACAAAAGTATTTTCCTTTCAACAAAAAAGGGGCCTCACTTGCATATTAAAATTAAATTCTTTGAAAAATAGTTTCAAGTTTCATTCAATTAAATAACAGATAAGGCCCCAAATAAAGAACAATTTCTGACATTTGTTCAATCATATATATATATATATGATTGAACAAATGTCAGAAATTGTTCTTTCTTTGATTCAATAATTTTGCTGGGGTGGGATCCATCCAATAAATTCCTCTCCATCTAATCTTAAGACTAATTTAAATATTAGGTCCTCATAATTTCAATAAACTTTCATATATTACTTTCATAAATAAATTATTTAATTTAATGAAAGCCCTATATATTACTTTTCTTTATATATATTGTTTAATACATGGTTGTGACTTGCAAAAGACATAGGGGTGGGTGGGTCTTCTTACTTGTCTTGTTCTCTTCTGCAAGCATATAAGAATTGTTTATATATAAATATGATCGATTTTTATTTTATTTTACTTTATAAAGTGAGCTAATAGTTGTCTAAAGTTTGAAAATGCATCAATTTTTGTTTGGACCAAGTACTGAAAATCCATAATTTACATTAACAAACTGTCATTCATATATCCTTTCAAAAATACAATCGAGTTTGCTAAATATCACGAAAATATTATTTTCAGTCATAAAATAGTACTAAGTTTAAAACATTTTTGTAACATCAAGGTGTAACTTTAAGCAACATGAGTGACAATTTTGTTTTGGAAAATTGGCTAAAAATTCCTAATTAAAAAATTAATTAGCGCATGCTCCCTAAAATTTGGGAGAGGTTTGTGGTGGTTAAGTCCTTTAGAATAAATAAGGATGATGAGAGAAAAATAAAATTATCCTTATGTCACTTGCACGTTACTAAAATCTATTATATCCTTTAAAAAATTAAATACATATTTTTTTATAAATAATTAATTTAATTAATTTTTTAATTTCTCGTTACTATATACTTGGACATGATGAAGTAATAACTTTAAGCAACATCAACTAGTGATAATTTATCAAGAGGCATTAGTCCAAGTAAGATTTTACTATTAAGTGTAAAGTATTGAGTTCATGTGAATCTAAAAAATATTTTTAGAAGAGCTCCCTAAATTAAATATGATAATGCTTAAATTTAATCTAATTAGATAGTTATATAAAATAAATTTGTGATAATTTTTTAAATGAAAAAAAATTAATAAGATTATGAATTTCTCTTACCAAAACCACAAACCCAAAACTTGACAGAAAAATAAAATCATGTATATTATAATATTATTCATTCATACTCATCATTCAACAATCTTATGTATTAATTACTTTCTGGGAAAGCAAATTGTTAATCAGAAAGCTCTCAAGAACATTCATGGCCTACAAGAGAGCTTGAAGGAAGAAGCAGAAAAGGAGGGTCCCAAGCATAAGAGAAACTAACAGAAGAGAAGGCTTTCAAGGAATCGCCATTAATGAGCAGTCAGCTATCTCCTTGCTTTGCAAAAACATAAGCATTCACAGATTCTGAAATCTGAAAACCCTTACACGATAATTTAATCTCACTCTGTGAACAAGAACAGTTGTTTATCACTGTTACTTCCCACTCTGGCTTCCCTTCTATTTCCCTCCCACCTCTCTCTGTTCCTATGTTTATGTTGTTCAGCGAACAGTCACATAAACCTGCAAGTTTGCTCTGTTTTTGGGTTACCCAGAAACAGAGAGAAAATTCCGGAAAAAATATTGATATCCATACCTTGGATGATGATGAAGGCCACGAAGATGATTATTTTGAGAGAATTCTTGATGATTTTTTTCCATTTCTTTCTTTCTGATTGATTACTGAGTGTGATGAGTGTCCAATTATATGAATGGTCAATCAGCAGGGTGCTCTGTTTTTTTGTCTTTTTCGTTTCTTTCTTTTTCTTTTTTGCTCAGAACTTTGAGTTAATCACGCATCTTATTTAATGTGATTTATATCAATTGGCTCTAAATAAGCTATAGGGGTTTGCTTGATTTTTCTTTTCAGAAAAATCATTTTTAATTGAAACAGAAAAATGTTGGGCACACTTATCTTTACTCATGATTTTTTTTTTGCTTAAAAAAATCTATTTCTTATTATTAAACAAAGAAATAAAATTACCTTCTTCACTTAGTAGTTTGGACTTGGGTGTAATAGTTTGATGGAAAAGACTTTTTTTAATTCATTTAATTAACATAAGCAATTATTTTAAAATAATTTTTTTATTCATAAAATATAAACCTCAATATTATTTAAAATAAAAATCGCATCTCTTCAACTTAACCCTATGTTATTGGTTGGTTATAATCAAATAACAAGTAATATTATCGTATTACTTTTATTTAGAGCCATGCAATGCTCAAATCCAAGAAAATGATAGTACTATATATTAAATAATTGTAAAATAAAAGGAACTTGGTTCTTTAAAACAAAAAACATTTTCCCCTTTTCTGAATTTTTTTAATATGTCTTGATTTGACGTCTAATTTAATAGATAGTCAAAAGAGTCGCATGCCCTGTTTCTTTCTTCCATGTCATAAATCATCTTTTATTTTGAGAAATTTTGGTTAATCACATACCATATTCAATTAGAGTGCCCTATTTTTTTTTTATAAAAAAGTTTATATAGATTTGATAATAGTCTCCTACTAAAATTAGGGTATAATTTTAGAATTTAAAAAGTATTTATAAGAGACTTACGATATCGTTTACTAAAAGAGCTCTCGTAACAACAGCAGAAATCGAACTCATATTTTTATAAAATACGAGCTCATTTTTTATCTGTGTTAATTCTCATTGATAATTAGAGTGCCTAATAATTCAGAATTAGATGTTCAGCACATAGTAAGAGATGACTATGTCCATTAATCTTGTTTTTATTTTATAAAATATAAATAAAATTGATAAGCCCCACTATTTTTTTAGTCTGAATATTGTGAAGAGTTAGAATAATGTTTATTAAGAAAAAAATACTATAAAATTATTTGAGATAGTTTAAACATATATAGAGAAAACTATTGGAGATGATGTGCGAAGAAGGTAAATCAAACAATATAAAGTCTTTTAAAAAATGGTAGAAAAAAATTGAATAAATCATTCAATAAAATTATTAAACGATAATAATTTATCTCAATATTTTATTATTAATAAAATATAATAGAATAATACGATCTATATAGTTGATCTATTTAGTATGATAAAGCCTTTTATTATTGTGATTATTTTATTTACTCAAGCTTTATAATTTTTTTTTTGTATTTTAGAATAGGACTAAAACAAAGGATAAAGACCAAACTCATTTATTGTTGTTTGTTTTCTCACTCTTTTCTAATCTCTATGTTTAATCAAATTAATGGCTGGGATTACCTATAGAAAAAGAACTATAAGTTATTTAATCACTTGGCGTAATTGATATAGATTTAATGCTATATTTGATTTCTTTTCAGTCCTCCTACTTCTCTTTTAATCCCTGACTATATATATAAAAACAAATATTACCGATATAGGTAAAATTTATTTTTGTAATTTCTATATTTTAAGAATGATTAGTCTTTGGCATTCCATTTGGGGATACACATCCTATGTGCTTACAAAAATGTATCTCATTCTTAATAAAACTATAGGTTCAATTATTGATACAATAATTTAGAATTTCTTGTTATAATTTGTGATAGGCTTGATGAAACCAAACCTACCTTTGGCTTTTCCTATTTAGAGTCTAATGCAATTTGAATCTGACATCATGTTTGCATATTAAAAAACATGGGGAAAGTAGTGAAATAGTGGTTGAGCAGAGCTTTCTAAATAAGAAGAAGCAAAATTCAAACCCTAGGGGGAAAAACCAAGTTAGCTTATATTTAAGCATGAAAATATTTTAATTTAAATTAGTTAAGTATTTTTCCCCTATATATAAGATTTTTTATTATTTTTATTTCTAATATTTATTAATTTTTTTCAAACTACCTATAATGTGTTCTTTTATGATGTATAAATTATATTAATAATACTTTAATCTAAATGTGATTAAAATGGGGGGTATTTTTGAGAAGTTAGTACATGTATTTTACAAGTAATTATTTACCTAATTTCTTTTTTATTAGATTACCTAATTTATTTAATATATATAAATCAAATAATTAACTCATACATTTATTAAAAACAGAGAGGGTACCATATATCAAATAATTAAAAATAAAAAATTCAATGACCTTATAGCCTAATAGTATGAGAAGAGAGAATTCTCTTATAAATGGAAAGTCGTAGATTTGATTATATTTATAACTTTAAACAATTAATATATATACTCCTTTGATTAAAAAAAACACAGAGAAAATAAAAATAAGGTTCTTGTTTTTTTTTTCCAACAAAAATAAGGTTCCTATGATGGATGGTAGATTGAGGGTTTGTTTGGATAGAAGTTTAAAAAAAAGGTTTATGAAAAAAAAGGGCTTATAAAAAGAAAGACTTTTGAATAACTTTTAGAAAATAGTTTTTAGAAAAGAGTTTATAGAATAAAAAATGGTTCTGAATAAATAATCTTAATAGAGAATCGGTATCAAACCCACTTAAATTTTTTTTTTATTAGAAACAAATCGGCTCCTATTGTAAATTATCAAATATTTTTTCTTTTTCTTCCCTTTCCATCAGACACAATATTTAAGAAATACATATATATCTTTGTTCTCAAAATTAGCTTCCATATTCAATCCAACAAAGAAGTTGTTCTCAAATTAATTATTGACTTAGTTTTTTTATTTTGTTATAATTTTATATATTAAAAGAATGCAGAGTTTATTATTAATAAGTGATTCTTTTTACTAATATTATATTTATGCTAAAATTTTCAAAAATATTTATTCATATCAAATTATATGTGATTTATTTGGCGTTAAAAAATTAATGATTTTGATAAACTTCCAAAATATTGTGGAGTCTAACCAGTCTATTTCACGAGAAAAATCGAAACACGATATTTTTTAGAGGCTACATGGATGGCTAGAATTTCATATGAATTGATAAATTAGGACGTATGGTGTTTTCTTAACCGTTAGATCGAAAATTCTCCCCAAACCAAAGCGGACACTTGGAACGAGTTGGGGGGATACTGCGGTGGTTCTCTGAGGATTGAAGAATCATCCATAGTTCTTTTCAGTGTCCCTAGTTTCTGGTTTTTGGAGGTCTTAAGAGTTTGGTTTCCACCATAACAACACAGATGCTGAAGAAGTTGTTTGGCAGATGCTGGTTTTTGCCCTTCTTGGAGCTGGCACCTACAGGCTACATCATACCTCGCCCTTGGTCTGTAGTTACGGTCTTACTCATACTGTTGGAAGTTGACTGTCCTTTATCCCTCAGTTTATTGAATTCTTTAATTTGGTCTAAGGTTTGGGTAATTGTCATAATAGTATTTGTAGTTTTGATGTTCTACCTTGAGACATTGTGTGCTTTTCTTTTATGTGTGGTTGTCTTTATGTAATTATCTCATTTTTTTCTTCATATAATGCATGCAGTTTCACTCATTGCAAATTTGAATTCCATCCTACCTATCAAATTGTTGAGGACCTCCCTACGACATGTGTGTGTCCGTTCCTTGTATATTTATATCAAATTGCTCAGGTCTGCTAGGAACCATTGGTTGTTTGCGGGGTCAATGAGACATAATTTTGGATTTGGATCTGAGAAAAAAATTTGGCAGGATTTTGCTACTCAAAATCACCAAAAGCAAAAAATTGACAGGTGGGGACGTATTTATATGCATTTAGTTTATAGCTGTTTTGAGATAACCGCTACAAAAAGTGTGAGAATTTTTTAACGATTGTCCCTCCAACAGTTACAAAATTGTGGCATGTGGTATATTTGTTCATGGTATATACGTGCAGTTTGTAGCGGTTAGGGATAACCTCTATAAAAAAACCTTGGACATTTCTAGCGATTGTTTACCAATCGCTACAAAGTTATAACATGTGGCTTGTCTGTTCGTTTTTTGTAACATTTTCTAACGATTGACCAAGAAACTCTACAAAGTTTTATTGACGTTTGTAATGATTTTTTGAACCTCTACAAAGCGTCAAGATTTTTCACTTTCTCTAGCGATTTCAGTCAATAATCGCAAGAAATTGGCGCATAATTTTGTAGTGATTTACTTGTTAAACCTCTACAAATGTGGTGCCAAGTTGGTTACCACTAAATTGCTATAAAATCACAACAAAAAATGGCGCTTAGTCAAAATGTTGCAAGTTTGTAACCGTTCTTAGTAACTGCTACAAAATCACTGTTATAAAATCAAGTGCTTTTTTTAGTGTTATGGATGGATCTTTGTTCATTTTTTTTATATTGTTTAGTGGATCATGTTAGCAGGTGTCCAATTTTAAAGTTTGTGGTTTCCCCTCTTAACATAGATGTCTCTTTTATGAATCGAATTTAAGACTTAGAGGGATCTAACATAACCTTATATCGCTAAACTAACTCTATATTAGTTTTAAATATAAGAGTTCAATCCATTTTATTTTTAATATTTATTATTTTTTCTAACTAATTAACTTAACTTATAAACTGATATATACTATAATGTTATATGTGATTGTTTTATAGAGATTATGTGATATTTGTTATAACTAAATAATTTATTTAAATTTTTTAATCTACTTAAATTAATTAAAACATTAATAACAGGAGGAGTATTTAGGAATTTTCTTTTTTTAATCTTAAAATTAATAAATTATCCTACATATGCCATGCGGCATGTGCAACGAATTCCAAGGCCCCCCATAATTGGGATATTCTCTGAATGAGATTTTTGTATACACACATGCAATTGGATATTTCAAAGCAAGGACAAAAGGATAACATAAAAAGTTCCAAAAATCTCTTAGTTATGAAATAAATAAAAAACTTTCATTATCCAATCTTATGATTGACTTGCGAAATTTGTTAATTCTTGATAGAAGATTTAATTTATAATATAAATTAAAAATTAAATTTTATATTAAAAATTGAAGTTAATAATTTATAGATATCTTTACGGGAGCTCAGCTTTAGTAAATCTTTCAATTTAACTACACTTATATAGTACTTTTTGGACAAGCTGTCTAGAGAGCCATAAAAGCATAATTGTTTGTGTTGTTGAAGTGATAGTATCTTTTTATTTTTTGGTAATTTTTTTTTAAAAAGAGATTAGGTTTACCTACAATCTAAAAATAGAACGAAATCTCTCTTCCTTCTAAGTGATATTAATATTAGGTAGAGCAAGCCGTCTATTACTTTTAAGTATAAATCTAGACATCTAAAAGTTAAGATATCTCCCTAAGCGTCACAACTAAAACTATAATAAAGTAATATTCCCTCTAAAATGATACTACTCATAGATGATTCCCACGTTTGAGGATTGTGTACAAATGGTCCACTTTAACCTAGTTCAACTCCGCATGGAAAAATGGCCCTAGGCTAAAAGAGAAAAGAAAAGAAAAAGAACAAACCTAGACTGGATTGCCTCTTGGAGTTGGACTAGATTGGAGGAACATGGGATGAAAAATGAGTTGGGAAAGGAACAAG
The DNA here is from genome assembly GCA_037074615.1 of Leucaena leucocephala. Lineage (NCBI taxonomy): Eukaryota > Viridiplantae > Streptophyta > Magnoliopsida > Fabales > Fabaceae > Leucaena > Leucaena leucocephala. The sequence goes on from CM073521.1 coordinate 31,798,285, forward strand.
TCATGCCCACAAAGAAACATGACTGCTATATATATATATATATATATATATATATAAAACAGAGAGAGGCCAGAAGGATGAGCCTTGGGTCGTACTAAAAAGAAGTGTTTGTTGACGTACTCAAGAAGAGCGGTCCACTTTGCATCTGTGCGTATGCCACTACTTGGTTTCTTTTAAAATTATAATTTTAAAAATATAAAATTTAAATAAAAAATTAAACAAATCATCATCAAATATTTAAAAGAGTCTATGGAGTAAATTATATTTTTGGATAATGTTGTAGGAATAACTTCTATATGGCAAAAGTGCTTTTAGGCTGTGTAATGACTATTTTATTTCTAGTTTTTCTATCAATCATTTTATCTTATACCTTTTTTGATAATTTATTTATCAAAAAAGTCGTTCTGATAATAACTATTTAAATATTTATTTCTTCAAAAATACTTTTTTTTTCTAAAGATCTTCTCTAAAAGATATTTTCTAGAATCACTTTTAAATCACTTTTTTTATTTTTATAAGCTCTTGTTCAGAAACTAAATCAAACAAGCTCTATATATAGTTAGTTAGTAAGATTAATGAGGTATATAATGACGATTAGTTTCAAAACTTAATATAGTTAAAATTATAATAATTATTGGGGTTACAATAATTAATTCAATTCAAATGTAATCACACTAATGCATCCCACTATTGCACATATATTGTAATATTAGTATTTTCTTTTTGAAACATCCTCACATAGCAAACATGTTATATATCAATATGTGCAAGTGTTATTATGGGAATAGTATTTAAAATTGTAAATGGATTAAATTTTACAAACTAACTTTTACATGATAGTTACTTATGAAAGTTTATTTATACGAAAATAAAGTATAAATACTATAAATTAAGCATAAACATAAATTATAAAGACTGATGGACTAATTTTTCTATTTTTTAAATAATAATAAGATAAGTCTATTTCTTCAGAGTACATAATTTTTCATTAAAATATAAATTAATTATTTTTAATTAAAAATCATATTTTTAATGTATTTCAATTAAAAATGATTAATAAAATTATACACAAGTATAACTTTTATTTTGATTTTTTTTATGAAAAATACCTGTAATGTGAACAATAATTTTTTTTAAGTGCTCATATGATTGTTTTAATTAGAGTGACTCTTATGTATTTTAAGATAGTTTGAAATGAGTGGTACAACTCAAAATATTTTAATAATGTGGTTCTTAAGAGCAATATGATTCTCTATGCATTTCATATTTTATATGGATAATATTGATTCATTAATTTTATCATTTCATCTTTTGCTAAAAGAAATCCTTTCGTCTTATGCATTCTTATGCTGGTAAAAAAAAAAAAAATTCTTACGAAGCTTATTATTTGGCATAAGTGTACTTTTGATTCTTTAATTTTAAATGATGTTTCATTTTAGTACTTTAAAATTTTAAATATTAATAAAACATTCTTAAATGTTAACATATTAAATTTAATTTTAAAAAATAACAACAATTGTTACAAAAATTACTTTAGGATTAATGATGTTAGGATTTAGAGAATTAAAAAATATTTTATAAAATTAAAATATCACATAAAATTAGAGGAGGAAATGTATACTTTTAACTTTTTACGTCAAGGTAATGCATATTCAGTTGATCAATCAGTTGAAATTAAAAAAAAAAAATGCTAACGCAATGCGCCTATTGTGCGTATGTTAGCTCAATTGTCGTAGAAAACACTAGCTTACGCGCCATGAACAATATCGCTCAAAACCTAGACAAGCCACCCGGCACCCGCCCCTCTCTCTCTCTGCCCCCAACACTCACGGTGCTTCTGAACGCCAATCAAACACAGTGCCTTTCTATTACAGGTTCTTTATCTCTTTTCCTTCCGCAATTCGCCCTTACATTCCCTCTTTACTATATTCTTCAGCTTCATGGGGTCCCAATTATTGCTAAAACAACCTTTCAAGTCATCACACACACTTTCTAATCTAGGGTTTTCAAATCTTCCTCTTAACCTCATGCTTTCTTCTTTCTGTGTTGGACAATGCTAATTGAAAGAGTATACTAGCTTACTGGTCTGTCAGTTATATTGTTGTTGTGAATATACATTCTTTTTTCTTTCTTCCATGCAATGGGCAATGTTGAAATTCCCAATTGGCTAAAAGGCTTGCCATTGGCTCCGGAATTTCGCCCAACTGATACTGAATTCGCCGACCCGATTGCTTACATTTCAAAGATTGAGAAAGAAGCTAGCGCCTTTGGGATATGTAAGATTATTCCGCCATTACCCAAGCCTTCTAAAAGATATGTCTTTTCTAATTTAAACAAGTCTCTTTTGAAGAGCCCGGAATTGGCTTTAGATAGTAATTCAGTTGGAGTTAGTAATTCTTTGAAAATTATTTCTGGGGATAGTGGTAGTGATGGGGAGGCTCGGGCTGTGTTTACCACAAGGCATCAAGAACTGGGGCAGAATATTAAAAGAAACAAAGGAACAATTCAAAGTCCACTTTCCGGTGTTCATAAGCAAGTATGGCAGAGTGGGGAAATTTATACACTTGAACAGTTTGAGTCTAAATCAAAGGCTTTTGCAAGAAGTGTACTAGGTATGGTTAAGGAGGTTTCTCCCCTGGTCATAGAGGCTATGTTTTGGAAGGCAGCTTCGGAGAAGCCTATATATGTGGAGTATGCCAATGATATCCCTGGGTCTGCTTTTGGAGAATCCAAGGGTCAGTTTCATTATATTCATAGAAGGAGAAGGAGAAAGGCTTATTATCAAAGGAGTCTAGATACCTCAGATTGCCAAGAACCCAAAATGGATAAAATAAGAGATACCCAGACGTGTGAAAGTAAGGATGCTTCTGCCCATAATCATGCAGACACTTGCTCACAGGCATCAAATTCAACTTCAAACCAGTCAACATTTTCGTCAAATGAAGCCCCACATTCTATTAGGCAGAAGAGTTCAGATTCCAGCAATGAGATGGAAGGTACTGCTGGTTGGAAGCTTTCAAACAGTCCTTGGAACTTACAAGTTATTTCACGTTCACAGGGCTCGCTAACTCGTTTCATGCCAGATGATATTCCTGGGGTCACTTCCCCCATGGTATACATTGGTATGCTGTTCAGTTGGTTTGCTTGGCATGTAGAGGATCATGAACTTCATAGCATGAATTTTCTTCACATTGGCTCGTCAAAGACTTGGTATGCTGTTCCTGGAGATTATGCCTTTGATTTTGAGGAACTCATCCGCACTGAGGCTTATGGTGGTGATATGGATCACTTAGGTATGTGAATTATTTTTTGGCACCAAAGGTTGAAGAAACATTTACTGACTTTGCATAATCTCTTAGCAAAATGCTTCAGTTAGTTCTTCCATGTTTATTAAATGAAATTTTAGAATTAATTATAATCTATATATTTGGCATCTACAGAAAATATATCATATTTCTATAGTATCATTTTTACTGTGTTTGTCAGCATCTTGGGCTGCTTTGTGTTTTAATCCTTCCTTACCAACAATGTTATGTTATATTGAATCTATAATTAAAATTTAAATGAGGATCATTATTGCAGTTAAAGTAATTTTAGTTACAGTTCGTTATATTAGTTATTGTTTGTAAGATTATTACTGATGTATTCTGTAGAAATGGGTAACCTTCAAGTTCCGACGTAGAGTCTAACAAAACTAAGTTTTAGTTTATCAAAAGTTGGTCCTTCATCTAAAGTAAACATCCATTTTGTGGAAAATTTCTGACACTAGCATTGACGTGGTACTGTGAAAGGCAAAGTGGGTCATGAAACGTATGAAATAAAGTTGTGTTAAGGGACATAATTTGAGCACACTTGAAGAGATTTCCAATAGTATATGACGAGTGATTCATAAAGGAAATTTATTTGATTGTAGAATTTATAGTGCTACAAGTACTTGAAATTAGGAAACATTACAAAATCTGAGAAATTATTTTGATTCATACTAATAATGAGATGAAAAAAGATTGCATACTCATACTGTAAATTATTTAACCTAATTAATATATTCTGATTTTTTCTCTATTGTAACCTTGGGTGTCACATTTTCTGCTCATACAATTTCCTTTCTTTCCAGCTGCTCTGACTCTGTTGGGGGAGAAGACAACCCTTATATCACCGGAGGCAGTTGTTGCATCTGGGATCCCTTGTTGCAAGTGAGTTGGTTGACATCTTTGATATGTATTCACTCCAACTATTTTACTTATAAGTTAAAATTATTATTCACTCTACTTGGGCAGGCTTATTTTCTTAGAGGTTATATACTGCAACAAGTACTTATAAATACGAACAATTTTGTACGTGTTTGAGTCAACTTATGATAAGTTCTATAAGCTTGCACTTGAAGCTTGATGAGAAAGCTCTTTCCAGCTTAGGTGGGACTGCATGAGCATTGATGTATTTTTGCATCCAAATACATGTATGAACTAAATAAGCACTCACTGGTGTACATTTAAAGACATTTATTTGTTTGACCTCATTTATGGTGAAGGAGCTTACTTATCTTGCTCTTCATGTGAAAGCACTTGTTTTTTCTTTTATCTAAACAGGGTGAGTGGATGTGATCTAAGATTGTTTAGCAAGTTTTTTCTTCACGTAATGTCCTTGTTGAAGTTCTGTTCATACATGTCCTGATTTTTCCATTAGGTTGACGCAGAACCCTGGAGAATTTGTTGTGACCTTCCCAAGGGCCTATCATGTAGGATTCAGCCATGGTAATTGCTTTGAAACTGTTTTACATTCAAAGGATGTTGCATTGATGCATAGTTGATAAAAAGATTGGTCAGATGAGCCCTTCTGTACTGTGCTTTTCAATTCATTGTACATGAAGAAATTATGTGCTTATAAGCACCATAGTTTGAAATGGTGATGTTTCATAATAATGTGTTAAGACGGTAATGTTTTATAACTTCACTATATCTTTTTTTTTTTTTTTCAGAATATGAAAAAGGAATATCAAGATAATTCTTTGTTCTTTTGATTTATGTTGAAATATGTTGGGCTGTATGCAGCCCAAGAATGAACACTCTTATGCCCTTTGTCAGGCAGGTGATCATATGTATTAATTAAAACCGGTGGAAAACAATTTTTTTAACAATTTTAATATTTTTCACCAGAGAATGCCACATCTGAAATTGTCATAGAGAATGGCATCTGATAAGATAAACTTATTGTACTATTTAGGTTTTAACTGCGGGGAAGCTGCTAACTTTGGAACTCCACAATGGCTCACAGTGGCCAAGGAAGCTGCAGTGCGTAGGGCTGCAATGAATTATCTTCCCATGCTTTCCCATCAACAACTGCTTTACTTATTGACTATGTCTTTTGTTTCAAGGTGAGGCTAACCATCCTCATTTGAAATCCTCCGGCCACTTGTGTTTACAGAAAGTTGCTTTATTTCTTTTCTTTCCTATCAGTAAATTATATGGGTGATGATCCCTTTTTATGGGTAAGAAGGCTATGATCAGTTTTAATATAGTTGTGCTGCTTATAACTGTGAACCTATTGTTTCAATCTGTGTTTTGAGATGAATTAATTATGTCGGGGGCATTTTTTTTACAAAATAGATATATTTCAGGGCTCTAATCAATGAAATTGAAAGTTGATGTGACATGGTTTAGACTTTGGAGAGATGTTTCAAATTGTTGGCCAAAGATAAAAAAATAAGATATTTTAGATGTACAATGTGACAAATAGTTAGATTTGTTCTTGAAGTGCAATTCCTTTCATGGCTGCTCTTTCTATAGATCTCTGACTACACTCCTTGGATTGATATCTCAAACATTGTTCTGTCTTACATCCACACTACATTGCAATATAAATTTAACCGTTGTTCAAGAAGAAATCACGGGGCCATCTAATGATTTTTGTTATTCCTGCTGGTGTTTTCATTGGTACATTTGGTAGAGTGCCAAGAACATTATTACCAGGTGTGCGGAGTTCCCGTCTGAGAGACCGTCAAAAAGAAGAAAGAGAATTGTTAGTAAAAAGATCTTTTATAGAAGATATGCTGCAAGAAAACAATCTGCTATCCATTCTTGGAAAGCAATCAACTTATCATGCTGTTTTATGGAATGCCAATTTACTCCCAGATTCGAGCAAGGATTCTCCTCAGTTGCCTGACTTTACTTTTACAACTAGAACCTCTATGGCAGAAAATGTGTCAAATTTGAGTCCTACAGATAAGAGCAACCACAGTTGTCTGCTTGATGAAATGAGCTTGTATATGGAGAATCTGACTGAACTTTATCTTTGTGACGACAGTCTTCCATGTCACTTCCAAACTGATTCAGGAGCATTGGCTTGTGTGAGTTGTGGGATTCTTGGTTTTCCATTCATGACTGTGGTACAACCATCGGAGAGATCAGCGATGGAACTTTTGCCAGTCTCAGGTGATGGTCTTTTTCCTGTCTGTTGGTCTTTTTTCTTTTATTACATTTTATATGTAGTTCCTTGTATGATTATTTTTGGTGTCACATGGCAAATTGAGCATGGCTGTCACTATCGACTAGGAAGATAGAAGAAATTTTAGTTTATGGAGTTATAACTTTGCGATTCTCTAAATTCAGATTCTTCTAAGTTTGCAGCATCAAATAGGGTATTCTTATCAATTGAGGACATTGAGAGGGTCGTGGAGCTCTTTCAAATTGCCAGAAGCCTTGTTTTGTCCTTGGATATCATTTTATTAATAATAATGATTGTTATATACAGTTTGGTTTCTATATTCAGCGACCTAAATAACTTTAACCAGAATGTGGTGTTATTTGGTTATAAAACTACTATGTTCACTCTTGCTAATTATTCTTCCTAGTCATTTTGCCTGTCATAGAATTTAATGAAGCTGATTAAGAGACCATGATTTTCCAAAATAATAGACACATTTGGTTACAGTTTGTGTTGAGGTTCTGAAAGTTTTGATCTCAACATAAAATTTGAATTTCCCTTTTATCAGTATGCCATGATTGAAGATATTTTTACCTTGTCAAACAGATGGTCCTATAGAAATCCTGAGATGCAAAACTGTATCATTTGTTCTGCAGGGAATGCTCTCTCTGTTACTGATCCACCTTCAACAAATGAACCATCAAAACTATCATTAATGAACCGTGACAAGGGTTGGAACACCTCTTGCAAATTTTTGAGGCCACGAATTTTCTGCCTGGAGCATGCTGTTCAGATTATGGAGATGCTGCAGTGTAAAGGTGGAGCTAGTGTGCTTGTAATTTGCCATTCAGGTTTGTGTAGCCATTTTCCACCGGCTTTTATCATAATTGATCCCTATCTTCCTAGCTGCATGTGGTCCTTTGTTTATATCCCCATCAGGGCCAGGTTTATGGTTTTTGGACAGAAGAGATCCATTTTTTGCAACATTAATGCGGCCTAAGCCCAAAGAAAGAAAACGAGAAAAACTAGCAGGGGTCTAATCATAGGAACAAGGCCCAGCGAGGTTGCCAAAATCAGCTGGTGCTGTCTGAATTAATAAAAACAAGTAGAAAAAAGATGATTGCAAATATCGCTTGATTTTTTCACTGACTTATGTCTGCATTTTTTTCAGACTACCAGAAAATCAAGGCACATGCTAGGACAGTAGCAGAGGAGATAGGCTGTGCTTTTGATTATAAGGAGGTTCCATTAGATACAGCGTCCCCTGAAGATTTGACCTTGATAGATCTTGCGATTGATGGTGAAGAACACAAAGAATGTGAAGAAGACTGGACATCTAAATTAGGAATTAACCTGGGACATTGTGTCAGTGCAAGAAAGAACTCTCCATATAAACAAGCTCCTTTCAAATTGGCACTGGGAATGTTGTTCCCTGAAAAATTTCCTGATTCAGATGTCTTGTCTGTAAATTGGCAGTCAAAGAGATTTCGCTCCAGAAGGTTGAAGTATTTGGCTCAGGCGAAACCATGTGATGGGATTCAGAGAAAGAAGGGTGATCAGTTGGAAGCAAAGACACATGGCTCCACTGCAAAAAAGATGCTTCAGTATTCAAGGAGAAAGTTCAGGTCAAAGCAAGGTTGTTTCTCTGGATCAAACATGGTTCATGTACCCCATAAAGAGTCCATAAATGTGCCAGCTGTCTTGAGTAGAGATTCTGGTAACCAGGTTTCTCAAAATGAGCCTGGCACTGAGAATTCTAGGAGTGATTGTGCACTGTCATGTGTCTTGCAACCTGAAAACCAACTTACTGAAATGACCACTAGTATGAGTTTGAAAGTTGCTTCTTCACAACCTTCAGATTTCACTCTGGAACCCATGTCAGTGGATGAAAATGCGGGACCAGAGGTCCAGAATCAAACTACAAAGGAATTAAAAATCGATGACAAAAGTAATTGCACAACACCTGATCATTCTATGATGCCTTGTAAGATGGGTGCCTCAGAAATTGATAATAAGGACAATGAGATTTTGCATGACAAGATAAATTCTAGCTCACTTACTGTTGCTAAAGACAAAAATAATGACATGCTTACTGAGAACCTTATCACAGAAGCAATTAACACCAACTATAGCAGTAGTGTGGATTTTAATGAAGTACATCAAGAATTTGAGTCTACCCATAAGAGTAACAGGGTGGAACCTACTTCATCTCCTGTTTCATCGGTAACTCAGCAGACACTTGCCTTCATGGAAGAAAATTCTGATAGTGCTAGAAATAATCATAGCACTGAAAGCATGAGCTATGGTGCATCCTTAAAAGAGACAACGGGCACTTCTAGTTTGAATGAAAACAACATGGAACTTACTGTAAGTTGTGATAAATCAATAAATGAGCAGACGTCAAAGATTGATGCTCTTGAAGTTCCAAAAGAGCTTTGTGCCCCTGCAGACTCCAGTCCTCAATCTACTTCAGATGTGAGAAAAGAACTGGAAATCGAGCCAAGAATCATGAATGATGAGGAAATTTGTTCTGGTACTGGTGCTGGGCCATCATTAAAGGACTCTTCTGTGTCAATCCTGGAGTGTTCTGCAACTGAGGGAGAGAAATGTGCTAGAGATAGCTTAAATGGAAGCGAAGTTCATTTTTCACAAGACGATAGGGAGCTGCTGAGCTCTGAAAGTTCGCCAGGTGTGAGGTCCAATACCCAGAAGAAAAGAAACAGGGAATTGGAACAGATACAAGAGATCAATGTAAGTTTCCATGGCTTTGTTAGAAGTCCATGTGAAGGATTGAGACCGAGGGCTTGTAAAGCAGCCTCTGACAGAAGCATGGCTGAAACCAGCAATTCTGTGGAGGAAAATCTGGAGGTTAAAAGGGCTAGGAGGAAATCATCAGATGTCGTGTTGTGTGGCAAGAATAAGGCGGATGCTGTCAAGAGGTCTCACAAGTGCGACCTTGATGGTTGCCATATGAGTTTTATGACCAAAGCAGATTTAATGTTGCACAAGCGCAACCGCTGCCCTCTTGATGGGTGTGGAAAGAAGTTCAGATCCCACAAATATGCCGTGCTTCACCAACGTGTCCATGATGAGGACAGGCCCCTCAAGTGCCCATGGGAAGGTTGCTCAATGTCATTCAAGTGGGCATGGGCGAGGACTGAGCATATACGGGTGCATACTGGGGAAAAGCCATACCACTGCAAGGTTGAGGGATGTGGCCTTTCATTCAGATTTGTATCCGATTATAGTAGGCACCGGCGGAAAACGGGGCACTATGTATAGTCACTTGACTGAGATAAAACATTCATTTGTCATCAGACTGTTTTGTAACAACATGCACATAAGCAGCTAGTCTCAGGGTATCATGTCTGATCTGATATCTTCTGGTTAGGTGTAAAGTTAGGGATAGAATGGTTGTTTTGTAGGTTATTGTAATCCAATGTATCTGAAGGTGGTGAAAGTGGGATAGTTCAGAGAATTTTTGATCTTTCTGGATTATTTGACTGCAGATTTAGTTGCTGCGGCGGCACCAAGCTCTCCTGAAGAGGAGAAATCATGTTGTTGTTGGTTGGTCATATTCTTGCTGGCCTACATTTGTGAAGTTGTGTACTTAAAAAGGATATTTTGGTGCTTTGGATAGTGCATTGTGCATTATAGAGTACTTGAGATTGAGTTCATTTGTCCCTTAGGAAGACCAAAATGGGGGGAAAACACGGTCAAAGCAGGACGTGTCCAATGATTAAATTTGCTTCTTTTTTTAAGTTCTTATGTCTCTGAATTAAGTTCATTCAGTAGTTACACTACACGTTCCCAAAAATGGGTTCTTGAGTGCAAATCTTTTAACTGTCTATTATTGTCAGTATTATTTGATACATCTTTTCCCCCACTAAACAAGTGAAAACGTAGGCTACAGAGTAGCAAATTTGTTTAAATAAACTAATGAGAACTTGTGAATTATGCAATTGAACTTGTAAATTACTAATGGGAACTTGTGAATTATTTTATTCAGCTTGTTTATTGAGTATTTGTGGAATTTGTTGAACCAATTTAAGATTTAAGCATTTTAGTTGGATTTAAATGGGATTTTCCCAATTTTTGTTTTCTTAAGTTCTGTTACTTTTTCCATAATAATAAAAGCCAATACGCTGTGATCTCGGAGGTCCCTTAACAGCAGTAGAAATTTAAATTTCATTTGATCTATAAGCGTATGCAGGAAAACCTTTCACAATCACAACACTGAGCTACTTTAGTTACCTAGCAACTATTATTTCCTTTAAGAAAAATTCCTCAGACAATGTACATCAATCAGGAGGGCAGTGACGGCCTAATTATCAATCTCTTGGGACTATAACAAAATCTCTCTGGCCTCAACTTCTCCGATCATCATCCTTGCGATGCCACTCATTCTCTATCTCCTTCAAAACGTCCAAGACTCCAAGAATCCCCAAAAGGACTAACCCGCCTGAAAACTTGCCGCCACCTCCTCCGTTGCCTCCATTGCCATCATCTCTATACGGCGGCAGTCCAGGTCCACTGTCGTCAAGTTCAGGCATCTTTGCTTTACCTGTTGGAAAATATGACGACAAATGTTCAAAACTTGGAATGACATACAACAGGTTTTAAGGCCAGAGGAAGAGATGTGACCAAAAGCACCAGTAATTTAAACAGGTCGTCAGTTACATGGTGCAGACACATGTATCAGACGTGATGCTATTTTTCAGGATTCCCATTCACATGATTACACACACGCACAATCATTTTACCGACGGTGTCACATGTCAACACTATTACGTGGATCTATCGAAAATGATACGAGAAAACCACAATCTATACACTTTTCAACGAAGCAAGAAACTTCTCCTCTGACAACTACATACAAGTTAATAATTAGAGCTAGCCACAATGTATATTCACCAAATTAATGTTGCTTGGTATGAGTTGATAACAGAATGAGGTCATTACCAGGAGTAAGAGTAACTGTCTGAGATTCACGTGTTACAGTTTGGGTTAGCGCAGCTGCACATGTAGCATTCTACATGAAGCAAAATAAAGGACATCAGAATATTGAGAACTAAACAATTGCCAGAAATGATTCACAGGCAACAATTCTATTCTTGAATGATTACAGACGGTAGACAATGTAAAATAAGCATCAAGATAATCAATTAACGTTTGATCGTTAAAAAACACCTAAAATCAAGTAGGAAAACAACAACACAACTGACACTTTACCTTAATATGCAAAAACCCACATTCAGTTTAATGTAACCATTAATTAAAATTAATAATATGCAGGACATCGATTGACGCAAAAACATCAGCGGTCAACATCTTTCCATGAAAGAATAATTGATCCACTATGTAATTATATCATAACTTTCAGTAAGTAACACTTTTGCATTCATTATAGTAAAACACTTGAACTTTCTAATCAATATCCGACCAAAGAAAAACATTCCAATCAATTGAGATAAAAAACAACAAAAGGTACAATGAAGAGCAAATCATTAATCAACACACAAAAACAGAAAAGAAAAATGTGTAGCTTACCAAAGCAGCAGCACATCTGACATGACGTGAATGAGTCTGAGATTTATCAATTTGAAATTTTCCTCTTTTTATATTACATGGTAAGGCTTGCATACAAACTAGGTTACGTCCAGTACAATCAGCTTCTTTTTGGTACTGACCTCCTCTTCTAACTGCATAAAGATACTAATAAAAGTAAAAAAAATTTACTCAAGTCCATAGCATGGTATGGAAAATGAAGATGATGGGGGATTTTTTGATTTATTTTTCAATTGACATCAACATCAATTAGTCATAAGTTGTTAATTGTGCGGCTCATTGGACTTCATGCAAATACACAAGGCCTGCTCTACTTATATTATAAAACTAGCTATATGTAAAATCAATGTACCTGTTGGTGGTAATAGAGGGGACGCAGCAGTATTAGTTGTTGACATCAGCATTTTCATGATGATAAGATGGCTAAAATTAGCTGTTAGATTAATAAGACAAAGAATAAATTATCAGTTTCAAACAAAAACCAATTAGCAAAGGTCTTTGCTACTTAAATGCATGCAGAAAATTGATAAGAACTTTCAGCTATTGTTCTTCAATTCAAATTTTCGTAAATTTAAGAAAAGAGGGAGGGAGCTTATCAAGATTGACAAGTGAGATGCAAACAATTAAGAAAAATAATTTGGGAATTACAGGGCTTAGTCTCCTAGTTGAACAAAAATAAATTAGGACCAACCAAAGATGAAACCCAGACCGAGAGCATCTTTCTTGCTTTCCTTCTTTCTTAATTTTTATTTTGACAATCAAGCCATTTAGCGGCTTTAGATGAAAATATTGCAATGGATGCAGACATCTTTCTAAAATTTAGGACCATGAAGAAATATCAAATGTTTCTTGGAAAGTGGGATGGAATCTTTGAGTAACAAAGGAATTTCCATATTTTATCAAAATGCAAAAGACAATTCGAGAACCATTGATCCTGCTTAGAAAATGATGGAAACATCTAGATGACAAAGCAAGATGGGAAAGGAATGCAAGTAAACAGAGACATTAAAAATTTGGTTCAACGATCAGAAAATTTCAATTTCTAATACACAATCAACCCCAATCAACAAAATTAAAATTTCTTCCATCTCCTATCCCTCCCTTTCCCAGAAGTCAAACACATAATTCCATCGCATTCAAATCAAATCATAATAAAAAGGAAAGAGAAACCTAAAGGCAACAAGAATTGCATAAGAAGGAAAACACCTTAATATTTTCAAACAAGATGTTAAAACTCAGAAAATCAAAATTTTATTTTCGATGTTATCATCCTTACGCATAAAAGTCTATCAACAAAAAAGAATATAATGCAGCGCAACGAAAGGAAAGAACCTGCAAATAGTGATAATCGCCCAAGCTTGACGAAGAAGATGATAAGCGAGACTAACTCGTGAAACTCATCTCGAAGAGAAATTTTCCGACAAAACTATCTTCTCTATGCATACCTCCTCTGCTCTAAACGTTGGGAAGGCGGAGGTCGGTTCATGCAGGGCTTTTGAAAGGTTTTCTAATTGGGACCACCTAACAATTTGGATCTTCAATCTTCGTGGCCCAAAATCTTTTATTCAGAATTTAGCAACGAAGGCTTCTCTAATTCCCTTTTCCGCCGAACTCGGTGACGCTAGCATGTGTTTCAAGGAGGGGCATTTGTTTTTCTAATTCTATATTCTTTTTCTTTTTGCCGACCAAATTCCATATTCTTAATAATCTCAACCAACCAGCTGTTAGTAGAGATAATAAATAGTCTTATTTACTTTCGTAAGAAAAATAACATAAATTTAAATTCTACAAAACGTACTTATTAGATTGACTTTAATCTTAATGCTCATAACTTAACAAAGATTAGACTCAAATTTTAAAGTTTGCAATAAGAAAAAAGTGGGTAAGAGAGAGGACGAGTGAAGAAAAGATTGGGAGAAACATATAATTAATTGAAAATAATAATAAAAAAATGTATTAAATATTGAAGCATGTCTAAAAAATAGAAAACTTTTTATGTTATTTTTAAATATATAACCCAGGAAGAAACATCTGTTTGCAATGAATAATTTTTCAGATAAAACGATTTGTATATTTTGTTTGGCTTGAGACCTCCTAGTGAGATCATGGTCAAAATGAGACCTCTTAATGATGATCAAGTTCAAAAAGGGACCTCTTAAATTTAAAGTCTTATCAATAGGGATTGAGTCTAATGAAAAGAGTTAATATCTTGTAACATATCGAATTAATGTTTGAATTTTTATTAGGAGATATACTCATATTTAATATCTCAGTTGTAGTGCCTCAAATATGATTATTTTTAATAAGAATATATACGTGTTTCTCTTAAACAGAAAACAATATTCAAGTCTTGAGTTGGGTCTTTCAAAAGCTAACTCATTAAGGTGAGAATAGATTGGCCCTAATTGACAGCTCTATGTGGGAATATGTGTATATATATATATATATATATAAAAAGCTACAACCAAAGTGATTAATTGGGCGTTCCAAGACTCATGTTGATCACTCTCTTAGTCTCATGTTACTGTCAATGTTGAGTTGTTGACGTACGGGGCATGTGACATTACAAAACACAAGCCTCACTTCTTGCAACATGTGACTTCGGACTTCCCATGTCTTTTTTATTTTTAAAACCTTTTTCTAATTAAAGAAATAAACACTAACAATTTGAAATTACAAACAATATCAAACCTCTAAGAAACTTTTATTTTTCGTAAACTTATAATAGCTCTATGAAAGGAATATTTTCTTTTTGTCTATATGAGGGGTTGCTTGATTCAGTTTACTGAACTTCACTTAAAAATTTTACGGAAAGTATATCTTTTTCATGAAGTTAACCTCTAAGAAAGTTTATAATTGATTGTTTATTTTGTTTTTATAATTCTCTGACAGTCTAACTATTTTTTAAGCAATAATTATTTTTAATATTAAAGGCATATATATATACATATTTTTATTGAATTTTATTTTATAATTTTTTAGGATTAGTTTGTAAACAAAACCGTAGATACAAAGAAAATAGAACTTATTTGAATTCTATTTTGTACTCGTCCGTTTTTTAATTTACAAGTTAATTATTAAATTTATTTTAATTTTAAATATAAGACCTCTATTTAATTTGAGCCTGTTGAGTTTCCCATGACAAAGAGCTGACTTAGGATATCAAGTGTATATAAAAATAAAAGTTTTTCTAACAAGTATTTAAGATAACTATATGCTTAAAAGACTTGAACTCAGGACCATTATGAAGTTAGCACAGCTCTTTATTGGTTGAACTTTGCGCTTGTTGGTGGCCTTACTTCTTTTGAAAAGTGACCATACAGAAAAATGCTAGAACTCGACTAATTATGCCTACACAAATGAGGATTAATACGCACAAATTCCAATCATGAAGATTATAGCCGCTTTCCTTAAGTAATCCACAACGAGTTATGAGCCATACTCCATGATACCTGGAACATGTAAAAATAATTGATAATATCTGCATTATCTATAAGGACAGAATATTGACTTTGATGCAATCTTTTTAATAGTTTGCCATTTGAGTCTTCAATAAAAGCTATAGAAAATGGCATCCATTATAACTTTAAGTTGTTGACCTAAATTTCTAATATGACTAGTTTAGATTCCTAATGGAACAAGGAACTAAACCAACCAATTCTAATAGAAATATATATAATTTATTCTTCAGCAGTCAAATATGTTAGTGGATTTGGGTTGTTTGAAGTGGAGCTTTTTGAAATTGGAGAGGTGACAAAATTTATACTACTCCTCTGATCCTTAGTATATGATTTATTTAACTAATTTGATTCCATTAAAGAAGTTAGTTAATATAGAGTATTTTTTTTTTCTAAAAACACCCTAATCATCTTCTTTAATTCCCCCCCTCTCTTATTTGATTATTGTTAAGAGAGTATCAATAGGAGTAATTTAGAAAAAGTCAATAAATATAAGAAATATGTCTTAAATTTAGGACTAAAATTAACTCTCTAATTATGTCCTAGATTAAGAACTGGAGGAGTACTTTATGTTCCTATTTCAAAGTATCAAGATTTCTCACGTTAATCAGGTCTTTCTTCAAGAATCTTTACAAGAAGGGGTGCAATTCCAGGAATCATCTATGAAAGAAAAATATATACCTCTCAGCATTTGCAATCACAAATGCTTGCAGAGCCCACTTAGAATAGCAGACGTTAGCTATACCCTTCAGAAAGTCACTATCCTTTTGTTTTGTTGCAATAAGCGTCAAAACAACTGGAAGAAGTACTGACCACTGCAAGAAATTAAAGAATTTACCTGTCAGAGGGAGAATTGAAAACAAAATGTTAAAGTGAAATTTTTATTGGGGAATTGATAATCTTCCTCAAGAATTTGTTATTTAGACTTGGTTTCTGAAATTTGAATAGACAAAAGGCAATCTTTGATAGACATGCAATTATATCATTATATTCTTCATGGACTTATTTCTGATAGAGTTAATACTATTTTTGGTCCTTACAATTTGATTGGTTTTAATCTCTGTAGTTTCAAATCGTAGATTTTTATCCTTATAGTTTCATAAAGATTTGGTATGAGTTGAACGGTGTTAATTTAAGTTAAAACCGTTAAATATAGGGACAAAAAATAAAAATCGTTAAAAGCACAGGGAGTAGACGAGTTTTGGTTTTGGTCGTTGTACTTTTGAAGAGTTTTGATTTTGGTTCCCATACTTAACGATGTTAAGTCAGACCAAATCCTTATTAAACTATAGGGATTCAAAAACTATGATTTGAAACTACAAGGATTAAAATCAAAATTTGCTCACACTGTAAGAACCAACAATGACACGAACCCTTTCTAATATATTTGTTATGATTGATTGGACAGCTAATATTTTTGTGTACCAAATGAGTGTATTGAAGAAATTTTCAACTATGGAGTGCATCTCTGATACTTACAAGCTGGGCAGCACCAGGCTCAAAGAACATGGCCAAAGCATAAGCTATGCCAGTGACACAGTAAACAAGACAGAGAAGCACAATGTAGTTATCCGCAAAAGAAGATCTTGGATTGGTGAGAAAATAGAACATGGAGAGGTACACCAGAGGCTTGATGGCTGTATTAAATTGATCAATTGTGTCCTTTGACAGAAAATAAGCCAAGCTGCTCATGCCGGAATTTCTCTCCCTCCAGTATATTACTTTATCCAGAGAAAAGGTTCTCAAGGCTGCTATTTTGCATAGAAGAGCTGAAATTAACGACAATAACATTAGAATAACTCATGGGAATAACTGTGTTCAGTTGTACGATTGTACTTGCTAAAAAAATAGTATAAGGTATAATTCTCAGACTAAGATTATGAAACTTGATAAACTTACAGACAGCTATGACAGTGTATGTGTACCCAGCTGCACCAAACGTTTGTTCAGTAGTTTTTGAAAGCAATCCTAAGCAAGCTCCGGCAAGTAATAAAATCAGGTAATCCATAGCTTGAATCTTAGCTTCCCGTAGTCTCTGCTTACCAACCCTGAAATAATAGTGTCTGTAAGATGTAATTTACTGTCAATTAACAAAAGAAAAATATAGTTTCACCCCAAATTAATAAAGAGTATGGGCACCAAATTGAATAGGCTCATACGCCCATATATATATATATATAGGCTTTTAATTATGCTAAGTTAATTATACATGATTCCTGTGAGTATTTATTAAATGTAAATCTTCTTCAACGGTGCGATCATTTAATAAGGAGAGAGATAGACATAATGGTAGGTCCCACCTATCAAGTGGAGCTAGCTTGTCTGTTATGTCTATCTCTCTCTAAGTACGTGACTTTGTGATTAGAGAGTCTTATATATGTGAATACAATTTCTTCATGAAGAAAAAGATTCAACAACACCTTTCTAAACTCACTTGGGCTCATATTTAGACCAGACAAGATTAAGAGACTTGGTTACATTCAGATAGATAATATCTATAACTAACTACCTCTAAAAGTAACCGCTAACTATAACAAACGATTAATTACTTCTTATTGTTTCTAACAACAAGGAAGGTATACCACTTTTTCTACCTATAACAGATCACAACATTGATTTATTCAGAAATGAAATAGATAAGAGATTATGGTATAATTTGCAGAGTGGGATGATATCTACTAGTCTCCCTAAACTGTCACATGACTTCATAGTACAACTTCCATTTGGTTCAGAAAGAAAACAAATAGGGAGAAGGAAGAAAAGGAAAAAGACCATAAAGAAAAGGTTTTAGTAGTGCTTTCCATTCCAGTTCTTCACACACACAGTGTAAACTTCCCTTGAATTGCAGCATGATTGGAAAGTCAAACAAGAAATAGACCCAACATCAACAATCCTTTGACTTTTCTCATCCAAAACTTCCCCAGAACAAGACAAGAATAAATAATTCAACCAGGCAATTGTAACGGTTTTGATAAAAATTTACACATAAAAGAAGATTCAATAAATCAGCTAGAAAATGCAACTTCTGAGTCAAAAGAGGGGGACTGGGTTCACGGGATGATTTACCTTATTAGGAAGTACTTGTATTGCTTAAACACACCAGGAGTTTTCCTGCTAGACAAATCCATGGACTTCGAATGATTAAGTCTAATCTTTTCGCTCTGCAGTTCTACAATGTGTCTAACATCTTGCCATAATTCTCCAGCAAAGGTTTGTTGATGGCCAGAACCATTAGGAACCATTTCATTAGCAGCGTTTACACTTTGAGATGATACATCAAATTTAGATGCACTCTGCTGCATATCAGAAGGTACTGGGTAGTTATTATAAAGCATCCATCTAATTGGAAGCTCTCTATAGCTCACACATGAGCTTCCACCAGGTACTGATATACCCTCCAGAATGTCAATGAAGTAGTCTGGAGGATTGATCCGTTCTAGGATATTGATCCCTAGACCCGAAAAGTACTCTTCAACCTTCTTGACTGATCCATGATAGACAGTAAGACCACCTTTTGCCAGAAGAATTAAATCATCAAACATCTTGAACAAGGCATAGCTGAAGCATAAAGTTAAACCATCAATTAATCAAAAGGAAAGCGGTTCCTTTTCCAAATGATGATAAGAAGAACACCAACAATAATAACAAAAATAAAAGGGTAAAGTAGTATCCAGTATCCTGATCTTATTTATGATGCTTCCAGTACCCTAATCTTATTTATAGTACATTCAGCACCCTAAACCGAGATTAAGGTGTTGGATGTAACTAAAAAATAATATCAGGAGGTGCTAAATGCAACAAGAAAATAACATTAAGGTGCTGGATGCACTATAAATAAGATTAAAGTACTATATGTTATATATTGTGAAATAACATCAAGGTGATAGATTCTACTTTACCCAAAATAGAAATAACAAAGATGATGATGACAATCATGAAGCGAAATTAGCCCTATTGATGTTATGTCCAAATTAAAGCATGGACAATAAAATTTATGCTTACAATGAATCTCGTGTAATGCTCATTAAAGAATCCAGCAAGACCATCTAAAGCAGTATAGAAACTTAATATGATGCATATTGGTTTGTGGCATCAAATAAAACCCAGCAACGAAGGCCATTGCACAGAAAGGGAAGGCTTTACTAATGATGCAATCGTGGAATTAAAAGTTACCTGGGTTGGTGCACGACCATGCAAATGTTCACCCCCTCAAGAGCTTCACGTCTAAGTGCTCTAAGAAGGAGTTGAGACGATGCACTGTCCAAACCAGATGTGGGTTCATCCAAGATCAAAAGTGAAGGTTCCATGACCATCTCCAACCCAACATTTACACGTTTCCTTTGTCCTCCAGAGATTCCTCTCTTTTCCACAGTCCCAACCAAGGAATTTCTCACTGACTGAAGTCCCATGAATTCAATAACTCTTTCAACAACTAGAACCTTATCTGGTTTTGACAAGTCAGAAGATAGCCTACAACAGTATGATAGAGTCCAATATCAGTTTCAGGTGTACTCTAGGAGGAAAAGAATGAATAAGTGGTAGTTTATGAATTAGTTATTTTCAATATTATCCTAAGTTGTAGGTTGTTATTGGAAAGTTACTAGCAATTCCATGTTCTTAGAGATTGCAAGTTAATTTCAGTTATGCTGTCAAAACTATAAATATCACTTTATGTATTTTGTCAACCATATCAATGAAGTAAAATTCAGTATATTTTTGTCTCTCTGTGTCTCTTCCTCTCTAGAATTTTAGATTCTGGTTCTAGAGTTCTTCCCTCTCTTTTCTACTCTTCCTCTTCTCTTTTTTCCCCTTTCTCTTCTTTCTACTTCTATTTTCCAGATTCTCCTACTTCTAGGATTAGATTCTGATTCTAGAGGACTCTCACTTCCCTTCTACAATCCTATTCTTTCTTCTATCTTCTTCTACCCAGTTTCTAACACAGTATTGAGATTTTTTTGAAAGGATATACAAACATAAACAATCTAACAGAAGTACATAAATGGTAGCACAATGTTCCATACTGCCATACATACCTGCACTGTGCACTGAACCAAAGGTTCTCTTCCACTGTTAGGTTTCCATGAACTATATCATCTTGTGGCACAAAGCCAATAATTTTCTTATAGGAGTGGATAGATTCATTCTTTCCATTTATAAGAATTGAACCAGTTGCAGTGCATCCATGTGCCTTCCCAGCTAGAGCTGAAAGAAATGTTGTCTTACCTGCACCTGAAGGACCCATGACAGCAGTAATTCGTCCAGGTTTAATTTTACCTGTAACACATCTCAATATATGCTTTCTTTGTGCTTTCAAAGTGAGAGTCAAATCTTTGAAAGAAATCTCAATTAATGGCCTTTTTCTCTGCTGCTCACTACTGTTGATAGCCATTCTAATTACCCCTGAGAAGGTAAGATTCTTGTTTTCTTGTTGCTGCGCCTTCTCCTTTTCAAGTTGTGTATATGCATACTTAAAAATCTGGGTTTGAGTATTCAGTTGTTTCTCCTTGGGAATTTTCCTCTTGATACTTCTTTCTTCACTTTCTACATTGGAGTTTTCATCATCATCTGGGTCATTTTCTATCATCTGCCTCAGGCTACTGCGTTCTTTTCTCATTTCATTTGGCATAACCATGCATGAAGCGATAGAATTTGGTGGCAAAAATTCAACATCTGTTTCTGAAATTTCATAATCCAAAGTCTGATGATGTTTCCCTGAACGTGATGGAAGTTCCTTCTTATTATTACGAGAAAATGTGCGTGATAGTTGGGCTTGCAGCTCGATTGCATGCTTCTTAGCAGCATCTTTTGCATATTGCCATCTTTGGCGTGCATTTGCAGTCTTTCTTGCACTTCTAGCTGCTGCTTCTCTGGATTCAGCCACTCGCCTTTCCCTAATTGCGAGAACTTCGTCAGAAAAGTTGTAGATAATGAGTAGCAAAGTACTCAAAGCAGCCTGCATAAGCAGTGGGAGAGTGTCAACTTCTACCAACATGGTCTTTTGCAAGGTTTTAAGCTCATCCCTAAAAAATATCATGCTACCCATGTTCCTTAATATAAGAGATAGTTTATTTTTTTAGGTAGATTAAAGAAGTTAAATAAATCAGTTAATTATGACCAAATCCAACTCCTCAAGACGAATTCATATTATTTATTATATACTCCTTAGTTATAAAATTTATGAATTATTTGGCTTCCTTAATCTATCTAAAAAAGTCAACTATCTCTTATACTAAGGATAAGAGGTTGTATCATATTACAATTTAGGATGTAATTTGAGTGGAAAATAAGATGCACAAAGAATTAGAAACTGTCCAAGCTTATATTTAGCATCACAGCTTAGGGCTAATGAAAAGAAATGGTTAATTGTCTAAACGAAAGTTGAGTAATTCTGATTCTGAACTAACAACTTACAATGAGCATAATTCCATATGCATGCAGGTTTTGAGTTGCTGTGTTTGAATTACATGAACTCAACTTGAAGCATCCTACAAGATAATCAGCGAAAACCTGAGACTTGAATATAAAATTTTTGCACCAATAATTCACAATTCTTCTGGAACCTTACTTTTCTCAGATGTAGAACCCATCCTGCAATAATGCCTGAAATATGGAGAACATGAATAAAACATCAGAATCATGGACACATGCAACATCAAAATTTTCTTTTATATTATTACAAATCAACATAAGGGCCTCTTCACCCATATCTGCCAACACCCTTACTTCTTCCAGAATCCTTTTATAGCAGGTTATACAGAAGAACCAGGTTCTGAGACAAAAATAATACCCACTACTGCAGTGGACTCTTTTGGTGGTTGTTGGACAGTATGATCCAGCCGAACAAAATATCTCACTACTGCTACTAAAATCGGCCCAAATATTTGCTCCTCCACATGTATGGTTCGGCTGATATGGAGGCAGTTGGTAAAGATATCTGCAGTAATAAATGGATTAATATCAAACAGAGAGTATAATCAATAACTCTGAAGGAAAACAAAACTTGAGACCAATATTAGAACTTACGGTTCACATACACCAGTTGTTTCATTGAGTCTTGCAAGAGGGCAATAGGAACCTAGCGGGCAAGCTTCCAGAATAATGTTTCATATGCCACAGAGAAACATTTGAAGCATTAGAGAAAGCCTCAAGTATATATGTCTCAATTTTTATTATTATTGCATGTTATATCATTAGACTTAAAAACAAGGAAAAATCTAGGTAGGTAGTTGGTTAGTTATAAACTAGCTGGTAGCGATTGTATACTCGATACTCCTATATAATGGAGATTACTATTATAATTGAGGTGTCTACAAAATATGATACTACGGTTCAAATTATAAGAGTTAGTTGACTTTTTTTATTATAGATTAAATAAACTAAATAAATTAATTAATTATAACTAATATAAATGCTAGTTGACTAATTTAGGTAGATTGAAGAGTATGTAATATGAATTCATGGGGTTGAATTTGGTCATAATTAATTGATTTATTTAATTTCTTTAATCTACTTAAAAAAGTTAACTAGATTTTATAATTAGTACTAGAAGAAATATTATTCAGTAATCTCCTCCCACACTCCCTTCTCCCTTCTCTTCCTCTCTTGATTCTCTTTCCCTTCTCCCCATCTCTCCCTTGTCTTCTCATCGCTACGCAACAGTGGTATTAGAGCGAGTCAATAGATGTTGGTATATTGTCATGCAGAAGCAGTTTCCAGTCATTAGTCACGAAGATAGATCTCTATAAAATTCTCTGGTACTTACGTATCATGCAAGTGAGGCCATGAGGACAAAAGAAGCCCTCACAACATGCTTGGCAACTTGTAGTTCTTGCAGGTATCTCGTTTGAATTCTGAAGGTTAACCTGCTGTTGTGGGGCAACACTACAAGCCCATCCTGGCTCGCAACCAGAGACCCATGAGGTTAGATTACAGTTCTTGTTAGGATTTAGGAAATTGGCACTTGTTGAACTTTTAAAGAAACTATTAAAGTAAAATCTCATCTCTGCTGTTGTACATAAGCGTTTTGTGATATCACCTGCAAAACCATCAGATTAAACGTGAAATAGATTTCCTTGTTAGAAACAGAAATACAGAGCATTAATGTTACTCAATTCTCTCTACTTGAATTTAGCAAGAAATAATAACTGCTTTATCTTATCTGATCCAATGTATCCCAGAACTTCCCTCCAAGCAAGCAGTGACATTCTGAAACTTACCTTTGGTTTTTCGAATACAAGAACTCAAGAAATCCAAATTTGAAGAGAAGTTAAATGCTTGGTTCCACTCAGTTTCCCTAAAATAAGAAAATTGGGTTTCACGCTCAAATCCATATATACAGAATAATAAGATGAAATTACCTTAACAAAAAGTTTTTTTTTTTTGTTTGAATTGGTACGTGGACACAACGGAACTACAAGCCTGGACTTGCAGAGAATTTAATCCTCTCATATCTTGCATATTGAAATTAAGTTGCTTTCTTATTATTTTCTTCTTTTCCATTTTTGTTTTCAATATTTCACCTAATATTGCCAAGAAGTCATTGATGCAAGAAAAAGTAAACGAAAAAAAATGAAGAGAAGCTATGTTATAAAAAGTAATTGATATATTTAGAGTATTCATAAAAGGATCTACATTAATAATTAATATTAATAATTATCTATAAAACACCTGACGTTTATAAAAATAATTTTCAATGTGTCATAGATTATTTTTTTAAAATGCATGAGACTCTGTATATTACTCTCTAATTCTATTTATAAATTACTCTTAGCATATTTAGCACATAATAAAAAATATTAAATTTTATTAATTCTATTTTTTAATTTTATCTATATTTAATATATATTATATTCTATCATAATAAAATTAATACTATAATAAATAAAAGATAAAATTGTATAGTACAAAAAAAAGTTAAAATTGTATATTTATATTTATATAAAAAATTTCATTTTCCCTCTACCCTCTATCTATAAATATAGTAACATAGGAGTAAATCATAAATCTTATGGGATAAGCTCATTGATAAATGTGATGAAGATATATAGAAATTAAAATGAGATAAATTAAATATACTAATAAAAAAACTTGGTTTCATTACAAAATTAAAAGAAGCTTTCAGGAAGAACTGCATTAAAAAAATTTCTTCTGATGATGATGATAAAGAAGAAGAATATTCGGGCACACACCACGGCCAGCAAAAACGAAAGAGACTCACGGATCTTTGATGCAGAAACTGGAGCGATGGCCGATTTCGCGACTGAGAAGGGAGGTGAGATTGGAAATTCGAGAGTACACAAGCTGCGTAACGAGGGGAAGAACAGCTGGATTGTGGATTTGGTCGTCGTAGTCATTGGCGGCGGCGACGTCTTGGCAACTTATCACATTGAAGAAGCTCATCAATGGCGCCACAATTCCTAACCAAATGAATATCGCCAACAGTTTCTTCGAGCTCGGTTTAGGCTTGCACATGATGATACTGAACGGAGAGTGTGAAATGAATGAAGGAGAAATGGAGCTTGAGTACTGAGAGATTTTCTCAAGGAAATGAGATGAGATGGGGAAGAAGATGAATATTTTGGGAGGGGAAGGAGGAAGTTAGTGGTGGGACCCACCAAGGAGGAGGCCAGCACGTTCGAACGAGTAACCATTAATCACGCCATGCAGCCATTATATTACTTCGACGCCTGCTTTCAGTCTTCGCCTTTCCTTTGCATGCACGAAAATTCATTTTTTTAATTTTTTATTTAAATAAATAAATCATGCAAGCGATTATATTTTTATCATCGTAATTTGAATCCGAAGACTGGTAAACTTGTCCTTTGATCTGGATAAGAATTTTCCGACAGGTTAATGGGAAATCCCCCCCCCCCCCCCTTTTATTAATCCCCAGGCATTTCTTTGATATAGTCAAGAGTATCTCACCTTGAGATGTGATTTAAATTTATATTATCCTCCTTCTGAAAATAAAACTATTTACTACTTTAATTAATAATTGTTGATAATATTTATATATCTCTTTTTTATAAAAAAAAATGGGAGTAAATTCCATTGACTATCTATCATTTACCAGAAAAATGTAAAATATTTATCTGAAAATTCCTAAAATTATAACTATTGTAAGTAATTACTCTATTAAGAATTAATTTTTGAACATTATTGTACCATAACCTTTTCAATATGATTATATATAGAATGTGCAATAAGTTGCTCATTTACATAATTTATGATGAAAGACGTACTTAAATTTTAAACTAACATTAGAAGATTGACTTACGTCCTTAATCAAGCCAATCGTTCATTTTTCTTTTTCAATTATTAAAAGATTCTAAATTCTTATAGGATTAATATTCTCACCCTTATTTCAACGATTACATTCTCAACAATTTTAATACTCAATTTTATATAATATAATACAATACATTTAAAATTTTAAAAAATATCCTTAGACATGTCAAGTCCAAACTAATAAAGAGGCGTACAAAACACTTCTTTCAACAACAACAAAAAATTACTAAACTTGAAGCTTTGGCATATACATATGTATCTAATAACATGAAGTGTTCATAGCATTTATTCCACTAAGTGAAATCAGTTACATGGATCATATAACATTGTTATGCTCTATCCACAATAAAATCTACGAAAAATATATACATACAAAAAAATACAGCAATTACGTGTAGCCAAAAAAACAAACAACAAAGAATTCCCTAAGTATACACAACTATATACAGATGAACTATGCCAAAATCATTGAACTTTACTTCCTTCGAAAGATTAACATAGAGAAGAATGCAATTGCACGACTAACAACTTCAACAAGGATGAGTATTGATAAGCACAAACTCCAATCAGAAAGATTGTAGTCGTTTCTTATAAGGGCACCACAACGAGTTATGAGCCACACTTTATCATACCTGCAAGGTAAACATGATATCAGTTTATAAATAAACCCTTAAAAGTTAAAACAAACTTCAGCTCAATAATATTCATGACTTATGAATAGTGTGAATTACAGTTGTTCTATAATATTGGCTTATAGCATTTTATGCCTTATGCAAGTGTTGTTAATACAACTCAATTATTGTTCTAAAATACTGATTAATGCTTTATTTCTGGTATTATAATCATAGGCATCCTTAGATTTGAACTAAAACTTAATTTTAAATGTAAGACTTCAATCTATTTTGTCTCCAAAATTTATAACTTTTTCCCTTAAACTTACCCTATTGATTGCACATATTAAGGGGGTTTTCTATTAAGGGAGAGTTTACCATACAAATGATTAGAAGGGATGCTTTAGGGAAATCAATGCCTATTTTTTATAAATAACTAATTTAACTAATTTTCTTAATCCCTACAAATTAATTATCTAATTCCTACATATTTAGGTTATCTATGGATGGGGGATGATGGGCAGGAAAGGAAGGGAAGGCTTCATTGAAATATTTTCTTTGTTTGGTACTAACCAATAAGGATAATAAAACGTTTTGTAAATTAAAATTTCACTATTCCTCTCTTTGCCTCCATTTTCTTTAATTCAAAAACTCAATAGCATTTTAATTGAACCCAGATTGACGAAGAGAGATGTAGCCTCTTCTTACCAACTGATTTAACTCCCTTTTAATTTGAGTAAAAGGTGCAGATTGTGCATTACTTGAATGGTAATTCATGCATACCTTTCAGCATTAGCAATTACAAATGCCTGCAGAAAGCTTAAGAAGAAAGCTTAAATGTTAGTAAATGGGCGAAGAATTAAAAATCACTAAGATGACATGAATGATGCATAATTGAAGTATCAATATGACACGTGGTTGGCTCTATCAGCAAAATTTAACAACCCACTAATAGAAGTTTCAGGATAGGGATCGGATTAAAATTATAAAAACTACAAGGACTTACTGATATTTAATCTATGGACACCGAAAATTGAACAAAACTTTGAGGACCAGTAGGGTAATTCAACCAAAAAAATTAAGTTCATTTAATGCAGACAACAGATCTGCTAAATGAAATTCAGGTAATATAAAAAATCAACATAATGCATTAGCAATTCTGTATATTATTGCAAAGAGTTCCCTCCTGAACAAACAGAATTTTCAAAACATTGTGATATCAGAGTTTTTAACAAAATAAGACAGAAGGACAATTTTTACATTATGCAAAAGTTGTGAACACGAAAGTTACCTAGGTTGGTGAACCACCATGCAGACATTCACCCCTTCAAGAGCTTCACGTCGAAATGCTCTAAGAAGTCACTGAGATGATGCACTATCCAAGCCTGATGTGGGTTCATCCAGGATTAGTAATGAGGGTTCCATAAACATTTCCAATCCAACATTCACTCGCTTCCTTTGGCCTCCAGATATCCCTCGCTGTTCTACTGTTCCAACCAGGGAATTTCGCACAGAGTGAAGTCCCAAGAATTCAATAACTCTTTCAACAACCACTACTTTATCCCCTTTCGAAGATTCAGCAGAGAGCCTGTTTTATTATTGAGATAAAGAAAAAGAACATTTAGCTAGAGAAATGGACTGACAAATCGTGCATTAACTGAAATTCCAAGAAGGAAAAGCAGAGCAAACAGTATTGAATCTTAAGATCGGTAATTAAATCAATGACCTGAAGCCTACTTGATTTAGACAGGTCTGTGTTTATTAGAGGTATGCACAGAAAAGTTATGGTATTGAAAATTAATTTCCTGTGGCTTTTTTTTTCCTTTCAAATTTTGTCAGTTATGACAATGTTGGCCCCCATGGGGCCTGGGGGAATGGCGTGTCAGTTTTGGGGCTTCCCACAATAAAAATCCCCAAAGGCATGGAGTCAGCTAAGGCTGTGGCCAGCATCAAGCCATCAACTAAGGTGTTTTGGAGGCTTGCCACCACGCACCATTGATAAAACTGTGTTGACAATTTGATAAACCATCATATCAGCTCCAAATCCATTCTTAAATTTACTACAATATTCTTAATCAAGATTTCAGAAGTGATATATATATTTTATAGACCTGAGATGGATAAGCAAGAATAGCCTCTCGTCAAGTGGGGTATAACATTAGAAATCTTCTATACCTAATGTCAGTAAAGATCTAAGAATAATTATGAAAGTTTCCACGCTCTTCACCAGTAAATGGCCTGCTCTATCATTCCAAAGGACATGGACACAACAATAAGATCTCTAGAATGAAGAATACACGCATGCACGAGTGTACACAACTTAGAGGTATTAAATGCATAACCATGCGCCCTTACCTGCAATTTGCATTGAACCAGAGATTTTCTTCCACTGTCAAGTTTCCATGAACGATATCATCTTGGGGCACAAAACCAACAATTTTCTTATAAAAGTGATTGATTCATTCATTCCATTTATTAATATTAAACCACTCTTCTTGCATCCAAGTGCTTTTCCTGCAATTGCTGAAAGAAACGTTGTTTTACCAGCCCCTGAAGGACCCATGACAGCAGTAATATGACCTGGTTTTAAGTTGCCAGTAACACATCGCAGTATATACTTGTTTTGTAATTTTAAAATAAGACTCAGGTCTTTGAAAGAAATCTCAATCAGAGGTCTTTTTTTTTGTCACTGTTGGAAGCCATGCTAATTTAGTTTAGAATTAATTATTAATTAATTAATATTATATTTTGTTAGTTATTTAATTAATTATCTAAAATTAAGTTTGGATATTATTTAAGATCAGATTTAAATATTAAATTATCATATCTTAAAAGAATAAATCTGAGATATTAAAATTACGATAGATTCTAGATTTAGCCTATTAACTTATATTTTTGCCTATATAAAGGCCTATTTGTATTTTCATTCATTCAAGGATTAATAACATTTTGAGACTTTATTTTCCCTCTACTCTCAATCCTTCAAATTTCCATATGGTATCAAAGTAGGAATATTAAATCTTAGTTAAGGTCTTTATGAAAAAGAAGAAGAAGAAAAATATCAAGCCTGAGGAGAAGATACGCCTTCAAATGAAGATTAGTTACATATGATGGAAGAGGGTAACTTGGGTATCTTCCCACAAAATCTCATAGGTTATGGGATTAGTCCATCTACTTCAAGTGATGTTAGATTAGTGTGTAAACCCAAATAGATTACCATGATTGTATGAGCAAGTTGCTCTATGATGGAAGAGGATAACTTGGGTCTCTTCTCACAAAATCTCATAGGTTATGGGATTAGTTCATCTCCCTAAGTTGCTCTTGAAGTGTTATAAGGCAAGGGTGATAACAAATCATCATCTGCCTCAGGTATCACTTGATTTAAAACCTGAAGTTCTTCTGAGCGAGCTCCATTCTTTTGGTGAGAAAATGAGAAATACAAATGAGATTGAAGCCTGCTAGCATGCTTCATAACAGCATCTTTAGCATCTTTAACCCTTATACGTGCTTGTGCTGAGCTCTTTACACTTCTAACAGCTGCATCTCTTGATTTGGCTTGCCGTCTTTCCCTAATTGTGAGGACTCGATCAGAGCAGCTGTAAATAATGAGTGGCAAAGTACTCAAACGAACCTGCATAAGCAGTTGAACAATGTCAGCTTCCATTGATATGCTCCTTTTCATGAGGATCTGAGTAAAGATTTTCTTATTGCACCAAAGGTTTGGAGGTGATCAACTTACTATGAACATAATTCCATATACATGAAGGTTCTGACTTTCAGTGCCTGCTTTACATGATACCAAATTGTAGCAGCCTGCAAGGTTATCAGTGAACACCATATGCATGTGCATGTAGGAAAGAATTCAAATTAGAACAACTTACAAATGAACTAATTCAAAGTAGTCATTTAAACTTACGTTCCTCAGATGTGGACCCCATCCTGCAGTAACGCCAGAGATATCTCCAGAAAAAAAAAATTGAAAGACTTCAGAGTAATGAAAATGAAGGAGAATTTTTTCCGAAAACTTATCAAAACAGACCAGAGTACATTAAAAAAAAAAAAAAATCTTCAGGACCATTTAGGCAATACAAAACGGGGAAGACACTTTTCTACCCACTTTCATGCCAAAAGAATCTGCTTAGGCAAGGCAAGAGAGCAGAATAATAATATGCTGGTCCAAACTTCTTCCACAACATGTCATACTATGAGACTGTAACTGGCAGTGTCAATTAACTTTGCCAATAAATAGTAACCAACTGTCCAGGAAAAGGGCAATACCCATTACTGCAAGTGATTTTTTTGGTGGTTGATGGACAATAGGATCCTGCTGGACAAAATACTTCTTCACTGTTATCAACATCAGCCCATATATGTGCTCCTCCACATGTATGGTTTGGCTGGTTTTCTGGTAGCCGATACTGATATCTGGATCAATATATTATAGATTAATTTTCTACAATGTAAATAATTGATTATTGGAAAATGACAGATTTAGAGAAAGAATTATAGAACTCACGGTTCACATAAACCAGTTGTTTGATTCAGTGTTGCTAGGGGGCAATAGGAACCCAATGGACAAGCTTCAAGAATAATATATTTAAGTGTCAAAAAAGGAAGCATTAGAGACAACTTTTAACATGGGAAGACAAAAGTATATCTATTATCAAGAAAATGTTAATAGGCTTAATATTTAATAATTTGTACAGACTCTTCGGAGAAGGCAATAGTGAATGATCCAATTTCCAAATTTCAGAAACTTTTTTATGACATAAGCCAAACGGCTTTTCTAATTAGTAGCTGATACAGCAAGGACAATTAAGATGAATGGAGAAGGAAAATAATGAATACCACAACGAAGACTCTTCCAGTCAATTTTGAAAAAGAAAGTATTTCAAAGATCTGAGACACTTACGTATCATGCAGGTAAGACCCTGCGGACAGAAGAAACCCTCACAACATGCCTGGCAGTTTGCAGTTCTTGCTTGGATATCCTGTGAAGTTCTAAGGTAAACCTGCTGATCAGAGTCAGTACTACAAGCCCATCCAGGCTCACACCTAGAGCCCCATGAAGTTAAATTGCAATTCCTGTTAGGCTCAAGTAACTGGTACTTCCAATCTTTGCAGTTATACTTCTAAAATAAGACTTCACTTCTGCTACTGTGCAGAAACGTCGTGTAATATCTCCTATTAAATTATTCGAGACAGCAGACATCAGACACCAGAGGGTTCACAACCACAACATGCAAGAAATAAACTAGTAGCAAAACAGATTGCCCAGCAAATTGAAAAGCACAAACTTATTTATGTCTTTGGAAGTGCATTTGGTTCACGGGAAAAAAATCCAACATCCTCCTCATGGTTTTGCAGAAAGGAAATGGAGGTTACGAGAACAAGGATGAGGTCAATATGATCATCCATATAGCTTGCCTGGGATGGAGTATGATGGGTGGACTAACATTAACTATAGCCTATTAGATTTGATTTTCCAAATAAAAGAAAACATATTATTTTAAACTTACCCCTAACAAGAAGATCTTAAAACCTTAAATTCTTCCGTCTCTTATTGACACGTTATGCCATTCCGAAAATAACTCTACCACTAGACCCACTACTTATCAATCGACTTGTAAATGGCCCGAAACAGAAATTGGGAAGGGGGTAAAAGCTGGAAGATACGTTATTCTCTGTGCCTTATTCTTAGAAATAGAATTAACATACGCAAGAATTGACATTTCCTCTCCAAGTATAACTAAGCATAGTCTCATACCTTGAGTTTTCTGAATGCAAGAAGTCAAGAAGCTCAAATCAGATGAAAAGTTAAATGCTTTGATCCACTCAGCTTCCCTAAAATAGCAAAACAAGGATTCAGAATTAAGTTCATAGTACATGATTATTGAGGTTTGGTGGCATCTGACGTGAAGATAATATATCCATTGAGTGCCTATCTGTCACTAAATCATGCAGGCAAAGCAACATACCACTTGAAGAAGTCATAACACCACATGTTAAGGGTTGAAAATTTGATCCTTAATGGCCACTTACTGTTATGCCTCAAGAACCATTACGTGAGAATTATATAGAAAACAATATGATCTTAAGAAGATTGAAACAAAGATATTCAACCTCATGGAACCAAAATATCAGCTCATTCTGTTATTATAAAAAACTATGACAAAAACCATTCAAAAAATACAGAGTTAAATTGATTGATGAAGCACTCACGGGTCTTTGATGCAGAAGCTGGACTGGCTTTTGTAAGATTGGAGAGCTGAGCATTCACAATCTGTGTCATAAAAGGAACAGCACCAGAAGCATCACCGAATGTATTGGAGCCACTGTTAACTTGGCACCGGACCAAACTCAAGGAGCTCAAAATCACAATGGCTAACCATGACCATAGCATTCTGCAGCCAAACCTAGAAGAAGCAGCCTTAAGACTCGTTTTGCACATTTCAGCGCAGAAGGGAATTGAATTCTCGGGATCAGTTCATCAGGGAGTAGAAACAGTAATGTTTGGGGATTCTAAAAGATTTGAACTTTGAATGTAAAATTGAAAATCCGGAGATTGTAGCTTCGAGACAAGCAGAAACGAGTTAGACCAGAACAAGGTTTTGGGGACGATTTGTGTATTTGACCCAAGTGTCAGAGTAGGTCCCACGAGAGAGAGACGCAGCCATAACTATTTTCACAAACGACGGCCAAAACCAGAAGAGAGAAGACTTTTTCACTTGATTGTAAAGTGTCAGACAATTACACAAACGAATTAGTCATAGGTGAACAAACTTATTTAAAAGGATTTTTTTGGAGAAGAGTTTATGAAAAAAAAAAATAATTTTAAATAAATAGGTGTTTAGATAGTTATTTTTAGAATGACTTTTATGGTGGTAAATTACTAAAAAGGATATGATTTGATTTAAAGTAAGAGAGAGGAGGGAGTTAGAGAAAAGAGAAGAGAGAAGAGAGAAGAGGAGAAAGGAGAGAGGGTGTAAGAAAAAGTATGAGAGAGGAGAGAGGGTGTAAGAAAAAGTAGGAGAGAGGAGAGAGTGTGTAAGAAAAAGTAGGAGAGAGATAGTAATTGGATAGTCCATAAGTGCTTTTACTGTTGAAAAAGCTATTTTAAATAGCTTATTCAAAACCATGGTTTTAAATTATGGTTTTGTCCAAAAGCACTTATAGATAAATAAGCCTGTTTATTTTGAAATTTTTTCAAATCGAAGTTTAGGCTAAAAACGCTTCTAAAACCGCGGTTACCCAAACACACCCATCATGTTGGCGGCCTCGGAGACTCTGACTAGTACCACTAGGCCCTTGAAGAGCAGACCGGGATTGAGAGTGTGTTTTGACATCTTCCCCTCCTTTTATAAAAAAACAGGAAATTAGTCACACGGGTCGTAAATTACTAACTGATTCAATTTCATTCCATGCCCTGGCATTTGCAAAACTGTTAATTAAATACATTTCAGAACCTAATATTGTGATTGATAGATAATTTATATTTATTATGTTAGATGTATTTTGTAAGAAAGAAATAATTCATGTAAACACAAGTGGACAAATGATATAATGTGATTTAAATAGTTACTGTTATGATTATCATTCATTGATATGAAGCTAATTATAATCACTTGCGTTGGCAAAAAAAAAACAAAACTAATAATAATCACTCCGTATTGCATTGGAGAATTAAAGCAATTTTTTTACTCAAAACCTTGCCAAAGGAAAGGAGTTGCCAAGAGTACTTATTTGCCCATTGATTATGTTATAACCAAATACTTACTAACAAGAGAGATGCCTATTTAGTACCAACAATATTTTAAATAGAATTATTTCTACTAAATAAATACCTATTCTTATAAAAAATTATAACAAAATACTAATTTGTACACTAATTAATTTTTTAAAAATTTAAATTTGAGTAATGGCAATTTCTTCAAATTACTTAACATATTCTTCATCATGTATTCAACAAGTTCTATAAATTTATTGTGGCATGTAATCAAAATTGTTAATGTATAAACGATAATGAATAAATAGAGTTTCTAGAAGACGTAAGTATATATAAGGGCTTGTTTGATTCTAACCTCTCCTAAAAAGTATAATCCAATATTAGAACTTATATTCTTTTCCCTATAGAAAGTTTGTTGGTATAATGCATTGCAATATTAATTACTCTTCTTAATATAAGAACTAGTTAAAGTTAAATTTAGACCTAAATTTTACACACTCCCCCCACTTTTTACGATTGAAGCTTCTACTCTGACTGTTTCTTCAATCCAAGCTTAGGACATAGATTCTATCTCTGAATCTGCGTCAATCCATGAAATATTCAGCGTAGCTTTCCGAATATTCAAGTCAATATCATAATACAGGTGCTGATTTGTCTGAATCTGCCCTGTTTCACACATTTGTCTTGTAAGATCATCAAGCTCTGCTGGCTCAAGTATCATCCCAAATTCTGCTGGGTAGACAATAGGATCAGAGCATCTTTGCTCGGATCTTTTATCCATCGGGGTTTAGAAGGTCTAAACACACTAGTCATCCTCGTCTGAATCTTCTATCTTAGAGGTGCTTCCCGTGGTATAATCAGTAAATCTTACTGACAAATTGCCTTTAGAGTCTACCCACATTTGGTCTTCGTAGGAGTGATCAGAGACTGGCTTTCTCTGAGCAACTTTGATAACTCCCATCCTTTTCCTGCAAGGTAGGATCTTCAGATTCTGGCTTGATCATACCTACTCCTCTGGATGCGGCTGCTTCTATAAGCCCATTAATGTTAAGCTTATAGTGATTAGTAGTGCTGTGGCTCAATCTCCCCAACACTGCAATGGTGATAGCAAGGTTGTCATGCTTGATATCTCCATATCCTCTTGTAAGAACACCAATCTTGATGAACTTCTGAATATCTTTTACTATCATAGCCATGTCTGGACTGCAGTAAAATAAGCCAACATTTTCATTCATGTCTGCTTCAACGGTGGCTATCAGCTGCTCTTCTGTTCATCCATGCCTTTGTCTGCAATGGTGACCAGAACTTTGGAACCCGTTCCTTTTCTTGTGAGTCCCTTGATCCCAATTACAATCATCCCAATGTGGAATATGTTGTAATTCTGCTTCTGGAGATCAGCTGCTGCCTCTCTTGAAAGAAGGTTGATTTCTGCTGAATCATTATCACCGACTTTCAGATACTCTTCACGTTGTCTGTTGAAGAGTCCAGTCTTCATCTGCCATTTGCCTACTTCATATAGCTTTCATGGGCTCATGGTTTTGAGAGCTTGCTCGGTGAAGTTGCTGTAGTTAGTTTCTACATCAATGACTTCTTCAAGGTCAACAGTAGATTTAGCTGGTCTACTAAAGATTTTCTCGAACCACGATCTTGGCTCTTCTGAAACACTGCTGCTGGATGTTCTCCCTTCAGCAATAGTGTGAGATCTACCAGTGAATGGTCTAAAACTCATTCTTTCAGGATCTGTCTACCTCACGGTTGAACCTGTTCCTGATAGAGAGCGGTCTTGCTCCTTCTCCAAAAACTCGTTCAAAGCTTTTAGAGAGTTGATCTACTTGTTCTGGCTTTAGATCAATGCTCGGAACCGGTGGTCTGGTGGCTCCATCTCGTACTGCTTTAGCAATATCTTCGCTAATGCTTTTGAGATTACTATGGATATTCTTCTCCATGGTTTCCATCTTCTTTTCAAGCTGCACCATCTGTCTTTTGATGAGCTCTACTTCTTTGCGTAGTAGTTGTTGGTTTGTAACTACTTGCTTCATTACTCCTGGATCTTGTTTGTCTTTTGGTAGATCCATGGTTACTTTGATCTTTAGAATCTCCTGCTTTATAAGCATTTGATTTTCAAGAACATTCTGCAACATCTGGAGAATGAAATTTCCCTGCATCGTCTGCTGACGGTTTCCTTTGACAGGATCTGAGGAAATGCTGATGAAGCCATACTGTTCATCTGGACGGCCATAGGTCTTAACCTGTTCCACTGCTCTTTGAATTTCAGACATCTGATATTCCAAAATCTTCTGGCATAGCATCTGCACCTAGAACATGAAGGATATATGCTAAAATCTTCTTGGTCTTTTAGACTTCTGAAGTGATGGCTTTCTGCATCTTTTTCCCTTCAGAAATATCTTCTTCAATCAACTCCTCGATCTTCTGAGAGAGAGTTGCTTGAGTGTGTTCTATCTTGCTGTTGTTTTCCGCAGTCTCTTTACGGATTTCTGCAAGGGTCTGATGAACACCAGCTAGAATATCTTTTTCTAAC
The DNA here is from genome assembly GCA_037074615.1 of Leucaena leucocephala. NCBI lineage: Eukaryota > Viridiplantae > Streptophyta > Magnoliopsida > Fabales > Fabaceae > Leucaena > Leucaena leucocephala. Next base: position 31,834,894 of record CM073521.1, read on the forward strand.
TCCGGTTTGATATCTGCAACCAGTCGAGAGATATTCTTGCTATCTTTCCTTGTTCCTGCAAGCTGTTCTTTCACTTCTAGGAACAATTTGTTAGGAAAAGAGTAATTCCTCTATTTGTCTTTTCGAGGGAAACTTTCCTATCCTGTTGTAACTCTACCTTCATTTCTTTAAGTGTTAACTTATCATCTTCTAGATTAGTTAACGAACTTTTAAGAAAGTCTAGATTATTCAGAATCTTAGCTAGATCTGATTTATCTAAAAGAGATTTAGAATCTTTTAGCTTAGATCCTAAAATATCAGTGGTCTCGTCTAATTTGACCTTAAGGAGATCGAGTCTGTCTACTTGTTTCCTTTCTTCCTTAGAAAGTCTTTCACTAAGGTTAATTATCATGTCGACGATAGTATTTCCGATAGGGAGACTTTCGTCATGAACACCTCAATTGACTTTTTTCCTCAAATTTATAATTTTTCTCTAAATATCCCTAGTGATTGTACACATTAAAGGGTTTCTATCTAAAGGTAGTCAGGATAAAAAATGATATTTTAAAAAAATCAAACTATATTTGTTACAAACGACTACTATAACTAATTTTTTTAATCTGTCCAAATTAGTTATCTAACTCTTAAATACATCAGGTCATGAAATTCATTAGACAAAGCCAAATAATCTTAATTCAAGCAGAGTATCTCTTCTTGGGGAAAAATCACAAAGGACTAAAAATATATTAAGCCTACTATATTAACTGTTCATCTCTAAATATAAATCAATGCTAACAATACAATAATATGTAAGCATTATTCCTTCACTTGAAAACTAACATCTTAACTCAAAAGACCTAAAACAATAAAATACTCAAGGAACATGAGTCATAAAAATAAGTGATAATTATTGAAGGGAGACAGCCTCAAGATTGCAGTATATTTACACAATACATTAAGATGAAACTTCTTCAAAGCCTGATCTGACCTCTTTTACTGTAATTAACACCATTTACACTTGTTTTTTTGCTTTACAGACTACGGACCTCATCACATATATATATATATACTCTCAAAAAGACTAAATAATTGGCATGACTTCTAATGATCTTGAACTTACAGAGTGAACTCTCTCTCTCCCTTCAGAGTTTTTGCAGAAAAATGGCTTAAGCTTATTTCAATGGCCCAGCTGAGTGTTTATCTACAAGGCTTTAAAAATCTCCTAGTTAAGCTTTGCAGTAGGAACTCACTAATCAACATCCGTGTTAACTGTACAAAAAGGATGTTCTTTATTAGGTGGGATTGTCTTCCTCAACAAGGATGCCAAAAGAAGTCGACTAGGCCAACAAACCGATGCGCCTTTCTGCAAACAAGGGGTTTATGAGTAACTTTGTAAACAATCATGGACAACAACAACAAAAAGACTTATCCCACTAGGTGAGGCTGACTATCGAATGGCACATGGCTTACCTCCAGTGGTTATAAGCTTCTCGACACGAGAAACAATATGTTTACCATAAGTGTACCGCCTGAGGGCATTTAGATGAACCTTAATCCGAGAAAGAATCAAAGCAAGACTTTGATCATCACATGTCTCAAGAACCTTTTGCACAACATAATTTCCAAAAGGATCCTTCATCATAGCCTGCAATTTGCATGGTACATTATCATTTTATACAGTAAGCAACTGTAATTCGATGAATGTACAAACTAGCATTGTAATTTGAGAATGGAACTTTTAGCGAAAAAAGGAATTCCAAAACAGGTTCCTCTCTTAGAGAATTTTAGCAATGTACTCGTTAACAAAATATTGCAACAGACCTCAGGGTAGCAAGAAGAAATAAGAGATTAAAGAACTTAGAGCAGTTTGTGGTGGCAAATGATAATATTCAAATTAGTATAACTAAAGTACGGGTCAACAATGTCCGAAATTTAAGGAATTAAAAAAAGTGGGACAGAGGACTAACGCCAGCTTCATGAGTGCATATTCAGAATAAGTAGGAGAAACAACAATAAAATAAATTATGTTTTAATCTCGTCTGTTGATTCTAAACAAAAAAAAAACACTAAATCCAGAGTTCTGTAAAAATTCGCGCAAAGCAAATTCAAAAAGAAGGTGGGCAAACCTGTAAAGGCTCATTCTCATCAGTGGTACCAAGCATTTCATTCACCAAAATTTGACGCTCCTCAGGACTGCCAAAAGTCAGGCACTTCTCAACAACATTAGAAGCAAATTTCTGCTGGCTCATCTTCACAATTTGCCCAGCAAGCTTGGTGATGATAGCAGATCGTTCATGCTGTTTTCCATGTCGCAGGACATGCTACCAAAGAAAGGTAGGGTAAAGGAGCAACAAGAGAATAAGTGAATAGTAAAAAAATATAAGTATGTTATTAGACCACACCTAGTGAAGCAGGTAAATTTTACCAAACACTCAAAAGGTACAAAGAAATTGGTATCTATTGAGGAGAAAATGGTAGAAAATAGTTTCCGTGGATATGTACAAAAAAGGCTGTTGGAGATGCTTGTGAAGAGGGTTTAACAAACAGTTTTGAGTTCTCTAAAAAACAAGCAGACGAAGACCAAAAATAATACTCAAATAAGTTATTGAACAGAACTCTTAGTAAACAATATATCCAGATCGATGTAGCTAATCTCACCTAGTGGGACAATGTTTTTTGTTGTTATTGTAAACTCTCAAAAGGTAAAATAGCTGCTTTATCTTTTGGGAAAATTAATTTTAGATTATCTCGAAGGATGCCATTTTCTTAACAGGTGATGATGATGTTGAACTAATAAATTTATAAAATAAATTATCTGGTTTGCTTGAAATAAAAGATCTTCGCCGGTTGAATGGCCCATATAGCTTGTGAAGCACTGGGATTGAATACAGACTTGAAGAATTAAGGATTCACAACCTATGAAAATCTACTGTTTCAATAAAGCGGCTATTTCCGTTGCAAATTAAGTCCTGAGATCACCAAACATGTTAAAGAAGAGAAGCAATTCATTAATGAAGATGGAAAGTAAATTGCAGACCTGAATAACATAATTTCCATATTGATCTTGTGCTAAATTGCAGACACATTGCATGATTTCATCCATAATAATTTGTTGAGTATTTGGATCATTACAATGCTCCAGAACCCTCTGTTAAGAGTTGTGAAAACGTTAAATCATCATCAAGTAAAAATTTTTATAACTGTCTCCACATAGATAAATTCCATACAGCAATGTCTAACCTGAATAACACGACATCCATATGGATGGGTAGAAAGCGCCACAACTTGCCCATAGAAAGATGAGATAATAAACTGAATTCGATCTGGAGGAACACACTCAATACACTTTTGAATAACATGGTTACCATTTTGATCACGTACACATTTCATTACTTCACCGTCAAGCTCTGAAACCATTTGAGTTTGCTGGTCAACGTCAACCACCTCCAATGCCTGTGGATGATTTTCTATAATTTTTTTAGTTATATGAAAAGAAAGTAATTATGGTCTCAGCAATAAAGCCATAAACAAGAGAAATTAATACAGAAAGAGGAGAGATTGGAGTGCACTAAAAAGAATTCTGCTTGTGATTATATTCTGACCTTCAATGGAAAGAATTCCATTATATGTTCATATTGTTACACAATAAGAACAGACAATTTTTGTAATAGGAGAGGCATGCAAGCAAAGTTCATAAATAGCTGAAATTACAAATTTAAGTTCATATTTTCTCTGTCATGCATACAGCCTTGATACAATGAGTATTTATCATAATCCACAGAGAAACCTATAAAATTTAATCAACTCTATTTTTTACCCTAAGCCTAATATTCAAGTACATTTAGTAGATAACATAATTATGGAATGACAATGTGACATTTATTGGCCACATAAAGATATGTAACAAGCAAGCCTACATATTTCAGTAAAGCAGAAAGCAGAGAGTATAATATAAATGTATCTCAACTTATGCATTATTTCCTAATCGAAGAAAAGGGTCACTGTGTATCAAAGTAATGAACACTGAACAGAAATTACTTAATGATGTTCACTAAAGAGGTCACCTACATTATAAAGAAATCACCAAAGTCTCGCAATTCAAGAAAGAACATGATGTAAAAACATCAAAGAAATGAAACGTTCATGTCAAGCATGATACATATAAAGAGGGATTAATAATAGAATAAAAGTCACAGAAGTTACCTTCTGAATCACTCGGCAACCATACATTTGCAGACTGAGGGGTAAAATATGACCAGTAAGTTGACTGACTAACTCGATCCTTTGGCTTTCTGTACCATGCTCAAAAAACTGCAAATCCAAGCATCACATTTAAGATTAACTTCTTAAATAACATGCATCAACATGACCACAGCAAAAGAAACAGATTATACTTTCTGTATAACATAGTTCCCAAAGACATCAGTCATCAAGGTACGTGCGTGAGGAATCATCTCAGGAAATATCTTCATCTTTTCTTCTGCTGAGGCTGTTTCTAATTTCAGCTGAATAAAGCGACTCCCATACTGATCAGTACTGCATTATGGTATAGATTATCAATTCATACTTCCAAAGCCATATCAATAGAAGAGAAGCCTACACAAGTGTAGGATCCATACCTGAATTGAACCACGTGACCAACAATATCTGAAAGTTCAAAAGATCTAGCCTTGTTCTTGAACTCATCTAGTAAGGATGATACAAATCTAACCTCCATGCTATTGCCAATATCACTATGACATGACCCAGTACAACCTCCTATTGAACTCTTCACCATAGAATCCAATTGTGATGCACTTGCATTCTCAAACAGTGGATTTCCAGATCCGCGAGAAGGAAGTAAGGAATTTGCAATCTGCTTTCCTGAGTATGGTATGCCAAGACCACATGGTTGATTCCCATAGAACCCATAATTAAGAAACCCAGATTTGGCAAGAAGTGAAAGTTCATACTGTTGCTTTTGTTGAGAAAGAAGTGCCTCAAGGTTTGCTTTCTGAAGTCCCTCAAAGTCTCCAGGTGACATAACAGAGAAATTTCTCACTTGAGGAAGATCACCAGGACCATGCATCAAGTAATCAGAACCTTGCCGCACCCGTTGGATGAAGCATGTGTCTACAGTTGAGGAATGAAGATCAGGTCCAACTTGATTTCCTAGCGCATCTAAACTTTTCCCATCACCCTGATCTCTCAAAGCTGGAAAAAAAAACCTGTTAATGATGACTAAAAAGACTGAACTCCACCACTCTTTAATAGCTTACATAATTTCTCTCTCTCTCAGACACACACAGAGTAGTTAGAAAAGAAGAGAGAACCAGACCTGTGTCAATATGATTCTTGCACACAGCATTTAAATTTGAGCTTACAGGATATGCACCATAAACATGGCCAGCAACATCCATACTTGGCAAACTTGTACGAGCATGATGGACATTTCCAATAGAATTCACTTTTGAGTGAATACCAGCCGACGGAGCACTTCTTTTCAGTATATTGGCTTGCTCATTTGAAGTCATTGCATTAAGGTTCATTACAATGTCATTATGTCTGGGCAGTTCAGCAAGGTTGTTACCATTACTAATTGGTCTTAATAAAAGATCTGGCTGATTACCAATTTCCTTTTGTAACCTAGATTGCAGAATAAGAATACTATCTTGCTCTGCATGTCTAGTATTAGACAAATTCATACTCGATAAAGAAGACATCATTTCAGCAAGTTCAGTTATACTAGGAGAGTGACCTTTCTGGGCACCCAAGCCTACAACATTATTCTCCACAAACCCAACTTTACTAGCACCAGCACCAGGAGTAAGTGCAGACCCAAGAGGTCTACCTATGACCTGAGGTTCAGGGGTTGGACCCCTTGACAAGGATGAACCCACAGCAGATGCAAAGCTATGAGAAACCATTACACCATGGTTCTGAAGTCCATCCAGACCGGGAGTAGCAGCTGCAGAATGCAAGCATTCCAAGGATTTAACTCCATTGCATAAACCTGTTGGATAACGATCAGCCATGCAAGTTGAATCCATAATATCAGCAAATGCATTGTAACTTGCTGGACGTAACATATTACCTGACATGGAAGCAGGTTGATCAAGGCCTTCCTGCAAAAAATGCTGACTTAAGTTAAAAGCATAAAGGAATGCCAATACCAGAGCAGGATAAGAAACTAGTTCAACATGCAACCATACAAGTACCAAAATTCTTCCATATTTGAGAATGATTATGGTTAATGTGGGAGAATGAAACATAAGACTGAAACTGAGACTGCAAAAGATGCTTCGTATTTATTTATATTATATCACACATACAAATTGCATATATTGGCATTAACTAAACCTAAAGATCAATAGAAAAGACCTGTAACATGTACGACAAGCTTGCCATCAGCAAGGAAATGTTAAGACCATGTCTACTAAAGAAGGAAAACAAAAGCAAAAAAATTGTGCAAAGCTAGGGCAGCTCTATTGTGGAAAACTGTAAAGCTAGTAAGGCCCAGCCCAGATCTTCAAAGTTTTATTCAACAATTTTTAATGAGCTGTATGTTACATATTTTAAGATTGCATAAAAAAGATCACAAAATCAACAATTAACTTTTGCCACACTTCATTAGAACATTGTAATGAAACTGATTCCACGTTATTAATTGCACAAAAAAATGTCACTTTCAGACATAGAAATAATATGCATTCAATCGGGATAAAATAATTACCTGAAGAATGTCAGCAAAACTCTTCCTCCTCAAACCAAGACTCCCACCAGTCATTCTGACCAAACCATCTGTGCTACGATCAATCCACTGCGCAGAATTCTGCCCAGAGAGACTTTGGCCACTGGCTTTCCTCAGTTCCATCAGATCATTTTCTGCTTGTTGCACTGAAACTCCAGGCTGCATTGAAAATAATGATGAACTATTACCATTCGAACTCAACTTCTTCCTCCAATCTCCAAATCCCTCAAATGAAGACCCACCGGCCTGAAACCTTTGAGCAACACGCCAATCTTCTTTTGATACCAATGGTGGGGGGAGCCTTGGATTGTTATTTTCATGTGAGTAATAATACGAAAGATAAGAAGGATGTGAACGAAGCTCATCTTCAGTCAAAAGTCCACTATTATTACTGCTCCTATAATTGATTAACCCAATATCAGAGTTCCTTAGAAGACCACCAACAGCGCTAAGAGATCCCTCCACTGTTGGAGGAGCACTTCCACTCCGAAAAATATTGACATCCCTTTCTTGATAAATCAACCGTGGATTGCGCTGCTCTTGGAGTATCCTTTCAAGCTCACTCTTCAAAGTTTCTTCAATATTCCTACTTGGCAAAGGTTGCAAACCCTCTGTTTTCATATTTACATTACTCCCACCAGCCATCTTCAAACTAGAAATTGCACAGAAATAGCAGCAAAAATATGTAAGTAAATTAAAAGTAATATTAACTACAAAAGAAAAAGTATAATTAAGCCCATGCCATGATCATCAGTTCCATTGCAATAAAATTAAAGGATGAAAACAATTAACAATTAACATATCTCTGCCCTGGCACAGGCTCAAAATTTATAACCCAATTTCTAGCATTCTGTTTCTTCCCTTTACTACCTACTCATTAACTCGAGGTTAGGAGAGGGCGCAATCAATCGACAACTTGTAATCACAAGAAAAAACAGAATACTATACCGTAGATTCCACACCTCAAAAAGCGAATCTTCACATCAATACGAACAAACCCAAAACCTGATCCTTCTGAAACCAAATAGAGAAAGCCACTATTAGATAAGACACACACAAAAACCACATCAAGTTCACATTAACCATCAAACACATCTGTTTTGCATATAATTTAAGAAAACCACGCCAAAAATTAAAAAGGCGAATATTAATAAAGTCACATTTACCTTACATGTACGGAGAGAAAGCTGAAAAACGTCCCAGCTGCGTTTCTTTCCCTCTCCTGCCTCTCTCTCTCTCTCTCTCTCTCTCTCTCTCTCTGTGGATGGTGGGAGATTCGGGAGAGAATGGGGACTAGGCTTCGTGATGGAAGAATTTCAGAGCAGGAAGAGGAATGTGACAGAGGAGAAGAAGAAGGGATTGGATCGCGTGGGCCTGAGATTCTTGTTCTATCGTGTCTTGGCCCTGAAAATCGGTCGAGGAGGGAGGAAGATGAGGACCGTGGGTCCCAACATGGACGGCGATGGAGGAAGCGGGTACGTGCATGGGCTTTTCACAGTAACATTGAAGGATTAGTGGGCTTCGGGATTTCAGCCTCAGAGAAAGGCAATAAAAAAGTGATTCCATTGGACGATTTGGTATGACCTTGTCTAACATCACCAACGATAAAAATAGGAAACCAGTAAAAAGCGCAAATTCAAAAGTAACTGCAAATTTGTAATATCATTTTTAAAAGCCTTGTCTTCTAAATATAGGAAAGTTAAAACACAAGCTTCCACCCCCTATGATTATGTTATACTAGATGCGGATGGCTCAGTCAGTAATCAAATTTAAAAGGGAACTATTGGTAGGAATCTTCATCCTCTTGGTGGTGCTTTCCTTAAATGTCGGTGGAGATTTTAATGGGTCAACAAGGATACTAGGTTTTCAAAAGAAATGGGATTTGTCCCGTCAACTTCGGTAGAATTACTTGCGGTTTTTAAGTTTGTAAACAATAGGGCTTTTAACAAGGCACTTGGATACACTGACTCCTTAAAAATACTATAACCGATCGTGATTGACTTTTTCTTTTTCTTTTTTTTTTTTGAGTTTGGGGGAGGTTAACCGACTTCTGAAGTCAAAGATTCTTAAGACGAGAAACTTTTTTTTTTATATTCAAAAAATTTTTAAAAAGAAGTTGAGCTCACCCATTATTTAAGGGTAGGGTAAAATCTCCTTTTCTCTTAGGTGATATCAAGATTGGGTAAGGCGAGCCGTCTATTACCTTCAGGTATAAACTATGTACCTAAGAGATAGGATGATTCCCTAAGCGTCGTAACTGGAACTATAACAAAATGATACTTCTCAGAGTTCGAATACGCTCTAAATAATCACATGTATCACTCTTTTACCAGTTAAACTCACAGACAATATAAAAAACTTGATCTAACGTGAAGTTATCCCATGTACCAACTACCTGCGAAGGAGGCCCTCCATCTAAATGAAGACATGATTCTTTTGCAAGTCCTTTTGTAAGTTTTAGTAAAGGGACAAGACGATAAGTTTGTTTTTTATCTTAAGTAAATAATTGTCACATAAAGAGTGTAGCAATGTGTGTTTTAGTACTTTTTGAAAGTGGTTTTGGGGTGACCTAACCCTAAGGTTTTCTTTTAATTAAGTTATGAAGTTAATACTTGTATTAATGGAGTCTCTAAATAAGGGTTAACCGATTTTCTTACTACATAATCAATTTGAATAATTTGATTTTGACTCAATTTTAGATTGGCTTGCTCTTCATGTTCATAATATAGATACAAAATTTAGGAATATGTCTGAATCTCTTAATAGTAGAAATCTTATGAATTAAAAGGGCTTCAATAAATTGTTTGATTACTTGGCCAATAAACATTATATGAAATTCAGTTATTCTTTTAAAAATGAAAATATCAATAACCCCCTACATTCTGAGTCCAAATATAAAATTCCAACACAAAATCAAAATATATAATGCATTTTAATCATTAATAAATAAATAGTAGATAATTTTTTTATCATTTTTTTCATTTAAGAAAAAAAGAGATATCTTTTTATTACATCATACGATGATTCTTCATCAGCAAAATCATTTTTTATTCTATTTTTATCACATTTTATCTGCATACCAGATCGGACTGAACGGCCAATGATTCTGCCTCCTCACATCACACTCAAGGCGTATGCAAAAAATCTCCATTAGGAAACTCACTTACTATAGCTAAGTGCGCGACGCGGGTCAGATCCGGATGTAGTCGGAACAAAACTCCAATGAACCGGGTGGGCAACTAAAAAAAAATCCGCACAAAGATAAGATAGATTGCTTCATAAGTTCATATTAGATATTATCAATTCCCCAATTCCCAAATGACAAAAAGATAAATAGAGAAAAAAATTAAGGAAAAGTCTCCATTAAAAATTTGATTGCTAAGAAGAATATGATAAAATTTTATACCCAAAAAATGCCCGTACTAAAAAGCGAAAATTGCTAAAAATTTTATTGTCTACATGATATTTGTTTAAAAACATAGGTATAACCTATTTTTACCAATTGCAACTTTTTTGAATTGTGTGTAGCATATATTTAACTGTGTAAAATAAAAAAAAATATTTACATATAGTTAAATATATATTTGCACACAGTTGATAAAAAATTATACTTGATGAAGGTGAGTTGTACTCACTTAAAGATTATGTCTTTAGGTAACTTTGGACAATAAATTTTACAATGAGGATTTTTGAACAATTTTCCCTAAATAAAACACATTACTCAATATAATTAAATAAATAAAACAAAAATCTACATAAGCAAAGCTGGTGACCAAGAAAAAAGCAGCAAAACCACCATTCTCTTTTACTATAATAGGTCAAAAAAAAATATATAAACATCAGGTCGTGGCGTTCTACTTCTCTACTGCAACAACGTAGCATCATGTTATGACAACAAAGAATCGATTTTTCAGTTTTAGCATGTACAAGTAGTTAAGGAAGATAACTAATAAAAAATTGTATGTTGCAATAGTACTAACTCATTCAGTGCCCTTATTCTCAATCATCTGGCGAACTTCATTTATTACCAGATGAGCTTTATGCCCACCAATGATTTCAGCTCGTTTCTCACCATTCATCCATAGCTGAAACCAAAAAACAAAAAGAAAAATTATTTACATTCTGGCTATAGAAGAACATAACTAGTTACAAAATAATTCCAATGGCCCTTACTTGTATGGTTGGCATTTTCTGCGAGGATTGAGAAGCCGCAAGATACAAGTACATGGCAAGAAATACAACTAAGTTAGTTGAAACAAAGTGCAACAAGAATGATAAGAAACTAAAGCAAAATGCTAGTATCTTAACGTTACAGACTCATACAGAAGTGTCATATGGTATAAAATCCAATCATCATATAGACAAGAGGTTATAGGGCCTATTTGGTTACAGCCCAAACCATGATTTTAAAAGCTCTTTTAGGCAAAACCTTAGTTTAAAAAAAATTTAAAACAAACAGCCATATTTGTCCATAAGTGCTTTTGGACAAAACCATGGTTTAAAACCATGGTTTTGAATAAGCTATTAAAACTAACTTTTTGAACAGTAAAAGAGCTTATGGATTATCTAATTACTATCTTACCCCTACTTTTTCTTACACCCTCTCTCCTCTTTTCTCTACCTCTCTCCTCTCTCTTACTTTTAATCAAATCATACCCTTTTTAGTAATTTACCAATATAAAAAGTCATTCTAAAAATAACTATCCAAACACTTATTTATTCAAAACCACTTTTTTCCCATAAACTCTTCTCTAAAAGCCCTTTTCCATAAGCTGTCCGTAAGCCCTTTTTTTCATAAGCCCTTTTTTAAAATCCTATCCAAACAGGCCTCCAAACAGGCCCATATTCGCCAAGCTGATTGAGTTATTTTGATAGAATCAATATATCAATGTACTCTTCCGATCCTTAATGTATAACATATTTAACTAATTTGATTAGATTAAGGAAGTTAATTAAATTAGTTAATATAATATGTTTTTTCTAAAACACCATAATCATCTTCCTTAATTCCATCCCTTACTAGATTATTGTTGAGGGAGTATTAATAAGGGTAACGTGGGGAAAAATTGATAAATATAGGAAATAGATCTTCTATTTATGACCAAAATCAAATCCCTAATTAGGTCATATATTAAGGACCAGAGGAGTATAATATAAAATCAGTAAAAAGTCACACTACTCTAAATTATCAACAGTGCAACTCACTTTAAACTCCATACATCCCCTCACACTCAACTTAAGTATTCCATGAACTCACATCAAAAGTAATCATGCAAACAGATAAGAATAATTGTAGAATCATGGCAACTGATTTTGCAATCAGCGGCCAGACAGTGTTCATTCTGATACGTGCATTGCCATTAAAAAGGTTTTTGCTCGAACACTTTTATTAAGGGTGTGTTTGGATTAGCTTTTGGAGAATAGATTCTGGGAAGAATAGATTCTGGAGAATAGATTTTGAGTAGAATAGATTTTGGGAAGAATAGATTTTGGGAATAAAGATGTTTGGATGATTAGTAGTAGAATCACTTTTTATATTGGTAAATTACTAAAAAGGGTATGATATGATTAAAAGTAAGAGAGATGAAAGATGATAGAGAAGAAAGAGGAGAGAGAAGAGAGTGTAGAGAGGAGAGAAGAGAGATAAGAGAGGAGAGATGAAAGAGAAAAAGAGAGATAAGAGAAGAGAGAGGAGAGAGGGTGTAAGAAAAAGTAAGGGTATAATAGTAATTGGATAATCCAAAACCTAGGTTTCAAAGAAAAATCTATTTTCAGTGGCTTATTCAAAACCTAGGTTTCAAACCGAGGTTTTGTCCAAAATCAATTCTCAACAAAAATTGCTGTTTGTGTAAAAATTTTCCAAACCGCGGTTTTGCCCCATAATTCATTCTCAAACGCTCCCCCAAACAGGCTCTAACAGTAAGCTTACAGTAGATGTAAGCTTACGTGCATTGCCATTCAAAATTAGCATTTAGTTAGACAAATAAACTACAGTTGATGTCACTCTCAACGCTCAGCTTACAATGGGCTAACACCAGCCTTAGGTCCTTAGTTTGTACTCCCTCAGTCCGTAATTATAAGAGCCAATTTTCTTATTCACAAATACCAAGAAAACATTCAGTTACTTGATGTCTAAAATATTTTTGCTTCTTTCCAATTTTGGCCCTCAATTAAATGTCATGATTCTCACAACTTCAAATGCCTTTAAATTTTTCTAAGGAAGTGGGTCATGGGATTTTAATCATTCATTAAGAGCATATGCGGAAACATCTTTTAATTATTCCTAGAACTTTGTAAGAGGTCTTATAATTAGGGACACCAACCCTTCAAAATTGGCTCTTATAATTAGGCACAAAGGGCGTACTATTTCTTTCTCATTCTCACCCCCTTGTTTGTTTCAATAAAAATCTATATGGTAAGTTGTACTATTTCTTTCCCACTCTCACATTCTTGTTTCGTTTCAATAAAAATCTATATGGCAACCTTTATTTAAAACACACACACATACAGTGACTGACACCAATGACGAGCAAGTGTAACGTAATAGCTATCTATTACTCTATTCAAATGTCCAAGTGAGAAACACAAATAAAGATGTAACAGTAATCGTGTCAGAAAACTTGACAGGTCACAGATAATTATTTCACCATATAAACAACATGCTTTAAGATGGTGAATGACATAAAGTATCGCACATTGCATTTGAAGGAAGCTACAAGGGACTTACAGTCACACCAGCCCGTGCAACAAGTTTATGGGGAACTGTATTAACGTCAGCATGGTAGAACCGCAATCTACACCATACCAGAATAAGCACATCATGATTCAGAGTTGAAAAACCAGGTTAGATATTTTATTACTTAATGTGCTTGAAAGTTAGAAGAGAAAGTGGAGTCCAACCCTGGGTAATACTCTGCTGCCAACTTTTCCAGTTGTGGTTTTAAATATACCCATTTTCTGCACCAATTTGCCATCCTACAAAGAACAAGCACGCAAAATTGTGTCAAATCCCAGCTTGCTGACTTGGTCTTTCAGGGAAAAAATGAAAGAAATATAGCTTCCAATGAAGGGAAATGAACAACAGAGTCATTCTAAGTGCTTATGAAAATTATGAAACTCAAATCAATTTGACAAAGTAGGAACAGAGTCATCCTAAGTTACCAAATTATAGAAAGTTAGAAACCACATAGTTCTGATCATATCCCGAGGCTTCATCCAACAGAATGATTTTATCAATTTCTAGCATAACGAAGCTGTTATAAAATGAGAAGTGACAAGTTCACCTGAACCAGACAAAATGAAGTTGTGCCAAGTCCACAGAAGAATATCTTTCTATTAGGAAACAAACTATTTACAGTACACTAATTTCTTAAATAATTCTATTTAATTAAGGTAATCTAGTCCTGGATGAGTGGATGATGTGAACATTTAAGAAATCTTAAACGCCATTGAGGTCCAAAAGCATCAGATTAATAAAGCCATTACAAAATGGAAAATGAAAAATTCGCCTGAACCGGACAAATTAGAGTTGTGCTAAACCCAAAAAGAGCGTCTTTCTGAAAGATCACAGACCATTGGCCATACAGTAGGTAGGCCAGACAGAAAGGGGCCCATGTTCTGTCCATAATATCGTTTTTACTTTCATCAAATATGTAGAAAAATATCTAGTTTCAATTGCCGCTAGTCTGCTACGCTCGCAAATTCTTCTCTAAATTTGTTCCAGGAAAAAAGGGCAAAACAGAAGAGACAAAAGATACCGAGAGGAAGAAAATCAGAAAATCATAACAACACAAGCAAGCACAATAGGGAAGTTACTGATGAACCTTCTACGGCTTAATCCATTACTACGAGCTCAAGCAAGCTTTATAAGCTATTCACGGAATAGGTTTATTCTAAAGTTTTGATTGAAATGTAGAAGCCAATGAAAAAAATCATCATCACCATTAATTTCTTGAAGAAAAAAAAAACATAACAATCAGGAACCTACCAAACAATTACGACCGCATCGTCGGGCTTCTGACCCTCTGTAATAACCCGATCGAAGATAGTTTCGCTAGAAATGGGTTCGAGCTCAACGGAAACGGGAGAGTCATCGAGCTCTTGCAAAGACCCTTCTTGCTGAAGAAAGACAAGTCTCTACCCAAACCTGCGGATCTGACGATAAGTGTAAACGGATGAAAAAGTCCATCTGCAGGCGAAAGACAAAGAGTTTAAGAATCGCAGAGAGATTTTAGGGGAAGAATCAGAAGGGATTGTTATGGCTCCTAAACATGGAGAAGATGGGTAGATTCGAACAGCTTCCAACATTTCGTGGAGAGACCCAAGTGTGTGTGTGCGCGCGCGCGCGCGTGAGAGAGGGAGAGGGGGAGAGATTTGATGGTTTGGTACAAGGGAGGAAACGCAGAGAACAGTTGTGTTTGGCGGTGAAGGCTTCCAGTGAAGAGGTTAAACCGTTGACAAAGGCTATACTGCTATGGAGGCGGGGGATTTTGGTAGGTAGGTTCTCAATCAAATATTTCGTGGGAAAATTGTTTATATATATAATTAAATTAAAACTTGGATGTAAATCAGATTAGCAGAGGTACAAAATATTAAAAAGTTAAATAATAGGAAAAACTGTAAAAAAGTTAGCATTGAAAATGTTGTTAGTAAAAAAAAAATTGATAAATTTTTATATATAAAAGATATAAATACTCTATAAATTATATATATATATAAATTATTAAGAGAAATATTTATATATTTTAGGAGTAGTATGATATATGAACTATATTTAATTAAAATATAACAACTTAATATATTTTAATCTTAGTTAGCCGATGACTCTTATGAAATAAATCACATTTTATTTTAATTTTAAAAAAAGATAAATATTTTAATTTAATTTTGATGAGTTTTTATTTTTTTAAAAATTAAAATATTTTTTTCTTAAAAATAAAATAAATTGTGAGTTTTTTATATAAATCATCGTTAAATTGTTATATTTTGATTGAATAAAGTTAAGATATATAAATATTTCTCAAGTATTAATAC
Organism: Leucaena leucocephala; assembly: GCA_037074615.1. NCBI lineage: Eukaryota > Viridiplantae > Streptophyta > Magnoliopsida > Fabales > Fabaceae > Leucaena > Leucaena leucocephala. The sequence goes on from CM073521.1 coordinate 31,850,636, forward strand.
TCTATTTTGGGAGAAATACTTATATATTCTTGAAATGTCACATCATCTAAATTTTGTCTAATTAAAATACATCAACTCAACTAATGACTCATCTAAAAAAATAAATTCATAATTTATTTTATTTTTAAAAAATAAATATATTAATTTAAAATAAAAATAAAAACTCATTTGAAACTAAATTAAGAGTTTGTTTTTAATAAAAATAAAATATAAATTGTTTAAATGAATCATTAACTAACTAATATTAAAATATGATAAGTTGTTATTGAAGGAAATTGGAAGGCATGCAGTGAAATTAATTTTAAAAATTTTTCTATTCCCTGCCTAGATCTGTCGAATGTGTTTAAGTCAAGGAGTAAGAAGTGTTACATTCGGTATTCGAATTATGGTCGCGACCTCAGTATTCACTCGTCGCGACTCGTCGTCTCTAGAGTCTTCAGTCGCGACGTCCTCAGTTTCTCGTAGCTACGGAAAGTCTCTGGAGTTTTCAATAGCGACTAGTAGTCTCTTTTCGATTTTCTGACGTTCAGGACGCCTGTATGATCGCGAACTCAGTATCTACTCGTCGCAACTTGTCGTCGTACCTAATGCTCTCTTCTCGATCGCAAGAAGTCGACGTCTCAGATCGGCTTCCTCTACCAATATACACATAAATAACGTTCCAACCACAAACGACGTGCCAGCGCCTCTTGTTCCTCTAGGACTTTCTCGAGATTCTATCCTCACCGTCTCTATTTTGGCCGTTTCTTATCTGCAAATCTTTTGTACCCTCCTTTTTACTCTCTCTCAAAATCCTAACCCCTAATGTCAAATATATAGGATGCTATCGGTGTTTTGATTGAGTTGAATTTCAAAATTAATCTTATATTAATTCTAAAATTAATACAATATCATATATTACATAATTTGATAAGAAACTAATTAAATAAATATGGTTTATATTAAATCCGTCCCACAGATTTAATTAACCTATTCATTTAATCTAAAATAAAGATAAGACAGAATTATATTTGATTTATTCTCATAAATCAAATTTGAGATATCATATCAATTTAAATTTTAAATTCAAATAGATCATATATATTTAAAGTTAAATTCAAAAGTGATAGAGATTTAATTTATCCTTATAAATTAAATCTTGCAAATATATCTTATATTATATATAATATATATACGAATTTATATATATATCTACCCTAAATTATTCATTGAATCTGGACATGTCTTAGATTCAATGGATCTGGACATATCTTAGATTCAATGAATCTGGACAACACAGCTCGTGTTGGGTTATTTTGTGTGCAACCCTGTAGGCCCATATGAAGTTGGCAGTTGGCCAGTTACTATACTAACCCACAAGTCGTAAGCGGTCTCTAGCAAGACATTACGACTACCCAAATTATATGAGGATCGATGAACGATGTTACCTTTCATACAATCATATCACGTCCCTTTTGTCACACGATATTTTGGTCATGGATGAGGCATGGAGAACGTCATCCTCCTGTTCCTGATCGTTACTTTCTCGATCCCTGAGTAGTCTAACTATAGAAATGGAACTACCTTTCCATTATAGTATGACCATACATTTCTCAGACTCACTCATCGAGGAGGCCAGTAATATCTCTCTACGAATGTGAGGGACAAATTCCATCTTAACCATTCACATTCCTCCGCATGAAAAACCACTAAGCCCGAACATAGTCTTTATGATCACTCGGTCAAAAATGACTTTTGACTAAGTCAAAGTTGAGTGTTTGTCATGTAGGAACCCATGATGATCTCAGGTCAAAAGGCATAATAACATGGTTTGTATATAAGAGAAACTTATGACTTAACACATGCAGCTCTCTCATAGCGGGTCGGTCCAACACCTTGTACTTTTACATGTGCCTATGATTTTGATTTATATCTCTATACATCTTAAAAGTCATACTGATCTTATTTTATCTTTGCTCCCGCATAGATGATTAACCAAGGACATTTAGGATAAGATCATGAGTTATCCAATGATGGTCATCATAGTAAACATGCAAATAATGTGATAACATAATTAAGAAATTCATAAATCAACAATATTTATAATACAATGATTGGCCCCTATAGCACAATATATAACAGTTATATTTTAATTAGATAAAATTTAAATAATATGATATATAAATACTTATCCATGTAATGTAATGGTAGGGAGATAGTGAGTCAAAAGACAAAACTGTCCCTCGTTAATTAAAAAAAGTTATATGAAAAGCATATTTTACAATATGTGTGGCATTAATTAGGGTCTCTTGCCTAAACATTCTTCACTGATCAGGATATAACAATAATGCTATTAAAACTCAATTATAAGCATGTAAAGAGGAGAATATTTGTTCAAATCTTATGAAGTATATTTGCTAAGAAAGATAAATACTATTTACACCCTAAATTTTAAAAAAATATTATTATATTTGATCAAATAAAAAAATTTAATTTCGCCAAATCAAATAAATGTTTTAGTGGGTCCAATAAAAAAAATGGATGGATTAAATGTTATTCCTCCTGTTCTTGATATAAAACATATTTGACTAATTTAATTGTATTAAAGAAGTTAATTAAATTAATTAATATAAAATATTTTTTATAAAATATCCTAATTATTTTTCTTAACTCCTTCCCTCTCTTGCTTGATTATTATTGAAAGAGTATCAATAGAGATAATTTAAAAAAACTGATAAATATAAAAAATATATTTTATATTTATGACTAAAATTAACTTTATAATTATATTTTATATTAAGGACAAGAATAGTATTTTTTTTCTCCCATACTAAACTTGAAATAACATCATTTTTATTATAAAAATAAGAAAGTATGAGAGTAAAAAAGAGGATAATAAAACAAGAATTTATGAAAGAGAGTAAGGGAGTATTTCTCATTCATATGTGTATCTTTCCATCTCACATATGCCTTGTACATGGCCTCTGTTTATATGCCTCCAACTCTTAAAACTAATGCAAATGTTACAATAAAATAAATAGTAATATAATGATATTTACAATATGAAACTCCTCCAAATAATTTATTGAAGATGTTATAAAGTTAAGGACATTAAGAGAAAAGGAATCTTAAAGCTTGAGGGTTATAGGCATCCATTCTTTAATATTTATAACACTCCTCCTTAGATGCCTATAACTAATATTGTGCCTCGTTAAAATCTTATTAGGAAAAATTTAGTGGGATAAAAACCTAGTGAAGGACAAAGAGTACACAATATATATTTAAACTATCACATTAAAAATCTTATCAGAAAAATTCCGTGGGGTAAAACCTTAGTATCAGAAAAATTCCATGGGATAAAACCTTAGTCAAAGAAAAAATAGTGCAGTATAATTTTTATTACCCCTGGTAATAACATCATTTTTGCTCCCACTCTTGATAACATCAGCCTTTCAACATCTCTTTCTTAATAGAGTGTATTGTTTTCTCAAGTGGATTATTTCAAATGCATTTTTTTAGCATATCTTCCTTTTAGCTTAACCATGCATTATGCATTGTCATCATATAATATTTGTATGTATATTTTTTCAGCATATCTTTTGGATATATTGAATTATCAACATACTCTTCACATGCTTTATACACTCAAATCTTAATTTTATTATCCATTGTATACCTGCAAGAACTTAATTTTACCAATAAAATTATAACATGTAATACCAACACAATAGGTAAATATAATATATAGAATAAATATATAGGACTTATGGTCTAATAAATTTAATTTATTTTTATAGACAAAATAAGCAAAAATTTAAAGATTCTGAAATTATTGGGTATTTAACTTTAAACATTTTCTTTATATGCTCCAGGCATTTTAAATCCTTAAAAAATTATTATGTAAATTTTACTATTTAGTGAGATATATGCATAGACTATAACAATATATATTAGACCCATAATTTATTTTCTTATACTGCCAGAATAGTAATATATGTAAAAATTATTGCATCCATCATAGAATAATATTTTTCATCATAACCTTTGTAAAAATCTTTATTTTCACATAAATGTTTATATATCGAATCATGTTTCATATATTTGGATTACAGGTCTATAATTGTCACATATCAAAATAATATAATCTATTTTCATTGCGTCATTATCCTTTTTCTTTCCTTTTGGCCAATTACTTTTTTATCTACTGCACATGATAAATCTACACACAATATCCTCATTTAATGATATTATTATCAAAATTGTTGTCGACAAATTTATCTTTTTGTGACATAATTTATTGAGCTTTCTTTATTACATTTCAGGTATCTGAACTTCTTTTGAGGTTATTGCAAATAGTTATATCTTGGTACTCTTCTGATATACATACTTTCTTAATATGATTATCTTAATTACATGCTCAAATATTTTAATATTATATTTGGAACCAATTAGCATTTTATGCTTCAAAGCCTCACTTTGATTTATATTAATTGGAGCATTTTCAGCTAGAATATGAGATTTGATCATCCTTATTTAGGTCAATAATCACATTTGGCAAATATTTTATAATATATTATAAATATAATATTTGATGAACTTCTTGTTCATGCTATTATATTTGAATATCTATATTTGATAGTAATGATGTATTCATTCCTTTCTAGCTACTCAATTTCTCTCCCTCATATCAAATAATGATCAACCAATCATGTGGTAGGACTGGTTATTTTATTCTCATCCCAATCCCAACAATATCGGGATAGATTCCTCCTATCTCGAGAAAGACTGGGATGAGATGAGTCTCAGTATGACCCTCGGGAAGTCCCGTCCTGTCCCGTCCCAAGACATGACTTATTTTTTGTTAAATTAGAAAATCTTGCTTCTTCCAGCCAGAGGAAAAAGGAAAAAGATGGGGAACATTGGGCTTAGGCATAACCGCATAAGCAAACCTAAAGTCGATGATAGAGGAGGAAGAAGAAATGCCCAAGTCACAAAACCTAGATATTGCGAGAGGCTGAGGTACATGTGAGCTTAAAGGAGAAGGTGATAGCGAGAAGGCGACAGCCGGCGACGAGAAGGAAAGAAATAAAGCGGAATGCTAAAGCTTGGAGACTGATTTATGATTAGGGTTTTTTAGGGGTAAACTCGTAAGAGGGTGTAAACTCAATTGAGCTCACAATCACCTTCCTATCGATGGCGGCTCAACTCCTGAAGTGTTTTCCCTTCACAACTCAAGCTCACAAATCATCGTCTCTCTTCTGTTACTCTTCATAATCATGGCCCTCAAATGAGGCCTCCACTACTCAAAGTGTTGTAATTAGGTTATGTAATTAAGTTTTTGTTTTATTAGATATTCGAGAATGCCACCAGATTTGTTGCCTACTATTGTTACATCACTGAGGAGAAGGATTGAAGAGGGTTTTCGGTCATCTGCGGCGACAGACGTCTGAGTGGGTTCTTTTAGTAAGTTACTCTACTTTCTTCAATATTTCTGCTCGCTGTTGTTTGTAAATATAATTTATTATGGTAGATTGTTGAAATCAAATATGCACAAGTTTGTTTTTTTGGTTAAGCGTCATCAGGTTTTTAAAGTAAAATCAAGGGTTTCATGCATATAATAGGGCTAGAAACTAGAAATAGTGTATGCTTATGTCTGTTAGTCAATATATGATTTGTTTGGACTTCAGAAAGGTATGTAATAAGCTCGTAAATTCCTATTTGATGCTTGGATTTTAGAGACATGGATTCCCCTGCAATTATGATTCTATCTTACGCTTATGGACCAAAAACGTTGATCATGGAAGTGGTTTTGTTTAAAAAACTTGGGAATTCCCGATCATGTCCTGAACCCGTCGTGGTGAACACCCCTATCATATGATATGTCTCCTAAATTCATTTATTTTATTTAGAAACATTATTTTATTTTATTTAGAGATAAACAATAAGAATAAGGTTCTTATCTAATATTTATCTCAACTTTTTTTTAATAGTCATCTATGTGTATTGTAGTGGATCAATATAAATTAGCATTACCCATTCAAAAATATCTGGCTCCTGATCAAAAGTCAATTTTATTGGCTTGATATATATAAATGCCACAATATATCAAATCAAATATGATAACACTAAAATAGAAATCTTGTTCTCATAAATATTGATCCAGTTACTTATTGAGGCATTAATAAATGATTCTTATATTCTAAAAATTATGCACTCAAGCATAATGATTATATCTATTCAAATAATCTTGTAAATTTTTTGTTACAAACTCATAATAATCCCGCATGTAACTATCTTATAGATGCATCTATCAAATTTAGTAAATATTTATATGACTTACATGCTATCTGAATGGGCCTATATGTATGAATTTCATATATTTCCAAAAATATAAATGTCTATTCTATAAATCAAACTAGTGAGATTCTCATGATCAATTTTATTTGAGAACAAGCAGCACATGTTAATCCTTATGTTGGCTATTCATGAAGAATTTTCTAGTTCTTCGATGGATGTTAATATATAATTTTTAATAATTTATTACATCATCTATGATGATCAAATAAATTATGTCAATAATATATCTATTTAGATAAGTAAACTTCTTGTTTATTATAACTCACAATAAATTTAATTTTCATAACTTATGAATGATTTATAACCTCAATATGACATCCATTTTTTTGAAGATCAATTGGATTTATGAAAATCTGAGTAGAATTTCATCCAATATTAACTTACTTGTATTCTAACAATTTCTCCATCAAATGTGAGTTATATCAACATGTTTTTCTTTTTCATATATTTAACTAATAATTTTATATGCTTTCTACTTTATATACAATCATTGATCTAATATAGATCTATGGGTAATAATTTTTATTATCAATGATCCTGTAAGGAATATATGTATTAGTTCTTCAGGAATTATTTTAATTTTTTTGTCACATAAATTCTTTAGAAACTATCATATATTATTACATCACTATATAATTAGATTATATTCATTAATAACATACTTCAACATATTCAAAGTATTATAATTATTTATGATGTTTAGGGATACAGTGGAATAAGATCAAACATATCATCAACATTATAATATAAAGTAATAAATGATTATGATATTTTTATTTTTCTTTCAAATTGCCCCAACTATTTTAGCATCCATAAATTTAACTACTATTGATCAATAATTGAGTATCTAATATAAATAACTTCAGAAATTACTAATCCCATTGTAAGTAAATCAATAGCTAATTACTCACAGAATATAAACTATTTTTTAATATTTGTTTGTATCAATCATCACTTTAATTATCAAATAAAGAGAGTAAAAATTACCTTCAGTCAATGATAATTCATCAAAGATCCTCACATGAGTAATATTATACCAGTATTAACTATATCTAATAGAATTCAAAATATGCCACTACCTAAAAATAATTTTCAGAACTTAAATGTTAAGATTAGCAGGTAATAATTCTTAAGATTAGAATCCATAAAATAATAATTCTCATTCAAATGTAACATAAATTATGATTTTTCTTTTTCTCTTAGATGTCATAAGAAAACCAAATTTAATTCTAATATATATGCCCAATAATTCATCATTTAAAAAATGAAGGTTAAAAACACCTCTATTGAAATTAGAATAGAATGTTAATAACAAATATAAGTATATAATTGTATTTGAATAAATTCAATATTTATCAAACTCATCAAACCCAATATAAAATATCCTTTAGAGTGAACTTTTGAGATACTATATACAACTTATTTGCAATATTCAAAATATGTTACGTGACTAATACTTACATATTGTATGAGTTCTTAATTTTTTTTCTTAACAAAACAAATTAATTAAAATAAAAACAAATTCGAATACTTAAAATTTATCACCAATTAATCACAATAAATTCAAACTAATATTGAATAACACCATACAAATAAAAAATATATATAAATATATCATCTCTTTAATTTGTACACAAATAACATAATATATTAATATCATAATATGACCAATAATTACTTTTTGGTCTATTTGCTTTCATGTAAATCTTAAAATTTACATCAATATCATAATATCACATACTTATAATAATTCCTCTCACACAAATTAATCACAATAAATTTAAATAATAATAAAAATTAAATATCATATATAAATATCACGGAGTCCACAGTCTTATGTTATTTCCTTTTGTCATTTTCTCTACTACTTATTGTATTGGGAGTATAATTACTTTTAATCTTTTTTATAAAATTTCATGGTCCTTTTGGTATCATTGTCAATTTTGACATTCAATTTCAATGAATTGATGCATATTTGTCTATAAGACATTCGATCACATTATAATATTTACGTTTTGTCCATATAACTTCTAGTCATATTATAACATTTATTTTTTATCTATTTGACTTTTGGTCATATTATAATATTTTTCTTTTTTATATATGACTTCTGGTCAAAATTATAGGTTGTCAATTGTCAATCTTTCCAATGTAATGTGATAGTTATTACCACTCTTACATATCTATTTCATGCTTTAATAGGACATCATCGTTAATTTCTCTAAATATTATAGTCTTCAGGACCATAACAAAAAATTTTCAAAGCTACAAAGCTATTTTGTATGATTTGATGTGAACATGGGCCTTTAGGGCTTCTATAAAAATTAGATCTAAATCATTAGCCTTTAGGGCTTATATAATCATTACATCATTAAATTGTCATACTATTTATATTACGGTACTAATTATTAAAATCAAAATATGGTCATTTATCAAAAAAATATATCAATAGTAACTTTTTCCATCTAATCAAAAAATTGAGAATATATGCCTACTAACTATTTAATAATATAAAATTATAATGTCTATGAGGAGGGAGAAGGATAATTAATATATATGTTGAGAGAGGGGAAAGAGAATTAGTTATATATAAATATAAATACATCAATTTAAATGAGGGCAAGGATAAGACTAGAATAAAATAAATTAAATAAGTTTAATATTATAATCAAATAATATAAGGAACAAATATATAAACCAAACAACATAAATACAAACCCAAAAAAATGAAGGAAATATATAAATGGTATAAATTATGCGTGTGGGTGTCAATTATAATAATGTGGACAAAATAATACACAATATAAAAGATAACATAAAAATAAATAACAAGATAAAAGATAACAAAATAAAAGATATATATAGGTAACATAAATAAAAATAATATGGACCAATAGATAGCATAAAAATAGAAAATTAACTTAGATAACAACAAAATAATAGCATAATATGAAACAAACAACATGATAGATATAGATAATAAAGCATAAAAAAATGATTAGAAAATAACAATCAACAAATTGAATATAGTAAATATATAGAAAATTAAAGTTGCATATGATAACTAGGTAAAAAAATATTTGTGTAAATAGAGCATTATCATATACCACAAGAACATATAAATATATATGGAATTCATATCTCAAATTTTTCGAGCGAACTCGTGTTGATAATGTGTTATAAAAATAAAAAAGTAAGAGGTGAAAAAGATGATAGCAAGATAAGAATTTAGGAGAGAGAGCAAGGGAATATTTCTCATTCACATATGTATCTTTCATCTTACATATATCTTGTACATGACCTCTATTTATAGGTTTCTAACCCTTAAAGCTAATACAAATGTTACAATGAAATATATAGTAATATAATGACATTTATAATAAGAAACTTCTCCAAACAATTCATTGAGGAGGTTATGAAGTTAAAGACATTAAGAGAAAATAAATCTTAAAAGTTAGGAGTTATACACATTCATTCTTCAATATTCATAATAATTTTGATTTTTAAAAAAATAACAGTCCAATTACTTAAGGATCAATGTATTTTTATTTACATGTACTGTTTTTAAGGTTATATATAAATTTTTTTTATATTTTTAATTAAATTATATTATTTAATGATTGACTTTAATTCAATTAAGGTTGGATTACTTACGCTTAAACTATTCTCTGAACCAGGGGTAATTTTCAGTAATTTGATAAAAATACTCTCAAGATTCCCCCTATCCCCATCTACTATTCTCTCGACAAAACTTTTCTGTTTCCTTAGTCGTGCAGGTTCTTTAAATTTACTTCAATATTTAAATTTTCACATGTAATTCGGTTTTCCTCCTCATTTATGTTTTCTTATTCATTTTTCATCATATAAATTATCTAAATTAAAAAATAATGAATATGCATAAAGTGACATTTTCAATGATAACTAAAAATTTATGGTTATTATAAATAATCATTATAAATTTATAATTAAAAATTTAAAATATTATAGAATCAGTTAATAAAATTACTAATTTACTATTATTATAGTTTTAAAAATTTTTAAAGATCAAAATAAAATTATTGATTGAGATTATAGATTGTAGTTTGTAAATAAAATAATTAAAAATATTAAGTTAAACTCCATTTTTAACTTATGGATATTACTAAATTTTAAGAATAATATATTTTTAAAAAATAAGAGATAAATTTATTCTGATCAAATTTCCATCTTACGATGACTTAGATTGTTGAAGCAAAATTGATTAAATGTCGTCAGACTCATGAGCACATTGATTAGGAATTGAAAATAAATATAAACTTGTTTAATAAAATTAAAATATATTTTATAATCTATATAAATCTAAATATAATTAATGTATTATTTATATGATCTGCTTAATCTAAAATATAAATTATAGTAGATGATTCTAAAATATACCGTACATTTTGGTCAAAAAATATATTGTATATATTTAATTAAAATATATTATATTTTCATATATAATCTGAATATATCAAGTAACTTTTTTAAAAAATAAATTGTAAAGCCCTTTATTAGATATTTGAAAATTATTTTAACTTTTCAAAATGAATTATTAATTGAAAAAAAAATTAAACGAAAGAATTGAAATAAATTTAAAATTAAAACACTAAAATAAGATTTTTTTTTTATACATAAAAATTTAAGTAGGTTCGACACCAGTCTCTACTAAGGCAAGTGCACAACTCTAGGGCTTAGAGAGCGCTTATAAGGGACTTATGAGATCACCTACCAAATGAAGTCTCATAATGACAGTGGGAATTAAAGTTATATTTTTGTGAAATACGAGTTTATTTTTTACTATCTGTGCTAACTCTTATTAGTAAAATAAGATTTAATTAAAAGTTGTGTTTTCAACAATAATAAAAGCCATATGAAAAACGAAAAATGGCTCTCCCTCACATGGCCCAATATTTGGGCCACCCGGAGGCCCATTCCCATATGCTTGCTTTTGACATTGATGGATATTTGGCGAATGACTCTGCTTTTGACAAGAAGGTCCAAATGACATGTCGCGTGACATGGCGCACCAACTAGGATGATAACTCAGACAAACAGTTGACATAGTCGGTGGCGTGTGCAACACCTAGGATGAAGACTCAGACTAAGGGCTGATGTGTCTATGACCTGGCATGTCAACTCAAATGATGACTCAGAACAAAGGCTGACATGTATGTGACTTAGCATTCCACCACGGATGATGACTAGGACTGGGTGCTTATGTGTTCATGACCTGATAGGCCAACTCAGATGATGACTCAAACTGTAGGCTAACGTGTAGGTGACTTGGCATGACACCTAGGATAATGACTGGGACTAAGGGCTAACATGTATGTGACTTGTCATGCCACCTCAAATGATGACTTAGACTGAGTGCTTATGTGTCCATGACATAGCAGGCCAACTCAGATGATGACTCGGACTAAAGGCTGACGTGTAGGTGACTTGGCATCACACCTAAGATGATGACTCAGTAAGGGCTAATGTGTACATGACATGGTGAGCCAACTTAGATGCTGAGTCGAACCGATGGCTGACGTGTTCGTACGTGGCATGCCACCTTGGATGATAACTCAGACTAAGTGCTTACGTGTTTTATTGCGTGGCAGGCAAGGTCAATACTGACTCGTACTAAGTGCTAATGTATCCGTGACCTGGCTTGCCACCTCATAAGCTACATATTATACACTTATTTTTTTAAAAATAAAATAAAAATGGCTCTATTTACTAGTCATTATCATAGGGCCTACTCGTGACTGACTGCTAAGGATTAAGTACTCTCCTAGTTTAAATTTTGAAATTCTCTGCAGGTTAATTCTAATTTCGTATATATATATTATTAAAGCTATCATTATTATTAAGTAATTAAAAATTATTTTTTTTATAATAATTTTGTTGATTAGATTAAGGAAATTTAGTGTAAATAACATAGACCAAAGGAGCAAGGAAGAAGAAACAAAGAAGCCGGAAAGCAAAAAATGAAAGAGTTGAAACTCAGGGATGAAAATATAGCACCTAAACCCATACAAATCCAATTTGAGATTTTTTTTTTTTTAAATCCACAGTCATTTGCCTTGTTTGGTTCATAAACCAGCAAAGCAATACAAGAATTGAACAATTTGTACACAGATAAGACCCTAAGTCCTTGTTCGGTTCGAAGGACATGAAATAAAGGGAAGAGATGGAAGGGGAGGGGAGGGTTTAAAGTTTCCTAGCTTGTTTGGTTTGATTGGAAGGGAAGGAAGGGAGGGAAGGGAATATATTTATAATGATCATTTGTTTGGTTACAAAAAATGGGGAAGGAATAATATGATTAATTTATCAGTATACCATTTGTTTAAAACTAACGAACTTGTGTATGGAAAAAGAAATTTTTTAGAAAACTCTTGTATAAAATGATAAAAATTGAGTAATGGTGGAAAAATTGAGTTTAATGAACTCGTGTAACTACTCAATTTTCCTTAAGAAACTCAAGTTTTAATGCTTCCTGGGCATATATTTAAGTCGATTTTTTCCTCAAACTCGAGTTTTAATGTAAGAGTCACTTTTTCTTATAAAAAATTGACTTATCCAGATTCGGTCACCGCATTTTAAAACCCTATTAACTGGAGCATCGTTTGGAAACTTGAACCATTTGCCCTCTCTATGCTCTGATCCTCTATTCTCTGAACCGATGATCATCCCTCCCACTCCATCTATCGAACCGTTCAACCCATTCCAGCTGGCATTTTCAGTAGCGTAGCCTTAGAATGGCCCGAATGAAAGTGCCTACGGTGAATACGCCACCTAAAGTGATGATTAAGTCTGCACAGACGAGGCAAAGTCGAAGACTAAGGAAGGATGTAGCTAAACCCTTACACAAACGATTTTGAAAACTTATCACTTCTATAGCTAGCGTCTAACGTATGAAGATCAAGTGATGTCACAGGAGAAACTCCGGTTTATACAAATAACTCTAGTTTAAAAGGATATGTGACATTGAACACGAGTTTGACATCTGAAACTCCAGTGTTCTTCAGTTATGGAAACTCCATCTCTTCTCTAAACTGATGCTCAGCCATGAAATATGCACAAAGCGTAGCTCAAAATTAAAAACCCAGGGATGTAGTTAAAGAAACTTTACCTCTGGAGAACATAGACGTGACAGCGATGACCAGCAGAAATAACCAACCACAGAACGGTGTGTGGAGAAGATCTATGCAACAACGATGGCCACGACAACGGTGCAAATACTTCCACAGTGAACCTAGCTGGCAATTCAACGAAGACAATGGTGTGAAGACGCAATACAATCTTAGGGCACAGAAAATAGCTACATGCACGCGAGATATAATTGTCCCAAACTTTGGTGTCCTTCTAAAAAATTCCAATTTAGAGAGACGCAAAATCTAGGGGAGGGAAGGGATGAGTGTCAAATTTTTAGCTCCATGACCCCAAAAATTACAAACCAAACAAGGGGAGAGGCTTTTTTCCCCTTCCTTTTCCCTCTTCGAAAAGAATGACCCATTTTCATGACCAAATGCCTAATCAGATCTACAAAGCTTTGTAGAAAGCCAAACAACAAGAGCAGAGTCTAAGGAACTGTTGGAGGAAGAGTAAGGAGCTGGATTCTGTTTCTCGAGTAATCAAAGCTCTCCGAAGAAAAAATCAAATAGAAGGAGCAATCAGAAGAAAAATCTCACACCGGAAGACTCCGACTTCAACTTTTGCAAGACAAATATTAATATTTAGAATGAAATAAATATAGCCGTGCGTTTTGGATTAAAAACAACCTAAAGAAACCTTTCAATGACAAACTCATTTGGTCCTATAACTTAGACAAATAAACAAAGAAGAAAGAACAACAAGCACAACAAAATAACGGGGCAAAACAGCCTCAGACGAAGAAGGAAACAAAATTGGGGAAAATTGAATAGAACAAAACAATGATAAGATTAAGGATTGTGCAGAGTTGTGAAGCCACAAGAAGAACTTCAATGTCTCAAGCTTTCTATAATCTTTGTAAGGGCTGAGTACGTTCCATAGGCAGATGACGCAGCTCCTACTGTGATCACTCCAACGCAAAGTGCTCTCTTCATACCACACAAATAATGTTTTAATTAATTTGCATTTGTTGAGAAAGTAGAAACAAATAATATGAGATAAAAGTTCTTTTTTAAGGACTTTATGATGAAATCTGAAAGAGATAAAAAGAAATTAGTGAGTTCCCCTTATGGGGGGGGGGATTCATATCCACATGTACTGATACTAGTTATCTAGAAGTCTTTTCTAAGTATTTTATGATAAAAGTTGAGAGAGATAAAAAGAAAAGAGTGAGTCCTACATTTGTGGGGTCTACAGAAATGATACTACTTATTTACTATTTCTCAACTTTCCATTCCCAAATATGCTAAAAGTATTTTTTAAGTACTTCATGATAAAAGTTGAGAGCTAAAGAGAGAGGAGTGAGTCCTACTTTTGTGTGATCCCCATATATAAAAATGATTCTACTTTTTATTTCCTATCTCTTATCAACCTTCAAGAGATCCGAAACTATTAAACTTTGGGTAAAATTCACTCCAAATGAAGAAGAAAAAGAAAAGAATGATGAGACTAGAAACTCCATCTTTTTGAGTAACTATATAGTTCTTACAAAAATTCCATTTGATGTATGTGAGTGATCTAATCAAGTATTCCAAGTTAATTTCCTATAAGGCTAAGTCTTTATAATAAGGTTATTGCATATTCTAATAGGCTTCGGATGGACTATGAAATGATAGAAAAGAGAAAAGTTAAGGGTTGAATAGAGTAATATTATCAAGAATGCAGTCATCGTACCTGAAGGCTTGAGATTCTGCCACGCAAGATTATCAGGAAACAAGCACAGGGAAGAATCAAGGTCTGCCAACAAGGTTAAGTTCAGTTACTGAATGCTAAGTCAAAACCTCCAGGAGAAAGGAATAGCACTGAAAAATACTATGGGAACTTACAACAAGCATTGTGAGTAAAGATCCAATCAATGACATCACCAGACCTACAAAAAAGGAAATGCAGAAAACAATTCAAAAATATACTGAGTTATTTTATAGAAACATGATATGTGAAGGATTTTTTCTGTAGTATCAATAGAGTAGGGTTGTATTGTAAAGAATGTTCCCATGTTTTATTTTGTTCTGTTGGATATAATATCAAACGCCTGATTAGTTTATCTCAAGTTTGTCCCGAAAAAGGGACCAAGAATTCAGGAAGAACACTAGATACAAGATAAAAAAACAGTATAGTTTTAGTTAAGGCACAATTTGTTCTTTATCAAGTATGATTATATACAAGGTCACTAGTCTCCTTCAACTTTATGGCATCATCTAGCTGAACTTGATCCACACACCTACCTCAAGCCGGAAAGTGTTATTCTTTCCCTCACATGGGGTGTTTGTCTTCAAACCAGCTTTTGAAAGTGGGAGCAATATTCAAACCCCTAACCAACTTCTAGTATAAAACCTTTGAAAAATACCCTTACCGCTAGATCAAGATTTATAATTATTAGTTTAGCACAACTTGTTATTTTTTTAACTAGAAGCAAATTCAAACCCACTAATCTCCTTCAACTTTGTGGTGTCACCTGACTGAATACGCTCCATACCCCTCTAGAGCTTAAATAATGTATCATAGATACAAGTTTATGAAGTTATTAACCATATTTCACTGAATTTTGTTGGCTTTGTTTATAGTTCTATATTGAGAAAAGAAGATAAAATTGCATGCACAATTCCTTAGAAACAAAGCAGGGCAAGCACGTGAGAAGAGGATGAAGAAAGACTCACCAAAGAAGGGAACTGAAAGAGCAACAAGGAGCGTAGAAACTACCAGTCCTGTTCTGATGATGATGGAATATAGATAAAACTTAGAATTTGTTGACGCTATCAACTCCTCCAAACTCATTGCTACTGGAGATATAGTCAATGCATATGTGGTGCTAATTTAGAATAAACAAATTTATTTTCCACACAATAGATACAGTTGAGAGTAAAATTATCAGAGCTAGAATTCTTTTACTAAAATAACTAAAACTTAATGCTTAGATTCCTAAGATGTATTCCACTAGCAACTTAAATTTTCTTTGTTATTTGTAGATCTATAATATACGTAGTTGTGAATGCAAATATGTATGTATAGTACACACACACAAATCAAAGGATATTTGGTGAATGGATTGACCACCTGCAGAAGAAGAAATAACAGACATTAATGTTATCAACATTTACATTTCCATGGATGAAATTTAAGAGGTAGTAAAAGAAAATCCAACAAGTTAAGTCTCATATATCATTGAATCATCGAAGAAATCATCATGGATTCTAGAATGAGCATACCGTTGTCCACACAGCAACGTTGGTGGCCACTGAATCTGGAGGCAAGTTAAGAGTGAACTGAGAAAGTGTAGCTTCACCAAACATTGTGTACCCCATAACAGCCACCCCAGCATACAGTAAGGTACAAATACCAAAGCTGCAAAAAGAAAAACATCACACTTAGAAGCAGATAGATCCTTATATTTTAAGTACCTCTTTGTATTATGTTCTGAAAGAAATTTTGCTAAACAAGAAATATTAAGCAATATTGTTCAAATTATTCACCTTATAGAAAAAAAAATTAGAACTTATGTTATCCCATCTAGATACTATCCCCCTGTTTAGTTGGAGGGAATGAAGGGGAGATTTTAATGAGATAATTTTAAAAAAATGGACAAGTGGGGTTATAAAACTTTAATTGAGAAAACATGTAAAATAAAAGAGTTAGTAAAATTAATTAAAAACTTTCAACCCACTTCTCCAATTTATGCAAATCCAACTCTTTAAAATCTCCCCTCCCCTTCAATCCCCTCCAACCAGAGGTAAGTGGCTGTAGAAGTGTAGATTCATAGTGTCAAAATTAAAAGTACCATTGCTTTACCATGCTAATAGCACTGCAGGAAATTGATTTGGATTTGCCATTGATGTATAGATATTTGGGAACACTGCATGTCCTGAGTAGCAGTAACCATAGACACCCAAAGCAACAGGAAGAGTCGCAAGATTCAATGGTGTCCCTTTGTGCTCAAAGCCAACTCCATCAACCAGCCCAATCCACAACAAGCAGAGAGACACCAAAACTGATGCAATAACTCCCCCAGCTAGACGAAGAACAAAAAACAGTGACAAAAGTCATTCTAATTTATAACAAGTGCTTAACTTCTAACTGACAAAAACAAGAAGTGAACTTCGCACATGGTTTTAGAAGCTTCAAATATGGTTCATGCATACTGATCATATTTAACTTTTAAGAACTACTTTTGATACAGTAATCAATGTTTAAACATTAATGGAATAGATCAATCTAAAATTTTAAATGCTGTCGAGGTAGTGGAGTGATAATGAAGCCATAATTGTTTAGACGTTTTCAAGTGAACTGGAGAGGGCCTTGTTGGTAGGTTCACAGGCCATGAAGGCTTCTCAAGAAGATGTATCACTCTTTGAATTTGCTATTTAGCTTCATTTCTTTAAAATTGTCTCTAGACTGGGTTGGCTAATGAGGTCGGTATGCCTCAATCTCTTTTAGGATCCTGAAGCTCAGCAGATTCTGAGATTTTGAATGCACACAAGGCTGCTTAATCCTCTTTAGGAAGTCATGTGTCATGTGCCATGAGCTCTTGTCTAGCTACAATTTATAGTTATTCTTGATCAGGATTTCTGTTTAGGTAATAAAGAGGATTGGAAAGATCACCGGATGCTTTATATGCTAGTGTGAATAAATTTTCGTCATGATTGAAAGAAATGAGAAACAATCAATCACGTAGAGCAATCTGTGTACTGTCTATTACGTTCTTATTATTGAGTAAACCAACAATTATCATTACGCAATATTATTTGTCTTGATAGAAAAGTCATTTTCATTCCCTTTACGTTTCTATGGTCTAACATTATGTGTCTAAACATGGTATAAGCCCCATTTTCGGAGTATTTTGTCAATGTTTGGGATTTTGACACCAAAAGCTTCACATTGGTATTTCGTGATATTTCTTTTAGGATTCAAATTCAATTCTTCTGAGGAGCACCCTGCAGAATCCTTCTCAAAGCTGTAGCAAGCCTATGGGGCTCTCAAGCGGAATACCAGAAGAGGGTATCATGAACTTTGAGATAAAAGTTAGAGAGACAAAGATTTATCATGTTTTCTGATAATGGATGATTAATTGGTAATAGGTTTCCTACCTGAGATGTAACTGAGAATACTTAGGTCACGGAGCCAACAAGTAGGAAGAACAGCCAAGGTGGTCAACAGTGCAAATAGAACATGCGAATTCAATTCAATGCCACCCAAACTTAAGCTTGCAGTTGGAAATAATGAAGACAAGTTATCGCTCTCCAGAATTATATACTCTATGCAACAAGCCTGCATGAAGGAACTTTAAATATCTCAAATTAATTGCTACCAATACCCAAGACCTCAAAGGAGATGATGATTAATTCTATGGACCACCAGTATGAAAATAGCAGCATCACAAAAGGATATCACAAATATATCCACACCCTTTTAAACTTCAGTAATTAAGACTGAAACAGAGAAATGTATCAAGATCCCTGTCTCTTGTTGTATATGATAAACTACCTCAAAATTATGCTACGACTTACGAAACATCTTAGGAAAGAAAGTCTTTTTTATTTAAAAAATGGGGAAAGAGTCTAACATTATCACTAATTTGGAGGGGAAATCAAGCACTGAATAAAATTACCGTTCTCTGAAAATTACTGTACTTGTTTCCAAAGCAATCGTTTGCATGTTTTACTCTGATAGTTCATATGGTTATCATCTGCATCATGATCTTTTTAGCGGGGAAAACAGTTCACAAAACTTGCACTTTTTTTTTCGAGATATGAAGTATAGGAGAACTTGATATTAACTTAAAAAACAGTCATGTCAGAACTTAAGATATTTTTTGTTTACTTATGTCCAAATATATAGGAGAGGCATATCCAAATTGATAGCCATTTAGTGAATTTCATCCTTTGTGTAGTTATTTACATATGTCAAACTAAAATGGATGAGTCTCCAAAAGAATACACACTGAGAATGAAAGGGGCTGTACTTACATATAGTTCCACGTACAGTATTATCTGCATCCACAATAGCAAAATGGAAATGGCATTAATAACAGTACAACACATTAGAGAGACTACTCATTTTTAATGTAAAAGAGATACACTCCCTCCCACCCCCTTTTCTTTTAGGAAAAATGGCAATTAATCTATAACTTGTTCTTTGGCCAACAAAATAATAATAACTTATATTAATGACAGTTAAGAACCTTCAAAATAAAAATTCCTTTCAAGGACTATATAAACAAGTAGAATTCCTGCATAAAGTTGCAATTTGATTTTCCAGATGTTACAAAAGTGATATAAGGACAGAATATATCTAGAACTAGAAGTTAGTTAACAGTTGAAGAGTTTGGTGGAAATAGCTGAAGAAGGACCAACTTGAAGAACCAGCTCAAATTGGCATGGATGATAGGAACTCTCATCGCTTAAGCAAGTGGTTGGGGTTCGAATCTTAGCCATTGTATATGTAGCAATTTAGTTGGAAGGAATCTACCCTTTGTCCTCGGTAACCCAGGGGAGATTAGTCTCTGTTCTCCATACTACTTGTGTCTCACCGAAAAAAAGTAGTTGAGGAAGAAGCTGACACTGTTGCATCCTAGGAAACTGATAATATGGAATTACGATAGCGGTTTCATCATATGGTTCAGCAGGGACAGAGATAGATAGTGGTTCAGATGAATGAATCAGGTTGTTATTTTAGAGAACATGAGAGCTAATTTTAGAAAGTACCTTTGGTTTTTAATATACTTAACTGTCAATAATTTCTAGGTCTTTTACTGTTATATTCCCTTTCTTTTACAAAAGGGTCATTGATGACTCACTATGTACCCCACAGGTTAATAAGAATGCAAAAGTACAATCACATAAAATTAGAGATCACCAGACAGACTTACTGAGATGAAAATACGTCCTGTAGTTCCAAAAGCAGCTTGGCCAACATCAGGGTACGTTTCTAGCCCAGGTTCACTATCCAAGCAGGCGCGCAAAAGGAGCCCAGTATAAAAGGAAAGAACTGCAAAAATTAATAAAATAGAAAGCCCAAGCCATCCACCTTCTTTGGCAGCATAAGGGGTAGAAAGGATTCCAACACCACAAAGGACATTTATGCCTAGAAAAGCCAAAATAAGAATGAGACCAACATTCTTGGCTAGTTTAAAAGTGCAAGACATGTGATTTTAAAGTGTCGTCAGGATATTTTGCTTAGACAGCTGTATATGGTCCAGCCTTTAAGTACATACAATCATACGTCATGTTTCACACACATCTTCTCTTTCAAATAACTCAAATTATTAGTCCAGTTTATGGGGACCAGACAAGCAGAGAAAACCTATAACTACACTGTAAAAATTGGGCAAGATCCATAAGTCATTAAAACCCAGAAATACAATTTAGCAGCATGTATTCACCTTGTTTGAATGGTTCTTGTGAAGATTATATGAAAGTAATAATGAATAAACCGTTTTTTACTCCACAGAAGTGACCCCTGCTGTATCTAATGATGATTAGTTACAGCAGCTGTGTCCGATAATTATATGTTCATAAATATGATGATATAAAAAAAATACCCAAATTTACTAAAGAGAAATTGTGCATGTCCACATTATTCTTATCTATAGCATAGTTTACGTTATTAATGATTATAAACATCTTTGATGATTACACACAGGTGGCCCCAGCCTCTTTGCATATTGACCAGACTATAGGTTCCTTTTGCCGCATGAAATGCTTTATTTTTTTTTGGTACAAAAAATTTTCGAAAAGGGTTGGGTTCACCCAAGATCTAAGGGCAGGGCAAAATCTCCCTTCCTCCTAGGCGATACCAATGTCGGGTAGGGCGAGCCATCTATTACCTTCAGGCATAAACCTAGGCACCTAGGAGTTAGGATGCCTCCCAAGCGCTCCGACTGGAATCACAATAAAGTGGTACTCCCTAGGGTGGTAGTATGTCCCACCCCTTCGCCAGTTAAATGGGTATGAAATGCATTATTCTGAGAAGGGACAAACACCACATCTTCCCAACTGAGCTAGGAGCCCAATAATGTTATACATGTGTCAAAATTATAATGATGAAAAAACTGAGCTAGTCGCCTAATAATGTTATACATGTGTCCTCAACTCAATAATGGAGGTGGATAGTTGCTAAGAAATAGAGAGGCATGAAGAAGTAGGACCACTGAGACCTAAAAACTGGTTTGCCAGATTTGAGATGAACGGTGCCTTCCAAGTACAAAACTCTGTAGAAGTTTCAGTTAACGATATTACATGAAAATTTCCACATCATCTTTTGTTTCTTTACATATCTAATTTATTATCTTCACGGTTGATTTTCTCTTTCTGTCAATCGAGATTCTTTATCTTTCATTCATTCAAAAGAAAGTGGGGATAAAAACATAAAAGAAATACTTACCATTAAGCACAGCTTGTCCATAAGAGCACTGGCGAGGAATTGGGACTTCATGAGAAACCTTGGCAGCAGCATCCTTCTTAAGCATAGACGGCCTCCTGGAAGGAATAGGAGGAAGCAAAGTATGAGAGCTTCGTCTCTGTGGCTCATCTGCTGTAGGTTGTAACAGAGGCTTTGCAGAAGGTAGCGATTCAGGAGTGTGCCTTCTTGTTAGAGATGTAGAAAGAAAGGAGCTACTTAATCTGGACAGTGAGGGAGTGCCCAGAAATCCGATATTTGGTGATGGTACACTACTGTATAGATCAATTGACTGCCTGAAAAAATTGATTGCAATAGAATAAGCGTTCAGCTTAAAGCATTCAAAAATGACAACAGAAAAGCAGATTTACCAGGGTTCATTGTTCACTTCATTCAAATCTAAAGTTCTTTTGATGATAATCCCAGTCAAAATTTTACCATCCTCCTCATTCAACATTCAAGACTTGTATAACTTGTTTACAAGCAAATTTGTTGGCAGAAAATTTAAATGACTGACATAGAATCAGTAAATTGGCTAATTCTAACTGTGAATATTGGCCCAGAAACTTCATATTGATCCCAAAGAAGCTGAAAGTTACTTCCCCATTTGGACAGATGATCAGAGGACATTTAATCTTTACACAAAGACGATTTAACCGAGGTTATTAAGATATGAATAAGAAGCATGAACACACAGGAGACAATGCGCATAAGGACGTTGCAAAACCATGAAATTTTTAAGTATCAGAGGATTGGAATTTTTCTACTTCCAGCAAAGAAGGAAAAAAAAAGTTATCCTACGATCGAAAAAATGGGGGAAACGATGCCATTAACCATTTTTCCCATGAAAAAGGAAAATAAAAAACACTACAAGAATTCACACAATGAAACAGCTCAGAAATTTACAAATCTAATGAAGGAGGATGCAGAGGAAAGAATGAGTTCACCTGTAACTCTGAGGCCATGAGACGTTGTACGAACTGGACATGTTCGGCTGCTGGTTTTCATTTGAAAAATTCGAAGAATCTGAATCGTTCCCATCAGCATCAGCTTCTCCTTTGTTAAGCTCCTTTTCCACATCTTCTTCATCACTTTCGATGTAAAAACTGTTATCTGAGACAGAGCCATTCATCATCTTACTCCTCCTATATGCTCTAGTCAAAGCCCCTGATTCTACGTATGCTTCGAGAATACTCTTATCGCTACGCCAACAAATTCACCTTCATAAAATTACGATGCAAATTAAATGTCCCACAACTACCGAACTGCCAGATATATAGGAGTAGCGGAAAATCTCCCCAGTGAAATTACAAGAAAATCAATGAAAAAATCTTTTACCATTATCTCACCTCAGCTGATTTTGTACTTTCAAATAATCGTGATAAAAAAAACGTTCTTACCAAAATGGGAAGCGAAAGTTCAAATTTCCACTTTGAACAACGAAGGAAAAACTCACGTGGTTGTGACTCAA
The DNA here is from genome assembly GCA_037074615.1 of Leucaena leucocephala. NCBI lineage: Eukaryota > Viridiplantae > Streptophyta > Magnoliopsida > Fabales > Fabaceae > Leucaena > Leucaena leucocephala. The sequence continues at coordinate 31,873,995 of CM073521.1, forward strand.
AGGAGTAAAAGTTTGAAATTACATTCCATAAACAAAGCTGGAGTTCAGGCCACGAAAAGTACGTGAAGCAAGCATAAAAGTTGACATAATTTCAAGGAGAGACAAAATCCCAAGTATTATTGAGAAAGAAGAAAATGAAAGAAAGAAAGTCCAAAGAACTAACGAGTAGCACCTTTTTCGTTGCTTTACTTCGAATTTTCTCTCTGAATTCTGGAGGGATCAGAAGGAAAAAAAAGGATGAAAGCAGCAAACAGAAAGGAATGAATCAAGGTGTTCTTCTTCGCTCTCTCACTCTCTGTCTCTCTCTCTGATATATATATATGGCTGGCGGTTATAGATATACAGCTTTTTGGGGTCTGAACTCTGAATCTGAACTTGAACAATGACGATATCTATTAGGTGAATGATCATGAGAAGGTCTGAGAGAAGATCGTGGCCGTGCGATATTATATTGGATTCAAAAATCACTGGTTGGCCTTGGCCATGCTCGAGCTCATGCTCATGCTCATGCTCATGCTCATGCTCGCTTGATGGGTCCCTCACGGTGTGTAGAGTTGAAAAGGAAGAATGACGTGCATGGTGTGAGAGAGATGAGTCATATGAGGATTCCCAATAGGGATAGAGAAGATCCCAATCTTCACAAAATTATGATTTTTTTAATATATTTTTATTAGTATATATCACAATTCACAAGTTGACATGATTTTTTATAACAGATATGCTAATTATATATCGTATATTTTTATTTTATAGAGTTTATAAAACAAAATATATTCCTCCACTTGGGAGCTAATTAGGGTATTTGTAATAATATATTTTATATCTTATATTTATTATTTTTTTAAACAAATATAGCATAATCTAATATTAATATATTATAGAGAGATATCTTAGGGGGATTAGATTATATTTATTAGAATCAAATAATTTTTTAATTTATATAAATTAATTAGTTCTTATATTAAAGATATGAATTATGAAGATTATTATTTATAGCTAAAATAATAATCTACATGTTACTCAAATATATCCTAAATCATTTACACATGAGCATCTAAATTAGTTAAGTAGACCACGAGGAGTATTATTTATAGCTAATACAATAATAATCCGTACGTTACTAAAATATATCCTAAATCGTTTACTTGAGGATTAATTGCACTAATGTCTTTTAAATGTTGGCTTGTGCAATTTATAAGTGTATATATGATTATTATATTAACATGGTAAATTGTACTTATTAACAAAATAAACATTTAAAAGTCCTGATATAAATAAACAAAATACATAGCAAAAAGGCAAAATATGAGAATATCATCGTATCATATTCTATATATCACTATAAATAATGGTTTGAAAGGTGGATATTTAATCGGAAAAGGTAGTTAGTTTCAATTTTCATATATGATTCAACCAATTAGATCGATAGTCAAACCAACAACATATATAATAATAAAATAAAAATTTAATCAAAAATAATTATATGCCTAATATATATAATAAATTCATATTAAATATAATCATCAATATCATAACATCATAATATATGAAATGTTCAATAAATAGCACTATAAAATTAAAAATAGTCTGAAAATATTTTAGGTTTTTTCATAATGTCAAGTTTTTATTTTTTATAGGTTTTCTAATTTTTTTTCAGCTTTTTTTTTTGTCATGCTCAAAACCTAACTAATTTTTTGAAAGTCATTCTAATTTTGAGTTTTGAGAATCAATAGCAGGCTAAAATCCGGTCGAACACGGCTCAACCATAAAAATATCTTTTTATTCAAACCGAGTCATTTGTGAGTCCAATATGATCCAGTTGTTTAATCATTGAATATAAGTTAAAGGCTTTCAAATTACATAATGACCTATGATTAATTTATAAATAGTATAATTTGTTAACATTTTTATATTATAGAGAGATAATGTGATGTGCCTATTTGGTAACTATTAAAATCATAACTTTAAAAAGATTTTTAGCGCAAATTTTAATTTGAAAATTTTTTAAAACAAATAGTCTTATTTGTCTAAAAGTACTTTTGGATCAAACTATAGTTTAAAACTAAGATTTTAGATAAGATATTGATATTAGCTTCTAGAATAGTAAAAGAGCTTATGAACTATCTAATTATTATTTTATTCTTATTTTTTCTTATACCCTCTCTCCTCTTCACCCTCTCTCTTCTCTCCTATTTTATATCCTATTTTTAATAAAATTATATATTTTTTAGTAATTTTTTAATTATAAAAGTCCTTCCAGTAATAACTATCTAAACACTCATTTATTTATAACCATTTTTTTTATAAATTCTTATCTAAAAATTCTTTTTTAAAAACTATCTAAAGAAAAAAAAATTATATATTTTTTTTTAAAATTTTATCTAAACAAGTCATTTAATATTTATAGTGATGGCAACGGGATGAGTAAACATGCCAAACCCCATAAATAAAAGTTTAAAAGGGACATACATTTGGAAAAATGAATGTAACTATACAGTAACAAAAAATGTCAGTTAATCGATGTTAATTAAAAAATAAAATTCCTATTACATCATACTATTTAAAAATCACAAAGTAGCATAGCTTATTTTTAAAATCTCATGCAATATCCAAAATCCAAAATCCAATTCCAAGCTTTATATATCTACACCTAAGATTAGTTTAGACACCAAAAATAAAATGGAACATTATATTGCTAGAAGTCAAAAGTTTGCATCCTTTTAATTTAAATATATATAGAGTTATATATATACATATATAGAGTTATATTTATATATATATATATATATGATTAAAGTCTAATTTTGTCTTGAAAATTTTGATGTAAAAGCTAGGGAAATCTGGAAGTTTTTCTATACTAATATTAGGCTAAAAGTGTTAAAAAGGAGAAATATCACTCCTAGTTGTTAAAAATATTAACGGTCACATTAATTTTTTAATAATCAATATTAATTTTTTAATAATTAGTGCAATTTACTCCTATTTTAACACTTTCAGGATAATATTGATAAAAAAACTATAAAATCTTATAATTTTTATAGCTTTATGTGAAAATTTCCAAAGAAAAATTACACCTTAACCACTATATATAATATAAACAACAAAGATGTTGATCTAATAATAATTTATGGCAATCAACTTTAGATTGAAAAACCAAAATAAAGGTATGTCCTTTTCTAGTAATATGAATTAATTGAAGATGAAAACTGATGGAATGTTTGATGGTAAGTGAGTGAGAATTATTATTGGAAATTTCAATGAGTGCCCTTTAGAAATGTGCAGAATTTTCTTTAATGTTTAAAGGAAGAACTTGTTTTTTTTTTTCACGAAAAGGATGAATTTGGTTAAACTTTATAATATACACACGTTATTTAATTATTGTTACTGTCCCCTTCTTGAGATGTTCTGATTTATACTTATTATGTGAGTCTATTATTTTATATCTTTTTTTTTTGTATTTTTTGCAGTAGGTCTATTTATTTGGTTGACTTCTATGGAAATAGATATGTTAATTTGACGCAAATATATATATATATATTGATAGCAATTGGTGGATAAAAAAGTATAAAATGGGGACATAGATTATACTATACAATGCAAAATTACGGTGATTAAATATCTTGCTTAGTTAGCTTGAAGGTAGTTAATATGCAAAGGAGTCTTCACCAAACAAGACGTGTAGGAGCAAATTGAATCTTATCTATATTTATATATAATAATAATGTTATGTAAAACTATATTATTTATCTATAATGTATGAATAATACAACTGAATTGGAATTTTATACAAAATACAAGGTTGAAGTCCTCTTAATGTTTCATTCTCTAATATCTCTTGTAATGTCTCAGTATTCTGAATATTTTTTTTTTTTATCATTAAATGTACGTAAAATGATAGATATTTCAATATTTTATGGAATGGAATGATGTAGGTAATTTTATTTACAAAGTTTTCAAAAAAAATTCTCAAAATTTATTTGAACAGTTCTAAAAAATACAAAGATAGAATCCCATAAAAATACTATTTGAATTTAAAAATCTTAACTTAGTTGTATTTTCTATGATTTAATTATTGACTATACTTGATAAGCTAATAATAACATATTTTTGTAAAAATTACTGATTTAAAAATTTAAAATTTAAGAGGTATTTTTATGAGATATTTTCTAACAATGATTGTTTGACATATGGAAAAGAATCTAGAGTGATATTATAGTAATTTCTGCTTTGGTTAGAGAGAGAGAGTGAGAGAAGGTATAGATAAACTGTAATTATCTGCCATTACATGGGACATATTGAGAGGAATTATATGGGACTATGGGAGAAATGTATGGTGAAAGTTTAAGAAGCAAACACACACACACACAAAGCAGTAATTGAATACCTTAGTTGGATGATAATACGTAGGAATAACTCTTATTGAATTCATATTATTCGCCTAGATAAGAGTTTATAAAATAATTTATAAAAAAAAATTTAAACATCATTTTTTAGAAAAGAGTTTTTAAAAAAGAGTTTATAAAAAAAATAGTTTTAAATAAATGAGTGTTTGGATAGTTATTATCATAAGGATTTTTGTAATTAGAAAATTATTAAAAATTGTATAATTTTATTAAAAATATGAGAGAGGAGAGAGATGATGGAGAAGAGAAAAGAGAGAGAAGAGAGGGTATAAGAAAAAATAAGGGTAATATAGTAATTAGGTAGTTTATAAATTCTTTTACTGTTTCAGAAGCTAGTTTCAATAGTTTATCTAAAACTTTGATTTTAAATTATGATTTGATCTAAAAACTCTTTTGAATAAATATAATTATTTATTTTAAAAAAAATTAAATTAATATTTAGACTAATTTTTTTTTTAAACTTTAATTTTGATATTTTTTTAAACACACGCTATCTTCTCTATATTACTAAAAAATGCATAGAAAGGCAAAATGATGAAAACAAAAAGAAGTAAACTCACTGGAGTATAATAGGAGAGAGAAATAACAAAAATGAAAGAATTTACACTTAATTATAAAATCACTAAATTCAGGCTTAATTAAGCAATGCAAGTTCGCCAACTCATTAACTGAAAAAGCTGACGCGTTTTCTTGAAATGCTAATAAAATATGGATTACGTACACCCCTGCCAGCCTCCTTAATCATTTTTTTAGATCTTCAATCATTCAAAACGATACGTTTTCGGCTCTCCACTTTCTATAATTAGCGATTCTAAATTACTAATTACTGATCAATTAAAACATCTTTCCGTTTTTATTTTTAAATGAAAACGATATGTATAATATATCTGTCATGTGTGTGTGATATATATACCTCAAAGAAAATTATGATTTTCTGGATTATCCTGTTCTGTCAATTTTTATTATTACTAAGAATACTTTATACATGAAACCTTAATCTAAAATATATTAAATTGACTAACAAGTTATTGATTGAAATAGTAAGTAGTTTTATCTCATAAAAAAATATATAAGTTTAAATCCTAAAAATTACACTTTATTATAATTAGTACCTTGATTAAATAGAAAAAATTAAATTGGTAATAAAAATGCTCTCTATAACATTTAAGAAATATATATATATTTTTTAAATGACATACACTAACATTCTGAATATATAAATGGAATCAGACCCAAGTACCCATATTTATAGAAGAGTTTTCATATTACAAAGTCATTGGCTTTAAGCAAAATGTTTAATTTTGGATTAAGACTCCTATTATACTCCTCTAATATTTAATTTAAGATTTAATTTGAGAGTTAATCTTAAGACTTTTGTGTTGGAGTTGCCCTTCATTACTACGAAGAATATGATAAGGCATTATATAATCTTTTAAAAAGGGATAGAGAAATATTAAAAAAAATTAATAAAATTATTGAATGAGATTTTTTAATTAATAATTTATTTAAATATTTTATTATTTATAGAGTATAATAGTATCGTGTAGTCTATATAGCTAATTCCACTTAATAAGATAAGATTTATCATTTTTGCTTTGTAGCATGTACTTTCGTTCAAGTTATTTAAAAATAAGGCTTATATTAAAAGGAATAGATGAAGATTAAAGAGAATACTCAATAGAATTGTTAAGTGAGACTTATTAATTACTAATTTATCTAAATATTTAATAGTTAATTAAGTATAATGATATCATGTCATTCATATACTTGTTTGTCACTTAAATATGATAAGACTTATTATTGCTACTGCTGCTAGTTATCGTAGCTAGGATAGGTACTGGTACGTCAACAAAACACAACCCTTTAGAAATTTCGAAAACAAAAAATGTGACAGTTACATCTTATTTTAAATTTTATTAAATTTATGGATAAACTATGCCTGCCATTGGTTGAATTTACATTGTCACAAAAAAAAAAAGGCCTCATAACTACCCATTTGATGTGGGCTTAAGCCCCAATTTAAGACTTTGAGGACAAAAAATAACTCAAATTGGGCCAACTATGAAGTCTTAGCTCTATAAAACATGATGTATGGGCTTGAGGCCCAATTTTCATAGTCTGAAGACAAAAAGATGAGGCCCTAAGAAGAACCACTTCACAGATACATGGACTTTCACCGAGCCTAACTATGGGCCTGTTTGGTAAAGCCTTAAACCGCGGTTTTAAAAGGACTTTTGACCCAAACCTCGGTTTGGGAAAATTTCAAAACAAACAGGCTTATTTGTCCATAAGTGCTTTTGGACAAAATCATGGTTTTGAATAAGCTATTTAAAATAGCTTTTTCAACAGTAAAAGCACTTATGGACTATCCAATTACTATCTTACCCCTACTTTTTCTTACAACATCTCTCCTCTCTCCTACTTTTTCTTACACCCTCTCTCCTTTCTACTCTCTTCCTTCTCTCCTCTCTCTTCTCTTTTCTCTAACTCCCTCATCTCTCTTACTTTAAATCAAATTATACCCTTTTTGGTAATTTACCACCATAAAAAGTCATTCTAAAAATAACTATCCAAACACCTATTTATTCAAAACCACTTTTTTTTTATAAACTCTTCTCCAAAAGTCCTTTTCCATAAGTTATCCATAAACCCTTTTTTTTATAAACCCTTTTTCAAAATTCTATCCAAACAGGTCCTATATATACTGACAAATCCCCGGTTAGATAAATGATTTTGCACATGAACAATAGTCTTTTGTTATCTAATCACTGAGCACTTGGTTCAATCAGTAAGAGAGTTATATCCTCTTAATCAGATATCTCCGGTTTAGGTTTGGGAATGCAACATCATAAATAATAGAGTTTGGCTCCTGAAAAGATCTCCACCCAACTCAATCAAAATTAGTTTGGGCATTTAAAAATTCTTTAGTTATGAGACATACCTTGGTAGGGATGAAAGTTAGGTCATCTTCTAAGAAGGGTTTCTAATTTTTCTTTCAAAGCCTCTACTACGACAAAACATATTTCCTAATCTTATTTTGCCCGTAAGAATGTAATAAGGCTATTATATCCTCAACTTTTGAGTCTTTTGCTTACATATTTTACATCAACCCAATCCATAGTACTAGAAACTAAGTTTCTAGACCAGTCACTTTTAAAGAGCAAATGATTCACTAATTTATTTTAGTGAAAATTACTATAAGATCTCAATAAAAAGATTTAATTACTCAAAAGTTTAATAATAATTGAGGAGCGTATGATGACAAAGTTCTTCACAATAATTTAGGAGCATGTTGTCAACAACCCATGCTATCTGGGCGTTCAAGATTGCTAAAGGCATATCTCCAGAAGTTTTGATAAAAAAACATCATTGATCTTATGATACAAGCGCTTTTGTCTTTCCACTATCATTTTGGTCTCATAAGAACTCACACAACATATTTTCTTTCACTACTCTCAACATTTTCAGGCAAAATAAAAGCTTGAGGCCAATAATCAAGCATGCTTAATTAGAAAGTAAATTAGAGTTTTTTTTTGTTAAGCATATGTAATTTTCTATTGGAGGCAATCATATTCGAGATACTATCGAGCGCTATATATATGCACCTCTCTGTGCTATAATTTAAATATTAGTTTATTATATTGTGAGGGTTTAGATATTAGATCTTCTGAAAATATTATTTCTAAGAAAAAAATTAACTTCTTAAAAAATATGACAAATTGTCTAAACACAATCATCCAAATATTCCCCTTGACTAAAACCCGACATCATGCACTGGTTTTCTCTCTTATATAATATTCTACTAATATAAGTCTACAAGGCTCTGACTAATAAAACCTTAAATCCCTTTGTATCAACCAACAAGAAACATTATCTGGGAATCACAATTTGATGAGAAAGAAGAATACTATCCCTGGGTACCAAATATTGTTTTCCAAGAAAAAGGAAAATATTTTTTATTTATTCCAATTAAAGATTAAAGATTAATGTAATCTCAACAGGAGTTATATTATTTTTCCTCTTCTCTCTTTCCCCCAATTAAGTTGTCAGGCTTTTGGTGTTCCTGGTTCAACAATATCGTAATTGGTGGACGCTGATGAATAGATATAAATTGGACCCCATTAAAACATTAAATGCTTCAAATGGGTTACACGCATATAAAAGATCATAATTATTAGCACAGTACGTACTATTGCCCAAACAATTTCCACAGGACCCATCACCACATATATCGAGACATATGAATTCTTCATTCATTTGTGCGTTTACATGTGTGTGTGCAAGCGCGCGTGTATGAGAAAAACAGTATTAATTAATTAAAAAACCAATCAACCTATATATATTAATTAGGTCAAAAACTGTAACGAAGGACTATGGTATTGTTAGGTTTTAGTATAAGAACTTTGAATAGTTTAATTGAGTTAGATTCTATGTTTTGCTCTCTTTTTCTCAAACTATAAACAATATCATTTTGAGTTAAAAAAATAATAATATATCATATTTATGTTTTAGTAAATATATGTTATTGGATTATCTATAATTTATATATGAATATTGAGTAATTTTTTTAGTTAAATATTACTCTTTCTAGAGTAACATATATATATATTATTTTATAAATAAATTATATTATTATAATTATAATTAAATTTATTTTGATGTAATTGTATCACTGACATTTAGACTACCATTTTAATTGATTTAATAATTGATCATATTTTTAGTACATTGACAAAGACAAATTTTTATATCTAACTAAAGTTTAAAATGCATAAATGAATTAAACCATAAACACACAAATATAACCAGTTAAACGTGCATGTGTGCAGATCTATAATATATATATTAAACTTGTGAATTTTTCAGTTGTCCTTGTCAAAAGACAATAGAGAAAAGTATCATAGTACGTAGCTACTAGCTAGGGCTCTTTATTACTTTCAATATGTGTGGGGTACAAAAAACTAGCGCTTAATAATAATGTTGTTTGTGGTCTCAAACAGAGTGGTACAAAGATATTGCTCAGATTCTTATTACAATAATATGAGTCAGTAGTCTTTGATGATATCTTCTGCGTATATATATATTATTTTTCCATTGTAAGGTTTTCATCAGTGGGGGGACATGTCGGCCCTAACCTTGTACACTGTACCTTCCTGCTTTTTCATGGTGTGGGCTCGACAATTCTTACTCTCTGAACCTTTTTCAGGATACACACAAGAGATCGATGTTTCTGGTGAGATCATCAAACATAAGTTAATGTATACATATAGGTGCGTCATAGGTTAAAGTTACTGATATAAGCTTACTTAATCGAGTCAATGTTCATTACACTAGATTATATATATATATATATATATATATATGAGTCGTGATGAATTATGTTAATAAGAAAGTTAATGTTGTGGGCTTTGACCTAATTAATTAATCAGCTTGAGTTTTATTATCAGACTTTTGCACTTAGATATGTTGTTGTGTTTTTGCTGTGTTCTACGAAAAGAGGAATAAAGCTGCAGAATAGATCAGAGGATTAGAAAAAGCTCAAAGATAAAATAGTAAGAAAGATTGCGCACGTAAGCTAAGGCTTTCAAATCATAAAGCAGCAACTTGCATGAGGATTCTGAAGAAAAAAAAAAAAAGAAATAATGCAAGCCAGGTTCAAGGACATGAGAAGATGATGAAGCCGCCACCAAGAATATTTAATTTGAAATTAGTTTTTTTTTAAATTTAAATCCAACAAAAAACGAAGTTTACTTTTGTGACGGTTTTTAAAACTACAACTGCCCACAATTTGTAGAATTTGAAGCAGCATTTTGATATCTAACTCCTACAATTAAAACTAGAGGAAGTAATAATTATCTTTTGGTACGGCTTTGGTGAAGACTATAGTGCTTCAGCGGCGATTTTCACCGATTATATATAGTGTTGGAAGCAGCATATATATATAGTTATTAACTTTGAATTATAAAATAAGAACATTATAAAATATACAATGGAGGATCTCAACACCTCTTTAATTACCATTTGAATGTGAGCATGATGATGATTTTTTAGGAACCCCATCTGTAGTATTCCTTGTATGAGAGAGGGTCTTCTACAGTAAGTTTATTTATTTCTTTTTATCCCTCAAGTTTCAAAGATATTGTTTTCTCAAATTTTTTTAATTCCAAAACAAATGTTTCTATAATTTATAAAAACATGGGACATTTTGTCTTGAGGTATTAAAACTAAAATAAAAATAAATTTAAAAGATCAAAAATTATATTAACCTTATATAATTGACATCACACATGCTATATCATCCTATTCTCCTAATAATTATTCCTTGTATGAGAGAGGATCTTCTACAGTAACTTTATTTATTTTTTTATTTTTCAAATTTCAAACTACAGATATTGTTTTCTTAAATTTTTTTCTGTCCAAAACATATATTTTTATAATTTATAAAAACATGGTTCATTTTGTCGCTGAAGTGTCAAAATTAAAATGAGGATAAATTTAAAAGATAAAAAATTATGTTGACCTTGTATAATTGACATCCCACATGCTACATTATCATCGTATTCTCCCAATAATTATCCTAATAGCTAGGAGTTTAAAGAGTCCCCAAACCTACACATTCCTAATTTCCATGTGATAAATTCATATGATACACACACATTTTCATCATCAATCTTGTGTTGTGAGGTAATACACATATACATTATTTGTGAGTAATTAATAAAGGTGTTGTGATGAATAATTGACATGATGGACAACCAACAACTGTAAAGGGAAGATAAAAGCATAATAATAATAATACTCCCGCTATACCTTAATCAGTTAATTATGATCAAATTTAAACTACCAAAATGAATTTATATTCACGGCTGGAAAAAAGGCTTTTTAAATCGGTTGAAAATAGACTTCTACACCGGACTTTGATCCGGTGTAGAAACAGCCCGTGTAAAAAGTTTAATATTCTACACCGGTTGTATATGACCTGTGTAAACAATCAACTTTTTTAAATCAGTTATTTCATACAACCGGTTTAAAAAGTAATGTCAAAATAAAAAAAATCAGAATAAAAAAACTCTAGATCCGAAATTATTTTCTTCTTCGTCACAAATCTGAAGGAGGAGGAGAGTGATGAAGAAGAATAGGTACCTGTAAAATGTAAGCAGAGAACAAAAAAGAGGAAGAAAGAAAAAGTTAGAGAACCCAGAAACAAAAGAAACAAAAACTTAGATATATGCGCAAAAATGAAAACCCATAAACGTCGTCACCTAATTGAAGATATCACAAAAATATCGTCACAATTTCTTTTGGTTACCTGCTCAAAAGCAAACAAAAATATATTTAAACAGAAATAAATAAGACAAAAACCCAAATATATATATAAAAACGAAAACCTAGAAACGCCGTTACCTAATTAAAGATATCACAGAAACATTATCACAATTCCTCCGATTTACCCAGTTAAAAGTGAAGAGAAATATATTTAAATAAAATCGAGAAAGAAAGGAACAAAAAAATAGACACCCACCATCGCAGATCTAGGTCTTCTTCTTTGGGGAGTTTTAGAGGCTACAACGACTGACTTCAACAATAGAGAACGACGAGCATAGGTATGGGTCATCGCATATCTAGGTCTTCTTCTTCGGTGAGCTTTAGACAGTGTGTTACGAAGGTGGAGCTTCCTGTCACCATGTGTTCTCCCTTGTCTAGTTTCCTCCAGGGACGACGATATGATTTGTGAAGATAGGGAATCGTAAAAAATTAACGCCACCGGTCATGACTTTTTACAGCGGTCATTACTTTTTATAGCGGTCATATTTTACGACCGGTGTAAATATTTCATCTTATTTACAAAAATGCCACCGCTCATGACTTTTTACAGCAGTCATATTTTACGACCGGTGTAAATATTTCATCTTATTTATAAAAATGCCACCGGTCATGACTTTTTACAGCGGTGATTACTTTTTACAGCGGTCATATTTTACGACCGGTGTAAATATTTTATCTTATTTATAAAAATGCCACCACTCATGACTTTTTACAGCGGTCATATTTTACGACCGGTGTAAATATTTTATCTTATTTATAAAAATGCCACCGGTCATTTTTTTTAAATCGTCTCCGCAGTGACCGGTTTAAAAATGGGGCTTTAAAAAGCCTATTTTCCAGCAGTGATTATAAGCTCCTTAATCTACCTAAATTAGTTAACTAGCTCTTATATTAGTTATAATTAACTAATTTATTTAGTTTTTTTAATCTATCTAAAAAAATTTAACTAACTCTTATATTAAAGTTATGAGAGTGATAATAACATGGGTAGTCGTACGAGGAGTTGTGAATAATAATGAGTGAAAATGAGGTAGCAATGTTACATAAGCAAAGCAAAAATAATGGTACAAGTTGTGGCAGAGGGACAACCTAAAAGGAGTGGTGAATCAGCTGGAACACATATGTCAAACAATATATAGTTGGCATTATTATGTGTGTGTAACAGAATTAAATAGCTTGACCTAGCTAACTTGGGACCATATATATAAATTTAAAAGTCTTTATATATATATATATATATATATATATATATATATTTGATTCTAGCTATAGGGAGGGGACCATTGTGAAATTATCAACATTCATTTCTTCCCTTAATTTTGGCATAAAAGGTTGTGAAAGTGAGTCATAAAGCTTTGCGAAAAAGTGCCTACCATTAAGGTAAAGATGCATCGCCATCATCAATGAGAGCCTCATCAATGAAAGCCAGACTGCTAGCTATAGTTGGTGAGCCTTCATTGCTGAGAAAGCTTTTTCTTTTTCACACCTGTTAAATGAGGATTTCTCTACATCAGTTTAATAATTTATGTGTAGAAAATCAACAATCTCACATCTTATTTATAAAAATATTACCGATTACACTTTCTACATTATCTCCATGACAATCGCCATAAAAGCCTCGCCATAGAAATGCTATTTTGCTCTAGTGTTATTATAGATAGATAGAGAGAGAGAGAGAGAGATTAAATAAGGGTTTGTTTGGCTTTTGTAACTACAAAAGCCAATTTAAAAGCCAGAAATTCAATTTGAGCCAAAAAGTTATGTTTGGATTTATATTGGAGTCAAATAATTTTTTTTCTTCCAAAAGTTAAGTTAGACCTAAAAAAAGCCATATTTGGGAGCTTCTGGGATTACAAAAAGCTTAATATTATTGGAGGAAAATTAGTTGACAAGCTAAAATCTTCATGTACTCGTAATCTCCTAGACCTCTTGTAAGCCCAATAGTTTACATCTTTATATATGCACTAGCATCTCTAGCGTTTCAATGATTAGGATGAGTGTTGTATATTTATATGTAGTAGTAGTATAAGATAAATCATACTATCTAAAATTTACAACGAAGCAGTTTTTCATACACGCGCCTTCTATATATACATTTTGATATTATACTCTCTCTCCCCAATTCTTAATATAAAAATTAGTATAAAAGTTAGTCAGGGATTAAACTTTGTCATAAATATAAGTAAGACATCAATTCACTTTATCTTTTAAATTAATAATTTTCTCCCAAAATATCCATAATTCCTATTAATTGCATACATTATGGATTTCCATATAATAGTAATCATAATGAAAGATAGTATTTTAATAAAATTAAACTATATTTATCATAAATAAATAATATAATTAATTTTATTAGTCTACTCAAATTAGTTATCTAACTCTTATATTAAGATCAAGATGTAATATTAATTAGTGATGATATATATATATAAGACTTGCTTTTCTTTTCTTTCTTAAAATACACACCCCCAACAAATTTGCCTAAGATACTTTATTTTAAGTAGGAATTTGTTTGGATTCTTGAAAAATTGATAGGAGTCAAGGGTATGATCTGGTTCATGCATGATCAGCTAGGTAATATTTGTGTGTGTATAACCGCAGACAAATATATCTTGTAAACAGTTAGCTCGCTTTTAAACCTTTATGAAAATGACATTATTTGTGTGTGGGGAAAAATATGTGCGAAGTTGTTAATATCTTTAGTGTCTTCATTTTTTTTTCAAATTGTTGAAAGGTTTACATAGCTTGATCTTATTAATTACTCCTCTGCTATTTAATATATGACATATTTAACTAATTTTATTAGATTAAAAAAGTTAGTTGAGTTAGTTAATATGGTATATTTTTTTAAAAACACCCTAATAGTTAATATGGCATATTTTTTCTAAAACGCCTTAATTATTTTTATTAACTCCCTCGCTCTCTCTTACTTGATTATTATTAAAGTATCAACTGGGATAATTTGAGAAATAGTTGATAAATATAGAAAATATGTCTTCTATTTAGGATGAAGATCAACTCTCAATTAGGTCATATATTAAGGAGTAATTATTTATGTATATGTACCACCTCCGGTCCTTAATATAAAATCTACTTAACTAATTTGGGTAGATTAAAAAATTAGTTAAGTTAATTATTTGTAATAATTATGAGTTGATTTCCCTAAAATATATTTTTTAATCATGTGCATTTGAATTACCCTTAATAGAAACCATATGTAATCGTATAGGAATATTTTAGAGAAAAATTATAATTTTAGGAGACAAGATGGATTGATATTTTATATTTATGATTAAAATAAATATTTTATCTATTTCTTATATTTAGAACAGATAGAATATTACTTTTCTATCTCTTTTAAAAAATGGAGAGAGGAATGTTATCCGGAAGTATATATGGCCATTGGATTTAGATTTGTTTTAGTTCTTTTGTAAATATCAAAGTGCCCAATACTTTATATTTGTTATCTTAAAAGATGCGAAATAGAAAACAAAAGAGAAAATTTTAAAAACCACCCATTTAAATTTTAAAATTCTAAATCAAAAATTTTTATAAAAAAAAAGTTATAAATATTTTTACAAGAGTTATAAATAGCTTATGAAATGTAGTAAACGGAATTTTAAAATTTAAATATGTATTTTTTGGGATTTTCCCAAAACAAAATATCTAAACTTTTTAATATTTAATCTGGACTCTTTTACAGTGGAATAAAGAATCTAAATGGTGAAAGTTCATTCAGTGTCATTATTGTTGTCCTTTTCCAACTACATATAGAGATGGAAGATTTTATGAACCATCTCACAAAGTAGCTATTTTCTTAGGCTATATGTATGTAAATACCTAAGAGATTTTTTAACAAAATATCTACATTTCATAAACTATTAATTATTTAAGACTCATTTTTTTACCTAATAATGCCACCATTCTCATCCGAGAGGCACTTGGGATATTTAAATTATTTTTTATTGTTGTTTTACCAGTGGCAAAAAAATCTAAATGACTAAATACTTTAAGTCATTCAGTGTCATTATATTGTTGTCCTTTCCCACTACAAAGATGGAAGATTTTATGAAGTATTTCATAAAGCAGATACTTTATCTGGCTCTATGTATGTAAATATCTAATTGATCTAAAAAAAATATCTACACACTTCATACGTTATTTTTTAATATACATAAAAGTCACTTTTCATGTATTTAATTGGTGGTAATTACTTACCATCAAATAGTTGTAGGGAATAAAAAATATGGAGGAATTACTATGAGGTCTAATGGAAGGGATTTAATTATAAAACATCATAAAATTTGTTGTCAATTCTGATATTAAAATTTGTCATTATTAATTTTTTAATTATCATTAGGACTTTTATAAAATAACAATATCGACTGTGGTTCTAGTGAGTGTGAGTTGTAGAATGAATTCATCTAAACAAAGGTACGCATAAATTCCATTCAAATTGATGTGATCCTAAATGACACCCAATATATGATGGCTTTTATATCCAATATGCAAGATAATGGCTCAATTTACCTCTTTTGGGTGTATCTACCCTCTGCTTTTATTTATAAGGCAGAGAGAAAATATTTTTTTGTTATATTTATAAGTCATATCTATATCAATGTACAATTTTATTCTTCAATTTTACTCTCATTGGTTATATAGATTGTATATTAAATAGGGATAAAATTAAAAAATTATTAAATGTTAAGGTAAAATTAATAAAAATGAATAAAATTTAAGGTTTTTTTATCCCCACACAACATGTGTTATAAGTAACTTGCCTCTAGAATTTGAACTCCTAAACATCAAATCAGAGACATGAAAGAGTGAAGAAACTTAGTTTTGAGTAGAGTTAGACGATGTTTCTAAGTACCTTAAACTTGGAACTCCTATGGCTGCAATGATGTTATATTAGTCATCGGCCTTACTTAAAGGACATCGAGGTCCATCAATACCTCGTACACATAATATATATCCAGATATATGTTGAAATGTCTAACTACTATACGAGAAATTCATCCGAAGGTTATTATTTTAATTAATGCCTCTGATTATTGGAATCCTTTAACTTCAAGGATATAATAATATATATAGACAGACACAGTTTTTCTTTCTTTTTTGCCACTAAGTAAATATATAGTCAATAAGTCAATACAAATTGATCCAATTAATAAGGAGTTGACTCATAACTAAAAATATCGTGAATTTAAATTCTAGTGTTGATGTGATAACTTTATTAGTGGGTAATATATAAGTATATCTCCAAGTGCTCTGTCAACTTGGAGGCATGTCTTGATCCTGATAAACTCTTAGAACTCTCAACTTACATAAATGTTTTTAAATAGAAAAATATACAGTTGATGATGTTTTGTAAACCATTGAACTTTGGATCACATTACAATGCAAACTCTGGATTTCTTTTTGTTGAATTATTATTGTGTTTCAACTTTGGATCATTATATATACATGGCAAACATGGAAGTCTCACTTTTACTGACTCAAGAAACAATAAAAACCCCAATGATCTGTTCCAAATGAGTTCAGATTTCACCTTTTAATTGCCAAATTAAACCTAGGATTTGAAAACTGAAAATAATAACCTTAATTATATCGTCTTAATTTGCAATACGTGATGGGTGAAGATTTTGTTAGAAAATTGAAGAGACCATGTCTCATCATAAGTTGAAACACCATTCACACACACCTTAATTAGCATTTTTAATTCATAGCAAAAGAACACACAAAGATTCTCCAATTCTCCTAAGTTGATTCTCCTAAGTTGTTTTATCGGATTACAAACTTTTTGTGGACCTTCGAAGGTTAAAGTAATATTTATTCTTTTTTTACTTTCAGTCAGACTCAGACCCACTGACAGATATACCCTTATAATTTTGCATATAAAGCAAAAAAAATAAAGAAAAAAAAAGAATTGATGAGCATTTCAATAATTTTATGAAAATATGATTAGTCTGTCATAAAAAGATTTTTTTTAAGGCCGTATAAAAACGCTCAGATTAGCTAAGGAAACATAGGGACAAAATTTTATAAGAGAATGACTCTGTATTCTGTAGGTAAGAATCATAATAACAGCTTCAACGACCATTTGGTGACCTTGACAGGCTAGAGAATTGGCCCACAGTTAGCTTCTCTTAACCTAAGAGCAAATTTGCCTAATCCAACTATTGAGAAGATGATCATAAGTTAGATCGTTATTGATGAGTTGCGAATTATCTTTCTCATGTAACTTTCCCATCTTTCCTACCAGTTTCAGTTTTTTTCTGTTTCACTCTCTCCGAAACTCCTCTTTCCGTTGAAATATTCTCCAAAATTCCTCATATGAATCTCTAATGTGATTTTTTTTTAAAAAAAAGTGTTTTCCTGTTCGTTGTTTGTTTAGCCTTAGAAAAAACTACTATAGACGCTGTGTTTGGGGAAACTAACAGGAGTCACTGTGTTGTTTACCAAGTGGTATTTACAAACAAATGGAAAAAAGATTACTTTCTTTCAGTACAGCTTAATAATATTATAGTAGTACAACTTATTATTATCATCTAATTTCGATTTACACTATATATAATCACTCGCGCTCACAACTTAAGTCAAATTAAGATAGAACAACTAACGTAACGATGTTTAAGAATGATATATTTTGTTGTAAATAAGGAATAATTCATTGGTGGATTCTTCTGCGGTTGAGACTCTCAATATGACGACAAAAGAGCTTCGTCATTAGTTGTCCCCACGTTTCATGTCTTATGGGTCATTACTTTCAAATACAGTTTTCTTATAATCTAAATATATATACTGCCACTGGCCAAACACACACACAAACACACTGGAAATCTTCAATCTTAATTATTCAATTCATATTTGCTCGCACACACAACTACATTTAGTGCAATTACCAACCTAATAAGTAATTACTGTGGCTATTTTTTTTTGGGTAGAGTCCAGGCATAGCTAGAGAGTAATTATCCTAAGGTGTAGAGATCATTGAAATGAGTTTTACTTTTCTAAATAAAACTTTTTCACGCACACGCTCTAGTTTTGAACTCAAGACATCATACTTAAATGACCTAGGATATCTACCAACTATATCGAGTTTTGTTGGTACTCCTCTAATCTTAAATATAAGATCTATTTAAATAATTTGATTAGATTGAGGAAGTTAGTTGATTTAGATATTATAGCATATTTTTTCTAAAACACCATAATCATCTTCCTTAACACTCTTCCTCTTTCTCTTACTTGATTATTTTTTAGAGAGTATCAATAGCGATAATTTGAGAAATATGTCTTATATTTTGGATTAATATCAACTCACTAATTAGGTCCTATATTTAGGACCGGAGGAGTAGTAATTACTTTGGCATTTAATAGTAATAGAATTCAAAGAGATCATCATCTATGGTGATTTGTCCTTCAACTTATATGAAAACACATGAGAAAAAGACAGTTTGAGCTTGATGATGATTAATCATTTATCAGAAGAAACTATATATGTATAGTACCACAAGTAATTATGATGATTAATCATTTATCAGAAGAAACTATATATGTATAGTACCCCAAGTAATTATGCTCTTGTGTGTGTGAGATATATGTGTGTGTATAGAGAGAGAGAGAGAGAAAGATGAGTAGTGTAGTAGTTGTTGGGTTGCATTTTGTTTGGAATATATATGTGGTTGGTGCTGTCTCATGCATACATGTGATCTATTAGCTGTTGCTGCACTGCGCTTTCTCTCTGTTTCCTCATAATTAATTACTTAATTAATTATACATATAATTAATTATCTCCTTTAATTCTTTACCCCCCCCTGTTTTGGATTTATTTAACACAAAAAACTCAATCAATAACATATCTCATCAATGCAGTATTTTTGTAGTTAGCTAAAAGGTAAAGGTTAAAAATGAATGATCTCATCAATTTTGTTTTCCTTCCTCTTCAATCGCCTTTTGTAATAATAATTTACTTTATGTTGCTTTTGTTTTTACAAGGTGAAACAATTTCCTAATCAGCAAAAGTTAATCTAACTGGTAAGAAGTTGACTTATAACCAACAAAATTATAAGTTCAAATCTTACTATCAATATGAGATTATCTTATCAGTAGATAATGTGTAAGTATTTTTTAAGTATAGAAACATGTTAGAGAGCCTAGG
This sequence comes from Leucaena leucocephala, assembly GCA_037074615.1. Taxonomy (NCBI): domain Eukaryota; kingdom Viridiplantae; phylum Streptophyta; class Magnoliopsida; order Fabales; family Fabaceae; genus Leucaena; species Leucaena leucocephala. The sequence goes on from CM073521.1 coordinate 31,893,888, forward strand.
CACTAACTTAGTTAAGTTTTTTTTATGAATAGAAAAAGTGGCACAATGTTCCAAGTCATTTTGATTGTATATATACTCATCAAGTACACACATAATGGAAATGAGATAATTGAGTCTGCAGGTACAGCAAAGTCCTTATTACAACACCATGAAATATTCAAGTCTTACTCAATTGCACCAACACTCAATAATTGATGATGATGAACATATACATATACATATACATATACATATATATATGTATGTATTTATAGTGGTCATCTCAACAAAAACTTCTCTTGAATCACACACACAAGAACACTCACATGAGACGGTAAAGTTGGCATCTTTTTAACCAAATTCATGAGCACAATAAAAACAGCAAGCTATTATAACCAACCACCTGGCCAGCAGTATATATTGTACTATTGTGGGGACTGAATCTAGTTTTATTGACTCCACCCACTTATAATGTTCACTTTACTACCTACAACACATAGCTAAATTGGTGCAAAACGATATATATATAGAGAGAGAGAGAGAGAGAGAGAGACATGGGTATGTGGTAATGTGAATTATAACATTCACTTTCAAGGTTGATGGTGAATGTTGATTACTTAAGTTGATCATTTTTGTTTAGTTAATTAAACATGTCATTCAGACAGAGATAAGAGAAAATCCGTGAAAAATATCTTATTTTGAAAATTTTATTATAAAAAAGATCTGATATATTTTTATACACAGAAAGTATAAATATTAACGATTTGTATTTAAATAGTACTAATAGTTGAACTGAGGTCTTTCTTATTACTAAAATTTTTACGCAGTGATTTTTTTACCGCTTGTTCCTCTTATGGCATTTTTGCTGATATACAGCAGAAGATAGATTTTCAATTAGGACGAAATGAGGATGTGGTTAAAGTAAATTAACCCAATAGGTAAAACTAGTTCAGCAACATATAATGATATCATCCTAGTTCCCATAGTTTTCTATTCTTACATATATGAAACAGTACTGTACATTAAATTGACAAGAACAAACCTAAGATTTCAAACCTCGTATCAATTAAATTAACCTGAAAAAGAAACACAACCACAAATCTATATATACTACACCACATAAAGATTCATTCAAATTTGGAAACCATAAATTAAGAACGAACGAGGCTGATAATCCTAATACAAAATATTCATTCAAATACTGAGCTGAAAAAAGAAGATCTGAGACTGAGATCAAGAATAATTTATAAAGAAAAGGCAATGAAATTAAAATTAATCTTACCCCTTAATAATTATGAGATTAAGAGAAGTGAAGCAGCAATGAATAGAGAAGGGTTTTAATAATCATTTATTGCTGATGCAGCATCATCAAGATTCTCAAGACACCTATGAGATCCAAAGATTCTGTGTGTGAATCTTGATGAGGCTGCACCTGCAAACAATGACTCAACCATCGGATCATCAAACGCCGCCGCCACATGGAAGCTTCCAGAAATTTCCTCCAACAATCATGAAAGCACCCATCTTTGAAATCTTGAGTTGAAATGGCATAACCCCAAAGAGAAAAGAATGGTCTTCATAATATTGCAGGTATAAACGCAAAAAGAATAACTTGAGGGAACCCTAAAAGAATATACGGTTTCAGCGGAACATAATATGAGAGAGAGAGAGTATAGAATAGTTTAAAGGGACAAAATTAAAAGAAAGAAGAAGAACAAGAAGAAGAAAACGGGAACCACAGAAATTTGAACGAAATCTATAGTATTGGGTGGATTCATGTGTATTGTGTGTTTTGAGTGTACGATGAATGTTAGGTGGAAATCTTCGCCGCTAGCGACCTACATGTACCTAGAAGATCTCGAAGACACACAAAAACAAACACAGATACAAAAATCTCTGGTAGTTGTGGTGATGATGATTTTGTGAACTATATATTAATTATATGGGAAGAGGGGGAAGGATTTTAGTCGGAAGAAAAAGAAAAGAAAAGAAGAAAGATTGCTGGAAAAGTAAAGGTGGAAGAAGAGAGTTTCAGAGAGAGAGAAGAACGGATATTCAACTTTAGAGAGAGAGAGAAGAGGGAGAGAGAGGGAGGGGACAGATGTGTAGGTTAGTTATCGTTTGTTTGAGGTTATTATATATACACGATGCTAGCTAGAGATGGACTTGAATTTTCTTTGTTTTTTCTTTTTTCTTTTTTTCTTTCAATAACTTCTTTCTCATTTTCCATCTCAATAATTGAACAATTCCGATTTATTATTTTATCAAATTATTAATAAAAATTTAAATTATATTAAAAAACAAATAAATTTAAACTGTTAAAATTTAATCAAAATAATTTAAAAATACAAAACAAGATATTTAAAAAATTAATTGATTAAAATAGAAAATGAAAAAGAGCTGGAGAGAATTAAACTCTACTAAGCATTAGTGATATGTGCTCCAATACTTACGTCCACAATTTTGAGAAATTTAAAATGTTTTAAATCCTAAACTCATTATCAATGGCATAAAACGTTTTGCACATTTTTTATAAATTATAAATAGAATAGATTCCACCAAACTCAGTCCATTTTTTCCCCAAACATCTTAGGCTTTATACAACTTTTTTATTCATTTAACTTATTTACTCATTTCAACAGAATTTAAATATTAAAAAGAATATATAATTTCTAAAAAAACATTTAACTTATTATGTATATATTTTATAAAATAGTTTTGAAGTAAAAGATTCATCTGATACAAAAAATAACATAATTTTTTTTATTTTTACCAATACTCTCTCTAACTCCATCTTTTTCACCGATTTCTCATACCTTACCTAATAAATTCGATTATTTCAACTTTATTATTTTTTTTTTAAGATAAGATGTGCATTTATTTTTTATTTTTTTCAATTGAACTAGTTAAGTACCTCCTAAACTATATTTTTTTGGAGAAAAATCACACCCGAAGAACTTTAGGAAATATCTATTAATAAAAATATTTTTATTATTTTATAGAGTTCTTTTTAATTGGAAAAAATTTAACTTAAAATAAGTTGAGTTATTAATTTTTTGTCACAGATCAACAAATTTAATTTAAACTTATACCAACAATTATTTCATTCTTAATAGGCGGCTAATTGAAACTATTAATTTACACGCCTGATTATAATAATAGGCTCTTGGACCATAAATTGAGGAGAATGACTTTGTTGAATTGGTTTATATTTTTAATTAAAAAATAATAATTTCTTTCATGCTGGCTACATCTTGGCAAATATATCTCTGACCACGTGAAAAAGGTACGAACACACCATTTTTAAAAACTAAAGTAAAACCAACAGAAATCACTAGGAAGGAATCAAACCTCCCAAAAATAATTAAATAAAACCGACCCATATGATCTTTTTGGCATTTTTATGTGCTTTTGAATAATTTATAATTATCAATACAAAATGGTGTACAAGTCTGGTAAATAATATTATGATATTCCACTGTAATTCTACGACAAACAAAGGAATCTAAATCACCATGCAATTCAGAAACTAGGCATATTCTCTCTCAATAATAAAGTTGATAAATTATATTCTAATGATGTTTTCGATTCAAATTATAAAGTTTAACCTAAGTGCCCGTTTGGTTCAAAGAATCATAAGAAATATAATGTAATGAACTGATGATTATATGGCATTTATTTGGTATGTTATCAAGAAATTATGGATTGAAGAAATTTATATTTTATTTTAAAAAATATAAAAATAAACATGAAATTAAATGATCTTTTTAATTCTGCAATGATTGACCCTTGTCCATTAATTATATGGCAATACGATGATTAAGTACTTTACTGTATTGATAAGGATGTTTGTGGTCTGACTAATCCCACTATAATCAAGTTGGATTAGTTCAAACAAAGTATTTTAATTAAAGTTAAGTTAGGTGCAATGTAAGGTTGATTCCAATATAAATAATGAATCTAGCCCAATCATGCTTCTCCTTAAAAAATTATATGAAAATTTTAATTTTTGTACAAATAAAATATAATTTTATAAAGACTATTTTTTAAATGTCAGCAATCAACATCCATATATATATATTTCAATATTAATTGCAATATTTTAGACCCCGGCCCCTACCTCCATGACATAACTAAGATTCTTTTTTGGACAAGAGATACCATCCTCAATTAATATCTGTATTTTTTTTTTGAAAAAAATGATTGAATTAAACAGATGAATTTCAGAGGAATATAATAAAACTTCGTCCATATTTATCTGGGGCAAACAGAATAATAATAAATATTCTTATTAATTAAGAATTCGAAAATTAGTTTTTCTTGGAGCAAGCAGTGCATGAATTAATACTATTTCAAGAAATGATATATATTGTCAGTATCTTCAATTTCTTACTTTACATCGTCTTTATCGGCCTATATTAATCACCATTATTATCAGTTATTACTGTTACTGATCTCAACAAGATTAATTTCCTTGTTTTGTGATTCATTTTTTGTCCTTTAGCATAATTAATTACGTGTACAAACATTATCTTTATCAAATTACAGTCTATATATTATCATTATACTTTGTCCTATTTTGCTACTTTTTGAAAAATTATAAACATTATTGTTGGGCATGGGACAGTATTACATAGATTTGACATCCTATTTTAACTTAAAGTCTTAAGTTATTAGGCTTTTGTAATCATCATTTATATTTTTCCTAACTCAACTTTATCTAATTAATACGAAAATTCTTTTCTTATTCTCTAACACTTCCCCCCTTACCAATAATCAAAGAATTGGATTAAAATATCGTTTTTATGGTTGAGTTAGGTTATGTCAGAATCGATCCATCAATGAGCTAGAACTTGAAATTGGACCAAAAATAAAAAAAAAAGTTTTTAAAAAATTAAACGGATTTTAGGCCTAACGGAAAAAAGGATGAAAAATTAAAAATACTTAACATCTGAAAAAATCTAATATTTTCAGACTATTTATAGTCATGCTTAGTGTTTTTTCATTGAGAACTTCATATATTGTAATATAATTATATTGACAATTATATGTTTGTTATGAAATTATTTCTTATAGATATCAACTACATATGTATATAATTATTTTTTTTATTTAATTATTATACTATCAGCTCTTGACCCCCAGTCTAACTATTTAAACCATGAAAACCAAGACCTTGACTTTTTGGATTTCACATCATCCTTTAAAACATTGACCCGACAATTGCATGTTAACATTTTTCTTATTTGAGTACATGAATGAAAATAATTTGAATTAAAAAAAATTAAAATTCAACTAAAGAATTTAAAAATTAAAAAGTTTCATCAACGAGTAGCATAGGTATGCATGCTGTTTTTTTTTATACTAACACTTATTATTGTATCCTGTTTATTTATTATAAAATTTTTCAATAATTATATTCATTTTTTAAGACCTAATAATTATTTTTACTTTAAATTACTCTAAATAATAATCAACAAAAAAAAAGTCAAATTAATTATGCGCATCAGCCTCTTTTCTTGACTCCTAATAATAACCCATCCAGTATTCACAATAACCAAACATGGGTTTGGCATATGGTATGTAAAGACGCATTGAATATAATTTAATTATAAATGTAAATTTTAAATTATATATTAATATTGATTTTAAAAGTTTTTTTGGCAATTAGTTTTTGGACTTGTACTGCTAATGATTTTACTCAACGAATGGCTAATCAATTGACAAGAGTGATATGCTTAGACCAACTTACAAACTGATCAACTACTTTTCCCATAATGAAAACAAATTAAACTACAGTTTATCACTATGTGATCTGTTTTGTCTAAATTCAATTTATCTTTTTATAGCGCATGCAAAGTCATGTATTACAATAACCCTAATAATGCATGATCTTTCGGTTCATTTGAAAGCAACAATTCAATAATACTTTCTAATTATAAGAGTTAATTAGTTAACTTTTTTTTAGATAGATTGGGGAAGTTAAATAAATCAACTAATTATAACTAATATAAGAGCTAGTTGACTAATTTAGGTAAATTGATAAGTATATAATATGAATTTATAATTAACTGATTTATTTGACTTCCTTAATCTATCTAAAAAAATTAACTAACTCTTATATTTATGACTGGATATAGTATTAATTAAAGAGAAACGTTAATTTCATTCTAATTTGTGTCTTTTGAAGCAATATGAATAAGTGATTAAATAAAAGTATTTTGGTTGGAAAAATAAAGCTAAGCTAAAATAAAAAAAACAAAAATATTTGTAGGTTTTGAAAATAGGAAAATAGGCTTTGTTAAAACAATACAATAATATATGTATGTGATTATAAAAACACAAAATAGGAGGAAATCTGGAAAAATAATGGTAGGCGGCATCTTCAGACTTCACTGCTTCAATTTCAAATTGGCAAAATGGGGACCATGAGTAATGACCTAAAGCAAAAAGAAAACAGCCACATGGAAATAAATAAATTGTTTACCATGAAAGAATAATTTGTTGGAATAAAGAAAATAAAAATAGCCACTGTTTTGTGAAATAAATAAATTGATTAATTATAAATAAAAATTTTTCTTTTTTAATAGGAAATAATACAATGCTCAGATGAAAAAAAATATTTCTAATAACTCATAGCCTCTGTCCTAAATATAAATATAAAGTTTTTTTTAAAGTAAACATAATTTTTTTACAGTAATTAATTGAGAAAAAAAGTTGATTTTTTATAATTAATATATTAAAACTTTCTGACACTTTTTTAAGTAAACTCTTGTTATTCAATGTATGAAACAAGATGATTTTTTTTTTTTTTTGCCAACGAAAGATATAAAATTAAAATTTTACATTTATGATTAGATAAAAATATTTTATATAAATTATTTATTTAAGAACAGAGGAGAGGAAGTAAATAGTATTTATAAATTAAATTCACACTATTAAAAAATTATCTATAAATGATTTTTTTTGTTAGAATGGATCTATAAATGATTTACTAATTTCAATAAATCACATAGTAATTTAGAAAGATTCATATATAATGCATAAATCTCAACTTGATGATGTAGGCTGCAACCTAGTACTGCTTTATCTTTGCCCAAAGTGACTCTCATAATGACATCTTCTCTCTTCCAATGTAAAATATACAGAAAAAGGCCTACGTAACATAAACAATGCTTTTTTCATTAGGTCAATTTTTATGAATTCCACGAAAAACACAATACTTCTTAGGGTAGGAAGCCTAATATTTTAAAATAATTAAACAAATTCGATGTTTTTGAATTAAAAGATTAAAATAACCAATGAATATTAATAAATAATACTACCTCTAATTTTTAATATAAAAATTAGTTAAAAAATTAAATTTAATTATAAATATAATATCATAATATATTTCGTCTCCTATACATATTTATTATTTTTTTAAAATTAATTTATTTAACTTATAAAATATAAACTGACGTATAATATAATATTATAAATATATATTATAAGGAGATTATATTATATTTATTATAATTAATTTATTTATATAATTTTTTTAATTTATTTAATTTAATTAAATAATCTTATATTAACAATCGAGTAGAGTATTTTCATGTCTGAAATATAAATAACTAATAGCTACTACACATATATGCAAGAAAACAACTAATTAATTTTTTTACCAAACAAAGCATACTTACTTTCTGAGATTTATCCATAAATAAATAGTTGACCTATCTGACATTGTAAATTAAATTAATCTAATGACTTTTTTTTTAATTTATCTCTCATGATTTTATGACTTCCAAACATCAACGAGGGGTATTTAAGAGAAAATATTTAATTATCTAGACAATTTAGAAAAATAAATTATATTTTGGATTAAGAAAACTTTCAAATAAATAAGTTATATTTGAGATCCATGATAATTAAATATTATAACTACAGTGTATTATAGCTCAACTAGTCAACTCAAGTTAGCTAATAAAATTAGACCAGTTTTTTGGTTAATCCAGACAAGAGTTTTGATAAGTCCAAACATAAAATAATAATTATTTATTATATTTATGTTTTAATAATTCTATTTTATTAAATTATGTGTGATTTATGTATAATATTTTATTTATTTATAGATTATTGAATCATAATTGAATTAATCCTGATTAAATTACGGTTGGACTATTACCAGGTCCCTAACCCTCCGGATTTTCAGTAGCTTGTCAGAAAAGGGACACACTGTGCAGGGAATTGGAATCTATATATGATCCTATTACCCCGCATGGAATCTATCGTCATGTTACTTTGAAAACCTTCATATACACTTTGATTAATTAGCAGCTCATAGGTTTAAGCTAATTGGTTGATTAATGCTTTAATGTACCACATAATCATGTGATTGTTGACGATATTTTGCATCCCAAGACCGTTTTGAAAGCTTTGAAGTTGGATCTGAGGTTCTCTTTCACATGCAAAGACACATAAAACAAATAATCCGACGTAGATTTGATTCACACAAACATTAAAGCAATCGCACGTTAAAATAATTCGTTTCACACACAAGCAACCCAAAGTAGATTCGCAAAACCATTGGCTTCACATGTCATGTCGATGTCTTATAGAAAATATTATTTTATTGTGATTTCAATCACGATATTTAAAAAAATATTTTAATTTTTAAATATTTAAATTTATATTTTAGGATAATAGACAGTTCGTCCTGTTTGATATTGGTACCACCTAAAAGGAAGGAAAACGTTACCTTACTTTTACATCGTAAGTAAGTCTAACCCTTTTCTAAAAATTTTTATACAAAAAATAATCACTTTAATTATATTAAAAGATCATATCCATTATTAATTAATAATTAAATTTAGTTTATATAAGTCATAATTGTTTATTATATGAATTTGGATCTGATTCTTGTTACACATTATACAACACTTCCATTGAAAGCCTCCTATGATTAGCGCTAAGAAAAGTTAATTATTTTTATTACACAATAATGTGTGAAATATTTATTATATTTATATAATCATTACTTAATAATAATATTTTTTTTCTGGCAGAAAATCATTTCTTTTTATCATTAATTTATATATAAGGTTTTTTCTTATAAAAAAACAGAGAGAACAATGAAGCCATTATCTGTTAATATTCTCTCTAGGCCACAACATTAATTTTAATAAAAAGATGTTAACCACTTAGATCAAAGGGAGGGTCTAATGATGAAGTATGTGATATTGTGATTAATTTAATAAAGATGGTTTTGGAATACCATGGTTTTGCTCTAAAACAGTGGACTGTTTAGCAATTTTTTATTTAATTACAAATATATCCTGGGCCAATAATGCTATTAGTATGAATTATTTTTAGTGACTAGAGAATAAAATAAATAAATAAAGCTAAGATTAAAAATCATACGTCATCGTGGGATTTTTTTTATAACAAATAAAAAGATTAAGTCCAATACAAATTACATATTAATTAATTCGTTAAGAGTCACTGCTAGCAAAATAGAAAAGGATTAACATCACTTTACCAAAAATTTAGCATCGGCATATATAAAATATAAAAATCAAAGTAACTTATATTAATTACAAAACATTATCAGTATACTTTTTTTTCAGACTTCATATTAAGTAAAAACCTACCTAGTATACAATAAAATAAAACTTAGAAAAAATATCCATCAGGTAGAAATATTAAATACGGCAAGTTTCTTAAATTTATTTAGTACTAATTGAGTAAAAAAAAATTAATATTTACAATTTTGACCTGTAAATGAGAAAACTCCACTCATAGATATAAAAGTTTAACTTTTAAATATTAAATCATTTGAGACATATTAGTATTAAATGAAACTAGCACGTGCCCATAGTTATTCATAATATTTTTTAATATTTTTATTTTTTTTATATTTTATAATTATTTATATAATTTTTTTTTCCTTTCGTCTTTTTTTATTAATTTAAACAAAGTTATATTAAAATCTCTTTTTGTTTCCTCTCGCTTTCTTTCCCCTCTATTAAAATCCCTCTTCACTCATCCTTTCAATTGAGCCAAACACTCCTTAAAAGATTTTCATCCAAATATAGTCATGATAATATATAACATTTTAGAAAAATTAAATTATATTTATTATACATAATTAACATAATTAATTTTTTTAATCTATTTAAATTAATTATTTAACTCTTAATATTAAGCACTATAGTATTAGAATTGTGTCCGGTTAAATTAATCCATAATTTCCTTTTTGTTTTTTGGGTGTTTCATTGGTATATATTCGCTTCACGGGTTTCATATGCTTCGGAAAAGGCCTGGGCTAATATATATTAAATCAGCCAGGGGTTTGTTTTCTTATTGGGCCTCCAATGTTGTTGGGCCTCATATTGAACCTTTTATGTACAAAGAGAAAATTTTCTTTCTAATTGGCCTATTTCTTTTTTAATTCGTTGCTTTTTGGGGGAATAAAACGTAGTTCAAAAGTAACCAAGAATCACGTTAGGTTTCCACTAAACCTGGAAGTGCTAATCCTAGTTAATTTTTTTAGTTAAATTTATAAAACTAAATTAATTAATTAATTATAATTAAATTAAACATCTCAAGATAAATTCATATTATATATTTTTTAATCTATCTAAATTAGTTAATTAACTTTTATATTAGTTACAATTAGTTAATTTATTTTTACTTCTTAAATCTATAAAAAAAATCAATTGAATCTTATAATTATGACTAAAGATTCTTATCTTCAACCTCCCAATAAACAAATGAAGGTGTATTATCATTATCAACAGAAAAATTGTGGTATATAAGGATATTAACAATTTAAATATTAGGAAAATCACACTCAAATTTTAAAAAAGACAAATTATCACTATCAGATACCATAAAATTATCAAATTAATATAAAGTCCCAAAAGACTCGTGGGTGTAAAATTCTTCTAAATTATAAGTAATATTAATTATTTAGATCTATTTTATACACTATAAATAAAATATAATATTATAAATTAATTTAGTTTATTTCAAATGAGTTAACCATGATAGATAAGAGTTTTACTAAAATTTAAAAAAAAATCTACCATGGTTATAAAAATGATTTTTCTTAAAAGATAAATAATTATGATAGAAAAAGAATAAGATATGTCAAATTAGTTAGGATATATATAAATTGCTGAATCTTTTATATATAAATTGTATATTATAACTAAGTAGATATTAGAGTATACTTGATTTTATAATATAAACATTACACTTTTCTATAAATATGTATATTAATTAATAAAATGGTAATTATAGATTTTTTTATGAAATATTATTAAAGATATTTAAAATTAGATTAAAGTGTATATATAAAATAATGTAAGAGTCTATGAAATGTTAATAAAATTGAAGAAATAATTAATAATTTAGAAGAGTCTATCATGTATATTTAGAATATTATCTTTAAGATGAACTCCCAAAATTAAATTCAAATAATGTATTATATAATATTATAGAATGCATAATGAACCTTACTATAGCAATATACAAGTATTCTACACATACATTCAAAAAAAAAATTATACAATTGATATAGCTTTAATCAAGTATCTGAAATTTTTTTAGGGTCCTAAAATGAGACTATCACTTAAAAAATATTAATAAAAATATGGTGAGATAAATATCTCAGAAATCAAATTGTATAAATAATAGTTTAAATTTAAATTACCAAATTTAAACTATTACCAAATTTAAATTAATAATAGGTCTTCTTTCAATTTTACAATCTATATATCATATTTTATTAAAAATAATAAAAATATATTAAACTATAATAATTTAATTAGATAATATTTTTAAGTTATTGATAAATAATATTTTTAATTTTACTTAAATATAAGGATAAAAATTAGGATGTTACATGAGAGATTTATTATAATTATAAAAGACGAGTTTATCCTCACTTCTCGTTAATGACAACAATTGAGATGTTTTGATCTGTTATTATTGACACATTAACTTGTCAATTGATAATTGACTAGTTAGGATAAACTTATATTTTTACAATTCTAATAGATCATCCACAAATCTTAAGACTTCATATCAATTTAATATTTGGTAGCGATAATTTGTATTATTTGGGATCTCAAGATAATACCTATTTTATTATAAAACTAGTAATAAGGTTAAGAGGAGAGAAAAGATGAAGACAAAAAATAAGAGAAGTATATTATATTTTTTCACTTGCTTTACAACACAAATGACATGCTCTATTTATAGGCATAGTCTTATATGTAAGTTACATCTAAACTTGAATGACAAATAGTGAGCAATAAAATTTATGAATGATTTAGTGAAAGTTACAAGTTTAATATAGTAACGGAGAAGTAATAGAGTAGTGAAAGTTAAAAAGAAAGATAGTTAATATAGTAGTGAAAGTAGAAGTTAAAATTGAAGAGAGAGAGATAAACATTCACATTTTAATGTTCATAATATTTTTAATTGTAATGTCTCGGTAGAATTGTTAAGTAGATAATTTAATTTTAGTATGAAAATTATTTTCCTGCAATGAAATTTCAGAAGGGAGTGGGAAGTCGAGTGGTTGAAGGCGCGGGAGTGGCCGTGGCATACCGTGTTCGATTCCTGGAAGGTGTAGAAGTGAGGGTTTCTTTTTGGATTTTAGGGTGTAAAATTACCATTTTTACCCCTCTAAATTTTCTTCACCTGCCCGACCTGCTCCTTCATTTTTTTTTCCATTCTACACAGTGTCATCTCGCTTCTTCTGTACCGATCACGGTTTAAATTTTGAGACGTAACATTAATATTTTTAATTACTTTTTTGTTTTTGGGATAAATTTAGACTGATGTAGCATGATTGCATGAAGTAGTTGGTGAGTGATGAGATGCTGTAATCGATAAATGGAGTCTACGAATCTGTGTAAAATTATACGTGACCCCGAAAAGAGTACGTGTCGCGAAGATAAGCAAGACACGACATCGTATGAGTCATCGTATTTAGGACCGACCTCAACGAACAATTGTAGCTTAATACAGGTAAGCTACTACATACACACGTGGTCCAATCACCTTCTTCCATGTGTTGCATTACCCAAGTTACAGATAATTAGGAAAAATCAATCTTCCAAAAGTGAATCCCAAAGGCATATCTTTGCCAGCAACCTATATCTACTACGTACCCCTCCTCCTCACGAGCCTATTAAATATAGGCATGCAAAAAGATAAACTGCTAATGTACCTAATTAATTAGACAATAATATGAATTGAATTTGTGACTTTAAGTATATGAAAATTAATTTGTAAGCAGTACTTATAATTTTATTTAATTTTTAATTTTTATTATATCTTTAATTATAGCTTTTTCAGTTATACCTATAAATCCTTACATTTATAATCCATTAATTTGTGAGCTTAATAATATTAAAGCTATCAACACATAGATTATGTGATTCTGACTTAGTATGTATATATATGGATTAAACTAAGTAAACATGAATAAAGATGACAAAATTAAAAATATTCGAATCCTTCTTCCCATCATCTATCCATTTCAATCATGTCACTGGTAAAAATTAAATTTTCTAAACCAGTTGAAAATAGGTTTTTAAATCGGACTTTAGTCCGGTGTAGAAAAAATCCGTATAAAAAGTCTGATATTTTACACCGGTTGTATATGACCGGTGTAGAAAATTAATTGTTTTAAATCAGTTATTACATACAACCGTTTAAAAAGTAATGTAAAAATAAAAAAAATAAAATTGAAAAAACCCTACGTTCAATTCAGAGAAATTTCTAAACCAATTTTCTCATTAACGCACTAAAATTCTTTCTTTCTTTGTCACGAATCTGAAAGAGGAGGAGAGTGATGAAGAAGAATAGGTACCTGTAAAACGTAATTTCTTCGGGTTACCTGCTCAGAAGAAAATAGAAATATATTTAAATAGAACCCATAAATGAATGAAACGAAAACCTAAATATATACACAGAAACACAAATTCATAAACGTCGTCACCTAATTGAAGACATCACAGAAACGCCGTCACAATTCCTTCGCCTTACCTAGTCAAAAGTTAACAGAAATATATTTAAACAAAACCCAGAAACAAAGAAACAGACACCCACCATGGCAGATGTGGGTTTTCTTCTTTGGCAAGCTTTAGAGGCGAGAACGACAGACTTTAATAATAGAAAATGACTAGCACATGTATAGGTTATCACATATTTAGGTCTTCTTCTTTGACGAGTTTTAGACGGTGTGTTATAAAGGTAGAGTTTCCTATTATCATGTGTTCTCCCTTGTCTGATTTTCTCAAAGGACGACGATGTAATTTGTGAAGATAGAGAAGCCCAAAAAACTAAGAATTTTTGTTAGATTTCTAATAGTAAGGATATTCTACACCGGATGTCATTTCATCAGGTGTAGAATATTTTACCCTTATTTATCAAAATGCCACCACTCACTTATTTTACACCGGTCATGTGTACATCAGGTGTAGAATATTTTACCCTTATTTATAAAAATGACACCCTCATTTCTTTTACACCGGTCATGTGTTATATCAGGTGTATAATGTTTTACCCTTATTTATAAAAATGCCACCGTTCATTTATTTTACACCGATCATGTGTACATCAGGTGTAGAATGTTTTGCCCTTATTTACAAAAATACCACCGTTTATTTCTTTTACATTGGTCATATGTGACATCAAGTGTAGAATGTGTTACCCTTATTTACAAAAATGACATCGCTCATTTCTTTTACACCAGTCATATGTATATTAGGTGTAAATATTTTACACTTATTTATAAAAATACCACCGGTTATTTTTTTTAAATTGTTTTCGCTAGAACCATTTTAAAAATAGGTTTTAGAAAGTTTATTTTGTAGTAGTATGTTATTGAAGCAATTCAAATCTTCAATAGAAATCACTTTTTATTATTTAATCTATTTTTATGTAACCTATTATGAGTAAAGAGGTAAATATATACATGTGTGTAAAAAGATAAATAGAAAAATTATATTTAAATTCTATACAAAGAATCTAATTGCGGATAGATAAATATATACATGTGTGTAAAAAGATAGATGAGAAAAATTGCCTCAATTGTTATCTTTTTTGTCCCTAGTTGTTATTTTTTTTTAGGAGTTGTCACTCCTATTACTTGAGTTGTTATTTTTTTTTACTTAAGATATTATTTTTTCTTATAAAGTTGTCATTTCTATTACTTAAGTTATTTTTTTTCCAGGGGTAATTCTGATATTTTATAATTAGAAGAAATTAATTTCACAAGTGATAGTTTCTGAAACTTCTCTGAAATTAAATTCATTGGCTGTGATACATTGATAATGTAATGATATAAGAGAATAATACGAAATGAATTGGAGTTAAAATATATTGAAATGTTAATGGAAGGCACAAGTGGAGTGTCACTTTTGTGCTTAAAAAGTGAATCCCAAAGGCGTACGTGTCTTTGCCAGCAATACATCTACTACGTTCCTACCCCTCCACACACGATCCTATTTAAGGCCTTAGCTTCTTCTCCTTCTTTCCCTCCAAAGCCTTCGTCATAACTACTATAAGTCGAAGAAGCTCAATATTTCAAAGCTTCCTCTTGATATGAAGCCTCTCGTCATCCTCTTGCTCCTCCTCCTCCTCCTGATCGACGCTCTTCCCCGGTCTCCAGCCTCAGACCCTGGCGGCGGATTTTTCGTGGGCGCTAGCAGACCCATCAAGTACACAAAGTTGAAGCCTAATGTAGGCCATGAAAATGCAGGGGAAGGAGCAGGTGTGGAAGCTTGTTTGCCAAAAGGGTTTCGACCCTCTTCAGGTCCCAGCAGATATATTAATTACCAGCCTCTTGGTCTTGGATCCACCCCCACTTGTTCTTCAGCAAACGTCGTCGTCGTCAACAACGCTCCTTGAAGTTACTCTGCAAATCCTAACTAGCTTTTATATACATATAGACACACACACAGAGGCATATATACACACACACACACGCAAGTAATGTATAATGAATAATGAATATATATCTTGGGTTTGGTGGTGCATGTAATATATGATATATATATATATAGCCAGTTTGTTTGTAAAGGATTATGGGACGAAAAATAAGGAGTAGCAATATCTGTTTGAAGCATGAAGTTATGAGCTATATGCTCTGGGTTTGATATTATTTATTAATTTTATTAAATGTGAATGTGAATGTGAATAATTTAGTTTACTGAAAAAGGAAAGTTAAAAAAATGGGGTTAGAGATCCACAACAGTGGGCTGCCTTAATTCGTAAGTATAATCAGGGGAGATGCTAACCATATCTCCTTTCAAACAACACGGCTGACGACGTTCGTAGGGCATATATAAATATTGAGCTTAGAGAATTTTTATAAAGAAGGAATGAGATAGTCTATTAAAATTTTTTTTATAATAACAATAAAAATTGAACTCATAATTTTATAAAATATAAATTATTTTTTATTATTTATATTAATTTTTATTAATAAACCCTGTGTTATTGAATAATCTAGTCGATGTGGGACTAAGAGTGGGTTCATTGACCATCGAAATGCAACTTGGCCCAAAACTATTGCTATGGACAATCATTAGAAAACGAGAAATGATACCTGCAATCTTTTTTTTATAAGGAAATAACCTCAGGAGCACTAGAATTAGAAGTGCCATGTAATTTATATTCTATCCAATTAAAAAAAATTAACTCTAATTAATTAATAGTAATTTACTTTTTTAAGATTAAATCATACAAAACTTTCCTAAACTGTAAATTATGTGCAAAAAATCTTATTCATTTTGAAATTTGACAAGAGGGACTTCCAAAACTTTTAAGGTTATGGTAATAATAACCTATCTTTTCCATCAATTATTATATTATTTTACTAATGAACTATAATATATATATTATCCATATATTCTCTCAATTTTTTTTATATAACTCTTCACAAACTTTGAGTTATATACAAATTACATTCTAAACATTAAGTTTTGTGCAGATAAAATCCGTATCATATAGTATGTGCAGAAGCCAATTGTACTAACAGAATAAAATTAAAAGATTTAATAAGAAGAAAAATATATAAATACTAAATTAAAAATTAAAAAAAACTATAGATACTTCAAAAATAATTTTCATTTTATTCCATACATTGAGAAAAAAATCACAAGAAATTTATTATTAAAGAATTCTAATATCAAGAATCAATAAATACAATTTTAACAATAATGATATTTATCATTTTTAATATACATTTTTATATTAATAAAAGTATATTTGTTTTGATATCATTAATATATTTCTACCATTTTTATTATAACATACAAAGTTTTAGTACGTTTTATTATTGGTTCCCTCCTTTGTATGAATTAGAATTATATGCATATGGGCCCAAGTCCCTCGTCACCTGTGGCAATAGTCTTCGTGATCTCTTTATTTTGTCCTTGTTATTCTTAATTGCTATATCTTCTCACTAATTTTTTTTACTATTTAATTAAAATTAGGTTAAATTATACATAATACCTATAAACTTTGAACCACAAGCAAATAAATCTTTTAAAATTATAAAAAATTATTTGTATGAGAATTATTTGCGCAGACATTCTTTGTCAACTTCAACTCATTTATGCTATCTCTATTCTCTACCTATTTTTAAAACATATCTTCATATAAATATATATTCAAATATCATATTTTTGTAAAAACATCTTAACAAATTCTTAATTTTTTAAATGAAATAGGTATCTCATAAAATATAATTAGTTATTTACCCTGAGACAAGAATGGCAAAAAATTTATTTTATGAGAAACTCATTTTTGTTTGATAATCATTTTATTTCAAATCCTCTGATAATTTGGAAATGGTAATTAATAATTGCATCAGGGAAGCATATGGTATTTCAGTATTATTTTAGATTATATTATATTAATTAAATACAACATAACTAGAAACACTAGGGAGGGATTTTGTGGATTTTTAAATTTCATCTAAATAAATAAGAATAAATGCCATTTCTAAATACTCTGGGGAATATGGTTTATACAATGCACACGCTTTGGCACTCTTAATCAATATGCCCTTCTCTCAAATGGTCAAATATGCTGATCCGAACAAATTCTCCTTAAAAAAAAAAGACAAGAAGAAAGAAAGAATGGTTTTGCCTTTTTGTCTTGGAACTAAATTTTTCAAACTATTGACCCAAAAAAATCAATTTTATATTTAAATCATCATCTTATTCTAATTATTAAAATTAATTGATTTTTTTAATATATTAAATAAATTATTGATCATAAATAATATTCTATTCAGTCTTAATTATAGCAGCTAGTTGATTTTTTTAGGTAGATTAAGGAAACTAAATAAATCAGTTAGTTATGACTAAATCTAACTCCTTAAGATAAATTCATATTATATATTGCTCAATTTATATAAATCAGTCAACTAACTCTTATATTAGTTATAATTAATTTTTTTATTTACCTTATTTAATATATCTAAAAAAGTCAATCAACTCTTATAATTAGGATCGAAAATAGTATAAGAGTTAGTTAATTAATTTGGATAGATTGAGAATTATATATTATGAATTCATATTGAGATGTTAGATTTAGTTATCGTTGATTGATTTTTTTTTATTTTTTTAATTTATTAAAAAAATTAATTAACTCTTATAATTATAATTTAAAAGAGTATTATTTGGAGATTCTTTTGTTAATTAAACTGGACAGGTTATTGATATTATTCTCTCTAAACACGTGTAGACCCCAAAAGAAAAGAAAGAATCCACTTTTGAAATTTGGTTAAGTTTAAACGAGTGAATCATATGGACGGAGGGGCAACATTTACACGATAATATTTAACATAATATATTATACTCCTCCACTTCTTAACTATTTAATTAATTTAGATATATTAAAAAAAATTAAAAAATTTATTTAATTATAATAAATATAATCAGATCTTCTTCAAATATTTATACATAATATTAAATTATATATCTATTTATAATAAAATAAAATAATTTAGCATAAAATAATAAACATTAATGATAAAATAGATTGATATTTTTTATTTAAAATCAAGATTAACTTCCTAACTAATTTTTATATTTATGAACCTATATATATATATATATATAATTTTCCCAAAATTTTTATTTTAATACATGTGTGTTTTTCAATTTTAATTTAATTTTTAATTTTACTTTGCTAGCAAGGGTCAATAGTGCTAACAGTGTAAATTTGCAGGGGAATAAAGCAAAATTGAATAACTTAATTAAGAAAAAGAATACATAAATATCAAATTAAAAATTAAGAAGAAATATAGGTAGTTGGTTTTTCCTATATGGCAACATACATTATTATAATTTTTGGACTTCAGCAATAACAATATACCAACTTGAATTTTAAAATGGTCAATACTCTTAAAATAAACCCATATTTTTTTTTTGTCAAAATTGTAATAAACAATATTTAATACAACGAAAATTGTGACTAGTCATTAATTAGAATATTTTTAGTTAGATACTTTTTTCCGATTTTATATTATATGTATTGATATAAGCCTCATGATTTGTCAAAGTTGAGAGGTCAAATTAGATGATAGATAATTAGATATGGCCTAGAGCTAGAATTGGAATCTGATGCGGGGGGATTGAGGCGACCTCTACTTTATGGTGTTCTCATGAAACGGGGCTACTGAATCCAATTTTTTTTAAATAAGTTTTGGGTTAACTCGTTTGTAACATTTTTTTTTATATCATGTTATTAAGTATTAAAATAATTGACTAATTGAGATTAAAATTTTATGATTAGAATACCTCTTCCCATCAATTTTTTCTTAATAAAGTGTGATTTTAATCTCATTTATTCTAATTTTATAGAGTTTATTTGGACAAGGGTTTGGAAAATGATTTATAAAATACAAAATTTTTGAATAATTTTTAGAAAATAAATTTTAAAAAAAAATTTATAGAAAAAAATAGTTATAAATAAATAAGTATTTGGATAGTTATTACCAGAAAGATTTTTGTAATTAAAAAATTATTAGAAAGAGTATAATTTTATAAAAAATAGGAGGGATGAGAGAGGGTAAAGAAGAAAAAAGAGAGAGGAGAGAGAGGAGAAAGTAGAGAAGAGAGATGAGAGATGAGAGAAGGTAGAGAAGAGAGAGTGTAAGAAAAAATAAAGATAAAATAATAATTAGTGAGTCTATAAATTTTATTATTATTCTATAAGTTAGTCTCAATAATTTATCTAAAATTTTAGTTTAGTTTAAATTTTTTTAGATAAATATAATTATTTATTTTAAAAAATTTTTAAACTAAAATTCAAGTTAAAAATCTGCTTAAAATGACGATTTTAGTGATTACTAAATAGTCACAAAGTCTATGTAATTCATCCCCAGATTAGCCATCATTTGTAGCTTTGAAATCAATATTGCTACGTTATACTGAGAGAGACGTGGGGAATCACAAACGGCTGGCATCAAATTTTGCCTAACTCGAGTAACAACTTTCCCATCAATTACCTGACCTAGCGGCCTTAATCGCCTAAAAAAATTAAAGTGAATTATTTATTATAGCAGAGTACTTTACCAAAAAAAACAAAGAAAAAAATTAACCTGAAAATTTTTATTTAATATTTTATCAATGACAAATGTA
This sequence comes from Leucaena leucocephala, assembly GCA_037074615.1. Classification (NCBI taxonomy): domain Eukaryota; kingdom Viridiplantae; phylum Streptophyta; class Magnoliopsida; order Fabales; family Fabaceae; genus Leucaena; species Leucaena leucocephala. The sequence continues at coordinate 31,914,530 of CM073521.1, forward strand.
TTCTTCAACTTTATATAAGATTTCAGTTTTATTTCTTAATTTTATAAATTATTTTTTATATTTTTTAACCTAACATTTTTAGTCTCAAATTATATTTTTAATACTAATTACTGTTATTTAAAAAAAATTAAACTTAATAAATTTACATTTGAGAATGTTTTATCAATATTTAAAATTTTAATATTAATATTTTTATTAATAAAACTAACAACATTAGAGTTAGAAGTTTAAAAAGATTTTTTTTTTAAATGAGAGACCAAAATAAATTCTTGTATACATTTAAAAGACAAAAAATATACGTTTACTTATTAACATTTTAATTTGTTTAATCTTTATCGTATGAATCTAAATTAAAATATCTATGAAAAATACAAAATATAAAATGATTTGTAGTGATTATAAGCTAACAGTAAACTGTTTTGAGGTTGAAAGCAACCCGATCCTGACAAAATTAGAAGAATTGGGTGGTTTTAACTTTTAAGTGAAAATTCAGGGCTTAAAAGTTATATTTTCTCTTTTATTTTATTAATTAATATATTTAATATTATTCACTCAAAAAATGTGTTTTTTTTTTGGTTGAAAATGGAGATTGAGATTCCGGAAATCAAACTTATAAAACCCATACAGAGCATCTCTCTTCCCCATCACTAAACTCGTAGGAATCTCTATATATCTCTCCACCTCCCATATCCTCCCTTACTCATCTTCGACCATTCTTTAATTCAGTCCAAACTGCTTTTCCGCTTATATCACCAATTTCATCCATCAAATCCATTACAAGTGAATCAATCTCCAGGAGAGAGAATTTCTCAATCGATGATGACGATGAAGCAAGAACAGAGCACTGGATTCTGCAACCGGAATTCTCCTCTCCGATCATTCCGCCGGCGATGCGGTTTGCTGGTGAAGGAGCAGAGAGCCAGGTTCTATATCCTCCGCCGATGCGTCACAATGCTTGTTTGCTGGCAAGATTCCGGCGATTACTGAATGAAATTCCGCTGATGAGAGAGAGAGAGAGATGTGCTTTGTATGAATGTTCGAGTACAGTAGACAGAGAATTTGAAGGAAGATCATCACTGATCGCCCTGTCTTTTAAATACAGGCATAGTGGATGTGATCGGAGCTCTGGTTAGGTTTGATTTTGAATTTCAATACGTATAAATTTAGGAACTTTGATTAGTTTGAGTCTTTGAGAGGTTTGGTGTTGCCTCTGAAATATTGAGGCTCTGATTAGCATATATTTATAGTTGCAGAGTGATAATCCAGGTATTATTAAGAAAATTAAGAGTGTTTTTCTTCTTCTTTCAATGGAATCTTTGTTCCTTCCTGCCCTTTCTTTTGATTAAGGGGCTAGTGATGGTGATTAAGAGATTTTGTTAGTTTAATTTTAACGAAATGTGTATTGAGACTTAATCAGCAGTTCATATGAGTGGCAAATTTGGTCCATTTTATGTTGTTGCCTCTCAAATCTCGTGGTTTTGCAATTGCAAGTTCCATGAATTAAGTCTCTGCTTTTAATAATTTCTAACATGCAACCAAATCCATGTCCGCCTTCTTTTTTCTCAACTTCTATCATTTTTTTTCTTTTTTCTTTTTTGGGTAAATATATCATGTTCTAAATTTAAAAAAGCAAGATGACAAGATTTGGAGGGTGTTTGGATTAGCTTTATAAAATTGATTTTAAATAAATGTGTAATAGGAATTTAATGTAAAAGTACTTATGAAATTATAATTTGAGGTCTCCTAACTCAAGTTCATAATTTTCTAAAGGGAAACTATGGTTCCTTATTGTTCAGAATGATATTCTTAGGTATTTAAGGTAGAATTTTTTAATTGAAAAGTTCACTTAATTTATTATAAAAAGTTAAACGTTATAATAAATTAAAGTTTTGATGTCATAGGTTCAAATTAGATTATATCTATAGGTATTGGTTGGGGATATCGCTTAGACTTTACAAAAAAAAAGGTTTTGATGAAAAATATTTTAAAAAAACATGTTTAATTTTTTCATAAATATACATATTATTCACAACACACCTAGTTAATCACTTTGTAAAGGGAACTATTTATCTCTCTCTCATAGATTGTAGAATATTTAATTTCATACCAAATATAAAATATTTATGGATGTAGTTTAGTTTTAAATATAAAATTTTAATTTATTTTATCCCTCTCATTTAATATTTTTTTTACATTATATCCTTATTAATACCATAATTCTTCTCACTTTAAAGAAAGGTACATTAGAAAAAGTGACACATACTTTGCATTGTAAAATAATGACAAATATTTAATTTAATTATTTTTTATAAATTAATTAAATATATTTTATATTTAAAATAAAAATAACGTAATCTATGCTTAGAATAATTAATTTGGGCGTCAATGAATTCATAGACAATAGTTGTGCAGCTACAGTTTTTGGGGACTCAATTCGTACTTCACTGCTACCTTTGTCATGACGAATTTCATTTGCGTCTGGTAAATAAGTTTCTTCCCGTGTAAATAGTAAATAATCTTTACCATAAAGTATACTTACCATATTTGAGTAACTTCAAAAACATATATTATCTCAATTTCAAGCAAAGTCTTACGTATTACTGTTTCAGTGCATTGATTTGTCATCACTTGAAAGTTGTACCCCTTTAGCGTTAATGGCCGCATTATTATAAAGTTTTTTTTCTTTTTTTCTTTTAATTTTAAAAAAATCATTTTAGTCTTTTAAAATTAACACTTAGTTCATTAAATTTAGTTCAGTTAATAATATTATCTCGTTGTTAGTTAATCAAAATAGACTCCAAATATTGTTAACAAACTTAATCCTTGCCCTTAGACACCTCAAAGCAAAGCATTCAGGTCTTTCTCTTCATTAACCTTCTCGTTCCAGCTTCTTCATCTCCGACAAGCGCAAAAGGAGAACAAATCATCACCTAATTAAGCTATGCCTTCTCTACTTCTCCTTCTCCAACCCACCATGGCTTGTCCTCATTATCAGATGCTTCAAATCTCGTACAGTCTAACAACCGCGACAAGAATGCTTTTCCATGAGGTGTATAATGATAAGAATTCAGTTTTTTAAATCAACACCATTTTAATTAACTAACGGTAAAGATAAACTTATTAGAGAGGCTAAATTTAAGAGATTGAGTTGTCACGAGTTAAATTTAAGAGAATAAATTATATTTAAATTTAAAAAGTTGAAAGATAAAATAACTAATTTTATTAATATTTGATAATTTAAGATATACGTCATTAGAATAGTTTAAAGGAAAACTGCCAAAAGGGCAAAAAGAAAAAAGAAGAGACGAGTGGGTTGGGGGGATGCTCACCTTAGCGGAGAGCAACAGAATAGCTTTATTTTTTTGAAATTGAGAAGATAAGAATGTATTAGAAATTTTTTAGGCTATTTTATTTTAATTATAAAATTTTTAGATAATTTTAATTTTTTTCATGTTATCAAAAAAATATTTTAGATAATTTTATCTCAAATTATAAAAAAATATATATCAATTCCATATTTACTCCTATCATACTAAACAAATTTTTAAAGCATATGAGATAGGTGATATGAGATAGGAGAGAGGAGAGATGGTGTAAAAAAAGGGATAAAATAGTAAATTAGTAGTTCATAAACTCTTTTACTGTTCTAGAAATTATTCTCAATAGTTTATCTAAAACTATAGTTTTAAACCATGGTTTAGTCCAAAGTTATTTTGGATAAATATAACTATTTATTTTAAAATTTTTTTAAACTAAAGTTTAGACTAGAAACCCTTTTAAAATATTGGTTTCGTACTTTTCTAAATAGACACTATATATTAGAGAATTTATCCATTCTCAATTATAGGAAAACATAAAAAATATATTTCTTAGTTCCACCATAATAATTGAATTTATAGTAAAACATAATCTTTTATATTTATATCCAAAAGTATTTAGTCTAATAGTATATCAGCTAGATTATAAATTAGAAGAATTAAGGTTTGATTCTCACCTTATTAAAAAATATCCTTAGAGAAAAGCATTATAGTCATAAAGCCGTGATCCTAATTTAAAAAATATTTATAGAGATATTTATAAATTATTTATTAATAGGATCTTCATATTAATAGTAAGATTTAAATTTATCACCTTTGAACAAACTCTTTACTAATTAGTGAAAAAATAAAAATGGAATAGAAGCATATATGGTAGGGTAGAAAGGGGTGGATGTGACCTAGAATTAGTATGCAGTCTTCCATGTCATTTCTTTCTTTTATTTCAAAATGTTTGTTACTTTTTTTTATAACCACATTTTTTTCTCTTCATCTATCTCTTTCCATTGAATAATAAAGAAAACTCTTTAAGATGGTTTTTTTATGGGATCTTTGAGATAGTTTTTTATTAGATTAGCGTAAAGAGCATTTGGAGTAAAATATTATTGCATTGTATTATAATTTAATTTTTCTAATTATTTTTAATCCATGTGAAAGACCTCAGAGTGACAGAAATTTTTTAAGGCAAGGAATATCTCATCATCTCCATATATATATATATATATATATATTTTATCAACTTATATAATCTTCTAATTAGAAATAAGAACTTATGCATTGCAATAGACGCATTAATATATTCAACTGTTAATGGATACGATTTTGCTTAAATAAATTGTCAACAGAAAAAAAATCCTTAAAACATTTGATAATGCTCAAATCTAATCAAGTAATACCATACATTAGATAACTATATTAAAAAAAATACATTATTATATAAAAACTATAATACAATAGAATACTTGAAACAATACAATATAATACCTAAATATTGGACGTGAGAGAGGATTTTGCCCCTTTAAATAAGATTTTTTTTAATTATCATATTTTTAAACTATTTTATTTAATTTATAAATTAATATATAATATAATATTATATAAAAATATTTTTAAAATATCATGTCATATAATTAAATTAGGGGTGTTCAAGATGCCCAATGCCCGATGTGCCTGTCCGAGCCCGAAGAAAAATAGCCTAGCCCAGCCCAAAAAAAATGGCCCGAAATACAATTGGGCAAATTTGGGCCGGGCTAAGTGTCGGGCAGGGCAGGGCACCAGGCAAGGTATGTCGCCCTGCCTATTTTGGCCTGGCCCAATATATACATATTATAATTTTTTTAATTACTAATATATTATTTTGCATTTGCCTTTCACTTTCAACCTTTGCCCTAATTCAGTAATTCCTAAGGTTATGTTTGGTTCAATGAAAGAAAAGGTAGGTTAGGTTAATTTAAGGGAGGGTAGGGAAGGGGAGGGGAGGTTATAAGTGTGAAAGTAAGGGAAGAGAGATGATATTTTTTGTTTGGTTCAGAAGGGGAGGGGAGGGTAGGTAATAAAAAATTGACAAATATACCCTTATACCTTTATTTAAATTTATTTATTATTTATTTATAATATTTATATCAAAATTATTATTTTTTTATTTATAATTTTTAAAAAACCTTTTACCTCATTTATATATATGATAAAATTTTAATAATATCTCTCATTAATTTTATAATTATTATATATATTAATATAATATATAAATCTGAATGTAAAAACATAATTAATATAAGCTCCAATAATTGAATTCTATCGGACATACTATTGAAAAACTAACAAGCACTCTCAATGTAGACCACATTACAATACATATCTAGCAATGCAATATTAAACACCAAAACATCATCACCCATCCCTAATACAAGGACGCAACAATGCAGTAAGCATGTATGAGCAGAGGCCTGATGTCTGCTCATTGATTTCATCACTAGGTTGAACTTGATATAAAACAAAAAAGTTGTGAAATTACAACCAACAGTGACATTTACTTTAGCTGTCTGCGTGTCAACAACCTTGTTATCGACTAGGTCGCATTTGTTACCAACAAGAAGCTTGCAAACGCTGTCATTAGCATATCTATCAATTTCATTCAACCACTGCTTGACATTGTTGAAGCTCTCCATCTCAGTAACATCATACACAATCTGTTGCAATCTCAAAACCATATATTAGTTCAAAAGTTTGATAGATTTTGCCGCTGAGATAAGTCTATGTTATATTCCTCGCAATTTAATGACAATTGAACAGAGCCACTTACAATTATTCCATGACTTTCTCTATAATAACTACTTATGATTCTGAATCTCTGTCCAGCAGTATCCCACTAGAAATGAAAAGGATAGAGTGTCAGATACTTCACTTCTGATTAAAATTTTTACCATTAATGGAAAATTATTACCAGATCCCCTCTGCATATTCTATCAAAATCAGATGATATGGGTGTATATTAAATGAAATTTCCAACTTTACATGCAGTATTTTGGGAAATCATAGCCCTAATGTGAATGGTTTTGAAGCACAAATGTTCTAAACAATGAAGTTAAATACACACTACTTTTCAGATTTTATAAGACAGGCCACATGAGACAACTCAAAACAACATTAATGTAAGTTTCGTCACTTCCTTGAACTTGGTATCATGGATATGATCCTACAAAACATCATAAAGGCCACAGTTTCTGATCACAATATATGGATGCAGATGGTTAAAACCTCTTTCCTGGAATGCTTTCAATTTACGTTTTCTATAATCCAAATCCAAGGTAAACTATCGGCCCAGAAAAACGGGGGAAGGCATAAATAAGATAAAAATGATGACTCGCTAACCGATTCTAAGTTATCCCAACCATCAGATTTTTCAGAACTAAAATTAAGCTATGAAACTACGTCAACACACTGATTTGGCATAAGCTGAATGAAAAATGAAACACTCACTCAATCACTCACTTGAACGAAGGAGACAGAGGTGGCTGGAGGAGCAGGTGGCGGCAAGCAACGGCAGTGGCTGGAGGCGCGCCGATGACAGGAGGAAGACTGGACGAGCAGATCTGGAGGCGAGAACTAGGGACAATGGAGCGAAATGAGTTTTTAGTGAGAGGGGCAAACTTGTAATATTAAAAAATAGGTTAGGGTAATTTAGTCAACATAATACACAATATTTCTCACCCCTCCAAAAACCCCCAAATTTGAAGGGTTGAGAGAGGAGGGGAGGTGAGCAGAAAATGACAAAAATTCTCCCCTTCCCTCCCCTCCATCTTTTTGAACCAAACAACCAAACCTTCAATATTCCCCTACCCTCCCCTACCCTCCCTTCCAAAAACTTCCAACCAAACAATGCGTAAGAGTTGAAGTTCATAACTTTAGATTTAGAGCTACAGAGCGTATCGCCGTAGGCTGTATCCGTCACGTCTCCGACTCTCCGTCTACACCCGTCGACCAGTTCCCTAACCTCCTGAAAGTTTCCAGCAACGACGTTGTCCATTCTTGTCATCGGCGTTCAGATTGGCCTTTTGCTGTCGGCATCCATTCTTGGTGCTCTGTTTCTATCGACGTTCTCCGACAACTGCTTCTTGTCAGGCAACTGAATTAAAGTGATTTGTGTAAGTAGTTTTCTACCTTACTAGAAGCTGGTGTGTACTATTTGAATCATTGGTGAGTTAAAATCAATATTTGTTTAGAGTTTTCTGTTTAGATTTCGCCATACAAATGTTCTGTTGCTGTCTTATGCTCTTAAAAGGTCAAATGAAGTGACTTAGACTTTAGAGTCGAGATCTGGAGCCTGGAGGTTTGGAGTTGGGTGTTCTGTTGCTGTCTTGGGCACTCTTACTGGTTTGGAGTCGGGATCTGGAGGTTGAATTGATATAAAGATATATATGTTGCTGTCTTCAAATTTATTGCACGTCTATTTGCAGTGTTCGCAACTCTAGAATTCTTAGACCTCTATTCCCATGAACTTTTTTTATCACTTGCCTAAAAATTATCTTCTTCAGAATTCTGAAGGATTTTTAGTACCATAGTATCACTAGTGCCCTCTAAGTTCTAACTGTAGCAACAAAATATTCATTGTTTGACATATAATGTAAATAAAGGAATGCTTCTCTAGTTCTTTGAATCGATCGAATCAATACAGATAAGGAAACTTAGAAAGAAATTACAGCAAGATATATTATGTAAATCAATCATATTCCTGTTTGTCTTTTGGCTAATCAGGGATAATTACAGCAAGATATATTGCCCTTATTCTTAATCACAAGCTAAAAGTTCCTTTTAAGTCATGCTTCTTACGTTCTATTATGTAAATCATGCTTCATGAATTCATTGAATCTGTTTACGCACTTCTTAGCAAGACAATAATAGTTGCTGAATCTGTTTTCATAAAAGAATGCTTAATAGTTGCTGAATAGCAAGACAAAGGTGGTGAATTTATGAATATGGTATTATTTAGAAATTTATGATTGCAGATTTTTTCCCATAATATGAGCAGGACATCACTATTTGGGCATGCCCAAGCCCGCCTATGCCCAGCCCGAAATACTTAGAGCTTTTACCGAGCAGGGCAGGGTATCGGGCTATAAAATGCAGCCTATGCTTTCTTTGGGCAGGGTATCAGGCAGAGGGTTGCCCTGCCCAGCCCTGCCCATGTATACCCCTAAATTAAATAATTTATTTAATTTTTTTATATTAAATAAATAGATATTATATTAAAAATATGATAATAATATAATCTTACAATTAATATTTTTATCCTAGGTAGTTAGCTTAGATCCACCTCATACAAATATTTAATAGAGAAATTAATTTAATTTCAGTTTCCAACTAAATTGGGGAACCTACGCTTTGTAAATTGTACCAGTCTAAAGTGAGCTAGGTAAGTAGAATTCACTACTACAACTTTATATAAATATTATAATTATATTATATTATTCATCCTCTCATTTAATTAAAAAATTAATTTTAATTTTAGAAATAATTTTTTTATATTTATTTTTTAAAATTATTTTTATAGATACTCTTTTTAATAATAATTAAATAAAAAAAGAATAAAAAAATTAAAAATAATAATTAAAATATTTTAAAAAAATTATATTAACTAATTTAATTAATTTTTTATTATAATTAAATTAATTAAATATATTTTATATTAAAATAAAAAAACATTATAATTTTATATAAATATAAGGATAATGAGGGATTAGTTTATCATATGGCATATTTTTTCTAAGAAAACAATAATTAATCAAGACGAAAAGTATGAAAAGGTGCCTCCCAATTCTCAAGTCATCAGCCAAAGCTAGTATAAAACCATGATTGTGCACAACGTTATAGATTTCTCAAAAGTTTCCAAGAACGTTGGCTCAACTCTCAGATTGTGCTCCTCGTTTAGAGCAAGATAGTTCAAAATTGAAGACAGAGCTTCAGCCATTAACATCCTACTTCTACCCCGAAAACGCCTCAATCAATTTTTTTTTTTTTTTTCAATTCCTAGCTTGTTAGATCCTCTTCTGCTTGAAACTTTAGTTTTTTTTTACTATATTTGTATTTTTGTAATATTCTCCGAAAGTCTCGGCTCGATATGGGTTGCTCTTCATCCCTTCCTGGTAAATTTCTTGTTTACTTTTATATCTATGCATCTAAATCAAGCTGATCATCTCATCCAATTCTTTTTCCTTCCTGGAAATGGACGAAATTATCCTGCAATTTACGAAATTTGATTTTTGAGCTGAACAATTGTACTTTTATGGTTTGATTGTGGGTTCGATTGCTGATTTTATGGTTTTCATTTGATAGGGTATGGTCCTTTATGCTTTGGTTGTTCATCTAAAGCTATTGTCGATTTGTGGGTTTGATTGAACTTTGGGTACATTGATTCTTTGTTTTACAGAGAGGAGTTCCAATCAATTGGGTCGAGCGAATTCGGAGAATGGTGGAGGGCAGGACGCAAAGAATCTACGAGTAAAGGTACGTAATGGGCAACGTTTTTGGCTTTCTTTATTTTCACGAACATGGACCGCTGACCTTTTTCAAAGAGGTTTTATCTGCTTATCTTTTGTAATTTAAAATTCATTCTTGCCTGAGTAAGTCAAATTGAGGAGAGGAACAATGATGATCTAGTGATCTTTCGTGCTTAATTGGGAAATATAAATATCCTGGCTTTTCATTCAGTTAGTTCTGGATTAATTAGAATTATTTTAATTGTGATTTCAGTCATCAAAATTATCTATTGAGGGTTGATATTTGTACAATAGCTTGTCCGATGCCGTCATCAAAATTTATTTTTGGGGTTGTTAGCTCTACCTTGCTGAGTGCAACATTCCCTGTTAGGCTTTAAGAATGTATTGCTGTTGCTAATAATAATGTGGCCTTTGAAAAGTAAAATAATAGAAATATGATAACGGATGAAAAATCAATTATCCCTTATAACCATTGTAAACTTCATTTCTGGCTGAAACTATGAAGGAATGTAAATGTCAAGTACTTGGTTGTGTACAAGTGCTGGGCTGCTGGCTGCATGCTGTCAAAACACATCACATTCATAGGTCAGTAGCTTCCGCCCTATAGGAAACCATCCCTCTGTTTGAGTATGAGAGGTCATAGATTGGAGACCACTAAGTGCTTCTTAATAATATTGAGAAAGAGAGATGCAAGGGTTTCATAACTACATACATACATGATATAGTACTCAGAAATCTCTGCATATGGTATGGTGTTTAACTATACATTAATTACTCGGTGAGTGTGAGTGGTTCCTTCTAAATTAGTTATTTAAATTGTGTAATAGCACCGATATAACAATGTTTAACTTTCTGAGGACCCAACAACTAACCTTTGATGTCACTGAATACAGCTTGTTCTGTTAGGTGATTCTGGTGTTGGTAAAAGCTGTATTGTTCTTCGATTTGTCCGTGGTCAGTTTGATCCAACATCCAAGGTAAGGGATATTTTACTCTTCTTACAGCACTTTTTATGTCATTTTGAATGACATGAAGTAATTTTTGTGTGTTGCTTTATAAGGTTACTTTTGTTCATTTGTATGGAGATATGCTTATTTTTTCTGGTTTATATCAGGTAACTGTTGGAGCTTCATTTTTGTCTCAAACAATAGCTTTGCAAGACTCTACCACAGTCAAGTTTGAAATATGGGACACTGCGGGTCAAGAGAGGTTTTTTTCTTATAAAATTATTCCCTCCTTTCTTATGTCAGTGACAAGGATAAATGAAGTTGATTAAAACTATATTGCTCAGGTATGCCTCACTGGCACCATTGTATTATAGAGGTGCAGCTGTTGCTGTCGTTGTCTATGACATAACAAGTCCAGAATCTTTCAACAAAGCACAGTACTGGGTTAAGGTAGATTTTCAGCTATCACAAGATGTTTATACAGAGCACATTTATTTGTTGATCCACTTGCTTGGTTTCTAATTATCATAAATGGAATAAGTGAGTCACTGAATGGATGCGAACACTAGCTTGTACCTGACTACTTGGAAACCTATAAAGGGTTTGATTGCTGTGAACTGATTAACTGAATAAGGAAAATGTCTGACTGTTCTGTCTCTAACCATGTTTTGGGTGATTATTTGTGCTGAGAAGAGTTCTAGCATATGTAGGTCCTGACTGCCTGCTCATGGTGTAATAAGACAATTAATTCAGAGGGATATGACATGTGAAAGAGAACCAGACCAAGCTTAGCGAACCAATCGTGTGTGATTTAGAAGGCGTGCAATGTGAAACACTAGTAGAGTCTGAATCAAACTTGGAAAAAGCCATAGAAAATGTTTAAAAACAGTATAAAATATAAACTTATTTCAGGTTTATATGAGCATAAAAGGTGGAAGTCAATTGTAATAAAACAAGCTGATGATAACATGATGCAGAGGGCCAATGAATATGTAAACAATTGCTAGCTAGACCTGTTTTATAGTCCACATCTAGCTTGTTATTTAGCAAAGTGAAACAGTACCAATTTCTTTCTTTGCCTGCACTTTTGTGTTCTATAATGATTTACCGCCCCCTTACAGAGATTAAAAAACCTGCATTTCTTACCTTTTGACATTAGAGCGCCTTTTTTGGTCTTTATGGGTCATTATAGGTGAAGGTATTACCGAAAGAATAAAAAAAGATGCTACCTCCGATTCTTAATATAAGATCTACTTAACTAATTTGGGTAGAATAAGGAAATTAGTTATGTTAGTTATTTGTAATGATTGTGTATTTCCCCAAGATACCCTTTAATCATGTGCATTTGAACTACCCTTGATAAAAACCACTATACTATGTGCAATCATATAGGGATACTTTGAGGGAAAAATTATAATTTTAGAGACAAAATGGATTGAGGTCTTATATTTAAAATAAAAATAAACTCCTTATCTAGCTCTTATATTTAAGACCGGAGGGAGTAGCTGATAATTTTATTTATGGAACTTACAACAGTCATGAATATTCGTTGTGTTTTAATGCTCACCTGCTTTTATGCACCATGCCTCTTTTGCCTTGCTATGAATTTTTTTCCTATCAAGAGGATCACTTTGATATTTTAAGCAGATGATATGTTAACCATTTGTAGGAGTTGCAAAAGCATGGAAGTTCTGACATAGTTTTGGCCTTAGTGGGTAATAAAGCTGATCTTCATGAGCAGCGGGAAGTGCCTGTTCAGGTAGTGCGATGTTTTCTCAATATTTTGTCTTGTTGAATAAGAGAAGTTAACACTTGTTATCTCATATATTATTATGCTTGCGTATTTTTCATCGTACAGGATGGCATTGACTATGCGGAGAAGAATGGAATGTTCTTTATTGAAACCTCTGCAAAGACAGCAGATAATATAAATGAATTGTTTGAGGTACTGTTGACATTTATCTGCTTCCAATTAAAGTTCAATTTCAAAATGAATTATGAAGTATGATGGCAAGGCTCCAAATCAGCATGTTGTACAAAATAATGCTTCAGTAACTGGTTATTATGATCATTAACAATTAGCAATGGCTATGTTTGCACCCCTTCATAATATCACCATTGTTATGGACTATATTATTGAGTTCTTTGTTTGCATCAGAATATTTGTTGCTAGACTGTAACTAACTATATTATGGTCAAGGATTCTCAAGGGTTTATTTGGCTTGAGAAGAATAGAGGGGAAGAGAAGGAAAAGGAAACTTTTAATTCTGGACATTTTTCTTGATTTAGATTTAAATAATGTGAAAATTAATCTTTTAGTCCCTATAATTTTGACTCGACTATAACTTAATTCTTAAACTTTAATTCGATGCAATTTAGTTCTATAGTTTTGACTTAGTTGACATTCGGTTATTGAACTTTAACTAACTCACTGCAACTCAATCCCTATAGCTTTAACTATTTAAAACTTTAGTCTCTAAATTTTATGAAATATATAATTTTATTTTCTAAAACATGGGGACTAATATGTTAAATGGTTAAACTATAGAGACTAAGTTGCACTAAGTCAAAGTTCAGGATTGAGTTGTAATCAAATTAAAACTATAAGGACAAAAAGATTAACTTTTCTTTAAATGGTTAAATCTAACATTTTTTTGTATGTTTGAATTGAGGACACTGGATGAGAAAGTATATAAAAAAAGATTTTCAGAATCAAAGGGAATGTTTAAAATTATTTTTTCCCCTTACATGCCCTTTTCCATGAATCAAACATCAGCTGATGCATCTATGGAATGAATCTCCAAAGCTGATGAATTTGGAAATTCCCACTGGCTTTTGAAAACTAACAAGTTGCTCTCCTTTCTTACAGGAAATTGCCAAAAGACTGCCTCGTCCATCAACTAATTGAAGCGCCCCGAACTGTACTATCTAAAAGATGTGCTTTGGCTTTGGGACCTTCAAAGTCAATAATATGATTTTGTGTAAATTCTTATTGTGCTCTTTTCTGGATCCACATTGTGTCGAGTTAAATTGAAGCAGTACAATGACGAAGAAATTATACATTACATTGTAGTAAACTGAGTCTCGTGAGACCCTCAAATACTTTGCCTTTTGTTTTTTTAATTATTTTTTTTGTGTGGTGCTGAGATTGTAAAAGGGGGCACAATGTAGCAGTTACATCAGACAAATTATACAAGATTTTTGTCATCAGCTTTAGCCCTTCTTTTCCCCAATGGTTTCCTTAACGCTGTGTTTGGTACGAGGGATTTTGGGGGGAGGGAAGAGGAGGGGAGGAATTTTGTTTCCCTCCCCTTGTTTGGCTTAAAAAAAATAGTAGGAGGGAAAGGAAAATATTTTGAAAATTTCCCTTCCCTCGGTTGCAGGAGCTCACCCCCAAAATTGGGGGAATTTGGAGGGAGGGAGTATTATTTATACATGATTAGACTCATATGCCCATGAATTTTTTTCAATATCCCAATATTACCCTTCATGTTATAATTGATCAGAACCCTACCAGAGTCCCATTCAGTCGCAAACGAAAGGCTCTGCTCGTGCGTCGGCTCCTCTGGTTGCTTTCATTGTGTTCATCTCGCCAAGCGCTCTGTTGTTCCGCAGTCTGCCTTTGCTACTGTTTTTCACTGTATCGAAGGTTAGGACTATTTCCATCAATCCTCTTTTCCGTTCTTTGTCCTCTTTTCCTTTGCTGAGTTGTTGCTCACTGTTAAGTTTCACTGCGAAAAAAAAAATTGGGTTGCAACTTTGGCCTCTGAGAAAAGGAAAGTGAAGAGATGGAACAAAAAAAAGAGAGATGAAAACTACCGACTTATTAATAGAAACAAAATGTGAGATTTAGACAACTAGACGTTTTATGAGTGATAACGTTTTCTTTCTTCTTTCATGGTGCGAAAGATGCCAGATCTGAAATACCACTGTATTTTGCTGTTTGGTCTACAAATGGCTTTACAATTTTATATATTTCTGGAAAAAAGTCTTTGCACGAGTGTTTGTTGGGGGAAGGAAATTGTTATGCTTACAATTACATAATTTCTTTTTAGAAGTTGGGCTTTTGGGTGAGGATTTTGGATTTAGCTTATTGGGTCTTACAATTCATATTTAGGCATCAAAACGTGGTTCATGGCCGTGAGGGTATATCTTGCTTCTTGCTTGTTTTTCTTTGATTTTTTGCTCACTGTCACAGTAAGATCCATATCTGGTTTTTATTGGGCTCTATATATGGTGTTTTTCTATGAGTTTGCTCTCATTTTTTATTGTGCTGCCCGATTTGACCAGAAATTTTTGAACAACAATTAAACATTTATTAATTTAAGGTAATATTTTTTTTCATTTGTTAGATGGATTCTGAAGGGGAATTTTTGATACAATGGTGGGAAATGCGTCGGAGACTTGTGGCCTGCCTTGTTTGTCTTACTGTTCAGTATTGTGTGGCTCACATGTACAATCATAAGAAGAAAATTACTTATAGTATGAGTTCCACAAGAGAAAGGGTACGTGAAGAAGTGATGTACAGAATAACTTGCACACCCAGTGGTCGAGATATTGTTAGAATGAGTCCTGAAGCTTTTTTAGGATTGTGTGATATGTTAGAAAGAGATGGTGGCCTCAAGCCCACACGATACTCAAGTGTGGAAGAACAAGTTGCTAAAACCCTTTACATCTTAGCACATAAAACAAAAAACCGTGCGGTTAAGTTTTGGTTTAGGCGTTCTGGTGAGACAGTTAGCCGTCATTTCCATAGTGTGTTAGGTGCTATTATTGAATTAGAAGATAAATTTCTTGTACAACCAGATGGCTCTAGAGTCCCTCCTGAAATTCAAGTTACTCACAAATTTTACCCATATTTTAAGGATTGTGTTGGTGCAATAGATGGAACACATATACGTGCAAAAGTACCTATGGTATATGCTCCTCGTTATAGAGGTAGGAAGGAATTCCCTACCCAAAATATTTTAGCAGCCTGCACATTCGATTTAAGGTTTAGTTATGTTCTTGTTGGATGGGAAGGCACCGCATCTGACTCAAGGATTATAAAGGATGCATTAACACGAGAAGATAGCCTTAAGATTCCTCAAGGTAACAATTTTAGGAATTAGTACAATGACATAATTAAATAGCATAACAAATTTGAAACTAATAAAGTGATTACTTTATTTGATGATAGGGAAATATTACTTGGTGGACGCTGGATTCATGTTAATAATCTTCTCCTTGGTCCTCCAGTTGGAGAACCTTTCTTTCGGTAATCATCTTTACACTTTCCAAGAGGAGGGCCCTTCCCTGGTTTTGTAGTAGCTACAACAATTTGAGCAATTACAGGATCAACTACTGGTTTCTTGCTAGGAAACTTGTCAATCAAAATTGGCCCTTTCCTTTCTTTATCTTGAACAGATGTTCCAGTAGCTCCATTATCCTTCAGAATAGGCTTTTTTATTGGTGGGGGAGCTACAGATGGCTTACCTTGTAACAAAGGCTGAGGTGTCCATTGTTCTAGACAGCTGGTTTGTTGTTGAGTTTGCCAATTTATCAGTCTTATTATTAGTGGTTGTATTAGATATTGCTGATTTGCTCACTGGTCCTTTATTTGTGTTGCCATCAAACTTTTAATTTTCTAGCTTTTCAACCTCTCTAACACCTCTCCAAGTGACTCAATCACCTTACCAAATTGCTTATCCTTGGAGGGATCCCATCCTTCCGGACTTGCACCTAAAATGGAGTTACCTTTGATCTCTGAAGACTTCAATATTGGCTTTGGAGGTGTCTTAAGAAGAAGACGACCAAGAAATAATCATATGCATCATAGATAGGAGGTAGCAAATCATCTTGGCAGTGCTTATTATTAATTGTTACATAAAATAATTCCACCAAGAGACCAGTGGCAAATAAAGAATGAAACACAAGCTTATACTTGTAACCACAAGTTCTCATCCAAACTCTTAACATGAGGACAAATTCGTCCATATAAAAATATTTTCTCTTCCCTCCCCTCCTAAACCAAACAAGGTAACATTAAAATCCCTCCCCTTCAATCCCCTTATATCAATCCAAACAAGGTAATATTAAAATCCATCCTTTTTCCTTCCCTCCATTTCCCTCCATTAAAATCCCTCCCCTCCTCCTCCCTCCACTGAACCAAACACAGCGTTAATATTTCATATCCACTGATAGAGTGATGAAAATTCTCTCACCACTAGGGTGAGCTTTTTCTCTCCGTACGGGGAGTTTTTTCACCGCTACCAGGGTGGTTCGTGTCTTTTATGGGTGCTTGCTTCTACACTTTGTTGAGTGTGTAGCTATCCCCCACTGTGATAGCTTGTTATTAGAGTGTCCCTACAATTGTTCTTTGGGATTGTTTGGGAGTGTGAGCGTGGTGGGTAGGATCAGTAGTGTTTGGCTATCGCCCACTGTGATAGCTTGAAATCAGAGAGTAGTTTTTAGGGGGTGCGTGTGTGCTCTGTTTATTGCTGGAGTCTGGAGGTGGGAGGTCTGGTTTGGGGATGGAGAGAGGCCAATCATCAAGGCCCCGGAGAGCTGTTACCCTGGTTAGAAATCATAATACGAAGACTGGGGGAGCTCTTATAGGCCGTTTAGACTTCGTCAAGGAGCTGAATGGGGGCTCGATGTTGTCTGTGGTCTAGAAGGGTTGGAGTTTAGCAGGAGAATTGGAGGTCCTGGATATTAATAAAAATGTCTTCGTGTTTCAGTTTGCTGATCGAGGTGATTATTTCAAAGTATTACGAGGTCGCCCTTAGGCCATCCAATCCCACTTACTTACTCTCTAACTACGGGATGACGGGAGGCTATATAGGGAAGTTGATTTTAGTCGTTTTCCAATTTGGATTCAGTTTCAGGGATTACCATTTATGTTTATGAATGCTGAAAATGCTATTCGATTGGGTTCCTTTGTTGGTGAGGTGATGTTAGTGGATAATCCTATGAAGAATGGAAGGCTTGTACGAAATTCCTTAAGAGCAAGAGTGATAATTAATATTAAGGATCCGTTAGCGACGGGATTCTGGGTTCCGAGATCAGAGAAGGAGGATGAGAATGTGTGGGCAAGTCATAAGATTCAAATACAAATTGGCTGAGGTGAAGTATGAGAGGCTCCCTAGTTTCTATTATTGGTGTGGGATTTTAGGGCATGAACAACGAGCATGCTCTGTTTCAGTGGTTAACGAGGGGCAGGACGATAATTTTGGTAGTTGGCTTAAGGCTTCACCCAAACTCATGGATGAAGGCGCGTGATGATGAATCTCGGCAAAAGCGCGTGATTGACAGAGGTACGGATTGGTGGACCTGCACTGAGGTGGGAATACAGGTTTTGGCAGGAATGTGATTATCTGCCAGAAGGAGACCAAAATTTGTCAGCACAGATTACCTGAGGTCATGAAGGATGGTGTGGGAGGGTCCAGTGCGGGCCTCAAATCAAGGGCCCATAAAGCTCTTGCCATTGGGTCCCCCATAATTTGTTTCATAAAATTAGCCCGCCTAAGTCCTATGGGCCAGATCATGATAGAAGCCCAAAGTCGAATAGGTCTCAAGGGAAGAAGGCGAGAGGCAGAATTGGGAAAGTAGACCAATGGGGTTGGTCCGAGTGGTAAGCGGCTCGGTACCGTTTAAGCGAGGTCTCGAGTTCGAGCCTTGGCGTACGCAAAAAATCTCCGTTGGGAGACTCACCCACCATAGCCAGGTGCGTGACGCGGGTCGGATCCGAATGTAGTCGGGGCAAAGCTTCGGTGAACCGGGTGGGGAATAAAAAAAAAATTTGGGAAAGTATTGGCCCTTGACTCTGAAGCTTCTGATGTTTCGCAGGCCATAGTTCCGTACATTCCTACCTCACCTGTGCCGGGGGTTATTGGCAAGCTAGGAAATGTGAAGTTGAAACGTACTCCCCCGGTTATTGATTCGCCCCAGAACGTCAAACGTAGAAGGTTTGAAGAGGCAACAGATGAGGTGGTAGAAGAGAGTGTGAAGGTCAAACAAACGTCAATGAAGAAACGCAATTTCAGAAGAACAAAGCAGCATTTGCGTCGAAGGTTAGTCTTCCATTCTATTTCTTCTCCTGATTTGGGAATTGTGACTGATGTGGTTAACACGGGTTCAATTGGTGAGTCTGCTGAGGGCGCGAGTGGCTGACCTGAAACAGCCCTCAAGGTGCCATGAGGATGCTTTCGTGGAACTGCCAAGGCATTGGGGTAGCCCTGCCCCTGACAGTCAAAAACCTCAAGGAGGTTTTTCGAAGAAATAAACCCCAGTTAGATTTCTTGATGGATACCAAACAAAAAGAAAGTGTGGTTAGAAAATTAAAAAGAAGATGTGGATTTGGTGGTAGACCCAGTAGGATTGAGTGGAGGGCTTGCTTTATGGGGGAGTTCAAGTATCTCTGTCGATATTTTACATTCTTCTCAGAATGTTATTCACACGGGTATATACTCTGAGAATGTCTCTGTGCCCAGCTATGTTACTTTTGTTTATAGCCCTCCGAAAGATTGTGAGAAGAGGATGATGTGGGAAAAGCTGAGGGCCATTGCGTCCGGAATAAGTGGGAACTGGATTTGTGTTAGGGATTTCAACGATCTCACAAGTCAGGACGAGAAGCGGGGAGGGAAGCCAAAGTCCATAAGGAAAATTTTAAATTTCTGATTGATGCCACTACCAAAAAAATAGATTAATTTCTGATTGACGATTTTTTTTTTTAAGCTGTGAGACAAACAATTTTTATTATAAACAAATATCTGAATGCGTCTTAGGATAATTAATGCCAACTCCCTTTCTACTAGTAGAAAATTTCTCTTTATAGTATAAGCATATTATTTTTTTGACACCATCAGCAAGTATAATTTTTTTAAAATCTTTCTATACATCCGGTAAATATCTCTCTCATACAGAATTAAAGACATAATTTAATAAAATATAATAAAAAAAATATATTTTATAAATTATTATTTATATATTTAAATGCATAAAAAAGAGTAATACATTACATAACAACTACTTAAAAAAAGATTAAACAAAGCAAAAAATATAAAAAAAAAGTATAATGTTTATATATAAGAGCTATTATGTTTCATATGTACATCAATTCAAAAGGATATTTATAATTTTTTTTGATTTAAGTGATTACTATAAAAAAAAGTGCAAAGACAAAAAAGATGATATAATGTTTCATTAATAAATAATAATTATATTAATGTTGTTATAAATATCAAATAATGTGTAGTAGACTATATTATAAAAGTAATAAATAGTATATAGTTAAAGGATAAAATTGTAAAAAAAAATTCTATTTAGTCTATAGGATTTTAAAAATTAGTCTTATCACTTTGAAATTTAGAAATTCAAAAGGCATTATTTTATAGGATTTTCCCCAAGTTAGTTAACTCGCAATCATATTTAGCATCCTGGGAGTACAATTTCTTAATTACGTGTAAATTGGTTAATTAGTTTCCACTAAATTTCTTAATTCTTAATTACGTGTAAATTGGTTAAATTACCATATTGGATATAAGTACAGCAAGTAGGCACTAGTACTATATGCTGGTTGATGACATCCAGCTATACAAATTAACACAACAACGGTCAACCCTCGCAGGCTCATATTAATGATCAAGTTGTCAGATGCTTCTTGCTAAGCTCTCATTATCCTTCCACAATTCCACTTCCACTTCGTTTCCATGGCTCTAGAACTTGTCGGTGGACCTTTCATGGGCGCCATTTTCAACGTCCTGCTTGAAAGGTTAGCTTCTTCCGAAATAGCCGACTCCTTCAGGAAGAATAACTCCGTCAAGTTGCTCAGAAGGTTGAAGATAACCTTGTTGTCTGTTAATGCCGTACTCAACGATGCGGAAGAGAAGCAAGTGAGAAATTCAGCTGTGAAGGAGTGGCTCGATGAGCTTAAAGATGTCGCGTTTGATGCTGATGATCTCCTGGATGAGATTTACACCGATGCGAAATCCAATGCGAACGAGGTAAAAACCCTAGACTCGTTTTTTGATAGAATAGATGTAGAACGGAAAGTAGAAGACGTTCTCGAAAGATTGGAATTCATCATAAAACAGAAAGAAGCCCTTGATTTAAAAGCTGGTAGAGAAGCCAAAACGGCCCAGAAGACGCCGACTTCGTCTGTAATAGAAGCGTGTGATGTGTACGGAAGGGACAAAGATAAAGACGTCTTAGTTAAGTTGTTGTTGTCACATGATGATGAAAATGTAGGTGTGATTCCCATAGTGGGAATGGGAGGAGCTGGGAAAACCACTTTAGCTCAACTTATTTACAATGATGATAGAGTACAGAAGGAATTTGACCTCAAAGCATGGATTTATGTGTCTGAAGAATTTGACATCTGCAAGATTACCAAGAACCTTTTAGAGACTATAACTTGTTGTAGTTGTGATATTGAAGACTTGAACTCACTCCAGCGCAATTTAAAAAGTTTGTTAATGAAGAAGAAGTTTTTGTTTGTTTTCGATGATGTTTGGAATGAGAATTATGATAACTGGGATAAGTTGAGCAGTCCATTTAAACATGCAGAGGCTCAAGGAAGTAAGATTATTGTAACTACACGAAGCAGTAATGTTGCATCC
Organism: Leucaena leucocephala; assembly: GCA_037074615.1. Classification (NCBI taxonomy): domain Eukaryota; kingdom Viridiplantae; phylum Streptophyta; class Magnoliopsida; order Fabales; family Fabaceae; genus Leucaena; species Leucaena leucocephala. The sequence continues at coordinate 31,935,886 of CM073521.1, forward strand.
ATCATGCAAACTGTTCCGGCTTATAATCTCAGTGAGTTGTCAAATGAAGATTCTTGGCATCTTTTTGCAAAACATGCATTTGGTTACAGAGATTCAAATATCGATCATAGTGTGGATAAAGTAGGTAAGGAAATAGTTAGAAAGTGCAAAGGATTGCCTTTGGCAGTGAAGACACTTGCAGGGCTTTTGAGAGCTAAAAGTGGTAAGCAGGAATGGTTGAAAGTATTAAGTAGTGAGATATGGGATTTGCAAGACCATGAGAGTAATATTCTTCCAGCTTTGAGATTAAGTTATCATTATCTCCCTGCACATTTGAAAAGATGTTTTGCTTACTGTTCAATTTTCCCGAAAGATCATGAATTTGAGAAGGAGACATTAACTTTGTTGTGGATGGCAGAAGGTTTGCTGCAGCAATCGAAACGACATAAAACGATTGAAGAAGCTGGATATGAATGCTTTTTTGAATTAGCATCTAGATCATTTTTCCAGCAATCAAGACGTGATAAGACACGTTTTGTGATGCATCATCTTGTAAATGATTTAGCAAAATTTGCAACAGGAACCTTTTCTGTCAGAATTGAAGACAACAAGTGTGATGAAATTGGAGAAAGAACTCGCCATTTGTCGCATCTTATTGTAGATAGTTCCTCAAATCTAAACATGAATGATGTCTGCAAAGCAAATCGTCTTCGCACCTTTCTGCAAATACAGTTGTTTTCTACATCCATTGCCCTGCTCAACAACGTGCCAAATGATTTGTTGATGAAGTTAAGGCGCTTAAGGGTGTTAACCTTGGTAGGTGTGTATTTGTACAATTTGCCTGATTCAATCGGTGAACTAAAACATCTTCGGTATCTAGAAGTGTCAGACACCAAGATGAGCAGGTTACCAAAATCCATCTGCAGCTTGTACAACTTACAAACACTGAAGTTAATTGGATGCTATAGTCTCATAGAACTGCCTAAAAGATTGCATGATCTTGTTAACTTGCGTTACTTGGATATTACTGGGACTTGTTTGAAATGGATGCCATTACACATGAGCAAGTTAAGAAACCTCCAAAAGTTGAGTGACTTCTTTCTAGGAAATCAATACGGATCTGTCATCGGTGAATTGGGAGAACTAAATGATTTACATGGATCATTGTTCATTCATGGGTTAGAACATGTTGACCAGAAGGATTTTGACAAAGCAAAGTTGAAGGAGAAAAATTGTCTTGAAAAATTATCTTTGGATTGGTGTGGGAGTGGTTGTGATAATGATGATTCACAGCTTGAGAAAAAAATGCTAGCCAGCCTACAACCAAATACAAATTTGAAGGAGCTTGTTATCCATGGCTATCCAGGCACAGAATTTCCCAAATGGTTGGGGGACGATTCCTTCTTCAACTTGGTCTCTTTACAACTTAAGGGATGTAAATATTGCTGTAAGTTGCCAGCACTTGGGCAGCTCCCATCATTGAAAGAGCTACGGATCAGTAGATTCGACGGATTAGTCAGCATTGGCTGTGAGTTTTTTGGCAATGAAACTCATTATTCTGCTGTAACTAAAAGCTTCCCTGCACTTGAAATTCTAAGATTTGAGCATATGTCAGCATGGGAGAAATGGAGTCCTGATGCTGACACTGGCTGCAACAAGGCTTTCGGTCAACTTCAAGAACTTCATATACAGAGTTGTGCCAAGCTGACAGGGGATTTACCTAGTAACCTTACATCTTTGAAGCTACTCATAATCACAGATTGCAATCAGCTCCTTTGTTCACTTCCCACTGCTCCTGATTTGCGTGTATTGAACATTCAGAATTGTGGGAATTTAGAATTCCCAGTTCATGGTCCTCAGTGTTACCAGTTACTCACATCCATGTACTCATTTGATAGCTTTGATTCACTCAACTTCTTGCCATTAGATCTCTTCCCTAACCTCAAGTCTTTAGATATCTGGGGTTGTAAGAATCTTGAAGCACTTACAGTTTCTGAATCAGATTCCCCTCCTCCAAATCTCCCATCACTCAGATCCTTAAGCATAAGACATTGTCCAAAATTTGCATCTTTTACCAAGGGAGGATTATCAGCCCCAAAACTCACTTTGTTGACAATCAACTACTGCGAGAAATTGAAGTCTCTACCCGAGAAAATGCAGCATCTGATGCCGAGTTTGAAGGAAGTTCAGCTTCGAGGTTGTCCACAAATGAAGTCATCTGATATGAGACCCCTCAGGATTCGGATTTGTGATAAATTGAGAGAGGGGAAACAAAATCTGTCTGATCCTTTATTTGCTAGGTTTGAGGGACTTTCCTCTATTTGTAGCCCCTCATCAAGGTAAGACAACTTGTAAGAGTCTAAGCTTTCCCTGTTAAGCAATACAGCTAACATATATGAACTTATAATTGGCATGTAATGCTTTGATTATTTGCTGTCATTGTTCCCTGTTGCTATGTAAATCGTATTTTTCATTTAATTGCTTTTAAATTTATAGCTTTTCTGTGAAAAGATGATACTCCTTCCGGACCTTAATATAAGATCTAGTTTGTGGTATAATTTGTACTATAAACTAGATTTTATATTTAGGATAGGAGTTAGTATCATTTTTCTTTTCAAGAAGTTGATATAGCAGACAAACCACGGAAGATTAGTTCCTGCTCTGAGATGTAGGGATTAGTTGTGAAGGAGTGAAATACGTCTGATTTATGTTTTTTCCCTTCTTACGAACACAATAACTTTTTATTATTATTATTATTATATGTAGAATGCATTATTTGTTTCTATGGAAGTTGTCATTTTTTTTAAGTAAGCATAGAATAATAGGGAATAATATATTGTTCTTTAGGGAGATAATTGCAAAGATAACAAAAATAGGGAACTTGAAGTAGAATACAAGTCAAAATTTGATGACCTTTTTTCTTGACAACAATTTTGATGACAAATTTCCCATAATTTAAATTTATATCCTCATGTAATATGAGATAGTTGTTTTTACCAACTAGACCAATTTTTCTTAATATAGATGTGATTAATCAATTTTAGTTTTGAAAAAAAAATTCTTTTCCTCAATGAAAATTGTTACAGGCATCACCAATAATATTTCATAAGCATTCATGGCCTTAAATACAAGGTGCAGCAAACAGAAAAAAGAAAAAATATGATACAATTACTGCGTAGAGAGTTAAAAGCAGTTGTTTACCTGGGCTATGACGTTTTCTTCCTTCAGGAAGAAATTCAAATTGGCATGCCAAACGTAGCGTGAACCAGGCTGCAGATAAATTAACACAAGAACAAAACAGAAGGCAAAGAAATGAATTGAGAACGTAGACAAGAAAGAAAGAAGTGAATTGAAAAACCAAATAGAAGGGGTTTCTTCTATTTTTTTATTCATTTTATTTTACTATTGATGAGTTTAATTTTTTTTTTAAAATGTGATGAGCCACGTGCATGAAAATGAAATAAAGAAAGAAGCTCATTAACATAACAAATTTTTGACAAAATTGCTAAATAAATTAATACTCCTATATTATAAATTTAATGAAATATTAATTTTTAAATTTGTTGATTATTATATATAGTTTTAAGTTATACATACATTATACTTTATATAAATATTTAAGATATTAATAAATCTGTGTGATTATGAGAAAAGGGAGGAAAGAAGGGAAATGTATGGATTAGGGGGAGGGGTGGTAGCGTACGTAGAGAGAGAGAGAGAGAGAGAGAGAGAGAAGGGGAGGGAGGGTTTGTAGGAGGCAGCTTAGGCCTGCCACATTTTCATAAAAAATATTCAAAAAAATTAAGGATGCAGAACTCGTTCTTGGCACGAACGAACGAGTTCTGTGTTAATGTAAACTTCACCCTCCCAACAATGATTTTACATATAGCATTATGATAAATAGTTTCTACCGTGTAATATGAGCTTTTCTCTCTCTATCCTTTCCTCCATCTTCTTCGGATTTTCTGCGAGGTTTTGCTGTTTTACACTACACCGCCTCCTTCTCTCTGTCACCTTCCTCGATCTCCTTCGGATTTTCTGCGATGACAACAACAGATGCTTCACTAATACTCTTCCAGCAGCATTATTATCTTTTTGCTAAGGAGATTATGGAATTCCTCAATTTATTTGTATATTCGAAACCGAGCAGAGATGCTCTGGAATTGGCTCACAACACACAGGATGAATCTAATAAGCTCGATAACTTCCTATCTGCTACCGAGAACCAAAAAAATACCGCCAATAAAGATCTAGACTGTATTATTCAAAGCTCCTATCATATATGCTAACATAACCAAGGGATTAGCATATATGATTGTAGTATTCACCCATTAATATTATTCAAAAGCTTTCTCCTTCGCCCTCAAAGCTTGATAGTAATTCAACTGCATTCCATATTATTAAAATAAGTCTTTGCGAATATCATTAGGCGCTTTGTCTTGATTAGTCTTAATATTATCGAAAATTTCAGATGCCACCAAATCTGACATATTCTTATAAGACAATTGCATGTAGCCTTGTGTTAAATGATTATGTTCTTTATCAAAAGTTTTCCCAGCAAAAAAAAATACTATTTACCATTGCATAGGTTATAATCTTCCACTTATATCGATGACATTGCACTTTACAATCATTTTATGGAGACTATTTTTTACAAATTTATATTTAAAATTGTGTGCAAAGCTATATTTATATAGCGCTTTTCTAAAATCAGTTGCATGTCAAAAATTTGTCTATTTCCCATAATTAATTCACTCCATTTTGATAAATTCAACTCAAATATTGGTGCAAGGATAATCTAAATTGTATGAAGCATAGCCATAATATTTTCATTTGAGGGAGATGCAAATTATGAGTATCCTTATGATATATACACACTACGTTTACATTTAAATAAAAAATATTTATTCTATACCCTAATACGAAAGGATCTCAAACTTATACATACATAATATTATAAAATTATTTTTTTATTGAATTGGTTGCTTGTTGTTCTGCTTTGATCTTCATCAATAATGTATAAATAAGCATATCTTCCATCATATTTTATCAATTGTTTCACTCAATCATCATCAATAAGGTCTACAAATTCATAAGGATCAAACTTCAAACTATATTTAAACATTTTTTTACTTATATCTTTCCCTAAGGAAGATAATTCTATGGTTATTAGTTCTATCAATAGTAACCCATGTTCAATTATTTTACCAATTATTCTCCCTCCATCGTAACGTAACATTCCTCTTTCACGAATGATCCTTCCACCTATAAGTAACAAAAAATCTCCACCTAATGTTGACCATCCATTATTTTCTAACCTAAACTAAATTCCTACTAAATAAATTCCAAAGACATTTACATTAAATATTCCACAAACAAAAGCTAGTAACAAAACTTTTTTATTAACTAAGAAAATACTTATCATATGATCATATTATATATACGGCCATACATATCTCAAGTCTAAAGTTACAGACTCTATTATAAAATTATCTAATGTTTACTGATTTTAAATATAATTATATGATAGACTATCAAAATTAATTATAAAGATATACCTAAAATACAATTGTAGAAGCAGTGAAGAAAATAAATGCCTATTGTTTCTTCTTTTTATATAATTGACAAAATGATCATTATATTAAGAAAGTGTTACAATGAAGCAAAAGTAACTAAACTAAAAACAACATGCAAAAATCAGAAAATAAAGTAGAGAGAATTTTTTAAAACTTTAAAGTAAACAAGAACTTTTAACAGTGTCAAATTATCTCTTATATTATGCTTGTTTCTTTTTTAACGAGAGATGGAAGGATGACTTTTATCTTAAATCAGTTGCATACACAGTAAATCACTTATGAGAATAAATTAATTTAAATTGATATCTATTTATTATTAACAGTTAAACGCTTACAATTAAAGAGAATATAGAAAATCTAGTTAGGAGCTATTTAGTCTTTTTAATTTAATATTTCAGAAGTTAGTCCATTTAAATAAATATTAATTGTATGATCCTTCTAATTAAATATTAATTTTTTAGGTCTTTTATTTTAATTTTCCCATCTTGATTTTAAATAACAACAAAGAATTATTAATTTGAAAATTGAAAAAAACTCTTTTGACAATAAATTAAACATTAAAAAATAATGAACCAATAACAAAAATACTGCTGTAGTTTATTTTTCTCATACAAACCGACTCCGCCGTAATAATACTCGGCATTTCAAGTAGAAATACGAAAGTCAGGCAAGCGTTCTCGGAATAGGGCGCCAAGTCCAGAAGGTCAAAATCGAAAATACATGATTTTACGGTCGCCGCATTACAATACAGATTAGGGTTCCGTCGCAAGTTTTGGTTGAGCTCAGAGATTGCTGGGTAATTTGGTCTTTTTGTATTCCTTCCCGTCCTCCCATGTTGTTTATATATAATGATTCAATGCAATGTATTACTATCATCCAGGTGAGGAAAAAATATCCTGCAAGCCGCAACCTTCTTGAAGAAAAGGTCCAACCTTGCGTTTAAACTCACAACCACGGAAGAAGTGAACAAAACGCCATTGTTTCTTTTCCTTATCGCCCTCCTCTTCCTCCATTCCTCCATGTAGGGGTTTCTGATAATTTTGCCTTCATTTCTTCAAATTTAACATTCTCACCCAATGCGATTCTTCGACTCTTATCTCCGCATCGAGTGACACAGTAGAATATCGCATTTCCTCCCTACTTTCGTTTTGGTCACCCTCGAAATTGAAATTTGAATTGAGCTATTTGATGGTGCAGACCGTATTGTTGGGTGAGTAGAATCAAGTTCTAAATAAAAACAAGTATAGCTTGAACTCCTCTTTTCAATGTTTTATATTAACTGGGGAGAAGGGTATGGTGGAGCTCTCAGAGCCATTAGTCCTTTTCCATGCTTATGTTGGCTACACTAAGAAATTTCATCATCGTTCTTATTTGATTACTTGTTTTTGGTTAGAATTAGAAAGGTAACTTTGTAAATAGTAATAAGCTGCTATTGCTGGTTGTATCAAGTGCTGAACATTTAAGTTGTCAGTGCATTGTATTGATATGAATATATATTTTTTTTTAAAAAGAATGAATATTTCATACTGCAAGCTGGCTTTTATATTGGGTTGGAATGAGACATAAGCAGATAATATTTCCCTGGACTAGCTACCGATATAATTTATTATGCAATTCGATATTATGGTTCTCTTTGGTTCTTATAGTTATTGAATGCAGTGTGTAAAGAATTATCGTTTAGTGATACTTTGCTTGCTCTTCAGTTATTCTTGTTTGCTTTCTAATAGGGATTTTTTTACAGACAAGTTTGGAATGAATGGAATGATGGTCCCGGCAACAAACAATTCCTGCACCATGAGATTACCTAGCGTTCTTCACAAGGCATTTACATTACCATTAGAAAAGAGAACATGTGGAAAAGGAATTTCAGGGAAATTTTCCACATATGCGTCGCCTATGATCTCTTCAACGGCCTTTCTAATGCTTCAGCCACCCTCACCTGTAGTATTAGCCTCCCAGCTTTCACAATCTGATGTTCCTCAAAGATCAGATGAGTGGTTTGCCCTTCGTAAGGACAAGCTGACTACAAGCACCTTCAGTACTGCGTTAGGATTTTGGAGTGGGAACCGTCGTCTTGAGCTGTGGAATGAGAAAGTATTTTCATCAGAGGCACAAATCATTGAATCTTCTAAGAGAGGTGCCATGGATTGGGGTGTGCTGAACGAAGCAGCGGCTATAGATCAGTACAAGCAAATAACAGGTCGTGAGGTGAGCTCAATGGGTTTTGCTGTTCATCCAAAAGAGCGGTTTGATTGGCTTGGCGCCTCACCCGATGGTCTTCTTGGTTGCTTCCCAGGAGGTGGGCTACTTGAAGTCAAGTGTCCTTACAACAAGGGCAAGCCTGAAACTGCCTTACCTTGGTCTGCCATGCCTTTCTATTACATGCCTCAGGTGCAAGGTCAGATGGAAATAATGGATCGCGACTGGGTTGATTTATATTGTTGGACGCAAAATGGAAGCACGATATTTCGCGTATGCAGGGAGCGCGAGTATTGGGAATTGATACATAGGATTTTACGAGAATTTTGGTGGGAAAATGTGATTCCTGCTAGAGAAGCTGTGCTACTAGGGAGGGAAGAAGAGGCCAAGTCATATGAGCCTCAATCAAAACACAAACTGACAGGGTTAGTAATTTCTAAAAGCATAAAGTTAGCTAGTGAAGCGAAACTGTTGTGTAGAGAGATTGCAGGTCATTTTGAATTTTATAGGTGACTAAAGGTCACAAGAAAGAAGGTCAAACAACTGGCTTGATGCTGTAATCCTTATTTTTATATTTGTAATCCATTGTTTTCCTGTATTCTTTAATTGCTTTTTAATGCCAATCCCTTTGCTTCTGTGTTTAATACATACTTATATAGACAGAACTTCTATGCTACATATACAAGAGCCAATAAGAGATACGCTCTTAGAAGTGTCGTCTCATACGCTCAACAAGCTCATCAGAAGGCAATAATATTCCTATTATTGCTCACCTTTTTGAAGAAATTCTGCTAACCCTAGGCCCTCAAACCCTATCCCATTGCGCCTTTTTTGGCAGAGACTAGAACTCCCTTTCTACTAGTCCTGGCTTCATGTCTTGCTATTCATATCGAAATTTCCATCCTAGAAACCAAGTTTTGCTTGCTAAAACTTCCACCGGCTATTCACTGCATTGGGACAACGATGACCTTGATTTGCTTCGCACAGTGGAAAGTCCTACCATTAATGGCTTCCGACCTAATAAAGTGGTGGGTATAAGCAATCGGTTAGTATGTCTTGCTCATAACAATCCCCCTCACAAGCTCCCTCTTTGGAATCCGACAATTGGAAAATATGCACACGTTTTGCTTCCAACACTTGGTGAAGAAAGATCATCTCTAGGGTTTGGTTTTGATGGTAGCAGAAAAGATTTTAAGATTGTCAACCTTGTTCAGCACAAACACAAACACAATCACTAACGCAAACTTCATACAGCTTGAGTTTTGTCATATACCACGTGGTCATGGAAGTGTCTCGCTCATCCTCCCTGTTACGTTTTTTTTTGGTATACAAATTTTTAGAAAGGGGTTGGACTTACCTACGATCTAAAGGTAGGGCGAAGTCTTCCTTCTTCCTAAGCGATACCAATGTCGGGCAGAGCGAGCCGTCTATTACCCTCAGGCGTAAATTTAGGCACCTAAGAGCTAGAATGTCTCCCCAAGCATCGCGACTAGAACCACAATAAAGTGGTACTCTCCAAGAATCGAATACGCTCCAAATGGTCATAAGTCTCACTCCTTCGTCAGTTGAACCCACGGACGATAGATACCCTATTATGTTTTTGATGACGCTATCAAACGTGTTTATCAATGGTGTACTTTATTGGGGTGCCTGGGCCATCGAAGCACCTTCCTGTCGATCGATTTATACTTACATTTAATTTAGCTGGTCATATGTGGGTTCAGCTGACGAAGTAATAAGACGTACGACTATTTGAAACGTGTTCGATCTTTGAGAAGTACTATTTTATTGTGTTTTCAGTTGCGGCACTTAGGGAGGTATCCTAACTTTTAAGTGTAGATTTTACGCCTAAAAATAATTGACAGCTTATTCTGCCTAACATTGATATCGTCTAGGAGGAATTGAGACTTCTCAAGTTTAGCTCGTCCGTTTATACTCACGTTTGATTTTAGCTCGTGAAGTGTATGGAGAAATATTGTTTCCCAATATGGGATCTTATGGTTTCAAAAAAATATTAACAGCTGGGGATTCGTTTGCTCTATCACTATAGGATGCGTCATTACAACAATCTTATCTCAATTGGTCTGTGTGGGTTATGAAACAATATTGTGTGGAAAAGTCATGGACAAGAATAGTTCAAGAGGATTTACTTAGTAGACATAATATTTGCCATGGGTTAGCCATAAGGAAGAACATGGACATCATAATACAAGAGTATTTTGGACAGCCTCGTATATTTAATCCAACAACTTCAATTACCAATGTTCCGACTCATCCAAACTTCAGAAAAAACTTAAATTAGTGCTTTTATTGGTTATCACGAGGAAAGCTTGTATTTATTAGAGAAAGTCTCCTCTCCTAGAAGGGGTGCTCACTCCTATTGATTAATCTCGATGAGCATGCGTGAGTGTGTTTCAATTGTATTAACTAAAAAAAAATACCGATGATTATTCTCCAGAATTGTCATCAGAATGATATATTTTGAATAAATGAAATTATTTTCTTTTTTCTCTGAATTCTTGAATATTTTTATCAAATTCTTAGGTAGGATTCGAAACTACGATAGCAATAGTGGTTGTGTATCATTATTACTTTGCTGAGGTAATTTTAGAAATTCCAAATTGCCTAAAAGTAATATTGTTTAATTTAGGCACATCTTATGTTATACTCTTTTTCTTTACTTGCTCTTTGAATGATTTAGCAGAGTCCTTAAGAACACATCAGCCAAGTAACTCCTTAAGAGGTACCCTTGGTTTTTTTCTAATTGTATTTCACCAAGGACCTGAATTATTTTTCAATCTATTATTTGCTGACATAAATCTTAATTTTGATAATGAATTTTAATTAAAATCAGAGATTTTATATGATTAGAACTTCCCCATAGATTAGGCTTCATTAATATCATAACTTTTAAATTTGAAAAAAGTTTTAAAGTTATTCCCTAATTTAGTCTGCACATGAATATCGTAATAAATTTTTGGACAATTGAATTGGGCAATGACTTGGGATTCAATTGAACAATTTTAATTTTAATTAGATAGAAAAAGAAGCTTAATTGCCTCAAATGACAATCAAATTAAGGAAAAGCCACACAATAAAAATGTAATCAAAATTTAGAGTTATATAGCCCAAGCCTTCTAGCCTACTACATTACCACAAACCCTAAATTCTAAATTCTCAATCACCGAACTAGAATACTCATCTTTATCAAAAAAAAAAAAATTCAAAGCAAGCGCACCCATGGGATACCAAGTTCACTCATTAGCAACAAAACTGAGAGCAAATCAAAAAGTATCCCTCTTGCTATTCATTTAGGGTTATTCCTTCAAAAGGACTGAGCTCCTATTCTTCAATTTTCACAAATCAACTTCCAGCCACAAATCAACACAAGGAGATATTATAGCACCAATGTAGCTTTCAGCACTGCATTCCGTTGGCATACTCTTGGATGGGCTTGGTTTTCTATGCCAAAGATAGAGGACATAGAGATAATAAAAAACTGTACTCACTCTTCAACCCATCTTCTCCATGACCGTTTCCACAACAGTGCGGCCGTTGATTATTTTTGTTGTTGCAATAATCAAATCATACGCCATTCCTTCCTGCTAGGCAATCCAAATTCAGAAATTAGAAGATAAAAATCCAAGAGAAGCTTCAAGCTTGATCTTTAGTCACAAGGATAATTAGGGTGGAAGATAAGGAAAGGTTTATCAAGGTATCCAATGCAAAACATGCATGGGCTTGTTCAGTTGTGAGGAAAGTTGATATAGAAATATGAAAATTGCATCTGGTTCTGATACATCAGAATTTTAGAGTTTCAAATTATTTTGTATTTTCATGCAATTACGCAGACTTCCATGCTAATGCAACACAAACCCCACCCCCAACGGAAAAAAAAATCTCTTGCAACACATCAATAAAAAAATTGTAGGACTGAATAAAGAGAATCTTGAGATTTATTCACATCAGACTCTCAGCATAGTTCATGGTTGCAAAAGGTCCAGAAAATTATCTGCTACTCCTTGGAGAACTGCATAATTATGTTAAAATGATTTACTAGTTTAAGCAAAAGCTTCACCCACAGTCCCTGCTACCTCGTCTGAATATTAATAATTGACATATAACAAAGATGCAGCTACTACCACACATTTTGGAAAACAAGAAAAGCTGCACTAAGTAGATAAACATCTTCATATGTTTAGGGCCAAACTAGAATTTATTTACAGGGAAAAAGTATCATCGGCAATCTAGGCTGCAGATCTAAAACTACACCAATTAACATACCTGGGCACTAAGAAACCGAAGTGCAGAAATTTCTGCAAAAGTCACCCCTCCAACAAAGACAACAAGCACCAGTGAACGCCTTCCATCAGTTACTCTGAAAAATATGGAAAGTGTCATAACAGAGGTTAACAACCATATTTATTGGTTTCTTCAAGAATGGCAAAAATCAGCAAATATATGAACACCAAGAGAAAATGGAAACACAAAACTACTCATTTCAATCACTCCATACATCTCCATCATCCCACATTTATAAGCTACTAGGGATGCAAGTCATCTAACAGATCCTTGATATTGTTGTTCTTAATAATTTCTACTAACAACTAACTAATCTGAAATAAGTAAACCCACATAACACGAATGTCTACAAATCAATTAAAAACATTGAAGCCTTTTCTACTTCAAGGAATTTTCTCAAGGCACCTAGCCTCATCTAAGTTGCTAAGTATGCTCCACAATTGACTGACAGTGTGAAATGCAACGAATAGCAGGAAATGTGTGAAATTATCTACTGCTAGAATGTTAAACGGCAATGATTTGACATAGATCCTGACTTCAGATGCAAAAAAATAAGTTTCCAGGAATTTATGACATCTTCTGACAATTATAGATTCAGCTCTTCTGCTATGGGTAAAAGAAGAGGGGATGCAAAATCCTAGAAAATTAGCACCAATGGATACATACTTAGCTGTGTTTGAAGCACCAGAAAGAGTGTCAAATGATGGGCTGTTTGAGAATCCACCCTGCAAGAATAGGTGGAAAATACAAAAATTTAGAGTTTACAAATAGAATTGGCATAACTCGAAATATTCAGTAGGAGAACTTGGATATGAACTATGAAGTAAAATTGTATGTCCAGCAAAAGTAGAAACTTGACAGATATATCATGGATGCAAGATTTTCAGTATGAATACACACTGACCCTCTTAGTTTCCAACTGAGGTCCGGGCAGCAGCTTCAGAATTTCTTCAACAGGACGCCTAAAATATCAATGATCAAATTTAATTGAAAAGAAGACTTCTCTGAAAATCCAATGCAACCACTTAACAAATACATCATTTGAAGCAAAAGCATGGCATTGCATGCAATAATGTGGAAATTTTTGTATAAATAAAAGCTAAAAAAAGTATCATATGGCGGGAAACTATTTATGATCTAAGAATCAGCCGCAAAATTGAGTTACCAAAAGAATCAGACCATTCTTAGTTACCCTTATCAGCTTTAAGAAGAAATTTGAGTTCACCCACTACAAGGAGCAATACATGCCCATTTTTTGTTGTCGTCTTATAGATAATTATGTCACTTTGGGTTCCATTATTTCAACATACTTAATGCATAGCTTGGACAATAAGTGGCATTCAACATCACAATAATGGAGGTAATAGCAGGTTTATATGCACTTATGTGCTAGGGCCCAGGGTATTATTACATCGGCAGAGCAGAGGTGTACAACAATTTGAATTATACTCGATGGTCCACACTGATTCATTTTTGCCCATGCTATCTAACAGTTAAACACCTATACTAAGCCAACCCCAACAGTTAGGACGGTAAGTTGAATTTTAAGAGCTTATGATTTAAACTTATCGTGTTTGGAGGTAAGCAACGATTCAATACAGTAATTTGTCCTACTCAGCAAATAATTGGGGGGACATTTATCATTAAGAATTCAAATTTACCATCCAGATCGAATGGCATGGTGGACCAGACGAATACTGAGTGGTGCATATCCAGAGAAGACGTATGCAATATCATTGGGGCTGCCATATCCAGATATCATTTGCAGTGTTAGTAGTACAGAAAAAGAAATACAAGAAAAATGTGAATATAGAGTGCATAAATATTGTGTTGATAATGATGAATTAAAAAGATAGAGTTATTGTAAGAATACAACTCCATAGAACATGCAATATATAAGCTACGATGCAAATCAACACTAGAATACAATCAGTTCTTCTACTGGCAGACTAAAAAGGCATCAATAAATGAAAATGTCAGAGCTACAAAGGTCACAGTATAAGTGATGATGGTTATATGCAATAACAAAGCCACTAGACGCACATCAATATAACATAATCAAGTAAAGGTAATGCTGCAACAAAAATTAACTTAAAAAAGAGAAATGGAACAGTTAAAAGGAAGAGGAAAAAGCTGTGGTACATAATAACAAGGATTCAGAAAGAATTAGACCTTAACAGAAGATTATTAGGGACTCAAATTCAACAATTTCATCTAATCTGAAAGGTTGCCAAACTGTGGGCAATCAGAGTCAAAAGCAACAAGTATAATTTTGATGGTCTCAATTGAAAGCATTGAACAAGTTGTGCAGTGTGACCTCAGTATAACCTCTGCCATGGCATTCTCCCAGAAGTTTACTCTATTAAAAATGCAGCATATACCAATAAAGGTTCAACATACTACAGTTCTACTGCATATCCATTATCATGTTGACTAAAAATCCATATCACGGTCACAGATCATGAACTTAATACAAAAAAATACAAAATTTAGTCAAATGAATGTTACTTTGCTGTGTCAGTGTCCTCAACTACAAGTTGCAGAGCACGCTTTACAGTAAACCAGTTGCTTTTTGACTCCTGAAACGATCATATGCAAAATGAGAGATGAAAAATGTAAACATTTAAATATATTTGTGCTTGCAAGTAACTCATGCATCATATACCTGCTTTTTTAGCAGTCCAGATTTTTCTAAATTATTTAGTGTTGCCATGTGCTCAAACCCATAGCTGTGAAGTAGTTCTCTCCTAAATTGGAAATCCAAAATATACAGAAATCTTTAGTCCTCTGAGAAAAAAAGAGCTATGTGGTCAAACCAATCGCTGTGGAGTAGTTCTCTCCTAAATTGGAAGCATAAGGGGGAGAGGCCATATTAAGCATGAAACTCTTGCCTTAAATAGTCAAAATGCTTCTTTGGCAACCCTGAATTAGTAATAGAAAATAATATTAGAAGTCGTAGGACAGTTGTAAGTGGCTCCTGCTTCTGGATCATCTCCTCAATGTAGTCAAAGCATCTGCATGTACGAATCAAACAACATAAATTTCACATTTTTTAAGTCATGTACTTGCAGCTTCCTATCACATCAAAAGCAGCAAGACACTAATCCGTATGAAAAAAATTAGAAATGACAGTTTTTACAATACAAACGAATTCATGTATACAGATCTATTTTCATATAATTAAAACTCCAATTAACTTGCCATAAGACATAAAGTAACATAAATCTATAAATCCACAAGGTGAGCGATCATAACTAAAGCTTGAAAGTCTATAATAACAGAAGAAATGGCTATGATAGGAAACTTTGAGAGAACCGCATGTCAAAAGCTAGGCAGTAGGTTGGAGAGCCCCAGGTAGGACTAAGGTCTCATACTTCCAATGTAGGACTAAAGTCTCATACCTTGCAATTTTATCTCAACATTACCTTGTACTACACAATCCTGGTACAATGTAGTCTGTCTTAGCATTAGCTTTTTAACCCTAGGCTAATCCATTACCTACATTGCACAACTGCCATATAGAAACGTTTTAGAAAGACGCACCAAAAGGCCATCTCATAAGGCTAGAGAGCCCAAAGCCCATATCAATTTCAAATAAAATCCTATACACCCAATATAGGACTCAAGTCACATACCTTGCTATTAGACTACAAGAGAACTGATACTTCAAGCCACCATTAGTCTTTATCTATTGATAACTCTAGAGTAACAATTAAGATTCAACATATTGTATTATTGATGATTGTAAGCAAAAGCAAAACAAGAAGATTGCAATGACATATCCCCAAGGCAATGTCTAAATCATGTCTCTTTTATGTTATATTAGTTTCATTAAAGAAAAAAGAAAGACTAGGAGCTTGGAAGGAGATTTGATTATGGATTCCTACCTATCATCTCAAAGGTTCAATTTATACAAGTATCTGCAGTCCACAAAGTTTCCAATACCTTAATATTTACAATGAAAGAAATTGTAAATATAAAATGTTGCATTCAGCGGAAAGGTCGTCAAATTTCATGTGGGCTGGAAAAATGGAAAATCATGTATTTATCAAACATAACTCAAATGTTATCAAGCAGAACAAGTGCAAAGTCCACATGTTTCAATCAAATTTTAAATTAGAAGGCACAAATATGCGAGATCCATATCAAGTTGCTCTAAATTGGAATAAATTTAAAACTACTCACATTTCATAACTTTGGGACTCGATTATTGTATGTTCCATATCAAGCTGCCCAAGAAATGATGGCTTTGATGTGAATTTTGACAAGTGCTGTGCAAAATTTATGTGTCTCTGGAGCAATAATTTAAAGCATATTATTATTTTAAAACTCACCAGGCAAATACCATTGATGAAATGTAAAGATCAGTAAAATAAAACTTCTTACCGTCATTTCTGGCAATGAGTTCAGCTTTTTCACAAAATCCTTCAATTCAGAAACTGTCTGTGTCTGGATGGGATGGAGAATCATATGTTAGAAACCATTTGTCAATACATTTAAATTGTCCCAAACTAAAACATTAGAATTACTGCTATAGATAAGGTAAATGCACTATCAAGAAGTAATCCTGGATTCTTCAGGTTCTCATTTGTCAGGCCCGTAATGAGCTACTCTTATTATCTAATACAACAACAACCACAAAAGCCTTATGGAAAAAAATTACACAACTAACGCTTTTGACAATTTGACCCCCCGCAGTTAGAAATAGATAAAACAGGATTTCAGAAAAAAATATCACTAGGAACTTCATGAAAAACAGATTCAATATATGCGTGCGCGAGCACCACGTATATGCAAAGCGTATACATAAAAATCAGTGTCCAAGGATACAGCTATCCTATCTACTTACAGTAGTTGTCATCTCTGTGTAGTCCTGCTTCATGGATGTAGCTTTTTGACGCAAAATCTGCAATACAGCTACTAAGAAAATAAAGCTCCAACAGATCCAAATATCGTATTTCTATTAACCCTTCACAAACTCTCAAAGAGTGCATGCACATGCACGTGCGTGTCAGAGAGAAAGAGAGAGAGACTATTAATAGATAAAAAGGAAAAGGTTTAATAACTCAAAAGGTGGTAAAAATGAAGTAACCTGGACGACAACTTCAAAGTTGAGATCCCGTATCTCCTTAAAAAGCTTGTCACTAACATTAAAAACACACAAGTGAATGTAAAACGAATAAATAAGCAAAAGGAAAACAAACCACAGAAAAACAAAAGAATAAAGAAACAGCATTTAAATATGGCCAAAAAGATAGTGCCGATGCAGGCCTAAGGAACCATAAACATTCTTTCTAACCATACTCTTATGGAAAATTTTGAGACTTTTGCTAGAGGTTCCATCCATACCCTAAATTTTGATTACATGCAAACTGACCAATAGAACTGATGATAAAATAAGTCATGGGCCTTTAGCCAATAGGCATTTAGCTTAAAATTTTTGGTTGGGGTGTTCCTAGACACTGACAATAAGCAAAGTACCAGTCTTACAAGAGTTTCCAACTAATTTCACAGGATTGATCATAAAACAAAAATTTCCTTGTACAAAGTAATAACTAAAAATCATAAAACAGAAACAACAAATAACTTTGATTAAACTAAAAATAAAAAGGAAAAACAGGAAGCCATCACAAAGTTTTGAAAATATTTTAATGATATTTATAATAGAATGCAAAAAGTAGTAGTAGTCCATTTTCCTTTGCTCAAGTTACCTTCTGAGTAATACACACATAAAATTGCAACAAGATCAACAAATCATGCAGAACAAGCTACAAAATAACATTATGATACGGATATAAGAAATTTTCTAAAATGAAAGAATAAATGAGTAGTAGCAAAGCAAACTGATAAGACTGCTGGTGTCAATAAAACATGTGAGGAAACTGAAGAAGACACGGGATAGAAGGGAACGAATCTGGTAGTCCAAGGAGTTATTCTAAGGCTCTAGATTATAAGGAACCAGAAATGATGAACTAGTCTGCTCTTAGCTTAGCCTAGGGGCTTGGAGCTATCTTTGGGAGGTGTGAAAGTTACTTTTTTGGTTGTATTGTCCTTGTGGTTTACAAAGAAAGTTTTAGGACTTATTTTGAGATTGAGTCTGGTAAGGGAGAGTCTCTGCCTCTTGAAAGCCAGAATTGTTTGTTAATTTAGTCTCTATTTTCTGTACTAGTTGCTGTTTAAAGTATATTTTGAGTTGTACAAGGGGAATAAGGTTTTGGCCAGATCACTTTGTAACTTCGATTCGGTTCGTGAATATTAATATCAAAACCTAAGGATTTCCCTCATTTATATCTGCTGTTGTTCTCTTTTCTGCTTTATTCTGTGACTGTTTGGCAGGGTTATATCACAACGCCTCTTTAAGTTATAAATGTGAAGAGAGTTTATGAGAAAAACATGAAATAAACTATAAAGTTAATTTGAAAAAAATTCAATGACAGAGGAAATGCAAAACTTATTTCCATCACTATCAAAATAGAACAAGTAAAGCAAATAACTTACCTTGAATTAAGAGGAACTTTCATCTTTTTTCCTTCTTGTTGACCCATAATGGATGAATCAAGCTCCACAGCACCATTGTTGATGTGCAGAAACTACAATGATACGAATTTCCATTAATCCTACACACAAATTTTATCTTGTCTTTGCACCGCTGGGCGCTGGTTATATAGCTTCACTACAAATCCACACTCAAATTTCAAATAGAACGGGCATGAAGCTTATGTCCAGAAATCCTTTCCCAAATTATAATGAGATATGACAAAAACCCATGTTTTGATCCATAATATCATAAACAGATAAAGTATCTTTTCATATTTATATAAAGACCAAACATGTTTAAAGAAAATTCTAAGGAAAAGAGCTGATCAGATGACAAAATAACAAAATCTTTTTTTTTTGCAATAGTTGCTCAAAAAGAAAAGATATAGTCTGCCTCTGTGTTAACTTGCCTCATCAAGAAGCCCCTCATACGTTAACTGAGTACATAAAGGAGTAACCATGTCCACCTGCATCAAAAAGTAATCGATTTCAATGACCAATCAACCCTTTATGCAAACATCAATTGTATCTGTCATAACAAGAACTCCGAAGAAGTAAACTACATTAGAAAATAAACACAAAGCATAAAATATATATGCAATAATCTGTTCAATTTTCGAATTTTGAAGTTTCAAGAAAGAAACTTGAATTAATTATTCTTTTTATGACTACAAATTCACTGCAACGTACACATTAGAAAGCCACCAAAGACATCACAAAGAAAGAGCCCTTGAACTAGAAATGAGTGAACTGAATTAAAAATCAAATGGTATGTTTAGTTAAAAAGAACTAAATTCATGAAAAAACTAATATTAAGTGAACATAAGCTTAAATATCAAATCATCTCAACATTCGTATGCTTTAAATAATAAAGCCTTCAGTAGGCTGAACTGTAGATTTCATATTTACAAAAATTTTGTTCCCCTTTGGGCTTTTTCAACAATTCTTTACAAAAGCGAGAAAGAAAGAGTGAGAGCTCTTACAAATGAAAATATAGTATCAATTTTTATCACCACTTTCTATCCACAACCATTCAAAACCTCATTACCATCCATACCATTCAGTTGCAAACATATATGCATAATAAAATTTCATAGAGAAATCATTATTGT
Source organism: Leucaena leucocephala (assembly GCA_037074615.1). Classification (NCBI taxonomy): domain Eukaryota; kingdom Viridiplantae; phylum Streptophyta; class Magnoliopsida; order Fabales; family Fabaceae; genus Leucaena; species Leucaena leucocephala. The sequence goes on from CM073521.1 coordinate 31,955,591, forward strand.
TGCTTTAAAAAAATCTTTTGGTCTTAAGGACAATGGAAACATACTAAGAAAAAATATATTAATTACATGCAAATTAAGAATTAAAGATAAATATAGAAAATACTGTTTTAATCAAGACTGTATCAGAACTTAGTGTTTAAAAATGCTTTGTTTTATTGACGACTAGTTGACTTTTTAGTCTGGTTATCGTTCAGTTTTTCTCTCAATTTCATTATTTTTCTCTCCCAACTTCCTTGTTTCCTCATTTCATCATTATCCCATAGCATTTTGGTATCAAAGCCTAGTTACCATTATTCTAGTCTTTCAGCAACTGGAACTCCCCTTAATTTTGTCAAAAACTTAACTAGATTTGGACTTTTCGCCCTTTTTATAACCCTGCTCTCACCTAATTCAACAAGAAATAATCATCACTTGAGAGTATCTTGGGGATTTTTTCTATGTTTAGCTTTCAAAATTACTAAAATTGAGCCTGAACAACCCTGAGGGAGGGCATGAATTTGACAGAGAAAATATTGACCACTGTTTTGAAGAAATCCTGACGGGCATTAGTCTACTACAAAGTCAAATCAAGAGCGAATACTTGTAAGACATAAATGCAGAAGAAGAATGTCTTCATGATCTTGATACAATAGAAGAAACTAACTCTAAAGAGCCAATACTATCATTGTGAAACAATAGTCAAAAGTTAAACCTCAAGTTGAAGATTGCCTGTCCAAATTCAACTAAACTGCTAAGTCCTAACAGGTTAGCTATCTCAAATGTATTGGAGAGTCCAAAGTTGGTTTGGCTATAGCTTATCATATTTTGAAGCAGCATCAATTGTCCTACCAAAAACTTAGATAGATTATTCCAGTACTTACACCCTTAAAAAATTGAGGTTGAGTTTTCTCAAAGAAGAGAAGAATGATGAGAAATGGAAAGAGATTACAAAACATATTTTTATTTTTTTAAATCAAGAATTAAAGATAATTTATAGTTAATAGGATTTAAATTAAGATTAGATTGGAAATAATAATTTAAATTACTTTTTTTTATTTAAATTATGTAAGTTTTTTAGTTATTAAGAGTGATCAGGTTTTATCCATAACCATCAAAAATTGATTTTAGGCCTGTTGAACTTTCAGACCAGTAATTATTCCGTTTCTATCCCAACTTCTCAGGTTTTCCTTTCCAAATTCCTCCCTCCCACTTTTAATGATTTTCTACATCATTTTGGTGTCAAGCACAGGTTACACTCCATCCAATCTTATGTCAGGGTTCATTATTACAATAAATATAAGAATTTCAATGGCAGTAAGTTGTATATAGGAGAAGCTACACATATGAGATCTGACTTAACTAATGTCATATGAATATCTAAGATTATATGGTGAAAAAGGACTTACCTCCCTATCTAAAAGGATAAGAGTATTTATCTCTGGCACAAGCATCTGTAAAAACAATAATGCAAGTGAATAGTTATAGGAAGCAATTTCATTAAATAAGATCTCATAACTTTGTCATTCTTATTATCAGAAATGCTAAGTAGGAAGCAGAGTAATGCAAAATTACATCAGGTGAGCTAACTGGCTCCTCAGCTTGCATGCGGTTTAGAATGTCTGATACACGCACAGATGCTTTCCCTTTAGCCCTCACATTTCGTATCAATCCAAAAGAAAACTGTAAGGTATAGTGAAAGCATCACAGATATGATAATATTTATATCAGAGAATAAACAGACCAGATAATCATATGAGATTTCATATTTAAGATGATATTCATAGAAAGGAAATTCTATTGATATATCCCCACTAATTATTCTAAAGTTCCACGGTTACGCAAATCTATATGAATACTAATGTAAACTAAAACCTCAAGTTTGTGAATAGCTTTTGCAATATGCCAAAGTGAGCTTGTATCACCATCTACCAGGCATTCCTACCACAAAAAGATCGCAAAATAGGATAAGCCATTAGTCAATAGAAATAATAAGTGCAAGTCAATTTCCGAACAGGAAAACAAACTAAAATCTAGCAACATCCACCATACTTTGTAAGCAAGATCTAGTTCAAAAGAGAGTAAATCATCATCCATTGGGACAAGATACAAGGGATATTCCCCTATTGACATCATGTGATGTACTTTCTCTTCTTCAAGAACCTGCATGACAAAAATGATGAATTATATTGTATGCATAAAGAATTGTATCAATAAAAAGGGCTTGGATCAAAGAGAATGGAAAAATTTCCCCCATAAAAGAACTTACTTTCTCGCAAACAACAGTGCGGCGAGGGACAAAATAAACATGATACTCTCTTTGAAGTCCTTTTGATATGTCATTGTTTACATTTGAACATATAAATTTCATCAAATTAGGCTGAGAGCGCACAAGGTAAACTATTTTGCTGCAGTCAGTTTGAATTGGCTCAGCTGAAAGATGTCGCAATTCAGCCCCAAGCTCCTGTTTAAATAGTTAAATGTGACCTCTTAATATCATCAGAAATAAAATTAACTGCTTGTTGGCAAAACAAAACAAAAAACTTCAAAATGAAAAATCAATTCATCAAATTAAGCAAAAAAAATATTAATTTTTGATTGAGAGCACATTGTCACTCCTCCCTTGTTCTTTTTTTTTTAAATAAGATTACAAAAGCGTATTAAATATGGTGAGTGACTATCACCCCTTGCTTGTCCTCGTAATCAGTCTACCTCACTCTCTCTTTTCTCAACAGCATGTCATTCACATAAAAAAAAATACATTCCAGGATTAATTTTACTAATATCAACATAATCTTAGTCCAAAAAAAAACGAACTCAAGGAAAGAGTAGTTTTAGGATAAGTACCTTCAGAATTGATGTCTGTATAATTAGGGAGAGAGAGCCACCGAACTTCTGATCTATGACCAAGCACTTTTTTCCTCGAATCTGCGAGCACTCAGAGTCAATATATGAAACATTTGTAAAGTCAAAATCTAGTAACATTACTATATGCAAGCAAGAAAATCAAGTAGAATGCTTGACCATGAAGTTACAGGGCAGAACAGAACTTAGAATTTCTTAGCAAGCCGAAATAAAAATTCTCTTTTTCCATAGCTCAGATTTCCATTTTTGGGAAATGAACAAATGGCGAGGATTAAAAGCAAAGCACTTACATTCTTGAGGATATTGATGAGCTCCTTTTGAGATTGTTCCCTGAATTAAGCGAGAGAGTGACAAAGTCAACATTAAACTTGAAGAGTTACACTTCATGATGATTACAGAGCATTGGTTTTTACCTAACGGATGTGAGATTGACAGGGGCATTGTCAAGGTTGGGAATTTGAGCCATTGAGAAAGATAATTCTCAGCGAACCCAGGGAATTTCGTTGGAACTTATGTTATCAGCAAAGCGGAAATTCAACACGATAATTCAGGCTCAACGTGTCCATAAGCAGAGATGTTGGATGATCATTGGAATGAACCCACCAAAAGCCTTGAGTTTCCTAGGGAAGGAAAGTTTGCAGTGAGATCAGTTTAGATAACGCAGCATTAGTACAAAGGCAATGATGCTGGATCATCCTATGGGCCCGTTTGGTTCAATTGCCAAGTCTTTAGTATGGCAATGCAATGCATTGCAATGATATGTAATGCAATCTTCATTACCATTAGCATGTTTGGTATGTCATTAAGAAGAGGAAGCAAAAAAAATATTTTTTATATTTAATCAAATAAAAATAACAGTAAAAGTCTATAATACCCTCAATCAAAAAACATAAAAACTCTTTCTTCCCCAAATTCATCGTCCCTCCAGGTTCATTTCAGTGTCTTCCCCCACCACAAAAATCAAATCACCGTCTTCTCCCTCAACATAAATCAAAGCACAAGCATAGATTCATATTCTTCTTCCTCAGACAAACAAACCGAGAATTCATTAAAAAAAATTGTTGATTCAACAAGAACCACATCAACCAAGGTCATTAAAATGAAAAAAGAAGAAGAGATATGCCGATAACATAAGATGGTGCTCTTCACAGTCTTCTCACAGTGTGCTTCTCCGTCTCACCTACTATTCCGATTGCCTCCCAAATTCCTATAACAGCCCTCACAGATTCTTTCTTCATCTTTCCCAAGGGTTTATCCCATTTCAGCAAGGTCCTCTCTTCCTCGTTTGCCCACTATGGAAGCTCTCTCAAACCGTCACTCCTTTGTACCTGCTAGGAAATGACTTCGTTCGACAAGGGTTGAAGCGTTGAATTCGAATCTGAAGCAAAGGAGAGTGGGGGAGATGAAGGAGAAGGTCGAGAGGGAGGAAAACGAAGAGAAATTTCTGTCGGTGTTGGTGGAGGAATCCAACGCCGGAGACGGTGGAGATGAGTGACGCCGGAGAAGGTGGAGACGAATGAGAGAGAAGGGAGGCGGAGGAAATGTCGAAGGAAACGAAGATAGATGAGCGAGAGGGATTAGGGTATCCAGTGTCTTTTTACATTGTATATCGAGGGCAAATGTGACAATTAAAATATGCAATCGGATGGTAACAAGTATTCATACAAGGGGTATCAATGAAAACTACCAATTTAATGATAATCATAATTACCATGGTTAACCCGTTAGCCCACTATAAAAGAGCAACAAAAATGGCCCTTAGCGGGGAACTGTTACCCTTGCCGACTTGCGCCTTTATGATCGCCATTTTTTATGCCTATTTTATTTTGTTTGGTTCCTTTATATATTAAGGAAATCAGCGGCAAAATTACGCGAGATGATCGGAAAAATTACGCATCAATTAATTTTGTAATTAGGAAAACTCATAAGTTTCTTTTTTTTTATTTGGTTACCAATATACAGCTTCTCATGATCTATTACCAGCGGTTTGTCATAAATACAGCTCATAAGTTTTTTTTTAACAAGCGATTTCCTTAATAAAAACTAAATTTCTAGATTTTTTACTCGGTTCACATAAACAATACTCTAGATAATTAATTACAGCTCATGAGTTCCTTTTTTCCCAACATATACAGCTACTCAATTACTAGCCGTTTGTCATAAATGAATACAGCTCATGAGTTTCCTTCCTTTTTCTACTATTGTCATAAGTAAATGTGGGATAATTAATTACAGTTCTATAATGATCGCTAGCTATAAAAAATATTTATATACTCTATCAATATCTTATTATCTAACATCTATCCACTTAACATGCTATTATCTAACATCTATCCAATTAACATACAATAACTAGTTGATTCATATAAAAAATTCACGATTTAATTTATTTGTTTAAAAAATAAATATTTTAATTTTAAAAAATAAAAATTCATCTAAATCAGTTAAAAATTTAAAAATAAAATAAAATATACATTATTTTAGATAAATCATTAGCCAACTAAAATTAAAATGAGTTAAATTATTACATTTTAATTAGATACAATTTAAATAACATGAGATTTAAAATATATATTTCCCCACTAACTATTAAATTTTGTTGATTGATTTTTTTCTTAATTATAGGATTGATTGATCTTTACTCCAAAAATTAATTGATATGGGAACGCTCCCACATCTTTACCGTTGATTTCCTTAATTGAAAAAACAGAAAAAAATTCTAATTTAAATTATTACAGTTATCACTAACCGTTCGTCATAAATTTAATTTAGGGTCATAATCAATGACAAAAATATGGGAGCATGTCGTTGCGCTTGAAGGAATCAGTCGATTTTTTAGGAAAAACCTTTTTTTTTGTGGAAAGGCTGATCTGATCTTAGGAAAAATCAATCAATCATGTAACTATGAAAAAAATTAATAAATAATCAATCTAATATAAATACATGATAAATAATAAATATTAGAGTTAAAGCAGATAGGATTATATATTTAGGATCAAATTCAACCCTATAATTAACTCCTATTTTAATAATAGAATGCAGTGCCAATTTATGAGTAGTTTACGTTAGCACATGAGTGGGCCCTCTATTTTAAATTTTAGATCATATTTTTATTTTCCTATTTTATTTTATGTTTTATGCTATAGGGTGATAATTTTTTATCATAGTGCTACATTTTAAGTCTGATTTTCAACCAAGCTAACTTTGATTTTCCCCCTTTCTCCTGGCAAGGAAATCTTGGTCATGTTAACTTCTAATTATTAAAATTCGTATGTTAAAAAAATTATTTTGTCATGTTAACTTCTAATTATAAAACCTAAAAGATCTCTAACCACAGAAGCAGTAGGTGCTAATGCATGCACATTAATAAATATCAACGGACCAACAGGGGTTAGTCCGAGTGTTAAGCGGCTCGGTATCGCTTAAGCGAGGTCTCGAGTTCGAGCATTGGCGTACGCAGAAAATCCCCGTTGGGAGACTCACTCACCATAGCCAAGTGCACGACACGGGTTGAATCCGGTTGTAGTCGAGGCAAAATTCTGATAAACTGAGTAGGCAACCAAAAAAAATAATAAACATCAACGGTGAATATGAATATTGTTCACAGTTAAAACAAAACTGTGGCAATGGTAAAAATCTTTCATTACCTAATTCCTTCTCTCTATTGATATATATATAAAGAAACAGAAAAATAAAAAAACCTAAAAAAAGTAAAGTATTACAAACACGACTGGCATAAAGTAGTAGTTTAAATGGCTAAAGGTTCTAATTCTGAATTCTCCCAAATTAAAAAGAATCCTTCTGAAAATGATGGGTTAAATCAGTGACAACTTTCTTTCATAAACAGCCCTAATGTGTTATAGATCATAGGGTATTCTTAAATCAAAACAGACCATCCATCACTGTAAATAGTAAATACAACATAACTTGAAAGATACACATGATATCTACATGGCAACACAACATGGGAGAGGTCTGGGCATATTTGTTGATGACATGAGACACTTTGTCAGCAAAATCAGTTTTAGACAAACACATAACATAAATTTCCCAGGGAAAGAGAAAGAGACAATGAAACAAAAGAGCTTTACAACAAAACATCCAAATGTATATAATTAGAATATTCTGAATGAGATATATATACCTAAATCTAATTAGTCCGGAATTTAGGTTATATGAAGCAGTAAGAAAAATGGTGAACAATTTTAAACATGTCAGATAACTGGTTTCAATAAGGAATGTTTCCCTCCAAAAGTGTTCCTAAAATATGCACTGGTTTCAATAAGCAATAGTTAGCCGTACTACAAGAGAAATTAAGTTCTTGAATCATCTGCTCGGGCAGCATGAAAATTAACAGCTTCAACTCAACAGTTTTGAATATAAAATGGCAGAGAAATAGTCAAAAGGGTAAATATCAAAATGCCTTAAAACTTAACAAACATGACAAAGGGTAATTATCCGGTTAGCTTCAAACCTTAGTATACAGAAACAACAACAACAAAGCCTTTTCCCATTAAATGGGGTCGGCTACATGGATCATACGACGCCATTGTGCTCTGTCAAAAACTAAATCCTTGGATAGGTTATTGACCAGGAGATCCCGCTCAATGACCTCGTTGAGCGTTCTCTTTGGCCTTCCTCTACTCCTTTTAACCGGACTCCATACTATTTGATCCACCCTCCTCACCGGCGCATCCCTTGGCCTTCTTTGTACGTGTCCAAACCACCTAAGACGGTTCTCCACTATTTTCTCCGCAATAGGTGCCACTCCAACTCTTCCCCGTATTTGTTCATTACGAATCTTATCTTTTCTTGTATGCCCACACATCCATCTCAACATCCTCATTTCGGCTACCCCAACTTTAGTATACAGAAACATGGATGCAAAAAAGAGGCTACCTTACACTTTGCCTCTGTTTAAAGGGGTTCATTGAAATTTCATCTCAAAGACATACCCTTGCCATACGTGGGACGCAGATCCATCACATGTCCAGAAACAATCATTCTAAAAATCTCCTAGAAGAAATCTCAAAGCTTGTATAATGAGCAAGAAATACCAACTTCTAAAATGTAAATCAGTTTGCTAAAACTGATTTACTTCTTAAATTGGCAATCAGTCAAGTAAATTGTGGCCATAACTTTAGATTCATTACAAACTTTCAATAGAAACTATCAGCCCTAACTTGTAATAAAAGAAAAAGAAAGAAAAAAGAAGTAGAACAACACCCGCACACACGCAATATGGGGGTGGCATAATACTAGTCAGTGTTGAATGATATAATGGAGCGGAAATTATTGTAGCTAGTGAAGTTTTAAACATCAAGTACGAGAAGCTCAATTATTTATCAAGTGGCAGGAACTTTACTCAAGACAGATATTAAAGGGTTTCAGACCCACTCAGACATGGTAGTTAGATGTGTTTCAACTTTCAACTATATCAGAAATTAGTGCAACTTGACAAACTCCACCATAAGCCTACATTCCACGCTTAAAATAAGAAAAAAAAGGAAATCATGGGTATAATTTGGCAAACATGCATCTCTCACCCCATCATCCACGTTTTTTCTTAGAGTAGAAGTAAGAAATGAAATTATTTCAATTTCGTTTTTCCAAATAGAAGAACTAAAAAAGGCTGCAATGAAGATATAGATAGAACCATACATGTCCAATTTACATGCATTCCATCTTCCTTGAAGATATTAGCATAAAGAACAACCCAAAACCACTGCTTTAAAAATAGTGTAAAGATGTGCTTATGCGTGGAATCGCTTACTTTTTTGTCCTTAATGGATATGCTTAATACCTATGGCCAGGCAATACAGGGATATAATATCTGACGGTGTTGAGACTTGAGACATTAGAAAATGAAGTTACTCAGGAACATAACACAAATAAGCATACTGGTTTTACCTTTAATTTTGAAAATAATAACTGGGAAGTAATTCTATCAGCCTCTTTTTTACTCATGATGGTTGCCAAAGCAGTTTCAGATACAGTTCTCCCAACCACTTTGGCTTCAATTGTATATATTCTAATTGTTCTTTTTTCATTTCAAAAATGCAACTCCAAACTATGAGATCAGGACAATTCTAGCAAATCATAAACTGCTCAAGATTCCCTTCCCTCTTTGTTGATTTAAGAAGTTAGATTCTGATTTCACAAGTTAATAAAGACTATCTCATTCTTCTCTCATCCACTCTCTGCCACTTTCAATCTATCCAACACCATATAAAAAATCTAACAACTTGATGTAAAAGCCATATGATCAAACCAGGGGTTCCCTCCACTTGTCCACTGTTTCTGATGCAATTCCACCTTCACCGAATCTTTCATTGTCCCGGGCTTCCACTGATTCCATAATGCACCAGCTACTTTATATTATGGCCCACATTGATATCATCAATTCCTAATTGAAACACCATTCCCATTTTGTCGCAACTCACAAAAAATCACACACGCAGATCAAATCAATTTCATTTGAGAGTTGAGCAATTCCAAAATTCATGAATTTACCTAGAAACCAAAAACAGTAGAACAATTACGTGAACCATATGCTCCAATGATGATAAGCTTAGCAACCTAAGCAGAAATTAGATAAGTAAAATCACCTCTTATCCCCACTCTTCTAGTATTTGTGCACGTATTTAGATAAACTTCTTATCAATGATAGAGTTTTTAATCAACTCTTATACACATCCTCTAGTATCTTGTCAATTACTGATGTTTTTCTATATCTGTAACTAAGTATACTCCCAACTTAATCCTGCAATACACATGGGTGAAGGAAAGCCAACACACTAATATCACATCAAATCATAAAGCTTACTCTAGTAGGCCACACATCATATTTAAAAGGTCATAACGGTTACATGTGTGGGACATTTGAAAACCAATCACTACTTAGGCATCCATGTTAAGAGCACTAAAAGCAGTAGAGACACACAAAGTCTACATTTGGGGAGGCATCCTAGTTCCTGAGTGCCTAAGTTTACGCTTGAGGGTAATAGACAGCTCACCCTGCCTGACATTGATATCACCTACGAGGAAGGAGATTTCGCCATACTCTTGAATTGTGGGTGAGCCCAACCTTTTTTTAAAAATTTTTGTAACAAAAAAATGTCCTTTCTTGCCGGAACTTGTTTTAAGTATTGGCGTAGTCATATTTTGATGACCTTGAAGGTCCATTCCGACCTTCCCTTTTTGGTATGTTAGTCTTTTAGTAAAACAAGTGATTTTCGAGTACTTGTGTTGCCTTGTTAATTTGTCTAATAACTTTAGTACTTTCTTTTTGTTGATCTGACCAAGATTGCTTTATGTCAAGACTCGTTGCCAATCATGTTTGGTGTTTGGAGGAATACAATTGTACTTCGTAGTCGTTTGATTGACTTAAGAGACCTAGTGTGAGTATACTTTGTTAACTCAATGTTTTGTATTAAGTCCCGTACATGCTTACTAGTTTGGCGCTCAAGAGTTTTGTTGGCCAAGTGGTAGGTACTTTGCACCTTCGTGGTCCAGTTTGTGTTCTGCCACGGGACACTCCTAAAGTGGGGGTTTCAATGTTCTTCTATGTTCCAACTCAAAATAATATAAATAAAGGGCTTAATCAGCTAGACCAATGACCAACTAAAATCAAAGGGGGAAAATTCAATCTAATCTAATCCTAATCTTTATCGGATACAAGAAAATAAAGTGTAGAGAAGTTGGAAATAGCCCATATTGGGTTATGTCTCACCTAAACTAGGTTTTGCTAATTTTGCTGCCAAGGAAGTTACATACATCTCAAGGCATAATCTGAGAAAGAATAGAACTAAAGTTGCCAGCAGAGGAATTTGGCATGCATAAGGATGTTGCATGGCTGGATGTGTGGGTGACCAATCTAAATAGTGGAGAACAGTCAAGGGCGCTCATGGGAAACACAAAAAAGATTTCTGTGAGCAACATTAAGGGCCTACTAAAGGGAAGTAGGCTGAAGAACTCCAGGAGTTCTTCATTAGTCAAGAACATCTTTGAGAAAATGATGGTCGTTTTCTATCATCAATTAGGCTTATTTGTAGCAGGCTGCAAGAAGCTTCAACTTGAGTGAATGTGAGATCTTACGAATTTAGAAATACAAGTTCAGAAAAGAATCACTGGATTAAGAGGTATCAAGAAATAAATAAAATGTTCAGATTATAGCGACTTGTAGTGCATCCAATGTCAGAGGTATAATTATAGAAAATAGTCACAGTACTGGAGCATATAGTACCATCATCGAGTCTTTCAATAATATATATTTATTTTAATATTCCATTATTTTCGCCCCAATGTATGCTCTCCCTATTTTCCCAACATCTCCCATGCATTAAAAACTCGTGCTTAAGGTGTAAACAAAGGGAAGACAATGCCTTTTGAGAATATAATATGGTACTTAAACATAAGAAAAAGAAAAGAAAAATAGACTCCAAAACTGTAAAAATTGAATTGTAAAAGGTATATCACCTCATTATAGAGTTTTGAATGTCAACAGACCTCCCACATCATCCCATCCAGAGCGTCCACCATCAGAAGCAGCTTTTGTAATGTCTCGCATTGCAACTAGAAGAAAATCATGCGTTGCCTGAGAGAAATCTTACATAAGTAAAGCAGGACTCTCGTGCTCATTAAGAGCAGCATTTGACGAAAGAAAGCGGGAAACAGCAGCATGGTTAGCTATATCAACCAATAATTCCTGGAAAGGATAAACTTATTTAAAATTAAAATCCAAAATACAACTCAGACATGGTCATAGCATTTTTGGCATTGAACAATATTCAACGTTCAAAAGCTAACAGTCAACCATCAAAGAAATTAAGTGGACATGGGTAAGACGCAATTATATTAAATTAGGTAGAAACAAGACGGCAAGACCATCTTGAAATTTTTTTAAAATTCAAGCCAAAAAAAAAAACTATTTCACATCATAAATTGGAATTAATACATGTGTGCTAAGATAGATGTCTTCATGTTTCTCAGAGTATTTTGCAACAGTCCTTGCTCGTAAAGTTTTGCCAGAGCCCTGAAAAATAAGATTTTAAATTTGTCTAACGCAATGATTATATTCAAGCATATCAGTATGCAACCTCAACGAATATAAGAAACAAACACCTACAATAATATGAAGGATCTAGGATCAAATTGTAAGGATTACAGCGCAAATGTAGCCAAACTAAAAAGTGTAAAAGAAGTCACAAATAAGCATAATACCAACAGAATTACTCGACCAAAAAAAATCCTCTCCCACTTGAAAGTCCATTATGAAGGAGGTGCAATATGTTGCAAAGAGTAAATAAGTATTTGCAGACTCTTGACATTGTAAGGATGAGGATTTATTGCCTGCTAATACCTTGGACTTAATTAAATAGTAGAAAAACAAAATTCTACTTACTGAAGGTCCATACATAAGAACATGTCCTGGTAGTGGTAAGTCTTATGAATCAAACCACATACCAGAAGCAGAAGATAACAATACTGTCAACCCTGCAATCAGTAAGAAACAGCAAGTTATATCATGACTAGGCCATATCATGAAATATAAGAGACCCATATTCAAAGCTCAAAGAGGATTTATCTCCCATGGCTCATGGATTTTTTTCTCTCTTTCAAAACAAGTAAAACTTCTTAAAAAAGAAATAGCAGGAGGGGAAATAAACACTAATATGAATAAACTACCACATAGAGGTAAAAACAATTACAGAGAATAATTCATAAAATCTAAAGCTTCTAGAAAGGATCGAGGACAAAAGAATGGTCTGTAAAGCCAGTTAGAAAAAACAGAGAACCTAGAAGAATGCTTCAGCTTCTAATTGTAGAGGGTTTAATTTTCCTCTTGCTGGTATTTTAAATAAAACAAAACAATTTGGTACAAAAGTCAAGCACAAAGTTTGAACATTATGCCATCATGTAGAGGACTAGGGAACTTATGCCGACCAGCAAATTAATGAGAGGATTTGAAGAGCCTTACCCTACAATACTGTGGCATGATATTGGAATTATAATGCTTACTGACATGAGAAAATAAAATTGACATAAAAGGAACGTTATAAAATCTATATCTGTTTATTCTTTTTAAAATATTGCACCTCCTTCATAATGTCTATGTGCAAAAGGAATTCAAGCGTAAAAAAACACCATTCTTCATTCAACATCCCTTTCTTTTCTTTCTTTCTTTCTTTCTTTCTTTTTTTGTGGGGGCTCATAAATTGTTATGCAATTCAAAATACATAAGATTTCAGTTGTCATCTCCAGTGAATTGCAAGCCATGTCATCTCCAGTGAATTGACATCTCCAGAAAAAGCACAATTTCATGACTAAAACGATAACAGAACAGTCTGACCAGAAGATTGAACGAAAAGAATAGCGAAGGTACTTACCTCTATGGCATTAGAAGAGGAAGTGGCTCTGGACCAAGCAACGACCCAGAGATCGTCAGAGCGAGAGCGAGATTAGGGGGCAGTGGCGTCAAGCGGGTTGAGTGCAAAAGTTGGATAAGAGGAAGAGGAAGGGATACGAAGCAGTTGCCTATGCTCCCTACGAACTTCATTTCTAATTCCATGGAAACACAGAGAAAGAACCATGATAGAGCCCCAGAGAACGAAGCTATTCCAAGGCTCCCGAGGGCGACCATATCCATAGCATGCAACTGCCACAATTGCCAACTTGCTTCTATCCGATCGCCATTTTTTTTATTTTTATTGTATTTTGTTCGGTTCCTTTTTATTAAGGAGATCAGCGGCAAAATTACGCGAGATGACTCGATCAACGGCAAAATTACGCGAGATGATCAATTAATTTTGTAATTAGTAAAACTCAAAAGTTTCTTTTTTTTCCCAATATACAGCTACTCATGAGCTATTACCAGCTGTTTGTAATAAATACGACTCATAAGTTTCCTTTTTCTTTAAGATTTTCTTAATAAAAAATTAAAATTAGAAATATTAGCTCATTATTATTACTCGGTTCAAATACAAAGTATGCTTAGATAATTAATTACAGCTCATGAGTTCCTTTTAGCTACTCAATTACTGGCATTAGCTCTTTCTCATAGATAAATACAGCTCATTTTTTTGTTTTTTTTTTTATTATTGTCATAAATAAATGTTGGATAATTAATTTCAGTTCCGTCGTGTCGTAACGTTGATCATAAATTTATATTAGATTTTATTGATTGATTTTTTCTTTATTATAGGATTGATTGATCTTTACTCCAAAAATTAATTGATATGGGCACACCCCCATATTTTTACCGTTGATTTCCTTAGTTAAAAAAACAGAAAAAAATATTTAGATAATTTATTATAGTTTTCGCCAGCCATTCGTCATAAATTTAATTTATGGTCATAATCAATGACAAAAATATGGGAGCATGTCAGTGCTCTTGAATGAAAGAGTCAATTTTTTTTTGGAAAAAAAAATCAATCGTGTAATTATGTAACTATGAAAAAATTAATCAATAATCTATAAAATAAATATTTGAGTAATAATGATTAGTTAATAAATATGGTATATAAATAACAAATGATTAACAAGTGGAAAAAATAATTAAATAATTTTATAATAAGATTTATTTAATTAATTTAATTAGATTAAAAAAATTAGTTAACTTAATATAAAAAATTTTATAAAATATTCTAATTATTTTCTTTAACTTTCTCCCTCCACCTCTTATTTAGTTTAGATTAAAAGAATATCAATAGAAATAATTTAAAAATATTAATAAATATAAAAATATATTTTATATTTAATATTAAAATTAACTCCATAATTATATCATATATTAAAAATTAAAAGAGTACTACTTACCAAGCATAATAATTAACATAAAAATTAATTATTTAATAATCATAAAATAGAAATGAAATTAATTAGCTGTTAGTTGCTAATTAAAAATTTAATAAATGACTAATAATTTGTGAAAATTATCTTGAGTTGAATTTTTACATTAACCAATAAAAAATTGTATATTTTATAGATATATAGTGGAAAAGTATATTTAACCATCTAAATTAATTTTAAAGATATAATTAGTTCTCAAAATATTTCATGTGACACTTGACAATCAAAGTATAGTTTTGAATGCAATTTCACCCTTCCCCTAACATAGTTTGTGTTTGAATAAAATTTTAAAAAATAACTTATAAAAAAAATAGTTTTTAGACAGCTTATAGAAAATGGATTTTATAGAAGAGCTTATGGAAAAAAAAATGATTCTAAATAAATAAGTGTTTTGAATAGTTATTTTTAGAATGACTTTTTATATTAATAAATTACTAAAAATTGTATGATTTGATTAAATGTAGGAGAGAGGGCAGAAAAAATGGAAGAGAGATGATAGAGGGTAAAGAGGAGAGAGGATAGAGAAGAGAGGAGAGAGAGAGTAGAGAAGAGAGATGAGAGATGAGAGAGAAGAGAGTGTATAAAAAAAGTAGGGATAATATAGTAATTGGATAGTTCATAAGCTCTTTTACTGTTCTAAAAGTTAGTTTCAGTAGCTTATTCAAAACGATGGTTTTAAACCATGGTTTAGCCCGAAAGCACTTATAGACAAATATGGCTGTTTGTTTTAAAATTTTTCCAAACCGAGGTTTGGGCTAGAAGCCCTTTTAAAACCTATGTTTGGGGATTTTCCAAACAGGCCCATACTGAAACTTCCGTCAACGCAGTCCTCTCCTTCATCACTTTTCTCATTTCGACACATCCTCTCTCTCTCCCCTTATCCTCCACCCAGTCCGTCCTCTCCTTCACTTTTTTTTTCACCCGGTTTATCGGAGTTTTCCCCCGATTATATCCGGATCTGACCTGCGTCGCTCACCTAGCTATGGTGGATGAGTCTCCCAACGGGAATTTTTTGCATACGACAAAACTCGAACTCGAAACCTACCTTAAATGATACCGAGCTGCTTACCACTAGGACCAACCTTTGCTAGTTCTTCTCCTTTACTTTTGGTAAGACTTTCCTCCCTCCGTTAATGAGAAACCACAACTGAATTTGGGATATGGGATTATAGGGAATCAAGAGGTTTAGAAGGGTGCTTCAGCTTCTAATTGTAGAGGGTTAAATTTTCCTCTTGCTGGTATTTTAAATTAAACAATATGGTACAAAGGATAGATTTTTATAAAAAAAATAATTTTTGGAAAGCTTTTAAAAAATAGCTTATGGAAAAAAGTTTATAGAAAAAAGTAATTCTAAATAAATGAGTGTTTGAATAGATATTTTTAAAATTAATTTTGTGATTGGTAAATTATAAAAAATGGTATAAGATAACAAAAATTAAAACCACCATCAGCTTGCACTATTCATAGCTACTGTTCAACTATCAACAGCGGCTACAAGATGAGAGAGAATAGGTTCTTCTGGAGAAGAGACGGCACGCTCACAAACACTACACACCCACGGCGACGAACTAGCAACGGTGTCCAGTCCAACGATGGTGTGGCGGCCCCGATGAGATGTGACGGACAGCCACGACGATACACAACGCGACCAACAACCAATGACGCGCGACTACCATCTTCCTCCTCTCCAGCTCAACATCGGCGCCAGTGAGTCAGACTGTTGACAGAAAAGAGAGAAGAGAGAGTAGAGAGGAGAGAGGAAAAATAAGAGCAAAATAATAATGGGGTAACCTATAAACTCTTTTACTTTTTCAGAAGCTATTCCCAATAGTTTATCTAAAATTATAGTTTGGGTAACCTATAAACTCTTTAAATAAATATGACTGTATATTTTAAAATTTTCTAAATTAAAGTTTTTGATAAGTCTTTTTGAAACTATAATTTTGATACTTCTCAAGTAAGCACTATAGAGAGGACTAAACTTATGCAGACTCAACAAATTAATTAAAAGATTTGAAAAGCTTTACCCTACAATACTGTGGCATGATAATTGAATTGTAATGCTTAATGACATGAGAAAATCAAATTGACATGAATCTTTATTGAAACATAATAAAATATAATGACAAAAGAAAGTATTTGACATGATCTTACCCACCGCTTTGATTACAAAAATATATCATTTTACATTATTAAAAAAAGTGGCTTTTTTTACAAAAATTTTTAAAAAAGAGTTAGGTTTACCCACGATTCAAGAGTAGAGCGAAATATTTCTTACTCTTAGGCTATATCAATATTAAGTAGGGCGAATTATCTATTACCCTCAGGCATAAACTTATGCATCTAAGAGTTAGGATGCCCCTAAACGCCGCGACTAGAATCATAATAAAATGGTAGTCTCTAAGGATTGAACACGCTCTAAATAATAGCATATCTCACCCCTTCGCCAGTTGAGCTCACAGACGATAGGTAAAAAAAGTGGCTTTTTTTTTGTTATAAAAATTTTTAAAAAATGATTGGACTCACTTATGATCTAAGAGCAGGGCAACATCTCCCTTTCTTTTAGGCGATATTAATATCAGGCATAACAAACTGTCTATTATCTTAGATATAAATTTGAATACTTAAAAATTAAGATATATCTTTAAATATTATAACTTAAACTATAATGCAGTAATACTTTTCGTCTCTCCCACCTTGGCCAATAGCAAGTTGTGGCAAGTCTAGACAATTCGGCTAAGCCTGCACAAACCCCGAATCTACTCATAGATACACCTAGTGTGTGTTTGGATCGATGGTTTAAGAATTGATTTTCAATAAAACTATGGTTTTGTTTTATTTTAGCCAAACACTTATTTTTTTTTAAAAATCGATTATTGCTCAAAACCTTGAGAAATCTGCTCCCGAGGCACATTTCAGAACACACACCCCATACAGCGCTCCTGCAATGCTCCTGCTATGGACCCCTCTTTTTACATATATGCTCCTGCTATCCAACGTGTGTGGGGTTGAAATTAATTTCAATTACAATAAAATTAAAAAAGTTTCACAAACAAATGGGCACATGAACTTTTATTATTAACAACTACAATAAATTAAAAAATACCATTTTTAGTAGTAAAAAAAATTAAAATGAATAGGATCAATTTTTATTATACTCATATGTATATGTAATATTTTTTAATCAATAAAATATAAATTTACACTTTATATGTATATGTATTATTTTTTAATCAATAAAGTATAAATTTATACTTCATGTAATTATCATATTTATTGATGTCTTTTTCGGTAAATTGTCAATAAAAAATCAATTCTGCTACTAATCATCCAAACATTTCTAATTTTCAAAATCACTTTTTTCCCAAAATCTATTCTTTCAAAATCTATTCTCCAGAATCTATTCTGCCTATAATCTATTCTCCAGAATCTATTCTGCCTATAATCTATTCTCCAGAATCTATTCTGCCTATAATCTATTCTCCAAAAGCTAATCCAAACACACCGCGAGACTTATTCACAAGCAAACTAAGAACAAGTCCAAACTACTCTCAAGGGCATGTATGGGGAGGTTTGAGCAAAGTTGGTTCTGCGACTAGACATCTATAAAGTATACAATTTTCTGTATTGGTTAACGTAAGAATTCAACTCAACAAAGTTTTTCAAAAATTATCAATCATTTATTAAATTTTTATCAGCAACTAACAACAGCTAATTAATTTCATTTTTACTTTATGATTATTAATAAATAATTACTTTTCGTGTTAATTATTATGCTTGGTAAATGATATTTCATATCCCTTTGTTTATTGAATTGAAATAATAATCTAATTATCATGACATTACTTAATTATTTTTTAGCTCATTTCTGTTAATAGTTTGTTATTTATATAGCATTTAATTATTACCTAATCATTAATCTCATTTTTAAAAAGAATATTAAAGCGTTGTAGAAGTAGAGTTCATATTTTCAATTCCACACTACCTCCATCACTAATATAATATAAGTTACTTTTATAAATAAATAATAAATTATTAAAAAAAATAATAATTTAAAGTAGTACAAGTGATAATTAAAAAACATGCGACAATAATTTAAAGGATTATAAATAATAATTGGGAGTATATAATAACAATTTCAGTTATTATTTGTGAGATTTTAAATTATTATCAGCATCCCTTATTTATTATTTATATCATTTCAAATTATTATTATATATTTAAAAATTTATTATTTATATATAAAGATAATTTAGTAATTAGATAAACTAAATTTATTATCTAAAAAGTTTTATAAGATTATTTATATTTTAAATAATTTTTGTATAATAAATTTTTTCTAGGGATCTCGCAATTCTTCAAAAGTTATGGGTCGTATTTATGAAATTATGACCAACCGCCGGTAATAGCTCATGAGCAGCTGTATATTGGCAAAAAGAAAAAGAAACTTTTGAGTTTTCCGAATTACAAAATTAATTGATCATCTCGCGTAATTTTGCCGTCGATTGATCATATTGCGTCACTTTTCCGTTGACTGATCATCTCGCGTAATTTTGGCGCTGATTTCCGTAATAAAAAGGAGCCGAACAAAATAAAATAAAAATAAAAAATGGCGATCGGAAAGGGGCAAGTCGGCAATTGTGGCAGTTATGTTCTCTCCCCGTGGGACTCTCTGTCAAGGTTCTTTCTCTCTGTTTCCATGGAGTTAGAAGGGAAGTTAGTTGGGAGCATAGACAGCTGCTTCGTAACCCTTGCTCTTCCTCTTATCCAACTTCTGCCCTCAACACGCTCGACGCCACTGCCTCTATTCTAGCTCTCGAGCTTCGCTTTCGCTCTGACGATGTCTGGGTCTTTGCTTGGTCCGAAGCCACTTCCGCTTCTAATGCCATAGAGGTAAGTACCTTTGCTATTCTTTTCGTTCAATCTCCTTGTCAATCTGTCCTGTCATCGTTTTAGTCATGAAATTGTGCTTTTTCTGGAGATTACAATTCTGGCGAAACGGGGGTCTTACCTATAAGCTGACATGGCGGGCAATTTACTGGAGATGACAACTGAAATCTTAGGTATTTTGAATTGCATAACAATTTATAGGTCCCCACAAAGAAAAAAGAAAAGAAAAGAAAGGGATGTTGAATGAGGAATGGTGTTTTTTTACGCTTGAATTCCTTTTGCACATAGATTTTTATTTGAAAGGCTAGGGTCCACATAAAATTTACAAATTTCCAACCTCAATGGAGCGTACAACACTGTTGTCTTCTCCAGGGTGGCATTGCATGAAAGTTTTTTTTTTTTTTTTTATGGTGTGCTGGACATAGTGTCTGAGATTCTGTGGAAGACTATAGTTTGAGCCTTTTATCTATGAATTCAAAAGGGTCACTACCAAATTAAGTAGCTAAACTCATTAGTATTGCCATTAATAATATAAATTTATCTTAAAAAAATTATAAGCCCAATTCAACATTTAGTTCCAAGGAATTTTTGATAATATCAAGATTTGGAGATCTTTTTAGTGAAAATGAAATTTTGAGTCTTTTATCATTACTTAGTCTCATTTTTTTGGTCCCCATATGAAATTTCCCCTAGATTTATTTTTTTTTGGCATCTCATCTATCCATATTTTTTATAACTTTTTGGACAGTGACATTTTATATCAGATGCTATTATTAAGCATTAAAGCAGAATCTCCACGTTTCATGACTAGAATGCCTCTCCCTTAAGTCTTCTTTTAATAATTTGAGATTCCAACCCCTTTTTTCAAATTTTATAGTCTAGCTTTGGCATTGTTACCGACTTTTAATTTGTCTCCCTATTTATATATATATATTTATATGTATGTATGCGCGCGCGCGAGGGTAGAATATTATATATAGTATATAATTTTTTTTCCAGAGACTTTTGGATCCAATACACGTGCTAAACATCTTCGAGGACCAGTCAATTCAGATTTATGGAGCTTTAATTGAGCTCTCGTATTTTCTTCGATCAAGCGCTCACACCATCCCGCCTCCCGCGACGACGCCAATCTGCGCTCGGGCCGTCGTTAACCGTGTCTTCACCATCACTCCGAAATCCTCGCCCCCCTCCTCTGCATCTCGCTTTCATCTCTAACTTCACTTGCCGCACTATGAATTCCGATTCTGCTCCGAGTGCCACTTCCAAATCCACAATTTCCGCACTACTTTCACAGTGGGCAACAACGGTGGCTTTGGGTTTTTGAGCTTCAGCACCATCCAGCTTCCTTGCACGAGTAAGATTATATTTGCTGTATAAATGTATTTGATTAACGCAGCCAATTTTTGATTTGACGTGGTAAATAAAAGGAGCGTCTTTGGCTGAATCCGGATATGAAGCACAATTCTTGTGATCTTTAAAGTGCAATGCATATTGGATTTTCTTAGCTGTGTTCGGATATGTATTGTCAAATGCGTATGGAATTTTCGGGAATTATGAGACAGTGCACGTAGGAAGTAGTTTTGTAGCATGTTTTGCTGGGTAGAGGAGGAACTGTAGGGAATAAACTAAATTACCATAGAGCTCCACTAAGTATATGCATGAAGAGGAAACAGGGATCTATCTCTGTTTTTGATGGTAGAAAAGATTTTTGGCCCCTTTGGCAATATTCCCTAGTTATACATTGCTTGTTAGAATCTTCGATCCACCTTATCAGATTTCATCAAAATTTAAATATGATTATGAATAAATATTATGCGTGCAACTACTGATGGTAATGTTAATAGAAAGCTGAATTTCCTAAAAATAAATTTATTGGATGCAAAATGATTGTGAAAAATTAACTGATGAAATTCTTGTCCATTCGTATTTCATATTTGAAAAGATACTTAGAAAAGACCTTTAATCTGATAATGAAATGTGGCAACAATATGTAAGAGAATGATGATTCTGTTGTATGTCATGTAATAGGTATTCTGATGTGTTCGATGATCTAATCAAGTGCTAATTTTTTAATTTTTTTTACTTGTTTAAATTGGAAACGATTTTCTGTTCTTTCTTTACTATTGTCTTGACGTTGTTTGTTTCAGGTTATTGAAGTAAAATTAAAAAAAAAAAAAAACCTGGCTGCGGTTGGAGTTGGACTTGGGAGGGTATTCTTTTGAACCTTTACGCTGCTTTTCTTTTCTGGCCAAATTAAATTACTTCTTGTTTGGTAACTCATCCTCTTAACAAGAGAAAGGGATATATAATTGAATTACTGTTCTTGGTCTCATACTCTCATCTACTATTGCAATTTAAACTGGAGGCGCATATTACATAAACATACATATAATTTAATTCTTTGGTGGTGAAAATCATCAGTGCCTTTCTTTCTTTTTGATGCATTTGGGATTTTTAATTAAATTCCTTACTTTGGTAAGAGAAGTTGAATATTCTTTTGTTTTTCAATGCAGTTAGGATTGGAGATTTGCTAGCATGAGTTAATCTTAGATTTTTATTGTGTCTGGAGATATTGAAGGATCAAGATGGGGCTTTTTGATGAATTGCCAGTTCCTGAAGAGAAAGAAGTAAGTTTTACTTTGTTACTTTTGATATTAGTAATTAGGGTGATTCACAGCCTTCTTGCTGGTGGTATTCTTAGATAGCGGTTCATTGTTTAGATCTTTCGTGTTTGCAGCTGAGTGATTATTGAGTGTCGAGTGAAATTTCACTTTTCTTGCAAGTTCCTTACGTGTGAACAAAATAACTTATCTTCCAAGATAGGTGGCAGAGTAATTTTAGTTTGATGTTTCTATTATTACTTTGTTAGCATGTATCATCTTGTTTCATCAAAAGGGTCATTGCAGATGAAGAGTACTTCAAATGTATCATCTTGTTATTTTTCTTTCTTTATGCCTTGGGTTTGATGCAATCATTTGTGTACATTATGCGTATATGGGCTGCGGACCCTCTAGGCAGTTGTTTAACATGCTAGTGTTGGTGACTAACTAACCTTATTAATCAGTGAGGTAGGTACTAGTTTCTTAGATTTGAGACTGGAGGTAGTATATTCTTTTACATACTGAGAGTGCTTTGACTACAAATACACGTGAATCTGAAGTAATGCACCTTAAGTTTTCATTAATGGTTTTCTACTTTCTAACCTCCTATTTAGTCATTCACACTGTACATTCTATGATGAATAATGAATCTATGTGCTTCCTTTGGGTGCAGTATTTAAGGGAAGAGCTTTCTAGAGTTGATGAGCTTTGGGCAGCTGCTCGTTTTGATTCTTTACCTCATGTTGTCCACATTTTGACATCAAAAGATCGCGAAGGCGAGGTCCAACTTTTGAAGGAGCAAAGTGATGTTATTGAAGAAGTTGTTGATGAAGTAGTGCACTCTTATCACAGTGGCTTCAACAAAGCTATCCAAAACTATTCCCAGGTTTCTGAAAATTGTCACTTCTCCATTGAAAACAACATGGATTGTTTGTTTTGATTGCGCTGGATGTTGTATACTTTGGCTGTGCAAAATATGTGTAGTCTTGAAAAGTCTGGTGATTCTTTTTATTTTTATTTTTAGTTTTTATGCCGTTTTAGTTTAGTTCCCTGATAGTTGCCGCTCATTCCACTGTATAAAGTTGTCCCTGTGGCATCTCGATTTGATAATTTATTTGGTCCTTCTTTTATTATTACAGTTACAGTTTTGTCCTTGGTTTTTGGCAAGAATAATTTTACCAAAATTTTTAAACAGTTTGGGGAAGGCCTACAAATGGTTTTGACTTTTGATGTATACCTCTAACCCTCTCTTTATGTGAAAATCCTTTAAGCTTGAAGCAAGGATAAAACACAAGTTAATTCTCCTTATACTGAAGTTTGATAAGAAGAATGGGGGAGACAAAGATTGAACTGATTGCTTGATCCTGAAGGCTCTTAAAACATATTAGAGTGATTTCAATGCAAAGGCTAAAGATGTTAAGGGACGGGGCCGGGTATTATTTATATATAAGTGTGTGTGTGTGTGTGTCAATAACAGCTTCATTTTAACCATTTTGTTTGTGCATTTGCTTATTTAAACCCATAATATATTTTTCTCACACCTCTTTTATATTTGCAAATTATAATACCCGAATGCTTGTCTTTTCCTGCTATTTTTCTTAGCATTTAATGTAATCTTTTGTTAATTCTTGTTTTGCAAAATCTTCATTACAATCTTAAGAATCTTCCTCTCATGATTTAAAGTGATAAGTTGAAAAAGGGAAACAAAGAAATGATCTTGGCAGGGTCTTCTTTGTATTTTATGAACTTCAAATTGATAAGGTGTGGTTAGTGGTTAGATGTGCGTGGAAAGAAAAGCATTTAATTTTAATCTTATTTGACTAGCAATATCTTAATAGTTATAACTGAAACTGTTTGTGGTTCCTAATTTTTATATTTAAATTTTCACAACGTCCATGATTATTATTTTTCCCCATTCCATTGTTTAACCACCGGAATTTATTGTTTTTTGTTGTGATTTAAAATATTTGATTAGAGCGAAATGATGATATTTTTGGTTGTGTCTCCTTGTCCTTTGATGCCTTGTTTATTGGATAGAAGAAAATTTATTGACGAGAAGAGAGAATAGTACAAAATAGAAGCAAGTGATCTGCCTCAGTCAAAAAGGGGGAAAACCCTGAAGTGTTTTCCGATCCCTTTGTAAATTCATAAGGGACAAACCCCTAAAAAAGCCATCCACTGAAATCCACTTGGAAACCATGAAATTAAACCTTACCTGAAAAAGATGATGAGAAGGAATAACTGTTTGATTCAAAATCTTGCATTCTGTCTAACTGAATGCACCACTATGCTGCTACAGAAGCTTGCTGCCTTGAACACTTGTAAATCAGCTGGACAGATCCAACTCTTGTTCAAGATGCCAAAAAACCTGTTCCAAACCTGCCAAGCCACTTCACCATGTAGATAAATGTGACTATTTGTCTTTGACGATCTAAAATAAATCTCTCAAACTTGTGAAATAGCCCACTGAGCAACTATTATTTATGTGGCTTCTGTTTGGTGTTTGGCTCATGTCTTTTTTAAGGGAGTTTCTCTATTAGTTGTAAAAAATGATTGTACAGTTCTAATGGATTTTTAACTTTATGTTTCATTTTCTTGTGTTATCTTTCTTTTTCTTCCCTTTGGTTTTCAAAATTTCTTCCTGCATCATTAAAATTTTTCATATTTTCAGTCTTTTCCAAAAAGTCTTTGAAAGTAGCAAGTTTAAGATTGGTCCCTCCCTGTGATTTTCCTTTTTATGATTAATTGTCTTTCTCCACAGATCTTGAGGCTGTTCAGTGAATCCACTGAAAGTATTGCTGTCTTAAAGTTAGATTTAGCAGAGGCAAAGAAGCGCCTTAGTGCGCGCAATAAGCAATT
The DNA here is from genome assembly GCA_037074615.1 of Leucaena leucocephala. NCBI lineage: Eukaryota > Viridiplantae > Streptophyta > Magnoliopsida > Fabales > Fabaceae > Leucaena > Leucaena leucocephala. Next base: position 31,980,634 of record CM073521.1, read on the forward strand.
GCATCAGTTATGGTATCGGTCAGTGACACTGCGACACATAATCTCCTTGTTAGATCAAATTGAAGGCATTGCTAAGGTCTGTCTTCTGATGTTATGATTTAATACGATTAGATTATATATTTTTTTCTGTTGGGAACGAAAGATAATTCTTGATTTAGCTGCACAAGTTTAGTCAGTTGCTGATTTTTTATGCTTTAGTTGGAGTGGCTTAATGCTACTAAGCTCTGTGTGCTGGAACAAACAGATAAAGATTTTGCATCAACATATGTGTTGCACTCGTTTGATAATTGATGTGCTACATTTATGTTGTTTATGCCTTCTATCACAGTATCACACGACAACAGCAACAGCAACAATGTTCACAATATTGCTGCTGCTGCTACTACTAGTTATGGTGATGGTAATGTTAATAAGAGTAAATTACATTGATCTCCCTTGAGTTATGTTGTAATTATATGTACATCTCTATTTTCAAAATATACACTTTCCCCACAAACAAAAAATTGTGCCGTGCTTTTAGTCCATTTTTATTTATTTTTTTGACTAAAAGGGCCTTCTTTAATCTGAGTGCATATATACATATTAACTAAAATGGATGCTTACAAATTTTCTTATGAAGGGTATTTTAGTAAAAGAAATTAAATTGAAGTAAAGTGCATATTTTTAAATTAGAGACGCCTATGTAATTTCAACAAAACGGGAGGGATGTTTATGTTAATAATTATGATGATGATTAATAATGAAAGAAAGAATTATAGTGGTTCTGCCACCTATGTATAGATCTCTGTGTGTGTGTTGTGTTTCCCCCATTTTCCCCTTTAAATTGTCGAGATAATCACTTGGCTCTATCGCATGAGTTGCAGACAATAATAGTTATGATATGGGCCAAAATCTAGCTACCTCGTGATGTGAGGTGAGAGTATGTGTGAGAGAAAGAGAGAGAGAAATGCATTGGGGGTAAGCGACTATTAGTTATGGGCCCGTAAGAAGTCTAAGAGGCTGTTGGAAGTCCAGTTGCTTTTAACTTAGATTAAGTGTTGGTTAACAACTTCTTAGAACTGAGATTAAACACTATAGACTTGAACAACAAATTTAAGATTGAAGGTAGTGAGGAACTACAGACCTTCGCCAACCATCTTTTAATATTTTGTCGAACTACTTGACCTAGAAGGTCAAGAATTCAAGGTTGTGAATTTAATATGAGAAAAAAAATTGCACGCTTACCACTAAACTATTGATATCGGCCAAATATCTTCAAGCCTAATCAAATAACGTGGAAGACCTCTGGCATATTAAACTTTATTGGGATTGTAACTGACGGGGTTAAACAAAGTTACTTCAAGTCTAGAGATCCCTATGTGCTTGACACTTGTAGGGCCTCACCATTTTACTGCTTCTGGTCAATTGTCTGTTTGAAGTCCTCTTCTTTTTGATTCTGAGGATGTAATTTTTTGGTGAAAATTAGTGCAGGTTCCAGCTCGTATAGAGAAGCTTATTGCAGAGAAGCAGTTTTATGCTGCAGTTCAATTGCATTTACAGTCAATGTTGATGCTCGAACGAGAAGGTCTCCAAACTGTAGGATTTCAACTTCTCACCATCCTGTTTGATTTGTTTCTATACTTCTTAGTTTGTGTCAAACTTATATATAGTATTTGATGGACAGCTCTTGTCTGGATCATTATAGGATGAAACCTATGAAGCACAAAAATTAAAAATAATGAATGAGTTATGTTTGCATCCTACATGTGTTGAACACTTCAAAGTGAACCTACATGCTTCAAACTATTTAATGTGGTGTTTTTTATTTTTTTTAATCTAACTCATTCCTTAAGTTCATGTTAGCATCCGTTGTTCTCAGCTTGAACATTTTTTTATTTACCTTCTGATGAAGCAAAGTTGTAGCTTTATCAAAACTTTAGCTGGAATTTTTTCTGCATTTTTTCCGTTTTACAAGGATTCCTTGTCCCCCATGTGCATGTATTCTCTTCTCTTGTTTTAATAGATTCTTCTTTTATCAAATAAAAAAAATAGTGATGTATAACCCAGAAAAAATTTCTGTTTCATTGATGAGTTTTCTGCTCCTCCCTTGTGTTTCTTGTCTTTCTATTTTCCAAATAATTATTTTTGATTATCAAAACATGAAAGGTCTGTATTGTTGTTACTCAAATGTTGGGTTATCAAGTTTTTTTTGTTGCCCTGTTTGACTTTATATATTTTAATTTTAAGAGTTACAAAAGGAATCTATAAAAATGTGTGCTTCCAAGCACTGCCACATTTTTTTAATTTGTTGGATGCAATTTGAAGTGCTTTTTATGCGGCGCACTTATTTTCAACATGTGGCTCAGGTTGGTGCACTTCAAGATGTCCGTTCGGAGTTAACAAAGTTAAGGGGAGTACTCTTTTATAAGGTTTTGGAGGATTTGCATGCCCATTTATACAACAAAGGAGAATATAGGTATCTCTTTTTCACCATATTCTCTAACCTTGAGCATGCTATGTGGCATTTGAATGTTGACATGAGGCTGTTTACAATGTGCATTTGAAATGCATTTTAGTTGTTGCTTACATGTTCTATGTAGCTTATTTTCTCAAGCTGATGTTGAAGCTTATTTTCTCCTTTTCTCCATTTTCTTCTTTTGATTTACGTGGAAAACATGTTTCTCATTGAGGGTGCTCCTGTGTGATTGGGTTCAAAGGCTTTGAATGAACAAAGGATAGCAATGCTTTATGGTAATGTACTGTTTTTGGTGTTTTTCTTTGGATCATGATTAGTTACTTTTTTGGTGCTGCCTCTTGATGCCTCTAGATGTCTTATGTGGTGAGCTTTTGTTTGTGGCACCTTTGTTGTGTCTTGATTGTGCTTTCTTTATTTGGAAGATTATTACATGTTTTGAGATAATGGCTCTCTGCTTTTACTGCACATTTTTTTTTTCCTTTAGGAGCATGTCTTAACCTCTGTTTGTAAATCTTTCCCTTTTTATGTTCTTTCTCTTAAAAGATGAATGGTGTTTCTGGAAATGTAAGGTTTATCAAATTTTTTGAGAGCTCAGTTTTAAAACTTTAAATCCATGTTTCCTCAAGTTGTGGTTCGTTTATTTTATATGGCTTTGAACTGTTATTGTACAGCTCTGCTGGCTCAACCATGCTAGACAATGATGATGAAGTGCCAACCACCACAGCTGCTGCACTTACTACCCAGAATTCACAACCTTTGTCAAGAAGGACTAGGTTACTCAAAGGTGACAATGACGGATTGTATAAGTCACGATCCATGGAAGGAGGGTAATACTGATAAATTCAATTTGTCAACCGTTTCTGTTATCTTGACTGTTTGTCTAGAAAATGATAAGTCACTGTTTCTGTTATCCTAATTGGTGCCTCCATCACGTTCTTTGCATATGTCTGAACCATCTTAAATGATTTTCTACAATTTTTTTCTTATAGAATTAATGATAGTATATTCTAATTCTAAATAAATCAAAAACTAAAACAGAACAATAAAACTAATTGAAGGACGCAAGAAACATGTGCTGGCAGTTGAAAGAAAACTCTAATCACATGAAGGTGTAATGCTGTTCGCCAACAGTTTACACGGTTTCAAGCAACTGTACTGAATATTTTAGTTGCTCATTAAAGGAGTGATGAAATTTTTTTAGCCAGTTTACTCATCTTTTTTTTGTGCGTGGTGTAACTTTCTGTACCTGATGTGTTGTTGTCCACATTTGTCATGCCCTCTTCACCTCTATTAATAATTTTAAGCATATAATTTTCTTCTAAGAGATTATCTCCTGTTTTCTATTCAATACGTACAATTATCTGTTTGCTTTGTGTTTTCGGTTGCATAATGTACTTGTGTACATATATTATATATGATCAAATGTTTCAGATCTTTTGATGGTCATGAAGAGGAAGGTGCTGTAGAAATAAATGAGGAAGCAAAAGTCAATGGTGGTGATGTAACAAAGGACACAAAGACCGCTCTTTCACAAATGCCAATATGGCTTTCAAATTCGACACCTGATGAGTTTCTTGTACTAGCCACTTCAACATATTCACTTTGCTTCTTGAGCTTAGTTTTGATGTCTAGTCTATTAACTAAATTTCCGGATTAAATTCTTGTGCTTAGGAATTGATCAGAAAAAGTGATGCTCCCCTTCATGTGAAGTATCTTCAGACGTTGGTTGAGTGCCTTTGCAAGCTTGGCAAAGTAGCAGCTGCGGGTGCTATAATAAGGTTTGTTTTCTTTCGGATGATTTATTCTTTTAGCTAGAAACTATTTGAGAATTTAATTTCTCTACGGGCATTTCTTAGAAATGACTTATAGTGCATATGTGGATGCCAATACGGTCTTAATTTGTGAGAGGATCACTTTTGCTACTCAGACCCACAAGAGAAAATTTAAGAAGATGCAGGAAAAGGGGAAAACCACTTTCTGCTGGTCAAAATGTTGACTTAGAAAATACTACTCTTTTGGAGAAAGACACGGAGGACTAGGATTGCTGTTGGCAGGGGCTATGGGGTTAGGGTGAGGACTAGGATTGCTGTTGGTGTTTTTAAGTAGTGGTTGATGTCTTCAGAAAGGCAGGACTTGTTTCGTATTGTGAGTGTGGTTAGGAGTGGCTGGTCTCTCGAATACTAGCTGGGGGTGGAGGAAGGTTGTCTTTCTTCATTTTATCTTTTGTTTGTGTGATTTATGTTGTCCCTACTGCTGTAATTCCCTTCAATTCCTGGAAGAATATTGTGACTTTAATCAATTCCACTGTCGCTTTGCCTACTGTTTTGTTATCTCATTTGTTTAGCGTTGTTTCCCCTGCTTTTCTGCTGGGTTCTATCAATTTGTAAAAGAATTGGGCTTTGTTTAGTAAATGATCTCCTATACTCCCTGACAGAGTTGTGAATCTGAAATTCTAATCTGTATAGTATTTTGTGAACTTATGTTGTGTTTTTGCTTTTTGTTAAAACATATCTGCCATCTGGTGCTCCCTGGTACTGCATGGTATATTAGTCTACAATTACCAGTGCTGGAAATTAGACGTTGGTGGTTGTTCTAATAGTCCACAGTTGTCTTGATTGAACATTTAGCGTTATTGTGAATATTTTTGTCAATCTGTTAGGATTACTTTTAGAAACTTAGGAAAATATATAAAAAGGGAAAGGCACCTTTTGTTGTTCAGAAATTTGACTTACTATTTTGGAGAAAAGAATTAAGAAGTAGGTTAACAATAGGGTGGCTAAGGTCAAAGGCTATGAATTAAATTGGGGACTGTGCGGGTCACCTTTTGGGTCTATAAATCGTCCCTTTTGGTTGAAAGGGAATGCAGAGAAGAATTTGGAATTGGTTTGGGCCCTTTGGGGAGGAGAGTGCCAACCTCTCGAATGTTGGCCACCTTGTTCTGTTGTTGTGTTTGTGTTCTTTTCTTAGTTTGCATTGTTGTTTTAATTATAGTCTATGTATCTTGATGTAAGAGTCATCCTCTCCCTTGTTGTAATCTGATTCAGTTAATATTATCAAGTTATTTTCACTCTTTGTTGCTTATTTTTAGTTTCAGTCTTGTTTTTAGACTTGTTTAGGAGAGGGTCATAACACAATCATAATAAACGTTGGTGTCCCCTCTCATTACCTCATTTGGGAGGGGACAAAAATTGGTATTTTGAGGGGGAAGGATAGAAGCTATGAAACTTACAAAGGAAGACAGTTCCCTTTCTATAGATTTTTCTTTGCATCCAATTATTGTTACTGGGAGACATGCTACGTGAAACCCATTATTGTGTTGGAGGAGGGGGCACTTGGCTGCACAGATCTCGCTCTGTGACTTTTATGCTTTCTTTCTTTTGTCATATTTACAAGCTAAGATGTTTTATAAACTTTTCTACTTTTGCCGTCTACCAGTCAAAGATTGCGCCCAACAACTCATGATCTCATTACATCCAAGATTAAAGCTCATGTGGAACATCAGAGTTTGTCAAGGTCCAGTATTAGCCAGGGTTCACGAGCTGGTGTGGGAGGGCTACACTTCATAAAGGGTCAACTTGAAGTCTATCAGTTGCCAAAGCAGAAGCATCAGAATGGAATATCTATTGCTGGTACTCTAGTGACCGTAAGCCCTGTTTCACCAGTTATGTCTCCTGGTGGGAAAGCGCAGGTTGCTGCAAAGGAGCTTCTTGATTCAATTTTGGACGCTGTTGTTCGAATATTTGGTTAGACACATTATTATTATTTTTTATTTTCTCCTTTCTCAATCAATTGTCAATCCAGTAATTTTTATCTCATGTGACTCCAGATAATCATGTTGTTGTCGGGGAGCTTTTGGAATCAAAAGCCAGCCAGCATGCTGACATGAACACACCAAGATCAATGCCAGCAGATGTGAATTGGAACCTTGATTCTGAAGCATCTCAAGCCACTGGAGGCTATAGCGTAGGCTTTTCCCTGTCAGTTTTACAGGTAGTCTCTATGAGGAGTTGAGTTGCAAGATATTAATATAATTTGAAGGAGTGTTGGTAATATTACATATTTATGCTCTTGAATCTCATCTGCAGTCTAGCCATGAACTTCATCATATGCAATGAAGTGTCTCTTAACTACCCTGTAATAATAGGTGTAAGAGGAAGGTAGATCGAATTACTGTGAGCCATTGTGATATGGTATTGGATTTGGATGTTTGAAAAGGAAAACTTGCTTTCTGAAGTGTCCACAAAAGAACTGGAATATCTAATTTAAAAGATTTGTGAGCACTAGGTTCTGGGTTCTTGATGTGTTATTTCCAACATGTGCTTTTGGCTTGCTTTGTTTAACTGTATTTGAGAGATTTGTTTTGAATGCAACCTGTTGGATATTTTCTCTGCAGCTCATATTTTGCTCTAACTATGTGTCTTTTGATTAATGTACGCAAACTGTTACTGAATGTGAAATGCAAAATGGTTTGTCCTATGCTTTCAAGTGCTGTTTAGTCATTTGTGGAAAAAAAGACTAAGTTTCTCTTTTCATTATAGCTCATAACCAAAGCCCAAAGTGGGCATTCTAAATATTAATTGTTGAGTTAATATGTACAAAGAAGGCTGTTGGAGGCTCCAGTAATGAGGATAGAACAAACAGTTTTGAGTCTTTTGAAGCGGGGTAGGGGAAGACTAAAGATAATATTCAATGAATTTATTTAACGGGATCTCTTAGTTAATAATATATCCAAGGATAGGTTGTTGATAGAGTATATGGTGTTGGGCAATCCATATAGCTGATCCCACCTATTTCAATAAGCCTTGTCGTCGTCTTCGTCGTAGTAGTTAATATTTATAGTATAGAACTAAAATATAAGAGGACCTAACCTAAGGAGTCTAAATGCCCTAAAAGGTATGGTTGACTGTACATGTTAGATGGGTAGCATTTCTTATTTTTCATTTCAACTTATATTTATTTTCTAATTTGCTATAGAGTGAATGTCAACAACTAATTTGTGAGATTCTGCGTGCTACTCCTGAAGCTGCATCAGCAGATGCTGCTGTGCAAACTGCTAGGCTTGCAAGCAAAGTCCCTTCCAAAGACAAGAGGCAAGTGTCCTCTATTCATATTTCTCTTTTCAATCCAAGATTTAATATTACTCTCTTCTGTTTAAACTTAGGGTTATTTTGAAATACTGAATTGGGTCCTTTGGCAACATAAGAACTAATACACATAGAATCTAGCAATTCACAGAAGAAGCTACTGAGGCAAATTCTTATCTCATGAATCTCTGATTAATAGTATATATATTACAAGTATGCTCTTTATAGATGATTAACTTAATGTGTAAATCCTTAAAGTTGAGGAATCACGATCAATATGGCTATTTACAATTGATGCAATGAGGACATTCAAGATAAAAAATGACAATAAATGCAAAGATATAATAGATGAATACAAATATGATTTTCCACATTATTTCTCTCCTGTGGGTATATAAGAGATGCAAGTCAGCCTAGTTTCCAGTTTTCCTTAAATGTTTATCAACCTGCACATGTTCAATTCAATTATGCTGAACTGGGTTATGATCTATATTGATAGCTGTTTGATTCTCGCAATATGGTTTCCTTTGGGCCTTCCATGTAATTTTCAAACCTTCTAGAATACTCCTGAGTCACAACAACTCAGAAATGCCTAGTGCTGTTGCACTAGATCTTATCACAATTGATTCACAACAACACACAAATGCCTAGTGCTGTTGCACTATATCATATCACAATTGGTTCTTTCTTATTTCTCCATGTATTTCAAGCAAACCACCATTGTGAAGAACTATTTTTCAGCTCCACCAGTAATATGTCATGATTGAGGAACATTTGGTCGTTCATTACAATTTACTATTTGCTAAGATGCGAAGTCAAATGTATTGATAGTTAATAATTAATGTTTATCATGTTTGCTTATCTTATCGTTTTCAATTGATTACAGGGATGGATCAGATGATGGTCTTACCTTTGCATTCCGCTTCACTGATGCTACTGTATCTGTTCCTAATCAGGGTATGCTGAATTTAATTAAGCGAGGAAAATAAATGTTGTTACTTATTGACTTATTATTGTGAAAGAGTTATAGGTGAGTTTAGTTAAATTTAATTTCTTCTCATCTTTTATGGGATAGAACATTTTAATTGGCTTCTCAATGGGTTGAGCTCACGGTTTTTTTAAGGGTGATTCTCTGATGGATTTACAGCTGGATTGGAGAATATTTTGAGGGTGTTTTTTGGCGTTGGTTATGGGAGAATTTCTTAATCCATTTATCCTCCATTTTTGTAATTCTTTTATTACTCTGAATAAACTCTCCTTTAATATATACATCAAGTGAAGCTTGCGTAATTCAGAAAGAATTGGGTGAAGTTTATGAAGAGATTGGGCAGCTCTGCTATACTAATTACCTTCATCCTTTTTGTTTTATTGGTCCGTGTTTTTCTTTTTCCTTTTTTATTTTCTGATTTGAAGATCTCTTAATCCTTGACACTTTTTACTTTGTTCTCTCTCTCTCTGCCTTTGTAGGTTCTCTTATTTCAGTATAGCTAGACATTCCATTTTGATTCTTTTCTAATCTTACTCGAGTCTGTCATATTTTTTATGATAGACTGCTTAGGGAAATTTATTATAACGTCATCTTGACCTTTTGCAGTTTTTCTATAGTTATTAGTCAATGTTTTACTTTTTTATGGCAATTTCTTCTGAGTATTTTTTTGTGGATTTTATTTATTATTTATTTTTTGCTGCTTGCGTAGCTGCTACTCAACGCCTATGGCTGATTATATTAATGTCCAGGAGTTGATCTTATCCGGCAAGGATGGAGTAGAAGGGGTCCAAATGTGTTGCCAGAAGGTTATGGATCTGCAGCAGTTTTGCCTGAGCAAGGCATATATCTAGCAGCTTCTGTATACAGACCTGTGCTTCAGGTATTATATATTGGATTGGTACATTCTGTTATGAAATAATAAATAAATAAAAATTAGTTAAGTTTGTTACTGCTAATAGCCGTCGGGTAGGTAGGGGACTTAGACTCTAAATAATCATCTAATGCCATTGTATTCGATATCTTGACAATGAATAGAGCCTAAGAGCATTTCAGTTTCCCTTCTTTCTCTTTCTCTCTGTTTCTAATTCCTCTATAAATCCCTCTCTGTTTCTGTCTCTCAGTTCCCTTCTCTATTTACCTTCTGTTTTCCTCGTGATTGATTACCACAACACATTCTTTCCTGTTAATAAGTTTCAGCAATTTAGAAGTCGCTTAGTTTTCTCGTATCTTCTATTTAAGGCTTAGCAGCAGATCAGTTTACCATTATCTGGAGGATTGATTATTTGTCTTCTAGTTTATCTTATTTTTCCTTGTTTTTTGCTATCTTATCTAATAGTATGAATTTGGTAAAGGGATGCAAAGGTGAAGAATCCTTCCTCATCACCAAGTCCCTTTTTAAACTAAACCATAAAGATCAGCGCTTGTAAAGTATATATTAAGTTCCTTCTACATTTTGATTTTTTTATTGACCTGACCCATTATGCAGTTTGCAGATAAAATAGCTTCAATGCTGCCTACAAAATATTCCCAGCTTGGGTGAGTTACAAAACATTGTGATGCTTTTTGTTTAAAAAGCCGACTTTATGATTTTATTCTGTACAAGTGAAATAGAAAAAGTTGCCTTGTGTGCGTAGTGATAATTGAGGAGGTTGAGGCCTTGAAGGAACTGTCCACCAGTTGCATATACACACAAACACACATACATAAGGATCATTGTTGCTTGTTTAATTATAAATTCACTGAACTTTAGAAAGGCCAAATAATTTTTTCACTGTATCATTTTTACTGAACTTTGCATACTTTTTTGAGTTGTTTTACTTATCATGCATGGTATGTATCTTTTGTTCTTGTTGGTTTACTTTAATCAAATTATGGAACAACTTGTGCTAAAGCATTATTGCTTTCCAATTTACTGGAAATAATGTGTTGTTTTCAACTTCCTGAGCAGAAGAAGGAATGATGGGTTGTTAGCTTTCGTGGAGAACTTTGTAAAGGACCACTTTTTACCCACTATGTTCGTGGACTACAGAAAATGTGTACAGCAAGCCATATCAAGCAAGTCTACAAACTATTGAGATCCTTTCCGTTGATATTATCTGAAATGGACAACTAATATTTTCATTTTTCCATCTCATGTCTTGAAATATCTTGGTCATACTGTATTATATGTAAGCTGTTGGTTTTCTAGGAGGGGAAGGCTTTTTTCAGTTGAAAAGCTTGATGATAACTATCTTACTATGAGCCTGAGTATGTGTGAATAAATTATATCTTGCACTGGCCTCCATATAGGCGCAAACATGCAAGTTTTCATACTATGGTTATGTTTCAATATCCACAAGTTGCTAGTGTGTAGTTGATATTTGATGTTACAAATCAATAATAAATATGAAGCTGCAGAAGTTGCAAATAACTTAATATGTGACATAGGGTTATAGGGTTATGAGGTTATAGTTCATTGATAAAGTTTTCTAATTTTTTCTGAATGGGAGTTTGTTTAGGGAAAAAACTCTGCATTTTGGTAGAAGTCCTGGGACAGTTTTGTTAATTTTGACTCTCGCATAGATTTATTGAAATATTTGATATTTTCATATTATCTTTTAGGTCCCGCTGCATTTCGCCCAAGGGTACATTTGGTTACTACGTACACTCCATCAATTGAGAAAGGCCGACCAGTATTACAAGGACTATTGGCTATAGATTTCCTGACAAAGGAGGCAAGTTTTGACATTACTTTGTAGGAGACACATTATATTTCTTTCTTTTTTTCTTTTTAATTTTGATTCCTTTGTTATATTCTGGAAGGTAGAAACACTGACCTCATGAAAGTTGGACTTCTTTTTATTGAGTCTGTCTGAAATTGAATTACATCTTTGCATAGAGAGCATCTGGTATTTTGGACGTTCTGCCTTCTAGATTATGACATCTAATTAACGTGTAGGTTCTTGGTTGGGCACAAGCAATGCCCAAATTTGCTAGTGACCTTGTGAAGTATGTGCAAACTTTCCTGGAGCGGACTTATGAAAGATGTCGAACTTCATACATGGAGGTATCTTTTCTTTCTTTTTCGAATAAAAAATATTTAGTAGGAAGACACAACAATGGAGGGATAAGAAATCTCCAAAAGGAAGCTAAAAAAGGAAAAGCAGCATTGTTAAGAAGGCAGTCACAGTAACTTGTGATTTTGCACAGAGCAACACTGTTGAATACAGACTGCATAAAAGTTTTAGCACTGTGCTTCCGGTGTTCATTTATAGACTACATATAGTCATCCCTTTGCAATGAAGTTTTTCTTGTAGAAAAAAAATATCAGAATTTGCAATTTAGTTTGCTATATAACTGCAACCATTTGAGAGCGATGTAAAAGTAAATTTCAGAAATTTTCGGTGTACTATTAAGCCAACTATTTCCTATTTGCATTACTAACAAAATATAACTCTTAACTTTTAATCTATTTGGGTCATTGGATGATTAAACACTGTTGTCTTGTATTCTATGTTCTTCCTAGTACAGTTTCCTTATAGCTTTGACAACGATTTTTCAGGCTGTCCTTGAGAAGCAGAGTTATATGCTCATTGGGAGGCATGACGTTGAGAAACTGATGAAGATTGACTCTTCAAGTGCATATTTGCCAAATCCGCTTGGTCAGTTTGACACAGAAAGTAATTTGCCTGACGTCCAAACAATTGAGGTTGAATCAGAGCTAAGCGATTTACTACTGAATTTGCGGCCAATTAAGCAGGTTTGTGTGGAGCTGTCTGAACAAACAAGTTAGTTATTTTTCTTTTTGATTTTGTGTATTGGATGAATTGTCAGAATTGCCTTTGGATCTTCTTCATCGATGCATTCATGCATTCAGAGGGTGATGCAAGAGAATATAGCTGTGTGTGGGGTCGACATCTCATAATTACACTAATCCACTTCTTGGTCTGGGCCAATCAGAGTGCTGTATTCTCCGACTTTATTTATGCCATGAAATTAGGGTATGAAGACAAGTCACATAAATTCCTAACTCAACCTAACAAGAAACAAAGGAAGTTATAAAACACAGTAAAACAACCAATTAAGTATAGAAACATATAATAAGAAAACATAATAAAAACACATGATTGGCTGGGCATCTTAAGCACAACAACCAACACTCGCTCCTAGCCGGAAAGTGGAGATTTTGCATTTCCAGCTTGCTTGTCAGAATCTCAAATTTAACTTCTAGCACAACTTTGGCCAACAGGTCTGCTAACTGAAATTATTGTGTGAAGTTAAAACTCATTTTTGAGCTCTTGATTAAACTTCTTGTCAAGCTCGATGATACATGGGAATTAGGAATAGTATGGGTAATTAAGGGATTGGGGGTAAAAGGGTAGTTTGGGAATCGCATGTTTTGTCCAGTAGTGATATACAAAGTTATTTAGTATATCCATTGGGGCCAGGTACAGTGATAGCTTCGTAGGTGCTTCTATAGCAATATTTAGTTCACTAGGCAGACACTCTCCTGGTGTATCTTCAAGTAAGATTCTGACAACAGAAAAAATGTGCTCCTCTATGGGTCTCTATATTCATAAACTGGCTAACCAAACTAAGTCAGAAATTGACGTCTCACATAATATGAGACAAGTATATTAGTTTCCTTGCATGTCTTCCGTATCTCTAGTGTACGCAAGTGGACTATCTTCTTTGAACCACGTCTTATACATAGGTTCAATTGGAGTCTCTACTGGCTTACAAGCCAGCATGCTAGTCTCTTGAAGATTTAGTGTATATTTTCTATGTGATCGCAATTCCCTTTTTTGAACTGGTAATACTTCAGGTCGAGCAACTTGATTCCAAACTAATTTTCCAGAGGTCATTTTAGCCACCTGATTTCTTCTAAAATTTGAGTTATAACCATAGCCTCTAATAGCCTTTGTGAACTTGTCAAGCCTTGGTTATAACCAAACTTTTTCTGCCACCCAGCTCTTTAGGATGGATTATTCCCTAATAGATAAGCTGCCTTTCTTTATTTTCATCTCCCTTGAATGAACAACACAGCACTTGATGACCACACGGCAAATAGTTGTCTCCTTCAATGACAATAGGGATAGAATATTAGAAAGTTCGGTGAGAAATGGCCAATAATTGTGGAGGCATCCTAGCCTTAATGTGTCTTGGTGGTGAGGCCCCTCTTTTGGCTGAACTGTATAGAAGAGAAGTGATCTATAGAAATGCTTTGGTAACGTGCGTATTTTGGCTGAATAGTCAGATTTCTTTGACTCTAAGGGTACAAATACAAGTCAATTAGCTGCCAAATTCAGTTCTGTATTTCCTTCTCTGCTTTTTCCTCATCCCATTGCATGGAAGTGCTTGGAAATATTATATCAGCGTTGTTTGTTGATTTTATTTTTTTTCCAAAATTTGGTCCTTCTATTCTTTGGCTGTTATGGAGAAGTTTCTATTACCAAGATAAAAGAAACTTTGCTGACAGTCTCTTTGCTTCAGGAAAATCTAATCCATGATGATAACAAACTTATTTTGTTGGCATCTCTTAGCGATTCATTGGAGTATGTTGCAGACTCTATTGAAAGGTGAGTTTACTATCCTCTGCAATCCTGACTACAATGTTCTATCTTGTTCAAAGGAAGCTTCTATGGGCTAATTGGAAATTCATGGTAACTGTATGAATATCTTATACTTACCATGAGGAACTGAGGAGTTCAATTTCAAGTTTGAACTTGAACGGAATAAATATCATACGGGGGCCTTACACAAATATTTTGAGATCCAATCATTATTTTGAAAACAGTATGCTGTTTTTTGTCTCTACCTGTTGGACTGAGTTTGTGGGTTAGATTGTTTCCTATAAGGGGGAGTCTGTTCTGCAATTTCTGATGATTGGTTAAGGGGCCTTGTGTTGTTTGTTTGATTAATGTTATTTGTTTGGGTGGGAAAAAGTTGTGAACAGACATTAGAATAGATTTCTTTTTGTTTGTTTTGGGGGGGGGGGGGTTGGGTCAAATATCTGTTTCTCTGTCTATGAAATTCTATTTATGCTACGTGACGATGTGATTTGCTTTTGTTAGAATATATTAACATTCTTAAAGTGCTGTGGTATCAATTGTCATGGGAATTTTGATGACTTATTCTTTTGGTTCCTAATAGAATTGTGAAGTACTGTATCAGATACTCACGGACATTCCTCTTTTAAGCCTTATGGCATTGTTTTTAATGGTACATTGGATCCTTGTGAAATTTGCAGGCTTGGACAGGCTACACAAAGAGCACCAACTCAAGTAGTAAATGAAAAAGGCAATCCCTCTCACACAGACAACACAAAGAATTTGGCATCATTTGCTCAAGAGTATAGGAAATTGGCTATTGATTGTCTTAAGGTTTTACGTATAGAGATGCAGATGGAAACAATATTTCATTTGCAGGTTTGTGTCTTTTGATTTGATTGTCTCTAATTGTCTGCAATTGAACTGATTCTCACAAATATGAACAGGGAATGACAAGTAGAGAATACTTGGATGACCAAGATGCTGAAGAACCGGATGACTTCATCATTTCGCTCACTGCACAGGTGTGCCCTTATATCCTCTGCTTCTACTTGGAATTTTAACTGGTTTGTGCTCCTAGTATGTGTAAGTCTTTTAAGGAGATAATTACATAAGCCTTCCACTATCGAAGTATTGCCCAATAGTCAATATTAGAAGTAGTTGATGATTTGCAGATGTTTGTTCATGTACTCATTTAATTACCTATTTGTAATTACTGCATTTATATGTCTAAAAAATTCTAAGCAATTCTGATTTAGCAAAGACTGAAATTTATAATAAACCCCCTTACCAAAACAAAACCAAATCACTGAAATGAGTTGATATCAAAGATTACTTTTCTGGATGCTTACTGTATGTATCGAAAGCAGTTAACAACGTAAATTATTGGACATGACATTCAGTGCAGCATGCTGATCAGTCTTAGAAACTTTAGTTGATCCAAAGATATTTCATGGTTACACAATTCAAACCAATCTATCTTATTTATGGTATCCTCAGATAACGCAAAGAGATGAGAAAATGGCTCCTTTTGTCTCAAATGCAAAGCGGAATTACATATTTGGTGGAATTTGTAGTATTGCAGCGAATGCATTCCTCAAGGTACAGATGGGCGCGTTTTTCTACGATTGTTTTTATGTCAGTTTTGCATTTCTATATTTTTGGCTGTATGGCCATTTTGTCCACTGCTAATGAGAGGATGCACTTATTAGGCTTTGGCGGACATGAAGTCTATTAACCTTTTTGGGGTTCAGCAAATATGTCGAGACTCTATTGCTCTGGAACAGGTGATTTGTGTACCCATTCTTTTCTCTTAATTATCTTAGGGCTACAGCTTACTATTGGTGTGCGTGTGTTTTGTTTCCGGGCCCTGGGGGTTGCTTACCTAGTGATAGAAGTAATTCTTTCCAAAATTACCTGGTTGTTGAGCTTTTAATTTTTCTTTAGCTATGCTCATTTAACTAAATTTTGGTCGTGAAAACAGTAGCCATGTCAATCAATGATAATGCAAGCTTGGGCATTACCACTTGAAAGGATGATAATTGTTGGGGTTTTCCTTAATCTGATTATTATTGATTCTCATGCAAATTTGGGATGTTGTGATTACAGGCACTGTCAGCTATACCATCAATTAGTAGTGAAGTTATTCAACAGAGATTGGATAGAGTCCGCACCTACTATGAACTGTTAAACATGCCAGTTGAGGCAAGTCAACTGAACTATTACCTTCAGTCCTTAATATAAGAGTTAGATAACTAATTTGGGTAGATTAAAGAAATTAATTATGTTAGTTATTTATAATAAATATAGTTTGATTTTCTTAAAATACTATTTTCATCATGACTACCTTGGAATGAAAACTCTTTAATGTGTGCAATCAATAAGGATATTTTGGGAAAAATATTATAAATTTGGGGGATAAAGTGGATTGAGGTCTTATATTGGCTTTATGTTGTATCAATTCTCATCATGCCATCTCATTTCATTGGTTATTATTAATTTACCTGTTGCAGGCCTTGCTTGCCTTCGTTACAGAACATGAGCACTTGTTTACTGCCATCGAGTAAGTCAATGCTAACTGTAGTTGTTCTACATTGGTATTTTGTTTTTGTTGAATTTTCTGATCCCCTTATTTAACCCTTATGGGTCTGGCTTTCAATTATGATGACATTGTTTCTACAGGTATGGTAACCTTCTAAAGGTCCAAGTCCCAGGGAGGGAGATTCCACCTGATGCACAATATCGTGTATCTGAGATTTTATCACTGTAGTATATGCATTCATCTGTTTATAATATTCCAGAGTTTGTTTTGGACTTGGTGGGTTCTGGCATCAAATGAATTTCTGATCCTATCTCTCAGACTGATGCCAAGTGGATGTATATGTCATTTTTGTCCCTTTGAAGCCACAAGTCAATATCGCCTTCCCACTATTCAAGAGTTGAATGATCATGTTTTTGCTCTCGATGATAGCTGTTCCATTGTTTTCCATCATTTGTTTGTAACGTAATGTAATTTAATGAGAAATGTCAATTTTTTATGACTCTGCTTTCCTCCTGGGGTGAGTATCTCTTCATGTTCAAGCTAACTGTGCTTCCTTCATGTAACTACTTGACTTTGTTTAAGGAGAATGTTGTCGATATTCTGTTAAAAATGAAATGCGTATGAATTGCTATGATATACTCCTCCTCCTCCTATCTTTAATGTAAAATATATTTTATTAATTTGATTAGATTAAGAAAATTATTTAATTTAGTTAATATACTATTTTTTTTAAAATATCATAATCATAATTTCTCTCGTTTTTTTATTTGATTATTGTCTAGGGAGTATTAATAGGAAAAATTTAAAAAAATTAATAAATATAAAAAATATATCTTATATTTATGATTAAGATTAACTACTCAATATATGTCATTCCTCAGTAAACTTAGTTTATATGTTAAGGCTCATCCAAAGAACATCTTTGACAATAATATTTAAAAAAACAACATAATTTGACATTTGCCAACCCGTAATGAGGAGTGGTGCAAAAATAGTTTAAATGCGTGTGTATATATGAATGATAAAAGAATGTCAAGATGCATCCAACTATTTTCACATTAGTATTTAATATTTTAAATTAATTTATGATTTATTTAATATCTTAAAAGTATATTTTTTTAAAAGCACCTAGTATTTTAAAATATCTGTAGTATAATTTTATCTTTAAAGTATTTTTTTAGAAGCAATGGGCACTTAAAATTTAAGATATTGAGTGTTATAGGAAAACTATTTTAAAGTGTTAGATGTATAAAAAAATATTAAAAAAATACTTTAATTAAAAAAATATTTTAAAGTTTTTAATAAATTATAAATTAGTTTAGAATATTAATTACTACTAAAAAACATTTTAAGTAATTTAACCCATCTCATTTGCAAAAGACCAGTACAGAAACCGAGTGTGGATCATCCCTTCTGCACTTTCACATATCCTCTAAACAATATTTTTTCTTGGCCCGGGTTCTGTAAAATAACAAAAGTTGTAGGGCATACTACAAGCCATTGGAGCAAAGGATTAAGTATGTTTTCAACTCTCTTACATGGTAACTTAAATTTACAAAATAATGGTGCTTTTAACTACCAGTAATCTCTGCACGTACAAGCCCCATTTTTGAAACAATGAAATCTATTACGATCACGCACCACAATATTTCGATCCTCAATAGCTGATATCAGTTTAAAAGCAGCATGGCAATCCTCACACACCCGAAGGTTCTTCATTATCCTGATTGACATTCCGGGTGGCAATTTCATCAACCCGAAAACAAGAGCCAATTTTTCACTATGCCGAAAAAGAAACTTCTCCTTCTCTCTATCTTCCACATCAAGAAGAACAACTGAAGTATTTGGTATGTATCCCTTTTGCTTCATCTTCACAAGTAACTTTTCCCACATTCCAAATATCTCTTCAGCTTGAGGATGACTCTCATCTCCTGCTGCAAACTCATGAACAACCCCATCAATGGTGATTGAACTCCATCCTGGTGTTTTCTTCACGCCTTGATGTTTCATCAACTTCCTGATTCTCGCCACCTTTTCCCATTGCCCAGCTTCTGCGTAGACATTCGACAAAACAACATAATACCCATCATTAAGTGGGTCCAATTCAGAAATGTGTCTAATTGCCTCCTCCGCCAATTCAATGTTCTTATGAACTCTGCATCCACCAAGCAGAGCACCCCAAATGACTCCATTGGGTGCCATTGGCATGTTCACAATGAACTCATGAGCCTCTTTTAGGAGGCCAGCACGACTAAATAAATCAACCGTACAACCAAAATGCTCAATTTTAGGTTCTATTCCATAATCTCTAGTCATCATGGAAAAAAACTCACGACCTTTGTCTACTAATCCCATGTGACTACAAGCATGAAGTAATGAAACGAAAGTTACATCGTTGGGTTTCATTCCTGATCTGATCATTTTATCATATAGTTCCAAAGCCTTCTCTCCTTGTCCGTGCATTGCAAACCCTGCAATCATAGCTGACCATGAAACAATAGTTCTTTCTCGCATGGCTTCAAAAACTCTGTAACTGTCCTCCAAACACCCGCATTTCACGTACATATCAATCAGGGTGTTGGATATATGCACATTTTCATGAAACCCACTTTGATTTGAGTATTCATGGACCCTTCTGCCAAGATCCAATGCACCCAAATCAGCACAAGCTGAAAGAACAGCCACTACTGTAACTTCATTTGGCCTCTGACCTTCACTCTCCATCTCCAAGAATAAACGAATGGCTTCCTTTGATTTCCCACATTGGACAAACCCAGAAATCATTGATGTCCATGATCTTACATTTCTCTGAGACATTTTAGAAAACAAATCATAAGCCATATTAAGATGCCCTGCCTTGATCCATTGGCTTATCATTATGTTATAGGTAACGACATCTCTTTGAGGCATTTTGACGAACAGAAGCCGAGCATCACTCATTGCACCGCACAAAGCGTAAAGATGAACAAGCATGTTCTGTAGAATCAAATTACTCTGAAGACCAAGTTTCTCCACATAACCATGAACGATTCTGCCATTGAGAACGTCCAATAAATTCGCACACGCCTTGAGAACAAATGAACACGTGAAATCGTCAGGTAGAATGTCGAACTGACGCAGGTGATAGAAAAGGAAGATGGCATCTTGGGGTGAATCTCCTTCAGCGAAGATCTTGAGACACGAATTCCACACAACAATTTCTGGCTTTTCAAGGGTTTGGAAAATCCGTTGGGCGTAAGCAAAACCGGGATTGAGAGCACAAACGAGGGCGACGCGAGTGAGTGGGAGAGAAGCGAGAGGAGTGTGGGTCTTAACGAGAAGGGCGTGAACCTGTTTGAGCTCAAATGGCGAATTGAAGTTCCGTAGAAGATGGGTTTTTTGAATTTCTGGAACAGGTGAGTGAGAAGGAATTTGGGGTGGGAATGAAGAGTAAACCGGAAGCATCTTTTATTTGCCAATCATTTGACACAAAAATCCGTTATCATTGTTCTACAAATTCCCTCTGGTAAGGGGTAAGTGAAAGATGAGTGTGACAATAGAACTGTGAAGTTTATATGCAATTGTGCTTTTCTTTTTGTAAGGTCATCTTTTCATCAGAACGTAGGAAAGTATAAATAGTAAAAAAAAAAAAAAAATTAATTAATTATTTTTTATAATTTTAATACGACTATAACTCAGATTTTATATCTTAACTTTACAACTCAATTTTTATATTTATAATTTAAGTTAAAATTTAATTTTTAAACTTTAGCTCACAATAATACAATACTTAGTCCTAAATTTTAAAAAATAACTTTAACCTTTATAATTTTTATTTTAATGTAAAGATGAACATATTAAATAATTAAAATTATAAAAATTAAATTACATTAAGTTAAGAGAGTAAATTTTAACCAAATTAAAATAATATAAATTAAATAGTATCAAGTTTAATTTTAAGAATTAAATTATAATCAAACGATTAATTTTAAAAAAAAAAATCTTGTATGTTTATATATGTATAAATATATATGCGTTAAAATCTAATTTTACTCCTTTCTAACACTTCCGAATGGCTACGTTGTCGTTGGTTTTACCCACTATCCAAAATTAAACCTTAAGCTTGTATAAATAATGAAGTCAATATCTCTAAATAAATTCCCCCCTCGACTACGAGTAACAGCAGCTTCATCCCGACTCTTTTCACATTTCACTTTTATATGAACAATATCGATTTTATAAATAGTGTTGACTTTATCTTGAGGTCTTTCTTATTTCCCTTTCTCTCCTGTTTTTTTTTTTAAATTAACATTCAAAATAAATGACAACATTCTACACTCTGTTTCTCACAGTACACATTCAAACATATTCATCTTTGGATGTTGTGATAATTTCCATGAGACAATAACGTCCACGTTCGCACACGAGATATTTGGATGAGATGGTCCTTTTCATAGGAAAGAAGCAAGGTATAATGACTTCAATGACATTTATATTCAGTCAAACTATAGCCTTAACATCATACATGCTCATCGCCCAACTTCATCTATGTTCACTACCAAAAACAAAAGCTCATGTATAGCAATGTCAGCAACCATGTTGGAACCTTTGCCCTTGATATCAATAGTCACTGCAGACTGAAACAGTAGTTAGAGGACAAATGAATGAATTGCAATTATCCAGATGCAAATGCATGAAGTTCCCTCAAACATATACTTCAACAATGAGGATGTACATTCCTAGAAACCTCCCTATAAACAATAATATTCAACCCTTCTAACTACATTATTTATTAAAAGTATATCTCTTGCAATAGGCCATGCTGATATGTCTAGGCTCTTATTGCAATTGCCAACTGATAAACTCACATTTCTTCATACTCTCAACAAACAAAACTAAACCTCCTACAACATTATCTACAATTTATACCCAACTCAAGTATATCTTTACATCTAATAAAGACTATAAGCATCTTTTCCCTTATATCCCCAGATTTTAATTCCCATATCAGCCAAACAAAAACACATAGTTCATTCCCCTGTCAGGTCACCAAAAAGAACACGCTATCGCAAATTCTGATTCTCACGACTTCATATTTGGCACATATATTTCAGATTATCCTTTCATGGGCATGAACCCATCACAAACATCAACATTGATGATACCTAGATTCAAATAAAGCTTCCCAATAAATTTGGGTATTGCTCAAATAATAACTTCATTAATTTCTTAGCGCACATCACACATAGCATACATCTTACTCGGGATAACAAAACAGATGACAGACTACATTGCCTCCAAAATGACACTACTTGAGGCATAAATTCAAAGGAAAAACACAACTTCAGATCCTTGATCATTGCAATCTTTGAAGATGTGGTTAGTAACTAAAGGTTATGCTAGCGGATAACTCTTAGTACCTAAGTGTGACTACACGTTACTGGATGCAGACCCTTGTGCCATCTCAACGATATAATACATTGTCATCTTTAGATATTCTTGTGCTCATACTGACCAGTCCCCAGATCTATCTCAAAAGTTGATCCCAACTCCACTCTAACACAAATCTGAACTCAAACCGAAAATTGAGGGATATCATTCACAATATCTTAGCCAATACACCTAGGTAACAAATGCATACTTATTAACCCAACATAAAGAATGGGCTAAAGGAATAGAAAAGACAAGGTACTGCAAGTTACCCTACCATGACCTCCCCAACTCAGAAATCAAATCTTGTATGCCCCTCTTCCATTTACCATCACTTTATGGAACTTATGCAAATACTTGAATAAGACCAAAGAATAATTGTTCAACATGATACTCCACCTGTTCTAGAAAAAAAAGAATGAATTGAACAAGTGTGATACTTCCCGTCCCCATGCACATATTTGGCAGGGTGACTTTAACTAGTTGAAACAAAATTGGAATATACTATTGCCAGATACACCAAATGATGCCCAAAAAAATGAACCAACATATAAGAAAATTAGGATCTTTAAATATGATCAGTAAGAAAAATGATGCAGTTGCTCTAAGCCAAAACGTAACCTGCTTCTATCTTATGTTATACATCTTAATTGCCAAGACACTCTTTAAGGCTAGTAAACTTCAGGACATCCAGATCCCAGAAGCCCCGCCCTGAATCTTGACCTAGCTTAGATCAATTATTTTTCATGTTGACCTCTATATAGATGCCTAACAGACCCCTCAATAGTTAAAAGTAAAAAGCGAGATATTATACAATGACCTATAAAATACCGGACGATGAGATTGAGGGAAAAGATTTACCAACGTAGTTGAGCATAAAATCAAAAGCTTTTCTAGTCTCTTCTTGACCCCTTTCTTCTCGTTAGCCTTTCTAATGAAAGGAATGTAACATCTTCTACAAAGCCAAGATAAAAAGACAAGTATAAAACTACCATTATACCAGTAGAGAGACACAAAAAGATTGTTATTCATCCATTTTTACAAGGAAAGCAATCAAAGTGGATATTTAAGAATGCCTCTGAAGATCATGACAGACACTGAGCTATTACATTCATATGGTTTCAAAGTACATATAAGCGGAAAAGTCAGTTACAACATAGCATCAGCACAAGACCAAATATCATCTTCAGAGTGACATGCAGACTACTTCTATTACTCTCAATAACTAAGAATTGAGAAGGGCGGGCAGAAGTGGAGGTGTCAAGGGGAAAATTTCCAAAAACAGATATTTTATATGCCAATAGTGTGCATTTACAGCATATTCATATGAAATATTAACGTTCAAAATGATAGGAACAAAACGGGTGATGCAACATATTGACCCCAATTACAGTTATGGAACGTAACTGAAGCACCAAATAAAAACACACTCAGCTGTCGGAAACAATGTGAGAAGTTGCTCGTACATAGGTGTCGCCTCTGCAGTAATCGCGCACTCTTGCTCGTGTCGAGCACAATTTTAAGAACAGCAAGGAGGACGAAGAACCCATCCAGAGGCGCCATCGGGTGCGAATTTACCGTTCAGAGAGGGTTCGGATTTCTTATGTTGTTTTATAGAGGGCGGTGAAAGGTCGTAATTTTGAAGGTATTAATTTATGTATTTTTTTGTTGTTGTCCTGGTTGACCTAGAGTTTTACCTAACTACATTTAGATCTGATCTATATCGCGTATCTAATTATAGTAGATAAGTCTCTTAATAAAATTTTTTTATATATACTAAGATTCGAACTCGAGACTTTATTTAAACAATATCAAGTCGTTTACTACTCTGACTAATCTCCATTGGTATTAATTTACGTATAATTTTTTTAGTTACCCACTCAATTTATCGGAGTTTTATCCCGACTATATTTAGATTTAACACGCGTCACGTATTTAGCTATAGTAGATGAGCTCCCAACAAAAATGTTTTATATATGCTTAAACTCTAGACTTATAACTTAAGTAAGATTGAGCCGTTTCGTTGGTTCATTTTTTTTTTTGTTGCCCACCCGATTCACCGGAGCTTTGCCCTGACTACATCCGGATCCGACCCACGTCGCGCACCTGGCTATGGTGGGTGAGTCTCCCAACGGGAATTTTCTGCATTCGCCAAAGCTCGAACTCGAGATCTCGCTTAAACGATATCGAGCTACTTATCACTCGGACCAACCCCCGTTGGTGGTTCATTTTACTTTATTACAAGAAAAAGAGGCTTTACCGACTTTTGGGCCTTAATTTTTATATATAAATATTTGGGCGTTTATTGGTTAATAATGTAAGATAGTTGTCCATTATCTTTACCTCAATAAAACAGCTGGCCCATTTATTTTAACCTCGATAAAACACTGGGCCATTTGTCTAGATAAAACAACTGTCCGTCCACAAGGCGTAATTAATACGTACAATAAACTACCAACGTGATGGGGTCTGGATATAATTGGAATAAAATTCTGATGAACAAGACAGACAATTAAAAAAAAAGTAAAATGATATATTTTGTAATCAAGCCTCCTATGATTCACCAGAGTCAACATAATTTTTTTTTATTTTTAGTCAAAATTAAAATGCTTATAAAAAAAACTCAAAATTAAAATTGTATTATTTTATATATTTATACTCTTTAGCCAAAAAATAATGTATGCTCACATAAATAATAAATCTCAGTTTAAAAAATAAAGTGTTAGAGCTACGTTATATCTTATCCCAAAAATATATAGCATGTCTTATAAAATAAAACTTGATAATCTTATCAATGAGTTTAAAATATAAAAAGCTTAAAAGTCTATGTCATTATCAATGAATTTATTGATTAAATTATTTAAATTTATTTTAAATTTTAGATTTAGAATTTATATATGTGTGTATATATGTATATATATTTTTAATTGTCAAGGGAAAATAAAAATAATAAGTAGGAAGTTAAAACTTATAAAAAAAATTAAAATTTTTATATTTATTTGATTTTTTTAAACTGAAATAAATATGCAACCGTCATATATATATTTAAATTGGCTTATATTAAATTTGCAAACATGGCATATAGGTCAGTCTTTTAACATTACATACAAAAAATCTCTTATTAAAGCTTTTCGCTGTGGATAAAGAAACACATAGACACTAACCATATAAGCATTAAATCTCTACTTGATCATGAAATTTCACTTTTTATATTATAACACAGAATCCTTCTAAATAAATAATTATTAAGGTATTTTAAAAAACTTATATTAT
The DNA here is from genome assembly GCA_037074615.1 of Leucaena leucocephala. Taxonomy (NCBI): domain Eukaryota; kingdom Viridiplantae; phylum Streptophyta; class Magnoliopsida; order Fabales; family Fabaceae; genus Leucaena; species Leucaena leucocephala. Next base: position 32,005,913 of record CM073521.1, read on the forward strand.
AATAATTAACTTAAATAATTATTTTAGTTTAATTAAATTAATTAAATAGTTTTTATATTTATAATAGTATAACATAAGACTGCGGGTGATCGACGAATCCTCCAAGAGAGGACGAGGGGTTATATTTTCTACATTGCCATGAAAATCCATTTGAGAGTCCTTTTGGTGAAAACCATTGAGCGTAACTTTTATTATATTTGCAGAAAGTCAGTTAAGCATTTAGTGAAGTAATTAAAATTCCCCAAATATTTATATACTCTTTTTTAAATAAATATATATTCAAATATTTTGTTTTTATATAAATATTTATATAATCATTATTCATCGTATCAAATTTTATATTGCTTACAACATTTTTTTTAATAAATCAAGTTTTATATAATAAAATTTATGCACTTTTTAGTAATTATATAATTAAAAACACTTTTCAAGTTTTCATTATATACCACCGAAGCAACTTCTAGCATACTAAAGTGACTTTGGGGAAAAAATGTATCCAAACATAAAATAGATTTTGACAAATAAACTTTTGCCAAACTAATTTTTATAAAATGAATTTTTGACAAACTGCAAGTACTACTTTCATACTGGGATCAACCTATATAGGGTGTGTTTGGAAAATACCCAAACCGCGATTTTAAAAGGGCTTTTGGCCTAAACCTCGGTTTGGGAAAATTTTAAAACAAACAGGTTTATTTGTCCATAAGTGCTTTTGGACAAAACCATGGTTTAAAACCATGGTTTTGAATAAGCTATTTAAAATAGCTTTTTCAACAGTAAAAGCACTTATGGACTATCCAATTACTATCTTACCCATACTTTTTCTTACACCCTCTCTCCTCTCTCCTACTTTTTCTTACACCCTCCCTCCTCTCTCCTACTTTTTCTTACACCCTCCCTCCTCTCTCCTTTCTCCTCTCTTCCTTCTCTCATCTCTCTTCTCTTTTCTCTAACTCCCTCCTCTCTCTTACTTTAAATCAAATCATACCCTTTTTGGTAATTTACCACCATAAAAGTCATTCTAAAAATAACTATCCAAACACCTATTTATTTAAAACCATTTTTTTTCCCATAAACTCTTCTCCAAAAGTCCTTTTCCATAAGTTGTCCATAAGCTCTTTTTTTTCATAAGCCATTTTTTAAAATCCTATCCAAACAGGCCCATAGGGTAGGTTGTTTTTGATGCATGAAAATGGATTTATGAGGATGAGAGAGGCAGGGGAAAACACTACTTAATTTTTAGATGATAAAAATGACTTTGTTAAATTAAAAAAATTATATTTATGAGAGAGAACCTACCCATTCAATTTTTTCTGTCATTTTGTGCCAAAGACCCATAGAAGGAAAGAACGTAGCCAGGCGAAAATTAAAAAAAAAAAAAAAAAGAAGAAGAGGGGGAGGATCCAAAGACTACATTCCAAAAAAATACTTTTATTCAAATAAAACATCACTTTAAATCATCACTGTAGCTATAAACAGTAAAAAGCACTCACAAATCATGGGCCCATGGAAACTTCCGGTTAAGTGGATCGCTATTAGATTTATGTCCGTGTTTGGTTTCAAGTGAAATCATAGTTTAAAAAATCTTTTAAGCTAAATTATAGTTTAAGCTAAAATTAAAATAAACAGTTTTTAAATATTTAAAAGAATTTATAAACTAAACTATAGTTTTAGATACGTTTTTGCAAATAGCTTCTAGGTAGAAAAAATAGTTTATAGGCTGTTCAATGACTATTTTATCCCTATTTTTTTTTCTATTTTGGTCTTCTCCGTATGTCATCGCTGGTCATCCGTCCTTGACATCGTCTTGACTTTAGATCTACGTGGGAGCAGTGGGAGGCGACAACGGCAGATATGCAAAGGTTGTAGCCCTATAGATCGTAGAGAGGAGGAATTCACCAAAAAAGTTATTGAGAATAGACGAAGAAGGAGAGGAGGCAGATGACAGAGGTGATGACAGAGAAGAATAAGGAGAGGAAGAGGAAGAGGAAGAGGAGGTGGACAACGGAGAAGAAGAGGATGAAGAAGGAGAGGAGACGAATGGAGAGGAAGTCGACGAGATGATGATGATGATAATGAACAGTAATTAATAATTATTTTTTATTTATTTTTTTATCCTATACCTTCTCTGATAATTTACTAATTATAAAAGTTATTCTAGTAATAATTATCCATACTCATTTTATTCATAATCAATTTTTTTTCATAAGCTTTTCTCTATAAGAGCTTATTCAGAAGAGTTTATAGATCACTTATTTTATATTAACTCTTCTCTACAAATTAAACCAAACGAATCCTATATTGATTATCAACGGCTTTTAGTTAGGATGCTGAAACTTATGGTCTACACACCCCTTCTTAGTGTTAATCCTATCTACAATGAAGTAAAGGGAGAGAGTTATGTCTACTCACCCACCTTCACTAGATGAAGTGGTTGCAAAGCTAAAGTGGGAGGAAAGCTGAGGCAGTTAGTCTTACCTTTCATTTGAGGCTAAGGATGGAAATAGGCTTAGCCCTTATTAATGGCCTACGGTTTTGCCTGTTTAGCAAACATGTCACCTACATTTATTAGATGAAGTCTTTATAGAGCTAAAGTGAGAGGAGGATGCACAAAATAATTAGTCTCAATTTTCATATAAAGCTAGAGACAAAAATATGTTAAGCCCTTATAAGAGGCCTACGACCTATTTAGAGGCCTTTTAAAGTAAACATGATAATTTTTTAATTTAAAGCCTAGCCTAATTAATTTTTTAAAATTTATTTTATTAATATATAATATATTATATATTGACAAAATAAATTTTAAAATATAAAGGCTTTTAAGTGTATCAAAAGCTTATATTTGTGTCATTTGTGTAGGTTTTAGTATGCTTAAAGTCTATTTATAGCCTTTAAAACTTAAAACTACATAAAGTCATTTGTAGGCTTTTAAAAAAAAACTTTAGGCCTACCAGGTAGGCCTTCCGAAGGCTTAGGCTTGAGCCTTAAAATATATATGTATGCAAACTCAGCTCCAAGTTCAAGCTTTAAACTCCCGTTACAAGCTCAGGGCTATTAGGCTAAAGTCTGACTTATTTCGGCACCTATTTGAGGCTTCTGCCATGGCAACAATATGTTACAACAATTTCGATTCTAGAGTAACAAAAGGGGAATAGACCAACTTGTGAGCATTCCAAGTAGGTTGGTCATGTGAAGGATAACTGCTGAAAGTTACATAGAAAACCTACTTACTTCAAATCCAAGCAACCTGGACGAAGGGGCCCAACATCTACAACGGACATCTACTTCCCCAACTTATTGTGTCCATGGTTTTTATTCAAGGAATAAGAAAATAATGGACTTCCTAAATCTAATGGTATGGACACAATCATTTTATTGGCTTGCACCTATCCATTTCTGCTAAGTATGTGGCTGAAACATTCTGCAAGGAATTGGTACGACTTCATGGTTTACCTAAATCTATTATATCATGAGTGTTTTCTGGCATGAATTATATTTCCTTGGAGAAACCTAATTGAGAATGAGCGCTACATACCATCCACAAAGTCAAACGGAAGTGGTCAACCGCTCTCTTGAGACTTATCTCCTCTGTTTCTCATAGGAGTATCCTAAATCATGGAGTCAATTCTTACATTGGGCAGAATTTTCCTACAGCTATAATAGTTCTTCAGGTTCAACACCATTCAAGATTATATATGGGAGAGAGCCTCATATGCTCCTTCCATATGTTAAAGGACAAACTAGAATTGAAGATCTAGAGGAATATTTTTGGAAAGAGATGCTCTCCTCCATTCCATCATAGACAATTTGATAGTCAAAACCCGTATGAAAGCTCAAGCAGCTTCCAAAAGAACAGGTGCTAAATTTCAGCTAGGTGATATGGTATTTCTGCGTTTACAGCCTTATCGCCAACAATCAATGGCCTGGCGTTGTTATGAAAAGCTTTCTCCTAGTTTCTTTGGACCTTATCCGGTGATGAAGAGAATTGGCAAAGCAGCTTGCAGAACAAGTTGCAAAATAAACTTGTGATATGTATATAAGTAAATTTCTAAAACGATAGAATATAATCAATGAGTAGTTGCAAAGTAAACCATGTTTAAGTCATAAAACTTGAAGAGAGTTTATGAGAAAACATGAAATAAACTAATAACTTTTATCCTAATTATAAAAGTTAGTTGAGTAAAATATATTAATTAATTATATTAATATAATAACTAATTTACTGGGTAGAAGAGAGAAGAAGAAGAGAGAAGAAGAAGAGAGAAGAAAAATGAACAGTACGAGTAAACAGTGCATATTTTTTTTTTATCTCATATCCCTTTTAATAATTTACCGATTATAAAAATTCTTCTGTTAATAATCATTAAAACCGTTATTTATTGAGAACTATTTTTTTCATAAGCACTTCTCTAAAACCTATCCAAAAGCTATTTTTTTATAAGACATTTTTTAAAAGTCTATCCAAATATGCCCTAAATACAAAATATAAATCAACAATTAGAAAAAAAAAAGAAGGATTAAGAAACCCGATCTAGTTCTCATAATTATTTTTTTACCTTGTTAAATTTTCATAGTAGAGATTAAATAAAAAAAAACATTTGAAATGGTCCGAGTTAATTAAAATTTTTAAATTATAAAAATTAAAAAATTCAATAAAATCATATGTACTAAAAATATCGTAATTTTGAAATAAAAATAGTACTATTTGTTTTTCCGTTGGTTAAAAAAAAAAGTACATTTGTTTTTATCAGAATAAAACAAAAACTGCGATCAACTGAAAAACCAATGGCTCAGATAATATCGACCGTCGTGGCCAACTCCTTGACTTTACGTGTCTCTGTAACTGTGAACCGACCTAGCACTCCCCCTTGCCATCTATATATTCTCTTTTCTGGAGACGAAACCTTACTCCACGAATCCGAACAAAATGGGGCTTTCTTCGTCCATCTTCCTCTCTTCTCTACTCGTGTTTCTCTTCGTCTCTTTACCATCATCGTCTGCGAATATACTCGATGATCTTCGCCAGGTACCGTCCGATTTTGTGTCGATTCAAGCAAAGAAGCTCATCGGACAGCTCAATTTGGCCCCTGATGCGGATGTCAACATCGTGCGCGGTGGGAATTCTTCGGCCGAACCCAAGAAGATCGTTGAGAGGCCGCTCAGATTCCCCAATTTAGTGGCTTCTGACTCTCGGGTTTCTGTTGAGGACTTGGGTCATCATGCTGGATATTACACGATTGAGCATTCTCATGCAGCTAAGTACGGTTTTTTATGATTAAAGAACTACTATATTATTTGTTTTTTTAAATAGGATGACTGCAGGTTACAGTATGCATTTCGGGCTTGGATGTGTAAATTTGACTATCGTTTTTTCTAAATATTTTTTTTTTGTTTAAATGAGGGGGATATTCCTGTAGCAAAGCAAGAAAACGGTTCTATTCTTTTTTTTTTTAATCGTTTGTATATTGTTCTTATTTATTTCTAACTGTGGATCGTATCTGGCAGGATGTTCTACTTCTTCTTTGAATCTCGCAGCAGCAAGCAGGATCCTTTTGTGCTTTGGTTGACTGGAGGACCTGGGTGTAGCAGTGAATTGGCGATGTTTTATGAAAATGGCCCTTTCAAAATTGCTGACAACATGTCCCTTGTGTGGAATGACTATGGTTGGGATAAGGTATCCTTTTATTTTCTGTGAGTTTTGGCGGTTGACTTGTCCTTCTATGGGACTGCTTGTATTGTATGCATTGTGCATGGGCAAGGTTGGACTTATGTAATGTAGTTAACTGGTTTCTTGGTGATCCTGCAGGTTTCTAACCTTCTGTATGTTGACCAACCTATTGGGACTGGGTTTAGTTATAGTACTGATAAGCGTGACATTCGGCATGATGAAGAGGGCGTTAGCAATGACCTTTATGACTTCCTACAGGTACTTATATTTGCTGTAGATATTAGTTATAGTGCCTCAGTGCAATGTTCCTTCATCATGAGGCATTTATTATTCAAATTGAATCCTCTCCCTTATTGCATTCATGCATTTGGATAGTGAGTGGCACAAGAGAAATGTTTTTGTGTATGGGATCCATATCTTATAAATAATCCGTACCATTTTTACTTCTGGGGTGAATTTAGCATGTATGTTATAAATTTCACCGAGTTGTTCTTTGTTAGTGCTACTCCTAAGATTGGCATGGCTACTTGCTTTAATATGTTTGGCTAAGTCATGACAATATTATTTTGACTTAGCAGGGTCTTTTTTCTGTGTACAAGTGCAGGCCTTCTTTGCTGAGCACCCCGAATATCAAGAGAATGAATTTTACATTACGGGTGAATCGTATGCTGGGCACTATATTCCTGCCCTTGCAGCTCGAGTCCATAAGGGAAACAAAGCTAAGGAAGGAATCCATATAAATCTGAAGGTTTGTCTCATAACCCTTCAAACTAAATTGAAGAGTGAAATGTCCTACTCATCTTATTGAAATTGGTTGAACAGGGATTTGCCATTGGTAATGGGCTTACTGATCCATCAATTCAGTATCAAGCCTATCCAGATTATGCACTGGACATGGGCATAATTGATAAAGTTACCCATGACCGCCTCAACAAAGTGCTGGTTCCTGCCTGTGAATTGGGAATCAAGCTATGTGGTAATTTATGCATGACTTTATTCCATCCTCTTATCTTTATGAACGTTGAATTTTCCATCATGATTGTGTTTTTGGAGTTTGCTCGTTAATACTTTTCTTAATCAATTCAGGCACTGCTGGCACGGTCTCTTGCTTGGCTTCATATTTTGTTTGTAATGTCATATTCAGTGACATCATGTTACATGCCGGTGATGCAAATGTGGGTATAAGTTACTTTCCTTTTTGTGTGTTTGATATGCGAGTGATGTTTTGAGTTAATAATACTGAGAATCTCTAAAGAAGGGCTATGATTATGTTTAACCTGCATTTATTTATCTGCAGTACTATGACATAAGAAAGAAATGCGTGGGAAGTCTGTGCTATGACTTTTCAAAGATGGAGAAATTTCTGAATCTAGAATCTGTTCGGAATACTCTAGGAGTTGGGGATATTGATTTTGTGTCTTGTAGCCCTACAGTTTATCAGGCTATGATTATGGATTGGATGAGAAATCTTGAAGCCGGTATTCCTACCCTTCTTGAGGATGGAATCAATGTGCTTGTTTATGCTGGAGAATATGATCTTATCTGCAATTGGCTTGGTATGTAACCAATCAGAGCTTATTTTATATTTTTTATCTTCTCAGAAGTTCATTATTTTGCATTTAAGATCATGAATTGATGGACATGGCCTGGTGATATTATTTCAATGTGTAGGTAACTCAAGATGGGTTAACGCCATGGAATGGTCTGGTCAGAAAGAGTTTGTAGCCTCACCTGAAGCTCCCTTTGTTGTTGATGGCTCAGAAGCTGGACTATTGAAGAGTCATGGACCTTTAAGTTTCCTCAAGGTCTGTCTCTACCTTCTCCTATATTTCTCCTTATACACGCTTCAGGCGTGATTATAATCGATATCGTTCTCAATGAAGCAAACACCCAAGTACACAAAGTATTGCATATGCTGTGGAAACTGTCATGTAGAATACAGCAATAAACACGGCCTATTTACTTGATTGCTTTATAGTTTGCCCATTGTTGAATGTTGGTAGAAAATACTGATTCAATTTGCACGTTATGCTGAACAAAAACCAGGTTCATGATGCGGGTCACATGGTTCCAATGGATCAGCCTAAGGCTTCATTAGAGATGCTGAAGAGGTGGACTCAGGGAACTCTTTCCGAATCTGGTGCTTATCTGGGAAAATTGGTTGCGGAGATGTGATATATTTTGTTGCCTCATTAATCTTAGCGAAAAAAGCATAGAAGCATTGAAACAAAAAGTGTTGGACTGACTAGCATGTACAATAATATACATGTATATATGATGCTTGTATTATGCAATATTTGGTACACTTGGACTAGATTTGTCATATACAAAATTACACTTGGACTATCCAAATATTTGCAATATTTGGTACACTCTAGATTTGTCACATCCAAAATTTACTCATTTAGACTTGGTTCAACTTGCAAGGAGTTGTATCTTTTTATTTAACTAGAGGTCTCGACTTTGATTCTTAAAAATATATTATGTTAAATACTTTGTAGAAGAGAGTTTTGTTTGTGGTCATGTCAATAACTAAATTTGTACAGACTTAAAGTTTTCCAATTGAAAGTGGGCTAGACTTAAATAATTCAACTATATAATACATTGATTAGTGGTGTGTAGGGTTTTGTTTGAAAGATAAGTTATATCTTCAATAATTTATGAATAGCATAATTCCACAAAGATGTATAAGCATGATTCTAAATCTTGGGATCTTATGTGGTATGGAGGAATATAGAATAAATAAATGATTTTGTCAATGAAATTGAGTAGTAGTTTTGAATAAAAATCAATAAATTAAGAAAAAATTATTATTGAATTTGGGAAAAAGAAATAACAAAGACGGTATATTTTAATTTGTTAATCAATTAGAGAATACCGATTAATGAAAAGATCATTTTTAATTTGAGTTCAAATAAAATAATTAAATTATATATATTTTTTGTTTTTTAAAAAAATTAATAAGAGATTGGTTCCTTCTATTATTGACTCTATTAATAATTTATGCTGCTTTTGTATAATCTCCTCACAACTAATAACTTTTGGGCAAACAGCAGAAGTAGAAATAGTGATGTACCTTAGCTGTATAATCTCAAATCAATAGCTCAATTTGTTACAATAAATTTTATATTTTATATTAATGATTTATAATAAATAATAAATGCTTATTATATCCAATCTGTTCCTACAAATTAAGACATTTTTTTAAAAAAATAATATATTATTTTATTATAAAACAAGGTCCATAAATTTTAAATATAATTAAATGTTAAATATTTTTATAAACTTTGAAAAACAAAAAGGGCCACGCAATGTATTTGTAGGCCTGTTCATGAAGTATAAGAGTGTGTATTAATATTTGCTTTGGAAAAAAGTATATCTATTAGGTCCTGCATGCATGAATTATTCCATAAATTAATGTAAGACATTAATTTATTTTAATTCTTAAATTTATTATTTTTTAAATTATTCTTATTAATGGCATATATTAAAAAAAGTTTTAATCGATTGGATGCTAATTAAAAGAATATTTTAAATAATTAAAATATATTTATTATAAATAATTAATTTAACTAATTTTAAATATTCATAGATTAATCGTATATACTCAAGTAGTTTATTATCTCAGGTATCGCCCATTGGATGCATGTCCTTTCCCTTCTGTTCGTTATAAATTGGAACACCTCAGTGTGAAGTGCAGAGTAGAAGAAGAACAAACAGTATCGCATAATCATGTTATCCTTTCTTGGATTCTCTCCCAATTATCGTTTGTCCTCTTTTCCGCTAATGCCTTCCTTACCTTCTGCTTCTTCCTTTGTTAACTCATATGTCTCAACGTCGTCTTCTTTCTTCTTCAACTCGGTTTCCAAATAAAAGCTCAAGCATACTCACAGAGCATCCTCTGAAGGTGAAATTAACTTTCTCTGCATTTTTCATTTCAGCTTCGGATTCATCTTGAATTCGACAATTAGGACATGCCTCTTTGTTTAATTGAGTTCTGGTATTCTCTGCGATGTTCAAATTTGTGACTGTTGGTGGTGCGAAATTACATTTTTTGCTGGGTTGGAGCTTCTGGAGTTGTTTTTGTGGTACATTGTTTACACTTAAAATCCCAGACAGGATACAAAACTGGGTGACCCAAGAAAGTAGCAAAAAAGTTTGTACAATATTATCATTTTTCCTTTAATCATTCTTCCAACTAAACGTAAAGTATCATACGAGGAAATTTGAAGATGTCAAGTTAAATTTTTTTTTTAAAGAAATTTATAGCATTTATAACTAGTTGAAAACATATACTTTAATATGCAACTTTCTCTCAAGACAGTTGAAGAAGTTTTGGATATATTTGTATATTTTAGTTGTCTCCACTTTTCGGCTCTTGTATATTCAGGTGAGTGAAGGCTGTAAACTACACGTTATTATTTCCTCACTTAATTCAAAGTGGCAATGCTTATTTTATTTAAATATTGTATTTTCATCTTGCAGGAGTTCCTAATGAGGTGATTGAAGACTCAAAGTTTGTTCCTTTGAACGCTGAAGACCCAACTTATGGTCCACCTGTAAGTCATGGTTAGTTTTGACTCCATCGTATAATATTTTACGTGTCTCTTAATCTACTTTTTTATATTTCTTCCATGAGGGCATTGTTTCTAAAATATACTCATTACAAATATGTATGCTTCAGATGTAATTTTTTTTGTGAAACTTTGATTCTTAATGTCACCTTACGTTGAGTTGTTCAGAAATGTCCTGGGACCTAAGAGATTCAATTTCTGCACTTTGAATCTGAATGACTGTAAATGTTCCATTTATTTTCCCCTGGATCTGAGCCCACTTCTGTAAGAGGCAATAAATCGCCTGGAAATAAGAGGCAATAACTTCACCTGACTTCATATGAATTTAAAATATAAATTTTCTATCTTTTTGCAGGCCTTATTGGTATTGGGCTTTAAAGTAGACGAGGCTTTAAAGGTAGTATAATTATGATCCATCTAGTAGAATTTGACGAGGCTTTTAGAATTACTTCTGCTCTTTGTTCTGCTAGATATCTTTTAATTCTGTGTAGAATTACAGGTTTTTAGAATCTTCAGAGTATTCTTTTCTTTGATTATTGTCTAGTAAGTTTGTTCAATTACAGCTACAATATCACCTTATAATGGTATTATCAATATATAATCAATAACAAATCTGATACAGACGAGTTTAGAATTTAATTCAGCAAAGTTTTATTTCCATACATTAATTTGCCATTTAATAAAATATAATGGTACCCCGGCCTTGTGCAGATTCAACAGCTGCTGGAAGAGTTAGATGGAGAATTCCTGAAGTAATTTTTTATGTGATGCTTTTCATGTTCACACTCTATTGGGATATAGAAATATCAATGGAGTAAATTTCCTGTTAATGATATAGAGAGAAGTGGGTTTTAATTTCCTTCTTTTTCTTTCACAAAAAAGATAACAAATTTTAACAAAAATTATTCAATTTCCCTGGAGTATCCACAGCATGGATCAGCATTAACCTAGAGCTTAGGTAAAGCATTATAGCTCTGTTTAAACATCATGTTGATAGGAATGAAAACGTTTTCGGTCCGCTTTTTCATCAGCATGGTATTGTGCTTCTTCTAGGCATTCTGGTAAAATTGGATTTCATGATCTTTTATGCATTAATAACTATGAGGGGTTTCTTCAAATATCAAAGATCTTTTTGTGCAGAAGGCAACTTAATTTTCTTCAAACCCTTTATTTGCTGTCTGGGCTGATATTTCTTGCAAATACCGAGATGGCCACATCTGAATTAACAATCATCCTATTCCATTCAAGCAAGATAGAAGTGACTCATTGTCTTAATCCAAGTTGTATATTTTTTACCCTGGGATGTAGTAAGCTCCTCTTTCGTAGAGTATATCATTATATATATAATAATAGTAATAGAATTAAATGGCATAATCAATCTTTTCCTAATATGTCTAAGTTATGATTATAATGTAGCGTATGTAAGTAGTTTTATAGAAGATAAATATGTGGAAGTTATGTGTCAAATTGCAGGTTATCTTTTGTACTAAAGGCATGATTACTTGCTCTCTTTGGGAAGCAATGCATACGGAACAATCCAATTTGAAAGATGAGGTATTTTTGTCAAGTAGCTAATGGATATGTCATCTCCATGTCATTCTACTCTTTTTATATGCTCATGAATAAGTGGTATTGGCAAAGGAACGATAATCAACAGAACTGTTTTTGGAGGGCGTCGGTGTGCTTGAAGAATAAGCTTTAAATTGTAATTTTTAAGGAGCATTTCCACAAATCTTCATTTCTTTGTATGACATAATTGTGGATAACTTCAACGGTTCCACCCGTGTCATGATTGAATGCAAGCTCTTTAATCTTATGAAGCATAAGAATCCTGAACTCTCTATCAACCAGCATCAGATTAAAGCTGAATAAAAATATACCCAGGGTTTATTGACTGAAGCAAAATGCATATCAATATTTCACTGGATAATGGTTTGAGCTTATTGTCCTCTGCAGATTGATAATTCACTGCCTCGGATATGCTTCTTTTCTGGTTTAAGTGGGGAGGACATGATGATGTTCATGGATGCTTTCCCTGAAACTGGTAATGAAAATCCTCAATTATGATACTAGTGAATGTTTCTATTTGTCACTAAATATTTGTACTATTGAAAGATCTTCCAAACTTGTTATCTATAAATATTAATGCATCCAATTGGGGTTCCTCTCACCATCATCCAGCATTCCAGAGATCTTGTGCTTAGCTGGCACTTATTCAATTGAGACAGAAATGGAATCCAAGCAATTTATCCAATTTGGAAGAATCCATTTTTCGTTCCATAATACTAAAAAAAACCATTTTTTTATCAGAACTCTTGTGCTTAGATTCTTTTTTAAGATTTGAGTTTTTCTTTCCTTTATACGGGACTTAAACCAGCTGTGTTTGCGGCTCTTGTTCCCAATATTGCCAATAAACCAATTCAGGAGTTAATAGAAGAAATAATGGGTGACCATGAGATGTTGGCACGTGTTTATTTCTTTGCATTTTAAAAAGCTTTATCTTTCTCTTTGATCTTATGAATTCCATTTGTTTTCCATGAAGACCGGTGACAAGATGTGAAGGCTTCCCAGAAGTGGATTGCAGAATCTAACCGCTTCAAGAGCCTGATTTCGTTGCTTCCACAGTATCATGGAAGGAATGCATTGTAAATTTAAATGTAATGTTTTCTCCATTAAGTAGTGGAAGTAGTATATATTACTCTTCTGTTCTGTTCGTTAGTATAAGATTTAATTAAAGAATTAATTTTAATATTAAATATAAGATATATTTATTATATTTATAATTTTTTATAAATTATCCTTATTGATATTCTCTTAATAATAATCAAATAAGAAAAAAATTAAAAATTAAAAATATTATTAGAATATTTTAAAAAAATATATCATATTAATTAATTTAATTTATTTTATTAATCTAATCAAATTAATTAAAATATATTAAAGACCAAAGCAGTACATTTTAATAAACTTCAATTGCCAAGTTGTCTATTGTTCACTGGGAATGTAAATATTTTTTCTTTCGTGACTTTATATTTAACCTCAAACTCGCAACTTTTCACCTATAGAAAAATTTTCATACCATTAGGCAGTATGCCTAAGGCTACCAACAGCCATGATTTAATATGCATTTGTCAATACCATAGTTTTGTGATTTCCAACTTTATATCAAATATACACAAGAATGCCGCAAAAATATCTAAGAAATAAAAACACTAGAGAGATGAGTGCATATTATTATTTAAGCATCAGTCTTCTTTCACGGTGAGTCATATGTTCAAATAACATGCGCTGCATCATTCACAAAAGATATTTCCATACTCTCAATTTCCATATTCCAAAAAAGGGGAGAAAACTGGACCATTTTCGTAGGATTTTTTGGGCATATAACAATTTCCCTATGGTAATTTGTATGATTGCAACAAATCCTGAGTCAAAATTTCTATGTCAAAATGGCTCCATACACAGCCAAGCGAAGCTCACAAAACAATGACAAATGTGTATGCTTGCATTAAATTAACGTATCTACACATTTTCGTTTACAAGGATCCAGCTCTTCCCTACAATATACAAATGCCCTATGGTGAACGAAAGCTCGTGGTGAAACAGCTGTAATGAGACTTCACAACACCAAATATCCTGATGCTCTCTGCAATGTCAAAGAAGCCCCAATTTGAATCCAAGAATTAGCTTTGTTGATTTTCTTAAACAGATTCATCTAAGCCACCAAGATTTGAAAGTCGCGCGAGTGTTGTCGACTGGAAGAAGCTCCCCCGAAATGATATTTGTGAACATATTCGTCACTGCTACTTGATAACCAAACATCACAGAGGATCAATGGATCCACTTTTGAGTCTCTCCATCCGAGCTTGAAGGCCTGACAATGCTTTCTCATCCATTGGACGGACTCCTTGCAAAGCATTCTCATTACCAACTCGCTCGGATGTCTGATTCTGATTAGGGGCAGGCCCATGGCTCAAGTTGTCATTAACATTTGTTAATGGTCTAGGAGCAGGATCTGTACCACCACCAGCTGCTGCTAATTGCATGCTCTTCATTCTCTCTCTGATTGCATCTAATGTTCCACTGGTTACTGCAGTTCCAAATATGACTCAATTAAAAATCATTTGAATTTGAAATATAAAAGCAAAAACAACCAGTAGTAACATACCTCCGCTCATAAATCTTTCATTTGATGCGTAGTCAGCATTTAATGCTCTAGAAGTAACAGCTCTATTCTCTTCATTATATGATGATGGTGGCAAATTAAAATATGCCAGTTCAGGTTTTACGTTTAATTTAGCATCATTTAATGGATTTGCATTGACAGGAGATAGTGGGGCAAAATCCGGGGAGGAAGAAGTTAAGGAAGCTGGTGGCGGAGTAGGCATGGGTAAACTAGAAGGAGTTCTTCCGGCTGCAGCATTCTTTTCCATCTGCCAAAATAGTAAGAACTTGTTATCGAAACACAGTAGCAAGGTCACGTATTGTCACTCTTTCCTAGAGTTCAAGGGAGATTAAGCATGTTTAGTAATACAGATCAGTGTTAGCGCAAAACCTGAGCTAGACCATCTCTGATGTAAGTACGAAATGCCTCACTCGCATTTTGAAGCTGAGCAAATATATCAACCTAACAAAATATTTAAATAGAAAAATTTCATTCAGACAAGGAAAAATAAGGTAGCCTTTGACCTGATGTGGACAATAGCAAACCATAGAAATTTGAGTGAACCATGAACTCGTTAACATACCAAAAACTTACCTGTGGGTACAATTGCGTAATGCGATATAGTTCATATAGACCAATTGTGCATGTTTGCTTGTCTCCAATCTTCTTAAATATTGCAGCCAGCTCTTGCTGAAGATTACATAAATAGGTTTTAGTGATGTAAACAAAAGTAAAAACAGGAGAGAAATAAGACTATTGTCACATATCTATATCTAAAACTATACACACAAATTCAATAAGCCATTTGGCTTGGAAATAGTGGCTTATTTTAGGCTCCATGCATAAATTGGAAACGAAGCTAGTTTTCTTTAAATGCTAATATTGAGAAATAGAGCACAATAATACCTTCAACTGGGCATCAGCTGAATGTGTGCCAGATGCCGAATTATTTGCTGCAGAATCACCCCAATGGGCTTGCCCTCCAGGTCCAGTAGCAGTTAGCATTCTTGCAGCAGCCAGAGTCTGCAGAGTAAAGTAAGTATAGAGAATCCTACCATAGGTAAAATAATCAAGCAGTAGTTGATCTTAGTGACTACCTCAAGATTTAGCTCAATGTAGGCAAGGATTATGGGTTGAGGTTTCATATCGATGGGAACCATTGATAGATGACCCTTTATTGCTGCTCCACGAAGCTTAACAAGCTCATGCAGAACAGTTTTGACCATTCGCAATGGTTTGTCATCAGCGCCAGCTCTGCACAAGTTTCATATTCAATTTTTCAAAGAAAAATCAAGTGAACAACATTGAATACGCAAAAATCTTCCACATTGTATTTTTTTTTTTTTTGCAGAATGGGAGGAAAGAAATAGGCTACTTACCTTCTCCTAATCTCCTCCATCCCCAAGTCTTGCAGGTATAAATGAATGCTTTGAAGTATGTGATCAAGATCTACATCATAGATAGTGCTTTGGAGAACCTGCAGCACAGGCAAAACAAACATTTAATGTTACACTATACTTCAATCATAAAACAGAAAAAATAAAATATAAAGCTAAAGATTAAAATCTAGCCAGGACATCAATTCAGGTTTACAACAATTTCCTGCAAAATACCACAAACTATCCATCCATCCGTTCAATAATTAAGTGTAGTGGGATAGGACAAGTCAAAATTTGAACGTCGAACTAGAAAAGCACTCGGCTCAAGTTAAATTAACCAGACAAGCTACCACCACATTCTGATAAAAAAAGAGAAAATTAATCTTTTAAACCTTCAACATTTAACCCGCTTAAAACTTAGTCCCTCAAGTATGATTCGTATGATCTAGTCCCTGAACTTTTGACAAGATTAAAACTTAGTCTTAATCTTCAAAGCATTTATATTTTTATCCTTTTATCGTCCACAACTAATTTTCAGTCAGCACTAAGTCATCCTAGTTGGCAAAAATTTATAACTCGTGTCCACATCACAGCATTAATCAGCAAGGGGAAAACAAAAAAAAGGAAGGGAAAGTGGAGAACAAAATTGTGGTCGCTCACTTCTTCTCTAGCTCACGTCAACAATGGCGGAAATCTGCTATCATCAGTGATTTCCAAAAGCTCGTGAAATGTTCTCTCAAGGCCATATAACGCCCGAAAGAAAATTTCTAACATTTCTTTAAGCATAGTTTAATGATTCAATCAAAGGAATTTAGCCCCAAAAAATGCACAACAGAAGCAATGTTTTTTTGGGACAATTTCAAGCTTTGATCTGAGAAAATAGTGTCATTTACAGTATTCTGAGGTCTAATATAGCAAGAAACACCAATAATTTCAGAAAACAAGAAGCCCCAAATCCTCTCTACCAATCTATGAGCAAGTTAAGCATATATTGTATATGTGGAAACAAGCCCAAACCATGAATTGAGATCCATTTCAAGGAATTATTTCAGAAAACAAGAAGCCTCAAATCCTTGGTTTAACATGTGAAAAGTTGTTTCTTTAAGTTATAATATAAACTTGGTCTCATTTGGAATCAACATTCATGTTCTTTTCTTTCACCAAAAGCTGACTCTTTGCGCTTCTCCATCTCTGCCACTCTCTTTCCATGCGGTCTCCCTTATCGCAGGAGAGAGAGAATAAAGCCACGATCAAGTTTTCTACTTTGCTTGCTTGGTTTTACCTTGGATTGGAACTCGTCCAAATTTCATTCTCCGCGTCCCCCCATTTTTGTTTTTCTCATTCTCCCTGCTGATTCATGAGATGATGGGGACGTTGAGTCAGATTTTTTGCCAACTAGGAGGATGGCTTGGTGCTGACTAGAAATGAGTTATGGATGATAAAGGATAAAAATATAAATGGTCTAAAGATTAGGGATTGAGTTTTAACCGAGTAAAAAGTTCAGGGATTGAGTTGTACTAAGTCATATTTGTGGGGCTGAGTTTACAGTGAGTCAAAAGTTGGATTGAAAGATTAATTTTCCTTAAAAAAAACTATCAACAACCCAGAAACAGAGGAGGCGGCAAAATAAATGCAGTGCTGACACCCTTGCTACTAACTTTGGCAAGAATAAGTTGGAGTAATACATCATCAAACACATTTTATTTCTCTAAATTTGGATACTGGGGACCAAAACTGCTTATAGACATAGCTGCTAATACAATAGGAAGATGGAAAATTAAAATATCAACTAGTATTAACTAATTCCAATAAAATAAACAATTAAATAGCAAAACAAAACATGAGATGCAGGTGTCAGCAGATGGAAGACAGCAACCAAGCAAAAAACAAACCACCCAGTCCCCAAGACATGCTATCCCGTTCTCCAATTAAAACATAAGTATATGGTATTCAAATAAAAACGTGACATATAGGCATGTATTTTGCAAACACGTCTATGGTTTTCCAATCAAACTATATGCTTTTTCAAGTTGTAAGTGGACAACCTGATAACAACGATATAAAGAACTGCATCCAAGTTCAATCTAAAAAGAACTGGAAACACCACTATAGCCCCATGTTAGGGGTGGAAATAGGCTGGGCTAAGCTTTGGCCAAATAGGCCTAAGCCTACTACAACAGAGATCTAAAGTTGAGCTTGAGCCTGTATATAGGCTTTTTTTAGGCTTCGGCCAGAGCCTTCAAAAGGCCTCACAAGGCATGAAGCCTTTTTAAAGGTAATGTACGCCTTTAAATAGGCTTAAAAGCATATGCCTCCAATTCCATATATAACAACTCAAGCCTATTTAAAAGCTTATGTTATGTCTTAAATAAGCTTTGAGGCTATAAAAAAATTACATATGATTTGTTGAACCGAAATGGCCTAAATAGTCCAATAATTTTATTCATGGGATATGTACAGTATATATAGAATACAAGGTGATAGCTGGAGATATACCCTAATAACAGAAAAGATTGTGGGAATATTTACAATTAATGGAGAATATTCTGCATCTAATGCTATCTAATCATATCTCCAATAATAAACTTGAAATTCATAATCAGACCCCTTAATAATAGAAAAGCATAATTATTATTTATTTCCTACAATTACCACACTCACCCTCAAATTAGATCATAGATACTAATCATGCCCAACTTGCTTACAAACTTCTCCTAGGTGTCTTCAGGCAATCCTTTTCTGAGAATGTCAGCTAATTGCTGTTTTGTTGGCACACAAGATAAGCAGACAATCCCATCTTCTACTTTTTCTTTGATGAAATGCCTATCAACATCAACATGTTTGGTCCTACTATGTTGAACAAAGTTCAAGGCCATGCACAATGCCTCCTTGTTGTCACAGTACAGCTTTAGTGGTGAGCTGACTTGTATTTGAGCTTCATCTGTCACCCCTTTTAACCATAAGCCTTCCATAATAACTTGGGCTAACGCCCTTAGCTCTGATTCTGCACTGCTCTTGGCCATGACCTTCTGTTTTTGACTCTGCCAAGTAACCAACTTCCCCGACACGAAGGTGCAACAACCCAAGGTTGATTGACTATCTTTTACCGAAATTGCACAATCCGTGTCAGTGTAAATTTTCACTGTTCTGAGATCATTTTTCTTGAAAAAAACAGACCTTTACCAAGTGTACCTTTGAAAATACCTTAGGATTTTATATGCTGCATCCATATGTTTCTTCTTTGGATAATGCATGTGTTGACTTGCAACGCTCACATCAAATGCTATATCACGACGTGTGTGACAAGTAAATTAGCTTTCCAACGAGCCTTTGATATCTGCCTTTGTCCATTGCTGCCTTATCTCTCTCTAGCTTTTTCCTCTTTGCAACTTCTTTGTCAATCTTTGCTAGCTTCTTGTTCTTCTTCTTCTTGGTACTAATAGGTATTCTACTCAGTTTACACCTAAGCATACCCGTTTCCTTGAGCAGGTCAAAGATATATTTTCTGTGAGACATAAATGCCCTCTTTAGACCTTGCAATTTCCATTCCCAAAAAATACTTCAACTTACCCAAGTCTTTGACCTCAAATTACCTATTCAGGGCCTTTTTTATCCTGTCTATTTCCTCAATGTCATTTCCAGTGTGTATGATGTTATCCACATAAACAATGAGAATAGTGATCATGTTCCCGTTACTTCTAACAAATATATTGTGATCAAACAAACTCTGTTTGTACCTTTCAGTATTGAGAACTGTAGAGAATCTATTAAACCAAGCACAAGGTGATTGCTTTAGTAAATAGGAAGACTTCTTCAATTTGCAGACTTGGTTCTCTATGCCTTTACCAAAACCTGGAGGAAGGGTTATATATACCTCTTCTTTCAAGTCCTCATTGAGGAATGTGTTTTCAATATCAAGTTGTTGCAACGGCCAATCAAGATTAGCAGCAATTGATAAAAGTAATCTAACAGCGTTTAACTTTGCCACTAGGATAAATTTTTCATTATGGTTCAACCCATGTGTCTGGGTAAATCTTTTTGCTACCAACCTTGCCTTGTGCTTGTTGAGGGAGCCATCAGGATTGTATTTGGGAGTGAATACCCGTTTGCAGCCTACAAGCTTCTTACCTTTCCTTTCAGCAAGTCAACAATTTCCTATATACCATTTTTCTCCAATGCCATCATTTCTTCCATTACTACCTTCTTCCATCTTGGAATCTCATGTGCCTCACGCACATTTTTAGGAATTGTAATTCTGTCAAGATTAGTGACAAAGTTGCAGTAACTAGGAGAAAGAGAAGCATATGATCTATCATTTGAATAGGATGCATAGTACAAGACCGAGTCTTTTAACTTAAAGCAATAGGCAAGTCCAACTCATTTGTTACCTCTTACTGATCATTCTCCCTTGTAAAGTCAGGATCTATCATTAGTTTAGAATTCAGTACTACTTCAGGTATGACAGGCTCTTGCATCTCTGTTTCTCCGTGAGTAAATCCTACCAAACTTATGTTTTAGTCTTATCTCCCCCCTGTTTTTGGCAACGTGATATTTTCACTATGAATAGCTTTAGAACTGAATGGTGTTATAGGTTAGGGTATGGATTTAGACCCATGTTCCAAAGGCTGAATCACTCCAACTTTCCCCTTGAATTGAAGACTTAGTGAAGCACTCTTTTTCAGAAAAAGTGCATCGCGACTCACAAAAGCGTTTGGAACTAAGATTATAGCATTTATATCCTTTTTGAGAAGCAGAGTATCCAATAAAAAGACATTTGATAGCACGTGGATCGAATTTGGATGTAGTATGATGGAGGTGAACAAACATGGCACAACCAACAACACAAAGTGGAAGATGGTTCTCAAGATGATGGGTAGAATGCATCTCTCGAAGTTTCCCAAGTGGAGAAGAGTAAGAAAGAATAGACATGGTAGTTAGTTAAGATGAGTGGCAATAAGAATAGCATCGACCCAAAAAAACTTAAGCACATTGGAAGTGAATAAAAGGTGCTCAAGTAATTTCAAGTAACTATTTATTTTTGCATTCGGCTATGCCATTTTGTTAGGGTTGTGTGGGCAACTCATTTCATGAACAATCCCATGGGTCTTGAGGAAGTTATTTAGTGAATGATTTATATACTTAGTGCCATTATCAGTGTGAAGAACTTGGATAGTTGAATTGAATTGGATTTGAACATAATTGAAAATTTTGACAAAAATAGCGGAAATGTCATATTTTTCTTTAAGTAAATAAACCCAATACAGAGGGGTGTGAATATTTGCCCCGGTGGCAGCTTCTTACAATGATCACAAATAACTCTGGGCTTATGAGAGGGATTAGAATTTGTGCTCTTACTAACCTAGGCAGAACTTTCAGTGGTAGGTAAAAGAGATGGTTCAGGTGACATCACCTGAGAACACAATTCTTCTCTTCTTACCTTAGAAAAAACTTCACATGCAAAGGGAAGGGACGTGCGAGACCCAGAAGGCAACTCCGAAGATCTTGAAATTTAGCGTTCAGCCCTGCGACAAACTAGAGTATACGTGTTGTTTCAAGATTCTTTATGCGCCTTGCTACATCACTAGCTGAATCCGCTTATCATTAGCGAGCAAATCTAATTCCTGCCAATAAGCAGTAACATTTCTCGACCCTTGTTTGGCTTTCCAGACTCGAGTGTGAAGTTCATATAATCGAGACAGGTCTTTCCCATTAGTATAGGAATCACATATAGCTTCCCAAATGTCACGAGGAGCTAGCAAATACAAAAAGCCTCACTTAAGGTCAGGTGACATGGAGTTCAACCACTTGCATCACTGGTAAGGCAGGATCAACAGGCATGTAGCACCAGTAATGTAACAAAGTTTCCCACGTCCTTCAACAGCAAGACGAACAGCCTAAGCCCAATCTTAATAATTTGAAGGCATGAGTTTTTCAATAACAATGAAGATAGTTGTCCATCAAAGCTAGAAGTCAACCTTAGGGGACCTCCAGCTTTTGGGGGATCGATTTTCGACGACCCATCAACAGAAGTATCCATTGGAAAAGGATGCTTCCCAAAGGGTGCAACTCACTCAACATTATTGGACTGAGATGAGGGTATTTCAGTCTTTTGCTCTGATACCATGTGGGACTAGAATGACCTAAATAGTTCAATACTTATATTCATGGGATATGTACAATACATATAGAATACAAGGTGATCGCTAAAGATACACCCTAATAATAGAAAAGATTGTGAGAATGTTACAATTAATAGAGAATATTCTGCATTTAATTATATCTAATCATGTCTCCAATAACGAACTTAAATTTCCCTTAAAAATAAGAAAGCATAATAATTATTTATTTCCCACAATTACCATATGATTTAATTATTTAAATAGATTTAATTAAAATTTACAATAAAATAACAAAATTTCATTCATTATAATATCTCTTAAAAACTCAATACAATCATAAGTTTACAATAATATAGATAAAACAATTTTAAAGAGCATATTCAATAATCACTAGAAACAAATTTTGACTAGTAATAATTGGACTATTCCTATTATCCCATTCTCACATGCAACATAAGAATTTATTGAAGAAAAAAAGAGAATGCCTAGTGACAACAGTTATCCGAGCAAGTAGGATGTGAAATTTAGGGTTAAGGCTAAATTAGTAGTTTTATAAATAATTTATAAAATTTAGATTATATTATATAAATAGTGCAAATTAAAAAAAAAACGTAATAGGCCAAGCATGTAAGCTAGGCCTTATGAAAATAGGACTGACATATTTGCCTAAATAGGCCTGGCAATAAGCTTAATAGGCTAGGCCCATAGGCCCCTATAGCCTATTTCCACTCTTTGCCAATGTATAGACACCGCCAAATACCCAAATGTAAAACCCAATGATAAAATTACTAGAGGCCAAAGGACTGAAAATAGAAACATAACCAAGTTCACTCATTCCAGCAACCTTGGAATCATTATAATTAAAGGATTTTGGAGCCTGAATACTGCTCTAATTTTATTCATTAGAAGCTACTGAATTTATAGAGTACAATTAGATAGAAGATAACAGTAATAATATCCTAAAATATCTTAATCTTATCTAAAATTAATCATCCGAATATCTCTCCTATAATCTCATAAAATCTTAATTGTTTACAATAATTAATTATTTTCATAATTACCACACTCCTCCTCAAGTTGGATCATAAATATTGATCATATCTAACTTGCCTACAAAGCGTTCTGGCTGATAAAGAGGCATTTAGTGATAGGATCATAGCACCGATATCCTTTCTGGGAATCAGAATAGCCTAAGAAGACACACTTGATAGATCTGGGATCAAACTTAGATGGTGGGTGATGTTGATGGACAAAGACAGAGCAACCAAAGGCTCGAAGTGGTAAAGAGTATTCAATGTGAGTGACAGTTTGGGTCTCACGAAGCTTATCTAGTAGTGCAATGTAGGACAGAACACGGCTAGGAAGACAGTTAATTAGATGAGTAGCCGTGAGTATGACATCCCCCCAAAAAAAACTTGGAGTATGACAGGCATACAAGACTGCACGAGCAACTTCAAGAAGTTTATTTTTTTATTTGGCAATACCATTTTGTTGAGGACTGTAAGGACAACTACTTTTATGCACAATACCATTGGTTTTAAGAAAACTCTCAAGGGATTGGTTAAAATATCATGTCCCATTATCCGTGTAAAGGACTTGCAATGTGGTATTAAACTGATTTTTGACATAGTGATAGAACTCGATAAAAATGGAGGTACCAGTTGACTTATCTTTTAACAGGTAAACCTAGACATTCGTGTGTCGTCATCAATAAACGTAACAAAATATTTGGACTGGTTACGGTTTGGGATACGACAGAGACCCCAAACGTCGCTGCGAATAATAGAGAAAGGGCGAGTGGACTTATAGATAGATAGTGTGAAAGTAGGACGATGGTGTTTAGCTAACTCAAACATCACAATAGGGAATAGTACTTTTATGAAAAGGTAAATGGGAAAACAAATGTTATAAATAAGAAAAACTAGGATGACCCAGTCGTTTATGCCATAATACAATATTATTGTCATTTGTGGTTGAGGCTAAACCACTTATTCTACTTAAAACACTCACGTTAGAAATATCAAGGTAGTAGAGCTCTTCATATGCCCTAGTTGTGCCAATCGTCATCCCCGATAAGAGATCCTAAGAAACACAATAAGATGGAAAGAAATGAGCCGAGCAATGGAGTTGTTTAGTTAGTTTACTGATACATAGTAAATTACAAGACAAGTGTGGGACATGTAAAACAGAGGCAAGGTATAATTTGTCAGACAGATGGACCGTTCCAGTGCCTGCAATAGGAGAAGAGGAACCTATAGTTGTCTTAATTGATTGACTTCCAGTCAGAGGAAGATAGGAATCAAACATTTTGACTTCTGAAGTCATGTGGTCGAAAACCCCCGTATCAACAATCCATTTGGTAGGAAAAAAGGTATATAAGGCAGCAGCATGATTACCTCGGTTAGCACCAGTAGCAGCAGATACAGACTGCTATTCAGTATGAAGAGTTTTAAAATACTCGAACAATTGGCCCATTTGCTCTTTGCTCATAAGTGGCACTAGGGCTGGTGCACTCTCTTTAGATTGAGAGACTTGATTAACACGAGGCTTATCACTTTTTAGCTTCCAGTCAGCAGGTTTACTGTGGATTTCCCAACACTTATCTTTAGTATGACCCACTGCCCTAGAATGTGGAAGAGCCTGTGCTTAATATCCGTCCATGAACATCAAATTATGGATTGAGGCCGGCCAAAAAAAGTAACAATCGTCATTTACAATGTTTTGTTTGTTATGGGCAACATCATGCGAAGAGCCCTACGTCTCCTCTGTCATTAGATCAAGTTCTTGCTATAGGGCCACAAGCTCAAGCCAGAATTCTGTGACACTTCGGGGTTCGGGCACCCTGTGTGGATTTCCAGATTCTTCGTCTCACACCATATTCCCGAGAATGGTCTTTCCCACAAGAATAGGATTCACGAACAACCTCCCAAATTGCTTTAGCAGTAAGGAGATACATGAAACTTCTCTTAAGTTGAGAGATAGCATTTACCAACCAAGAGCAGACCAATAAATCATCTGTTTTCCATCGATTCGTGGCTATAGGATCAGATGGTGCTGGTGTGTCTCCAGTTAAGTGACCAAGCTTGCCGCGACAACCCACGGCGAACTGAATTGCTTGTGCCCAATCCCTATAATTTGTGAGGGTGAGCTTTTCTAAAACAATTGACATAGGAAAACTATCAAAGGTAGATATTGACCCCAGGGAACCTCCAGTTTTTGGAGAATCCATTTTAAAAGAACCCTCGAGAGAAGTGTCCATCAGAAACAAAAACTCTGTTGACTTACGCGACACAGAGGACACTCCGTTTTCCCACAACGCTAGGCTGTGACTGGTGCCGTCACACTATCGGGCTATGGTGGCTCTGATACCATGAAGGACTTTAGAGTCTGAATACTACTCTGATTTATTCATTAGAAGCTACTGAATTTATAGAATACAATTAGATAGAAGATAACAATAATAATATCCTAGAATATCTTAATCTTATCTAAAATTAATCATCCTAATATCTCTCCTATAATCTCATAAAATCTTAACTATTTATAATAATTAATTATTTTCATAATTACCACAATAATCCAATAAGGTTATGAACTATTTAGAGTCAGCTTCAATATTGCAAATAAACAAAACTGAGAAATAAGGTCATTCTGGCAACCTTGAAATCATTATAATCCATCTATAGCTTTTACTGCTCCCTACAGCACTCACCTTTGTAAGTTTGATAAGGCATTTCACAACCAGATCAGAGAACTTCTGGTTTCTTGTGGCAAATGACTCAACTGATGCAGGCGAAGGCCACCTTGAAGGATCTAACGGACGTAAGAGATTGATAAGCACTACAAAGGATGAAGTTCTATCTGCATTATCCTGTATATACACGCACTAGTTATAACTGGTACTAAATAGCTGGTGCATGTATTAATACAAAAAATAAATGTTTTAACTAACAAGATAATCACATAAAAAGGCATAGGTTCCTGACCAGAATCTTAAGCATTAACACATTCAGTGCCTTCAATAACTGGCTTCCATCATCCATATGAGGAACCCTTTCATCCAAAAGCCAAAGAAGAAGCTCTGTTATGAGACTATCAAGAGTATTCTCCTTCACAGCATGGGCTAGTCTTTTATTTTGAAATGTCTGTAAATATCATAGTATCAGCATATACAACCAATTACCAAAAAGAAATGCCAGAAAATATAATCACAAACAAAATACACAAACTAGGCCTAAATGTACCTGCATGAGAGTGTTGAGTACATATTTACAAGACCGTGATGAAGCTCCGGTCAAACTGAAGTCAAAGGTTCTTGCAACCTATTTGAAATTGACACCATTACAGAAATTAATAGCTGAAAACAAAAGGGGGTAAAGCATAGCAAATTTCTTTTAGGGGAAAAAAGGTAAATTAATAATTTGACTTGCCTTATTTGCCAGGCATGAAACTAGTTTATCAGCATCCTTCACTAGTTGATCCATAACACTACCTTCTGGATCACTAGTGGCCTGATTCAACTCATGACAAACAACTTTCATTCCTTCAACAGACTGCAACACACAATTGTGAAAGCCCAGAGATAAGCATCCATCTTTTAAAAGAGCGCAGGACAGGAAGAGAGAGAGCACAAAAGGTAATAAATAAATTTACATCCACTCAACAAGCACTTTAACATTTAACATTTGATGTGAGAGTGATTGTCATTATAAAGAATGCATATCAACACAAAGGACCCAGCCATCCACCTGCTCAGGAGAACCAAAAGAAATAATATCCATTGCTTCATTCCAATCTGTAGGGCCACTAGCAACACTTAACGGATGGGCCATTGATTGTCTGTCCATGTGGAGATCAGAATGACCATAATTTGTCCTAAAAGGCACAATGACAAACAGTATGATCATGAATAATAAGAGCTATGCAATATGAAAAAGGCAGTGGAACTCTTCAGACTTTAGAGGGGGCAAATTCTGATAACCTATAATCATACCTCAATATTGGGCCTGAAACAGATCTAGAAACTTCGCCACTTTGCTCAGCAATATCAGACCTGATAATTGAAAGAATGATTTGAATCTACAAACTATCAAAATTAACAAAAATACGTCCTACATTGACATTTAGATTCCCCGATCTCCTCCCAAACTCCCACCTCAAAACAAGTTTTTGGAACAATCATTCAAATATTCGTCTAATCTATATATTTTTTCCCCTCCCAAATACATTTAATCAGAAATTTAACTAAGTTGCTTATTATATCTCAATTTTAACTTTTCCCTCATTCAATTTAATATATTTCTTTCCTTCCTTTTTCCTATCAAATTATACTGACCTCCTCTATTTCGTTCCACAACTGGGTCTTCAATAAAAAAATTATCCTAATTCACTCGTAGACTCCTAAATTTTACTGGAAAAAGGAAAAAAACAACAAAGCGAGTATCCCAGGATAAAGGCCCAAAACACCACAAGCCATATTTTGCAGACCACAGTGAGATCAAGCATTTTTGTTTAGCCATCCCAAGCACATCCACAGCCAACCAACCTCTATTGTATCTTTTTTCTAAAATAAAAACAAGAAGACTGGAAATCTCATCACTCCACTTGTTTCCCTTCCTTTTCATTATAGGAAGAAATCTTAAGCTCCACATTAACTGAGGAAAAGTAGCACTATTGATGAGAAAATGGTAGAAAATCATTCAAGGTGTTAAGGACCAAGTGAAAAACAGTTGATTGATGAAAGAGCCTGAGGACGTTATTTGATCTATGTAATTGACCTCACTTAATGGGATAAAACTTGTAGGAAATATTTCTTAATTAAAAATCTTTTTTAATTTACAAAAAAAAAAAAAGGATTTAACACAATTCAGACAGATATACGTCTGTTTTGATCCATAACTCGCAATAAATGATCAGGGCTTGAAATAAAATCTAGTGACCAGAGCACAGACAGAGGGCTGGGTTTTCTTTTTGTTTTTTCTAGCTTCCCCTAAGATACATACCCATTTTCTCTGACAGAACGCCTTAAAATTGCTCTTGCTTCACCTGGCTTTCCTTCCTTCTTTTTTTCCATATCCCGGACCTGGAAAATCACAGTCATCAGTTTATATTTTCACAAAAGAAACACACGGACAGCTAGTAAGCAAATTATGTACGGACCTTCCACTTGAATCTATCATCTAACATGCTTTTTTGAGCATCTGTTAGCTTCCCAACATATTTCCATATGTCCTCACCTGAATAATGTGATCAAAAGAAAGGATTATGCCACAGCTCCAAGATATGATACGAGAAATCAAAACCTACATTATATCTTCACAAAACAGATCAGTTAATGCATATAAATAGATATCAATTTATCTGCCAATTGATATTAAAAAATCAAAGGACAAATGACACTGATATTCAACAAAAGAAACATATATTAAAAAAATCTCTGGATATAAGTAACCTTGCTCATTAGAATTGAAAAATAAGTTCTACAGATGCAGAGTACGTCATACCAAGAATCTTATAACCAGTAGCTAGTGTATTTAATGCAGCTTTTCTAGTTTCACCATCTCGTTCTGCAGTCAAACTTGCAACAATTTGCAAGGATTTTAACTGTCCAGTAATCTGTCCACGAAATGTGAATAGTAAATATCTAAAAGAATCATGGAATACAAGACATCACTAGGAAGTATCACTATCTTTACCTCAGCACCATGATTATCAAGGATAAAACCAACAAGATCAGCACAATCTATCCGTGTTCGGGTGTTCTTAGAGCGCAGTCCCTCCAATATGTATGGGAAACATTTAGAAGCAGAATAATGGAAAATAAATTGTTTGGTAAGCTCCCGCATTTTTTCTCGCACTTTTTCAATGTTATGTCCCAACTGCAAAATTTAAATAATAACAAAGAGATCTTAACTTCTTCCCATCAGTTAACCGAATTAATTTTGCATTTTATACTGAAATCAGCATCATCAACATATCATACTCAAGGTCAACCCAATACTAGATTGAACTCAACATAAAATATTTTCACAATTCCCACACAAGCATGCAAGCATGCACACTGGTGCAAAAATTATCCTGAATGATAAATACTAGCCTTCTCTACAAGGCATGGAAGAAACACAGCAACTTCAGCCTCGGTAAATGAGTATCCCTCATCCTTCAAGGTGTCAAGTAGCTCCGGAAGAAAGTCTAGCACCTATGCATTTCAATTAGAACGCAGTCATAAGAACAATAACATGAAGGAAACATATAGAAAGAAAATACTCATAAAAATTTAAGTTAAAACAAAAAGGAACCTTCAATAGACATGTCGTATTTGATTTACAGAACTGCAATACAAACCACCTAAGAAGTATATCCAACACTTCTATGACTTCCTTAGCAATGGACGGAAGTGCCTGTAGTGCGCAATAAAGATTTATGATGCAGCGATACTTGATTATTGACAACATTCCAAAACTACAAGCTATGATTAATTAAGGATGTGAGAGAAGAAACACCTTCTGCAGCATTTCAAGACCCTCAACTTGCTTCTTGAAATCTGTACTTAAGAGCCTCCTATGTAAATCCTCTCTAAAGAACTTCATCATATCACTCTACATCAAAGCATAATGCAGACACATTTATTGTAATTCAATAATCATACAGAACTCATAATTCATGTATGTTTCATTGCTCAAAGAATGGACCCACCTCAAGCTCCTGAATCTGCTCTATCCGTGGCTCCTCAAACTTAAACCTTCGAACTACCACTCTTTCTCTTTCATTCTGAAAGGAAACCAAACCAAATGACATATGATTCATAAATCATTTAAAATAATAAGCAATTTTTGGTACACCAAACTTCAGCCAAATTACCTTATTTGAATCCTTAACATTTAATAAAGCTTGTGACTGAACAGCTACATCTTGAACAGAAATTGATTCCAACCTAGTGCCCTTAGTTGCCATGGCCCGCTTTTGAGATGATGAAAACACAGTAAGAAAAACCTATTCATCTAAAAGTAATCAAACCATGCAAAATTAGCCGTACCAAAGATATAGCTCTATTTCCCTGTTTTGAAACACCATTGGCAGCAGATCTCCCACCCTTTGAGACACCTTTAGAAGTTGCTCCAACTGAAACTGCTCTAACAGACTCAAATGATTCTAGGGACAAAAGAATATTGAAAAGAAAGAAAAGTTAAATGTATGGAAGTTAGAATAAAAGACAGACAAATAACAAATAAGTATAATGATATCAAGGACCTTACCTTGAAAAGAGCCATATGGCTTTAGCTTCTCAAGAATTATATTCAGAGCTGGTCCATGAATTTCTTTTGAAACCTTTTCAACCTGAATAACATAAAATTTAAAACATGTTCAGATGCTTGCCCTTATGTAGAAGTTAGAAGAACAAATGAGAGAGAAGGGCGTTTTTCCAGCATACATACCATTTCATTTCCACTAACTCTTAATATCTCATTAATGCAATGCTCGGCGGCCTTGCGAACATCAGAAGATTTATCCTAAGAAGCCATCATGCATATTATTTTAAACATCATATTTATGGGATTGGTCTGAGGACTCATTTATAAAAGGATACAGATAAAGTATCCAAATAAATAGTATCAGAATAGAAAACGGAAATTACAGTCATAGCAGAAGAAGCTGGCTTAAGAAGCTGCGCAGCTTCAGAAAAACTGCTCAGCCCAGAAAGTTGCTTTGATAACCAATCAAAAAGATCTTTCCGCCCTTCCGCACCAAGTTTTGAGTCCATCAAAGCAATGGTAATGTAAGGAACCTACAAGAGCATCGCATTCAGGACAAGTACACCAAGATAAATGAATTCCAACAGAGGATCAATGCACACCATTTTATCAAGATGAGCAGCAGCAAGCCAAGATTCTAAAGTATTCAAAGCACATTCTCTCATGTGCTTCTTGTTGTCCCCAAGACATTTCAAAACATCTGACAGAATACCCTGCAACAAACCATTCCACAAAAGCTAGACTTTAAAAACAGCAATGTGATATTTGAAGAACAAAATAGATAAAGAAGAAAGAATCCACCCACCTTGCTTGACTTCTCTACAGCTTGTCCCATTGCAGATGCAACATTACCAATTGTAGTCAAGGTTGCCATGACTATGTTTTTGTTGCTATCATAGAGCCGTCCTCTCAGAGCCCCAAATAACTCGACTGGTATAAAAACATTAAGGAGACACAAGAAATTACAAAACTCAACAAAATTAATGATAGTGATTCCAAAAAAAAAACTTGTAGGATTACTACAAAAAGAAGAAATGATAACAATAGCCTAATAGTGAAATTAGGCACAAGCGGTACATAAGCAAGGAAAAACAGTGTTCTGGGTTTTCTAGAGAGTTAACTAGAGTACCAGTTCCACTTGCTTGAATGCGCTTATTAGCCTCTTCCAATATTTTGTTTACAGTTTCAACAGACTCCATTCGAACCTACAATATGGAAAAGCAGACAGATCCATGTCATAACATAAAATAAGTCATTCTTCCTCCATATTTTAAAGATTCAAAGATCAAATAAAGCAAAAGTAATGAAAAATTGGCTGACTATCTATTATAAAGCATACCTTCCAATCAGGACTTTCCAAGCTCTTTAGTAGAGTGGGAGTTATCTTTCCACTGATATCTTCACGAGGCAGGCTGTCTAGTCCCCCAGCAACTACAGATGACAATGACTCTGATGCCCTTACAGATCTCTTGGGAGCAGCAGATGCTCCCTGAAGCAAACAAATGAGAACTTTAATAAAAGAATAGCACATAAAGTACTTAAAATCAACAATAAAAGGAAAAAGTTTACCTCAAATGGGTTCTTCTCATACTCAGCATCTAGTGTACTAAGCAAAGCGGGCTTAACATCAGCAAGAAACCCTTTAATGTCTGCATGTGGGAAAACTTCAGTACCTATTTGAATGAAATCACAGGAGAAGGACCTTTGAACATAGAAGGAAAAGTCACCTGGACCAACAAATCTATGCAGAACACCTAAAAGCTTAATTGAAGCATTTCTAGTAGCAGCCGCACTTGACTGCAGCCCTATTTCTTTAAGAAAATCAATTAAATCCTGCAAAATTACAGTTAAATCAAACCTCCGCATGTTCAAACCAGGGTAGCACTAGAACAACAATAATACCAATCATAAAGTTTGAACTAAAAAGATATAAGAATTTAGATAATGCACCTTAAGCTTCAGATGTGATACTCCAAAATCTTCAACAGCAGAAGCCATCCACAATATCCCCTCACTAAGAACCCTAGGGTTCTTGTGCTCCTTCATAATCTTGTAAAGCTACAAAAGAAGTAAAAAAAATTAAAACATAAGCAAGGATTCAACATAACCACAGGCAAACAAGGAAAAAGTATCCTAAAAGCCCTCCTTGACCACATTTTAACATATTTTAATGATAGGAGGACAAAACCAACTCTCTCTCCTCAGATAATCTCCAGATATAGACAAAGTACACAATTCTCGCCAATGATGAGGATATATAGAAAGAGGATGCAACAATGCTTACTCTTTCAAAAATAAATCCTGGACCAACTGCTTCAGAGAAAGTAGCAAGGCACTTCGTTGCTTGTGCACGTGTCTTAATATCTGCTACGCGTTCACCAAGTCCTATAAAATTTAAAAAGAAAAAAAAAAGATGAGATATGCGGTAAATTTGCTACTTGCTTATGTGAAATAAATACACACACTTTGTTTTGAAAAGAGGTCGACAGTTATGGACCATGAAAAGGCCAAACCAAACTTTATTCAAATCAAACCAAAATACCTACCGAAAAGGCAAAGTACTACACACTTCTTTGGAAACTTAGTTGCTTTTGATGCTATATACGTGATCACTTCAATAACATGCTGCTGAACCTGTTTGAAGAGATTAAAATCATTGATTGCCTCTTATAATGTCTTCTGTTTTCTAGTTATTAATAGAACTATCAGCCAAATGACAAAAGAAACTAGTTCTGAACCTGAACATTTTTCTCGCCCCATCCAGGCAAACAGCAAAGTAACCGAATCAAAATTTCTACTGACTGGTCAAGGTCCTGTAAGCCTTCTACTTGCTGTTTCAACGAAGAAATGCCTGCAAAATTTGGAGATTAGTAACTAAACTCATCAACAATTTTTGAAAGACTAAATAGGAAATCAAGAAGAAAATAGGCAGTACAATGACAATAAAACTTGAACTACAGGCATAAACACTTCATATGATGTCTCAAACAATTTACAACTGGATATTCCAATTACAAGTCCACAAGATTTAATTCAACAGCAAGAGGATGAATTGGAGAATATGGGAGAAAGATGAGCCCAGGAAGTTCATGGTCCCTATACCAATAACCAAAGGTACCATCAGAAAAAAGTATAAAAACAATCAAAAGAATGTCAATGCAAAAACAAGTATAACAACAAGAAGAAGCCTTATCCCACTAGGTGCAAATCAAAATGTTATTATCCAATGAACCTTTCTAATAACAAGTATAAAATAGATGCAAATCAGAACATTCCCTAGCTTTTTGAAATGAACCTTTCCAATCAACTAGACAAACAGATTGAACAACTAATAAGAATGCTATTATAAGGCGACAATAGAACATTCGGTATAAGTTAGCAATAATGGAAAGCCATACAATATCCACACTCTGCAAGAGAAGACCAGAATTAATCAAATTAACTGTATAAAGTTATAAATAATTACCAACCTTCCAAACGTTCTTTCCACACGGTACTTTTTAAAAGAGTAATGGTATCTGGCTGTATCAAAGAACCTATTCGGCTCTCAATTTCTTCAAGGCTCATCTCAGACGGCTGAAGTTCAGGAAAACAGAGAAAATATACTATCATAAAAAATCACAAACATTCAAATCAAGTTCTGAAGAATGATATTAATTTACCTCAACATCTTCAGGGATTTCAACCGATTTTGAAGGCTTCACCGGTGCACCTCCATCTCCAACCTTATTAGTCCCAGACTTCACAGAGCCACCCTTCTTGGGGACAGGCTGAAATTGGAAAAGCTCAGCTTAACAACTCAGACACAATGAATGAAACCAAAAACATACAAGCAAGGACATGCATACATACTGCTGCCTGAGCAGGCCTCTTTCCACTTAGCATGCTTGCCGCTGACTTTCTAACAGAAGTACTTTCTGAGTTCTGACACGCCAATAAGGAAAGAAGTGTCAATGTCTCCCAAGAAAAATAAAAGGTAAAAAAATTCAAAATATACATAATTTTTAATTTAAAAAAAAATGATCCACTATTTTGCACAATAGATATAGTTCTAAATGCCTTTTGGATGATAAACTAATTCCTAGTCGACAAGTTGTTACTGATCATATTCTCAACTTGGTATTCAGGCAAACCTTTTCAATTACAATTGCTTCAGGGTTACAAGTTTTGCAGATAATAACCAGTAAAAGAGTAATAAACAAAGAGTAGCCAGTACGACAGAGAACTCTATATTTATCACCACCGACATTAAGTGTGAAAACATTACATTTAAATATACTTAATCACTTAATCACATTTATATCACATCAAATGAACCAACAGAATAAGCATACAAGATAATCAGTCAAATCTATGTCCATGGTGAGACAAAAGAAACAAGTTGAACTGAGAATTTCTAAACTAAACAAAGATATAAACCCTGAAAAAACAAATAACCCACCTCTAAAGAAGACACACTCCCACGGATATTTTGCACAGAAGCTGGAAAATCATCATAAAGCGTCAGCAAAAGCAAGAAACTGAAATTTGGGCCAATCCACTTCTACAAGAACTCAAATTTACAAACCTGTTGTAGAAACACTAGGTGGAGCAACTTCAGAACCTGCAATCATTTCAGAAAGCTTCTTTCTTCTGACATCATCAAGTTTCTCAATCGACCTCTCAAGAGGTCTCATGCCAACTGACTGCAAAATAAGGAACAATTTAATGCACAAAATTAACAAATAAAAGCAAATCCACAAAGCTTTCAATTGCTACAAGTGTTACCTTAGCTATTGCTGCCAATGCTGAAAAGGCAGCATCCCTCACTTCAGGAGTTCCATCATTTAGGCACTGCAAGATAAAAATGGTATTATTCCAAAGGGAAAAAAAGTCATCAAAAGAAATAGACATGATAATTATCTAATAGGCTCTCTAAAGAAACAGAGTTGACATAGAACAATGTTAGAACATATGCCAACTCAGTAGTCATCATCAAGGTAAACAAATTCATTTAACTTCAAAGTCAAGTTTGATTGTTCTAGGCTGTTCCCCTGCCAAAGGAATGACAACTGAGATATAAACCATTTATCTCAGGAACTCGTGTAATCAACAAACAGGAAAGATGCAACATGAGCCAATACAGATATTTAAAACAAGAAAAAGAAATAAAACTGTAAATCGAAAGAAGACTAGAATCTTAATTCCCATTCTAAATTTCAATCAACTTTCAACTTTCTCAACTTTGAGATAAAATGACAACACAAAACCAAAAACCAGAGCACACTGACCTCCATACAGATAGGGACATAATCCTTGTGCACCTTCAGTACAACACCCTTGTTACTTGTTTCAATACAAAATGACACCCAGGTCAAGGTTAAAGATCGCACAAGTGGAACTTTGTTTTTTGAGGATGCTTTGACATCTGCATATATCCAACCAAAAACAGACATGCAACAAAAAAATATATTACAATGACGCAATAAACCAAGGACCAACCACATCTAAATAAAAGCTTGAAATATCAATCAGTAGCCATCAGTGTTCTCATTCTTGCATATGAATGTTAAGAGGAGATCAAGGCCACAATATAAAGTAATGGCAGATATATAGCAGGTAATCATCAAAGAAATTCTCAATGATGAGAGAAACCTATCAAATTTAAGGATGATTCTGGCAAAGAGGGAGTAATGTGGAACAGAGTTTATTATTATTCAGAACTTTGTAGTCATCACTTCATCAACATTATATGGAACTCCATCCTCTTGAAGAGCAAACCTTTGCCTTCACTTGCAAGAATCACCCATTGGCTACGCATCTTGGCGACATTTCCGGCCACTTTTAAAGCAAGATCCTCAAAAAGCATAATATGCCCAGTGACCATTTGTGCATTAAGCCATTTTTTGAGCTGTTCTTTTTTCCAGATCATCTCAACACCTAAAGGGCTTCTCACTATTCACAAAGTTTAAAGGATTTGGTCATAAAATTTTCCAACTTTTTGTACCCACATCAAGAGGAGTACTAGTTTCCAAGGATCTTAAATCTTGACACAATGATTGAGTCCTTTTATTTGATCCAGTTATTACTCTAGGTATTTCCTCTTCCATTGGATTTTATTTTTAACAGGACAAAACTCGTATAATCTTCAGCAGTTCAGCATTGGTGAATGTTGAGAAACCTATAAATTAGCAGATGTGCCAAAGGCAGAGTGAGATGTCATGTCTTGAGATCTTTTGGAGCTATCAACCTCTTGCAGGATTGTCACGAATAATCAGACTTACCTACTTCGGTTTGAAAAGGGAAAGAGATGGTTGAGCATCTTTTGGTTTTAGCCATAAATTCAATAGTACGAAAGCAAACATACAATAAAAGAATCTAATGGACCCATAACTAATGGCCTAAGGCTGACTCAGAGGTGGTTCTAAGCTTTTCCATATAAATAGTTCCAGCGGGTTCCATCAGAATCAGATGCTATCTTAAGAAAAGGTATGATGTGAAACTAATGATTTCTTTGTCATACAGCTATTATTCAAAATGAAAACAACCTTTCGTTTGGAAACTAGATTTTGGCAAAAAAAAAAAACCACCCAAACAAGGCATAGACATTGAATTGCATACAACAAATTAAAAAGGGCATGGAAGAAAATAAACAAAAAGTCTATGTTCTGATAATCAATTAACCCAAAGCTCAAATCCTTTAGGTCATAGCCTTTTAATACAAGCCTGATATGAAGCTCAATAACAAAATGGGAGGGAAACCTGCCTTCAACAATATCTACCAGGCTTAAGCATCCTGCTTTGTGCATTGCTTGCAGAGTCTGTGCTAATGCCTCGGTCATGGTAGGTTTTTTCTCCTTCAATTTTTCCTACACAACAAATAGACACATTAGGCAAACCTTATTATTTCCAACATTAGAAAACCCTAATTATATGCCAGGTAAACACAAGGTAGATGCACTAACGATTAACAAAGAACAAAAACAATTTCATTTGGGCATCATTGCATAGTCTGTGATTCTAAATCAACTAACATGGTAGAAGCATTATTCACAAGCTCAACACTGCTGCACCTAACTAGCATGCAGACAGGCATTCTTAGGTGCACAAAAAGAAGAGCCACAAATGCCAAACACACAGCTGAGTATCATAATTGATTCTAAATATTTGCATTCAGAAACGCTTGAAGGCACAAGTCAATCTACACAAGCAAGATATTCACATCATTATTTAAATCATTAGGATAGAATTATTTTCAGGCAATTAGCAATAATCACCTCAAAAACCAAGTGGCAACACCAAAGAAACTACTGTGCGCAAATGCACTCTGAATCCCTGTATATTATTAAATTAATGAGAAGGAAGTAATATATACAGCAAGGGCCAGAATCAGATAACTAATCCTATATAATTCTATTCCTAAAAATCAGGGATATATACAATAAATAATAATTACAATAATTACGTGATCATAACAACAACTACTGAGATATTATTACTTTTATTTACAGATTAAAACTAGGGACAATTTCAATAAAGGACCACCAAAGGGACATAATTACAAATCAGGCCCAAAACATTGTGAAATTTCACTGCAGCACCAAGGACAGATTTGACGTTAGGATTTCATGGTCAATTACCAAAATGCACTTCAATCAAAAATTACTTTGAGCCAATAGAACCATAGCACGAGCCTTGCATTCAGTTCCAAAGATGAAACAAGGTTATGGTCAGAAATGTTTTATAAGCACCTTACTCCCTCAAAAATGGAACAGACATGATAAGCAATTATTACAAAAAAGAACTTACAAGTAGAACAGGCAATAGAAAACGAGAACTTGCAGAAAAGTGGGTTCTTAATCCCCGAGCAAGGTTGCCTATAGCCTGGACTGCTTCAACAGCAACTGCAATATTCACATCTGTAATTAGCTGCAAGAAAAAACCAGAAGTTCAACTTTACTAGGCAAAACAACTGCAGGTTGCATAAAAGACTAACTAAAATGACAAAACTCAGAGAAAGTAGGACCATAATTAAGCAAATACCACATATTTGAAATCATAATCTAAGGCCAGAGGAGGAAAAAATGGCTACCAGCAATTATGTGCAGTAAGTTTTTAGTGAGCAGCTTTATAACCTAATCATTTGAACAAATTCGGCATAAAAAATAAAGTCAATAATTGCCCAGAACCCCTCTAAATATTGGGTCATATGCAAAATAAGTCCCCTGATATTTAAAGCTACACAATGAACCCTCCTAAAGTTTCCAACTTATGCAGAATAACTGATGTGAAAATAACTGATAAAATAGAAATTAATTAAATGTCTGCATCAATAACCCTCGTAAATTTTGCGCAGCCCCCTAAACTTTAGCTTATCTGCATATGTGTTGCATAGCACAAACAAGCCTAACTTAAATTTGATGAAATTCATCAAATCATGGGGAATGTAGTTATTATTAAAACCTTAAGTATAATACAAGTTCCTCAACTCTGCTCTTTCTACTATCAGCTCCAGTACCTAACATATGTAAACCATTCAACCTGTGATTCTTAACTTCCAGTCTAAAATGAATCCCCAAGTTGTCCATGTCCAAAAAGAATCCATGTTTAACTCCCCCACCTTTCAAAAACATGCACTGTACCTCTCAAAAAGGGACGGAAGGAGTACATCAGTCCTCTCCTAGCTTACCAAAATTCACAAGCATAGCGTGAAAAATGGATAGCAATTAATGACCAAAAAAATGGATTCCAGTCTAAAATGAATCCCTAAGTTATCCATGTCCAAAAAGAACCCATGTTTAACTCCCCCCTTCAAAAACATGCACTGTACCTCTCAAAAAGGGACAGAAGGAGTACATCATGTCCTCTCCTAGCTTACCAAAATTCACAAGCATAGCGTGATAAATGGATAGCAATTAATGACCAAAAAAATGATTCACAGTATTCCTATGCCCCATCTTCAAGTTATTGCTCACAAAAAGTGAGACCAAAGCAACCACAAAAACTTTCTACCGAGTAATACATCAACATCATCCGAGTATCAAAGTATATGCTAAGTCACCATATATAAAACATAAAAAATACCTTCTTCAAAGTACGACAAACTTCAGAAAAATCACCAGGAGATATTCTTTTAGTTGACGCAAGCTTGGTTAGTTCACCAACTGCCTCCTTCCTTTCAGACCATTTGGTAGCTTTCTAAAAAATTTTTAAGACAACATAAGAAACAGAGACAAGCGAGACAAATTCAAAATACTCAACAAAAAACACAGCTTTCAATAGATACAACAACAAGAAAGCCTTATCCCATTAAATGGGGTCGGCTACATGAATCATACGACGCCATTGTGCTCTATCAAAAACTGAATCCTTGGTTAAGTTATTGACCAGGAGATCCCGCTCAATGACCTCGTTGAGCGTTCTCTTTGGCCTTCCTCTATTCTTTTTAACCGAACTCCATACTATTTGATCCACCCTCCTCACTGGCGCATCCCTTGGCCTTCTTTGTACATGTCCAAACCACCTAAGACGGTTCTCTACCATTTTCTCCTCAATAGATGCCACTCCAATTCTTCCCAATATTTATTCATTACGAATCTTATCTTTTCTTGTATGCCCACACATCCATCTCAACATCCTCATCTCAGCTACCCCAACTTTATGCTCTTGCTGTCCTTTTAAAGCCCAACATTCACTTCCATAAACCATTGCTGGTCTTATAACAGTGCGATAAAACTTTCCTTTTAATTTATCTGGTACTTTCCGATCACATATAACCCCAGTAGCCTTTCCCATCACAGCTTTCAATAGATAACAAGTATAATTGTGTGATAAGTCAGATGCTAGAGAAAACTAACCACTCCTTCCCAAAATCCAGACTTCTCCAAAGGAGTCAATATATCAACAGGATCAACAAGCTCATATTCATCAATTTCTTGAGGAGCTGAAATTAAAAATATTAGACAAGAAGCATAAGCATAGAATAAGTGACTCAATAAACAGGCATGACATGTTTGAGAGAAACGATATTCAAGTGTCCAAATCCAATTCCATACCATCAGCCCCAGATTCTTCAGAAGGGCCAGTGCCCTCGACCTCAGACACTGCTTCTGGTTCAGGTTCCTTGTCTTGCTCAGATCTGTAAAATAGGGGAAACTGCTTTTTAAATACGCAATGGCACAAGCTATAATGCTGAATAGATACCACATCAGTTGCCTTTGCTAAGGGTGCTCAAACCAAATAATTTCACCAACAAACTCTGATTGTCTAATCCATAAATTGTATGGCTCCCAGACATCATCATAAATACTAGAAATGAAAAAGCCTACAATCATCATCTGGGAGTATGAAAAAAACTACTCAAATGTGCTCTTTTGCTTTTGTCTCTAGGTAATGCACGACAGATGAAGCCATTTTCATAAGAGAAACATGTATATGGTAGTGCATAAATTTCTTGTATTTGGGAGGAATTTGAAATTAGGTAGGTCATAACAGCTTAAGCATATAGACTTTTCAGCTTCAGGTAGGTGAGCATATTTCCATCTGCACGCAGAAATTTTTGGACATCTCGAATAATTTACAAAATTACTTCATTGGTGTTACCTTGTTTACCCTTTAATCTAT
The DNA here is from genome assembly GCA_037074615.1 of Leucaena leucocephala. NCBI lineage: Eukaryota > Viridiplantae > Streptophyta > Magnoliopsida > Fabales > Fabaceae > Leucaena > Leucaena leucocephala. Next base: position 32,046,672 of record CM073521.1, read on the forward strand.
ATATGTCTTTGCCTTTGCAGAATATTTCAGACTCTGTCTTTTAGATAGAAGCAAGACTTTGGTCTAGGTAATGTAACATTTTCTATAACGCGTGTATACTTGGATTGTGCCCATTGGCCGCCCTCAGAACATAACATTTTTTTACAAATAGACCCGCCACACCCCCTGGAGGAGACCACGACAATACTTGCACTAGGTCAACTCTTACCCATAATGAAACCATGCTCTAAGGAAGAATGAACAGGCAAAAGAAAACTGCAAGTCCTTATGATTGATGAAGGAAAAGACATCTAGCAAAGATGCCTTGAGATGATCATACAAGTAGATATTTTTTTATGGATGTAACATAAATTCAGATTATCAAGGAAACAAATGCGAGATCAAAATAAATTTGAAGCCATGAAATAAGATAAAGAATATGGATGCATGTAGCATATGTGTTGCATTACCATCATATTTCTATTTCTTTTGTCCCTTTTACTGTCATGACAATTCCCGGGCATGGCCCATTTAAAAGAACATTCTAGTACCCAAATGCTAGAACATGCCCTGAGCAGAGGGATGAAGCTACAATTGCATTGAAAAACCAGTGTGTAAAATTCAAAGACAACTACCTTATTTTGCGTGTTGGCTTAGCTGTTCCACTAACATTTACAAGCTCAGCTTCCAACTCTTTTTTCTACAGAAAGAAAGCACAACATAATTTCCACACTGGAAAAAATGAAGAAGCATAGATAAGCAAAAATCAATTCAGCATACCATCGTGTCTCTCATTTTCTCGAACAAAATTGACTTTACAGGATCTTTACCAATCCAGCGACAAAGCTCAAGAGTCAATCCTTTAGAAGATGCACGGACATTTTGATCTTGATGATCAAAGAGTTCAGGAAGCATCTTCAGAATCCTTTTAGGGGGCACAATTTTTGCTCCAAATTCACTAATAGAATATAAACAGATTCATCTTTATGAGATACCCATTGGAAAAAAGAAACTATGGCCAAGTTTGCGACAAAGAAGTTACAAACCTTAATGCCTGAAACATGACATCTATTGCAGGTACAACAGCTTTAGCAACTTTATTCTTAATTGCCTTCTCCATAGCATCCTAAATTATGCCAAAAACAGTAAAATATGGCTAGCAGGTGTAAAGAAATTGATGCATAAAAAGATTCTCCCCAAATATGCTAATCAAGAACCAAAATTCACACCTACACCAAACGACTTACAAAAATGGGGGAAACTAAATTCTGAATAAAAGTTTTCCACAGTAAAACTTTGAAAGTAAACAAGAACTTAACCTCTATTTTAGACTAACTAAATGTGAAGTTGTCAAACTCATGAGTTTATTCAAATTCATGGAGATTCTTGAGGACGTGAATTACATATTTCCCTGCAAACCGTTCAGACAGATAAGCTTTTTTCCCCTTCCCTTTAGTGCTTAGCCCATGGATGATGGATGGAAACCAACCTAACCGTCATGTAATAAAGCAGGAGAGCTTTAAAATATTGATGCTCTTGTTTTTCTTAAAAAAAATTTAGCCTTAGTTAAGAGGTTGTATAGAACAGTTATGTGCTCCATCCTACCCTTTAACAAAATGTGTAAGAAGGTTCTTGCATACTTCCAGAACAAACTTGTCAACAGTTATTTACAGTACAGATATTGTTAACTGAACGTAACTAAAGTGAATATTTTACACCCCAGGACTGAAGCGAATTGTAAGATACATCAAAGAGGAATAAAACTATTCAATAACAACTGCACATTCGAACGAAAAATACCAGAAAAGCATCCACTGCTTCCAATTCTATCCAGAGCATAAAAGATGCCTGAGCTTTCTCCACTGTCTTTGGCCTTCCCGTCAAACACTTTGACACAATGGCGTCACAGACTTCCTTAGCGTACCTATACAATTATCAAATTTACGTTTGCCCCAGAACAGCGGCTAATATGAAAAATTTGCGGATAATATGGCATGCAAGAGAAAGAAAATTGAGCAGCAAATTAAAAATCATAATATATACCTTCCGGCATCGGCATCAGCTGCTCGCAAGTAAGCAATTAATGCATCGAGTGCCTTTTCCTGCACCGGGGCATTAGAGTCGGCCACAGTTTTCTTAAAAAACGGACCTGCAAATTCAAAAATAAAAATTAAATAAGATCCATAACGAAAATGCACCTCATCGCCTACTCATTACACTCAAGAAAACACCTAGATCCACCACGCAGAGATCGAAAACCAACCTCCCACTGAAATCAAAGATGGAAACCCTAACAAAAACTCACCAAATTCACGGATGCGGGAGTCCTTAGGATCGGAAATGGAGTCGCAGAGTGCCGCCAAATCGATGTTGGCCTCGTTCCGCACCTTCCAGTTCTTGTGAAACAGCCGATCCTCCCATGGCAATTTCTTAGCCTCCTTCAACAATTTCTCCTCCTCCGACATTTTTACTCACACAATCCACGAATCTATCACCCCCAACCTTTAACGATCTCTACGAATGCGGACAAAAATTGAGAGAGAAATCGCGAGGGACGAGAGAAGCAGAAAGCGTTTCGTTTTCTTCGTTTTTTTTCAGACTCAGCCGAGAGCCGGCGAGAGAAAAATAATAAACAAAACGGGGAAGTAAGCAACCTCTCAACGCCTTTTTATCTACGGTTCAAAAACACAACGGAGGGGGAGGAGCGCGTGTGTGTGGAGTGAAGAGAGAACAAGCGAGGGAGGCCTTTTTTCAGTTTCCTATTCTTTTCAATTTTTTTGGGCGACAGAGGAGGTATTTTCAAATTCCCGTTCTTGAAACAGCATTAAACCCATCGTGGGATCTCAGCGCGTGAATTGACGCCCAAGAGCGTAGGACAGATGGCGATTTTGTAGCGGGAAGTGGGTTGTGAGGTAGAACGTTTAGTCAGCGAGTTTTTGTGACGCGAGGATATATGCGCGTTGACGGAAAAAAGGTCATGATTTTGGTGGTACTTTAGTTGGGCCGGTTTAATAAAAATTAAGGAATGAATGTGCCGGAGCTAACTAAAATAATAATAAGTAACGGAAAGTTAATCTAACTATAAAACGGTCAGTATTATTTAAATGAAATCTTAAATTTAAATCTTAGTATATATAAAAAATCTTTGTTAGATGATTCATCTACTATAACTAAGTCATCTATTATAACTAGATACACGACGCGAATAGAATTCGGATGTAATCAGGATAAAATTCCAGTAAATTAAATAGGCAACTAAAAAAACTAAAAGAATAAAAAATAATTTATATTTTATAAAAATATAAGTTTTATTTTTATTGTCTCTATGAGAATTTTTGTAATAAATAATTTTATCTTTTTTTATAAATACTCTCTTAAAGTTATACCTTAAATTTAATAAAAAATAAATGCTTAACACACCTAAATTTTTTATAAAAAAAAAAAAAGCACCTCAGATGGGTTTAATTTGTGGGGAATAAGGAGCGGGAAGAAAGCCGTAGCACTAGTATTAAAATTCACATTATATATTAAGTTCAACTAAAATTAGGATTAATTATATTTAAATCAGGGGGACAATTGTATTTTAGTTCAACATGTTAAATTTTGTGCCGTTGCAAATTAATGGCGGTATCTTTTTCTATATTTTTTTTCTGATACCCAAATGAATGACCGTATCTTTCCTCAGTTATAATTGTTGAAAATGTTACAGATTAATTTGTGATTACTTAAATTTTTGAGCGTTAACTTCCTACTCCCTCTCCGGCAAAAAAAACTTCCAATACCCCTTCTTATCTTTTTTATAAGAGGTTATTAATCAATTTATACAACTAATAAATATTAACTAAATCATTAGATATATCTTAAATTAATATGATTTACTCAATTTACTTTTATTAAATAGTTATATTTCCTCTCTCTCTCCTATATAGTTATCTAATATTGTAAGAAAAAGGTAAAATAAAAAAATATTTATTAATAATCAGGTCTAAGATAAAACATATTCTTCTAAAAAAATATCTTGTAAAGAGGACAAAAAGAAGTATTCAACTATTCAGTATTTAATGTTGCCTAAAGAAATCAATATTTAATATTTTTTTGGTAACACGGTATTTAATAGTTTTAGTGTAATAAAAATGTGTCCAAAAAAAGGTAATGAGGAACAGCACAGCGTTACACGAATATTATTAAAATTTTTAGGAAATTAAATTACTTACTTAAAATTTCATCAGTAATTTTCCCTTGTTATTTTGGTCTTCTTTTTTGTTTTATATATCCGGTCCTTTTTGTCAATTAATACATTTGTTGTTGTTGTTTCTCTTTTTAGCTTTCAAAATCAAAATTTAAACATGATAACCTTCTCTTTAGTTACCTTTCTCTACTTCAACTCATGCTAAAATTTTCTATATGAATTCTTAAGTTATCTTTATATTATTAATTAATTAATAATTAATTTTTTATATTCAGACTATACAACTACAAGAGTGTAGCTGTATAGTCTGATTATTAATTAAATATTTTTAAAGAATTGTAGTATGATTCTATTCAAATTCACAATTATATTATGTTTATAGTTCTTTTCTTTTTATAGCCAAACTCACTAAAGATAGTATTTAATTGCACCTTCATTATAGAGTTAGTCTAGTAATATAAAATCTTATTAAATTTTTTAAATCTTAAATTCAATTTTTAAAAAAGATATTTATATTAAAAAAATAATCATAAATTTTAAAATTCGAATATTTTATAATAGAATATAATTAATATTATAAAAAAAGTATTTAATTGCACCTTTAATTGAGTTAGCGATATAAAATATGTATCTCAAACTTCACATTGTCACTAATCTAAAACATAATTAGAGTGAGCCTTTAGCTTTTTTCTTTACTCGTTTCCTGTTGATATATTCTGGAAAAAAAAACAGAATAAAAAATACACTTTTAAAGTTTTAACTTTACGTAAAATTTTGTTTTTATCTCTTAATTTTATAATTTTTTCAGTGATTTAATTCTAACTTCATTAACAAAGAACAATGACATTACAATTTTAAATGCCAATAAAATATTTTTAAATGTTAATATATTAAATTTAATTTTTAAAATAACAATAGTCGACAAAAAATTATTATCTGAGACATAGTTTTCTTTTTACCAACATTTTTTACAAACGGTATTAAAACTAGAAAACTGAAAAAATAATTATATAAAATTAAAAGATCAAACTAAAATCTTTTATAAATTAAAGGATTAAATACAAAATTGTATCCCAAAAAAATATAAAATATTACAAACATTTTTTGGTGAACTAAACCAAAACGCACCATATACCAACAACGTGACTCATTTTTCCAATTTTATTTTACACTATTTGTCTTATTACTGGTAATAATTAAAGGTTAAGGTATGGCTATTTTTTATAATATTTTTGCATCAGAATTTTCATGTAAGAAAATTTTATGTTACTCATCATCATCTAAAAATTTTAGGATAAATTTTCAAACAATTCAAACGTAAGAGAGACTAGCTTTTCGATTAAAAGACTTTGATAGATTTAGATATTCTTTGTCTAAAGCGACCCCTATAAGTCTTTGTTTTTTTGGTTCGGAGTCAAAATTTTATTTTAAGTCATTGAAAAGTCCAAAAGAAAATAATGATTTCACGGGTAAAAAGACGAGTTTCCAAATATCATAAAGACATTCGTCAACCTTTTATTAAATGGTGCCATTTTAACTCTTTATTGAGAACTTTGTAACTCATGTAATCTCCGTTTCAACAGAACAGCTCTATTTATTTCCAACGGGGATGAATTTGATTAAATTTGATGCGCGAATCGATAACCGCACATTTTAGCCTATTGTGCCCCTTTTTGGATTGGAATAAAACTAAAATTAAAAAAAATGATTAAATTTTAATTTAAATTTTTTTTAAGATAAATAGCTCTATTTATTTAAAAAAATTATAAATTAAATTATTATTTAAAATAATAATTTTAGATAAACTAATAAAAATAATTTCTATAATAAAAAATAACTTATAAACATCCAAATATTAGTTTATCGGTATTTTTATTTACTCTCCCTCTTCCCTTTCTGTCCATTCTGGCCCATCCCCGCCTTCGGCCATTACTCTCTACTCTTTCGCCATTCTTTTCTAGCAAAAACCTCATATGCCTCTTCTCTCTCTTTCTAGGCGTCGACAATTCTCTTTCATCTCTTTTCTCTCTAGTCATCTGCCATTGCAGCTTGTCTCTCTCTCTCCCTAGCCGTTCTCCTGAGTGCTTCCTTCGTTTGCTGCACTTCCATTTCAGTATAAGTAAGTGAGTTCTCGTCATGTAGATCTCGTCTGAGCTTCTCGGATCTCCTTCGCTGTAATCGTAGTCTACTTCCCGTTAGATCTCGCTGTGCAACTCGTGGGTAAGTGAGTTTCGCCATTTCATATTTCCTTATAGCTCTTTGGACAATGTAGTCATTATAGTTTTCTTTCTAATTGGAGGACTGTTCTGAAGTATAACTGAAGGAAAAATGTTTGCATAGTATAAATATAGTAATTTATCAAATATAATTTTTTTAATAATAATTATCTAAATATTTATTTATTTAAAATTATTTTTTAAAAACTGTCTAAATTTTTTTTTTTCTGTAAACAATTCTCTAAAACTCTACGCTGGGCCCAATTATAATGCATTGCCTTTGCATACCAATGCATGATTAAGGTTTTTATTAATATGCAACAAAGGTTGGCCGAAAAAATATATATATCTATCCAAAGAATATTCTTTCAACAACCGTTTTTCTTTAAAAATAAACAAATGTTCCCTAACATAAATATATTTTATACACAAGACAATATTATAATTATCCAGAGTTAATGTTTCAAGGAGAAAGATGATGATTCCTCTTATAAGAAAAAAATATATATAAGAAGGATTGGGGTCAAAAAAAGGGAACAGAGACATGATTAATACATATTATAAGTTACATAATTGTTGAAAAATTCTACATACCAATTAAACGAGAGCGTATATAAAAATAAAAAAATATATAAATCAATATATATACACACATAATATATCTATTTATTTAAAAAGAGAGTTACACGACTGATGAGAACATATTATAAGAGGAGGTTGAGAGAGGTTGAGTGTGTAAATATGCATATAACGTATAAACTAACTTCCAATGAGAAAATCTCCTTCATTCATTCAGTAACTCTTTGTTTTTTTTTTACTAATTGGAGTTGGTCCGAGTGGTAAGCGGCTCAGTATCACTTAAACGAGGTCTCGAGTTCGAGCCTTGACGTATACAGAAAATTCTCATTAGGAAACTCACCCACTATAGCTAAGTGCGCGACGCGGATCGGATCTGGATATAGTCAGGGTAAAACTCGGGTGAATCAGGTAGACAACAAAAAAAAAGTAACTCTTTTTTTCCATCAGTAATAGTATCTGCCATATAGCATAAATTGAGTTCAGATTGTAATTTTATTTTTCGCGCACTCCATCAAATTCAAGGAGTTCTTATTTTCTTCAATAACTAATAGTTTTCAAGATATATATTAATTTTACAAAGGCAATCTTAGTGATGTGTTGGAGTTAATATGTGATAAAACACGATGGTTAGAAAGATTATATGTGATAAATTAAAACACAGATACATGTGTTGTGAAATATGGGTGTGTCTTAAAAGAAACCAAGTCCCACATTGCTTGGGATAGTGAAGGCTCAAGTGTATAAATGATAAGATACACTCTTGGGCTAGTAAATGGGCCTAGAAGGGAGGTGGGCTCGCGCCCACGACAATGGGCCATCAATGGGAAATTCAGTTGAAATCCGGCGATTGCCCCCCCTGCGCGCGAAATAGAGCGTGGTATTGGGCACTTTTTGTGAAAATTATTTTGGTATATATGCCTATACAGAAGTCCTTGAATTCCAACGGTCAACATTTGAAAGATCAACCATTATATTTTTCCTTCTTCATTAATATACCCGTTGGAGTTGAAGAGACGTCCGAACGGTTGCAAACGAAAAGACACAACCTTGCCCGTTCTGTTTCGGTCGGAGAGGCATGTCTTACGGACGCGGCTTTTGGTTCCGTGTCTGTTCGTGGTTATAAAACAGAACACAAACAGTTGCAATTGACACACGCTTACCTTCTCTGGTTTATTCCTTTTAAGAGTTAACTCCTTCCGCTAGCAATGGGAAATTCAGTTGAAATCCGGCGATTTCCCCCCCTGCGCGCGAAATAGAGCGTGGTATTGGGCACTTTTTGTGAAAATTATTTTGGTATATATGCCTATACGGAAGTCCTTGAATTCCAACGGTCAACATTTGAAAGATCAACCATTATATTTTTCCTTCTTCATTAATATACCCGTTGGAGTTGAAGAGACGTCCGAACGGTTGCAAACGAAAAGACACAACCTTGCCCGTTCTGTTTCGGTCGGAGAGGCATGTCTTACGGACGCGGCTTTTGGTTCCGTGTCTGTTCGTGGTTATAAAACAGAACACAAACAGTTGCAATTGACACACGCTTACCTTCTCTGGTTTGTTCCTTTTAAGAGTTAACTCCTTCCGCTAGCTTCTGCTTCCTTGTCACCGCAAGAAGAATCCGTTTAATCCTGGGGAGTACCGCTTCATCTTGCCGGTTGTCGCGGAATTACTCTTAAGGACAGTGTCCTTGGACGCGACTCAGATTGTTTGTTCTTCTGTTGTAGGTGCTGACGCCAACAATCTTAAGAGTAATTCGACAATGGACTCTTCCAGTGATCTGAATAATGCTGGAAACAATGCCAAAACAACAGCGCCATTCCTCACATCTCCATCCCTGTCCCTCGACCGTTCCCTGACATCTCAAAGATAGACGTGTTCGATGGCAAGAATTTCAGGCGTTGGCAAGAACGGGTGTATACTGTCCTTGACATGAATGGAGTAGCAACTGCACTTACCGAGTCTGAACCATCTCCAGATGCTGAGCAAGCCTGAAAAGATGTCTGGACATATGCAAACAAAGTGTGTAGACACACATTGATTAGTACTTTATCAAATGATCTTTTCGATGAGTATAGTGTCTACAAGGAAGTAAATAAAATCTGGAACTCTTTGATCTTGAAATACACTGCGGAGGATGCTGGGAAACAGAAGTTTGTTGTTGGAAATTACTACAGATGGGAAATGGTAGACAACCACGACATCAAGACTCAGATTAATGAATATCATAGACTGATTGAAGATCTCAAGGCTGAAAACATCAATCTACCTGATGAATTTGTTGCTGGAATTCTTATTGAAAAGTTGCCAGAATCATGGAACAACTACAAGCAACAATTGAAACACAAACAGAAGCAACTATCACTAACGAATCTGATCACTCATATCATTATTGAAGACACCAACCGGAGAACGATTCAAGAAGCAAAGGAAAAAGAGATGACTGCTAAGGCAAATCTGGTGGAAACAAAATTGGGCAACAAAAGGTACGACTCTAAACACAATAGCAAGAAACACCAGCACAAACAGTCAGATTACAAACCCAAGAAAGCTGACCCCAAGTTTAAGAAGAAAGGCAAATGTTTTGTCTGTAATAAACCAGGTCATCATGCATATGAATGCAGGAAGAGGGCTGATAAGATGAGAAATGATAATCCTCCTAAACCAAATATAAATTTGGTTGAAGGAGATGATGGTAGTGATAATGATATTATCATTGCAATAATTTCTCAAGTTTTACTTATCTCTGATGTGAACAAATGGGTGGTAGACTCTGGGGCTACCAAGCACATATGTGCAAATAAAGAATTGTATTCCTGCTTTGAAGAAGGGGAAGACCACGTGTATCTTGCTGATTCTCGATCTGCAAAAGTTTGTGGAAAAGGAAAAGTAGTTTTGAAACTCACATCAAGGAAGACCTTAGTGCTGCAAGATGTCCTGTATGTGCCTGAAGCCAGAGCAAATTTAATTTCTGTGGCTATATTAGGAAAGGCTGGGGTCAAAGTGTCATTTGAATCTGATAAGATCATTATGACAAAGAACAATGTTCTGATTGGGAAGGGTTATTGTAATCAAGGACTATTTGTATTGAATGTTGATGATAATAATAATAATACATCTTCTTCTGCTTACTTGATTGAGTCTTTTGATATTTGGCATGCTAGATTAGGTCATGTTAATAAATATTACATGGATAGATTACAGAAAGTTGAGTTAATACCTGGGGTTAAAAATGATATGATAAGTAAATGTGAGATTTGTGTACAAACTAAACTATCTAAGAGAACTCATTTATCCACCCAAAGAGAAAGTGAATTATAATCTTTGATCCACACAGATTTGGGAGATCTAAAGCAAACAGAAACTAGAGGTAGTAAAAGATATTACATTACTTTTATTGATGATTTCTCTAGATATACTAAGGTTTATTTATTGAGAAATAAAGATGAGGCTTATAATAAGTTTGTTTTATACAAAGCTCAGGTAGAAAATCAGTTAAGTAGAAAGATAAAGAGAATTAGATCAGATAGAGGAGGAGAATATTTGTTATTAGATGATCTCTGTGAAAAAGAAGGCATAGTTCATGAAGTAACTCCTCCTTATTCTCCTGAGTCTAATGGTGTAGCAGAAAGGAAAAATAGAACTTTAAAGGAAATGATGAATGCCTTATTAGTAAGTTCTGGTGCACCTGATAATTTGTGGGGGGAAGCCATATTAACTGCATGTTTTCTACAAAATAGATTACCCCATAAGAAAACAAAAAGAACCCCTTATGAATTGTGGAAAGGTTATAAACCAAATCTGAAATATTTAAAAGTGTGGGGGTGTCTTGCAAAAGTTTTATTACCTGATCATAAAAAGAGGAAAATTGGTTCTAAAACTTCTAATTGCATGTTTATTGGCTATGCTCAACAAAGTGCTGCTTATCGCTTTCTAGTTTTGAAAAGTGATATTTTGGATAAAAATACAATTATTGAAACTAAAGATGCAGAATTTTTTGAAAATGTGTTTCCTTTGAAAGTTGAGCATACTTCAACAATAATTGAAAAATCCTCTTCTTCTTCTTCTAAACAAATTTCAAATGAAGTTTTGGGTGAGAGTTTACGAAGAAGTAAGAGGCAAAGGAAAGAAACTTCTTTTGGAAATGATTTTTTCACTTATTTAGTTGAAGGAGAACCTAAAGATTTTTATGAAGCCATTACTTCCCTAGATGCAGAGTCTTGGAAAGAAGCTATTAAATCAGAGATTGACTCTTTAAATAAAAATAAAACATGGGTTTTAGTAGACTTGCCTCCAGGAGCAAAACTTATTGGATGTAAATGGGTTCTTAGAAAAAAATATTTTCCTGATGGGTCTGTAGATAAATATAAAGCTAGACTAGTAGCAAAGGGCTATACTCAAAAGGAAAATATTGATTATTTTGATACATTTTCTCCAGTGACAGGGATTTCTTCTATAAGAATCCTTATAGCTTTAGCTTCAATTCATAAGTTTTATATTCACCAAATGGATGTTAAAATTGCATTTTTGAATGGTGATTTAGAAGAGGAGATTTATATGGTACAACCTGAAGGGTGTATTATTCCTGGGCAAGAAAATAAAGTTTGTAAATTAATTAAATCCTTATATGGTTTAAAACAAGCACCCAAACAATGGCATGAGAAGTTAGATCAAGTTCTAACAAGTGGTGGTTTCTCTACTATAGAAGTAGAAAGATGTGTTTATACAAAAGTTGTGAATAATGATTGTGTCATTATATGTTTATATGTTGATGATATGCTTATTTTTGGTACTAGTATGAATATTGTGCTTGAAACAAAAGGTTTTCTTGCTTCAAATTTTGATATGAAAGATTTGGGTGAAGCAAAGGTTATCTTAGGTGTTCAAATCATAAGGAATGAAAGAGGGATCTTGCTTTCTCAAGAACATTATGTGGAGAAAATTCTGAGAAAGTTTGATCAATATGATGAGACTCCATTGAGTTCTCCTTATGATTCATTAGATCTTGATTTTTGGAAGTATAATGTTCATTCAACTTTTATTGAGATTTTTATTTGAAATTTTCTGAATTAGCAAGACAACAATCTGTAAGTGAATTTCATGATAAAGCAAATTCAATTTCACAAAGCTCTTGATAAAATTACCCACTTTATAAAACCTTCTTTACTTTTACATGAGAAGTAGAACTAGAAGATATTTGGGATTTGAAATTTTTGTGTTCTATATAGATTTGTATATTAAGTAACCAAGAGTGTTGATTTTTTTCATGTATTTGGTACATTTTTTTATACACAAGTTTCCAAACACTTATGGAATTAGATTGTTTAGATATACAAAAGGGCACCTTAAGGCTAAAGCTTTGTTTTTTTTTTGGCAATGGTAGGTAGTGTGAATAATATGATCTGATCCATGTTTAGATATACAAAATAGTTTAATGATTTCGTTTCTTTTCCAATTTTTTTCTGGCAGTTTGAGTAATGAGCAAAAGATTTTTCCTTTGGGAAGATGCTTGGATTCTCCACTGTTGATGGTTTTGTGGAGATAAGTGAATGCTTGGCTGAGATGATCAAATATTTGGCTAATGAACCCTCTGTTGGGCTGTTCTTCGTCCAACAGCATACTCAAAAAGCAGTGCCTAATGTGACGAAACACAAGAAAATCGTCGTTGAGAAGGCTCATGAAACAAGTTTGCACGCAGAAGATTTGGAGGACTCCATTACGATGGTGAGATCGATGAAAGAGTGTGGATTTCCCATAGTTGAAGAGATGATCAGAGACATTAAAAAATCTCTGGTAACTATGACAACTAAAAAACCTAAAAGAGGCTTAATCCATCATCATTTGAGCTCAAATGGCCCCGCCGAAAGAATGGGATCTCAGGGTAGCCCCACGCCTGATCCCTAGGAGGGCTGTGAGGAAAGCGGTTACTATTTTTCGAGTGTTTTTACGACAGGGAAACAAAAGTCCGGAAATCTCTTGCGGCCACAGCTTGATGACAGGAGATCGATGAATTCCAAGCTATCAGCCCCATCCATGAGCACAGCTTCAGCTCTACAAGGTAGGGAAACAGATGAGGTTGCCTTGTCAAGCAAGGTTGAAGATGAACCTCTACAACATGAACAGACCGATATTAGTGATAAGCTACTCTCGGTATCTGAAAAGTACAATGACTTCAAAGCTATCAAGGAAGCGCAGCTGGAGAAGTGGCTGGAAGGGACTACTAGCAACCATGATGATATTGGCCCAGCAGATGATTCAGAAAGGCTTTAGCTTGAATACAGAACACTGGAATTCAAAAACTTCAACTTGTATGTACAGTTCTTGAGATTATAAGGTTAATACCACAGGATTCAGCAATCCTCTAACTGAAACTTGAATGTTGATTTCTGATAAATCCCCATGCTGCAGAGTCGCCCGAAAGATTGTTAGGCTTGAAGGCAATTTATAAGAAAATTATAGTATGTTATTATATGTGTAGTAGTTATTATACTGTAATGCAGTTATGAGCAGTTGCATTGCATGTATGATACAAGTCAAATTCAGACTTGTGATTTACCTCTGTATTTGGAGAGATTCTTCTTGATTTGTTGAAGTAATTACTGTTTTCTAATTTTTGGGATTTTTTTGTTCAATAAAACTTGTCTCTATTATTTACCTTCTTAAACCCAGACCTTTTGAGGTGGGTGATGCTTTCTTCTTGAGGATCTAACCAGACGGACAACAATCTCGCCAAGAGGAGCTATGGGAAATTGTCTCCTCATTTATTTGGTCCGTATAAATTGGAGCTTAGGGAGGGGTTATTGAGTTTTTCTGCTCATCTAATGATGAAATCGTCACAGTTCAAATTTAATTTATAAATTCATTTATAGGCATGATGTTGCAAAAAATATCCTCAACACCTCTGTGGCTTTATTGAACTCCCCCTGATAGGTTATGTTGGACCGGTATTTCCTCTGGATTCTACACAGTAAAAGATGGCGTAAAATATATTACACAGAGCACTAATAGCCACCAAACTACTGAACCTGCTCTTGGGAATCTGATATGGAAAATTCAATTGCCACTTAAATATATCCTCTTCTTCTAGAAGCTTGTCAATAATGCAATTCCCTCCTGTGATATACTTCATCGGCACCACACGAGTATTTCCTATGACTGTGTTTTTGGCTGTGATTGTGAAGATTCTTTAGATCACACCTTTTCTTGTTCCTTGGCAAGAGGTCTATGGTTTGGATGTGTAAATATCAGACCACCAGAGATGGATGCAAATGATCGAATACAATGGCTAACTACCATGTTACTTCAACTTTTTCAGCACCATCTGCATGATAAAATTCTAAAAATCATTTGCATGCTGGGTGTCATTTGGAAAGCAAGGAATTCATCGTTGCATAATGGTACACGGGTTAATCTGGATTCCCTTATGAGAGAGATTAATGGTATCCTAGCACTCTCTTCTTTGGCTTTTGGTTAATGCGATTATGATGCAATACTTTCAAAGCCAAAGCTTAGAGATTTACTTTGCCTTTTTTTTTAGTTGCCCACCCGGTTTATCGGAGTTTTGCCTCGACTATATCCGGATCCGACCCGCGTCGCGCACCTGGCTATGGTGGGTGAGTCTCCCCACGGGGATTTTTTGCGTACGCCAAGGCTCGAACTCGATATCTCGCTTAAGCGATACTGAGCCGCTTATCACTCGAACTAACCCGTTGGTTACTTTGCCGTTTTAATCCATCTGGATGGGACATTTTTCTCCACAAGCTCAAAAGGTCAAGACATCATTTTTGTCAAAGTTATATCTGCTTCCAAGGAGCCACACTCGTTGAATTCTTATGGAAGAATCAAGCAACTTCTGGATTACCTTTTTTATCAACTATCTAAGAGCATCTCTCATTTGGATTCACAAATCTAGCCTTCTACAAGACTTCCCTGGATTACATCTCAACATTAACTGTGTGGGTTTAACTTTCATTAACTTTTCGGACGTCTTTAATTCCTTGGAAGGAAGTTCTTTCTTTGATTAAAATATTTCATTCCTTTGCTGTATATATTGTTTCCACTGAATCTTTTTCTCGAACTTTTTTAATATCGTATGTTCTATGTGCTTTGCTTCTTTGTAGGACTATATTTAATTATTAATGTCATTTTGTCTTTTTATAAAAAAAATATCTTAATTTTAAATTTTATTAATGTCATTTTGTCTTTTTATAAAAAAAAATCTTAATTTTAAATTTTACATTTATTAAAATAAAAACCTATTAAAACTATAAAAATAAAATAATGTTAAATTTGAGATTTTAGCATTATTTTGGGCAATAGAATTTCTCTCTCTGTCCCTTCGAATATTGATGTGTGGATAAAAAAAGACAACTGATTTAACTGTTGAAGCAATTAACAGGAAAAAGAATTAGGCATCTTGATTAATGACACGAAATATACATTCGTTTTCAAGAATTTCACTGGATACACCATACAATTACAAAGCTTGGTCACATCTCATACATCTATGAAATTCTCGATTGCGACCCAAGGCATCGAAATCACAAGTAATAAGTCTAGTTGGCACACACCTAAGCTACAACATCATCCAAGAACAGCAATGCCAGAACTTGAGATTAATACCCTCCTCAATCATTCTCAACTTCAAAAGACAGAATATTTCCTCGAGTGCAGTAAGCACATTTCAGAATCTCATTCAAAACTGTTTCTCCCTCTCTGCTGTCTTACAGTTTTGCACCGTGCAAGGATCAAGATGAGCCCCCCTTGATTTGTAAGAGAAATGAGCATCAAGAAAACAATCAATGATGCTTTATTCACAAGTTAAGCTCTTGGGTAGTCATCAAAGCCCCACTATTGGCACCTCAGGGAGGTGGTTGTGGAGACCAAGAGAACGTGAAAGTTTCTGTTCAGAGTTCATGATATGGCATCCATCAGTTGGCAGCAACAAAGATTGTGGCACCACCGTATTTGGCAAACAACAAATCCAACTACAATTTATCGATTAAAAGAAACCAAGAATATTTGAGCAAGGATGTCAGCATGTTACAGAGTGACAGCTACATCAAGGATGAAATATGAACTTCAGACAACACCCGCTGACATTTTGACGAAGGATATTGTACCAACCACCAACGTCCTAGAACATTGCCATCAATATCTTGGTCCTAAATCCAGGATAATGATAAATTCATTGATACGCCCAAAGAAATTAAAACTTACTATACATAAATTACATGTTAAAAAACATTGAATATTTTACTGAGGACATAACGAAAGAATGACATATAAGGGTAATTGAAAGACCTGAAAGAAGTGCCACTCAGCAGTTACAACTGAACTGTATGATCAAATAGAAGACGAGTTTGATATAGCTGGAAGTTTAGGGGGTTCCTATTGCGTACTTTGGATTTGTGAAGAGACTGGATAGCTTATTGCAGGTTTGATTTGTGTGGTTTTCACCTTCATGAAAGGGTTGCATTCTTTAAACAAAATGAGGTTATATCTCCTGAATACACTCCTCTCACTGACTAAATGCCACAGGCTCAGGTTAAAATGTTGAACAGCATCCAATAACCAACTGACCTAAGACTAACATACGTGCTACTTGATATGAAAATTTTGTTTATATAAAGGCAAAACTTCAATGTTCCTATTAAATGGCATAGCACTAGCTTCTTTTAAACCAGAAAATAAAATAAATATATAATGCATAAAAATCTCCCATAATTCAGAGTTATTCAATAACTCTCACCTCTTAGCCGTGAAAGAAAAGCCATTCATTCACTGCTTTGACACTTCATTAGGATTTTTTCCTAGAAAGAATTATATTATAAATTAGTATCATATTCCATCCTGGCAAACAGCAAAACTAGAGGAAAAAGATCAAGTACAATAACAAATATTAATCCATGCATAGTTAACTAGAAATACATGCATATTCTCGGATGTAAATGTGAGAAAATCTAACTGTGACTAGCAGAAATAATATGCTGACAGGAAAATTGATATTATGGAAATAATCATATTGAAAAAGCATATTTGCTAAGGGTAAAATAATTATAATAGAAGACAGTATCTTGGGGGATGTTCCTTTTCCAGTAAAAAGAGAATACCTGCCCCAAGCACATCAGGAAGATTTTGATCCATTATGCTACCCTCTCCTGATACTTTGTCACCACCCAAATTTGTGCTAGGATGAGGTATAGACCCATGACTTTTGTTTATCACTTTTGCCTTTCTGTGTTGACAGAGATAATGGGATACGAAGTTAAAATTTCACATCAATTAGAGGCACAATATTTTACATGTGCTCAAATATTAATCTCATTTCAGCTCATACCTGATCATCTTTCGCTTCATAATACCAGCTTTAAGCTTTGACATCCCTTTTGCAAACCAGGAAAAATACTGAATAAGTCCTTGAACAGTTAGGCATATTCAGATGACAAAGTATAAGGAGAAAGTAAGAAAACTAGTAGTTATGGTATAGCTTACCTGGTTTAAGAGCCGTGGAGGTTGAAATGGGCTTTGAAATGGACTTGCGATTGCCCCTCTCAGCTTTAATTGAAGCAATGACAGAATCAGCAGTAGGTCCCAGCCCTTTTCTTCCCACCAGTTTTACTCCCAGCTTTTCACAAAGGTAATTCATTCTCATCTCATCACCACCTCTTACCTCTCTTAGCTCAAGAACCTGTTGCCTTGATAGCATAGTGTACACATGAAGCTGCTGCTGCTGATTAAAATGAGACTGAAGCTGCTGGAAAAGTACTTTGTTCGAGTGTTGCTGATCTTGTCTTGAAAGGTCATGAGTCTTCTTTCTAGGCTCACCAAATGTCACCCTTAAAATTGCTGGAGCTTTGGGATCTGCATTTTTCTGGGAAAAAATTATGGAAAAGCTCCCAAATTCTATATCAGGTTCCCTAAATAAATCTGTAAGAAGGGAAGCACAAGAATGAGCATTTGAAGGAGTCCTATCAACCTTTATTCTAAGGGACCGAACATTAGCATAGTGGGCCATAATCGCAGCTTCTCTTAGACCACTAAGAAAAGCCCCATGCATAGTAGCAGGATACCGCCTCGTGGTTGCCTCCCCAGCAAAGAATAGTCTTCCATCTCCCACACTTTCTGCTAGAATATCATAGTCATCTCCTGAAGCTCCAACAGCAACATTCGAATAAGAACCAAAGCAGAATGGATCACTACCCCATCTAGTACAGACGGTTTGAATAG
Organism: Leucaena leucocephala; assembly: GCA_037074615.1. Lineage (NCBI taxonomy): Eukaryota > Viridiplantae > Streptophyta > Magnoliopsida > Fabales > Fabaceae > Leucaena > Leucaena leucocephala. The sequence continues at coordinate 32,064,861 of CM073521.1, forward strand.
GTTCAGGGACATCGATTCCTTTTGGTTCATAGATACCTGCACGCATCTAAAGCAGTTAGTTTCTTGAAATATTTATTATACCAAATTACCAAAATGTCAACACATCCAGGAAATTTAAGGTTATTAGATTGGAACATGATTCAGCAATAAAAACAATTCAAACTTTTTAAGAAATAATTTAAAATTATCATTATCAATATAAGTTACAAAATCTATAGAGAACCACACTATTCATGATTCAAGAATAGTGTTGCTGCCCTCAGGCTCCGTGCACTATATTTTATTCTTGCAATCTTTCTCCACACATTTCATTGAGTTTTGAGCAACTTTTTTTTAATCCCTTCAACATTTTTTGACACATTTCAACAGGATTTAAATGCTAGAAAAAAAGTACAATCTTCCAAGAACTATTAAATTATTATCTATCATACGCATCACACAGGGAAAGTATATATTTGATGATGTAACTTGTGAATGGAATTTCAGTCTGACACATGCAAACTGGATGATACAGTTGATGTTAGACTAGCCACATCTTGTTATTAAAGCTCAACATTGAGGCAGTGCAAATATAGTAATTACCCTTGAGAATTTGGAGCACTCGTGTAACTGCATCTGTAGGGGGCATGCTCTCAAACTTATGGGCAGCTTCCCCTGCTACCAATGCAATCAACAAGGGGCCACCAGCAACTGTTGCATAGCTGTAAAACAGAAAGAACTCTCCACGACGACTTGGATCATCAAAAAGGCGGCCAAATGTATCCAGATCTGTCTCCCAGAAAACATGAGGAAAGAGCATGGCGACTTTGTTAAGCAGACCAAAACCTAATCTTTTTATTCCATCAAGTTTTCTCTGAGGCAACTCAGGGACAAATTTGATAGAACCTTTCTTTAATACCCCTAGAGGGACTGTGCACAATGCCATATCACCCTCAAAGACCTGATTTCCTGTAATAACTTGCACTCCATCACTACCGTATCTGACAGTATGTACAGTTTTCTCATATAAAATAGGCACATTCTCCGCTAAAGCTTGAACCAGCTTCCCATTTCCTCCGGGCAAGAAGCAATGATCCCCACCCATATCATATGGGTCATCTTGGTCCCAAAATGCTAGTGACAGATTTGATAGTAGACCAGCATTAGCATATTCCAAATTTGCAAGATGCCAATTGAACAGGTTCATCTCCTCATCATTCACTGCATCCCCATAAACCTGTCTGAATGTTTCCAGCGCAGCACCAAGGGAGACATCAACAGAGACATCGCCCATCAACTCTCTAAGCCTGCTTGCCTTATCTAGTAATCGATTAAAAGCAGTTTCTACCTTCATATCCATGTCCAGGTCGACTGGCTTTCCATCCACACCATAAAGAGGACACTTATCTCTAACCTTATGAAGCGTATAGCCTAATTGCCGAGCCACAATCCCTAGAGGATTCCCATGAGTACCTGTTAAAACACTACCACCTAATTCTCCAGCTGCAGACACCCTATTCCCTCCCTCCATTTTCTTTGTATAAACCCGCCCACCTGCACGCTTCCTACCTTCCATAACTGTCACTTTAAACCCAAAGCGCATTAGCTGCCGTGCAGCAGCCAACCCTGCAAGGCCAGCACCAATAATAATAACGTTCGGTTTACTGGGTTCAGCTGGAATTTTCTCTTTTATGGCGGGCGCAACTCCAAAGTTGATATATCCACGGGAGACCAAATAATTATACGCCGAGTTCAAAAGGGTGTGATAGTGTTGAGGTATATAATCAATAAACATTTCGTTAGTGACCCAATTCGTCACATTTTCACGCCATTTAGCAATAATGTGGTTTCTAATGAGAGTGTAATTAACTTGTTCGATTCCTCCGATAACGGGGAGAACACCAACTTCAATTTCCTCCTCGGCAAGTGAATCGGCAGGAAAACCAGCACTGAGAGCAATCAAGGCCTCAGCTTTGGGTTCCTTGTTTATCACAATAATCTCATCAGATGCATCGGGGACAGGTCTTATTCCCGATGGATTATTAACTGAAACTGAAGTAGAACAAGAAGAACCGTAACGGGAGAGATCATTGTTATTACCGTTCATAGCTCCATTGAAAACTACAGGAACACGAAAGGAAGCCGGGCTCCGTTGGGGCCTGCCACGCCTTCTCTTCTTGGGAACCGAGAAAGCAAGATAGTGATTTGAGCTAGGTTTAGGGTTTTCAACCAAATTTGGGACCGAATTAGCGTTAGGATCGGGGAAAACATTTAGGTTTTGTTGGGGAGGGCAGGGAAAAAAATGCGGAGGAGGAAATGAAGAGAGTTGTTCTGGAATTTGGATCGGAGGATCCATGTGGGTGTAGGTTTCACTGTGATTTTGGCGAAAATGAGGCGTATAATGGAATTTAAACGACCATGGTTATATAGGTTGCGAAACCCGGCCGAATAAGCATGGCCGCGAGCCTCCTGCGCCGCGCCACCATCGACGTTTGCTCATTAGTGATCAAGGCTTCGTCAGAAGACATGGATGGGATGCTTTGGGGGCAAACTTTTCAAACTTTTTTCCCCTTGTAATTTTATCTCGAATTCTAATTTTTTTTGGGTTCAATTTGACAATTTTAACTGGTATCAATATTTTGTACAAGGCAGATTGGCAGGAAACTCAGCGTGTTTGGAGCGCCGTTTTGGCTCCAAGGCGGTAAGAGGGCCAAAAGCTCGTCGTAGCGTTTTTTTTATACCGAAAAATTTAAGTAAGCTACGTATTAACTCTCTATTAAAATTATAATAATTTTAAAATCAAGAGAATATTTATAAAAAATTTATAAAATTATCTATTAAAAAATCCTTAATATAATAATAGAAATCGAATTCGTAACATTCCGTTCTTTACCTTATCCGTGAACTCTCAAGTTTGTACATGTTTGGCACGTCGTTTTTTTATATGAACTTTTGGGTAGTTATATTTTTATTTCTTATTTACTTCAGTTATAATTACATTGTTTTATTTTTCTTATATTATTTATTTTGTATATTTTAGTGAAATAATTCCTTAATTTTCAATACTAAAAGTTTTTTTATATATTAATGTTTGCATACGTTTTAAAATAATTTTTAAACATACTTTTTTATAACATCTTTAATTTTTAATAGGAAAAATACTCCTAATTACTTACATATGCTTTCTTTAATTTTTTATTTAATATCTCTATATTTTCTCTCCTCATTAAAACCTTTTAATTTTAATATTTTTCATAAAGTTATCAAATTATATATATAATATATATATTTAATAAAATCTATATTATTTTTAGTTATTTTATTTCTAAACTTACTTTTCAACTACATCTTTTGAATAAATTTTAGCTTGTCAAACTACCTTCTTTATATAGGTTAATCTAAATATAAATCACATTATACTATATAACTTATATCTAATCTAACTATTACAAAAATTAGATTGTAAAAAAGTTATTTCTGCCACTGCTATTTCGAACGCCCTTAAAAGATTAGCAAAATTAACACAATTGACCAGAAAAATATGTTGTATAAAAAAACTTATTTATTAGGGAATTTTTATGAAATTTTATTTCCCATTCACCATTTCCCCATAGTTTCTAGAGTCCATTTTGTATGCTGAAATTGGAATTGGCTTCCATCAAAATGTTTGCTCCTAATGATGAAATTAGAATTCTTTTCCAAATCCAACACTGCAAAAATTCATGGAATTGGTTTCTATCATACAACTCTATCATTTACAAATTTGATTCACATAATTCATTTTTTTTCTTCCTTTTTTAGTCCCCTAGTCAACCTTCTCCCCTAATGCCTGTCCCTAACCCCGAGTTCCAACAAGTTCGTTCGATGTATTGTTTTGGCTAGGCTTTGAATAATGAATTATTTATTTGGATTTTTTTTAGAAAAAGATCTGATTTTGATTTTAAATAATGATTTAATTTATATTAGGTGGATTAGTATTTTTATTTAGGGTAAAGAAGCATCCAGCACCCTAAACTAATTTTAGAGGAGCAATTAACACCCTAAAATATTTAAAGGTGCAATTAACACCCTGAACTAATTTTGGAGGTGCAACCAGCACCCTAAAGTATTTAAAAGTGCAATTAATACCCTAAATTAATTTTGGAGGTGCGATCAGCACCCTCAAATATTTAAATTGGTGCAATTTTACCCTTTCACTAACAAAAATACTTACTTTCATTTGATACATATCACATAATTTTTTTTTTGAATACATTATTGTTTAAAAGCCATATGTATAATATTATTTTAATAAATTATACTAAATTTTTTTAGGGTGCTGATTGTACCTCCAAAATTAGTTTAGGGTGTTAATTACACCTTTAAATATTTTAGGGTGCTGGTTGCACCTCTAAAATTAGTTCAGGGTGCTGGTTGCACCTCCAAAATTAGTTCAGAGTACTAATTGCACCTTTAAATACTTTAGGGAATTAATTACTCCTCTAAATTTAGTTTGGGGTGCTGGATGCACCTTTACTCTTTTATTTATACCCTTTTGCTTTTGGCTTAAAAGTTCCTCTTATGATTACTTTTTTGCATAGAAAAAACATTGCTCTTGGTTTTTGAACTTTTTTCAATTATTATATTGATTCACTCATTCAGCTTTGACTCAAGACAATTTACTTTTTATAAGTGTTTATAATTTTTTAGGTGATACCGCTTAATCTTTATAATAATTTTTTTAATTTAATCTGTTATAAAATTGATTTATATTAAAGTTAAAATTTAGAGACTAAATATATAATTGACAAAAATTTAGGGATTAAGTTTATACTCCTTCAATCATTAATATATAATTTAATTGGAGAGATAATTTTAATTATAAATATAAGATATATTTTTTATATTTATAAATATTTTTTTAAATTATCTTATTGATACTCTTAAATAATAATTAAATATTAGAGGGAATAAATGAATTAAGGGTGATAGTTATGATATTTAAAGAAAATATTATATTAATTTATTTAATCAAATTAAATTAATTAAAAATATTATATATTAAGATTTAAGGGAATATTTTTTTTCTAATTAAATACATAGGCCAGGTCAAACGCATCTAGTTCTAGATTCAAATGGTCAAAGAGTATGTAAAAAAGGTTCTAGTTTCAAATAATGTTTTTCCCATGACTTTGATCCAAACCGCTCGCGCTCTGTAACTTATTTAATATCGCACCGCAATAGCAGTTCCGTGTAACGTTGTAGCAGAGCATTTGATTTCGGTAAATATCCACTCGTGAATTGTGATTCGCGACCGCTTCCCGAGCAAACATCGTCGTGTTCACAGTAACACCAACCCAAAAAGTTTACAAGGAGGCCCACTTTCTCTCTATCTTTCCGATGACCTCTATTACGCGCCTCAGACGACTCGGCACAGCCATCGGAGCCGCCGTTGCCACCGCTTACGGTGGCTCGATCCTCCTTTGCCCGCCGATCTCTTCCAGTGATCATGGAGGTGGCCCTTCTCAGCTTGCCGCCATTCGGCAGAAGATTCACGACCCCTACGCCGTCGTTCCCTCCAGAGACGTCCAGCAATCGGCCTTGATCGGTGCCAGTTCGGCCAATCCTCTCGACATACTTGTTATTGGTGGTGGCGCCACCGGTTCCGGTGTAGCACTCGACGCGGTGACCCGAGGACTCCGGGTTGGTCTCGTTGAAAGAGAGGATTTTTCTTCCGGAACTTCCTCCCGCTCCACGAAGCTCATTCATGGAGGTACGGATGATCGGACGTGTTTTTGTGTATATTGCAGAATCGTAAGCGATAAAACTCTGGTAAACAATTCTTCGTAATGGATGCTCAATTAAAGGAGTAAATTCAACGCTTGCATTTTTTTAAACCTCGGTTCAATGAAAGTCTAACGAAGTTCAAGTACCTATTTTATTCTGAATCAAGTTGCCTGCGAATTTTCTTTTTCATGAATGCTCATTCCTGTACGTCGATTTTTAGTTAGTTGGTGTTTTGCCATGTGCCGGTCCGATATGTCAATATATATTTACATTTTTATATTCATAGAGTGATTGTCGATATCGGCGTCCTCTAAAGTCACCATTTTGGATGTCCTTTAGTCATGCATTTTGTTTGCATGATGAACATTGATCACATTTTCTAGAAGAAAGTCGTGTTAGAACTACAATCATGTATAAATGATAACTTATGACATGTAGATAATAAAACTAAAATCTATAACTGAGGAATGCTTTGGGGATTTTAAATTTAAAAGCACAGAAGTCAGAGAAGGTCAGTGGTTCTTGTGATTTTGAAGCTCGAGGAACTGGTTTAAAAATCAAGTTAAAGCTTATGAGAATCAGCACAACAATTATATAGGCTTATGTACATCTTCACGATGTAGATACCGAATGCCTGAGAATTTCCTTTATGCATTGGCATTTTCTTCAATTTATGTCAAGAGGGGTTTCCCCCTTCTCATTTCAAATACAGAAATACTTGTTGGTTGTTGTTCTAATCTTTCAGTGTTTCTGAAAACTATCAGGTGTTCGTTACTTGGAGAAAGCTGTCTTCAATCTTGACTATGGTCAACTGAAGTTAGTATTCCATGCACTTGAGGAGCGTAAACAGGTTATTGATAATGCACCACACCTGTGCAATGCTTTGCCTTGCATGACACCATGTTTTGACTGGTTTGAGGTAGTGTACTACTGGATAGGATTGAAAATGTACGATTTGGTCGCAGGAGCACGACTCTTGCATTTGTCAAGATATTATTCCACAAAAGAGTCTGCTGCACTCTTCCCTACTCTAGCAAGGGAGGGGAAAGGTAGAAGCTTGAGGGGCACAGTGGTTTATTATGATGGGCAGATGAATGATTCAAGACTCAATGTTGGATTGGCTTGTACTGCTGCATTAGCTGGTGCAGCAGTGCTGAATCATGCAGAACTTATTTCCTTTCTGAAGGATGATGTTGGTGAGCGAATAATTGGTGCACGAATCCGAGACAATCTATCTGGTAACAAACATCCCATTTACTTCAAATAGTTGCTAGGGATTAGATATATATATGTCTGTATTGGAGGCTTGTGGCCTGGGGAGGGTTCGTGGGAAAAATGAATACAGTTCTTTCTTTTAAGTGGGTTTTTTAGTGTAATCAGTCTGGAGTCCAGACTGAGCACTCTGGGCTTTGTGAGTGTTAGAAACTAAAATATTTTATTGAAACTTGGTTACTTCAGTTTATTTAACATGTATTTCAAATTGTGTAGGCAAAGAGTTTGATACATATGCAAAAGTAATTGTGAATGCGGCTGGGCCATTTTGTGACTCTGTAAGAAAATTAGCTGACAAGGATGCAAGAGCTATGATCTGTCCCAGTAGTGGTGTACATATTGTACTCCCTGATTATTATTCTCCTGAAGGAATGGGCTTAATTGTTCCTAAAACTAAGGATGGCCGTGTTGTTTTCATGCTACCATGGCTGGGAAGAACTGTGGCTGGAACCACAGATTCCAACACCTCCATTACTTCACTTCCAGAGCCACATGAAGATGAAATACAATTCATTTTGGATGCCATCTCTGATTACCTTAATGTAAAAGTATGGTATCCCTGTAATACAAAGTTTTTTAATTTCTTTGGTTCCTTTTTTCACCTAATGTTAGATTTGGACTCTTTGTCTAACATACATTTTTGTTAACTATTTTTCATCATTACTTGGGGAAAGTGAAAATATGTGTCTGATATTCATTGGCTCCATTCATAAAACAGAATCCCCCCCATTCTGGGTCATGAAGTTTAAGTTATGATTATGTTCAAGGCAGAAAATTTTAGCGAGGAATCACTCAATCTAGGAGTCATTCCTTTTTTAAACTTTTTTATGCAGTCTGCTTGTGTTATAGACTAAAAAAAAGCTGGGAAAATTTAGGTAAGACGCACAGATGTTCTTTCTGCTTGGAGTGGAATTCGCCCATTAGCAACGGATCCATCAGCAAAAAATACCGAGAGTATCTCCAGGGATCATGTTGTCTGTGAGGATTATCCCGGTTTGGTTACTATAACTGGTGGAAAGTGGACTACCTATCGCAGGTAAATATTGAATGGGCCAAGCTGACATATCTATGTTGAAGGTTTGTTTTGATGTGTCTACTTTCTAGCCTGGCATTTTCTTAGTTGCATTTATCACTTAGTAACTCCATTTTGCAAGTATTGTTCCTGCTTCCCTTGGTATTTTCTTTCCTTCCCATCCTCCTGTTCTTCCATCTAACCTTTTTGTTACACCCAAATCGTATACTTACTTCAGTATGTTTCAGCATGGCAGAAGATGCAGTTGATGCAGCTATTAAGTCTGGAAAGCTGAATCCTGCTAGGGGATGTGTGACCAGCAACCTGCGTCTCGTTGGTGGTGAAGGGTGGGATCCTGCGCATTTTACTGTTATTGTGCAACAATATATGCGCATGAAAAGAACACATAATGGTAAAATTGTTCCTGGAGTAATGGACACAACTTCAGCAAAGCACTTATCTCATGCATATGGAATATTGGCTGAACGTGTCGCTGCCATAGCTCAGGTTGGTTTGTATTACTGTATATATGTCTTTAGTTGTATTTGGACAAGAAATTTTGGTAGTTTTTGTTGCTTATGTTATGCCAATTGTATTACGTGGATTGGTAAGATCTCCAGCACCATTGATTCTTTTGGTGTCAACACCAGTTTGATTTAGAAATTGTAGCTATCACCATTGAAACACCTTCATTCTGATAAAAGCATATTGCTTTCTGCTATGTATTTTTTTTGTTTGTTCTGTTCTCATATTATAACCTTGGCCTGCCAACGTTTGAAATTCATCTAATGATTTTTCCAACTTTGGTTGAGTCTCTATGTCTCTATTCAGAACTCATAAATTGGGCAACTGATTTAGCCTGAATGGCACCTCCTGTTCCTAATAGGGATGGGAGCATGGTCTAAATCATAAACTCTCATGTGGAACTGATCTTCTTATCATGTACAAAAGAAGGCATGTGGCATCGCCATTTTCTTTAAAATAACTTTCAATCCTGTTCATTGTGCCATATTTCTGAAAGTAAGCATGTTTTGAATGTGTGATGTGGTCAGAAACTCATCTCACTTGGATTCAGTAATAAATATTCTTTTTGTGATTGTACTTTAGAATTCTATCTTATTTTGTTGCACTTGTACCATAGATTTAAAAAATCACCAGTTTCTTATTCAGGATTGAGCTTCTAGGTCTTAGAGAACTCTTTTGGAGCTATACGTAATTCATTGTTGTTGTGCTGGCTTGAAACCTTGCTACATTTTAGGATAACCTGAAACATTTGTGACTACAATCTGAATCAACATTATATAAACTATAAACCTATCACATTATGTGATATTAACTGATTTCAATACTGAGATGTTGTGAGGTCATTGATCTAGTTTAGTTGAATTGAAGTTCAAAAGCCATATGCCATCTTATATGACAAAAATATCACCTTTATTACGGTGCACCATGCCTTTTTTTAAGAGTTTTGATTTGTTTTATGATTTCATATTGTGGCTAATTTTCTCTCTCTTTTGTTTTAATGGTAGAATGAAAATCTAGGAAAGCGACTTGCCCATGGCTACCCGTTTTTGGAGGCAGAAGTGGCCTACTGTGCACGTCATGAATACTGCGAATCTGCTGTTGACTTCATTGCAAGAAGGTGTCGCCTCGCTTTCCTCGACACGGATGCTGCACGACGGGCATTACCTCGTGTTATCGAAATATTGGCTGCTGAGCACAAATGGGACAAGTCAAAGCAGAAGGAAGAGATGAAAAAGGCTAAAGAATTCTTGGAGACTTTCAAATCCTCAAAAAATGCTCAATTCCTTGATGGAAAACACCATTAGTAAGGTCTTTCCTTATCTATCCCTTAATCCATGTCATGAAGATTCAGCACAGTTTATGTTAGTTGTTTAGAGCCTAACACAACTCTCCTCTGTTATCTAGGTTTGGGATTGGCTATAAACATAGGCGGAGTTTATTTATCCCTTAGTCTATAGAAATTTCTCTATTCATCATCACCGAGTCCATCACTTCTTGGGTCCATGAAGGACAGACAAGAACATTTGTAATGGTCTATCATTTAATAAAATTTCTCTGGTTTGACCCACGAATTTTTTTGGGTGGATATTTTACTTTTCGTTGTTGCAAGAATTCACCAATTATACTTCTCATAGAGATGCAATAAAGTTTTACATTGGTTATTGAACACCTAACACATCTCCTTTTGTTCCATCTTGGAACAGTTTACAAACTATAGTTTGTCGGATAGTATTTGTCAATCATCAAATTGTTAGTGTTTCTACCTACAAGTGGGTGATTGTTCTCTTGCTAAATAAAAAACAATTTTATTTTTATTTTTTAAGCACACTACAAATAATTCATTAGAAGCCTTAACACACGTCACTTTTTTAGAATAATCACTTATATTGATATCAATGTAAAATATAAATATTTTAGTAAGTTGTATTATTTATAAAATATATTGAATAATACAGCTATTTTTCTTATTATTTGGGACAAAGCATAGGACAACAAATTGACATAAACAATTAGGCTTACTATTACCTGCCAAATGAAAGATTTTCTCGCAGTAGTCCCTCAATGTATGAATCATGGGCAAACTCTCTCTCCCTCTCTCTACCTTTGGGGCAACCCTATAGTTGACGTTTTTAGCCGTTATTATTAGGTATTTGAATAACCGACTAATTTGGATGAAGAGTATATTCCATGATATCATTTTTTTCCAATAAAAATCTTCACATTGTGCCCCATCAAATGAAGACTTCTAGCTCCTTCACTTTTCTCACTCTACCTTCGTGGTAAGGGATTAACTTTTGTTCGAGGCACTATTAGCTATTAACGTAGGCACCTCTTTTAACGGAGATTTAAATCTTGATTTGCCAAGTTATAAGGTATTAGCCCCTCTCGCTAGACCTATTAGTATTTTTTAGCCTGGACACATTGTGAGGACATTTTTTTTATTAAGTATATGTATCCTCCTATTAGAAATAATACTGTTCGAGCCACTGTCAAACACTAAATATAATTATCTCTTCTAACAGAGATTCGAATCTTAATTCACTATGTTGTGAAGAACTAGTACTTTCTCCTGTACTCAAATTATGTTGGTTGTGACGGCTTTTTTTGTTTTTTTTTTTGTTGCCCACCCGGTTCACCCGAACTTTGTCCCGACTACATTCGGATCTGACCCGCGTCGCGCACCTGGCTATGGTGGGTGAGTCTCCCAACGGGGATTTTCTGCGTACGCTAAGGCTCGAACTCGAGACCTCGCTTAAGCAATACCGAGCCGTTTATCACTCGGACCAACCCCGTTAGTTCCTTTTTCGTTTTATGTTCTCTAGTTCTTACTTTGTGATCAGGACGCCCATCTTTATTTTGAGTAACATGAAAGCCCAGCCCATTTGGTTCATATCTCCGTTTATCCTCTCGCTGCATTATCATCCTCAACGAAAAATGGCTCTGAAACAATGGCAACATCAATGGCTGCACTGTCATCCCTCTCTTTTCACTACCTTGTCAAACCATTCCTTACGCACGCTTCATCGTCTCGCATGCTCCTTCTCTACTTCTTCTCCTTCTTCGTCTTCCTTAGAATTCAACATCTCCTTCGCACCCCCTAAACCCAAGCCCAAACTTGAACCCAAGCCTGCTGAGGCTGAACCAATTCCTGACGACGAAGATGCGCCAGGTGGAGCCGGGCAGCTCTTTATCCCCTGGATTGTTCGTGGCGAGGATGGCAAACTCAAGCTTCAAGCCCATCCTCCGGCGAGTCTTCTTCAAGCCGTGGCCAATTCTGAAACTGGTACTAAGAAGAAGAAGCAAAAAGCTGAAAAGAGTACTGCGGAGCCGAAGCATTCCAAAGCAGCTCGAAGGTTCTACAACGAGAATTTCAGAGACTCGGGAATGCGGTTAAGTAAGGTTCTTGCCGCTGCCGGAGGTAATTTTGTTGTATTGTTTGTTACAGATGAACTTGTGAAGATCAATCCATCTTTGATATTTCGACCGTTGCCCAGTAGTGCTATCTCTAATAACGTGTGTATTTATCTCTGCTGAGTTCTTTACTAAATTATGGTAAGGCATTCCAAACGAAAGCCTTCATGTTCCCCAAAAAAACACTCTTCTTTAAAACCTCAGCATTCTGTTTTAACGAAGGACACCACAACCGAGCAAAAATTTACATCTCGCTGAAGAATTTTGTGGTCCTTTTGCCTCCCAAAACCTGCAAACTTTATTTAGAAAAGCTGGGAGATCGGCTGGACAGACCCAGCTCTCATCAAAGAAACAAAACAACCTATTCCAAATCGGTCAAGTCACTTCACATTACAGAAAGGGCCATTATTTGATTTTGATCTTCTGAAACACATCACTCAAATATCATGTGATGAAGCGTTAGTGGGTTTATGAGTCTAAAGCAGATCATTTGCAAATAATTCTTTAAGTACTTCTGTTCAAACAAGAACCTTTGGCTTAGAGGGGGCCTTTACTTTCCAGAAAAAGAATCTGGACTTCGAAGCTTGTATAAACTGTTTGCCTTTTCTGGAGTGTCAAGATTCAAGGCGTGCCCGAGGTGATTACACCTCAATATGATAGTATGTAGGTCCCAAGACCCTTTACAAAATTCTGTTGCATCATTGGAAGTAAATACAATAAAATAAAGACAGAAACTTAAATGGAAGTGTGCGAGAACATAGATGAACAAGAGTTTGATCCCATTGATTTCGATTTTAAGCTACAATAGTACATTTGGCAATTACAAAACAGGGAAAATAGGATGGTAACAGGATGCTTGAAGTGCTAGAATGTTCAAAGGTTTGTTTGAAGGCAATTTTCTGGGTCTAGATGTGTGTCCTATCTGAGTGCCGATCTCTTCTTAAGTAAAGCAATTGGCCCCTTGTTCAAATTTAATCTTCCTGCCATTATTCATGGCAGTTGAAGATGTCCCAACTCCTCTTAGTGCTCTAGATCTTGAGGTAGTGGGGGGTTCTTTGTAACTGTAGAGTGGCTCTTGAAGTGCTTCATTTCACTAGTTCCTAGAATGGGCAATTGTGAATATGTGGGTGTCCCTCCTCGAGCCATTCATGATCGCTGGATTCCAGTTTTATCTCAGGCGCAATCTTCTTGGAGCATTATATACATTTAGTTTTAAAATTGTGTAGTTGGCTTATCATCAGTACAGTGGTCCATAGCTCTTAACTTTATGCAGCTATATGTGTCTGTGCGTCTTACAATTGTCAGGTTCTATTTTTGTCTTCAGTTGCATCCCGAAGGAATAGTGAGGAGCTTATATTTGAAGGCAAGGTTACGGTTAATGGCTCTGTGTGTAATACTCCTCAGGTTTGTTTCCTCCACGTCAACTGCCATGGATTCCTCAAAATTTGGGCAGGAGAGAAGAAATGATTCATCAATATATTTTTTTTGGAGTTTTCTTAATAGCATTGTGGCAAAAGCTATTCTTAATATTTGCCTTTATTATGTTTCACACCTTATTCAATTAATTTTTAGTGGTTTTATAGCATTTCTTTTCAAATGCAGACTAGAGTTGATCCTGCAAAGGATGTTATCTATGTCAATGGGAACCGCCTTCCTAAGAAGCAGCCCCCAAAGATGTATTTTGCCTTGAACAAGCCAAAAGGGTATGTTGCATGTAGATCCTCGTGTGGCTGAATTTATAATTTTGGTCCATGTTATGTCCTCCCATAATGTGACACAATTCTGCTTTGACAGGTACATTTGCTCATCTGGGGAGAAGGAGTCTAAATCTGTAATAAGTCTATTTGATGATTATTTGAAGAATTGGGTATGTGCAAATTATGAGTTTTATTAGTACTTGTAGATGCCTGTTTTGTGCTTTATGATTAGACTCATTATATTTATGAATTCTTATTTACCATCAAATATGGGGGGCTGCGGTTTCTCCTTTTCTTGTTCTAAGTATCTCTGATATTTAAAATAAAATAAATCATTTCCAGAGTAAAAGAAATCCTGGAGTACCCAAACCACGGCTATTTACCGTAGGGCGCCTTGATGTTGCTACTACTGGGTTAATTATTGTGACTAATGATGGTATGTAAAGCAACTAGATAGCCTAAGTTCATTTTAGTTCTGGTCATAAATCAAAGTTAAACTTCAACAGTTTCCATCTAAGTGCATATACATTGCTGCTTATTTGCGGGTGATTTTGCTCAGAGACTTTCACATCCATCATCTAATTTATTAAAAGAGTGAGTGTCTGCCCATGGGGTTTGGTTCTTGTATCATTTTTTTTTTCTATGTATTAATTCCATGAATGGATAAGCTCTTCATTCCTTTCTCTCTAATACTGTCTCATTTTGTCATGCCAGATACATCGCCACAATTGATGGCGCAGTTCATAAGCGGCACCTGATAGCCATAAGGGAGGGAACAACTGTTGAGGGCCTTCAATGTGTACCTGATGCTGTGGAGTTGCTTCCACACCAGCCAGATGCACCTAGAGCTCGACTTCGCATTGTGGTAGTTTATTCTTCCTCTTTTTTTGGTTTTGTTTCTGATCACTAGATCATTTTTAATAATGACATAGTTTAACATATAGGGCCTGTTTGGATAAGATTTTGAAAAAGGGCTTATGAAAAAAAAGGGCTTATGGACAATTTATGGAAAAGGACTTTTGGAGAAGAGTTTATGGAAAAAAAGTGGTTTTGAATAAATAGGTGTTTGGATAGTTATTTTTAGAATGACTTTTATGGTGGTAAATTACCAAAAAGGGTATGATTTGATTTAAAGTAAGAGAGAGGAGGGAGTTAGAGAAAAGAGAAGAGAGAGGAGAGAAGGAAGAGAGGAGAAAGGAGAGAGGGTGTAAGAAAAAGTAGGAGAGAGGAGAGAGGGTGTAAGAAAAAGTAGGGGTAAGATAGTAATTGGATAGTCCATAAGTGCTTTTACTGTTAAAAAAGCTATTTTAAATAGCTTATTCAAAACCATGGTTTTAAACCATAGTTTTGTCCAAAAGCACTTATGGACAAATAAGCCTGTTTGTTTTGAAATTTTCTCAAACCGAGGTTTGGGCCAAAAGCCCTTTTAAAACCGCGGTTTGGGTGTTTTCCAAACACACCCATAATTTGCTGACTGTACTTGAAACTTCAATGTTTATAGTCCTTAACTTTTCTTCTTGTGGCTGACACAGCGACACATGATTTACTTTCTGTATCGTATGCATAATTAAGACTTCTCTTGGACTAGGGTCTTCAGTTGAAAACTCTTCATAATTAGTCAATATTGATCAATTTCAGCCTCTCTTCCTGAAACATTTGTAAGAGGGAACTCGAAATGAATGGCCTGAATTGATTAATAGCAAATTCTTTTTTCTTCTTGTTCTTATATTACTTGCTCATTTTTATGCCAAACTCTCAATATAACTATAAGGCCTCTTAAGCAATGCTGAGGGATTCGTTTTGTGCTTTTGGCTGTCAATGGCAAGTTGTATATATATGTATATTACATAGGATTTGTGGTTAGACTCTGGAGACTGAGATCCTCATTATTCAAGATGGCTTCACTGGGATCTGTTGGTTTAGTTTGCTCTGTTTGCTTGTTGAACCACGTTACTTTAATGAAGATGAAGAAAGATGAACCTAAATCTACTGCTTCCTTGTTTGGATTTTTTTAGGTTCATGACGGGAGGAAACATGAAGTTCGTGAACTTGTGAAGAATGCTGGGCTTGAGGTTAGCTTTAAATAATAATATGAGATTAATCTGAATTCTTAAACGCATGGGTTATATGCACCATGGCGGTTGGCAAATATATGATCTTATTATATATTGCTTTTGTTGGGACTATGACATAATTGTTTATACATAGTTTTAATTTTATTTACTGATAAATGAGCAGAGTTATAAACAGGAGGCCAAAAAAAGAGAAATGAAAAAAAGCGGATGAGACATCGTTACCAGGTGAAAAAAAAATTAAAGAACAAAATACTGAAGCCTTGCAAACCTCAAATGCTAGTCAAATGGACTTGTATGATTAATTATAGTAACATCATCTGTTCATCCAATGTCACCAAGAAAGACATCACATGTCCAATCTATTAATTTTTAGAGTAAATTGCACGTACTTTTCATGAGTTCTGTTGAATGCACAACTTTTCCTTGAAACACAATGTATCCAACACTTTAGTCCAATTTTATTTTATTTTTTAAAACTAAAATATCCTTCATTTTTTATAGTTTGAAAGTGTATTTAGGTTTATAGAGAATATTCAGACAAAAAATTTTAATCAGATTTAAGGGTAGAATAATTTCTGGTTTTCGAGGATGATTGTGTATACTATGACAATAAAGAAGAGGTACCTGTAATTTGAACAAAATTCAGAAGTTTCTATATGAACTCTTGCTCCTACTCTTGGGAGCTACAACCAATCTTCCCTGCCTATTTTCCTATTTCTGTTTCCTGTTCCAGATTCATTCATTAAAGCGAGTACGCATTGGCAGTTTTAAACTTCCCTCAGATCTTGGGTAATAACCACATTTTAAATTTTAGTTCTTATCCGAACCATTCTTTTACTATGCATAGCGCTATGCAACTGCCATTTGAATTATTTTCCATTGCTTGTGTTTTCAGGATAGGGAAGCACATTGAACTAAAACCCTCAGATCTAAAGGCATTGGGGTGAAAGAGTTAAAATGGTTGCTCCTTAATTACTATAGCTAAAAACATTACTTCAACGGGTGGATTCAGCGAAAGGCGGCTCCGAAGCTAACATTTCAAGAGTTAGCTGATTTTTTGAGTTGTTGTGGTATGAATCCCAGTGACTTTCGGGGAACTGTTTTGGGTATAGGACTGAACAACCTGCTTCACTGAAGTGTTTGATATCTCATACTGTGATGCTGATGCTAACAAGAAAGAGTTTGGAGAAGATTTAAGACTAAGAAATGATAATTTGCTGAAGATACCACAAATGATGAGCTTAGTAACGGTGGTACTGTGCAATTTAACTATTTAAGAGGGACCCTAAATCATCATCCATGTATCACAAATTAGTCTTGTACATCTTGTCCCTTGGATAAATGAAAAGAAAATTTTGATTCTATGCATTGGTCTATTATAAATTTATGATTGATAATTGATTATTCATTTGGATGGTGTGAACCCAGTCATGATCATGCCATTTTATCTTTATTCTTTCTGTAACATTCGTTAAATACACTAATAAAAATAATTATTTACATATTTTAAAGCGATGATTTTACTATTGCAATATTTTAGCTGGTCTAATCATTATAGTTAAAAATACGTTAAGGATCAAAATAAATAACTAAAAACTTAAGAAATATTTTAATTTGAAACAGTAAAATAAATAAGTTTTATTTGAATCCTTTATTAATAAAAAAATTAAATTGCAACATTATAATGTTTAGATTTTGTGTTTTTCATCTTTGAAATAAATAAGATTTTACGTAAAATTAAAAAGAAGAAATGTAGGGACAATGGTTTTTCATATATATTTAAGGATAAAGATCTATCTAGTATTTCGAACTAATTTTAAAAATATAATTAGTATCGTAAAATATTTAAAGGTACAATCAGTACCTTAAATTAATTTTAGAAGTGTGACTAGCACCTTAAAAAAAATTTGGTATAAAAATTTTTAAAAAGGGGTTAGGCTCACTCACGATCCAAGGGTAGGGCGAAATCTCCTTTCCTCATAGGTGATACTAAAGTCGGGCAAGACGAGCCGTCTATTATCCTCAGACATAAATCTAGGCACCTAGGAGCTAGGATGCCTCTCTAAGCGTCGCGATTGGAACCACAACAAAGTAGTACTCTAAGAGATCGAATACACTCTAAATAATTGCATGTCTCATCCCTTCGCCAATTGAACCACGGACGATGGGTAGCACTCTAAAACGTTTAAATGATATAATTTTGTGATAAAAATATAAATTTTTGTTCAATTCATTCATGTCACGTGAATTTTTTATTATGAAACATTTTTATTTAAAAAAATATATATATCATATTGTTTAAATAAAATATTAAATAAAAATTAAAATTAATATTATATAATTTTTTTTAAAAAATTATAATTTATTTAATATAATTTATTAAAATAATATTACAATTATAATTTTTAAATAATAATATATCAAAATAAATATTCCCTCCTAATCATAGTGCAATTTACCCAATTTTTGAACGATTTTCCCCTCTCGGGAGCAGCGCTTCTAACTCAGTCGTTCGCTAGAAAGGCTACGAGTTCCATAAATCGGTCGGTGTTTCGTTCGAAAACCCTAAATATTTTCCAAATTGTGTTCTTCGGATACGCACTTTTCAATCTCTGAACCACAGACCCGCTGACAAGGGTAAGCAGCATAATCATCATGTTTTTATACTTTTCAGAGTATTTTCCCGGAAATCTCTTTACGCCAAAATCTGCACGTATTTTTCATTCCTTAGGCTTCGGTTTAATTAGTTGGATTTTTAGTTTGCATGTTTCTTATTTATAGAATTTGTGTTTGTGGTTTGGTTTTCATAGATTTAGAGTGAGAGAGAAGTGGCGATGGCTGGTAAAGAAGAAAACCGTATATTTGTGGGAGGCCTGTCTTGGGATGTAACGGAGCGTCAGCTTGAGCATGCCTTTAGTCGTTGCGGCAAAGTTATTGAATGCCAGGTACCATTTTCGTTGAATTTTGTTTTCCCGTCTTTGTTTGGTGGTTCAGAAAAATGGGTAATAGGTATTTCATTTGTATATCTTCCTTTGTAATTGCTATTATGGCTGCACTAGTTAGTAACGTGGGAATAGGAACGAGTTCTCTAATCGGACAATGTGAGATTTGCAGTTCTGTGTCATTCTGTTAATTCAGCATTGAAAGAAAGAGAACGAATGTGCATGAGCGCCTGCTAATTCTATTGTGTGTGTAAATGATCATTTAAGAATGACGGATTTAAAGGAAATTAATCGATTTGAAGTCTAAAACAAAGATTGTTGGTAAAATTGCACGTTCGGCGTTCTTCATTTCCTGAGCTCAATTTCCTTTAGTCACAGGTGTGAATTATTGAAAACTCCCTTTGATATAAGGATTTTAATTTATAGTAGCATGTAAACATAAAGGAGAAGGTATTGCTCTTTTCCTGTGACTGATGATTGGAGGTCCCTGTTAGTGCCTGGGTTTTCTGCTTGAAGGGCTACTTCTGAGTGTTTTTGTCTCATTGGAGATTATTTAGTATTTTTTTAATGACTGAAAGTAACAAGTGTAAAGCATGATTTAGTAGATCTTACATGAAGTTATATTTTTCTTAAAGTTGATTTACTGCAACAGCAGCACCTTTCTTGGTGGATAATTGCTGTAAAATTTGTTTGTTCATCTGAAATTTTGCAGTAGCTCATGATTACTCGTGGATTTCTCTTTGTAATATTCCACTAGTCATAATTTCATTTATTCAGTAAACTTGTGACATCTCACTGATCAGAACACTATTGCTGTCTTTTGTCTACTTGTAACTGCTATATGTTTGTGTGTGTGTATGAAAGTCTATGGGTTTTTTTTCTTTGACAAGTTTATCTCCAACACTGACTATTGTCTTCATGTAATTAATACTTTCTTTTGTTTTTTGGGGAAACTATGATACAGCCAGCATTCACACTTATGTACAAGAAGCATTCACATTAATTCTTATTATGGTGAAGTTCAAGCTGAATATAAATGTGGTTTTGGGATATGTGAAATTTGTGCTTGGAAGAGATCTAAGAAAATCAGACTGACCTTTCTGGTGTTTGGGAAAGGGACTTCTCATGAGTGATATATGTCAAGTTTGAGATTCATAAGTGAATTCATTATAATGGGAATGGCTATTGAGCGGTTAGATTATGCTGATCAGTGGACAAGTTTAATATTATAGCGTGCTTGGTGTTGCTTTCCCCTTTCCAATCATTCCTTGTCAGTACATTGGCCTCCATCCCGTTCTATTGGTTACTATTATGTGTTAGTGATGATTACTGATATATGAGACACTTGTGCTGTATATTTCTCCTTTTAACTCTTAGACTTAGATTTAATGTTTAATAAAATTTTAATTAGATCATAGAGGGTCAGAGCAGAAGTTAAAGTATTATTTATACTGCTAGCTTTGCTGTCAGTTTATTTTCTCCCTTGATATATGTACACATTACGAGCACTGCTTCCATTATGCTTGATTACTTATTATAGAGGCAGGAGCAGCAGATGTGCCAACTTACACACTCACAATAACTCTGGTGAAATAACATTTTTAGTGATCTCTGGATTTAAGGTGGCATTTCTTCCTCACGTGTTTGATTGAGATGTGGATTCCCTGCTGACCAATGTGACCAGAGATAATGTCTGGGACCTATGCTGTTTGTTTCTAAGAGCTGAATGGTTGACCGTAAATGTGCTTAGTAAAATCTTTTCCATAGGACCTTCCCAAAGGTGCTAGGATTGTGTGATTCTATGTAAGATCAGTTGAGGTGGTTTTTTTTTTTGCCAGTTCAAAGAAGTCTTATATGTTTGAATTCAGTCAAGGAACCTGGTCTTGCCCCAACTTGGCGAGTTTACAACGCTTTTTCAATGGAACCTAAAACATGTTTAATCAGAAATTTTCTCTAGTCTGGAAGAGTTGATGTTACAGAGGCTCATTTGAGGTCCTGTGGGTACTGTGTTTGACCATCAAGATTTTCCTAATTATCACCGGCCCTTTGGATGCTTAAAGTGCTGGAGGTTGAATGCCATTTAGGCATACTCTCAACATTTGAATTTAGTTAACTGGTCAGAGAGTTATATTTTGATTTTGACTGGTTCTGCTTTTGTCGCTGTTTTTTTTATTCAAGCTATACAGCTCTCGCATAAGACTCATTTTTCTGTCACATTGCTGGTGTGCCAACTAAGTCAGTTAAGAAGCAGAAGAACTACCTACATGTTTGGCATATAATGCGCCAGAAAGAAAAACTGTCAATGTTACATTTTTGTCTCACATTTACTGAAGATTATAGCTGTATGAGATTGACTCCCCTTTGAGTTTCTGGTTCAGTTAATAACTAAGTGAAGAAGGAAGCAGAATTTCATACTGAGAAAAGGAATGTTCTCCAGAGCTAATATAGCAATATTGCACCCCTGTCTTGATTGTTGCCAATTCTGAATTTTGGAAACTTGATTGCTGCCAGAGAGATTTTGTTTTGCGATATCTAATGTGATATTTATCATAAATTGGATTCGGGACATAGTGAACTGGTGACTGCAGGAATGGAAGAAGCGTTTGCATTTTGATGATTTGTTGTTAGTTTTTGGCTACCCATTGTTTATACTTCCTGTTTTCAAGTGGGAAAATAATAATGCTTATTATAACACAGAGATTCCGGTTGTGCAAGTCAGATATCATTATCTTGTATTGAGAGACCGTTTAAAGGTCCATCAATCAAGGAAGTTCTGAACTGCTATGTGATGTGATGAAATTGTAGCCTGGATTGGGGAAGTAATTGTTGTATGAGGTATTTTGGTGTCACACAATTATGGGTTTTGGATTAATTGAATTGCTTAGCTGTGTGAATAATCTCCCAGTGCTTTGTCATCATGACTCAAAGTAAGTTGTCTGACTATGCTTTCTTCTTGTTAAATTATGCCAGCACATGTCACCTTTCGCTGAACTATCCTTTTAGGTAAAATACTGAAATTAGTTCTTCAAGAGACAACATTCTGCAATTAGGGTTTGCTCATCTATGTTTACATCTCATTCTATTATGAATGGGGCTTCAAATATTATACGTGCTTGTATTGAATATCAATGATATTGAGCGGGATGTTATGCGGCAATTTATTTCTTAATTTTTAGTTTCAGTGCTATAAATCTATATATAACTAGAGTAGCTCCAGATATGCTATTAGCTTAAGCAGTTTTGACCAAAATTCCAGTTGCTGTGTTTCTTACCTAATTATAACTGCCTAGTTAATTGTGTGTTCATATTAAGCATCTATTGCCATTTATGCTTGATATATTTTCGATATGGTTTTGCAATGGTCATGCACCTGCATTGGAGTTGTTTGTTATCATAGATGCGATTGAATTTATTATTAGCATTTGTTGCACATACTGCTATTGCTTGGCATGAAGTTCTCTACTGGTTCAACCTGTAGATCATGTTGGAAAGGGACACAGGTCGTCCACGTGGATTTGGGTTTATCACATTTGCTTATCGAAGGGAAATGGAGGATGCAATCAAGGAAATGCATGGACGGGAAATTGGTGACCGCATTATCTCTGTCAACAGGGCCCAGCCCAAAATGGGGTCAGATGATCTAGATCATGGTTACTCATCGGGTGGCAGAGGAAATTATGGGGTGGGAGGCAGGGTAGGACAGGATGACTGCTTCAAATGTGGTCGACCTGGTCACTGGGCCCGAGACTGTCCTTTGGCAGGAGGAGGCCGTGGTGGGGGTGGGGGTTCATTTTCTTCACGTTCTAGGTTTGGAGGTGCTGGTGGCCATGGGGATCGCCTTGGTGAACGTGATCGATTTATTGATGATCGTTATGATGGAGGACGTTTTGGAGATAGGGAACGCTTTGACAGCCGAGATAACAAATATGGCGGCAACCGTGATCACTATTATAGTGACAGGTATACATGTTCGTACACTTCATTTGCTGCTACGGTCCTTTTTCCATTGTTTTCAAGCCTCAGTACGTTCAACATTTAACAAATTTTCCTTTGGCATCTCCCTTTTGGTAATGTTGCATTTTGTAATGCCATGATTGCATAAGCATATGCATAGATTCCCGATTGTATATGTCTATTGGAAGTGTGAGTGCACATGTGTCTGTTGCTCATCGCATGACTGTTGAGTTCTATATATGCATCTCTATTGTTAAAGCTTTGCTATAAACCGCGTAGGTACCGGCCTAGTGGAGATCGGTTTGCAAATGAGTCATATGGTGGGTCAGACCGTTATCCACAAAATAGTTATGGGAAAGATAGAGGCTATGACAGGTACGGCAGTGCAAGAAGTAATGATAGGTACGGAAGTGGAGCACCAGCACGAGACCAAGGAAGGAGTTTCAGGGGTGGCCGACGTGGTGGTCCTTATGACCGTCCAAGCAGGGGTGGTCGTCCCTCTTCATTCGACCGGTACTAATTGTTTCTTATTGGGGTATCAACCAGATGTTGAGATCTAGATGCAGCAGTAGGGACATAGTTTTTTTCCATTATGGGTGTTGATGTCTTGATGATCCTGTGAACATCTAGTTGCATAGATTTCACTAGTTGTTAGGTTTTATTATACTCTTGAGAGAGCTTATATATATCGTCGTGGACGCATTACTCTGTTGTGTTTAAAGTGGAGGAGCATCTCCCTTTATCGAGGTTGCTACAGTTGCTTTCCAAAAAAAAAATTGGTGTTTATTACGAATGTTTGTGCAAGGACCAATTGTAAAATTATTTTGTAGAAATCTGCAGAATTGGTGGAAGTCTTGAATTTATGCCATGCGGTAACAGGGCTGGAAGTATCTTGCCTTGCCTTGAATAGCAACAATAGCGGAGCTGAAGACACAAGCACAACGTCAAAATAGAGCAGAGAACTTGGGTAAATTTGTTTTTTTTTTAACTTTTATAAATATATAGGTATATAACTCTATTTTATAATGTAAAAGCATAGGGAAATTCTTCTTTCTTAATAATTATTGCACACAGTTTAGTAAGATAGTTTTAAGGATGATTTTGATCTTTTATTGAAAAGAATTATTCATCAAAAAAATTTCTTAAATATTTAATTTCAATATTTTATGAGTAGATAAGTTAGGAATGTAAATAATTAATTTTCTTATTTGAGATTTGTTTATAATTCTCCCCAAAAAAAATAAAAGGAGAAGGGAAATCTTTTAAAAATTCTACTTGAATTAAAATTTTGAATCAATTTTTTTACAAAAATACATTGTTATTTATTTTGTAGTCAATAACTATTAAAATATAAAAAATAAAATTGATTTGGATTTTAAATTTTAAATGATGTTTTTGTGTTGATTTTTTTTTGGTAAAAAAAAAATTTAGGTAGGTTCAGCACCGGTCATCTACTAAGGTTAGGGTATAGCCCTAAAGTTCAGAAAGCGTTTACAGAGGATTTACGAGATCGCTTATTAAGTAAGCTCTCACAACGGAAGCGGGAATCGAACTGGAGTTCTTTATTAAAAGGCATGTGTTTGCTAACTCTCATTGACTTTTTTTTTTTTTGTTGATTTTACCAAAGGAGGGCATCTCAAAGGATGCAAACCCAAAATTAGCAAAGAAGGAAGCCCATTCAACATAAATTTTATTTATACATTTGGAAGTTATATTATTTCACGAATTTTCAGTATTATTTTAAACTATTTTTAAAAATATGATGTTATAATTGGTTATAAGTTATTACCCCAAAGAATTATTAAAAGGCATGCGTTTGCTTTGGTTTTTAATTTTACTCCCTCCTAAAGGCGTATTTTAAAAGTAATTGATGATTCATAATATAAGCCGTTTGATGGTCATTAATTGATTTTTTTTAAAAAAATATTACTTCTATTACCATTTATTAGGAGAAGACAGTGATGGTCATTAATTGATTTTTTTTTTTAAAAATACTACTCCTATTACAATTTATTAGAAGAAGGCTTGAAACCTAAGGTAGGGTTTCTTCATGCTTTTAAACGAGTAAGTTGGACTAAATTTTTATTATAGACAAAGTTAATAGGTTAATCATTTGTGTGAGGTGGGTAGAAATTCCAAGTTTTATTTATTTTCAATCTAGTATTACAATAAAATAGAAAATTATAGTGTAAATTAAAAATCGTTGTTATAATTAATGTATTTTTTTGGGAGGAATCTCATCAATGTTGCAGAAGCTGATATCTTTAAGGATTGGAATAAGATGGTGTTTAGGAGAAAATCACATAAAATATCATTTTAATTCTAAAATTCTAAAAAACTATTATAATATGTAAAAAAATATATTAGTCACAAGTAACAATTTGGTATTTTAAAATTTGAGGAAAAAGTTGAAGTTGCCCCTAAAATATTAAAGAGAATAGTAAATATAGTAAAAAATATGGTTAAAATTATTATTAAAGTTATTAATTTTGTTATACAAGTAATCAATAACAAAAAATCTGACCAAATTATTTTTAATTAAGTTGTTAAAGAGAGTAATAAATATGGCTAAACTCATTGCCAAAAGTTGTTAATTCATTTGCACGAGTAATCAATAACATAAAATCTGACTTAATTATTTGTAACTAAATTGTTATAAAGACATAAATATTATTACGAAGGCAGTTAAAATTATTATTAAAATTATAATTCTGTTACACGAGTAGTCAATAACACACAATCTAACACAATTACTTGTAACTAAATTGTTAAAAAAATAATAAATATCATAATAAAAATAGTTAAAATCATTACAAATATTGTCAATAACATTATAAAAAAAGTAAACATCATATCATAATTAGATACTACTAAAAATTTTTTAGAGATAGTTCTATCTTTTCTTTTAAATTTTAAAATCTCATATTAATACTTAAAATAAATCTATTATTTTAAATATATTTTTTAAAATTTTAGAATTCAAAAGATATTTTTTAGTGATTTTTTCATCCACTAAAAGAATTAATAAAAATAAAAATAATGCAGCGAATCTTTTGACCCGACTGTGCCGTTGCTGGCGGGAAAGTGTTGAAAAATGGCAGCTTTGACTTTGACAAGCTTGGATCTCAGTATGGTAGGCCACACAGAAAGAGAAAAAAGGCAGCTTCTGTCACTTCCCTCCATATTCATTTAATTTAATGGGATATATTTTCCATAACATTTTTCCAATTAAATGCACAGCCTTTTGGAATATACCACTCTTGACGGGACCCACTGATGAAGGAAAAAACGGAATCTATGAAATCATTTTTTATAATATATATAAAAAAGAGGAAGAAAAGAAGTCAAAACTTCATCCCTCCGTTGCATAATTTTTTTGATATATTAAGATAAGGCGAAACTCAAATCAGTCACATATAACAAGATGAGAGAATTGCACTGAAGTCTTGTAAAATATAAAAGATAATTAATTTTAAAATAATATTTTAAAATTATCAAATGATTGATTAGTCCTAAAAGACTTGGGGATAATATTTTTAAATTGTAAAATGATACAATTTGTCCCTCCTATGATAAAACTGTCACCCATAGAATATAGTAAAGATAGTTATGTTATTTCACAATTTAAAAATATAACCCTTAGGTCTATTGGGATTATTCAGTCATTTGAAGATTTCATGAAATTTTTTTACAATTAATTATCTTCCATGAGACTTGAGTGTAATTCTCCTTAACAAGATAGGATATGAAAATCTTAAGATGTCTTGTTGTACTAATGTTCTCAAAGAGTTTAGGATCATATAAGTGAGACTAAAATTATGGCTATTAGCATGTAAACTCATCTATAAACAGAATGTCACACTTCAATCTCATTTATAAGTATTAATATAAATGTTTTAATTTAACAAAAAAATTACCTATTCTTCAGCTTCTACTTAAAAGTTTTCCCTTTAAGGTTAAGTTACTAATGAAAAACATAATACTTTACTGAGCATTTAAATTGAATGACGTTTAATCCCAGAGATAAAATATTTAAGAATTTTTAAATGAAAAGAATAATTAGATAAAATAAGATTGTCAAATTAAAGTTAGACAAATATAAAAGGTGAAAATAAGCATGAAGTTACAAAAAAAAAACTAAACTCAAATAAAATGAAAAATAAAGCTGTCTGATTGTGGTCAAAGCTATCAACTGTAGCTAATTTTCTGCCACTTCTTGAGGAATGTTAAAACCTTACATTTTTAAGGCCTGGTCAATTTCTTTTTTTTCAATTTTACCCTCATTTGACTTATACCCCGCCCCTATCATCACTTCCTTTTTTAACCTAACATCTTTATCTTCTAATAATCTTCTCTCTCTCTCTCTCTATATATATATATATATATATATCTTAAATGAAGGAATTAAATAAGGAATTTAGTTCATATATACACACACATATATATTACATTAATTAAAAATTAAAGATTTCTTAATCTATATAGTACTCTTATAATAATCAAAGATGTACATTTATGTTATTGATATATATATATATAATACCATTATATACTAAAAGAAGAATGTCAATATGAATGCTTACATGGTTTGAAAGTCACAATGTCCAAAATTAACAAAAGATGGAAAAGAGCATCTAGATGGATGACCCTATAAGTAAAGCCAGCGGTTGATTAGCTAGTGATCAAACCAATAATAATAATAATAAACAAGTTTGAAATATCTAAGAATGAACAACGTAAGAAATACTCTGTTTTATCTTATATCATACATTTTAACCTGTTGTGATTGAAGAAGCATATCGAATGATGGAGACTAATTGATATATATATATATATATATATAAAGTGATTTCATATGAGCTGGATAGATGTATGACAATATGAACGATATGATCAATATAATAGTATTAGTTTGAACCTTGCAAGTCTTAATTTGGACAAACTAAAGCTTCTCTTGGAAAGTGATTTTTTCTTTGTTATTTACGTAAATTATATATGAAGTGTTTAATTAATTTGTGTTACCTCTTGTGGCCGCCACTGTCACTTTTACTTGTAGTTATAGATAAACATGACAATTTAAACCTAATTTATATGTATATATAATCATGTACTATTCTAAATATAGGAGTTAGATAATTGATTCATATAAATTAAAAAATTAATTAAATTAGTTATTTGTAAAAAATATATATTTGTTTACTAAAATGCCTTTTTAATAATTTGTATTAATTAAAAGGGCTAGCTATCTTCTTGATGAAACTCCCCTTAATTAATATTAGTAGTTTAGAAAAAATATAAATTTAAAAAAGAAAAGGTGAATTAGAAACTTATATTGAAAACTAAAATATTACTTAATTAGATCATCAGAGGAAGTAATTTTAATAATCTCATGACAGAGTTTTGCAAACCAGAATAACTGGCAAAGCTCCAAAGTTAACCAACTAAATTGAGAAGCTCCACAATTAATATATTAATCAACTATTTTTCAATTATCTTTATTGATACTCCTTCAACGATAATCAAATAAGAGAAAGATAGAAGGATTTAAGAAAGATTATTAGAATATTTTAAAAAAAAATATGTCATATTAATTAATTTAACTAATTTCTTTAATCTCATCAAATTAGTTAATTAGGTTATATATTAAAGACTCTAGGAGTACTATTTTATGGACGATAAATAATACTATAGCTCATTTCTCAATATCCACATATATAATTAACAATACTTGTACTAATTATATAAATATATAAAAAAAATATATTATTTGAAAATTATAAAGAAATTGAGTTGTTATAGCAAACCCTGCTTTTTGAAAATTGGGTAGCATGGTGTGAATCCAAAGTATAAGGAATTTGGCATAATATTCAAACTCAGAGAGATGATTATCATTTTGGAGTGTGGTATTATTAGTCAATTTGCAGTTGCATTGGACAAAGTGGTCGTTATATATATTTGAACACTGCCAAATTTGACTGTTCAATATATGAATTGGAGGTGGAAATTGATAGAAATTCGTCAACCAAAGATGTCTCTGGTCTTTCCTTTTTGATAAAATATCTAATACACGGTATTATTAGATTATATTCGAATGTATTATCCTGCCCATAATGATAAGAAAATTTTGTGTTTAAGTGGTTATACTATTTTTTTTATTAGTATTAACGTTTATTGATAGCTATAATCCAATCAAAAGAATATATATTTTTATTTTTTAATTCATTTACTTTTATTTTATTATGTTTTTAGACCTATATATATATATGTCATCAAGTTGAAAAATTTCTGGAGTTTAATATGTGGATACACATCACGAACGAATTAAGACGGCCGGTTATTGTATTGAAACTGAAATTTAATTAAGACCAAATTATTCTAATAATATTTTGTTATTAGATTTAATTATTTGTAGCCACAAACACACAAACGGCCATAAATATAACTAAGTTAAGTATTTAAATATTTTCCATTAATATATGCTTTCTTATGAGCCCCACCACCAAAATAATACCCAGAGTTGTCTTTCATCCATCCTGGCTACAATATTGAAAGTATTTCTTAAATTATATAAGACAAAATTTTGTGGAATTATCTATAATATATTAAATTATTATAACCTATTGTCAATTTGTCAAATTGTTGCTTAATTTAAGCAAGTTTACAGAAAGCAAAACCCAATCTCTGTTTTAACAAAGTGTGCCAATTAAGTTTGATCTGATTTTTAAACTTGTTTAATTTAATTAACAAACCAAACACAAAAACAACTTGCTTGTTTATTTATTTGACCTAGCTTAGAGCTAAGGATTCAGTATATATATTAAGATTGATAAATATATTTACATTTAATTTATTTATTGATCGAATCATATGCAAACATAAAAAACAGAAAATATTTGTATATAATTAAATATATGTATGTTATACACAACTGAAAAAGAGTTATACCTATTCAAGGACTTGAATTCTTAAATACCGTGGGGCACTAAATTTTACAGAACGAGATGTTTTAGCAATTTCTCTTAAAAAATCAAAGTTTAGAATAAAAGTGATTAGCTGTTTGGGGGAGGGGGGAGTGAAAGAAAAAGGAAAAAAAAAACAAGAAAGAGAATAATGGTGCACTATTAGAAAATATAGTTTTAACGATACTATTTTACGACGGTTAAATGAGAAAATGCTATAAAAAAAAGCAGTAATATTTTTATAATTAAGTTGCTGAAAGTTTATTTTTAACCGTAATTTTTTTAAAAATTACAGTTAAAAATTCTTTTTATGCCATTTTTTAGTAAAACTACCAAAAAAAATTATATTAAAAAATTCTTTTAATGGTAGTTATTCAAAAAATTACTATTAAAAGTATTTTTATTGTAGTTTTACAGAAAATTACCGTAAAATATTTCAAATTTCACACTTAAAATCTCGATAAATAGTTTAAAGTCTCACTTTCTATTTTCTGTTGTCGTGATTGTCTATCACATTTGCCCTACTCCAAACCCAACGACAACCAAAATCAATTATTTCCTTCAGTTTTATGTGTCACCACCCACTTCGCCACCATCGTGATTGTTGTTGCTATGTATAAGTTTTGTTTTCTCTTTGCCATTTTTCTCTTCACTCCTTCAACCTTATATTCGTTTGAATCTCTCTGTCATCATGTCAGAAGAAGATCAAAGAGCTTTAATGTCAAAAACTTTCTAGATCTTTAATTTTTTTGTCAGATATTTGACTTCTTCTCCAGATCCGGTTCAATACTTTCAACGAGACTGGTTGTGGTGGCTAATAGTGGGTGGTGACAGACAGACCTTATTACAAGGAGTTCAAAAAACTTCAATAGAAGAATCTTATGTGTATTCAATTTCTCCATCATATCTTCTACTTCTTCTCCAGATCTGGTCTGATGCTTTCGATAAGTGTGGCCATAGTGGTGGCTAACAGTATAAGTGGTTGGCAAAAGGACTTTCTACAGCGTTTATTTGTAAAATCGCTGTTAAAATTACACTTTTAACGGAGGTTTTAAAACTGTTATAAAATCTCATACTTTTAATGGTGTCAATAATTATTGTGCTTGAAAAACTATTATTAAAAGTCACTTTTAACCGCTGTTAAAGACCTTTTTTATAGTAATGGCAGTTGGCGAATTATTAAATATAAAGAAGAAATTTGATGTTCCTTTAAGTAAGTCTTATAAATTACGTTATATAGTTAAGTAATGTAAATAAGAAAGGCATTAATGGTGGGTAAATGTGTGATATTTAAGGAACCAAATGTTAGCATAAAATTATTATATAGTTGAAGATGTATTAATTTAAGAGTTAAATAATTTTTTATAAATTAAAGTAGTCAAATAACTTAATTAATTATAATTAAATCTAATATTTTAAGATAAATTTATATTATATACTCCATAATATATCTAAATTAATTAATTAATTTTTATGTTAGTTATAATTAATTAATTAATTTAATTTTCTTAATATATCTAATAAAATTAACTAACTCTTATAATTACGGATATACCATATGTACAAGTGAAGCTTTGCGAAAAAATGCAGACATTAATTGTACATGGTGGCACCAAAGTAGTGGGAATACCTTTCCACTTAGGCTTCTTACAAATAAATGTTCCACACACTTATCTATATTTATTTATTTATTTTAATTTTAAATATAAGACCTTGACTTACTTTATATTTTAAATTTATAATTTTTCAAAACAATCATTTTACTGTTTACTTATATTGAAAGGGGATCAATTAATGTTTGATGGGAATATTTTCTAATGCGAATGATTAAATTAAATAAGATATTTTAGAGTGATAAACAATTTTTTTATAAATAACTAATTTAATTAATTTAATTAGTTTTTATAAATTAATTATCTAACTTTTATATAAAAATATTTTACAAGTTGTCAAGAGCAACATAACTCTCACAATCCATTTAAATATGCCCCCACAAAGTTTAATTCTCTAGATATATATATAAAGCGACTAATAACGGTTACTTTCATATACTAAAATTTGACATTAGATACTTCTCAGTAATTTTTCCAAAAAAAAAAAAAACACTTTGTCAAATCCTCTAGGCCACACTTGTATTCTTTTCACTTATTTTTTTATAACTCTCTAGGCCATCCAATGTCTGACATATTTTTTAAATCTTATTACTTGATATCTGATCAATTGACTAATCCGAATTAAAGTTTTATGACCATGATAGCTCTTCCTAAAAAATCTTATTTTAGTAAGGCGGATTTCAAAATTAGTTCTCCCCCTTATGATTTAGTTGATCCACCACTAAATCATATGCTCTTATATTATTTTCACTTATCATGTTTGCTCATAGCTACAATAAATCAATTATATAGCTACAATAAACAAAGCTTTTATACATATAATGATCGCGGAAGCTTGTAAGTAAATTATGTATAAAATCGCTTCTAAAATGAGCAACGTAACTAAAACTAAATAAAAAACTATTTATCACTAGCTATCAATTTTTTTATTCTTTTTATCGAGTCTAGAAATATGTAATTTTGAGATCTTATCTGATCAATCTCCAGATCCAGCTAGCTGGGATTTCTTTTTAAATCATGACATATATATTTATTTCCATTTTCCCATGCTGAAATTTAATAATAATAATAATAATAATAATGATTAAAATAGTGTATGAACGATTGCTACATGTGTGGACAAGTTGTCATCCAATCCCCAAATCATACAAGCCAACGATCCATGAAAATTGGAAAGTCAAACTCTGAAGTCTTATTATTATTAGTCGAACACTGAAGTGTTTCTTCCTCACCCTATATATCTTCGGCAATTTTGCAACTCTGCATTATTGGGAAGAACGAAAACATCGATACTCAAATGTTAGGGAGAGTTCAATTGGTGGAGCAGAACGTCGTTTTGTTTTAGGGAGAGGACCGCCGTAAGTCTCTTTTGACAAACACCAGAACACTATCCATAAATTAACATGGTGGTGGTTGCCGGAGGAAGCCCCGTCGGCGGCGTTCTTGGGATGTCGGCCATGAAGGGTCTGGCAGTTCAGGTGGTAGCCAGCCGGTGGTTTGTTGTGTTTGCGTCGTTTCTGGTCATGGCGGCGGCCGGAGCCACCTATATGTTCGGCCTGTACTCGCCGGACATAAAATCAGCCCTGGGCTACGACCAAACCACCCTCAACCTCCTGAGTTTCTTCAAGGACATCGGAGCCAACGTCGGCATCCTCTCCGGGCTCATCAACGAGCTGACGCCGCCGTGGGTGGTGCTGGTGATCGGCGCCGTCCTCAACTTCTTCGGCTACTTCATGATATGGCTTGGCGTGACCCAGAAAATTCCTAAACCCAAAGTTTGGCAAATGTTCCTCTATATCTGCATAGGTATTTTATATTATTCACCCATCTCCAAAATTATAGCATTGCTCTTGAATTTTATTTATTAAACTATCTTAGTTCTCATCTAATCTTCTCCTACAAAATTTAATTAAAATAATACTTTTTTATATCAGTTTGAAAAGGATATCACATCTAACTCATTTAACTCCCCCTTATTTTTGTTAAAACCCAAGAAGGAAAAAGAAATCAAAACGACAAAGTTTGGGCTTGATAAAGCTCGTTTGAATTTATGGTGCTGAACAGCAATGATAATAGAGACCCTACTAAGATCAAAACCTTCTAATTTTGACTCCAACTGCATTTTCAATTAACCGTACAGGGACTGAAAATATACAGAAAACATAAGTATTTTGTTTAGCGATGATTATTAAAGATGATGAATGTAGGTTTGTATAATTATTTATTGGTTCAAATCTTGTAAAAAACTTCATTCACATAAGACTATATATACATCTATCTCTTTTTAGACTATATATACTTAGTGAGAAACTTATTCATTGAGTCACTGTTTTGAATGTGGGTTTGTATAATTATTTATCGATTCAAATCTTATAAACAGTCCCTCTATATTATGTCTATGTAATGGATAAGATTGTGTATATATGTTTCTCTCTCTAGATTCTACTTAGTGAGAGCCGAGTCCCCAATTTGAGTGTTGGTTTGTCTGATTTGCAGGTGCGAATTCTCAGACGTTTGCGAACACAGGGTCTCTGGTAACATGTGTGAAGAACTTTCCAGAAAGCCGAGGAGTAGTTCTGGGAATTCTCAAAGGCTATGTTGGTCTGAGTGGAGCAATTATAACTCAACTATACCATGCCTTCTACTTCAACGACACAAAAGCTTTGATCCTCCTTATCGGCTGGCTTCCGGCCGCCATATCCTTTGCCTTCCTCCGCACCATCCGTTACATCACACCCACCCGCCACCCCAATGAACTCAAGGTCTTCTACAACTTCCTCTACATCTCCCTCGGCCTCGCCGGATTCCTCATGCTCATCATCGTCGTCCAGAAACAGACCCACTTTAATCAGTCTGAGTACGGCCTCAGCGCCGCCGTCGTCCTCTTCCTCCTCTTCCTCCCCCTCGCTATCGTCTACATAGAGGAATTCAAGGTCTGGCAAGCCAAACGGCTCGCCCTCCAAGACTCCGTCACGAACATCGTCGTCACCAACCCACCACCGGAGACAATAACTCAGACAACCGCTCCCGGCGGTGATATAACAAAAGCAAGACGAGAAGGTGAACCAGAGATTAAGTGGTGGCAGAATGTTTTCAGCCCACCGGAGAGAGGTGAGGATTACACAATTCTTCAAGCTCTTTTCAGTATCGACATGATTATACTGTTCATGGTTAGCATTTGTGGAGTCGGAGGAACGTTGACTGCGATTGACAACTTGGGTCAAATCGGAGCATCCTTAGGTTACCCTAACAACAGCATAAGCACGTTTGTTTCACTGGTTAGTATTTGGAACTACCTAGGACGTGTCTTCGCAGGTTTCGTCTCTGAATTTTACCTAAACAAATACAAATTTCCTCGTACCCTCATGCTCACTCTGATTCTCGTACTTTCATGTGCCGGGCATCTTCTGATAGCATTCAACGTTAAGGAAGGTCTCTATGTAGCTTCTGTGATTATAGGGTTTTGTTTTGGAGCTCAATGGCCATTGATTTTTGCTATAATATCTGAGTTATTTGGGTTAAAGTATTACTCAACTCTGTACAATTTTGGCGGATCTGCTAGCCCAGTGGGGTTATATCTTCTTAATGTGAGAATCACTGGTCATTTGTATGATAAAGAAGCGAAGAAGCAATTGGCAGCTTTAGGGTTACAAAGAGAAGAAGGAAAAGAGTTGACATGTGTTGGATCTGATTGCTTCAAGATGTCGTTTATAATTATCACGGCTGCAACTTTCTTTGGTGCCCTTATATCTCTCATGTTAGTGGCAAGAACAAGGAAGTTTTATAAAGGTGACATCTATAAGAAGTTTCGGAAGACCAATGCGGCGGCCGAGGAGAAGTCTGTGGTGGCGACGGGCGAGAATGGTGGTGCCGGAAGTAGCGTCGCTGGGACCGGAGAGGGCAAGCCGCGGGAGAAGGAGTTGGACGTGATGAAGGGATAGGTAATATAATAGGATAACTTGTGTAGATATGAACGAGGAAATTAATTATGTATGCTAAAATGAAGCATTTTTCTTTGGGTTTTTTTTTTGTACTTTTTATAATGTTCTACACTTTAGTGTAAAATGGTGAACTTTAATTGCTTTTTAGCTTTCGCACACAAAAGTTACAAAATTTTAGTATTTCTTTCTTTGCATCTTTCCCCATATTATTCTATTCAAATGTGGAATAAAATACGGCAATATGGGTTCGTGACTGTAATAATTTATTTGCTATTTTTTTATGCAAGTTTTCCCTAGTTTGTCTTTTTCAACGTAAAACTTATGGTTTAGCGTATATGACAAAATTAGGATCGATCGGTTTTCTCTTATTTATTATTACATGTATTTAGAAATTATCATATCGAGTATCAAATGGAGGAATAATATATATCCATATTTTGGATATTCCTAGTTAATGTCGGCTTGCAAGTTGGAGTTTGATGTTGATAAATCAGATTATGAACTCCAGTCCAGTATTTGGCCATTTTTTTGGGATAAAGTAGTGAATAATATTTAATTAAAATATGCGCAAATTAACTGAAATTAGCATTTGAGTGTGATATTAAAAGGGCAATAATGCTTAATTTTAGGTAATTTAAGAATCAATTGTTGTCACAAGTAACTAAAGTACAGAGAAAATATTATAAAAGACCATATGAATTTCAATATGCCAAAAAGATTATCTGAATATGTAAAATGATATAATGGGGACAAGTCTCAATCTGTCCTTTTAAAACTTGGGAGAAAAGACGAAATTACTCCTAGAAGCACAAGTAATTATTTTAGTCATTTACTACTCTTGTAATAGGATTTACGGCTTAAGCAATAATTTTGACCACTTTCGCTAAGACATTTACTACTTTCTATAATAACTTAGTTACAAGTAATTACTTTAATCATTTACTACTCCTGCAATATAATTGATAACTTTTTTAATGATATACCTGTTGGAAATTGTGCCCTAGGGGCCAATCATTGTATCAGGTTATCACATTATTTGCATGTTTACTGTGATGACCATCCTTGGATAACTCATGATCTTATCCTAAATGTCCCTGGTCGGTCATCTATGTGGGAGCAGAGATGAAATAAGACCAGTATGACTTTGAAGATATATAGAGATATAAATCAAAGTCATAAGCACATATAAGAGTACAGGGTGTTGGACCGACCCGCTATGAGAGAGCTGCATGGGTCAAGTCATAAGCTCCTCTCATATACAAGCCATGTCACTATGCCCTTTGACCTGAGATCATCATGGATTCCTACATGACAAACGCTCAGCTTTGACCTAGTCAAAAGTCACTTTTGACCGAGTGATCATAAAGGCTATGCTCGGGCTTAGTGGTTTTTCATGCGGAGGAATGTGAATGGTCAAGATGGAATTTGTCCCTCACATTCGTAGAGAGATATTACTGGGCCCCTCGATGAGTGAGTCTGAGAAATGTATGGCCATACTGGAATGGAAGGGTAGTTCCATTTCTATATTCAGACTACTCAGGGATCGAGAAAGTAACGGTCAGGAACAGGAGGATGACGTTCACCATGCCTCATCCTTGACCGAAATATCGTGTGACAAAAGGGACGTGATATGGTTGTATGAAAGGTTACATCGTTTATCGATCCTCATATATTTTGGGTAGTCGTAATGCCTTGCTAGAGACCGCTTACGACTTGTGGGTCAGTATAGTAACTGGGCCACTGCCAACTTCATATGGGCCTACAGGGTCGCACACAAAACAGCCCAATACGAGCTATGATGTCCAGATTCATTGACTCTAAGAGATGTCTAGATTCAATGAATAATCTAGGGTGGATATATATTTTATATATATATATATATAAATTAGTTTATATATATTATATATATAATATAAGAGATATTTGTAAGATTTAATTTATAAGGATAAATTAAATCTCTATCATTTTTGAATTTGAATTTAAATGGATATGATCTATTTGAATTTGAAATTCAAATTGATAAGATATCTCAAATTTGATTTATGAGAATAAATCAAATATAATTCTGTCTTATCTTTATTTTAAATTAAATAAATAGGTGAATTAAATCTGTGGGACGGATTTAATATAAACCATATTTATTTAATCAGTTTCTTATTAAATTATGCAATATATGATATTGTATTAATTCAGAATTAATATAAGATTAATTCTGAAGCCCGGCCCTATTAGAAGCCCGATAGCTTCCTATATATTTGACATTAGGAGCTAGGGTTCTACACACAATAGATCTCTTCACACACATTCAGTCGTGAGAAAAGGGGGCAGGGAGAGTGCAAAAGGTTTGCATACAAGAAACTGCCGAAATAGAGACGGTGAGGACGGAATCTCCAGAAAGCCTTAGAGGGACAAGAGGCGCTAGCACGTCGTTCGCAATTGGAACGCTGTTCGTGTGGATACCGGTAGAGGAAGCCGATCTGAGCTGTCGACTTCTACGATACGGCCAGACACGAAGAAAGGTCGCGACCAGAACACACTTAGGTCGCGACCAAACGGGCATCTGAACGTCAGAAATCCGAAAAGAGGAGACAGGTCGCGACGTGAAGTTGAAGAGGTCGCGACTAAAAGCTCCAGAGGCGACAGGTCGCGACTAGAAGCAGAGTAGGTCGCGACTACAAACTCCAGAGGCGACAGGTCGCGACTAGAAGCTGAGGAGGTCGCGACTGAAAGTTCCAGAGGCGAGGAGTCGCGACTAGTGGACACTAAGGTCGCGACCAAAGCTTGAAACCGAAGGTAACACTTCTTTCTCCTTGACTTAAACACATTCGGTAGATCCTGGCTGGGAATGGAAAAATTTTTTTAAAGTTAATTTCCGCTGCGTGTCTTCCAATTCCCTACAATACCACTAGACTATAGTAGTTATCGGACCCTTCTCCTCACTGTTTATTTTCACCATTGTCATCTTCATTTTTGTCTAGTGACATCACCCATACATTCACGGATATCAACCCCTCACCACTCTCCCTCCTCTCACCACCATCTTGCTCGCCCTCGCCCTTTTCTGGTCATCTTCTCCAGCGACTTCAATGCTCCACTTCCCTCCTCTCATTTCGCAAAGCCACTCTCTCTTTGTTTTGAATACGAGGAAGACAGATCTATAGCAACAGCAACAAAAACTCCGTCGTGCACATCAACGTTGAATGAAGAAAAGCAAGATGGAAGGTCAACAATGAATGGAGAAAAGGAAGAGGGAAGAGAGAGAAGGAGAAGGAAGAAGGGTAACTTTGTCTTTTTTTCCTTAAATTTTAAAAGGACAGATTGAGACTTATGCCTAATTTATCTTTTTACATATTCAGATACTATTTTTTACATTTTAAAATTTAGATAGTCTTTTTGGTCTTTTTCTTAAAGTATATCTATATACTTCAAATTAAAACTGCATGTGCTTCACAATACTCGAGGTAAGTGGCTATATATATATAGATATATTATTTTGTTAGGAGACCAAGTCGAAGCAAATTAAATAGGCAATCCTTACATGTTAGCTCATATTTATATATATAACGAAAATGTCACATGGAACGCATATGGTTCGGAGATTTCGCAGAAAGATATCGGTGAAACAATTAATAAATGTAGGGCACCATAACTTTCATCTTATGAAACAGCTCAGTAATTAAATGTTGTTATCAGATTTAGGTTCTTACGTACGTTGACATTATCCTCAGATTGTACGTATATATCCATGACGAGGGGTAGAAGGGGAAACTTGTCTTTTTAAGAGAATTGCTTAGATATGTTTGGATTAATTTTTTAGAATTAATTTTAGATAAATATATAAAAGAAATTTATTATAAAAATACTTTTGAGACTATTGGATAATGTAATTGAGCTTTTTTATTTCTTTTTTTGCAATCTATTTTTATTTGATTTATTTGATTGAATTTTATTTCTATAAAAGTTAATATAATATTTGATACCTTCAATTTACACAAAATTTTGTTTTGATATCTCAAGTTTTAAATAGTTTTAGTCTCTTAAAAAATAAAATAATTTAAATTTTTATTAAATTATAAGGATCAATATTTTAAATAAAAATAAATTTAAAAAAATGACACATGATTTAAAATTTAAGAGAATAAAATCAACATATATATAAGCTTGAAGGATAAAAAGATTGTATTTACCTTTCTATGAGTTTGCCCTTCAATACGTTTTTTATATCTTAGTGGAAGAATGTTAATAATAATGAGTGATAGATTAAATTGAAAACTGTTATAAATATTATACGTATACGTGGATGTCCATAACTCTTAGCTCTTGGGATTCCTCTTAGGATTCCATCTTCTCTTAATGTCACAAACTCATAACTTCCACAATGAATGACTTGAAAGGGGTTTCTTATTGTTAATGCCATTATATTCATCTTTATTCCTTTGTAACCTTAGGTTTAATCTTTAATAGTTGGAGCCTATAAATAGAGGCCATATACAAGGCATTTGTACAAGGATAAATATACAAGTGAATGAAGGATACTCTCTTATCTTCTCTCTCAATATCTTGTTTTGTTATTTCTTTCATCTCTAACTTCTTCATTTTTCTCTCATTTTTATAACACATTATCATCACGAGTTCGCTCTGAAGATTTGAGGTATGAACTTCTTACAAATTTATATATTTTTATGTTATATACAATGGTACTCTATATTAGCTTTTATTTACTCAATTGTGGAGTAAAATTTTAATTATATATATTTGCTACATATCATATTGTTCTTTTATTATCATATTTTTTTAGTTTTCTTATCGCATTATATATCTATGTTTTATGTGAAGTATTATATTATTTTATTTTTTTTTGTTTATTATATATTTAATGGCTCACATGCCAAGCATTATTGTTTTACATTTTTATTTCTTTTATTATGTTATTTATACCTTTATATATACATATTATTTCTTGTTTTTTTCAATTATAGTGGCAATGGTTATCATACTCACATATACTATAATAGCTGCTTGCATATATGCATAGCAAATATTATGTTATATTGCTCTTAATATATAATTCGCAAATACATATACATCATTTATATTTATTTATATTGCAATAACCCCTTTATATATTATGTTTTAATATATTTATTCTTTTTATATTTTATCTATTTCTATATATTTGGATATTATAATTTTCTATTATTAAATAGCCAGCAGTTATAATATATTTTTTTTATTAAATGACCGAAAGTCATATCATTTTTTTATAATAGTTATTTGATAGAATACCATTTTGTGGTTCTTATAGATAGTATGACGGACTAAAATATTATAACAATTTGATAATCTAATAATTATAAATATCAAAGCCTTAAAGGCTAATGACTGAAATATTTAATTGCACAAAAGAGCTTATAGCTTTGAATGATTTTTGCTAAGGTCCTGAAGATCAATATCTAAACAAAATTGATGATGTGCTATTGAAATATAACATAACTAGAATATGACTAGAAGTCATATGGACAAAAAGTAAACATTAAAATGTGACTGAAAGTCATATAGACAAATTTGCATCAATTTATTAAAATTAAATGTCAAAATTAGTGATGACACCAAAAGGACCAAGGGATTTATAAACAATATCAAAAGTAATTATATTCTCAATGTAATAAGTTTAGAAAACTAGAGATGACTTTAGTGTTGACTTTTAACTCATATATCTGGGAATAACCACTTAATATGATGATCCTAATTGGTGGTAGACGTTTGTGTGATTTGAACATCTCACTCCAAGTACATGTTCTAATTTTAATACACATAATTGCTGCGGCAGTGAACTGTTAATGCTGAAAAGAAATAATTATGAAAAACTAAAAATTTCAAATTAAGAATTTTCAGCTATACTTTTAATTCATATTATGGTGTGTTTATTAGCAAATGCATTATTTTAGTTTTTAAATTAACATTATTAATAGATTTATTTCAATTAAAGAAATTAAAACTTTTTATCTGAAACATAAATTGATGGTGAACCTATAGGTGTCAAGAGGCACTTTAGAATGCCTAGTAAATATTTTATATTGCTAGAAATACTATTACATTTATGTTAGTGAATTTATTTTACACTCCTTAATGAATTTATTTTTGTTAGAAGATTTTCGGTTTATAAATTTGGCATCATGGTTGGGGAAATAATGACTCATAAAGGGCTGATTTTATTAGTTAATTACTTTTATAAATTAGTGTATCATGGTCCTTGCGTTGATAAGCATGGTTATGTGATTATTTTCTTATATATCATATTTTTTTAGTTCATTTTATTTGCACTTATTATGTTTTATTTGGTTATCATCATATATATGGGATATTTTAATTTAATTTGAATGAGAAGGGATTATATGATGAGATTCTAATTTAATTAGAATTATTAAGGTGTAAACATACTTTTCATATACAACTGAAATATTTAAAATTGTAGGGTGCCTAAAATATATGGATATTCTAAAAAAAATATCCTTCATTTTATAAATGCTAAGGTGTGTGTTGTGATTAAAAATTAATTATTAGAGGCTTTGTTAAATACTAATTGAGAGCAAATTTTATGAATTATCAAAATTTTTATATTGTGTGAACCAAACGTTATGGCAGTGACATGAGAATTTAATCATTTATTTATATGATAGATATATTTGTTTTAATTTTTATAATATTATTTATGGATATATATTTATCTTGGTATAAATATGCTTGATTAATGTAAATG
The DNA here is from genome assembly GCA_037074615.1 of Leucaena leucocephala. Lineage (NCBI taxonomy): Eukaryota > Viridiplantae > Streptophyta > Magnoliopsida > Fabales > Fabaceae > Leucaena > Leucaena leucocephala. The sequence continues at coordinate 32,106,767 of CM073521.1, forward strand.
TGGATAATAACTTGATATTTTTTATGTTTTGCTACTTTAAATTTGAGTTGAAAGCATACGCAAATTAAATATAATTTTGGGTGTTCAAATTATGAAGGTAATTTTTACTCATTTATTTATTTGACGGTTAAAGTAGTAATTGATACAAACATATTTAAAAAAAATGTATTATGTGAGCTATTAGCTATTAATATACTTCTATGTGGAATTAGTAATTTTTTTTAGATTAATTATATTAGTCACTCAATTATTGACCTATGATAGCTAAATTTAGAGATACTAAAATAGTTGGGATAATTTGAAAGAAAGCTATAAATATTATAACAATTTATTATTTTGTATTATAATGTTGATGATATATATTTGATCTTATTTTCTTCATTTTACTTTATCCCTTATAGTACTTTGAATATATTGAAATATGTTATCAATGAGTAATAGAGTTATATATTGATGAAAAACTATATGATATTTATAATTATGTATGATAGTTCCTGAAGAACTTTATATAATAAAATTAAAATAATTCCTGAAGAACTAATACATATTTATCTTACGAGATTATTGATAATGGAAATTATGATTTATATATACATTAGAGTTTCGGTTCGTTAAAGGCATGAAAGTTATTGCCCAATTGGATTGAAATCCATGATTGTATGAGTTGGAAGCATTTAGCTTCCAAGTGAAATACTTGAAAAAAGAAAACATGTTTATATACCTCACATTTGAGGGGAGATTGTTGAAATATAAGTGTGAGAAAATATTGGATAAAATTTTTCTTATATCTTCATATAAGTTTAATTGATCTCCCAAAAATAGATGTCATATTGAGATTGTAAATCAGTCATATGTTATGAAAACTGAAAAGTTTATTGTTGGTTATAGTAAACTAAAAGTTTACCGATCCAAACATATGTATTGTTGGCATGATTTATTTGATCATAATAGACCATATATATAATCTAATAGATTATTGAAGATTATGTATTGACATCCATTGAAGAACCAGAAGATTCTTCATAAATAGCTAACATATTATAAAATTTAAGAAATTATATGTGTTGCTTGTTCTCAAACAAAATTAATCATGAGAATATTACTAGTTATTATTTGGAATGAATTTCTACATTTCTGGAAATATATCAAAGTTATATTATATGGGCCCATTCAGAAGCATGTAAGCCATATAAATATTTACTAAATTTGATAGATGCGTCTATAAGATAGTTACATGTGAGATTATTATGAGTTTGCAACCAGAAGTTTACAAGATTATTTGAATAAATATAATCATTATGTTGAGTGCACAATTTTCAGAATATGAGAATAATTTATTAATGCCTCTATAAGTAACTGGATCAATGCTTATGAGAACAAGATTTCTATTTCAGTATTGACATATTTGATTTGATATGTTATGACACATATACATATCAAGCCAATAAAATTCTCTCAATAAAATTGGCTCTTGGTCAGGAGCCAGATATTTTTGAATGTGCAATGCTTATTTTTATTGATCCACCATAATGCACATAGATGGTTATTAAATAAAAGTTGAGATAAATGTTGGGTAAGAACATCCTTCTTGTTTGTCTCTAAATGAAACAAAATGATGTTTCTGAAAGAAATAAATGGATTTATGAGACTTATACCACATGATTAGTTGATTGTCATTTGACAAAGTTCTCTCAACATGAGGGGGAGAAATTGAGTAGTTGGAAAGAAGAACATAAGTAATGCATTATTACTATCAAATGTAAGATCCTCAAATATAGTAGTATGAACTAGAAGTTTATAAAATATTGCATTCATAAAATATTATAAAATATCTGCCAGATTGATTATGGACCTAAATGAGGGTTATCAAATCTCATATTTCAACTAAAAATATTTCAATTAGTATAAATCAAAGTGAGACATGCCTGAAGCGTGAAACACTAATCGGTTCTAAATATAATATTGAAAATAGAGGAACATGTAATTAAGATGATCATATTAAAGAGGTAGGTACTCCTGAAGAGTGCTAAGACATAACTACTCATGAAAAGCTCAAAAGAGATTCAGGTACCTGAAATGTAATAAAGAAATCTCAATAAGTTATGTCAAAAAAAAATAGAACTGAAAATATAAAGTTGTCGACAACAGTTTTGATAATAATATCGTTAAATGAGGATCTTGTATGTAGATCTGTCATGTAAAGTTTACAGAAAAATGTTTGGCCAAAAGAAAAAGTAAAAGAGCAAAGACGCAATGAAAATAGAATTATATTATTATTTTGATATATGAAAATTATGGACCTGCAGTCCAAACATCTGAAATATAAAGTATGGAAACATTTATGTGAAAATAAAATTTTTCACAAAAGCTAGTGATGATTATGATAAGAAATATTATTATGTGGTGGAAGCAATAATTTTTGTATATATTACTAGATTGGCAGTATAAAACAAAAATATGCGTCTAATATATATTGTTATAGCATATGCATATGAATTACTAAATAATAAAATTTATATGATAATATTTTAAGGATTTAAAATGCCTAAAGCGTATAAGGAAATATCTAGAGTTAAGTACCCAATAATTTTATAATCTTTATTGTTTATAAAAATATATTAAATTTAGTAGACCAGAAGTCCTATATATTTATTCTATTATATTTACATATTATGTTGGTATTGTATGTTATAATTTTATTGGCAAAATTAAGTTATTGCGGGTACATAATGAATAATAAAATTGAGATTTGAGTGGATAAAGCAGGGAAGAGCGTGTTGATAATTCAATGTATCCAGAAGATATGTTGGAGAAATATATGATGATAATGCATCATGTATGGTTCAGCTACAAGAAAGATATGCTCAAAAAGTATTGCAAATTATCTGCTTGAGAAAATAGTACACTCTATTGAGAAAGTGATATCGAAAAGCCGATGTTATCATCAGAGGATAAAAATGATGTGGTAATAAGGAGAAGTAAATATGATATTATCATTCGGAGGAGTAAAGATTATGCTGTACTCTTTTTCCCTTAACTAAGGTTTTATCCCATTGGATTTTCCTGGTAAGGTTTTTAATGAGGCAGCTTCAATATGTATTGTGTACTCTTTTTCCTTTACTAAGTTTTTGTTTCACTGGGTTTTTCTTAGTAAGGTTTTAATGAGGCACAATACTTATCATGGACATCCAAGGGGGAGTGTTATAAATATTATATGTATATGTGGATGTCCATAACTCTTAGCTCTTGGGATTCCTCTTAGGATTCCATCTTCTCTTAATGTCACAAACTCATAACCTCCCCAATGAATGACTTGAAAGGGGTTTCTTATTGTTAATGCCATTATATTCATCTTTATTCCTTTGTAACCTTAGGTTTAATCTTTAATAGTTGGAGCCTATAAATAGAGGCCATATACAAGGCATTTGTACAAGGATAAATATACAAGTGAATGAAGGATACTCTCTTGTCTTCTCTCTCAATCTCTTATTTTGTTATTTCTTTCATCTCTAACTTTTTCATTTTTCTCTCATTTTTATAACAAAAACGTAATTTTATAAAATTTAAAATAAAGGCCTAACAATTACAGCGCAAAAAGCTTGGGGTTCAAGAATAAGCCATTCTTATACATTCACGGACTTGGCCCGAATAAACCGTTCTTATATTTACGGCCTAGGCCCAATCCACTGAGGACCACGCAGGGATACGCTGTTACACTAACTCCGGCAACTTTAATTTTGGACCTTTGAAGTCATCCTTAAGGATTAAGGAGCCCAATGGGTATTACAAAAATATGTTTTTTTACCAATATAGAATTAGTCTAGTGGTATAAATCCCCGCTAGATCCCTCTAAATTTTGAGTTCAATTCCTATATGAGACACTTATTCTGGGAGAAGCAACCACGAATACCAAAATTAAGTATATGGTATTAGCATCCGGTAAATAATATAAAACAATTTTTTTACTAGGTATAGATATCCTTATGTTGAAGGCACTGTTATGCAGTAAATATGAACACTTCTCTATGTGGGGATTTGAACATTAGTTCATTACGTTTTGTGAGATTAACTTTTTTCCGTTAAACTTAACTCATTAGTAAAATGATTTTTAAATAAACTATAATGGGGACAAATGTTATAATATTTTCAAACCCAAAATCATGTTTGGTAAAAAAAAAAGCATTCTATTAGAAGATTTGTTTAGCGTCTGTATTAAAATGAAGAATAAGAATGCTTAAATTGTAATATATACATATATCCTTTCAATAAAAATCGTTCAAAATTGAAGCTACCAAGAGGGGATAAGATGGGCAAGGAATGAGTATAGAAGGGGAAAATAGAATAAATTATGCTATACAAACGCAAAATATCTCACATTCTTGAGTAAGAAAAATAAGATTCTCCTAAAGGATGGATATATAGGAGTTGAAAATAAAATAATAAAACATTATTAGAAGTAGTGGTTTAAACATATATAAAAAAATATTGTAATGTAAGAGAAGTCGGGTAAAAAAAGATAAAGATAGATTGAATAGTATTAAATTCTTTAAAAAGGATGGAATCGAAGAGGATTTAAAAAATATTCAATAAAATTATTGAAGATTAATTTTTTAGTTAATAATATATTTAAAAAATTAGTTTTTAACTATTCATATAATAGATATTATTTAATAAGATAAAATTTATTATTGTTGTCATGTCTCACATCCTCAATTATACATTTAAATGGATAATATTAAAAAACATAATAAATAATTCTTCATTTAATAGGGGTAATTAATTTTATTTAGGTCATTTTCTTTCTGACTGTTGGGAGAAATGAATTACTTTACCTCTAGTCCTTCAAATATGAGTCTATGGCCCTAAATCTCTAAATCAATACTCCCTCCATATTTTTTATAAACAATATTTTTTTTCATATGAGTCATCCTTTATATAAATAATAATTTATATTTATTTAAAAGTTTAATATACTTTTTTTATTTTTATATCTTAATTAATTACATGTCTCTCTCATATATTTTTTTACTCATTCTCTCTCTCACCTATCATCCTCATAAATAAGAGTATATTTAAAAAATAAATTATATTTCTGACATATTTATTACTTTTAACTAACACTTTGATCCGTATAATATGCGTAGTTGTTTATTATAAAAAAGATCGAAAGGAGTAGTTTATACTCATATAACCGTATTTATAAATTATTTTTAACATGTTTTATCGAGAGAAAAAAACTCAAACCTCAGTTTCTCTTATTTAAAATTTAATAATTTTTTAATTTTATTTTTATTTAATATATATTAATATAAAAATAAAATTAATACTATAACAAATGAAGAATAAAATTATATATTTATATAAAAAATTTAAAAAATTAATTTATAAATAAAATAAAAAATAATATTATCTTTTTGCCATTATGGTATTAAGAGAATCACAAATATAAAAAATATTGCTTTTGGCGTTTGCTTGCACGTGGATGCCTCCAAAAATAGACAAAAACTAGTTGCGTAGTTATGTGGAAAAAGTAAGGGGGAATAGTGTAGAATCTTGTGGTATGTTTGGTAGGGTGGAAGTAAGGGAAGTAGAAGGAAAAATAAATTCTTTTACTTTTCTCATTTGATATAATGGAAGTCGCTTCCAATATTTTTAGTTATTTTATTTACATCATAAAAGTTAAAAATTAAGATGATAGAAGTATAAATAAAAATTTTTGGATAATTTTATCCTAATTATAAAATTTTTATATAACTTTAACCCTTCTAAGTTATAAAAAAATATTTTAGATTATTTTATACAAGTTATGAAAAGAATATATATCAATTTCATACTCATTTATATCTTACTAAATAAATTTTTAAAACTTATTTCTAACTTAATTTTACTTCTATTTTTATTTTTATCAAAAACTTTTTTATTCAACCAAACGTACCCTTAAACCAAATAATTGAAATCAAAATGTATACGCATTTAAGATCCATATATGATTGGTTGGAAAGCCTTTAATAATTAATTGTGTGCTTTATTCTTTTTTTTTAATAATTGTGTGCTTTTATGGGTATATGTGCATGCCTATTAGGATATGCGAAGGGTCCAAATCATCAATTTATAATTGGAACGAATTCCCAATCACCCATTTGATCCATTCATACACACTAACAAAGCCATTTCACAAAATTACAACATCCAAATGAGCTTAAATAATGCCCACACTCATACAGTACATGATGAAAAAAAATTAATAAAAATAAAAATAGAAGTAAAAGTATAATCAAACTAAAAATTAATTTTAAAAATTTATTTAATAGATAGAAATAAATTTGTAATTAATATATATTTTTTATAAGTTAAAATAAAATGATCTAAAATATTTTTTTATAATTTTATGAGGGTTAAAGTTGTCCAAAAAATTTATAATTGAGGTAAAATAGTTTAAGAAATTTCACTTCTATTTCTATCTTATCAACTCTTAAATTTTTTTGATAAAATTAAAATTATCTAAAATATTAAAAATAAAAACGAAAGTGTACTAAACGAAGAAAGTAAAAATTATACTTCTACTCCCCAGTACCACCTCCCACTTACCGAACATGCCTATACTATTTCCTTTTTAAATGCAAGAAATTTTCATTTAACCCATACTCACGTAGAGAAATGGTTGAGTAATTAAGATCCCAAATATTTTTAGAAAATAGATCTGAAAGTCCCTGTAGTTTACAGAACTGGATACTCTCAGCAGCCAAATTCTCATCCACTTGGAATAATCCAAGAGCTCAGCTCACAATATATATGCCTCACATCATCGTACTATTAAAAATTAAAAATAAATTCGAACCATCTTTAAATTCTTTTAAATATTTTATGTGTATAGCATTCAGTTTTCTAATCATGTCTCATTTTAACGGAAGGATTTATGAAGAGTCTACTATTAATTATCTGTTTCTAATGGAAGGTAAATAATTTAGATATATTCTTAAGGACATTTTAAGTCAAAAAAATGTGAATTGCCCTTAAAATTTCATAAAACTCCAGAAAGTCAACAAAATATTAGTAGTCAAACCCAATGAACACTCTGGTATATAGCCAGGGTGATTTTGATAGTTTGGGTGTGTGGGATTGTCTATTTAAAACAAAAAAAAAAAGTACAAAAAAACAGTGGTTGGACTTACATATAAAGCAATAGCCTTTTTTTTCCCAAACGTCTCAGTACTTAATTCCAAGCTACACAGAAATTAAAATTCTGACGTGGATTTGTTTCTACCTCTTAAGATGACCAAGGAGTTCCTACCAAGTTGTAGCTTATAAGCTTTTAGTTCAAAACAACTATCTTTAATTTACAATGTACAAATAAATATATATTCTACATCGGATCAAAAACTAGTGTAGGAATGAAGTCATACTTCAAATATATATGCATCTAATTAAACTTATTTATATAAAAAAAATATAAATTTAAGAGATAAAATAAATTAAAATCTTATATTTAGAATTTAAAAGAGTATATATTATTATTTGATAAATATATTTGAATAATTCCGATGATGGACAATTCCTGCTGAATATAATTCCTCCGAACACCTATTAAAAAGGTCTATTAAGAAAAAGGAATTCCTCCGAAAGGACAAAGTTAAAGGCAATCATTTATTTATGTTAAAGATCTACAAACACTAATAATGGGAAAGCATGAATAATTTTACAATACTACCCTCCATGCACGATCTATTTACTAATTTGCCATTGGTGGCCCACCAGCTTCTTTATTGTGAGCCACACCGGCCACCATTTCCGTCTCTTCATGATAATTGTCTTGTTCTCTGAATTTCTTGTAAATATCACTTCTGTAAAACTTTCTAGTCCTGGCCACTAAAATAAGGGACACAAGTGCCCCAAACAAAGTAATCCCTGTAATAATAAAGAAGGCCAATCTATAACACTCACTTCCATTACAGTTCAGTTCTTCTCCTTCCTTCCTCTTCAAACCCTTCTCTGCCAATTGTCTCATGGCTTCTTTATCATAAAGATAACCTGCAACTCTCACACTCATTAAATACGACCCGATAGGGCTCGCCACCGACCCGACATTATAAAGCGTTGAGTAATATTTGAGTCCAAAAAGCTCAGAAATAATGGTGAAAAGTATTGGCCAGTTAGCTCCAAAGCAAAACCCTATAATTACAGAGGCAATGTAGAGACCATTTGGGACGTTGAAAGCTACAAGAAGATGACCCGCACATGAAAGAACAAGAATTATTGTGAGCATGAAGGGCCTTGGGAATTTCAGCTTTGTAACCATGAATTCTGAGAATACTCCTTGAACTATCTTCCCCAGATAGATCCAAATCGCCATTAGAGAGACGAATGTTGTTATGCTGTGTGGCGAATACCCTAATGCTGTCCCTATTTGGCTTAGATTGTTCACCACTGTTAGGGATCCTCCAAGTCCACAGATTGTTGCAGAGAACAGAATCGCCATGTCTAGACTTAGAATTGCTTGAAGGATCGAGTAGTCTTCGCCTCTTTCTGGTTTTCTGAGTATGTTTCTCCACCATGAAAATGACCCAGAAGAAGCTTCTTCTTCTTTTTCTCTGTGTTCGTTCTTCGTCGTCTCGTACTCAAGCCTGGGCTTTTCTGTGGCTATGGTTATAACTTTCTGTGGCTGTTCTTGTTGTTTGGTTCTCCAAAGCTGAAGCTCCTCAGTGATTACAACGACGACAGGAAGGAAGAGAAGGAGGAGCATGAGAGAAGATGTGAGATAATACTCGTTCTGGGAAAATTTGAGGCATTTTTCCAGAATGATGATGACGAGAAGAAAGCCAGCGAGAAGAAGAGAAAAGTAGACGAACTTGTAGAAATTTCTGGTGTCGTTTTGCTGTTGAAGACCCTTGTGGTGTCTTATGACTGGAAGAAACAGAATGGAAGTTGCAGAAGGAAGCCAAGCCATGAGCAAGAGAAGAGATTTGGAATCATTCTCATAGAAAGCGTAATATAATTGAGTTATGATGGCGGCACTGAGGCCCAAGTAGCCGCTCAACATTCCGATGACGATGCCGCGGGAGCCTGGGAAGTTCTTGACGGACGTGACGACGACGCCGGTGTTGGTGGAGCAATGGGAGTTAGCGCCGACGAAGATGTAGAAAGCCATGAGGGGGACAGAGGGAGGGTGGGGGAATTTGCGGTTGACCGCGAGCCAGATCGTGAAGTAGCCGAAGAAGTTGAGGACGGCACCGACGGAGACGATGACGAACGGCGGAGTGACCTCGTTGAGGAGGCCGGAGAGGATGCCGATGTTGGAGCCAAGGTCTTTGAAGAAGGAGAGGAGGTTGAGGGTGGACTGGTCGTAGCCAAGGACGGACTTAATGTCGCGAGAGTAAAGTGCGAACATGTAGCTGGCGCCGGAGACGGACATGATGAGGAAGGAGGAGAATATCATGAACCAACGGCCGGTGAGGAGTTGGACGGCGAAGGACCTTGTCGGTCGGAGCCATGCGGTGGTGGTGGTGTGTGGTTCTGAAGAGACCCCCATGTTCACAGAAAGTGGGACAACAAAGTGTGTGATTGTGTTTGGTTCGAGGAGAAGATAATAAAAATAGATATAATAGTAATCTAATGGCCTTGGCCAAACGGATTGTGTGACAGATAAAGCTTGCTGGTCTATGTGGACTTATATAGTGCAATGTCAAGGAGGGGTATTGTTGGTATTTGCTCAAACATGCGAATTTGTGTTACATCGTAAAAATTATTTGAGCTCTAAATTTTAAAAAAGATACATTAATTGATTATAATTTTAGACCTATATTAGTTTTTGGGTAGAGGAAGACAATATGTGAAGGGAGATTATATCCTGATTCCTTAAAAATACAAAACCCTTCTTCGCCTTTTTGTGGTGGAAAATTCTCTGAATATTCTATAGCCTGAAACAAATCTGAAATTTCCATTCTCCTAAGGGCAGTTCCGCCTCTCTGTATCAGTCTCCTCCTCATACTTATCTTCCATCCCCTCATTCTTATCTTTCAAGTAATGAGTGCTATGATGCTGATGATTGCAATGAGATATGCGTCATATAAGTACAATTTTAACAATTTAGATTTAAAATTTTATTAATAATCTCTAAATAAAATCTATTTTTTTAAAAAAAAATTTGATAGTTAAAAAGTTATTATTTTTATTTTAAACTTTGTACATATTAAAATAATTTTTTTAAAAAAGTAAAAGTAAGAAAAAAATTAAATTTTTAACCGTTTATATTAAATCTGGACTATACATATTGTAATGCTCATTAGCGCACGGGTCACTTCCCTCTAAGTGCAGTACAATAATTGATTTAATTAGTAAAAGTGTAAACTTTATTTGTTCTTATCATAAAGCATAACGATAAATGTCTGCTTTAGAGAAAGACGCAACATTTATTTGCTTCAATTTCACTAATATTTTTACAACAAAGTCAAAATAGCAATTAAATGAAGTACTATAAGTCTATGATTGGAGACCATGGTAGGACCATCACGGTTGAGTTGAAGAGAGTATTTCCGTTTTGGACAAAAATTATCAATTTTATGTTCTTAATATAAAATTTATTAAATTAATTTAATTAAATTAAAAAATTACTTAATATGATATATTTTATTTAAAATATCATAATTAACTTCTTTAACTCTCTCCCTCTCTCTCTTATTTAATTATTTTGAGAGAGTATAAGTAAAAATAATTTAAAAAAAATTATAAATATAAAAAATAGATCTTATATATTTAACACTAAGATCAATTTTATAATTATATCATACATAAAATCAGAGGAGTATCATCTTTTTGAGTTTTATGAAGTATAAATTGCATTTTTGATTATGTTTCTGTTTTTTGTTTTGGACCCTCCAAAAATATCTAACCTAAATACTTTTCCTTTAGTTTTAAATATCAAAATTTAATTAATTAATTTAAATATATTAAATAAATAAAATAAATTATCGTAAATTTATTATATATCAGTTTATAAATTAAATAAATTAGTTGAATAAAAAAAATATTATACATAATATAGATTAAAATTTTATATTTAATATCAAATTTAAGTTTTAAATTAATATATTAAAGACAAAGAAGTAGCATCTTATTGATGCAAACACATTTACCCAACAAAATTAAAATAAAAGAAAATTATAATTATAGCAAAAGGAGAGAACAAAAAGTCGTTCGATGTGGTTGAGTAGGTAATATTTAAGGCTCGAGCGAGTCTCAATTTTTATACACGCAAGCATGCTAATAAAGAGAGACAACTAAAAAAATATAATACTCTTTATAATCTTAAATATAAAAATTATATCCTAAATATAAAAATTATATAAAGATATATTTTAATTATAAATATAAGATATTAATTTATTATTTTTTTATTTTTTTTAAATATCCCTATTAATTATATATAGTAATGAGTTTTTATCAAAAATTAGTTCTAATAATAAGCATAATTAAATATAATATTTTAAAAAAATAATATATATTTATTATAAATAATTAATTTAATTATTTTTTTTTAATATTTATAAATTAATTATCTATTTTTTCTATGAATTAAGAGATATATTAATAATATGTAAACTTGTTACATCATTGTTAATTGATGTTTCATTCTCTCCATAGGGATGAATGTATAAATAGGAATTAGGGTAGTACAAGTATATACCTATTTTAATGGATTGCATCTTGGGAATGCATGGGACAAAACGAAGCACGTGGCTTGATAATAGCAGCATCATTTTTTTATTCTTCAATTATTCTCTCTCTCTCTCTTTTTATATGGACGCAAAAGTTGACGTGAGTTGAGTTTGATAGACTCGTTAGTATTATGAGGATATATTTATAAGTATAAAAAACACTTATACGGATATTTAGAGATTATTTATTAATAAAATTTTTATATTTATAACAAAATTTAAATTAATAATTTTATAAATTATAAGTTAATTTTTTACTAATTAGATTAACTATTGTTGACTTCTTCAATGATTTTTTTTTAAAAAACGTTGAAGACAAATAAATAAGAGATTCTGTTTGATATTTGTGATAAATAATAAGAGAAATTTTTCTAATTCTGAAATTTTCTCTAAATGGGGAATGTAGTAAAAATTCAATTTTTATGATTAATTTATTAAGAAAAAGTATTATAAAAATTGAGTTATTTTGAGTAAAAAGTATCGAGATTAAAGTATTATAAATTAGAATGTAGAGACTAAATTAATAATAAAAAGGTAAGAATCAAAAGTTATACTTTGTTAAGAAAAAAAATAAGCTGCATAATAGATATTAGTAATTTTTTAATTGTTATGTTTTCGATTCCATTTTTCATATTCAGTGAAGAACAATGAAAGAGAAATTATAAAAAAGAAAGGAGGAATGAGGATTATTTTTTTTATTTTGTATAAGAGATTAGGACCACAAATTTGAAAAAAAGGTAAACTATTAAATTTTTAAATATAAAATTTAATAAACTTTATCTCTTATATTTATTATTTTTTTATAAATTAATTTATATAACTTATAAAATTAATATATAATTTAATAATAAATAAAAATATTTTAAAAAATTATATCAATTTATTATAATTAATTAATTTAACTTTTATAATTTATTTAAATTAATTAAATAATTCTTATAATAAAAATAATAACATGAACAATAAGACAAGAAGCACCACCAAACTAGTCGCATCAAAACGCCACGTTTTGTTGATTAAAGAAGATAGAACCATCAAGTCATCAACCGGATTTGGATCTTCTCAGAAGCATGCCTCTCAGAATCCCTCAGAATCACTTTTTCTCCTCTTCTTTTATCCCCTCCCCTTCAAAAAAAAAAAAAAAAGCAAACCTCCTCTTCCTTTATGCATCCGTTTCCCTCTTTTAAATAAAAAAAATGTTTAAAAAAACTGTTCTTTCAAAAAACATTTTTTTTACAAAAAAGCTGTTTTTCAAAAAACAATTTAAAAAATGTTTTTTAAAAAAAATTAAAAAAATACAGTTTTAAAAAAAATTCAAAAACACTTTTTTAAAGTATTTTTTAAAAAATTGTTTTTTAAAAAACTTTTTTTAAAATATTTTTTAAAAAACACTTTAAAATGGTGTTTTTAAAAGAATTTCAAAAATACACTTTTTAAAAAAATTGGAAAACACTTTTTTAAAGTGTTTTTAAAAACTTAAAAAAAAAAACGTTTAAAAGAGTGGTTTGCGGATGCATAAGTTTTTTTTTTTTTGAAGGGAAGGGATAAAAGAAGAGGAGTTAAAGTGATTCTGAGGGATTCTGAGAGGCATGCTTCTGAGAGGATCCAAATCCGTCATCAACCATAGATGTGCCAGCGGTAGTCCCCCCCTCACCCACAAATCCACAACGGTGCGTCTGAAAGCTGGAGTTTACTTTTCTAAAGAAGAGACTTTTTGTCCCTTTCATTCGTTTGTTTTCTTTAATCTCTTGAATAATTATTTTAAATTTTAAATCTTGCTATAACATTTTTTTCTGGCCAACATTATAACAAATATTGCTTTATTAAAATAAAAAAATAGAAAGAAAATTTGTATTAAATATAATTAAATCTATAAAATTATCATGAGTTTAATAATGAGTTAACGTAATTTTATCAGCTATAAATATAAAAATAATAAATTAGTTAAATGAATTCATAAGTTCAATTAAATTTATTATTAATATGAGTTTAAGAGCAAGTTAAACTTAATTTTATAATTTAAAAGTATACAAATAATAAATTCAAGAAGTTAACTCACAAGTTTTAACCTTTATATGGTTTTAAAAGAAAGGGATAAATACAAAACTTATTTATCCAAGATTCACATGAGTAAAAGTATATACTATCATTATCAAAAGAAATAAAATACTCGTCATATCCTAAATATAATGTATTATTAGTCAGTTAATTTTAATCATAAATATGATATTTATTTTTTAAAATTTATTAAATATTTTTAAAATTATTTTTATTAATATTTTTTTAACAATAATTAAATAAGAGAATGAGATAATATGTTAAAAAAATAATTATAGCGTTTTAAGAAATACGTATTATAATAACTAATTAAATTAAATTTTTAATATAATTAAATATATTTTATATTTAAGATATAAGAAATAAAATAATTATCTGTTAAAGTTGGGTAAGCAATTCTCATCTCCCTGCAGCCTCGTGATTTGGGGGTCAAGATAAGCAATTAGTGGACTTAATTATTACCATTTTGACACTTTTCTGATCATAGCATATTGATGGACATGTATCTATATTTATTATATTCATTAAAATATATGTTTTATAAATTAGTTAAGCATGATGTTTAGGGGTGTCCAACCTTGTCCCGTCCCGGGTGTCCCGAGGATTTCGGGACGGGTCCGTCCCGTCCCGAAATGGACCGGGACAGGTCCGTCCCGGGACGGGACAAGATTGGTATTCGGGACGAGACGGGTTTCGGCCCGTCCCTCGGGAATCCCGTCCCGTCCCGATTTTTTTTTTTTTAAAAAATTTATATTATCCTATCTTTCCCACTCTTATATAGATATTTTTATTTTTATACAGATATTTTTATATTGATATTTCTATTCTTTTTTACTATTACTTTTTTTTCCCTTATATGGGTAAGTTATTATATTATATCAAGGAGAAATGTTGGTATTTCGAGTAAGTTGCTGGGGCATTTTATATGGAATAATTTATTGAGATGATTTTATTATAATATATATTTTTTAAAAAAAATAATTTCGGGTCCGTCCCGTCCCGTCCCGAACCCGTCCCGGTCCCGTCGGGACCGGGACAAATTCGGGACGGGACGGGACACGGGGGACGCATTTTGCGTCCCGTGTACTGTATCGGGACGGGACACGGGACGGGGTTGTCCCGATCCCGACCCGTCCCGTGAACACCCCTAATGATGTTTGACAATAAAATAAAAAAGTATATATAAAGATATTTATAAAGTTTATTTTCCAAGGAAATTTAGTTGAGAGATTCTTAAGAAGTGTGGACTATATTCTTGAGTGATGCCATTATTTTTTTTAATAGATGATAATTAATTATTTATAATTTTTTATTTTTAATATAGAATATATTTAATTAATTTAATTATATTAAAAAAATTAATTAAATTAATTAATATTATATATTATTTTATAACATCTTAACTATTTTCTTTAACTCTCTATCTATTATTTAACTACTATTAAGAGAATATTAATATATATAATTTAAAAAAAATTGATATATAAAAAATAAATAGTATATTTATAATTATAATTAATTTGGTAATTAAATTTTATATTAAATATCAGATAATTATATACCAATGTGAACAAGTGCTTAGTACGTACGACGCTAAAGCTATGTTTGGGGCTATGTTTTGTTGAGGAGGAAATATGAGAGGAAAGAAAATATAGGGGAGAGAAAATAGGGGAGAAGAAAAGTGAGGACAAATAATTTTCTCCCCTTATGTTTGGATAGCAAGAGAAATTAGAGGGGGAGAGAAAAGTGACATATTTCATGATGACAATAATATCCTTATTAATTATATGCATTCTACTATTATTGATGTGTAATAGTATCGGTATGGGAGTGGATTGACATAGGAATGAGGAAAAATAACAAAATAGTAATTTTATGAATAATTTATTGTTGTGTAGACTGTAAATTATTATTTTTCAGACTTATTAATATATTAAATATGTATAAAGCTAAAAAGATAATTAAATTTTAAGATATAATTAATAATATATATTTTTTTTGATAAACATGTTGAAAGCGTTTAATAAATATTATTTCAAGAGTATTGCTGGTTTTTCTCTCTCACAATTTTTATTTTTTTTTCAACTTAAAATCATAACTTAAAAGGTCAGCTTCTTTTCATTTTTTATTGGACGAATCGTTATTGTTTTTAATTGGTGTTATAATATAATGTGTATATATATATCATTGGGTATCGTCTCAGGGAGCTCCTTTTTCTTAAAAAAAAAGGATAATCTCTGCAAACTGCAGTTAAAAAAAAAAATCTCTGCAGTTTTCCCCCAATACGAGTGAAGTAACGATTGCACAAGTAAAGGAGGCAAGAAAACTAACTTTCTCTCCAAAATCTCTTCATTATTGGGGAGAAAAAGGCCGCGGACCCACCCCATTTTTTCCCCTCCTCTTATTTTCTCCTCTGATCCAAACATTTCCCTCTCCATTTCCATGGCTTACCCTATTCTTCTCTCCGTCCAGATACACGACAAGGGGAACACAATAATAGACAAAGGACAAAATGGGAGAGTAGTAATTTGGTCCCGCCACCACATTAATCTTCCCAATAATTTGTCAACACTTATTCAGATCCAATATCTTCCTCAACTTGCACAACTCGTGCTTTTGAATCCCATTTCATCCATTTGGACCACTAGGCCACCGAGTAATTGACCGTCAGGATTTCTTAGGCTTAGCAATATATTAATATAGTCAAGAGTATGCATGAATAAAGCTGAGCAGGGTAACTCTTGCCTAGAGCCCTGTCTAAAAAAAATATAAACTATATTTTACAGCCCGATATCCGGCCTTACTCGATAAAAGTTTAGGCTAGCCATAGGCGAACTAAGCATACCCAAATTTTGATGACATACTAATATTGTGAAAAAAATTACAATTATAAACTTCTAAAATAATATTATATTCATATATTTTTAAGAGTTAAATAATATCTATAATTCACTAAGGATAAAGTAACAAAAAGATAATAATAAAAGTTTTGAAATCCATTGCATATAAAAAAAACCTTGAAGTCTAAGTAATTTGTAATTACAACTGTGCATCAATCTTCCCAATGTTAACAAAGATTAAACATCTGAAAAAAATAAAATAAATAATTATAATTTATAATATAATCATATGATCATTAACAAAGTTAAAAAAAAAGAAAAAATTAATATAGTTATGAATATTAAAAGATGCAAGTTACCTAATTAACTACTCATATTTTTAAAATGACCCTCTAGTCACTAGTAGCTATCATATTATCCATTTCAAGTACAGCATCTAGGGAAAAAAATAAAAAAAATAAAAGAAATGATGCTCATAGGCAGGGCAGCCCCCTGCTTAGTGCCCAGTCCGAAAAAAGTATGGGTTATATTTTGTAGCCTGATACCCAACCCTACCTTATATTTATCAGGTTTTGCAAGGTTATTTTATTGCGAGCTCAAGTGGATATACCGAGTCGCGGATTTTATGCACACCCCTAAATATAGTTAAATGGCCCCACCCATTTTAACAATTTAATATTCCTGTTGCCATAATTATAAAAATTAGTTAATTTTTTAGATATATTAAAAAAATTTACGTTTTTAAATCTAATATTTATATTATATATTTTTAAATTTATAATATAAACATTTATCTAATATTAAATAAAAATTAGTCTAATATTTAATATAAATTTATATTATATATTTTTAAATCTATCATAATTAGTTAATTAATTATAATTAATTAATTAATTTTATTTTTTTAGTATATATAAAAAAATTAATTTGATATTATAATTAAGACAAATGTAGTGATAGATTCTCTAAAAAAATCTAAAATTTCATTGCACCCATTTGAACCAAAATGAAATTAAATTATATGGGTGAAAAAATATTGGTGTCATCATGTAAATTAACAACAACACGTACAAATTTATAACAGACGTAAGCAAATTTATAATAACACAAAGAATTAACAACTCATATTTCTCAATCCACCAACTTAATTTATCGCTACAATAAGTAAATCTACAAAAATATATAAGTGAATTAACAATTCACATTTCCCATATTACCAACACATTCCCTTATGTTGTTGTAAACGTGGTTATTGTAGTTGTAAATTTGTTAATTGTTGTTGTATTTATTTTATTTGTTAAATTTATAATTTTTTTAAATTATTCAGTACCCATATTCACTGTACAAATTAAAAGATTTTTATAAAGGGTAATTTAGCGTAGGTAATTAAAAAAGATATTTTAAAACATATTTTTTATAAGTAACTAATTTAAATATTTATTTGGTCTTTATAAATTAATTATTTAGCTAGTGACTAAAAATAAAAAAAAAGTCTAAAAGTTTGATTAAGGTATTTAATTTTATCCGTTAACACCATTAAACTCGATAACTTTATTTTATTCATTATACCCTGTAAAAAAATTGACGATATTAATAGAATAAAACTAAAAATTTTATTAAGAGAGAAAAATACACAAGTGCCAAGTTATAAATTTGGGAAAAGTATGGATATTTGCTATAGATATCTCCTAGAAAAACTAAAACTAAACTTTTTTTTTTACAATAAATTTTAAAAAGGGGTTAAATTCACCCACAATATAAAGGTAAGGCAAAATTTTTCTTCTTCTAAGACGATACTAATATCAAACAGGGCAAGCTGCCAATTACCCTCAGGCTTAAATCTAAATACCCATAAGTTAGGATGTCTCTTCAATCTCTACTACTAGAACTACAACAAAATAGTACTCCTAGGGATCGAATACTAAAACTAAACTTTTTTTTTGTTGTCCACCCGGTTCACCGGAACTTTACCTCGACTGCATCTGGATCCGACCCGCTTCGTGTACCTGGCTATGGTGGGTGAGTCTCCCAATGAAAATTTTCTGCATATGCCAAGCGAACTTGAGATCTCGTTTAAGCGATACCGAGCCGTTTATCACTCGGACTAACTCCCGTTGGTGCTAAAACTAAACTTGGTTTAACAAATTAAGCACATGGACGTGATACGAATAGACCCAATTAGCCCAATAGAGATGGACGCGCTAAGCCCAATTTGCTCATGGTGGCCCAACCCTCACCACGTGTCCAATAGCAATTTTTGCTCATGATCTCGAGTTCGAGCCTTGGCGTACGCAGAAAATCTCCGTTGGGAGATTCACCCACCATAGCCAGGTGCGCGACGCGGGTCGGATCCGGATGTAGTCGGGGCAAAGCTCCGGTAAATCGGGTGGGCAACAAAAAAAAAACTTCTAATATGTGTGAAGGGATTAGTTATTATTTTTAACAGTAGATATCCTGAGGTTACTCAAGAAAATATTTCTAAATATGTCTTTTACCAAAACAAAACTTCCAAATATGTCCATCAAAGTAAAATAATAAAATACAAAATTAAATGGCATGTAATATAAATTATCCTTTGTATTCATACAATAATTCATTCCAAAAGAACATGATTTTTTTACAATAGAAATTTTATATGAGTTGGGTATTGGTGGTTTATTATAGTTAATGCATACCTTTAAATTTAGAGAGTTAGACTCATGACTTTATAGGTGATGAACTAGTTCTTTATTAACTAGACTAACTTTTATTAGCTTAAAAGAATATTTTTTTTGTTAAGTATATGTATTTTTTTATTTGAGGCAGTCTTATTCAATACATTGACGGACACTATATGTAAACACATATTTAAATGAGGATTTAAACCTTAGTTCGTTACATTATAAAGAACTAACTCTTTTCGTTAAATTTTATCCTGTTGGTAATAAAAAATGCCGATCGAGTTGATATTTGGCCCGTACTATAAAAGAAAATAGTTTTTTATGGAAATTTTATATTTGATTTGTTAAAAGTAATGGAAAATTAGATAAGAAAACATTCAAATGACCATATTATTCTTAGGGTGTGTTTGATACGAGGAATTTGGAAGGGATAAATTTTGCCAATTCTTGTTTGGCACTACAAAATTTTTAAGAAAGGAAGATTTTTTTTAAAGATTTTCTCTCCCCTCCCCTCATAACACTCCTCTCTAAAATTATTAGGGAGATTTTTGGATGAATTAAATTATTGTCTTATTTTGATAATTATATTCATAATATTTTTTTAATATCCTTAAAATACTTCTTTTGTATCTCACAGTTATCTGTATAAAAATATTTTTTTCCCTAATCATTTCTGAATTAAATAATATAACATTAAAATCTCTTCGCTCTCTTCCATTTCCTTCAATTAAAATGAGATAATATTATAATCCCTTTATTTTCTTTCTCTCGCCTCCTCTCTATTAAAATCTTTTCTATCCCCTCTCCTCAGTTAGGTCAAACACATCCTTAATGAGTATTTAATAATAAATTAATGTTCTAATTTTAAAATAAAAGTATTAAAAATTTAATTACTCATATAATATTAATAATTCATAAAAATTAATAAATATAAATATAAAAATTGTTATAAATATTAAATGATTAAAAATAAGTATATAAAAACAAAAATAAATAACAAAACTAATGTTCTAAGAAATCCAACTGGGCAAATGCTTCTGCACATATTTGCATAAATTCATCATTCCCCCTTGGGGCCGCTCTCATCGTTATCTTTTTTCTTCTCAATCTGGGAATTCCTAGCTCCATTTGTTGAGTTTGTTTCTAGAAACATTTGACTCTCAGAGTTAATACAAATAATAAAAAAATAATTCTTATTTTATAAGGATATGAATTAGATTCTCATTGTTATTATAAAGGCGCTTTTAATAAGCGATCTCATAAGTTTTCTACAAATATTTTTTAAGTTCTTGGGCTATGTCATAGTCTTAATGAGAAATCGATGTTAAATCTACCTAAACTTTATTTTTTATAAAAAAAATTTACTCTAGTTAGGTGAGTAATAGTTTTTGCATGAAGCTCTCGTAATGTTGAAAATATGAAACTCAAAACATGTCCCTCTATCATCTTTGCTATGAATCTCTCCACAACCTTTTGCAACTACCATTTCAATAGAAAAAGAAATAGATTTCACGAAGTTAGTATCAGATTTTTGTAAATGTAAACGGAGTAATTTAGAAACGTAATAACTAAAATCGATTTTCATGTAACTAAATTTATTTTATATCAATAAAATTGATTTCACTCCTCAAAATCGATTTCATAGGTGAGGAAAGATTTCGTTTAACTTAGCAATATAATGCATAACTATATCTAAATTAATTTTTAGTATGAAAAAGTAATTTCGAGTGATACAGATCTATTTTAACTTATTATTTTAAGTTACTATATGCGTTTTATCAACTTTGACATATTTCTCAAATCACAAATTCGTTTGATGTGAAACTTATTTCGAGTGATACAGTTATTAATATTACATTTCAGGCATGCAGTGGGATCTCTGGTATTTATGTTACTCGAGTGCATCCTCTTCCAAAGAATGAAATTCTTCATCTGTTCTCAGTACGAAGTACAAGCAATGAAGTTTCTGTGGGCATGTGGGCCCGGGTGAAAAATGGTAAATACAAGGGTGACCTAGCACAGGTACCGCATAAATAAAATGTTCTAGAGTTATATCTTCCAGGTAACACATGAAAAGCTTATGGCTGTGTACAATTCTATTTCTGCAGGTTGTGGCTGTGAACAATACACGGAAAAAAGTAACTGTGAAGCTTATTCCAAGAATTGATTTACAAGCGTTGGCTGCCAAATTTGTAATGGGATCTTCGTAACTTATTATTTTTAGTTTTTTTCTTGTCTTTTTTTTCTGCCCTTCATATATTAGCTGTAGCGGTTTTTGGTTATTTTCATTTGAGTGATCTATTCCTAATAATTATGTATTGCAGTAAGCTGTAGGCCTGAGTACATTAGCAAATAGTGGCTCCAAAGGAAATCCGAAGGGATTCACTAACCGTTCTTCACTTCTTAATGATTTAATGCACTAACTATCAAGCTCCGACCTGGTTGAAACACTATCGATATATTTGTGTTTGTGTTTTAAACGTAAGATTTGGGGAGGATGCATAAGTTAGTGTGGTAATCTTTATCATGAATTAATTTCAGAAATGTATTATTCTTTGTCATGTGCGTGCTAGAAACAAGCATATATTGGTTGATGATTGAGCCTTGTCCTATTTCTTATCAGATGCTCTTTTGATTTCTATTGATATTAAGTGGTGGATGTCGTATTGTATCATTGTAGTTCTAACTTTACTTCAATTGATGGTGGTAATTTTTACACAAACTGTTGTTATCCTTTTATAATAAACTTGTCTTTAGAAATACATGAATATATCCATCTTATTTTTCTCATATTTACAGGGTGGAGGACATAGGCTTCAAAACAATGACACACCGGCTGCAAGATTAATCAGCTCTAGTGAACTTGAGTAATATTGCCTATACTTACATGCTGTTAATTCTTTGTCTGATGGATTTTCTGAAGCAATTTGTTCAATTTTAACTCTGCAGGGAATTTCGACCTCTCATGCATTATAGGCGTGATCGTGAGACTGGCAGGGTCTTTGAGGTTCTTGATGGTCTAATGTTCAAGGATGGATATCTATACAAGAAAGTATCTATGGATTCATTAAATTTTTGGGGTCTTGTGCCGAAAGATGAGGAGGTCTTAAAGTTTGCACCATCCGAAAACACAGAATCAAATGATATGCAGTGGCTTACTCAGATTTATGGTGAGCTTAGGAAAAAGCGGACTATAGGAGGACATAAAGGCGGCGAGAAAGGAGAGGGCTCATCTAGCTCTAGTGTGGTGAATGGTTTTGAAATGTACGATCTTGTATGCTTTGGGTAAGTCCTAGTGAACTTTCAGCGTTTATGATACTGCATGGACCTGTGCTCTCTCTCTCACTCACTCTCATTTACACACACATATATGAATTTGCACTAATTTACATTATTAAATACATATAACCTTCGTTTCATATGTATTTACTATTGCAGCAAGAAAGACTTTGGTGTTATCATAGGCATGGATAAAGATGATACCTACAAGGTATGGCATTGAACCTATGCAACACTTGTAAAGAGCATCCAATCTAGACTCCTATGCAACACTTGTAACGAGCATCCAATCTAGACTATCTCCTGTTTTCAGAAAGCTCACTTTCATTGACCCTTTTGTCTGTTATAGATACTGAAAGAGAGTCCAAATGGACCTATTGCTATGACTGTGGAATGCCGTAACATAAAGTGTAGACTATTTGACATAAAATTTAGTGCCCAAGATCAGCAGAATAAGACCATCACTGTTAATGATACTGTCAGGATTATTGGGGGCCCATCTGAGGTATGATGCGTAGGATGTTTTATATTTATAGTTGTCATCTTTTTTGGAATCTGTCTTGAATTGAGAACACTACTCCGTGTGATTTTGCAGGGTAAACAAGGAATTGTTAGATACATCTATAGAGGGGTTGTCTTTATATATGATGGTAATGAGGAAGAGAATGGTGGTTATATTACTGCCAAATCTCATGTGTGTGAGAAAGTCAAGCTTAGTGCTGGTGATTGTAGTGAAAAGGTTGGAATTCTCTCTTTAGAATTTGAACTTTATGGTCACCTAAAGTGGGTTTTGATGATTTTTTGCAATAATATACACACAGGGTCATGAACTAGATTCTTCAGTCTTTGAAGATTTGGCAACATCTCCTAAATCCCCTTTGTCACCTGAAAAGCCATGGCAAGCAAGAGAACTTAACCGTGAATGTGAAGAAGCCTAACTCTTTCCGAAGTCTTTTTGCTCTAGATCTGCCCATTAATGATATTGCATGATGTATTGTTTTGTTTTGTTTTTTGGTGTAGTCAGCAAAGGAAACGATGATGGATTATATACTATAGGTCAAACCTTGAGAATTAGAGTGGGCCCTTTGAAGGGATATCTCTGTCGTGTCATAGCTATACGTCGCTCTGATGTTACTGTGAAACTTGATTCTCAGCAAAAGGTTCTTACAGGTTTGTTTATGATGTGCTAATCATGGTTTTTCTATGTGTTAAGTGACGGCCTAATTTTTCTCCATTATTGATTTTTATTCAGTTAAATGTGAGCATCTTTCTGAGGTACAAGGGAAGAGAATTGCTACATCATCAAGGTACTTTTTATAATAGTTGTATGCGTGATTCTTTCTGATTGCAAACTTTGACCAAAAATTATATTGATTTGTTTTATCTTTTATATATCAGCGTTGACCCAGATTCAAGCAAACCGTTTGATCTACTGGGTACTGGGGAAAGTTCAGGAGGTAGGAATCCTATTATTTGTTACTATTTTCTTCTTTGACATTATGCGGAAGTTTTACCCATGAAACAAGATATTTATTAATTTGGGTGCTAGTTCCATATGTTTCCTGTTTGCCATTGATGTTCTTCATCTCCTGAGTGGAGAGACTTGGCATTTGACAATGAGTTTATGTAAAGGTTGGACGAACGAAATTGGAGCATCAGCTGGGGGTGATGGTTGGAATACTGGTGGAGTGCAACCTGAAAGGTACAGACAATGATGACATTAATTAATCTACTTGATGGTTTCATCTTAAACAATCAGTTTACTTGATTGAGTTGCTTCATTATTTGCTCTATATGCGGGAAGATTTGATATTCACTTTGGATGTTATCTGTATTGCAACCATAGATTGAGAATAAACCATCTGGGCCTGTGGAGATGATTGCTTTGCTTTGCTTATGAAAATATTGATTATGATTTTAGTTGTTTGCCGATGTAGCGTATTTATCTATGTTCTGCGTTGATGTCCTTTCATTGATCAATCTGCTTGGGGAAAGGTTTGCTATATATTTTAGGCAAATATAAGTAAAATACATTGAAGGGCCGGCTTGGCTCAGCGGTAAGCTCGCTTGCCGTGGGGTCTGAGGTCGCGGGTTCGAACCAGCCTCCCTGCAAAGCAGGGGTAAGGCTGCTTAGATTATTCCCTTCCCCAGCACCCCCACCAAGTGGGGACTCGAACTGGGTTGGCCTTTTTATAAGGGCGTGGTCTCCAAAGGCTGAGGCTCATGCTGTCTAGATTTTATTGGGGGAATTTAGGAAAATTTCTATGATCCATCATTTTCTCTTTCATGATTTGTTTCTTTAGTTATATTGGCTGTTGTCTTATTGTATGATAATCTTGTGTAGGAGTGCCTGGTCTAACCCTTCTACGTTAGACTTTCCGGTATGTCTTGTATTTGCATTGCAGCAATAATGTATGAGCTCTTACTCTGCACAATACTAATATGTGAATTCTATTTTGCTTTGCATACTGTATATATCATCTGCATCAATAATACATGGATTCATATCTTCAATATCCTCATGCAGTCATGGATGAGCACAAATTCCACAGATTCATGTTTGCTAATAAAGCAACTAATGTAACCAATTTTCTGCATTTATTTTTCATTTGATTATCATCTCGCTGTTGCCGCAGTCTGAATCTCTTGCAAAACCCATTAGTTCTGAGGGTGATGCTTCTTGTAAAGGTATTTTTTACTGTCATAGCTCCATATTACTAGCTTGTATTACAATTATGTATTGTGTAGATGTTTCATTGTCCTTCTGATGGATAGGTGCAGAAGATAGTTCTTGGGGAGTCAAAAGTACTTCAGTTAAGAAATCCTCCTGGGGTGCTGCTGCTGACAATGCTGGAACTGCTGCTGATCCAGGTATTGTGTAGAACTAGTTTGTATTATAATTATGTATTGTCTAGATGTTTCATTGTCCTTCTGATGGATAGGTTTAGAAGATAAAGATAATGCTTGGGGAGTCAAAAGTACGGCAGTTAAGAAATCCTCCTGGGGTGCTGCTGCTGATAATGCTGGAACTGCTGCTGATCCAGGTATTGTGTAGAACTAGCTTGTATTATTATAATTATGTATTGCGTAGAGGTTTCATCGTGTTTCTGATGGATAGGTGTAGAAGATAATGCTTGGGGAGTCAAAAGTACAGTTAAGAAATCCTCCTGGGGTGCTGCTGCTGACAATGCAGGAACTGCTGCGGATCCAGGCCAATCTGGTGGTTGGGGGAAAAGGGAAGATGGCTGGAGTCAAGCAAAACCTGCTGACAAAATGGATGGAGACCAGCCCTCTGGATGGAATCACAAAAGTAACTGGAATACTTCTAAAGCTTCAGGAGGGGATCCCTCTGGTTGGGGTCAGAAATCTGATGAGAATATTGGAGACCAAATTGGCCAATCTTCTTGGAATAGGGAAAAGACATCGAATAAAAGTCCAGCAGCAGGATGGGCTCAAGGTAGTGGCCAAGAACATGGATTGGCTGATGGCAGAAGCTCAAACACTAATTGGGGTGCTTGGAAGTCTGGAAGCAGTGAAGCCAATGAAGTTGAAAACCCTTCTATCACTTTAAATCTTGATAAAAATCAGATTAGTGGTTGGAAAACTAAATCTAATTGTGAAAATAACTCTGGAGGAAATTCAGATTCTGTCTGGGGCTCACGGAAACCGAGTTCAAGTGATGTGGATGGAGACCAACCCTCTGGATGGAACCGCAAAAGTAACTGGAATACTCCCAAAGCTTCAGGAGGGGAGCCCTCTGGTTGGGGTCAGAAATCTGATGCTGGAAATCAAGATTCCAATTGGGGAAGAAAAAGCAACTGGAATTCTGGATCTGGTGATCAAGACTCCAACTGGGGAAGGAACAGTAATTGGAACTCAGGAAATGACTCAAGTGGTGGCAAGTTTAGTGGTTGTGATGAAACTTCTGGTGATGGTGGGTATGGGGGGAATTGGGGTGGTGGTAATGCGGGTAGGGGTGGCTCAGACAGAGGTGGATTTAGGGGTAGAGGAGTTTTTCGGGGTAGAGGAGAACGTGGGGGCTTTGTTGGTGGCAGAGGCGATTGTGGTGGATTTGGTGGCCGTGGAGGTGATCGTGGGGGATATCGTGGTAGGGGCAGATCAAACAGGGAAGACTTTGCCGGTAGATGGGGATCAGAAAGTGGATTTGGAGGCGGAGGCCGTGGAAGGAGGGACCAACCTGGGGGTTGGAGCAACAAAAGGGGTTTTGGTGATGATTCCTCTGACTGGAAGGAGGAGACGGATAATGATACTGAGGGGTGGAAGAAGAGCACTGGGTCTGGGGCCCCTTGGAACCAGGGGAATGCTGACAAGAAGGAGCACTCAAGTTGGAATCAAGGAGGTGGAGGCAATAAGCAATGGCAGAGTTGGGGTTCAGCAGGTGAACCTAGTTCTACTTGGAACTGCAAGAGCTCAGACCAGCCAGCAGATGCTAAAGAAAATCCTGGCTGGAACGAGGTAACAGAGTCTACAAGAAGCAGTTGGAATTCCCATGGGGATCAGGGTAGTGGCTGGAACAAGTGTAATTCAACAAAGGAGGCTGATGAAATTAAGATCCAAGAGGATGGGTGGAATAAGAAATCTAGTTCTAAGACTATGTCTGGGAGTTGGGGCAAGCCTGAGATTAATCAGAAGGAAGATGTTTGGGGTCAATCAAGTGCTACTGATAAAGGTCAATCATCAAGTTGGAATGCATCAAATGTTATGGCAGTAATGAACCAGATAGATCTAAATATTAGTACATAATTGTCCTTTTTGCCTACTTAACTCTCTTGGATTCCTAATTTACTAAAAGAATAATATACTTTACTGACTTTTGAGGTTTGTTGAAATCATGAAGACACCTTTATCAATTTTCAGAACAACAAATTTCTTCGTTTTTTTTTTGGCCAAAAATTTCTTCTGAGTTCTATCAAAATTACACAGTTTTCTTATGTATTGTACTTTATTCTTTTATCCTATGAGAGATTGGGTGTGGATCCAAAAGAATTCCTTTATGTATTGCCTTGTTCCTAGCATTCCAAAGCTCAAAAGCTACTGAAAGAAAAGCTTGTGCCAATGGTTGATTGCTTCCTTTGGCTTCTTCTTGGATGATCTTTGCAAGCCATAATCATATCCCTTTGCCTTTTACTTTCAAAAGATCAAATAGATTCACTTGCAAACCATATGCATCGGGCCATTTCACGTTCTATGTTAAATACGATCTAGATTCTCATTCTTATGACAACCTTAAACGCATTCGGTTTGATTTAAATGCGATGATGCTCGAGCATATCCCCCCTCTAGGAGTAGCCTTGTGTAGGAGCTTCCAAGTAAACATTCATTTTAGGAGAAATCTCCACCTTCCAAAGCTCAGGCCAAACATCCACATATCGATCTATCACCCTTTGTATTGCTTCCCAAAGAAAGGTAGATCCTAACTTAATTGAATAGACACCATCCTGGCTCATCTTCCATATCAATTGATCCTTTACATAGCCAAAAGAGATAGGATTTTCCAGATTAAATTGCATTACTGGAGTAAAAGGAAGCTAGCTTCTGTCGGCCCATTGTTTGAAAGAACGTGTAATAACTGATTAGATCTGCCACCTTAACATATGCAATTATTTATACAAACTGAACAATTCAAATTGCAAATATCATTGTGACTATTCATGTGATGCAGGTTCTTGGGGTAAGAAAAATGATGGGGCTGGCAACAGTGGATGGTGAATAACTTCCAAACAGGCTATATAGCCCAAAGAAGGAAACTGAGCTTGTTGGTTTCATATAGTTAACAATAACTGTTTTGTTAAAACTTGATGTACAGTGTTTTCGCCCCTTTTGTGTTTTGCACGGGGAGTGGATGGATTATCCGAACTGCTGCTACAATCTATGAATCTTGCAGATATATTATTTCCATGGAATTAGGTACATAGAAGTAATTACTTACTTTTCACTGGTTAATTTTTATGGTGTAACTGATTTGTGCTGATATGCTGCAGCCGAATTGCCATCTTGTTTATAGAATTTGATTTCTTGATGTATCCTTAGTATCCTAATTCCTAAAGCCTTTTGTGTTTTAAATTTAGTTACTGCGTTTGTTGTTTATCAAACTTGTTTTCAATACGGTTGTTTTAGGTGCATCTTTATTCCAATTTTAGCTCCATATATTTTATTTTTCTAGTGAAGTATAGGGTAAGGTACTTCTATAATCTTTTTAATTATTTTTTATTTGACTTGGTAAATAAACTAAGTAGATGTGCATAAGTTTAACAAGTAATCCCTGAGAGAGGATAATTTGCACTTCAAAACTTAAAAGTGCAAATTAACCTAATTCTGTGTCATACTCATTTAGCGCCACTAGTAGATGTTTACGGGTATGAATTTTTCAGTGCAGAATGCTTGACTAAAAATTTGACCTATTTTTTTGTATTTGTATTAGTATTAATATAATTAACGGTAAAAAATTTGATAATGGCATAGTATGTTGAATAGATTGTAAATCTCGGTAATCGCATTTTGGAATTATAGTTTGCATGCAATTTGTTGCTTCTCCAATTAAAAAAAGAAAAAAAAAACGAAGAAGAATTTCTTTGAACTACTTCCCTAAAGAGTTGGTTAATACGCCTACAATTTCAACTCAGAAGAAAACTCAACAAGTCCCTAACTTATCAATGTAGGTTAAAAATGACTTTCTCGTTTAGTTCAACCCCATTGATAATCATAATTAAGTTTGCTTGCTCTTTAATCTAGTAGTACACTTATCATGGTAACTACGATTACCAAAAATTTACTAACCCCTATTCATGCCACCCCTGCCGCCCCCTCTATCATTGTCGTTGTTGCCGTTGCTGCCTCATCACCATCACCTCTGTTGCTGCCACCGCTACACCCCCCCAATTGCCCCCTCCACGCTGTTGTTGCTGCCCCCCCCCCCCCCATACCCTCTACGGATGAATCTGGGATTGAAGGAATTCTTTTTCTTCTTTTTTAATTGAGGGTTATTATAAGCTTTTCATTTTTATTGTTTGATTAAATACAATACATTTTTTGCCCAATTTTCTTAATAACATACCAAACATATTGATAATACTTCTCCTATCTTTAATATATGATTTAATTAAGGAGTTAATATTAGTCTTAAATATAAGACATAATTTCTATATTTATTAACTTTTCCCTAAATTATCCCTCTTGAGATACTCCCCCAATAACAATTGAGAAAGAGAGAGTTAAGGAAGATGATTATAGTGTTCTATAAAAAATATGTCATATTAACTAATTTAATTAACTTCCTTAATCTAATTAAATCAGTTAAATATGTCTTATATTAAGGACCGGAGGAGTATTGAACACTATTGCATTACTGTCTCTAAGCACATGAGAGTTGACCCAAACATGCCCTAATTGTTACAAAATACATTTATGTCTGTCAGGTTTTGTTAGTTAAAAAATGTAAATGATACCAACGGGGGTTGGTCCGAGTAGTAAGCGGCTCGGTATCGCTTAAGCGAGGTATCGAGTTCGAGCCTTGGCGTATGCAGAAAATTTCCGCTGGGAGACTCACCCACCATAGCCAGGTGCGCAACGCGGGTCGGATCCGGATATAGTCGGAGCAAAGCTCCGGTGAACCGGGTGGGCGACAAAAAAAAAATGTAAATGATTGGGGTCTCTGTATTTGTTTTATCAATTATTTTTATACATAAAAGTTCTGGTGAGTTGGGTCACGACTATTTACTAGAGTTATGATATACCTCTAGGCTTAGAGAGCGTTTATAAAAATATACTTACAGATTGCCCACTAATAAAATTCTCATATCGATAGTGAGATTTAAACTCATAATTTTATAAGTTATAAGTTAAATTTTTTTCGATTGGATCAACATATTAATATTACAGGATGGTAAGAATTTGAGCCAACAAAATTGATAGACTCGTGTTATAAAAAAAGTAATCTATGACCAGTTTTCGAAGTTAGGGACATACTCAAGTGAGAAGATATTTCACATTTGGGCCTATATTCTAGTAATTGGTCCAATCCATTTGGGTGGGTGTTACTGTTACTGCAGCAAAATTAAAAGAAAAAAAAAAGGAGGTATTTTAGAATACCTCATTCTTCTTTACACCCTTCTCCTCTCTCAATGAGTCCATGTCCATTCGAACTTGTGACATGTGGGAGAATCTTATTCATTATCACCAACATGCCACCTGAATGTGGACATCCAAAGAATGCCTCTTAAATTATTTAATGCTTTCTATAAATTTTCTGTTGGACCTAAAGTGGGCTGGGCTCAAAGCCCAACACTCTTATTTCAGAAAAAGAATATGATGACAATTACATTGAACTGGGAATGTAACAAAAAAAAAAAAAACTGGGAATCGCCTCATTTTTCCCGCCTTGCCTTCTTCTCCAACGCGATTTTCTCTGCTCCCAAACACCTAATTTTCCCTTTCTAACTTTCGATTTCTCCCAATTTTCATCATCCAAGATTGCTTCCCACACCGATTATTTTCCACTTTTCATCATTTGCGTGCTACATGATTCGGCTTTCCGCTAGGTTTTCGCGTTTTTTCTCGATCAAACTCATAGGCTTAATCCCAGTAGGCTCTTGGTACGTCACTACGTATATCTTTCATTTCTTTTGCTTTCTCTTCTGTCATTCACTTTCTAATCTTTTCCTACTATGCCGGGTTTCTTGATTGGCTGAAGACTTGTTTGTAAAAATGTTCAATAAGTTCAGAAAGCGTGGCACCAAGAAATCATCGAAATCGAAAATCTTTGTGAACCATGCGTCTCGGACCACTACAGTTTTGGCTCCGGCAGTGGCGCCGCCCATTTCCGCCGCAGTAGAATTACTGCCTCCAGTGCGAGAAGTTGCTGTTTCAAAACGCTCGAGTGTGATACTTCGGAAAATTCAACTCTGTTGCAATGTATATGACTATTCTGACAATTTGAAGTCGGTTCGTGAAAAGGAAATAAAATGCCAAACACTTTATGAGCTACTGGATATTATACAATATGGATCATTCAAATTCGACGAACTTATGCAAGAACAGCTTATTGGGATGGTCTCAGTTAACATTTTCCGTTGTTTACCTCCAGCATCCCATGAAAATACAGGGACTGAATTTTTTAATCCTGAAGAGGAAGAAAGATATCCAGATTTATTGTGGCCCCATTTGCAGCCCGTGTATGAAATTCTATTGAGGTACACTGTGTCATTTGAGACTGAGACAAAGATTGCCAAGCGCTACATCGATCATACATTTGTTTCAAAATTACTGGATTTGTTCGATTCGGAGGACCCACGAGAGCGTGAGTATTTGAAAACCATTCTTCACCGAATATATGGGAAGTTCATGGTGCACAGGCCATTCATAAGGAAAGTGATAAATAACATGTTTTACAGGTTTATATTTGAAACAGAGAATTATAATGGTATAGCCGAACTTTTGGAGTTTCTGGGTAGTGTCATAAACGGGTTTTCATTGCCAATGAAAGAAGAGAATAGATTGTTTCTATTCCGAGCACTTATACCGCTTCACAAACCAAAATGTTATTCCAGATATTATCAACAACTGTCCTATTGCATCACTCAGTTTGTTGAGAAAGACTACAGTTTGGCAGAACATGTGATCAGGGGGCTACTGAAGTACTGGCCAGTCACAAATTGCCAGAAGGAGGTCCTTTTCCTTGCAGAACTAGAAGAGATTCTGGAGGCAACTCAGTCTGCAGAATTCCAAAGGTGCATGGTCCCCCTTTTCAGGCAGATTGGTCGCTGCCTTAACAGTCCTCACTTCCAGGTTTTGTGAATAATGTGTGTGTGTGTTGTATTCATGATACTGTATTTTGATACCCGTGATCTTACTTGGTATTGTGCATGCAGCTTGCCATATACTACATTAATGGATGATATTCTGCATGACCACGTGAATATGATATGAACACACTACCATATTGGTCCCTGAAAATATTACTGCTGTTTCTATAATTATTGGAAGTTTGTTGTCGATCAAGTAACTTCTAAGGACTAAATTATTAATACCATTAGAATCTTTTGGCGACCTTTTTTCTTTTCTGAATCGCCCAGCTACTACTCCATAATCCTCATGTAATAAATTCCAATTCACATTTTCTTACTTTATTGGATCTTGTACTTGAGTGGATTAGGTTTACTATGGTTCGGTGCTTCAATGCTGAAATTATTGTCAGTGCATGCCCTGCCTTCTTTTTCTTTAGCCGGGAAAATTATGATACTCTTTCTTTCTAGTTTCCATTGAAATCCTAGCAAAAGAAAAGTAAATTAGCAATAAGTGCGGAATGTTCAGAATTTACCTTACAATTTTTTTGTTCAAGTTTTTTCCTGGTTTTCACGGGCTTAATGCTGTTGGATCAAGGAGAAATTCTACAACGAATCAAAGTCATTTGGTTTTGAATTCTGAAGCAGAACATAAGCTTTAATTTACTAAATAAATTCTGTGCATGCAATGGGATGTGTCCTTTGGCTTTAGAATTTGACTGAGCTTTGAAACTTCTTCTCTCCCTATACTGTCTCTTCTGTGATATAATTGAGTACCTAGATGCCATCGAAGAAACCTAAATGCCATATTTGATTAACAAAGCTTAAAGACGAGAAAAAGAACTTATATGATTCATTCTGTATTTTGAACTCCTTTGATTGGTTATGCTTGGTATGGATTGATAAATGATAAATCCCATCACTAGATAATGCAGAGTGAAACCAAAAACAAAATGAATTTCCTGATCCAGATCTTTGAGAATACATACGCGCGAGTATTGCTTCTGATAAATTTTGCATGGATGAATCAGGTTGCTGAAAGAACACTTGGCCTGTGGAACAATGAACACGTAGTAAGCCTAATAGCTGAGAATCGAGAAGTAATATTTCCACTGATATTGGAGGCAGTGGAGAAGAACATGAAAGGGCATTGGAACGAAGCAGTGCATGAGCTCACAGGCAATGTGCGTTGGATGTTGCTGGAAATGGATGCCAAGCTCTATGAAAACTGCCAGAGTCTGTACTTAGAGAAGGAAGCCATGGCTGCAGCCTTGGAAGCTCAACGTGAGTTGACATGGAAGAAGTTAGAAGCAGTTGGCTGCACAAGCTGTGGCTGTAAGTGATCATATTGGTTCTGGTTAATTAGGGTTCAGATTCATTCTACAACTCGCCCGTTTTTGGCGGAAATGAATTTTTCCTTAATCGACACTTGTAAATAGCAAAACTTATATTCTTTTTTGTTTGTTATATTATGATAGTTTGAACCTTAACACTCCACCATGGGCTGAATATCTGCATTTTATCCTGAAATTTTTTGGTCTCTTCAATTAATGTAAGAAGTTTAAGGACTAATCTTTAATAATTAATACTCCCTCTTGTCTTAATATAAAACCTTATTGATTAATATAGTAGATTAAATAAACTAAATAAATTAGTTAATTATAACAAATATAACGTGATTTCTCTAAAGTATAACAATAGATTATATATCGTTTATGTGTTAAGTAAATTAGTTTAAAAAAATAATAAATACTAGATTTAAAATATATTAAAGTCTTATATTAGAACTAAATATAATCTTTTAATTAGTTGTTATATCAACATCAACTATAGGTAGGAGTAATATATAAATATATCAACTTTTTACAAAGGTTATGTATTATGAGTTACTGGGTATGACTTAGCAAGTTGAAATATTTTATAATAAAATATCATACATAGTCAAAATTCCAAGTCATGTTGAGGCAATTGGAGGGCTAAGGAAGCCATGTTATTTCCATTATTATTATTTAGGGAGAAAGAGAGAAAGGAAGACAACGACATGGCATCACTAATTCCACTTTCTCTGCTTCCACCCATTATCCTATCTTCTCATTTCTTTATTATTAGATTCTTCTCCTTCATTTTCAGATCTACTCAGTTAAAGTTGAAAAGCATGTCACCAATTCTTTTTCTGACCCAAAAGCCAAGCACTATTCACACACATGTGAAATAAAGCTCTTTGTATATGTTGGAGGAAAAAGGAAGTGTCTTGTACCGTAACATGCTTTCTAAATCTATTATCACAAACTCATGCCCCAACCAGCCATTCGATGCCTTTCCAAGGCTTATTGTCATCAAATAGATCTTTAAAACTCATGTGAATAACATTCGTTCATGCCATATCATGTCTCCATATTGAGTGACTAGATCATCCTCTCTACAACTTAACAACAAGCCTTACTATATTAAGTAAAGTCAGTTACAATTTAATCCCTATTACCCCTTTGTTCATGTAATCATCTAACAACTTACTATCACGAGTCTGCATCGTGGCTCTTTCTCATATCTCCAAAAGAAGCATCAGATTCGCCCACCAAACATCTCTAAGGCAATTTGTAAATCAGGATCGCCACACTTACTAACGAGAGTTAGTCTGAATAGTAAACGGTTCGGTATCGTTTAAGTGAAGTCTCGAGTTCGAATCTTGACATATATAGAAAATTCCCGTTGAAAGACTCACCCACCATAGCCAGGTGCGCAACGCGAGTCAGATCCGGATGTAGTCGGAATAAAACTCCGGTGAACCGGTAGGCAATAAAAAAAACAATCCACACTTGAGTATAGAAATTTTAATCTAGCCATAAATTTAAAATATATCGTTTTCTATAAATAAAAAGTTTAATTGAGTTAGAGTCCTAAAAATTTATTAGAATCAGAATATACCTCCAAATTTAAAATACTCATAAAAATATTTATAAATTGTTCATTAATAAAATTCTCATATTAATAATAAGTACTTGAGCTAGCTCTTTATCTAAGTGAGGTGAAATTTGAAGAATTTGATTGATTGATTATAAGAGAAACTATGAAGAAATATTTGCAACTTGTGATTTGTGAATTTTTTTTAATACCTAATATTGCATGATCAAATCATATATTATATCATAGTATGGAAGATAATAGGAGGGCATGGTTGGTGAAAGTGTACAAAATGGAAATGATGAGAATAGACAAGCAGATTGAAACAATGGAAAGTGAGGGTGGCGCTGCTTCGCTGCTACCACTACCCTTGAATATCATTCCAAAGAAGTCCCCATCGTCGCCGCCGCTGGACCCCACGTTGCCGGTGCTGGTGGTGCCGGTGACGGTCCCACCGCCGCTGAACCCGGGAAACAGATCTCCATTATCCCTTCACAACAATAATTATACATATCCGAGTCATTAATAATTATACATCCAAATTAATGCACCGCAAAAATATCAACTCAACGTGACAGCTATTAAATGAAAATCCTTGAAAATCTCTCCCATTTCCCTTTCAGGCCTTTTCAGTCTCAATTTTCTTCCCCAATGATGTGCTCAGTGCATTCACGACTTCATTTTCAATAACATATACGCAAAAATTCATTTTAATCCTTTAACTTTGTACAAAATTTTATTTTGATCCCTAATGTTATAAAATATTTTTCAGCCCTCTAATGTAAAACGTTATAATATACTATCATTGGATATTGAAAATATTAGGGTTTAAGAACTGACAATATATTTTATAAAATTAAAAGATTAAACTAAAACTCCGTAAAATTAGATGACCAAATGTATATTTTTATCTAAAATATTAATTTCCTGTAAATAACAGAACCATGTTATTGGATCTGAACTGGGGGGCAAAAAGACAAGCATGAGACAGTAGAAAATTGAGCGGTGATGGGGTCCTTAACACATTAATGGGGTATATAGGAATCATAAAGTAATATTAGTCAGAAGATTTAAAGAAGTCAATTATAATTAAATTTAATTATTCGAGATAAATTTCTATCCTATATTCTTTAATTTATTTAAATTAATTAATTAATTTTTTATATTAATTATAATTAATTTATTTAATACTTATATTAAAAATAAAAGGAGTATATAATACAGTATGCATGTGAAAAGATGTGATTTTCAGTCTTGTTTGTTTCCAAAGTAGAGGTTATTTTTGGTTGGTTGTTTTTTGGTGGGGGGTTTGTGGGGTGGGGGTTGGTTTCAAAGGTATTTTTTGGGGAATAAAGAGATAGGGAGGGGTAAAATCCTAGGTGAGGGGAACACAAAAAAGTGAAATGTGTTTTTTCAAAACTAATCACAATATCAAGGATGTTAATTTATATAATTATAATTATTATTATTAATCATTCATATCAGATTAATATTTTTCTTATAATTAATTTATAATGAAAAGAAAGGACAGAGGGAGAGAGAATAATGAATAGTGAAAGCCTGCACAGGTAACGGCCATCCTGGAGAGAGCGCCGAGGCCAATTAAATTTCAGAAATAGAGCGGTGGGGACACAAAAAGATAGATATTATACTGAAAAGACGATAATACCCTTTTGGGATATTAGAGAGAGAAGGAATAGTACCTGGGATCGCCGAACACGCCGGCGTTGCCGGTGAGCTGGTCGATCTGGACGGCGGACTTGGGGTCGACGCTGGAGGCTCTGGCGTACTGAGGGCTGAAGCCACCGCCGGACGGAACAAAGAAGGCGCCGTTCACCATGACGTCACCCTCCGTCCTCCAGTTCCAATCCGCCCACTCCCTCTCGTCTGTGTCCACGCGCTTCGTCACCTGCCCATAAATAACCAATTATTTTTCATCAATTACTCCAATCACTTTTATTCCCAAAAACAAATAACAAATTATATTAACAAAAATTGCTCAAAATCTCAATAATAAAAGAAAAGTTGAGAAAAAGCCCCTCATCACAAATCTCATTCATTAGTGAGAATCACTGTTAACTTTGTATAACTTATGTCGTTCTCAAAAAAAATTATTTAATGAGACAATTTTTTTTAATTTTATAATTATGTACATCCTATCTTTAATAGTTATTTAATAATTTTCTTGTGGAAATGAATAATTAATAAAATAAATGACTGAAACTGACCTCTTTAGCATCAGGACTGGGCGGCGCCGTATAACGGTTACCTTGGCTGTTGATGGTGGGGTTTGCACTGCCGCCGATCGCATACATCTCCCACTGGGTGAAATCGTTGTTCACAACATGTATATACCCCAATCTACATCTCGGCATTCTCTGAACCAATCCTTCTCCGAAATGGTTAAACGCTATGGTCACCTGCATTCCCCGGTCCGGCGAGTACTTATCGTCGTGCCCTAGAAGCATCACTTCATCATGGTGCGCAAAATGGCTGTTCGATATCGTTATCCCCGTCGACCCCATTATTGCGTCGACAAGACCGTCCGTGCAGTACGACAGCGAGCAATGGTCGATCCAGATCTTCCGGGATGAGAATATTGAGATTCCGTCGCCGTCCGATTTGCCTCTGTAACCGACGTGTGTTGGGCTTGAGCGTATGTTTGTGTTCCCTGAGGGTTTGCAGTGGTGGATGTGGATGTTGTGGATGATGATGTTGGAAACGTACTGAAGCGTTAAGCAGCCGTGGCCGGTGATGTGGACGTTGGCGCCGCGACCGTCGACGGTTTTGAAGCTGTTGAAGATGAGTTCGTGCTTTAGTGTGATGGTCATGCTGCTGGCGAAGATGATCCAGAGGGGCTCGTCTTGGATCACTCCGAAACGAAGAGTCCCCGGAGTTGGATTCGCCGGGTCGGAGTCGGATGAGTCAGTGACGACGTAGATCCGGCCGCCTTTTCCGCCCATGGCGTCGCGGCCGAACCCAATGCCACAGTCCGCGAGCTTCTGCCGGTTTGCTGCCCAGTTAGGGTCGCATCGCCAGCAGTCGTCAACTGGATTTCCGGTGAGACAGCCATTACTGAGGTCCTTTCCGGAGCCGGCGAGTAGTTCCCGCCGGGAAAGAGATACATTGACTCTCCTGCAAGGGAAAAAGGAAGAAAAAAAAATCAGTTCAGAAATTGAGGGTGAAAATAGAAAATACTCCATTGTTCAGATGCCGAGAAAAGTGCTTAGGTTTAGAGAGATCAAATTTTTCAAGATGCCCAGAAAATGACTGAAGAATACCCAGATGGGATTTTGCCATTTTAGATGAAAATGCCGGCGAATACAGGACAAGTATGAAGCAAGGTTCAGATTCCAGGTCGGAGAAAACAGAGATGCTCTGTTTCTGAGTACCTGTTTCGAAGCGGAGTATGAAAAATATGAGATTTCTGAAGAATGCCCATATGAGATTTCATTGTTTGAACAAAATGCTGAAGGATGATACAAACCCAGAGGAGAATCAAAGCAATGCAAGTGATTGGAGCTGGGGAAACAGATTCCCAGAAGAGAGAGAGAGAGAGAGGTTACCTGTGAACTTCATGAATCACAGCTTCAGGGTAAGGATGCTGGTGGGGCAAGGTGTGGTTGTAGAAGGAAGCTTTAATGGAAGAAGAGAAAGAACTGAAGCAGATACATAAGAAGAGAATGCAGGTAATAGGAGGAAGCATCCTTGAAGGAACAATAATAATGAGAGAGAGATTTGTTGTGGGGTTTAATATTTGTGTCCCCTTTTCTGTTCTGTTCCTTCAGTGAAATGCTTCCTTCCTCTTCAATGCCCAAAAACTTGTTGGTGGATTTAAGAAGCTGCAAAATTTTTTGGAAAAAGTGATCATGTGGTTTATTATTTATAACAATCCCAGGATTATAATAATAAATTTAATTAAATGATATAACAACAGTCACAGAAATTGCCTTGGGAAAAAGGAAATAAGTTACTTTGGTGGTAGGGTTTTGGTTTTCGAGGGTTTTGGTTTAGTTAGCCCAACAAGAAAGCTGTGATGAGGCTGCGACAGAGCATGAGAGAGAAAGAGAGTCAAATTCTTGATATCTTTCTCTCTCCTCCATTGAAGTTTGCAGGTACCTGCGGTTACTCACATTCCTTACCTTACTTCCAGGAATTGCGACCATAAAACCACTCTGAAAGACAGGTAAGGAACCATTATTGTGACGCAGTTTCGTCAGCATTATAAGTTTTTGTTCTTGTTTTTGTTTTCGTTTTTATGAATCAAAATAAGTTTTAGGGCTTGGGGTTTGATGAAGATTCTTTGCGGGAACAGGGGAAGTTGAGATATTCTCGTGGATTAAAGAGTGTCGAAAAAGGCGTTATGAGTAAGTAAATTAACATTTTGGGAAGATTAAGGGTAGATGCTGATGAAAAGTTTGCATCTTTCAGGTAAAGTTTTAGTGCTTGAGAGGTCAGAAACGGAGGCGCGCTCCGTCGAAGAAAAAGGCTTCGTTTCCAATCCAGATAAAGACAAAATCTTTAGATAAGAGTTTAAAAAAATATTTATAAAGATAAAATAATTTTTAGATAATATTTAAAAAAAATTAAAAAAAACTCATAAAAAATTAATTTTAAATAAATAGATATTTTGATAGTTATTATTAAAAAAAATTATAATTAAAAAATTATTAAAAATAATATATTTTATTAAAGAAAAGAGAGGAGAGAATATAAAAAAAAGAAGAGATAGCAAAGAGGGGAGAATGTATAAAAAAAATAAAGATAAAATCTTAATTAAGTAATTCATGAATTTTTTTACTATTTTAAAAGTTAATCTCAATAATTTATTTAAAATTTTAATTTTATCTCAAAATCCTTTTAAACAAATATACCTATTTATTTAAAAAAATAAATTAAAATTTGACTCAAATTTTTTTTAAATTTTAAATTTTATATTTTTCTAAACATATACACACACAATAACAAATATAGAGGAGGCGACAGGGGAGGGATGGGAAATATTTGTTTAAGGGGGAAATTGGCAAAAAAAAAAAACAAGAAGACTTAAATAAATGGAAAAGTGAGGGGGTGAATGTGGTAGATCTGTGAATTTTGTACGGCAAGCCTCTTGAGAATATGTTCACCCGCTAATCAACCCAGGGAAGAATAAATACCTTCCAAATTTTCCCATTCCTAAAATTATTTTCTCTGAAACAAAAATATGTAGCATATTTTGTATTTGAAATTTAAATGAAACTATAAATTATTAAATTCTCAAATAAGACAATTATTTTCTGTGTTCGAAATAAATAATGCAGCAGACAGCCATAGACGCTCCTTGATTTGCATATATCCCTACCCTACTCCATCCCCAGGATTAGGGTCTCTTACTTTCTTTTCCCCAAAATTATTGTCACTCAATTATCCATTTCCCTATTTAGAATTTCTAACTACCCCTTATAAATAATAATTAATATATAGTTTATTTAATTTCATTTCATGATTATTTGATGACATACCAAACAAATACTCTGTAGTCATCACTTCGCTGTACTTTTTATATTTTTTTTATTTTTAATATATGACCTAATTAAAAAGATGATCATCGTTCTAAATATAAGACACATTTTATATATATATCAATTTTTTTTAAATTATCTATATTAATACTTCCTCAATAAGAATCAAGTAAGAGATTATAGGAGAATTAAAGAATAAGATTATATCGTTTTAGAGGAAACAAGGATATATTAAATAATTTAATTAATTTTTTTAATTTAATTAAAATAATTAAATAAATTTTATATTAAAAATTAGAAGCTGAACGTGGGAACAAAATTTGGAGCTATTAATTTTTATATCCATATATATATATATATATATATACACATAATGAGAATGGGGGACATATGGTATGTATGGAGTGTTGAAACATAAAGAAATACTCATAGAATAAAATAATGTAGGAAGCTGTTACCACGTACGACGTAAATAAGCAATTATACACCAAGTTGCCGACATGCCTATCTGCTTCCTTATTCGTACTTATTCTATTCCAATGGACGGATATGAACTGCTAATAAGATCACCAACACATATTATTTAAAATTGTATATATACCAGCTAATTATTGGAATAATGTTAATATCATTGTTCACATATAAGTTAAAATTAGCTGATCTATTTTTTGGGGCAAAAGAACATTTAAACCCCAAAAGATTATATTAAATACAGTTAACTACCCGAAAAAATTTGTCTACAAAATAAGTTGCAAATACCAACTTAAATAGTTGTAAGTTTAAATCAACTAATAACAAAGAGTCACGTTTAAAATTTAGTTGCAATTTCTATATTAATCAAAATGTAGGGTCATTTAGGCTAAGGCAATTGCTTTTCAATCTCAAAAAAACCCTCTCAATATGGAAAATGGCTTTGCTTTTGGTTTGAATTTCACAACAACAAAAGATACTTAATTAATGAAATAAATTTTATGGATGGAGCATTTTATTGGAAGTGAAATATGAAAATTATTTAATCTTAAAACATTGATGAATGATTAATTCCTGTCTTTTAATTTTACTTCTTAAAAATAGAGAAAGAGGAGAAAGGGGTGAGAATAATTTATAATTATAAAAAGTGCAACAATGTGAATAAAGATAAATTTAATTTTTTTTTATTAATTTAAAATAATTAATATTTTTTTATATATGAAAATGAGTTACAAATAACTTATAAAAAGAACTAAAGTATCATGTTACTTGTATGATTTTAATTTAAAGGATAAAATTGAGAATTTTAAGAGCTATTGATCATACAATTTTAAAATTGCAACTAAAAGAAGCATAACTTTAAAATATGTTTATTCTGATTTTTTTGGATAAAAATCTATTAAGCATATAAAGTGAAGTAATTAAATTTTCTTCTTTAAATAATTAAGTCTTATGTATCTCTCTGTTTTTTAATTAATTCCTATGGATATAACAGATTTTAATTGAATTTTTGTCATTGAACTTTTTCCAATTTGCAATTAACTTTTGAAACATTACTAGTTATGTACTCATATATTTCTATTTATAAGTATAGATTTTTTTATCCTATTTATAAGTCATATTATTAATTTTTTATATATAATATACAATTTTACTCTTAATTTATTATATTGATTTTGTTCTCATTGTATATAATATATATTAAATATGTATAAATTAATAAAATTTAAAATTTTTTATAGTCTATATAAAATATGTTAAAAATATTTTATAAATAAAACTAAAGAAATCATTATGAATTAGTATCTTCGCACCTTAAATACATACCAATAGGCTGAATAAAAATATTAATTATATGCTAACAAAAGTTTGCCCAATTAACAAAGAGGTAAAATTTTACTCTTGATATAAAATTTTTATTGATATATGATCTATAAATAATAAATATTTTTACAATCGTATTTTAAACCTAAAAACAAAGCCATTGAACTAAACCCACCCCAACTTTTCCTTTTAAAAAATACTAATTATATGATGATGTTGTTGTTGTTCTTGTGCCTGAAAAGGATTGATGTTAAATTAAATCAAAACAGAAGATTATAATGAAATTATAATGACGTTGGTCATGACCCACATCGGCAAAAGTCACAACTCCCAATGTAAAAGGAACACTGAAATTTAGGTGGATCTGTAATAATTTTGCCAAAAGGGTATCATCTTGGCTCTTGCATAATTGGATTTAGAATCCCATCATTGCTTACAAACTACTTCTCATTATTAAGTTCTTAGATTATTCAGCATTTGGACAATATCCTGTCCATACCTTGCAATTCATTCTTCTCCCCTTACTCATAACAACATTGCTATAATTCTTTTTGAGTTTATAATTATAAATATTTTATATGTCCATGCTATCTTTACATTAATATCAACTATCTAATTAAATTATTAGAATTAGATATAATGAAAGGGATTAACCATATAAAAATAAAAAATTTAAATATCTACTTAAAAGAGATATTGATATTTATTTAATATTTAAGAGTGTTTCAAATATAACTGTTTCTAGTAGAAGAATATAAGTGAAATAGAAGAAAAAAATTATCTATTTCAAATAAAAAAGTCCTAATTATCTGTTAAATTATTTTTTTAGTGGGACCAAGGGTATTTTATAATGGCAAAAAATGAAAGGCTATTTTCTGAAGGGCGAAAAGAAGACATCTTTTGATTAGATTTGTTCTATACATAAAAATTATAATTTATTGAATTAGTTACTGAATCAAATTCTCATTAATTTATTTAATTATTGCACTATTCAAAAGTAATATATTAATATATAGAAATACTAAAATGTGAAATATGTATACTGCAGACATATTATAATGCAAAAGTAGTGTTCATCAAATTTGAAATATGAAAAATGCATTGAAATTGAGATAAAAAAAATGAATGTAATCTCAAAGTATAGAGTGAAATTGGCACCATAGGATTTGTTTGTATAATAATACATATTTATTCCATTATGATTTATGACTAATTATGTTTTATGGAATTGGTTATCTTATAGCGATTTATTTGCTTGAATGGAAAAGACTACTTCAATGAATTTATATAAGTGATCTTCGATATTTAATACACATCCCATTTGAGGACGAGTCGATATTTAGTCCTTCTTGAATGTATTCACCTAACTTCGTATATCATGCTCAAATCAATAGGCTTTTTTATTTTTTTTATTTTTAAATTACTATAAAATTATCATGAGGACGAGGATAACAACAATAAATCTTATTTACTAGTGTGATTGGTTAACTATTATTTATTAATTTTTGTGAATTAATATTGAATTAATTTATATTGTGAATCAAAGAATATATATATAATGAGGACGAGGATAACA
Source organism: Leucaena leucocephala (assembly GCA_037074615.1). Classification (NCBI taxonomy): domain Eukaryota; kingdom Viridiplantae; phylum Streptophyta; class Magnoliopsida; order Fabales; family Fabaceae; genus Leucaena; species Leucaena leucocephala. The sequence goes on from CM073521.1 coordinate 32,150,887, forward strand.
ACAATAAATCTTATTTACTAGTGTGATTGGTTAACTATTATTTATTAATTTTTGTGAATTAATATTGAATTAATTTATATTGTGAATCAAAGAATATATATATATATTGTGTTTTGAATTTATTTTAAGAAAAATTATTATGAGATCTTAAAGAATGAATATAATCATTAAAATTTCTCATAACAAATAAATAACATGAATTTATTATTATTTTTTATGCTGAAACTTATTATTATATATTTCTTAATTTTTTGACATTTTGTAATCATTTTTGAAGGGTAAAATCATGTTTTCTAAAAAAATTCTAAATACCCATCATTTGATATCCTTTTCAAGAAACCATAATTTTGGTTTCTTATTTCTGCCTTTTCAATTATACACGAAAACAATAATCAATTTTATAAATCCATAACAACCAAATTTATTTTCAGAATTATAATTATAAATTAATTTAATTCAAAATCTACTTTCTCACCTATTCATTATGTTCCATGGCTTTATTATTTGTCAATGAAAATTGGGGCCACTGTGTAACTCAAAGCCTAAGAAAATAAGAGCAAGCTAGGGAGCATGCGAAGGCTTTGATTTGATGGATGCATCGATGCCTACTTCTCAAATTTGATCTTTTTCTACAAATTCGGTGCTTACTTACTGTGCTTATTTCTTCAATTAATTATCCATAAGCACCATTATTTTTCTTGGCACGTCTTGTTCAACATGTGACTAACTAATTATAGGGTACTTTATAAATTATGCTTACTTCACTCTATTAGTGGAGAAGTTTATATTTTTTTTTTTTATGTGAAGAACTATTTTTAGTTTCATGATTTTATTTTATCTTATATAATTTTAGTTTTGTTCTTTATTTTTATTGAATTTCAATTTAATATTTTAATCTCCCATTAAATTTCACTCTCATCATTCGATATTGTGTTGATTAAAGGAGAAATAATATGCAATTTCATATAAGTGATTTAGTCATTAAAAAGCTTCAAAATAAACGAGCAACATATGATGATAATATCCGGTTCAAATAATAACAAACATTATATGTTAACTATTTGTTATGAGATTTTTTCGTGATTAAGTTGCTTATGTATGACTGCCCAGTAATTATCTTATTTTTTTAATTTCACTTCCTTTGAATTTATTTTATGTTCTACTATATTTCTTTCCTATTTAATTTTTATAACTTAACATTAATTTTTAAGACATAATGTTGAATTTAAATTTTTAGCAATAAATTTCTATACGGATTAACAATACAAAGTGTACTATCTAGATTAAAATTAATTTGACAAAAAGAAACTTAAAAATAAAAACAAAAAGAGGTCAGTGATTGATAATTTGATATATTGTATATGAAAAGAATAATGTTATAACTAATAAAAATCAATTTAATTTTTATATTCCTATTAATTTAGCCTTTAGGCCCACTATTTAGCATTCGTGATGCTCTCTACGGAAAAATATTATATATATGGGACAACTTTTGATAATACATATTAATATAATTAAAATCAAGATACACAATTTTTGTGTCAGAGATAAATTCAAAAAAATATGTAATAGTATGTTGTTATATGTCTGCATCTATTCTACTTAAGGATATTTGCTCATCTAGCCGTGAACCAATAAAATCACAAATTATGAGGATTGATGTTTGATTTTAACCTTGTTAAAAAATATTTATAAGAGAGATATTCTGATTTAATATTTATTCAGATATCTAATAATAAAATTTAGAAAAGCATCACGCACGTGGCCAAAAGGGTTATAAAAGAAAATAGGTATCTATTAATTCTCTTTGTTCTTCGGTGTTTAGTCTAGATTAAATTGTAATTTTTTTTAGATACAAAATTTTTTAAAAATGTGTCTTTATGTCCGATGTGGAACTTACTCAAATTCACCCATATCTTCAAGCTTCAAATATGTATGGAATTACGGGTTTTAAACACTTTATTTTATTTTTTTTTTTTGGTTGCACACCCGGTTTATCGGAGTTTTACCATGACTATATCCGGATTCGACCCGTGTCGCTTATCTGGCTATGGTGGGTGAGTCTCCCAACGGAGATTTTTTGCATACGCCAAAATTTGAACTAAAGACTTCATTTAAATAATACTAAGCCATTTACTATTCAGACTAACTCTCATTAGTTAAACACGTCTTTATATAAACACCGAGAGAAGCTACCAGACCTAATATAACTTTGTTAGGAATAGGGAATGGAGTCGATAACAAATGGGCAATGGGGAGCATATGGCACCACATCTCAACTTTATACCCCAATATGAACACTACGATTTCAATGCTGAAGAGACAAATTAAAGAAGGTTGATATTTATGTATTATTGTATTTAAAGGATAATGGGATGCTTATCTACGTGTACTTATTTGCCTTTGAAGATACAAAGGGGGAAAAAGACAAATAATGCATGAGTCAGAAAGATGGAGCGAATAGGAAAGCAACTTAATATGACGTGGAAAGACAAATCAATGAGCCGAATATATACAATTGATGGTTTTGGAAGAGAGGAGCTAAGGTTTGACCTTTGAAATTATGTGATGCATCCATATGCCAGCCTCTTTAATTTCTTTAGAGTGTGATTGAGAAAGAAGAAAAAAGAAAAAAGAAAAGGAAGGGTAGTTACGTGAGAGGAGCCCGCAAAGAAGATTATTTGAGGATGGCCTACATCTAATATCTATCACTCCTTTCTCTTGAATGCCGGCTAATTCAAATTTAAGTATTGTTATATCATTTTGTATTTTAGATTTATATCAAATTTTAGTTTAAATTTTTAAGTTTATAAAATATATTTTTAGTTTTTTTTATTTTAATATTATTAATATCAATAATAAAAAAATATTAACTCAACGAATGATTCTGCAATTAAACGTTAACAAAATTTAATTAAATTTAATCATTTTATATAATATTAAAAGATTAACGGTACATGTTGACGAGATTAATGGTGATACAAATATTAAAAAATTAAAATTTAAGAATATTTTATTAGCGTTTACTTTTAGAGTTACTTGCTGAGTCAGTATTTTATATTAATGAGATAATATTGTTAAAATTAAGGGATTAAAATATAATTTATAAATTTAAGGGATTAAATTAAAATTTATTATAAATTTAAAGGATTAAATATATACTCTAGTCTGAGTTAATTATTCTTTTGTAATTTTTGTTTTATCTATAAGGATTGAATTTAAAATTTTTTGCTTGAGGAGTATTTAGGGTCAACTCAAAGAACTTATTGACATTGCCTTAAGGCACTAAGGAATGTCCTTATAAAGGGTTGCTCACCAAAGAAGAGTCATGGTGATTTAAGTGGTGGAAGTAGGGGTGGTAATACGGGCCAACCCGCCGAAAACGGGTTGGGGTGGAGGCGGGTTGGCGGGCCAGCTTTTTTTTTTTTTTTTTTAATTTTTTATATATAATTTTTTAATTTTTTTTCAATTTTTTTTAAAAAAATTACATATGTCAATATTAATTAGATTCGAATCATATTTTAAATCATCAAAATATTTATTTAGTCAATTTTGTCACTATCTATAGATAAATCTATCACAAAAAAAATAATAATAAAATAAAATAAATATATATAAAGAAAGAAATGACTCAATGAGATAAAGTTAATATAAATTAAGTATAATGTCTCTTGTTTAACTAAGGCTCTCAAATTAGTAAAGTATAAATGTGTAATATAAATAATAAAAAAAAGTAAAAAAAAAAAAAGCGGGCTAACCCGCCAACCCGGCGGGTTAGCCTGCCGCGGGTGCGGGTCAAAAAGACCCGCATCAAAGTGGGTTGCAATATTTGCAACCCAACCCGCCATTTTTTGGCGGGTTGGCGGGTTGAGCCCGCGGGCCCAACCCAAATTACCAGCCCTAGGTGGAAGCCTACTGAAATTATTTTTGATAGGAAAATTCCTAATAAACTTAGACGAATTGAGAAAAAAAGCAAAGTTTTATCAAATTGCTATAAGATAATCAATAATACTATATGATAGTGAATAATATATTTTAAATGGTGTATAAAGTTGAAATAGTATAGAAAAGATATCGAGATAGATTTGTAGTCATATATATATATATATATATATAAAGAAAGATTTGAAATGATCATATAAAAAAAAGATTATGTATGTTGTCTATTAAAAAATGATAAAAAAATATTTAGGGTGGTTCAGGCATGTACACGAGAAAAGGTTGTTGGAGGCCTTAATGAGGATGGTAGAACATATAGTATATAGTCATTTGAAAGGAGAGTAGTGAGATGCTAAATAAAATTATTGAATCAGGTATTTGGTTAACAATTTATTTTAAAATTTAGTTGTTAATAAAACATAATAATATTTTTGAAATCCATATAAATGACATCATCCTATAAGATAATAATTGAAGATGATTGTTGCCGTTGTAGTAGTTTCTTTACACAATTATATGGTATCATGTATTACAAACTAACCGAAATTTAAGCATTGTTAGACTAGAAAAGATAGTTTTTTCTATGCTTTTTATTGAATTTGAGTTTTTAATTGAGAAGTACAAGTTCATTCCATGATACTCAATCCACCATTATTTTCTTTTGTTCCTTTTTATACTCATGTTCATGGGACTTTATTTTTATGATGAATATGATAAACACATAGGCTCACAAAACGTCAATTGAAAATTAGAATGAGAAAATTTTGTTTTGTATTTGTGTTCTTTTGGATAGATTGATAATTTGATAGCTAAAACCTAATCTTTCTATAACGTATAGATCACCAAAATAAATTTTGTCCACTCTAACAAAATATTTTTTATGCACACGGGTTAGTTTGAATATAAGACATTTTGTATTATCATGTTAGATCAAAATCTATAACGCTTAAAATAATATTTATTTTTCATTCACATGGTTTAAACCCTTAATTTTAATTAAGAAGGCTTGAATTTCTTCCACGTTACCTAATAGAGTTGACTCCTCAAATCTTTAATAGTAACATACTCAACGAATCAAATAATGTTTTTGAAAAATATGAATAAATCATGTTTTCTCCGTCTCGTGATCGTGAGTAGTATATTAGACCACCCAAAAAAGGCCCATAAGGTTGATATCTTATTGGGCTCAGACCATGACGTGCTCCCCTCTAACATGGGCCGGCCCTTCAAAAAGTGGTGTGGTCATGTCTATAAAGGCTCAAGAGTCCAGATCTTTTTTCTTGACCAACAAAGGCTCTTGATTCAATCTCCAAAAAAATAAAAATGGAATGTAAATTTTCACATCATTGTTGTTAGATTCCTTATTAATATTCTCTCGTTCATTGTATCAAAAAAAAACTATTCAATTGTTTACTAATATAAGAGTTAGTTGATTAATTTATATAAATTAATAAAATTATATAAATAAGTTAATTATGACCAAATTCAACCCTCAAGACTAATTTATAATATATACTCCATCTGTTCCTTAATATAATATTCAATTGATTTTTTTTAGATAGACTAAGGAAGCCAATTAAATAAGTTAATTATGAATAAATTTTATCCTTGAAGATAAATTTATATTATATACTCTTTAATCTACCTAAATTAGTCTATGAGCTCTTATATTAGTTATAATTAATTGATTTTTTGTTTCCTTAAGATATTCTAAAAAGTCAACTGGGTATTATATTAAGGAATAGAGGTAGTACTCCTTAATCTATTCAACTTAGTCAATTAACTCTTATATTAGTTATAATTAACTAATTTATTTAACTTCCTTAATCTGTCAAAATTAGTCAACAAAATATTATATTAAGGACTAAAGGTAGTATATAGTTAGAATAACCAATGCGGTTAAGTTTAACATGAAAGGCTAGTTTATTATAACATGATGAATTAAGATTCAAATCCTTATTAGAAAATGTGCTTATATTTAATATACGATAGTGCCTTGACCATGATTGCCAAGGATATGGATGCCTAGAAAAAAATATATAGCAAGAATATGATGATTAAAAATATAAAAGATAATATGATTATTTAGTAATAGTATGAGAAGGACATGAATTATGTTGAAAAATTTATGTTTTTAATTAAATTATATACTTATTTGTATATGACGTAAAATTTTTTATTTTTCACACTATTTATAGGTCATAAATAACGCATTTCATTTTTTTTAACTCCGCAAAACATACTAGTCGTTTCATAATTAAAGAACTACATGCTTATCAAATTGTAATTAATAATTTAAAATTTATTATAAATTATAAAAAATTCAAGCCGAAACCTAGCTAAATATGCATGGTTGAAATGGCGAATATAGCAAACAAATATAATTAATCAATTTTGAAAGAATAAATTTATTATACCAACAGTGGTCAGGTGGAGTAGAATGGAATTAATTTACTTTTAACAAGGTTAAGGGTTCGTATTTCGTAAATGAAAAAAAAATAATTATACTGTTGAGCTACGTCTAATTAAATTTATACTAATATTTAAATATGACTCGATAATATTAAATATAATAATATAAATTTGGTGATTAGTTAGTGTTTGCGATGCGTTGATTCATAGACGTAATCACATATAAAACAAAAGAAAATGGAACGTAATGTCATGAGCTTTTTGACATGAGAGAAGAGATTCAAGCAAAGTTGTCGAATTTTGGACAACAGCTACAAAACGCGTCAATGCACGACTTAAAGAATGCGCAATAAAATCTCAAATTTGTCAATGGATTTAAAAATAAATTGGTACGTATGAATTTATAATTATAATTATGATTAATTAATTAGTTAGTGTTACGAGGTTCAAACGTAATGTGACCAATGATTGCAGACCTTCGTGCATGCATGCTATCTCCCATTAACGTCACTTCTGTCTACTTCATAGACAAATCTTTGCTTGGAAGTGACATTTACAGTAATATTCATCAATCCACCTTTTGTTTTTCTTATGGTTGAATTTTGCTTCCAAAAATTTTCACCTACGCGTCAGTATTTATTTATTTTTAGATAAATATCATTTTAAAAATATTTTAATAAAAAAAATATCGCTTCTAACTATTAAAAATATTAAATATTAATATTAATTTTTTAATTTTTTAATAAGTAGTTATATTATTCTATTAATAAATTTAATAACGTATTTTCCCTTAATAAGTTTAACCAGTATATGTTAAATTTAAAATACTAAAAATATATTTTTTTAATTGTAAAAGACTACACTTAAATTTGAGATAAATATAAATGACTAAAAAAAACTATAAAGAATTGAACGTATATTTTAATTTTTATATTTAGTTTACATTTATAAACATTGATTGGTTCGGCGGCTGTAGTTTGCTTATATGACCAAAATTCGAATCGTTCTCACAAAGCCTAAAAAGCCACATTTGAATACTCTTCACATAACTTTACTACTGCTATAAAAATACAATGCAAATCGTTTAGTGATAAAACCTTTTGATTTCAAACTGGAAAGTGGGCAAAGAAAGGAAGAAAGGAACGAATGTAAAACGAGTTCCCACATTAGCTTTATCAGTAAAAAAGATAAGCCCAAGCACGTACACACAACATGATAAAATAAACCAAAAATCTTGAACCTTTAATCATTCCCTCATGGCTTCACTTTCTCACTTTTATTATGGGAGTATTATTCAGAATTTTTATGGAAGCCATTTTATTACTCAGAGGTCTCACCAAATATCCAAACTATTATAAAGTTCTATGGAATTTGTAGGTAAAAAAATCTAATTATAAATTTACTAAGCTACTCTCACTGATTGTTTTAATTGTTAATGCATACCGCGATAGTTGTTAATGTAGCTAGTTGTTGTCAATGATAAGTGGATGATATATATTGATATTAGTTGTTAATACACTGGCACGATAGTTGTTAATCTGAAGTGTGTGGTGTTGGTTGATATTTATTGTTAATATAAGTCACAATAGTTTTTAATATTATTAGTTTAGTTGTTATTAACAAGTATGAGATATCATGATATATTAAAATCGTGTTATTTCTAACATAAAGAGAGTTGTTATTTCTGACACCTTTGATAGTAGCCCGGCCTGGAAGCAGAGACATCACTTTATCATCATGCGAACATTGCATACCCAAAAATATTTGGGCAACAAAAAACACATGAGCTTCCAAGCCAATAGTCTTACACTTTTTCAAGGTGAATATATCATTGTCAGCACCCAGGCTTGCAATGAAAAAGACCAAGGAGCATTCCCTCCTGTACTGTTTCTGCTAAAGGTATTCCTTCTTGAAATCACACTCTCTCCTTATCACTTCTTAACCCTTTGCATTATTCCCATGCAACCTCCCATTCCCTTCCAACAACTTACATATACTTGAAGGATTTAGGCGTACCTCTAAGTCCGGATGAGTGATTAATATCCCTTCGCGAAGCGAAATCACTCAGTAAATGCACAAGAGGAAGAGATGGGAGAGGTTTTGATGGGAGAGGAGTTTACTATTCTGAGAGTTACCGATCCCTTGAAAATTGACTCCCTCGATCTTTCATATCCTCCGTATCATGTCCGAACAGTGTATATGGATTTAATTCTTAAATAATAGAGGGCAAACAATCGAAGTGGACTTGTATTTCTCTTTAGTTTCATTAGAGCCCCACTTATATTTAGTTTGAGCCCTGGTCCAACTGAGGCCAAATACGAATTTTTTTTTTATATTTAATATTTAATAATATTTTAAATATAATTGTCTCAAATAACAAAAAAATTACCTAGACATACTCACGTTAACTACGCTTATTTTTTACCAAAACAATGTGAAAAAAGTTGGGATGTAAAGGAATTGGGATTAGCAAAATGTTACTTTTGGTTCAGACGCACGTGCTATCTGCACCCACTACCTAAGAAGATAGATGATAATGATGACTCAATATATAAGGTCCAAGTTTGCATGCTTAATGAATTAAATCATCTCCTCCCCATTTCCTATTTTTTCCACCGAATTCGCTTCCTCTTTTTCGTTGTGCTTTATTAAAAGTATTGGAATTTTGCGACCCTTTTTTCCAACTTCCTGTCCCCAGGATTCAAAGATAAAAAGCAAACCAGCCCTTACCAGCAGACACTTGAGTAAAACTTCAATATCACATCATCCCCAACACCAACAAAACATTCAAACCACTTCTCGCTCTGTCTGCAGAAAATGGAAGATGAATGCGTATGCAGCAGCCCTGTTAACTGGGAATTCTACTACCCACAAGAGGTATTATCATAAATTGTTAGTTTGTTAGTTAGTTCAGTACTTGGTTGAATCTTGAGCATTGTGGTGATGGGTTAATTTTTGTTGAGGTTTTTGCAGGGATTAGAGGAGCTGACGTATGATATTTTGCAGACAAGCTTGGAGGTAGAGGCAACAATTGTGTCTGCAAAAGAGGAGATTACAAGAAGAGAATGTGAGTTGATGGAAGTGAATGATGCTCTAAGCAGAGTCATCAAAGAGAGAGATGAATCCATAGCACAATGCCAGAAGCTAGAGCAGGAAATTCTTCCGCTTCAGCAGCAGATTTTTCATGAAGATGATGGAGGTTTGAAGAAGCAGAAGTGTTCATCATCATCACCATCATCAGGGGCAGAGGCTTGTTTATCATCTGAGTGTGAAGAAGATGATGATGAGAAGAAGAGGAAGAGGAAGAGGGATTATGTGGAATTGCCAGAGCAAGGGAAGCTTCTGAAGGCAGTGATAGAAGCTGGGCCTCTGCTTCAGACACTGCTTTTGGCTGGAGGACCTCTGCCACAATGGCAGCATCCTCCTCCTCTGCTTCACTTCATTGACATTCCACCACCCTTCCCTTCTTCTTCTTCTCTTGCTCCTTATTTCCTGCCCTAAAAGGAAACACCAAATCATCAACTAACAATATAGTTTAGCTTCTCCTTCCATCATTACCATGTTTAAGCCAAATATTTAAGTAAGCAATATGAGCACAGGCTAAAGAGAGAGCCCACATCACAAGACGTTTATTGGGTGGAAAAGAGTCCTTAAATTTATAAACTATGTTCACTTATGCTGCTTCTGATATGTAACTCATAACAATGCATTCTTGTTCAAGAGTACTTCACTATATCTCTTACAAGTCAAAATCTTTTGAGTAGCTTTCTCTCTCTAAAAATATTAGCCTCTCAACAAAGCACCAACATTATGAGTATAAATCTAAAAATTTATACTCTAGTCTACTAAGTGGGAGAACTTTTTAAATTTTTAAACTACATGCCCTGAACGTGGGACTCGGAACATTATTATAAGGGAGAATGGTGTAATGTGGGGTAAATTCATTATTAAAATTAATTTATTTAACTTCTTAAATTTATCTAAAAAATTAATTATTTTATAATGAAGATTAGTATTTTTAAAGATCAAAATCATTATCACTGAGAATTTAAATATATAATATAAATTATTAAAAAAAAACTTGAGGTCATGTCCTCACAAATTGAAATACCCCTTTCAACATTATTTTATTCAAAGAAAGACGGCAATCTGATCGAGTTCTTTTTTTCTTTTTTAATTAGAAGCACATAGATTAACAACGAAATATTACAATATTACAAGCAGATCGAATCCATACCTTCTACTTATAGAATTTTTTTTATATTATTAGGCTATAAAGCTATTAATAAATTAAATAGCTTTTTATACATCTCGATTACCAAGCAGGGGACATGGTCTTAAAAGAATCTTCACTATCATCAAGCACTTGATTCAAGTAGAGGAGATTGTATCAATTTAATCAAATGTTCGAATTTATAAATAAATGTTGAGTCTATCAGAGAGAGGGCTAATATATTATAATTTTGCGAAGCAAATATTAAAATCCTAATTAAAAGAGGTGTCAGTATTTTGTACCTAATAAAATCTTAAATATGACTATTTTTAATAAAATGATACGTATATTTAACAAAAAAAAATTTAAATTTGAGTTTTGAAAATACAATCATATTAAATATTTAATGGTAAAGTTTTGGCTTTTTTATGATCCTACTTGGCTCGATCCGGATAAATCTTATTAAATCTTTATGTTGAAGATGGTGAGTTTAGGACACAGGATGCTTCAAGAAAAAGAAGGCTCGCCTTAGTTGAGTTACAAGGGAGTGAATGGTTTGGGTAAAATCTTGACTAAAATGAATGTGACAACAGATGAAGCAGAAACAGAAGTAGCAGATAAAATTCGCCGCTAAAAGGATGAATAAATATAAAAGGGGGCAAATGGAAGCAGAAGCACATGCCGAGTGAAGCTTACTAGTTCATAAACATGAATACTAAAATACTAATTCATGGGATGGAGAACATACAAGAGCAAGCTAGGGATATTTTAAATAGAAACCCCTTCAATCGATAGAGATATTTTTTAAAAAAATTATAAATTTAAAGAACAAAATAGATTGAAAGTCTTATATTAAGGACTAGAAAGAGTATTTATTATGATTCTTATCCTAGTATCTTACTTATATATTTCTATTTATAAGGTATTTCTAATATGTTTCCCATAACTGGAAAAAATTTTTTTAAATTTTATTAACCCTATTTTAAAATTTAATAATTTTTTAACTTTATCTTTGTTTAAAATATATAACTTTCTAAGATTGATGTTCCTTCATTTCACCTTGGTAAGTGGTTAAACTCAAGATCAACATCATTAACATAAAAGTTATACAATTCATTTCACCTTGTTATGCTGGTTTTGGTGCATTAGCATTGTTGCTTCTGTTTTACTTTCCCTAACTTTACCAACTCTCAGAAGCAAAACCATGATGGCTTGATCTATTTACTTCCCAAGGAACTAAGAACTTTGAGGGTATAGTCAATTTTCTTCTTTGGCAACTTTTATTGATAGATTACCAAGTAGGAGGTGTCCAGACACTTGAGATAAACATTAATTTGACATTTTTTGTCTTTGTTTATTTAATAAAATTCAAATTTAAACCAAAGATGTTTCCCTTTAAAAGCTTCCATGGATTAACATAGGTGGTGTCATAGACACTTGAGAGAAACATTAATTTAATATTTTCTTTTGCATAAAATTCAGATTTAAACCAGTATTTAGATTATTTGATTACTTTGAAGTCAAATTTTTAATCAATTTATAATCCAAAAATAGTTAAAAATTAAATTTTATAAAATAAAATAACACCAATATTGTTTTGGACTAATGGATCATAGTCACAAAGACCCTCGCCTACTAAAAAATATGAAAAATTTATTGAATGACAATTGATAAACTATTCTTTTAGCTTTCTTTTTATATACATATAATATAAAATAAAAATTAAATCTTTACTTTTTAATCTATTTTATATAAATTAAATCTAAAGTGTCACTTTTAATTTCAAGCAAGCCGCTTAGTTTTAAAGGCCATCTTTAATGAGAGCTTGGGATTTTATGCTTAAAAAGGCCTCCATTTGTTTTACTAAAGAAAAAGAAAATCGAACCAACTCTTTCTAAGTGGCAGACAGAGAGAAATATCAGTGTGAGAAGAACAAACTATTTCCAAGTGGCGGATGGGAATATATATATATATATTTTTTATTGCCCACCCGGTTTACCGGAGCTTTGCCCCCATTACATCCGGATCCGACCCGTATCGCGCACCTGGCTATGGTGGGTGAGTCTCCCAACGAGAATTTTCTGCATTCGCCAAAGCTCGAATTCGAGACCTCGCTTAAGCGATACCAAGCCGCTTACCACTCATACTAACCTCCATTGGTGGCGGATGGGAATATTGGTTTGGAGAAGTCGCCGAGACACTCTATGGGCCTACTATTGAAATGAAAGAAAGCCCATTTGGACTAGGAAGGCCCAACTCATTATTTTGGATCCACAACAAGGCATAACTTAGCCTTGGCGTATACAGAAAATTCCCGTTGAGAGACTCACCTACTATAGTTAGATGCACGACGTGAGTCAGATCTGGATATAGTCGGGGCAAAGCTCCGGTGAACCGGGTGGGCAACCAGAAAAAACTTAGCCTATACTCGACCCATCGACTATGGGTTCAACTGGCGAAGGAGTGGGATATGCTACCATTTTAAGCGTGTTCAAACCCTGGGAAGTACCGCTTTGTTATGGTTCTAGTCGCGGTATTTGGAAAAAAATCCTAACTCCTAGGTGCCTAGGTTTATGCTTGAGGGTAATAGACAGCTCGCCCTATCCGACATTGGTATCGTCTAAGAGGAAGGGAGATTTCGCCCTGCCCTTAGATTGTGGGTGAGCCCAACCCCTTTCTAAAAATTTGTATACCAAAAAAAAAACCTTAGCCCATACTCCTTATATTCACGGACCTTTAAATTGGATACCTAGTAATAACATCCAAAAAATAGTATAAAAAACCTTCAAAAGTTAATAGGAAATAGAAACGGGATAGGTCTAAAGAAAGGAGATAATCCTCACAATGTGACGAACCAATATTTAAATTCTCAATGTGAGAGATGCCCATATTTAGTATCTTATAGTGTCTCAAAAATAATTATTTTTAATAAGAATATAGTTGTGCCTAGTAGAAAGGAAAAAGGTTAACAGGAATATAGGAAGAAAGGAAAATTAGGAAAAAAAATAATGAAATTGACAAAAAAATAATGAAACTGAAGTAAAAAATCTTTTGTATGTAATATTAAAGAATCAAGACAAAGAATGGAGTAATCGAAAACCTAAACATTGTCAAATAACTGAATTATCGATATCTAATGATAAGTATTTATTCATGATTTGGATAATCTGATAAACAATATATTTGCGATCAAAGGATCGGTGGCAATTAGTTTAAGATGAACAGCACATGAAGTGAATGATTAGAATTAGTAGCATCAAAGTTTCATAATAATAAAATAAAATCCAAACCTAATCATCACCATTTTAATCCATCATGTGTCTGAAATTAACTAATTAAGATTTGATATCAATTATTGTGTGTAATCAAAATTTTTATTGATTGAAATCATAATTAAAGATAAATCATTTTACTTTTAAGTTAGTTCATACTTACATAGTTAAAAGGGAAAAAAAACATATATTAGTTGTAAATTTCTGCTTATTAATTAATTGTCAGCTAAAAAATATTGCCTGAACTCTACCAAAATTCATTGAACTGACCAAATTGGTTTTAAAACATTTTATTGGATAGTATTAAATAATAAAATGTTTAGACATGCACTTATTTTTCACGTAATAATGTAGATCAGAACATTCACTTACTTGATTTGAAGAAAATAATTTCTTCTTGAATATATTTAAAAACATACTTTGATTTTTTAACTTAATATGGTAAGAATTAAACCCCACTAGTAGCAATATTATATTATACTTAAATATTTAGTAAGTAATAAAAAAAATAAAAAAAAGAGCAGCAATCACTCACTCACTCACATTCGCATAAATAATACATGTTTTGATTAAACAAGGCAATGGGTGTTGTTGAAAATCACAGATTAATAGAGAAATGAGCAAAGCCTCACATCTCAAAATTAATTAGTAAGTAGAAATTTCAGTGACATGCAATGGAAAGACGCATAAGTTAGCAACTCATGCTCTAATTTCTCTTTCTGAACATGAAAGCCTATTAAATGCTCCTCCAGCACCAATATTCATTCATATTCATTTTTCAACATACTACACTTAAAAGAAGTGTGGTAATATTTTACTAAAATCCCCCACATTTTAGTAAGTTTCTTAATATTAAAAATATTAATATAAAAAATATGGTTATATAGGATATAATATTCTGATCTTATTTCTATTATGCGTCTTGTATCATAATTTTATATATGGTATAATTTTGTCCATAATCTTTTTAATTTAGTGCAACTCTTAAAACTTGAGAAATAAGATTATGAATAAAATTATACTAAATTAAAAGATTATGGATAAAATTGTACTATAATAAGATTAAGATACTAGATATATATGAGAAATAAGATCAGGATATTGGGTACTATATAACTCTAAAAAATAAATTAATAAAACAGGAGAGAATACAAAATTGAAAGGAGCATGGAAGATTTCGTTTCTACATGCTAGCACTATCATGATGTTTAATAGGAAAGCTTGAGGCCAAGTATTTTTTATTTTTTAAATTGAAAGAAAAAGAAATCAAACCAATTCACTGCAAGTGGCGGACAAGGGTAAATATTTGTTTCATTTAACATGTGTTCTTCCTTTTTAAATCTTAAATCTTGAGCAAATTATTTCTTTTTCTCTTTAATAAAAATATATTTATATTAATATATGGCACGTATGGACCTGTATTTTGCAAAACGTGTAAGTAACTAAACCACAAGTGTTATCCCATACTTGTCAATCATAATTCTCTAAAAATTAAGCTAAGATACCTCAATTTTATTCCATTAATCAAATCCACTCAATTCATAATTCATAATGTTGAATAATTGAAGTAAGAATTATTGAAAATTTGACTTCAAATTAATCAAATAATCTCAATACAAGTGAATCACACCTCTTTCATGAACGTGGGTTTGAATGCTCTCAAATCCATCCAAAATCCCATATAACCAAACTTTAAATTACTAATTAAAGCCACATTAAAATGGATTTTACAAGTAAAATATGACAAGAATTAAAATAAAATCATTCTCAAACTAACACTGTAATTGGTTTAAGTAGCTTGACAATAAAGTCTCTCCCTCCCTCTCCCTCAAGTATTTGGAGAGTTAAATTGATAAAGACAAAACAAATTTAAAATTTTAAAAGGAGCAAAAGAGAAAAAAATGAAGGAAGAAAGGAGTGAGTTGCAAAAACAGTAAAAAGTAGAAGATGCCAACGGCATAAATAAATAAAAGTGGAGAAGAGCTTGAAATTAATTAGTGAGAGAATAAGAAGTCATATTATGTAATGTGAAGGAAGCTAATAATAGGCTGAGGCAGTCAGAAATGGTGTGAGACAATATTTTAACCCTTCATACCCTCTCTAATTTTGGTCAATCCCTTCTAAATTAGATTCACTTTCTAAACCTTGTTTGGCTTAACAAATTTAATTGCCTTTTTATTATCTTATTTTCTTAAAAATTTTCTTCTTTTTTCCTATTCTATTGGCTCATATAGATTTGATTTACACCATATAAAATTATCCTTCTCAATCAAGATCATCATTATCTTTTTTATATTTATACTTTATCATTTAAAT
This sequence comes from Leucaena leucocephala, assembly GCA_037074615.1. Lineage (NCBI taxonomy): Eukaryota > Viridiplantae > Streptophyta > Magnoliopsida > Fabales > Fabaceae > Leucaena > Leucaena leucocephala. Next base: position 32,167,039 of record CM073521.1, read on the forward strand.
AAAAATATCAATCCTATCTCCTATCAGATAAAAAAAATAACAACTTTGTAAATTGAAAAAAAAAGAAAAAGAAAAAACCAAACAAGGAATAAAGTCTTAGATGAGATTTTCTAAAATTTGGAAGCAGCAAGTTAGCTAAATTTGAGGACATAATAAAAGGAATTAGAGGAGTGATTCACAGTAACTGTTTGTAATTGGGTGGTGTTTGACTCATTAATTGAATAGTTAATTAGACACACAACACACACTCACAACAAATCTTATACCTTATATATAAATAACCATATCCCTCCTCCCCACTACTCTGCCTCCCCTGCTTCTCCTTCTTCACCTCCTAACCCCTTCTTATTCTCTCTCCCCTTTCTCTGTCTTCCTCCTCTGTTTTCCTCTGTTTCTCTCCCTGCTCTGTTCCGCCATGGAAGCTCCAGAAGAAGTCGTCGTCATCTCTAAAGAGCAAACCCAGATCGTCAAAGGCAAAAGAACCAAAAGGGTAAGGCCACAGTCTCCATCGCCAATCGCCAACAAATCCGAAGAAGATCAATTTCTAGGTGAAGATCATAATAATACCAAGAACAGCTCTGCCTCCAATGCCGCCACAACAACTTCTTCTGCAGAATTTGAAGATCATAATCGTATCATTATTAACAATAGCAGTAGCAGCACAGAGGAAGAGGAGGACATGGCCAATTGCTTGATCCTTCTGGCTCAAGGCCAATCTCGGTATTCTCCGAAACTCGCCGAGGAAGACGGTAACATGATGATGATTATGAAGCCTAACAACAATAACAACAACTATAATAATAATAACAGCAGTAGGAAATTCATGGAAGCGTCCACTATTGGAGGAGCTAACAAAGCAGGTTCTTACGTTTATGAATGCAAGACATGTAATAAAACCTTCCCTTCTTTTCAAGCACTCGGAGGCCACAGAGCAAGCCACAAGAAGCCTAAGACCTTGTCGTCGCCTCCAATGGCCGCCACCATTGCAGACAAAGAGAAGAAGAAAGAACAAGAGTTTACTATACACAAAAACAACAGCACGCTTTCTTTTCAGCTTCTGAATAGTGGTGTCAATGGTGGTAATAATAACAAGAATAAGGTTCATGAGTGTTCTATTTGTGGGGCGGAGTTTGCTTCTGGTCAGGCTTTAGGTGGACACATGAGAAGGCACAGAGCACCCATTGGAACGACGACAACGACAACGAACAATGCGACGATGTCGATGGCGCTTAAAAACAACAATCCAGTGGGTCTGGCTTTGGAAGCAGATAAACAATATAACAATGAAGATCATCATCATCAACCCAGAAAGAAAAGGAACGTTTTGTCTTTGGATTTAGATCTTAATCTTCCTGCCCCAGAAGATGATCATCATCATCAGAGCGATTCATCCTCTTTTGCGTTTGAACCCAAGAATAAGCAGAAGCAGCAGCAAAAACAACAAGCAAGTCTGGTTTTTTCATCTGCACCTGCTTTGGTGGATTGCCATTACTGATGCAATTGAAAAAGCTTCATCCTTTTTTTTCTTCTTCTTCTTTTGGCCTTTTTCCTTTTTCTTGAAATACTAGAATTCAGATTCGATTCTACATGATCAGGAAGCAGGATTTGGTAAAAGTTTAGATATATACATATATAAACACAGTTTTTTTCTTTGTGATTCTTTCTATACAAAGTCAAAATTTACAACATTCTTTTCTGGGCATTCCATTACACATTCCCAGTACGATCTAAGTCCATGAACAGATATATTAATCTGTATATGTCATTCCTTCTAATATAAAAGTTTCAAAATGAATGTATTTTTTAGGTTTTTCAGAAACTAAATCTTCTATCTACAGTGAGCTAATCTACCAGATTCTTTTATGATTCTATATATCAAGCTAGATTCTTTACGTTCATGTGTGACACTGAAGAATGTGAATTCATGCTAATGACTGACTTTATAACCTAGTGATATGAAACGAGGTCACAAATTTAATTTTATTTGTAACCTCAAGTTCTATAAGTGTTTGCCAGTTTAATTTAAAAAAAAAAAAACAAAGAATGGAAATTCAGGAATAATGTTTATACAAATGAGTTGAAGTTATTTATTCACGGAGTAGAAGAAAATTTTTGTTAGGTGTATCTGAAAAGTGTAAAACAACACATGGGAAGTGCCATGATGGGTATCTTTCTTTAATTTTCATGGGGGGGTTTTTGGTTTCTTTTTCAGTGCCAGAGAATGTGATGTGTTGTTATTACTTGAGAGAGAGAGAGAGAGAGGGAGGGAGAGAGAGAGTGAGAGTATGTGTTGGCTATTATTATTGTAAGATTATAAAGACATAAAATAAGGTTGTCTTTGGGAGACTTTAGTGTTTGTCCTTGTGTGTTACTTAATTCCCCAGTCATTACACCTAAGCTATCCATGAATGAAACCATCCACTATTTCATAATTCCCTCAATTAAGCCTTCTAATTGCTCCCCTGCATGTACAGCTCACACGTTCATACCCATATATATAGAGAGAGAGACAGAGGGAGAAAGGGCAGAGACAGAGAGATCCATACACCATGTACATCCAAGTCATATCGTAACAGATTTATAGTTTTTTTTTAAAAAAGTGAAGACAGCAAATTTGTCTGCTGATATTAAACGGCTAAATTAAATTAAATAATTTTTGACATTTACTACATGGATTTCATCAACTTTGAGCTGTGAGCACGGGTAAGTTTGCAATACCCATGTTGCTCAATTGGGGTCACATCTTATGTTCTTCAATATTCAGTCCTTATTACTTTATCAATTCATATATTCTTTAATTTAACAAATACTTAACTAATTTGAGTAAATTAATAAAATTAAATAAATTAGTTAATAATAATAAATTTAATTTAATTTTCTTAAAATATCCTTATGTAATAAAATATCTGGTGATTAAACTGGTTATAATTACCAGTTTAATAAGGTGTTTAAAGTGTGATGCGGAAATACTATTTTCAGTTTGTGTAATAGAAATAGTGAAGTTGAGTTGCTTCAATTCATCAAACACTTGCAGCATAATTAAAAGCTTGAATGTTGTGTGATTTAGATGTGGATGCACACCAAATTATCACTATTATTACTAGAAAATGACACATTAAGTGCAATTATTATTCCACTGCAATAACAATATCACATTAAAATTAAATGAACAAGACCATAAACAAATACTTGATTATCTAAAAGTTTCTTTGTAATTATCTTTCACATTGACTATAAAAATTATAAAATAATACTCTCTCCCTGTTTAATATAGAATTCAGTTGACTTTTTAGATAGATTAAAGAAGTTAAATAAATTAGTTAATTATGACTAAATCTAACCCCTCAAAATAAATTTATATTATAAATTTTTAATCTATCTAAATTAATCAATTAATTCTTATATTAGTTATAATTAATTGATTTATTTAATTTTTTTAATCTACCTAAAAAAATTAACCAGCTCTTATATTAAGAAACGGAGGTAATAAGATATATTTAAAGTTTAAGCTATATGAATAGAATTATGGTCTCTAAGAAACAATAATGATATATTCTTCAATTTTATATTTTTTACTTTTTACTCTTCATAAACTAATTTTTTTTTTTTATTTAGTCAAGAGTATTCTTAAGTCGAGGCTTATAGTGTAAAGAATTTTACTACTTTTAACAAATATACTTTTTGATATTCAAACTTATATTTCCCTCCTTATAAGAGTGATGTTACTTACATATGTTAAATTTAATAATAAAAAATTATAAAATAAGAAAAATGACCTTTTCAATGGCTTATATCAAAAATTTATCAAGAACTTCATTACCATTATATAAGAAGTAATTAAATTATTTTCATCAATAGAAGTAATTAATTTTTTTGGTAAAAAGGATAATGATTTTAATATTTAATACTTATATATCACTTTTAATATAAATATTTCTTATATTGAGGTAATTTTATTTTTTATGTTGTCATACAATATAATACTTGTGCGAGGCATAGACTTTGCACCCATGAACATAATTTTCTGGGACTGCCACTGCTTATGACTACCCAAAATAAAAATTAAAAATAATAATGACGATGATAATATAATTCTTAAAAGATAAATATATTTTTTATTTAATTTTGAAAATATTTTTCATTAAGAAAAGACAGGAGAATGTTACAATATTTCACTTGCTGGATGCTGCATTCGAACGCAGCGCTGAGATTACAACCATTATATATACGTGACATAAGTTATACTTAAATTAATGTCTGAGATTTTGACTGAAATTCTAATATATTTATAATTGAGATATTAGGAGATATTATTTACTAGCTAAGTTATTTTTTTCATTTTTTAGAAAATCCGCATATATATATATATATATATATATATCTAATCTCTCGGCCCCCCTAGGGATGAAATTACCATTAGAAACTCTCTTTTTTTCATGGTGGAATTTCTTGCTCATCACTGTCCATATCTAATCTGGTGTTATTTATTTTGTACGACTTTTAATTTACTTCTCTTAATTATCAATTGTTTAATTTTTCTTAAATCCTCTTATTTCCAAACGAGCGACGTCAAAGCCAAAGTTATCAATTGAAAATTTTTAAGATGTCTACCGTCACAAAGTTCGACATCGAAAAGATTTATTAATGGCTAAATTAGTTTTGTGATTTTATGAGTTTAGATGAAATTTTCCTACTCAAAATAAGTTGAAGAAAGCTTTGCTTGGTAAAACAAAAAAATAAAATATTATGGATTATATTACCATATATTCGAACAATCGACTAATCACAAATCTCATGCTCAAATAAAAAGGGAACAAGTAACATTTTAATGAGATCAATGTATAATAGTGCAATTCTGAAATAGGATTTAGAACTTTTTAACGGATCAGCATATTTGAACTTGGCTGCATAAAATTAGCTTCTTGGGATTACAAACTTGAGAATGACCATTGTTGTCACCGTCGGGGTATTTAGTATAAAAAAAATCAAAAGGAAAAAAGAAGAAGAAAATATTGACAAGAATAGATAACACGAGACGAATACTGTTGAACTATCCCCAGTTCACTCTTAGTTGATTAGGGTACGCCCCTAAATCCTATAAATACAAGAACAAAGCGTTTAGTTTCCAAACACAGCATGAAAAAGGAAGGATAAATGTACCTGAATATCCACTCTTGTTGTTTTCAAAGGTCTCATCCTCACAAGGCTTAAGTTGCAGACAGATATAGAGGAAGCAGGGCAGTGATGATGGCAACCAGAGACCTATCGATTAATTAATGCACAAAACATGTTAGAGATTGAAAAGCACTGTATGTGACATAAGCCATACTTAAATTGATCTCTCAAGTTATGTGAATACCATGTTATATGTGGGGCACTATAAGAGGGTGATGATGATGTAGGTGGCCCTGAGGGAGAAGGACTTGGAGCTGCAGGTTGGTACTTTCCTGTATTTGTTCATAACCATCAACATCTCAATCATATAACAAAGCAGAAAATTAAAAATAGGGAAAATTAATCTGTAGGCCTTAATAGTTTCACATAATTTTTAATCAAGTTAGAGTAGTTTTTTACTTTTTTTCATCTCCTTCTAGTTTCAAGGGATTTGATTAAAACTCAGGTAAAACTATGAGGATATGATAAAAAAAATGTATATAAGAACTTGATTAAAAATCAAGTGAAATTATAATAACTTGCCGATTAATTTTTCCTCTGGAAAATTGTTTTTATCTGTTATGAATTAAGTCTAACTACCACATAAGAGAAGGTTCTGTGGGGGTGGATCCTCTTTGCTAGGGTTGGGATCAGGATTATAGACCCTGACATATAGCTCTTGGCCCAAATACCAATTTCTGAGTTTCTGTGATCTCAAATTCCACATTCCTGGGTTATCAAGGTATGCATACACAGCACTCCATCCTCTAGGAAACACTTGCACTGTGGAGCGTGACACTGGATCATAAAGATTGTATGTTGATCTCAATTCCGGCTTCCATTCTCCCTCACCAAACCTAAACACAATTAGAATATATGAAAGTCCGATATCGATTAATTGGACAACAAAAGAAAGACAAACCTAATATATCCCTAATTCTTCCTATTAATAGAAGATCAACAACGGTACTTACCCAACAACAAAGAAACTGAATCCATCTAAATGCCAAGTATCTATGGTCTCCAATTCATTCCTGAACACAAGTTCCAGCCACCCTTTATGCAATCCACTCGCTACAAAAACTCCGCGAACTGTGATATCATTCGAAGAGTTTGTGGGATATTCATCAAGCTCATATACTCCAGTTCCATTGCTGAAGTGATCAGCTAGCTTTAATGGGGTATCTGGGGTCAAGTATGAAACATTGTTTACTGTGTACTGCAAAGCGCCATTGATTTCAGATGTTGATGCCTTCAGAATGAAGGTCTGAGATATTGTCACATTCGTTACATTGAAGGTTCCTTGAGGATTAGGCCTTGCAGCTCCTGCAGTTAAGTTCCACCTTCAATACAAAAAACAGATCCACAATGTAAATTCTTAGCATAATCATAAACCAAAAATCAGTCAAAGTTAACTTCTAACTTCCCAAAACTTTGTGGAAGCATTTTCCATATGATAGTATAAGTCCTACTCTTGTTACCTTGAAGGTTATTCATATGACTAGACAAACAAGAAGAGGCTAGTACAAAATAGGTTAACTAAATCACCTTTTCTAAACTGGTTATGGAGGATAAGGTATTAAAATTGTGACTTTCTACACTTGTTCTATTTTAGAACCGGTGTTCTAAAAAATTTACTTTCTCAACTAATTCTAATTACGACCGATCTAGAAAGTCCATGACTTTTTAAATTGCCCTTATCTAGAGGGATTCTAGAGCCTGTTTAGAAAGCTATTTTTACCAGATTTAAAAAGTATTAATTTTAGTTACAACTGATCTAGAAAATATATGACTTTCTAAATTGCCCTTATCTAAAGGGGTTTTAGAGTCGGTTTAGAAAACCATTTTTACCAAATTTAAAAAGTCTACCTTCTAAACCAGTTCTAGTTATAACAGGTCTAGAAAATCTATAAATTTCTAAACTTTTCTTATCTAAAGGGGTTCTAAAACTGGTTTAGATAGCCATTTTGACTGAGTTTAAATTTTTTTTTTTTTGTAATAGTGAGAAATAGAGGGGAAAACTATATTGATAAGCAGTCACAAGTATATACTTACCTAATAGATCTAGCTTGGTTGATTGAGAATTGAAGATCAAATGGGTCAGGACCAATTGGGAGAGAACCATTAGCAGAAGTGGTTGAATTCTCATAGTGAAGCACAGCAATACCAACAAGATTGTTTATATCTGAGGCATTATGCAGTTTGGGAGAGGCCACTATGTAGTAATCACTAACACTTTGGTTTGCTGTGACAAGAACAGAATAAGACTGCCCTACATGAACATCAAGAGAATCCAACTCCATCTCACTCACATATGATCCTTCAGTTTCAACCACAACCATTTTGTGACTTTGAATCCTGAAGTTGAAGCTCCATGTTGTTCCCACATTTGATATCCTCAGCAAATATGTTTTCCCTATACCACATGGAGATAAAGAACACAAGTCAGTATATATATAAGTCCCACAAGAACACAAATCAGTGTTTTTAATTTAACCTTGTGTAACATTGAAGGACTCATGAGGTAATGAAAAATTGTTCAAATATGGTGGCTTTCCATTTATCAGCATCCAATCAGGAGTAGCATTTTGATTGGACCTAGCATCCTGCAGTAGGTTATTTATCAGAAGACTGATAAAAACTTAGAAAAGTAAACGGGAAACACTTGAAAGTGAGATATGCTATTGAGACTGTTACTTTGTAGTTAGTTTGGAACCAGTCACCAATCAGGAGATCAAATTCTGTTTCTGGTTTAGCAAAGGGAGCTGGGATCACAGGCCGGTTGTTGACTCGGATCGGGCCAAACCCACCCCCGGCTTTGAGGAAATTGATGGAAGGGAAGTAGGAGAAAGTGCCAATTTGGTCTTTGGTTTGGAAGGCATAAGTCCAGTTGGTACCAGGTTGAATGGGACAGTTTGTGCCTGAAACCCCATCTTGCCATGAATTCAACCTTTGTTGAATCCCATTCCTGTACAAAACAATTCAAAATCTTTGCTTCAATAACATATTCCGTAAGTACCGTGGGATTACACCTAGTCCACCCTAGAGAGATTAGTGCCCAACCCAATAGGGTTAAATGGGTGTAAACTGAGTTGTGACTCAGTTTCATGTGGGCAATCTAACTAGTACAAAAAAGGCTTTTTAGACGGTTAAAAATAAAAGCAACTATTTAGATTACACCTAACCCTTTCTAAAGAGTATGTAGAATTGGTTTAGAAAATTCTTTTTTATACCGATTCTCAAAGTGAAATCTAAAAAGTCATATTTTTAGACTGCATGTACCCACAAGTTCTAAAAAGTTGTCTTTTTTCTAGTAGTGTAAATATTCTATTGGATTTATAGGTACACCCCAAAACCTTTTGGTACTGAATTTATTGATAGAGAGAGACAGAAAAGTATACCATGTAAATAGCAAGGGTTCATCCAAATCATTGAAAACATTGAGATGGATCATATCATTTGTGGTAGAATTGATGAGAGGACCAGGGAACAAGCCATTGATAGTTATTACCTGCAAAACAAAACACAGAACCATTATTTTATTATTATTATTCATATGAATTAACACAACAAGAAATTAATTAAACTGCAACAATATATAGAATCAGATGCTAAAATCAATTAATCACATTACAGGTTGATCTGCAGAAACCGGCTTGATGCTTGAATCAGTGGTAACGTGCCATTCAAGGAATAAATCAGCACTCTTAGCTGTCACAAATACTGTAATTAGCATCATAATACAAAATCTAATAGGCTCCATGGGAGCCATTGATAAGCCTCTGAGATTTTAACTATATTGAGTTTGTAGAGTGAAGACGGCGATATATATATAGATATAGATATAGGTTTAAGAGATAGAGAGAGAGGAAGAAAGCGGGAAAGTCTGAGATTGAAGTAGTACAAAAGCCGGCCGGGGGCTAGGACTTGAAATTTGTTTCCTTGTAATTTTCCCGTTAGATGTTTTCCGATTTTTTTTTTCTTTTTTGATGTAGATACAGCTTGTTTGATATTTAAAATTCTTCTTTTAGATATGGACGAAATAATAAGTCTAGTTTTCTCTTTGAAACATGTGATTCTCTCATCAGATTTTCCCGTTAATTCACTTGTTTGAATTTACTTCTGCATTATCTTCCATGCATTTTTGTATAAAGTAAAAAAAAAATTGAATTGAATTTATGTTATCAAATTGAATTTAAACCCTAAATATTAAAACACTAATAAATTTTATGTAATGTAATATAATCAAATCCATGGATTCACCCAATCATAAAATGGATTTGATTGACTCTCAAATGGCCTAATTAAAATTCATCACACTTATTAAAACATTTTATTGTGATTCCATTCGTAGCTCTTGGGGAGACATCTTAACTCTTGGGTGCCTAGGTTTACGCCTGAAGGTAATAGACGGCTTGCCTTACCCGACATCGGTATCGCCTAGAAGAAAATGAGACTTCGTCTTGCTCTTAGATCGTGGGTGAACCCAACCCTTTTCCAAAAATTTTAATATGAAAAAAATCATCACACTTGTTAAATTTTCTAATTTTTCTTTACCAAGAAGACCAAAACAAAATAAATACTAAAAAAATAGTAATATTTCATGACTCACTAAAAATCATTTAAACCCATATCTATGAATGTTATTACTTATTAGTAATTTATTTATATATTTTGTAATATGAATAATTTATTATATTTATTTCTAAGGTATTAATCATGCCTTCATTTCAATTTTCAAGTATGTCTCTACACTCATTAAGCAATTAATATATCGATATATAAATTAGTGTTTTTCAAACAGTAAATAATACATGCATAAATGCATCAATGTGTTTTGGTCAAAATCATTAATCTAGTTTCAAATATTTTTGGATTAATTAATTGTGGATCTTAAAATTTACTTATTTTTCAAAAATTAAATAACAATAATGATCAACTGGTAGGTACTACAGGAATACAAACAATTACCTTCCTTAACTAATATATTTTCTATTAATTAAAAAATTAGCAGATAATTGTCATGACATCCCAGCGTGCAAGTAATGATGGATTGCAAATTTATTTATTGATTAATCATTTCTATAATAAAATTGTTAGGCATCAACTTTGACAAACCAAAAAAATGCATGGATCATACGCCCATACCTGTCAATAGATCATGCTGAAATTGGATTTAACCCTTTTAAAAATTACAACTATACTTAAATTTTATTTGATAGATACTGATATGAAGGCTTTTTAAAGAGATATGTATGCAAAGATTGTCACATGCTCCTTCGATCTTAAATATAAGATCTAATTATAGAGCTAATTTTTTTCTTAAATATAAAATATATTTTCTATATTTATCTACCTTTCCTAAATTATCGCCATTGATACTCCCTAACAATAATCAGGTAAGAGAGATAGAGAGAAATTAAAGAAGATAACTAGAGTATTTTAAAAAAAATATAGTATATTAACTAACTTAACTAACTTCCTTCATCTAATCAAATTAAGTAAGTACGTCTTATATTTAGAAGATATATGGGGAAGATAATTTAGAGATTGTAGGATAATGATATTTTAGTTGAGAGAAATTCAGTGTAGTATTATTTTTATTTATTTTAAAAAATGTTCTGTAATCTTTCATAATACAAATGCGGGTCATGAAATTAATTCAATTTTTAGGAAAAATTAATTTACAATATAATGATTGTTACTTATTCCTCAAGAAAAAAGGAAAAATACTTCCCTACCTTCGTATCTTAGGCTACGTTTGGCAGTACAATAATCAGAAAAAACAAGATATTAATTTATTATTTAATATCTAATATACTCATATTATCAATAAATGCATTTTTATATAAAGAAAACATAAAATGAGCTCTCAAATATGAAGTTTAACATGGACTATAACTTTGGGCCTTGAACATAGATCAGAACTTCTTTAGACTCGGCTTGATTCATTGAAAAATTCTACATTCATCTGGATCCGGTCCACTTGTTGGAGTTCTAGAAATTTTTTTATGAGTCAGCGTAGGAGTTGCTACAAATTACAATGCAATACTCCCCTCAGTCTAAATTGTAAGAGTAATAGACAGTTTACGTCTAAATTTATATTTAAAGATAATAGACGATTCGCCTTATTCGACATTGGTATCGTTTAGGAGGAAGAGAAATTTTGCCCTATCATTAGATCGTGCGTGAACCTAACCCCTTTCCAAAATTTCCATATAAAAAAATTGTAAGAGTTTGTATAAAAAAAATATAAGAGTTAGTTGAAAAATTTGTTTTGATCCTAAATATAATATATCAATCGCCTTTGTCTCCCACATTTATTACTCACTTCAGTTTATAACATGTCACTTTGTTCTTATATGTAAGTCACTTGTACTTCATTCTCGCATGCCAAAAGGAATATATTAAAGTGATAAAAAATTTCACATTTACCTATATTAAAGAAATAGTATTAAAAAAAGTCATTAATTACCCTATAAGTGACTTGTATATATATAGAAACAAACTTTTCTCCTACAAGTGAGTTACATATAGAAATTAGGGGTATGCATGGATAGGGCTGGGCAGGGCAACCCCCTGCCCGGTATCCTACCCGAAAAAAGTATGGACTGCATTTTGCAACCCGATACCCGGCCTTATCCGGTAAAAGCCCTAACCATTTTGGGCTGGGCATGGGCGGGCTGGGCACGCCCAAATCATGATACCCTGCTCATATCGTGAGAAAAAAATCTATAATTATGAACTTCTAAAATAATATTATATTCATATGTCTTCAAGAGTTAAATAATATCTATAATCCACTAAGAATAAAGCAACAAAAATATAGTAAATAAAGTTTTGAAATCCATTGCGTAAAAAAAAAACCTTGAAGTTTAAATAGTTTGCAATTTTAACTTTGCATAAATCTCTCTAAAATTGACAAAGATGAAGCATCTGAAAAAAAATATGACGGTTAGCAAAGTTTTAAAACAATAAAGAAAGAAATCAATTTAGTTATAAATTTTAAAGGATGCAATTACCTACTTGACTACTCATATTTATAAAATTACCCTTTAGTCACTAGTATCTATCATATTTGTTTTATGTGAAATAATGTAATCTACAAATTTTGATATATGAAAAGGTAACCAACTGGGCAGGGCCAAATGGGTAGGGCAACAACCCCTGCCCGATGCCCGGCCCGGCCCGAATATTGGCCCGGCCCAAAATTGCCCATTTTACACTGGGCCATTTTTCACTAGGCTGGGCAGGGCATTTTTTGTGCGGGCTCGGGCGGGCTCATTGGGCCATGGGCATCTTGCACACCCCTAATAGAAACAAAGTCACTAGAGATAGATAACTAATTTGCGGATATTTAAAAAATTAATTAAATTAGTTATTTATAATAAATGTATATTGATTTATCTAAAATATTCTCTTTAATCATGTGCGTTAGAGCTACCCTTGATGAAAGTCCCTCAATATATGCAATCAACAGGGATGTTTTTGGGATAAAAATTATACATTTGGAGTACAAAGTGGATTAAAATATTATATTTAGGATTAAAATAAATTACTTGTCTAACTCTTATATTTAAGACTAGAGTTAGTATATTTTTTTTAAACTATTTCTATTGATTACGCATATTATTAGGAGTAGTTTTCAATATAAATGATTAAAAATATAGGTATTTAAAAAAAATATTTTTTATAAATAATTAATTTAACTAATTTTTTTAACTAATGTGAATTAGTTATCTTCCTAAGATGGATGGAGTTCATTGTAACAAGAACGGAATAGGACTGACCAATATGCAAATCACCATCTGATGTTTTTGAATCCTAAAGTTGAAACTCACGGAATTCCCCACATTTGATATTCTAAACCTGTATGTGTTTTCCTGCATAAGCATTTTAGCATTCTATCTTTAGCTTCAAATTAAAATATAGAAAAATAAAATCGAAAAGCAAGCGTCCAAAACAGATTCAAGCCACATCATGGACGAAAATTGGGTCTATCTGATACATTAAAAGAATAGTTGGTCTTGCTTCAAAACATAGATAGCGTCTGCAACATCTTACATAACAGGTTCACTTGAAATTTATAAAAGGAAAAACTGGAGCTCTCAGTATTGATGTCAAAAGGCATTTTCTCTCATCTTTGCCAGTTTCATCAAAAACAGAAAACTCTTAGGTTTTATCATACAAATAAATCGTTTCATGTTCAAACCTTGAGTGACAGTGAAGGACTCGAGCTTTTGAATCAGGGTTGCATATAACCCCATTTGCTTGGTCCCCCACATAGGCCTAACAATCTGTTCAAATCACATATGGTTTTTGCCACTTACCTTGTACTTGTCGAAAAACCGGTCAACAATAAGAAGATCAAGTGATGACATCTGAGATTGTTGATACAAATGGATCTGAATCCTTTTGAAAGTTGATGAAATTAAGGATACTATGATAGTAAACGAAGCTGACCATTATGTGATCCTTGGTCTCAAACACACAAGTCCAGCTAGTACCAGGTACGATGGAGCAGTTTGTCCCAGAAACTCCATCTTGCCATGAATTGAGCTTTTGCTGTATGCCTTCCTTGCCCCATTACCACGAGTATTTCAGTTTTTGTTAATTCCATTAAATCATCATGTGTACTTGGAAATATTAAGAGTTCTATTCATTGTTTGGTACAATTGTGAGAGAAAGAATTGTTCAAGAATATTAACACTATACCAAGTTGTTAGAAAATAGAGTGAGAGAGTATAACTAACCGGGTTCAGATCCGGGTCGGGGTTACTGGTGCACCCCATAGAGTTTAGATTACTAGAGCCTAAAATAGGGTGGCACAGCACAAGAGAGAGAGAGAGAGAGGAGAGATAGCCGGAAAGCTCAATGGCTGGGGGGATTTACAACTGATGGAGGAAGCCTCCTTATATTATATAGAGATGGACGGCGTTATTTTGGGAAGGCAAAATATTAACGCTATACCAAGTGAAGGGTAGGGGATCATCTAAACTGTTGAAGACACTGACATGGAAAGTTTCATCGATGGCAATGACCTGCTCAACAAAACAAAGATTCCTCAATATAGTGATTAGCAAGCAGAATTGCAACACAGTCAAAGGTATTATGCTTCTGTCAAGGGTCACATGCCATTTTATTAAAATATCAGCAACAACAAAGAGTACTTCAACTAATGTTCCATAGGTGAACAGGCACTGTTTTTATAACAGGGAATGTTCTGAGTTGGTCAAGCTTCCTAAAGTCATAGGTCAAACTTCCATACCATGTGATGATACAGACTTTGACTCAAAAGTTTATATCATTAACATGAACGATCTTACTATAACGTTTTGAGATAGTGAAGTTAACATCAATAATCTCCTATTGTCAATATGATATACTTGGAATTAAGCTTAGTGCGCATTCGGTTTCCAACGTGAAACCAAACATGCTCTTAGCAAGAAAACAAGCTTTCTGGCCGCAGCATGTATGACAGTAGGAGTGCTGCCTGCTTTTCTTCTGTCTTGGTTTATCCCTGTTTGGGAGAAAGAAAATGATAATGTTGTGTTGATAACTTAGTCCTCTATGTTGCAAACAAAAGTTCCTCTTTTGTTGCATTGTGATTGTGATGTGCAGCATTGTTATCACACGAGAGAGCCCACTCTAATTCTCATTCCCATTTCACACCAAACTTTCAATTCACCTATGAAAATATAAAGAACATGGTTTAAGCCTAAAACATAAAAAGCGAAGACTTTTCCAAAGAAACATATAATAAGCCATTATGATGATAGGATTAAATTAAAGTAATGCTTTTTAACTTATCTTTTACCATTATTCTAATTAGCTTTAACTAATGATTAAATCATCAACACGTTCAAAACAAAGCCATATATATAATTCTCCTGAATTCCACACCACAGTACAAATAAAAGGAACAAAAGAATATCTTCTGCTATATATTGACTTGACCAAAAGATAAATGAATTGATAGTGTAACAAACATAAGTATCAATTTATGCTGCTATACGAATTCAGGTTCAAAAAATACAGACACATAAATACAAAATCTGCTGAGATATAGTATCTTTGGTGAAAAGTCCTTGTTTAGAAATTTTATTAGTCAGGAGAGGGTCTAAGTTCAAGTAACGGTGCTCTCTATGTATTAATTCTTTAGATCGGTACTTTCCATATATGTCGATACTTTCCATATATGAAAACATATAAAATTCTTCTAGCCCATAAAATTCCTAAACAAAGACTTTTCACCGATTGCTCCCTCAATCTAATGAATCTTCTTGTTGCAGCATATTTACTCTAAACAACAGCCTCCACCTCGATGCATCCTCTCATATGAGTGCTTTTGCTTCTGTTTCTTCACTACTACAGACCCTTTTTCCCGTAAACTCGGTACCTCTAACATCTGTAAATCAATAGTTGGTCAAAAAACAAAAGTAATTAATAAGTTGCAAGCCATGCAGTTTAATGCTACACCGAGTTCTCATCGTTATCAACGTAAGCTCTCCCAAAAGAAATCAGCTCAATTTTCATTAATCACACATCCTATACTTAAGCAAGGACAACAGGGAAAAAATTGAACTGAGATTCTAATTCAGCTTTGTGTTATCAGCTATAATAGCTCTGTACTACTTAAGTGCGCCCGTTTGGATTACCAATGGAGAATTGATTTTGCGCTGTATAAAGTAAATATGTGAGAGAGTTTTGTCTTGTAAAGTACAAAAGCACTTTTTTTAAGCTAAACCAAACACACTTTTCAGTTCCAGTTATAACTATATGTTAGCGTCCCTAGTCTATTTAACCAAGAGACTATAAGGCAACAAGTTGATTATTTTCATTGACTAACTTGTACTTACTGGGTTTTGGAGGCTAAAGTTATATAGACCTAGTAATCTCAAGACTTAATTGTTTAGTTAAGTCTAAAAACAAAGAATTATGAACTTTGTTTAAACGTCCAAAACTCAACTCTACAAATTACAATGTAACTTGAGAATTCAGTCATTCACCATTACAGTTCATATCCTTCCAATAATAAAAGGGAAAGTAAAAAACCATTTCAGTACCCAGAAAATAATAGGAAAATGGAAGTTATAACAAAATCATATACCTTCAAGCAGAGATCATCAAAGCATTGCTGAACATTTTCTCTAGTTTTAGCACTGCACTCTACGAACAAGCATCTATGTTTCTGTGCAAGAGCCATACCCTCTTCCTTGGTTACAACTCTTTCACTATCCTGGAGGTAAACAAAAGGACTACCAGTCAAAATTATGGGGGGGGGGGGGAATTGCAACTTATGGAACCTCTGATATTGGATTAAAAAAATTGTATGAACAATTTTGTTTTCTTTACCATATGATCATTTAACATAAAATTTACCTTATCCACTTTATTCCCTACTAGAACTTTGATGCACTCAGGGTTAGTGCTGTAGAGTTCGACTTCTTTTGCCCACAAGTCCTCCAAATTTTTAAATGTTTCACGCCGTGTCACGTCATAGACTGGATTTGAAATTTGAAGAGGAAAGCTGTTAGATTTCAACATGATAATAATCAGGGAATAATGAAAAGCAAAATAAGTGAACACAAAAACATTTCAAAGTATACTCCTTCCTGCCAAAAATTCCAAATAAATTACTGCAGACACTCCAAGTAGACCGGAGCCTGAATAAGTAATTCTAAATATCGATATTTTGAACACAGCACAAACATTTAAGGAACAAGTCCTTGCCCTATCCTAACTTGCAATACTACTATTCATCCTAAAGTCTAAACATCTGCTTCAGATTGACAACAGCAATTCCTATATTTGGAAGTAAATCAGAACGCAAAAAAAGTTTTACCGGTGAATGAATGAGCATGTACAATTCAAGACCCTAACCCTTTCCTGAATTGTTCTGTAGTGATGATGTGAGGAGAAGACAAAATATTTAAAAATAAATGATGTGCAGTTAATTCACCTCTAGGAAAATGTGGTTAATAAGCTGGTAATGCGAGTAGTAATGTAGTTCGCATAGCATAAAGATGATAAAAATAGGAACAAAAATCGTGTTTAATCAGAAGAGCATATACATGCATATTTTCAGGGACACTACTTATGCTAAGGAAAACTACAATGAAAGAAGCTAGCCACCAAATTTCATCTTTATATGTTACCAAATGAGACAAGCTTCTTTTGGAAGATGTGCCACCTGAATTCCATAGCATTTGTCTAACAGGATATCCATCCATTTAATGAGATATCAATGTATTTTTTGACCTTAAGAGATATCAATGTTGTATTTACGTTTATAAATAGTATTTCTCTGGTCTTATTTACAAGTTACTTCCAATATGTTTCACTAAAATCAAGAAAAACCTTAAATCTCATTAACTCTGTTATAAAATTTAATAACTTTTTAACTTATCTTTAGTTAATATACACTCTACTCTAAGAGCATAAAGTCTACATAATAATAAATAAATGGTAGAATTATACATTTATGTGAAAAATTTAATGTTGCGACTTATAAATAGAACCCAAAAAACCTTTTCTCTCTGGCTTAAAAATAGGACCAAAGGAGTACAACATGAATATCAACTTTAATTTAAATGATCAAATATCAAGTTGAAAATATAGACTACCATCATCTTTCATTCAAACGTGTGCAAACACATTGTACTCATAGCAATTCATCTTTATATGATAATTCATCTTTATGTGATATATAAAATTAATTAAATATGTACTAAAAAGCATCTAAATTCAGTTTTTCAATATCTTTAGCATACCAAGAATGACTCCATGCGCTCCTCTGTAGTAAGAGTTTATCACCGCTCCAAACCTCTCTTGGCCCGCTGCGATAGATTCAAATTATATTAACAAATGGAACCAAATAACTGTTGACATGTTTCATGTGATATGAAATTTCATTGGCAACAAATAGTAGTCAACTATAAAACCCCCAGAAATCCGGAAGGGATGGGACAAATAAGTTCATCAGGTCAATTCAAGACAGAATCTATCTCAGAACCTCTTTCACTAGTGGAGACAAGGGATTGGGCCAAAGAATTACGGATAACAAGTTCCTAGTGATATGGCGACAGCGAGTGTTTATACACATTTTTCCAGTTAGATACTAGTCTCTCTCTCACACACACACACACACTCTCTCTCTCTTAATTAATTAAAAGCATCATTTTTCAAAGGGCATTTTTGGGAAAAAAAGTTAATTACCACCTAGAGTTTGTAAATTATCTTGTAAATAGGAACACCTGACCCTTGTCTATTTTGTCTTATAAAAAGGAATAGACGGCGTATGTCTTTCTATGAGGGAATTATCATGTCTTTCTGTGAGTAAGCCTGGAGATCATTTTCACCATTCAGTCATTAGAAAATTAATAGATATTACAAGGCTACAAGCAAGATATTTGGCGGCTCATATATACGTAGAGAATCAGTTACCTGTGTCCCAAATAGTAAGTTTCAATCTTTTACCACCAACTGTAAGGAGCTTGATCTTGAAGTCCACCCCTGCAAATAATTTAAGAACATCAGCATCTTTGGACGTGTAAACAAAAATATGAATTAATCAAATAAACAGCAACATTTCAAGGTCCTCGGCAACAAAATTCTGATACACTATCCTTCTCAAGTGAGACATACTCGTCAAACAAAATTAAGTTAAAAAGGTATGGAGCAGGGAAATGATCAGAAAATTTGTGTGGTCATGGAAGTTATTTCTCTGAAATTTGACTAATATGGATCATAACTTAAGTACATGGCTTCTACGATTTCTAATAGACAATGTTGAAGCATTCCTCTTCAAAACCGTTAAGTGTTTTACATTATATCCATCTAGTGAAGTTTCAGATTAATGCATAAGAATCTCAACTTAGCTCTATAGACTTGAAGCAAGCTTATAACAAACACATAGAACAATTCAGAATAATTGGAATTCAGGCTGGCCAGGTGAGCAGTCCTATAAGAATCCATGACTAAGCCAACTTCATCACACAACCAATAAAGAATTTTCAATAGAGGAACCCCTGAATTCCGAATAAAATAAGGCAAACCTTAACTTAAGCTACTTTTTTAATAGGCAATCATGAGATTACAAGCAGGAGGATCGAACATGCAAACTATTACTTGCATAGGAGCTTTCATGTCACTAGCTAAGAAGCCATTGGGACCTTAATCCGGTTTTAGATTTTGATATCAAAAGCTCCATAAACCAGAATTCGATATTCAACCCAAAAATTGATGGACCATCCTATCCTACATGACGTAATCAATACTAGAACCATCATGTTCTATACATACAAGTAATATGAAAAAGATACCATATTAGCATCCTGCAAGAATCCAATTCCAGAAACAGTTTCTCCCTTATAAACACTCGCAAATAACTGTTACTCAAATGAGAAGAAGACAATGCTATGGTAAATATAAATAACTGATGAAACTAAAGAGTAAGAGAATCAATTGAAGTACCAATAGTGGGTGACAGGTCCAGAACAGAGTTGGAGATGAAGCTGAGAAGAAGACTGCTCTTGCCAACCCCAGAATCGCCGATAAGTAATACCTTAAAGGAGTAATCAATACTATTGCTGTTTCCTACTTTCGAACGAGAACCCATCTTCGTCAAAGAGCTTTTAGAAAGTGTTACAGTAATCATTCCGCCATGATTATTATGATCAGCAAGAAGAAAATGGCAGAGAAAAAGAGAGAAAAGAAGGAGGAGCGAGGCAAATGGAAGAGAATGATACAAGGAGAAGAAGGTGACAAGGGAGGTGTGTTCGGTTGACGGAAAATTACAAGGGGTAGGACAAATGTCCTCTTTCCTTGGAAGGCTTGAAACGGCGTGGCACTCCTCTGGGTTGGACCCTCACGCGCCTTCACTTTCACACTGTTGTGTTACGCCGGATCTTCCATATTAATCTTTTTGTCTCTTTCTTAATCAATCGATTCTTCCTTCCAATATTTAAGAAGTATGAAAATGAAATATAAAAAATTACGAAAATATAATTCTTCCATTGAGATACAACTATTTATAAAACTCATGATTCTAGCCATTGCTTTATATAATATATGTGACATGCATCTCTCTAGTTTGCTTTTCATGTAAGCAACTTAAAAAAAATTGCCAATGAAACTTAAATTTAGTTATTATAATAATTATTTTAAAATATTACTTCAGATTTTAAATATAAAATTTATAAAATATTTATTTTAATTCTAAATATAAGACATTAATATCTTCTAAATTTATAAATATTTTTTTAAAATATTTTTATTAATTACATATAGTGAAGGGATAGTGAAGGAGTTTTTATCAATGATACTTATAATACATATAATTAGGAAAGATATTCTAGAAAAAATAATACATATTTATTATAAATAACTAATTAATTAACTTTTTAAAAATAACAGAAAATAACTGATTAATGTCCAAATTTTAATAATATTGAGAAATTATCATCCCTAGTTTTTTAACCAAAACACGTTTAGGATATCACATAACTTATCAATTAAGTATTAATCAATAAAAAAAGTTTATAAATTTATATTAATGATCAACTGACAAGGGAAAAGATCAGATTTATATGAAAAGATACGGGAAGACTGAATGGGACATATTGGGAAAAACCTAAACAAAGTTCTGAATATTTTATTTAAGATAGAAGCAATGAACCTAATTATTATATACGTGATAATTAATATCAGACAAAAATTACTGCTTCTTTGATCTTTGTTTTGCTTTTGGTTTATAAATAATAATGGATATATCCCGTTACACGCTATGTTCGCCTGCAATGGACCTAGCTAGGTAGTGAGAAGTTTATTATTAATATCAATATAAAATATTTAAGTTGTAATGAGTTATGTAATTCGTCAATTATTTATAATGCAAATCATTTCAAATTTTATAATGTTTTCTCTTCAGAGTTTTTCTCCTACGGTGTGTTTAGCTCAATCAAAATGAAGAAATATGAAAAATTTTAATAAAAGGAAAGAGAGAAAAAAAGATGAGAATTTTATTATTACCTTGTTTGGATTAACACTAAAAGAGTAGAGGGGAGAAATTTCTATATTACCTTGTTTGATTTAAGAAGAGAGGGGAAAAAAAATATTTTTATATAGATAAATTTACCCATATATTATTTTAATAAAATAT
This sequence comes from Leucaena leucocephala, assembly GCA_037074615.1. Lineage (NCBI taxonomy): Eukaryota > Viridiplantae > Streptophyta > Magnoliopsida > Fabales > Fabaceae > Leucaena > Leucaena leucocephala. The sequence continues at coordinate 32,188,355 of CM073521.1, forward strand.
AATATAGGAAAAATATTAGGATATTAAAAAAATTATAGATATATTAATATTATAAAATATAAATATTACCCTCTTCCCTCCAAATTTCCCCAATTTTAAAGGGGAGGGTAAGCTTGAGAGGAGAGAGAAAATTTAAAAAAAAAAATCTCTCCCCTCCTAAAAATTTTAAACATCCAAACAAACAAGGGGAGGGGGCAAAATCCCTCCCCTCTCCCCTCTAAATTATCCATACAAAACAATGGGTTAGAAGTTGAGAGATTGGGGAGATAAAACATCTAGGTTTTCAAATGATTGTGGAGAAATCGTGTAATATTGTGTATTGCAAGTAACGCGCACAAATTAAATATTATCTTAAATATACAATTTTAATTTATAATTTATTTATTAAATTTATATATTTTTTAAAATTCTTCTTATTAATTATACTTATTGAGGGGATTTAACATCAAGAAAATAGTTTTTTTATGCAAATTATTAAAAGAAATATTTTAGAAAAATAAATATATTTTTTATAAATAACTAATTTTTTTAATATCTATAAATTTAGCATCTAACTTTTATATTTAAGATTAAAAAAATATTTTGGCATGCAAAATTTATATTTCTTTAATCCTAACTCCTCCTATATTTAAGTCTGTCCTCCAGCTATTACAAAAGTGTTAGATATTGAATGGTCTCCACTTGTGAGGTCAGCGAAGGATAATACTAAAAAAAATAAAAATAAAAAGAGTAAGTAAATTTATTATTTTTAGTTTTAATTATAAAAGTTAGTTGATTTTTTAGATAGATCAAAAAAATTAAATAAACTAGTTAATTATAATTAATATAAGAGTTAGTTGATTTTTTTATATAGATTAAAAAGTATGTTATATGAATTCGTCTTAAGTAATTAGATTTGATTATAATTAACTGATTTATTTAATTTTTTTAATATATCTAAAATAATTAATTAACTCTTATAATTAGGACTATAAAAAGTATTATTTTTTAAAATTTTCCCTTTTAATAATATTCTTTCCTGCCTAATTGTTTTCCTATGCAAATATAGGGTCAAGGGGGATCTTGTTTATGCTAATTATTTAACAAAACTTTCTCATGAAGGGTAGTTTTGATAGCATTGATCAAACCACCACCTATTCTATTAGATATGAGGCAGAGGTTGATAAGGGGAACTACTCTAGTCTGTAAGTTAAATTGTTTCTCAGTGTTTTCAAAAATTTGTTGTATCTTATAATAAATATAATATTTTAACTGTTAATTTTTTTTTAAAACAATAATTTTATTATCTAAAAATTATTACTTAAAAATCTTAAATTAAAATCGTTAAAATCGTTAAAATTGTATTTAGAGAATATAAATATCACTACAATCACAAGCCCATGAGCATGGTAATCATCCTGTGTGATAAGCGCTAAACTGGGTCCCTTCTGCGGCCAAGGATCTTACTGGAGTGGAATGGAGGAGCGTGAGCGTACGCGACACAGTAGAGCGATAAAAGAGACACGGCTCGACAAGTGTTCGCCATACACGCTTCACGCAATCCCAATTCAACAATATCCTCTTCTTCGCCAATTTACCTTTTTTTTTTTTAAAATAATACTCTTTATATTCTTAATATAAAAATTAATTATTTTAGATAAATAAAAAAATTAAATTTATTTAATTATATAAATATAAAATTTAATTAATTAACTTAATTAATTTTATAATCTATTTAAATTAATAAAATAATTTTTATACTAAATATTGATTAAATAATTTTTTACCCATTAGATGTCTAATAATTTTTTTAAATTCTATTACCAGATATCTAAGTAATTAATTATTTTAGATCAAAATTCTATGATTAAGATATCTCTTTTAAAAAAAAATTGTAATAAGGTAAAATTTAAATATCAATTTTATTATAGTATAGTTAGTTGAATGCTAGAAAGTCTTGTATTTTTTTAACATTTAATTTTATTTCCTCCAATTTTATTATTTCTGGCGCATAAATATATTCCGCCATGTTCATTTGCTCGCACGCTGTCTAAAAAATTATAATATAATTACATATTAATAATTGATATGGCTTGTTAATTTTTTTATATCTTGAAGAGATTTAAAATATATATAAAAACGTATTTCGTTTAAATTATTTAATTAATATTAAGTTTTATTTGAAATTTTGAAGGTATGATGTTCTGCTTAGGGCACACAAAATCTGAAACTAAAAGTAAAAGAAATAATCACTAAGCGTTTTGACAAACTTTGCATGTTGTTACACCTTAATCAATAATTTTATATTTAAATTTTAAATATATAGTCGTGATAATGATTTTAAAATAACAAAATTCTCTGGCAGCTAATTATTTGGAAGTAGCATGTTCCTCTATTATAAGAATATATTTCTCATACAAACTGACTAGTCAATGGCTAATAACTCCATATATTAGTATATGAATAAAAAAGTACATTTTTAATGTCAAAATAACATTTTTTGAGACTTAATTAGAGAAAAAACATATAATATGCAATCGGTTGAACCATTCAATCAATAGGATTAGTCAGGTTACCTTCACCATTTAGGTTGATTTCAAGTTCATTGATTGATCAAATCCACCAAATGACCACTTTACTGGATTATTGGTTGAACCAACTGGCTTGATTCGTGTTTAAATAGCATGGCATGTCCTTATTTTTTCAAGGCAAACACAACGAAAATCTATAAGACTCTCAACGATGGGCTTTAAAAAAATCTATAAATAGAGAGCAAGCAAGTTAAGACTTAAAGAATGAAATCAACCTGAATCGCCGGATCTTTTTGGATTTTCTAATAAATACTCTATTTTATTTTTAATATAAGAATTAATTAATTTATTTAAAAAAATTAAAAAAATTAAGTAATTAATTAATTATAATTAAATTAAATATTTTAAGATAAATTCATATTATATACTTTTAAATTTATTTAAATTAACAAAATAACTCTTATATATTAACTTTAATTAATTAATTTGATATTTTTAATCTATAAAAAAAATTAATTAAATATTATATAAGAGTAGTAAGACGGCATTAAATCTGAAGAGAATCTAGATCATGAAACGTGGCAAGCGGATGAACAGTTAATCTTACACGTGCACCATGTGTCTTATCCTCAAGCGGACAAACATGACCCTGCTCGCCCACCACAAGTTTGACCTCAGACCGACAGATCCTCAGCTGCTTTTGAACACTATTTGCTACTTTTCATTTAAATAAAATCTATATTTAACATAAAAACTCTAAAAATTTATAACACGTGACTTCCTAGTATTTTCGTGGCTTCATTCAGAACACTCTCTCACAAAACATACACAACAATAAATATATGTATATATATTTGTCTACTTTTGTGAAGAATATAAATGTGTAACTTAGTATTATTTATCGTTGGTATGACTTCTTGCACTCCAATATGTTTTTTAAAATTCTAAATATCTTCTAGTCATTTTAAACAGGTTAATATCTATCAAGAGTATTAAAGTCAAAGTTATTTTTAATATATATATTTTTTAAAGTTTAAATTTATATTCTTTTTTTATATGAATAAAACTGTTTATTATCTTAATTAATAACTTATTAGTTATACTCCTATATTTTATATGAAAAATTCTTTTATAATGTGAAATATGATATACTCTGTTATAAATGTAAGAACTAAATAATTAATTTAAAAATATTAAAAAATAATTAAGTTAATTATTTTTAAAAAATATATGTTTGTTTTCTTAAAGTATGATTTTTAAACATTTGTATTTAAATACTACTCACTTAAAGAAAAATATTCTTAATATGGATAATCAATATGAAAAGTTCAGGGAAAAATTATAAATAAAGAAGATAAAATAGATTAATATTTTATAATTAAAATTAAAATAATACTCTTTATTAGTTCTTATATTTAGGATTAAGAAAATATAAAATATGAGAAATATTGAAACTCTTGCTAAAGTGTTTTAAATCTATAGTAATTGTTATTTTTCAATAAAAAGAAAAAGCCAAGTCACTTTTTGAATTTTTGCATTGAATTGAAGTGCAATCTAAAATAAAAAAAAAGAAGATAAAGTAACATATAATATTTTAATTTTATTTATAATTTATGAAATAATTTAATATTATTTATAGTGTTTTGGGAAAAAAATACTTATATATAGTGCATTAAATATCCTAAACTATTTACTAAATATAATTAAAAAATAATATCAAAGGGTGTTAATACATTAAGAAAATAAAATTAAAATATTAGATGATAATTTACCCATAACAAAATTGTTGTAATAATAGTAATATCATTAGACTTCTGTTTATTATATTACTTATAACTTAAGAAATATTTAAATTAGAATTAGGAAGAAATAAATAAATTAATAAATTATTATATTGTCACAAGTGTTTGGGAAGCAAGAGAATCATCTCATATGTTTATATTTAAAAATAAACTAATTGGTTAAAAGAAGCACTTTTCTATTTTAAGAAATAAAGCTACTCATATAAAGTATTTATCTTACCTTAAAAATCATTTAAAATAAGGTAACTTAAATGTTTGTAGTACAGCTAAATTTTTCTTTTAAAAGGGAAAAAGCACAGGTGAGTAATGGGTGTTAGCTTTTCAGAGAGACATCATTACACTGACAAAAAGAAAGACAAACATGAATGTGATATTCAGTCATATATAAGAGGTAAATAGGAATAGTACAAATGAAAGCTGTCTTTTGATTAAAGTAAACATTTAAACAATGGCGGCAGTGATCCCCAAATTAGTTATGAGCGCCTCTGCTTGTTGACGTCCTCTCTCTCTCATCGGCCCTTTTCAATCTCACCGTCCAAAAAATGTACTCTTCCTTTGGTTTAAAATTAATTTATATTTTTAATAAACTAATTAATAATATTTTACATTATACATTTTGAAAACAATCCCAGGAAAATATCTCTTCAATTTCAAAATTCCATTTCATTAACCAAATTCAAATAATCTTAAATTGGTCATAAGTATTAAAATAAAATTTTAAAATGTTTGTAATTGTACAAAATTACCAATCACATCTTTGAGCCCGTTTAAATTTATTTTTAGAAAAAAATTTATAAAAAAAATAATTTAAAAGTTATTTTAGATAAATTCTCTTGAAAACGAGTTTATGAAAAAAAAAGTGAGTCTAAATAAATGAGTATTTGGATAGTTATTACTAAAATAATTTTTATGATTAGTAAATTATTAGAAATAGTATGAGATAAAAAAATATTATTCACTAATATTCATCATCTTTATCCATCCTATATCTTTGACCTCCCGACTTCCCTCATATTCTCTTCACACATCTCTGATGACGAAAGTTAGTAGAGAAAGGAGACGGTGACTTCCACCATCTCTTAACCTCCACAACTTTTAAATCTCCCTCACATCCATATCTCCCGAGCTTTACTATTTTCATTGACGACGACTTTTAAAAGATGGAGACTACCCCTACAGATTTGTGACTCTTTCGCAAATTGTCAGTTGGAGACCACTAGTTATAGGGAGGAGCCAGAGGAGAGAGGATGGATAGACAAAAGGGAGAAGAGAGAGGATGGACATACAAACCAGCAACTCCTCTATAGATCTACGACGGCGAGAGAAGAGAGGTGTCTGCATAGGGAGGAGAGAGAGAGGGAAAAAGATATGAGCAAAATGATAATTGGACAGTCTATAATATATATTTTTCACCTAAAAATTATTCCTAACAGTTTATTCGAAACATCAAGTTAAGCTAACTTTTGATTTATAAGCACTTATGAAGTTTTGTCTATTATTTGTTTAATTTTTTTTAAACTATAGTTTAAATTAATTTTTTTAAAATTATAGTTGAAAGAAAATACAAACACCCACTTTGCGAGAAAATAAAATCTCAAACCTCTTGCTAGCGGCCACTAGTGGTGGCGACCGAGCAGTGGCTTGGGACGTCTTTTAAGGAGTGAGGGGTAATTTTATAAAATTATAACCATTTCAAAATTTCATTTTAACATTTGTAACAAGTTTTAGATGGTTGAATTTTGAATCATTGAAGTAGAATTTTAAAATTTAAGAGGTATTTTGTTATATATTTTCTCTTCTTTTCATGTCTATTCTTATATATTTAATAAGATATCTCAATTAGAATATTTTATTAATTACACCACAGTTACATATCTTATAAAAAAAAACCTTATTAGTTGTATTTTGAAAGACAAAAAATGTGTTATATTTTTTAACATAATACTTTAAAAAGATGCATTATAATTTTAAACAAAGAGAGTATTATATTATAATGGATCATGGGATACCATATTCTCTCGTATCCTTAACATTAAATTCTTGTTTTATATATACACTTTAGATCATGGGATATATACTTTAAAAGATGCATTATGATTTTAAACAGAGAGAGAATTATCAAAAGTTAATATTGTTTAGAGATCAACCAACAATAAACTATTAGTTGATATACTAAGTGATCATATTCACATAAAAAAGAGAATATCAGTTTAAATCTAAAAGAGTTAAAAACTCGGTATCCTTTCAACCTTGAAATAAATTATACTTTTTCTTATATAAAAAAGTATTACCAATAGTCTTAAGATAAGTTGTTTCTAATTAGAGAATATTTTCTTGGTAAAGATTTAGAGGATAATTTTAAAAATAGTAATAAGTTTTAATTATTTTATTTTTTAGTATTCAAATTAACTTTTGAGCTTATTTGGATAGGAGTTTAAAAAATAGCTTATAAAAAAAAGATTTTTAGATAACTTTTAGAGAAGAGCTTATAGAGAAAACGTTGTTCTGAATAAATAAGTGTTTGGATAGTTATTACTAAAAGTATTTTTATAATTGATAAATTACAAAAAATGGTATGATTTTATTAAAAATAGGAGAGCGAAGAGAGGGTAAAAAAGAGATAGGAGAGAAAAGTGAATGGTGGAGAAGAGATAAGAGAGATGAGAGAGGGCGTAAGAAAAAATAGGGATAAAATAGTAATTTGATAGTCTATAAGCTATTTTACTGTTTTAGAAACTATTCTCATTAACTTATGCAAAACCTTAATTTTAAACTATATTTTAATTCAAAACTCTTTTTGTTTAAATATAACTATTTATTTTAAAAATTTTCTAAACTAAACACACACTTTAACTATTTTTCCTCATCCATTTGAAGAAGATAAAAGGAACTTATATTAATTAGTATTAATTCATATAATTTCACCATTAGTACCCATATCAATATATTAATATAAAATTTATACAAACATTTCACTATTTTTTAATCAAATAAATATTTCACTATTCAGAACATATAAAAATATAGACAACACACTAATTTACGATTTGCTCAAGTAATTTGATACATGTGCGTAGAAGCATAAATAGAGTGAAAAACATGTTTTTAAAATAAAAATATACTTTGGATGATTCAAAATCATGGAAAAAAACAAATATTTTCGTCCTCCCATGAGTATTCTCCTATATTCTTCATTTATGGCAGACAATACTAGATTACTCATCAATTATGTTAATGGAAAACTTTTTGTTATATTCCAATTTAATTAGTTTGCTTTCTAATCATCAAACGCTTTAATACCTTATATCATTAACTTAATTAATGTAATATATAAACCGGTTAATTTATGGTGTTACAATGTATTATATATATACACTCATTTAATTATATTTATATAGTAGAGAGAATAATTTTTTTGTCATATTTATAAATCATATTATTAAATTCTTCATATAAATATAATATTGGTGACAATTTGAATTGACAAATGCAATTTATTTTTTTTAGCCAATGTTTAAGGAAAAAAAGCAAAATTTGGTGTGAGCTAACTGTCATTAAATTGTTCCTTTGGATCTAGGTCTTATTCTTTAAAAGGGAAAATCATTCTTTTTTTTTATAATATTAACCTAATCGTATTATCAGTTATCTTAATTTTAAAATTTTAAAAAAATCTACAATATAATTATTTATATTTTCTCTAAATTTTTAATTTGGTACTCTTTTGAAAGCCTCACTTATATCTTGAAAGCTCATATGCATATTTGTACATTAGCTTTGTGAGATATAAACTTGGAATAAAATTTGTATAATTTTATCCTCCTCATATTCCAACCAATAATACAAAATATTTTAAATTAAATACTATTATTGTAAGAATAAGTATATACCTAATTTTTATTTTTGACATATATAAAGAAAGTTAAGTTATATCCAACACCCGAAGTATTTGTCGAATATCACTTAATATTTTAATTTTTTTTAATACATTTAGCATCCTAATATACATTTTTCCAATAGCATACAGTATCTTAAAATAATTTTTAGTATAATTTTATCCTTAAAATATTTTTCTTAGTAGTAATGAGCATATTAAACTTATGATACCAAGTGTTCTTAAAAAAATATTTTGAAATGTTAGATATACCAAATATTAGTTTAAAATGCTGAGTATTATTATAAAAAATATTTCAGGATACTAAATTTATAAAACGATTAATTAAGAATATAGAATACTATTAAAATAATATTTCATGGTGTATATATGTATGATGCTAAAATTAAATTAATGATATACCAAATTCTTCCCTGAGTCCCTAGTATATATACGAGTCTTGATAACCCATTAGATGTGTTTTTGTCATAGTCTATACTGCTATATGATACTCCTACTCATAAAAAAAAGAAAACTAAACGCAAATGCTCATATTAAAATGTCAATAGAAAGTATCTGTATGTTTGCAAACTAGTTAAAATTGTTCATGATTTATAAATGGTAACATTTTTTTTATGAATTTTATTATATATATTTTAACTATTTATCAACAGGAAAGACAGCCATTTTTTAATACGACAACCAAACACCAGATTTATGTTATTTCTTAATCTCTAACGCTAGTCTCAATTGCAAATCATCATTAGCGTTCTATGAGATTTAAATGGATAATTTATAATTGAGATTGTCATATTTGAACCTGTTTGAATTGAAAAATGCAATTAATCTTTTTAACAAAATTTTTAAAGGAAAAAAAGAAGAAAAATTTGGTATGATTTAACTGTCATTAAATTGTTCCTTTGGATCTAGGTCGTATTCTCTAAAATAAAAATAGACACGATAAATTTTCAATAAAATATAAAAAATATTTTAGAAATAAAAACACGTGATAAAACTACCAGTTCTCAAAATTAATCAAAAGAATATGATTATAGAAAATTATAATTTGTTATAATATATTGATTTTGGAACTTAACCTTTTTTTAGGTAAATTTTATATTCCAATAAAAATGTATTCCCACTGATTTCTGAGGGGAAAAAAGGTTGATTCTTGTAGTTTTGCGGGTTAAATGTACCAATTTATTTATTTTTTCAATAGTAAGAATGGCACTAATTTTAATTTATTATATTATTATGCCAATCAAAGTTATAATTTATGGAGATGCTTGATGAAAAATGGCAAACTACTAAAATTCATCCATTTATACCTTTTATTCATGTGTTAGAAATAGAATAGAATCTCAATATAAAATAATTTATAATTTTAATTTTTTTAATTTTCTTTTGAAAATAGTAATAGCTAAGATTAATTTCCTACAAGGGCAAAAGGTTTTGATAATATTTATACGTATGAAGGATTAAAACTTGTAGAAATTGTGTCTGGTAATTAAAATTAAGGATTTTTCCCTGTTTAGTAGAAAATTCAAATGAATCTCATACTATATTACATGTAATTTCGGGATATAAAAATGAAGCATGAACTTTACTTTATCTAGGTCTATATTTTTATATAAAGATAAAAAATATTTTAAAGATGATTTTAATTAGTTTGTTTCCTTAATCTTATAGAATTTCTTTTGGCATAAAAAAAAACTTCTAGGAGTTGCTTTCTTCCATTGTTTTTTATATAAAAGAGATTAATCTACAACAAAAAAGAATATCCCTCACAACTAATTCTACTTTATATAAGAGAAGCAAGAATACAACCCTAATTACTTTATTTTAAATAGTACCTAATTACTTATTTAAATAATTACCTCTAGGTTAATCTAAATTAAAATTTACCACTTTAGTTTTTATTATAGGTCCACTTGTAAAAAAGAATTTTAGTCTTATATACAAGTTCACTTAAAAATTATTTATGACATTTTTTCAACAGTCTCTACTACTCATGTTAATCTAAATTAAAGTTTAAAATTTTAGTTTTTATTATAAATCTTCGTGTAGAAGAAACTTTTGGCCATAAACACAAGTTCATTTGAAGATTATTAATGACTTCTTTTTAATATTACTCTCATTTAATTCTCATTAGAAAGAGGGAAACAATATGAAAATTGAAATTTTTTATTAATTTAAAATATATTTAATGACTGGATGATATTTTTTAGCATATAAAAATTAGTTAAAATAGATTTATAATAATGACCAAGGACTAGGATAATATAAAATAGATTTAAAAAAAAAATTTCATGCACATTACTATTCTTTTTTTAGGGGAGGAGATAAAATAATTGAAACATGGCTAAGATAAAAAATACAACGAATCAATATTAATATAAAATAATACCATAATAAGTCATATTATTATCTTGTATATTTACCTAATTTCATATAAAATACCCTCATATTTCTTAATATGAAATTAGTAGCAAATCACGCTATAAAATAATGTATGTAATGAATGAAAAAACATATTTAATTCTAAAAAAATGAATGAAATGTATTGTTGATTGTTGATATTAAAAAAATCAAAACTAATGTATAAAGCTAGATTTATTCTTTTCTATTTCTATCATATTTACTATTTATGTTTAATGTGTCCATTTACTACATGGTCTAAACAACAACAGAGCTGGCTAGAGATAGTAGCAACTAGCGAGTCATCTCCAGAATGGTCCCAAGCCCAAAAAATGAGAAAAAACGTTATTTTTCACAAACAGGGAAAAGCCTCTTGCTAATTTACTTCCAAATATTGTATTTATTATTCACTGTTTTCTTCTTGTTTTTTTTTTCTTACTGTGAAGGAAAGTCCAATTATGTGGTTTCCGTGAATGGGTTTGTTGAGCCAGTGACTGACATTTCTGTCGCATTTTACAGTAACGCAATCCAACCAAAAGCGATTCCCTTTTTATTTTCTTTTTTATTTCTCTCCCTGTTTTTTATTTTGGTTTTTTCAAAGGGGAAAAAAATTAATCCCTGGAAGCCACGAAGGGAGAATTTCTTGTCATTGAAGGTACCCTCTTTTGTTGCTTGACCCTCAATCAAAGACCATCTTTTCCGTTTTGCTTCGGCAACTCCACCACCAAAAGCCCTAATCTCCATACCCATCTTCTTCTTCTTGTTCAATCTTAACCCACTTATGGGTCGCGAGACGTTGCCAGTTCCAGCTCCACCAGCCCCAGCAGTGACAATACCGAATCCAACATCACCAGTAGTAGCACCACAAGCTCCTCCTACATCACTGGCTCCTGGGTTTCGATTTCACCCAACTGATGAGGAGCTCGTTATTTACTACCTTAAGCGTAAAGTTTGTGGAAAAACTTTCCGATTTGATGCAATCTCTGAGGTCGACATTTACAGAAGCGAGCCTTGGGACCTAGCAGGTCACTCTCCTTTTTTGCCCCTCCCGAAATATTTTACCTTTGCATTTTATTTGTGTGTGAAAAAAGACTGATGAGTTTTTCTTTTCCTTTTCCTCAATTTTAAAGCCTTTTTTTGTTTTCTCTCTCGCATTGGGGTTTCACGCTGAAATGCTGGATTTTCTCGAAATGGGTGTTCTTATTTATGTGGAAATTTCGTGGGTTTGTGTTCTTTTTTGCTGATACATTTCCGGGTATTTGTTGTTCTGGTGATGGTGTGACAAATGGCTGTTCAGATAAGTCGAGGTTAAAGACAAGGGACCAAGAATGGTATTTTTTTAGTGCATTGGATAAGAAATACGGTAATGGAGGGAGAATGAACAGGGCTACGAGCAAAGGATACTGGAAAGCCACTGGGAATGACCGTCCAGTGAGGCATGAACAAAGGACCGTGGGTCTGAAGAAAACTTTGGTATTTCATAGTGGAAGGGCTCCAGATGGTAAGCGTACCAACTGGGTTATGCATGAGTACAGGCTTGTTGATGAAGAGCTGGAAAGAGCTGGAATTGGGTCGACCCAGGTGAGATCATATTTAAAATTTACTTAATGCTGTTGTCTCAAGAATGAAAATGTAGAAAAATGAAGCTTGAGATGAGAGCTTAAACTGTTTAAATGAGGTCCTCCTTTTCCTTAGTAGCTCTGGAAAGGGATCTCCTCATTTGAACCAATCATTTCATCATTTTCGTTAAAATAAGGAGCTAAGTAGTTTGGGTTCCCAAACTGTGGAACTCTTGGATGCAGAAGTTTGAAGTTATTTCTTATTCAGTTATCTTCCGAGCAAGCAAACAGCACTTTGTTGTTTTGTTTCGGTAAATATGGTGCATGGACGTTGTTATTATATCTCAAAATCATAGTTTCACCTTTTGGTTTTAACACATTTCTCTGCTGGGTGGAAAAGGATGCATACGTTTTGTGTAGAGTATTTCACAAAAATAACATAGGACCTCCAAATGGTCAACGTTATGCACCTTTCATTGAGGAAGAATGGGATAATTCATCAGCAATGATTCCAGGGGCAGAGCCCATAGAAGAAGCTACAGCGGTCCATCGCCCACTCATCGAAGGCAATGGCCACGTTGGCTGTTTTGAAGGAACTAATGTAGTCCAGGTTTGTTCTTTCCCAGAAAATTATGCAATCTAGTCTAGTGTAGTTTATATAACTTGGGGAGTACATTTTGCCTCAGCTGCAGTAAATTCTCAATGACAAGATTGGCACTAAAAAGCTTTAAAATATAACAGCTTAAAGCTGTATTTTAAAATTCATATACTAATTTTGTAATTAGGTTTAAGTTCCTGGTTTAAAACGTAGTTTTCTATAAACTTTGTGTGGAGCTGTGGATATTGGAGGGTAATGTTTACACATACTCACAAAATAGCTATTTTATTGGTTTCTTGAATTCATCAAATTACTTTTCTGTGATTTTGTCAAAGAATGATTGATAACATGAAAAGTGTAGAAAACTCATGCTTCATGAATTAAACTGACAACTTGAGTAAGACAGAATATTCGTTGGGATTTCTCTGTCTTGTGCCACCTTTAGTTTTGCATTCGCAATATTTCCCGTTTGCTGTGTGTCTGTCTTAGTAGCAATCAATGCCATGTTCTCTATACCCCCTTTCATGAGACCAAGAATATTGAGGTAAAGATAAATTTACACGTCCTTATTAACAAAATAAAGTAGTTATTTATTTATTGGTTTGTGTTGGAGCAATGCCAGATGAGCGTAAGGGTATTCCCAATTTGTTTATTTTGGTCTTCTTACATGATGTTTGATTACTTTTACTTTTCCTATAGTGTGTGTTTGGAAAAGAAAAAAAAAGTGCTTATGGTTTGGGTTCAAAAGCACCCAAACACTAATCTTAGTGACAGAATTGCTCTTGAGCAAAATTATGGTTTAGGTCATTGTAAATCATGGTTTTGTATGAGCAAGATTCACCAGCTTTTGAAACAATTTTAAGATATTTAGCATGGAAAATAACCATTTTAACCCTATGAATTTTTGTCATCTTCCTATCTCTTATTTCTTATTTACTCACGCCCTTTCTAGTAATTTACCTATAAAAAAAGTCATTCTGTAACAATAATCCAAACACTTATTTCTTTAAAATCACTTTCATACAAAATTTATTCTATAGAATCTCTTTAAAATCAATTTTATCCGGAATATATTCTCCAGAAGCTAAACCAAAAACACCTAATATTCTTATCTTAAAAGGGCTTTTGTAACATTAAGGATTACATTTCCTTGCTGAAAATCTGACCCTTCTGTCTTTCCTTACTGGATGGGAAAAGAATTGTTGTGATGCCAGGAAGATGAATCCTCAGTCTTCAAAAGTCGATTTACAAGCTTTAGACGTTATTTAGGCCCTAACTTTGGAAAGTGAAACAAAATATCCATGTTGAATGAGGATAGTAGGGCTTCCAGAAGGTGACTTGGGGGGCCGTCTTTGCAATCAACGAAAGTTTCATTTAACAGTCTATTTTATGGAGCCACAAGCGCACTTTAGATATTATGTCATAGTCATGCATTCTGTTTATATTGGGTTAGTCAAAATTTTGATCTTATTGGGGTTTGAATACGAGACATATATGTAACTTATTTTACTGAATGCTATAGAGGGGGATTGACTTAATTCTTTGGTTGATCATGATGGCATGAGCCAGATTTATCTTCAAGAATTAACTTAAATCCTTAAGGAAATGTTAGATTGATCATAGATACTTGGGGGTAAGGGGAATGGGAAAGGAAGGAAAGAGAATTTGACTTTATACTCAAATCCATACCTAGCAATCCATTTTTCTTGGGATTCACAATTCGTGTTGGTTGATTTTGGGATCATCTTTTACCTAACTCTTTTTTGTCACTTTGTCTCTTGGTTAATGAATGACCATTACTCTATGGACAATTGCTTTTTGCTGTTTTACTAAACTTTGGATTGCTTATTGCTGTTTTACTAAACTTTGGATGTCACCATTGATGTAATCTTGTGGGGTTAAGATCCCCATTGTTTCGTTAACTTATTTGTTATTTGGATCAATCTATGCTGATTTGATGGGGAACCACAGATTCATAAAATGTGAACTTGAGTTGTTCCCACTGTTTCTGATGGTTCATCAACATTAGAAATATATTGCAAGAGCGAGTTATTTTTGGTTAAGTGATCTAGTTGAGGATATCTGAAAAAAACTTTCTAACTGTTGCTGTATAACTTTGATTAGTTTATATGTTTAATCTTGATTTATATAGCAGAAATAGACGTAGGTATAATTTCATAAGTTTTGCTGTAAGGTTCTCTAATAAATAAATGCATGAACGTGGAGAACAGTTTTTTTTGAAACACTTGATGAGGTGGTGCTGGGCTTTGAAAAGGTTCCTTGTTGTATCCTATTTTTAATTGAATTAGGTACAAGTTAATGAGATAACTTCAGGGGTTATTGTGAGATTAAATTATGGGAACCATCACAGAGATTAAGTAGAAGCTGTCATGAGGGTTTAATGGAATTCTATGATATCTCACCGATTCACACCAAAAGAAAGAAACCCCTCCCCTGGGAGGTGCTTGACATGAAATACGAAGGAGTAATTGATGTGGGTTTTGAATCATTTTTTTGATAAAGGATGGTTAAATTGAGTTGGAGGTGAATGTACTCCAATTTAATGAGATAACTTCAGGGGTTATTGTGAGATTGAATTATGGGAACCATCACAGAGATGAGGGTTTAATGGAATTCTATGATATCTCACTGATTCACACCAAAAGAAAGAAACCCCTCCCCTGGGGGGTGCTTGACATGAAATACGAAGGAGTAATTGATGTTGGTTTTGAATCATGTTTTTGATAAAGGATGGTTAAATTGAGTTGGAGGTGAATGTACTTCATGGATTTAGATTTGTTTATAACTCTTTTCTAAAATTACAATTAAGTGTTTTCTTAGTTGTGGTGTTTGACAGGAGTTTATATGCCGCGTCTATTATATGGAGTAGAATGAGAATAATGGGGTGTGAGAAAAGAACTTTAGTATGGGAAAGGATCATGTTCACGTAGATTGAGGATTCATCGATAAGCTGTTGTTGGGTTTTTTATGGCTCTCTAATTATTTAATAAATGCATCTGTACTAAATTGGCTTTAAATTTAAGACTAGCTAAAATTGGGTTTGACTTTCAAGGATTGCTATGTACTTAAGTCAATCTTCAATTCGGAATTGAAATTATCATTGATCTATTCTAAAATCTCTTCTTTTCTCCTCCCCAAACTTTCTCCCAACCATTTACATTTTAGTTGCATTATCATGTGAGATATCACATAATACTATCATTTTAGTTGCACCTCATCATTGAATTTTTTGTTAAAAGCAACTTTACAGTTGAAAGTATGTTCTTCCGGATTACGATTAAAATACCGATCCTCGTAACTTGCAAATTAACCTGGTAAAATGCCCCAACCCTAAAAAAAAAAACAATAAAGAAAAAAATTTGATGGGGGTGCCAATTTTTAACTGTTGATTGGCCTTCAATTTAAAATAATCAATAAGGTGCTGAACTGACAGTGTTATATGATGTGATATCCACCCTGATTCACAATAATATGGTTTTGTTAGATAATATTGGGATGTTGAATAATGACTTCAGTATTATTTATTTTGCATGAGAGAAGGAATGGCATTCAATGAAAGATGAGGTAGAAATGAAAGTGATTTGTTGTGTAAAGTTGTTTTGTAGGAGGATGATAATGAAACAAAGAAAGTAAATTCTTGTGGTTATTCAATAACTTCTGATCATTAAAACATCTTTCTTATTTTATTTTGAATTTGTTGCCTATTTCCTTATTTCATAGTGATATATAATACTCCCTCAAGTCCTAAATGTAACGAGGTCTTATATTTAGGACCTGAGGGAGTACTTGTTTGTGATTGTAGTCTGTGTTCTTGACATCTCAAGAAACATGTTACATCACTTTTGTAGCATAAATGCATCATGGAATTATGGGTTTCTCTGTTTTGGCATTGTTGCTGAGTTTACGTTCGTAGTTTCCCTAGTGATTCGAGAAGTTATCTTTTCTTTTGTTATCTGTATGATGGCATATTTCTGCCATTTGATCAAAGTTATGTCATGCAATGAAAAATGCTTTTAAGTGTGGAGGGAATCTTTGTTTGATCTTTTTTCTTCATCAAATGAATAATTTTGTTCCAACAAAATTTGATAGCTTCATTGTGCGACCAAAACAAAGTAATTTCATTGTGTGATCGAAATACTAAATTTTCAACACACAAGTTTTGTCTATGTGCTGTAACATTTTATTCATGGGGAATCACCGTTTTCTTGCTATTGTTTGGTTCAAAATCAGTTTGCCTCCTTGGGTTTAACCCAAAAAATAAACCTTGTGAATGTTAAAATGTTGTTATAAGTTGAAATTTTTAGTATTTTGAAACCATATTTAGGATTAAGTAAATGATTCAATTTTGAGATTTCAAATACCAGAGTTGTCAAGTGGGTAATGGAATATAGAACAAGGGGGCAAATTGATTTTGGACCAAATCCAGGAGAGTACATAATACATTTCAGTAAACCCTGGATTCATTTATGAACTACTGGCTTGAAGAATTGCATAACAAATTTGAAGCTTTCATGTGCTAAATTGCTTTCTCAATTCTGGTTCATTCTTTCAGGATACTTATTCCATCAATAAAGCTCCTCTTGATGTGAATAAGCTACCAATTGAAACTCAAAATCTTCTAGCTGTCTGCAAGAGGGAGAGCATGGCTGAGTATCCGTCACCCGAAAGGGATAATTCTAAGGCTATGGATGAGTACCCGTCACCACAAACAGACAATCCAAAGCCATTCTCGCTAATATACAAAAGAAGGCGGCATAATTTGAACTCTAATAATTCGAATGTTCCTGAGCATTTGGCCCGTAACGGCCAGGATCCATGTTCATCGATAATAACAACTGCCGCAACAACACTCCCGGCTACAACCACCACAACTGCCAGCACTTCGTCGAGAAAACACTTTTTGTCTGCATTGGTGGAGTTTTCCCTACTTGAGTCTCTCGAACCTAAGGAAAGTCCTTCGCTTCGTGTGCCAGAATTCGACCCCTCTACTCTCAACTCACCCTTGCCCCCGAGCTGCATGAAGTTCATCCAGCAGTTGCAGGACGAGGTCCGCAAACTCTCAGTGGAAAGGGAGACGATGAAGTTCGAGATGATGAGTGCGCAGGCCATGATAAACATCCTGCAATCGCGTATCGACGCGCTGACCAGAGAGAACAAGGATTTGAAGAGAGGCACTGATGCGTAGAAAGAGCCGGTTTTGTACATGTGCAAATCTCGTTCTTGCTATTGTACCAAATCTCAGCACAGCAATGGTGCTTCGTTTTCTGGATCATGTATTATTCTTCGAGAGTTAGGGTTACAGGGGAGGTTAGTAATCTGTTGGTAAGGAAGGGACCCTATAAATTGGAAGTATAATTGGTGTACTATGTGAGAAATGGATCTAATATAGTTCTGTTGTCTAAATGCCGGTGTACCAAATGGAATTTGAGCCAATCTACACCTCATTTAGTATACGTATCAAATCCATATGATAAACTAGCATTAGAACCAAATCCATTTGATGTCATTTGATACATGGTAGAAATGTTTATGAGATGGATTTGATACGTATACCGAATGAAATCAAATGGTGTAGATTGCTCTAATACCATTTGATACATGAGTATTTAGACTATAGAACTATGTGGAATCTATTTCTCACGTGTTACCCCAAAATGGTTCCTTATTTATAGAGTTGTTTTCAGAACTATCAGATTACTAACTTGTTAGCCTTCCCTGTAGCAATTAGGATCTATTGTAGTTTTCAACTTAAACTAGATGTCTCCAAGAGGATTGTACTTGTAATTTGCATCGTGTAATCTCTATGGCTTTGAGTTGCCCGTTGTTGTGAAAAATGTTACCATGGACTTCCTTTCTTTCACTTTGCTTCCCCTTTAGGAATGATTAGAAAGTAGAAACCACCTATTTTTTTATGGGTTCAGTTAGCGAAGAAGTGAGACATACGACTATTTGGAACGTGTTTGATTCTTATAGAGTATTATTTTGTTATGGTTTCAGTCGCAGCATTTAAGGAGGCATCCTAGTTCTTGGGTGTTTAAGTTTATGCCTAAGAATAATTAACGGCTCGCCCTGTCTAATATTTGTATCGTTTAAAAGGAATGGAGATTTTGTTCTGTCTTTGGATCGTGGGTGAGTTCAACTCTCTTTTAAAAATATTTGTACCAAAAAAAAAATAGAAACTAATAAATTTGTTTAGAAATCCATGTAGCGTATAAGTGAAGTCAAATTATATGCATATACATGCATTTGCTTAAATACAGTTTTTCAAAATGAATAGAGAAAAGCTTGCTTTTGAGATTCTAACAAGTTTTTTTGTTTGGCTGAAGCATATATATTTTCTATTAAAAATAATTTTGTTTGAAGTATTATTATGTATTAAATTTAGATACTTCTTTTAAAAAGAATTTAAACCTTAATTTATTATGATACGAGTGATTAGTTAGTTTCCTTTATTAGACGTAACTCTCAAGTTGTTTTAACTTTTTTTTTTGAAATGAAAACAATATATAAATAAAAATATAAAGGTACAACATAAACAATCTATCTGATTTATGAAACATTGGCATCAGAGTGAGATCGAAAAGAAAGAAATATTATTGGAAACACAAAGAAAACTGAAAAAGAAGTTAATCGATGTGATAATAACTAAAACTTGTTATGGTAAGGAATTTTCCTGAAGTCTATTGCTTTTATCAAATCCCTTGGCAGACTCCTTGAAGAGTTATAATTTATTGTCTAAGTAAAGATCTTCCGTAGAGACGAGGGAAAAATTTCAAAATGAGGAAGTTCAATTCCCCATAATATCCAACCGTGATGAGGCAAGAAGTAGTTTTCCTTCTTTTAATCTTTCTGACATTTTCTAAAACCAAGTTGTTTGAACAACTTAAGTCCATTGGGTACAAAACACCCAAAAAGATCACTATTTGCTGACATAAGGTGACAAAGTATTAGGTACATATTGGATAACCATTTAAATCCAATTTCCTAGAAATTTCATTCTCTCTAGAACTTTCTAAAGTCCAAAATCTCATTCACCACATACCCTGGCAACATCCACTTCAACTTTGCTTTGGAGTGATTTATTAACCTTATATTCAAATGTATTAATTGTAAATTATATAAAGGCGAGAGTGACCATTCTTTGCTTAATCTAGTGGAATTTGAAAAATTATACTCCTATCTTTATTTTAATTAATTTGATTAAATTAATAAAATTAATTAATATAATATATATTTTTAAAATATTTTAATCATCTTTCTTAACTCATTTCTTTCCTCTTACTCAATAGAAATAATTTTAAAAAAATAATAAATATAAAAAATAAATCTTATAATTAATATTAACTTTTTAATTAGATGTATATTAAATAAATAAAATAATTTAGGAATGAGATAATATTTTATTTATTTATTTATTTTTGAGAGAATTTGTCATTTAACTAATCATGTAATGCCACGTGTGTATTGGACTGTCCGCGTATTAAGCACGTCGTGCAGGTGAGAATGATATATATACCCTAGTCTGTGAGAATACCCAAACCCTCCCGTGATACTAGAATCTTCTATCGTCCCTTTAATAACCCTTTCTCCGGCAAGCTTTTTCGCTATGGCGGCTCACCTATTTTCTTCTTGCATTTATTTTCATCTCCCTGACTCCGTTTGAAACACCAAAACCAAATTCCCAATCTCTCTCTCGCTCTCGCTCTCGCTCTCTCTCCATTTTTCTATTTCCTACCCGAATTTCAATTTGTGCAATTTGCATCGATTAGATCCACGAATGGGTAGTGATTCTGCGACTTCTCTCGCCCCCGGATTCCGATTCCACCCCACCGACGAAGAACTCGTTCGCTTCTACCTCAAGCGCAAGGTGTGCGG
This sequence comes from Leucaena leucocephala, assembly GCA_037074615.1. Classification (NCBI taxonomy): domain Eukaryota; kingdom Viridiplantae; phylum Streptophyta; class Magnoliopsida; order Fabales; family Fabaceae; genus Leucaena; species Leucaena leucocephala. Next base: position 32,209,009 of record CM073521.1, read on the forward strand.
CAAATCCTTCCGGTTCGACCCAATTGCCGTCGTCGACATCTATAAATCCGAACCCTGGGACCTCCCCTGTTAGCTTTTTTGCTCTTCTCTGTGTTTCTTTTGTATGGGATGATTTTTTCTATGTATGTAGTATTAAATTGAATTTCTTTTCTTCCTTGTCTTGCTGTTTGTTGTTCGACTGAATTATGTGCTTATTGCTGATTGAGAAATTTTCTTTGTTTTTTTTGGGATCTTGCGGCGTTTTAGGTCAGTCGAGGCTGAAAAGTAGGGACTTGGAATGGTACTTCTTCAGTGGGCTGGACAAGAAGTACGGGAATGGGTCGAAGACAAATCGGGCTACGGAGAAAGGGTACTGGAAGACTACGGGGAAGGATCGCCCTGTGCGACACAACTCAGGAATTGTCGGAATGAAGAAGACCCTTGTTTATCATAGTGGTCGAGCGCCCCGCGGTGCTCGTACCAATTGGGTCATGCATGAGTACAGAATGGCCGATGAAGAATTAGTGAAAGCAGGAATAGCTCAGGTGCTTTAACTACATTGCTACATGCTTTTCATATTGGATAACAATATCTTTTCATCGATGTTTTTGATCGATCATGTGTATTGATAATGCTATCTGTTCATTTTCTTTCTTCGGGGGAGAAGGATGCTTTTGTGCTGTGTAGGGTTTTCCAGAAGAGCGGTACTGGGCCAAAGAATGGAGAGCAGTACGGTGCCCCCTTTATAGAGCAGGAATGGGAAGAGGATGAGGTGGCTCCAGTGTCAGGTGAAGGGGCTGTGACTGATGAAGTTTTAATGGGTGATGATGTTGATGCTTTTGTTGAAACAAACGACCTTGAGCAGGTTTGTGTTCTATTCCAACTACTTGGGAATATTATTTCAGATTTTTTAGACCTATTAAGAGTTCGTTATGAGGGAGCAGTTTTCTGACAGGGAATTCAGACCTTTAATAGTAAATATGGTCAGTCAATGGGTCACATATTGTGCATACACATCTAAGTTCTGTTACTTCTGATTAGTTTATATTGGTATTTTTTAAAACTAAGCTGGTATTTAATCATGAAGAGAATACCAGGAATATCTAGTCATGTTACTATATGTGGCTTTTTGTACTTATCTTTGTAGTCTTGAAATCGAATGTTCGGTTTACCTGATGCATGCACTGATATGCTTAGTTTTGTCTTCAATGAAATGAATGCATGTGTGGGGTGTTGAGTGATGTACAAATATCTATATGGTATTTATTTTCTGGATTTATGTCAGTGTTTGTCTTTCTTCTATTCAATATGTAGGCAAACTTCTGTGGGATGAATGCTGCATAAATAGTGTATATTATTATTTTCTGGATTTGTGATATGGTCTGTTTCTCTTCTAATATGGTTTAGTGGGTGCCTTTGTTCAAAGACTTAGCTCTTTTTTCATGGCTATTCCTTACTGTTACTACTGTCCAGCATCGAACAAACCTCTAATCTTGAGTATTTCTGGTTATCACTAGAACCTTAATACGGACGTAGCATCTGCTAGTGCTGCTCTTCCACCCAACATGTGTTATGGGGAGAGTAGTAGCTATCTTAAACCTGAACATTCCCAGGAAGCCACTGAAGAACATAAGCCCTTGGTAAGCACTGGTGGAACTTGTGAGCCTCCTGAGGATCGGTTCCTGAGTATACCTGAGCAGTTCGCAGTGGATGGTAAAACATCTAAGGATGAATATAAAGCAGAAGCAAGGCATGATGGAAGTCCTGTTAACGTGGATAATGTATTTGATGATCTATACTTGGATGGAATTGATTTTCCTCAGATTGGTGATGGTTCATTCCTGGAAACCAATGATCTTTTGAATCCCATTGAGGCAGATCTTGATGTCAAGGACATGCTGGATGAGTATCTTAACTACTTAGATGCTGATGATGATATTTCCAAGTTTATATCTTTTGATTCTCCTCTGATTAGGAGCAATGTAGAATCAATTCCTTTCATTCAGGTCAGGGCTTACTCTAGATCTAGATATTCAAGGTTAGATTTTTTTTTTTAGTGGTTATTACAATAGTTGTATAATTAAATTGTCTCAATGACAGAATGTGGATGAGGAACCCAACGTGACATGTAAGCAGAATTTTGAAGAAGCACCTTCTAGTAATGGAGCTTCCTCTTCTAAGCAGAATCCAGAATTGTCAAAATCAGTATCAGGTGAGGTTTCTTTCGCCTCCCAGTTATTTGTTTTGACTTTTATGTGACAGTTAAAAAAAGCACTTACGCTGGTAGCCTGTCTCTTCTACTTGGTTTCTCTATGCCTTATATCTTCTGCTAACGTCAGACTCGGACGATTTGTCCATCTTTTGTTTGGTAGGAGATACGAATCCATGGACAGAAAGGGCCAGTCGCTTGTTGGGCGGCATCCCTGCTCCTCCTGCCTTTGCTTCAGAGCTTCCTCCCAAAGATATTGCTCTTCGGCTTCATTCTGTTGCTCAATCTTCCCAGAATGTAACTGCAGGTATGATTAGAGTAACTAACATTACTCTTAGAGGTAACGGGATGGACTGGACGCTGGGCAAGAATGGAGGGTTCAACTTCGTGATCTCTTCCGATTTTTCCCAACCTAATAATATTTCTGATCCGTTGGTCCCAGTTTCTGGCAAGAGTGCCTTTTTGGTGTCACATTGCTGTTTTTTCTTGATGCTCTTTTCGGTTCTTATTCTTTCACTGAGTTGGAAGATTGGGAGTTGCATGTATGCTGCTGGTAAATGATGATGTGTCACGGAAGGCTGTGTATATGATGGATGGATTAAAGCAATAAGCTGTATTCAGCTGATTGTTCTTTGGTATCAATGACTAGGATCTTGAGACACTGTATAATTCTCTCTAGTTAAAATTTGTCAGAGACTGACTGATTAGCTTATATGGAGTTGTTTTATACTATACATATGTTCATTGTAATTTATTCATATTTTTGGTTTCAGGATGTCAACAGCTATAGACCAGTATATTTGGTTCATATAGAACATAATATACATTGTTTTTATAGGTTATTTCTGAGGCGTCTGGTATATTCTCAGCTTAGCTGTTAATTTTTTTTACAACTTGATTCATTAGTTATAGTCATCAATAACTACTAAATTGATAGTCTGGCAACCGATGAACGACACCGACACGGCCACCTTCTTGTTTTGGGGCTGTATTTTCCGTACACACGCACACACTCATACCTCGGATGTCTTTCTGCTACTGTGTGAGAGAGCTGGTGCAAGTTCTATGTCGGATGTCCTGTGTAAATTTTTGGTAATTTCTCATTTCTTAAAGTTCAAGTTTGAGTATTTTTACTATTGTACGAGAATCTCAAAAGTCAAAACGTCATGTAATTAGATCTGAATTTTGTTCCTTGGTAAATGTAAAGCGGGGGATTTGTTGAAATATGTAATTTGGTATGTATATATAGTATCAAGTTATTCTGATTTCTAGATGGAGAATGGATTTGTGTCCCTTTTTTGATCGTTTAATTTGGCAGCGTTCAGAATGTATATAAACATTGATTGGAGTCGGTGGGTTTTTAGTATTCCCACAAGAAACGCTGGGTTGGTCATGGACAAGAAATCTTATCTTCAACTAAAACTCTACATGTATATATATATATATAACAAATTATGAGTAACAATATGGCTGAATAAAGCCAAACGATGATGTGGAACTAGTCCTATTACATGAACTGGGCAATATTTATGCTCGATTTATTGTACAGTAATAATAAATTATTTAAGAAATTCAGAAATGTACCTCCTTAAAAAAAGAATTTGTAAACAAAGCCAATCATAAATAGTCATTGGAAAATGCCACTTGAGAAATGTACCATTTATGATTGGCATTGAATACAACATTTTTCTTGTTTATTAGAATAGTTACCTAGAAATTAGTGTACACATAAATGCTCTTTAACCTTTGAGGTTCTGATTGGTTTTGCTACTTCTCTCCAGGGAGCGTTGTGTCACCAGGTAGCTCACACACAGAACTCCCCTGATCACAATCAAAGCAAGCGTCTTTCAAATGACAACAAGTCTCAGCATAACAATTTGGTGGTTTGTATATGTATGAAGCTTACCTCCCCTATTAAGTGAGCCACACATCTCTTCTCTGCCAGCAACTCTGCTTCTGTCTGCAAAATCACAACATGGGGAAACTAAATAAAGGCAGTGCTTCTGAGGACTTTGAAGTTAACATAATCTCATTATGAGAAAATCGGTACGAGGTCCTAAAGAAGAAATAAAATAATTAAAAAAATCTCACAAAACTACTCACTTATTTGTGGGACTTTTTGTTACTATATTCCTTTCTTGAGACCTAATAATAATTTTCCCTCTTATCATTCCATCAAGCTAGTATCTTGGATTCTTAAGTATATTGAATATCCACCAACTGTTAAGTCTTGACTAACAAGTACTAGTTATCAAGGGAATGATGGAATAAAAGTGTTAAAAACTTTGACAGAGCATATATATGTACATATTTTTTGAGAGATGTGGCATAGCTGTAGAATAGAGGCCATTTTACATGTACAAGAATTGTATGTAACATATCTCTTTGTTCTAAGAGGATCTGTAACACATGGTGCAAGCTCTCTCTCTCTCATTCCTTGCTGTATTCTTAAGTCATAATAGAAATCAAGTGTGAATGCTTACTTTAATTATTCGCTGTCGGAGGAAGTCATCAATTATGACATCCTTGACAAATTCATAATCACCGTTTCCCTGAAATGGATGAAAAACAGTCTTAGGAGCAAACATAAGCAATTTCGAGAATTGAACAAGAATGAAGAACATGTCAGACAGAGACTTACTTTTGATAGACATGGCATGCTGAAAACAATATTTTCTGCTATACCATAAGGATTTCCATTGGTATATACCTGATTTTGCAGTTTCAAATAAACTGTGTCATTGAAGCCAGAAGAAGCAAAAGATAAAGAGAGAGAGAACAACATAAAAAACACATTGTGTTTAGGTTTGTACTTTATATATATATCCTTTTCTTGGACATAAGCTTTTACAGAGGAGGAGAAAAATATCATCTTGACAGCAAAATTTAATTCTTTGGCGTCTCAATTTACTTAAATTGAAAACCCTTGTTTATATTAGAATTTGGGCTTCACACTTGATGTTAGATACCCTACCTACTTACTCTTTTGATCATATAGGAGTTAGTTGTAGGGTTAGTTTTAGTCCTAAAACTTTATTCCATTTTATTTATCATATTTGTCGTTTTTTTCTCAAACTAATTTACTTAATTTATAATTTGATATATAATCTAATATAATAAGGAGATCACATTTGATATAATTAATTAATTTATTCAATTTCTTTAATCTACCCAAATTAATTAAGTATCTCTTGTATTAAAGACCAGAGAAGTATCGGATATTAAATAATTGTATCAAAAAGTTTTACACAAAAAATTCATTGAATTAACTGATACTCACAGCAGAGGAAAACCAATCACCCTGACGAGTAGGAGTGGTTAAAGAGCGAATGGCATCAACAATTGATACAGCAGTTGATGCAGCTGATGATCTTCCCCACTTTTGAATAAGAGTTCCACCTCTCTGCCAACATTGTCCAAGCTGGTTTATATATATATTTCACATATTTATTGATGGTTGATTGTAATTTTACCTTTTGAACCCTTTGAGTGAACTCTTCCTCTAACCACTTGTGGTCTTTGATCACATCTTTAACAGGCAAACCATCAATTCTGGCATTTAAAAAGTCAGGGACCTGTTGAAAATTTAGTAGCATTTCATCAAGAAAGAGAATCTAGAGAGTTCTTTTCAAGTCAAGCACAATTTTTTTAGTAAATAAATAAATATGGTATAATAATAATGACCTGAGTGGTTGAGTGATTCCCCCATATAGTCATATTTGACACTTTATCATAGAAGACACCTGCCTTGAGAGCTAGCTGTGCACATAGAGAGATTCTTAGCCACTACATCTTATTTATGAAAGATAGTCCTCTGATCTTATTTATAAAGTAGAGAGATAATGATTTTTTAGTTCTAATCATAAGACATGTCATTAACTTTTTCTTATAAATTTTTCCATTTACCCCTTATTAAATTTTTAGACTGAGTTAAATGAGTTTTGAAGTTTTCTTTAGTTTCAATGAAATATGTTGAGATTGACTTATAAATAAGACTAAAGGCGTAATGAAAAGAGATGGAAACACTGGGAAGCAAAATTTTCAGGGAAAGACAGCTTTGAAGTGAACTGTGTGAACTTTGTACCTGACATTTGGCCCTATTCTCATCTAAGCGAGTTAAAGCATGAAAGTTCTTTGCAGGAATGTTTGGAGCATTCTTCAAGCATATAAGTGCACTGCAATTAATTAATAGCACTGGATTAATAATAGCCTGTGATGACAAAAATTTATGCAGAAACCACCTAGTTATGGTGAAGTTTCTCTTACTTTGTATTGCAAGGATTTCCCACAACCATGACTTTGACATTTCGGGATGCCACGGCGTTTAGTGCTTTTCCCTATGGTACGTTTATCAGAAAGATCATGTCAGAAAGATCAATAAATATACTTACAGCTTAATGCACAAGTTAGGTGGGGTTTAGTGTGAGGACAGATGTACCTGCTCGGCGAATAATTTTCCATTAATGTCTAATAAGTCAGCTCGTTCCATGCCGGGACCTCGAGGTTTGGCACCTATTAAAACAGCCCATTCTACATCTTGGAACACATCATAAGGGTCAATCCCAATACTCACTTCTCTTAGTAAAGGAAACAAGGAATCCTCCAGTTCCATTGCAACTCCTACATGTTGAAACAGAGCAATCATGTTATAAGGCATTGATGATACTAATGAGAGTCATAATGGAAGTAGTTTCTTACCTTCAAGTGCTTGGAATGACCTTTCAGATCCCAGTAATTTCAGAGCTATGGGTTGATCTGGACCAAAAACCTCACCAGATGCAAGCTGACAAAATAAATCGCGTCATTTCAAAAACCCTGTTTCTATTGTTTGTAGAAAAAAAAAAAATACTCCTCTAATCCTAAATCCTAAATGTAAAAAGTATCCTAAATAGAAAATTCCAATTACTTTATCTATTATAGTTTATTATGTTTTTCCAAATCAATATATTTAATTTATAAACTAGTATATAATTTAATATTAAACATGAGTAATTTATGTAGATCAAATCACATTTATCAACTAATTCTCATATATCAAGGACATTTGGAGTCCTCAAATGTCTTAAATTTTTTTGAAGTTTTCCAAATTTGCTCTTATTAAATAATGTATTTTGAAAAAAAAAAAATATGCTATAGATTTTTTCTAAAATTGAAAAAATCATTAATGGCCCTCCAAGGGTAGCTTATATTTAGGACAATTTTTTCCCCTAGAATTTATAATAAATACTAGTACTTTAAAGAAATCATATTTATTATAATTAACTAATTTATCTAACTTTTTTAATCTACTTAAATTAATTAAATACTCTTATATTATTGACCCAGTAATAAAATAGATATTCAAAAGCTTTTGGGGTAGTTCACCTTGAAAAGAAGGTGATTAGAGATCATTCCGGCTGCACCAGAGACTGCAACGTTAATTAGCTTCTTCCATGTTTTTGTTTCTTCTTCCTGTCAATTAATTAACAAACTTAATCAAAAATTAAGAAATAATTTTAGGAAATTAAAAAGGTTACTGATTTACACCCTGTTTTCTGAGGAATTAATTAATAGGACAAAAGAAAGAAACAGAGGAGAAGCAGAGGAAGGACACACCCAACATGGACATTTTACTTTTTCTTTATAAAAAAGTTCTTTGAAAATAAAATGATATATTTAAATAATTTAACTATATTAAAAAATTAATTAAATTAGTTAATATGATATATTTTTTCTAAAATACTCTAGTCATCTTCTTCAATTCACTCATTTCCTCTTTTCTTTAATTATTATTGAGGATATCAACAAGGTTAATCTTAAAAAAAATTAATAAATATAAAAAATAAATTTTATATTTAAAATTAAAATTAATTGTATCATTTCATTTATGAGTACAGTTTTGAAAGTACTCTCCAGAAAACAAATAGTGGATTATGTTTCAACTGACTTTCCTATATGTAGAAACACCATGAGACATGAGAGCATATTTTCAACATCCTGATTCATGAAGTTTGTCTGCAAGTTCAAGCATTTGGTTTAACGTGGTGAGAACCACAATTTACCACGTAACGTTAAACCAAACATGCTCTTGATTACGTTGAGGCAAGATGGTATGAGTTCTACTACGCACAAAGTCTCGCGAGTAAAATTTAGTTTGTAAGTCTAAGTGGTTCTGATCTATTCTTCAAACTAACTTTACGAAGAGGGTTACTCATAGAAAGTTCTGACTTCTGACTAGCAAGAGGCCGTTTGAAGTGCGCTAAACATGATCTTGGTTATGTTGAATTAGGATGGTACGAGAGTTCTAACATCGGGAAATCTCATAAGTAAAATATAGTTTATAAGTGTCTAAGGGGTTCTCCCATTCCCCACAAGTTAGTCTCTTGGGATTAGTTCTCATGGAAGGTTCTGACCGCAAGAGGTTAAGTGAAATGCAGTAAATGAATGAAAGAAAGAAAGAAAAAGGAACTTACAGCCTTGAGGTCATAGGTCAAGCAGAAAACTCCAAAGCAATCATCTTCATTCTTCCCCTCTTCCTTCTTTTCCACAATCGGCGACTGCACATTACTGGCCACAGTGCAATATTGCCACAACAATCACTTACACTTGTTGGTTTTCGACTAAAAACAGAGCATAGAGGGGACAGAGATGGAGCATATATATAATATATTCACGTACCTGGTAGCAATGGAGCAAGAAATATGAGAGAGGCGTGGAAGACGATGACTGTGAGAGTGAAGCTGGGTGGAGAAACAAGGACGTCGTGATAGAGAAGACGAAGAGTGAACGAGGGACTTAGTGAAACAGGGGTTTAACTCTGCCACTGCCATGGTGTTGAAGGAATTAGCAGAGACTGAGAACGATATATATATTATCAGAAAGATAAGTACGTTAATTTGTGAGTCCCTGGAAGAAGAAAAGGGAGAAGAAGAAGAAGAAGTTGGGATGATTTGAAACACTGGTGTGTGCGTCTACGGCTATGGAATTGACACTTGTAAGTCAAACAACACAAACATCATCTCCTCACTTACCCACACGAATATTAACTTGCGTATGTTAACTTCATAACTTCTCCCTCTCCCTCTCCCTCTCCCTCTTTATATATACACACTCCTCCTCCAGTCTATAAATCATATTATTTAATTTGTGATATAAATATATAATTTGACTCTTCACTTTTTTAATGTGTACTCTTCTAATCATAATTATAAGATAAAAAATAAATTTTTAAATTCAATTTGTATGTCATATTATTCAATTTTTTTATATAAATATATAATTTTATCTTTAATTTATTATTATGTTCACTTTATTCTTATGGGATATAATAGATATTAAATATAGATAAAGTTAAAAAAAATTAAATTTTAAAGCAAAGTTAATAAATTATAATTTTTTTATCTTTGTAAAACACGTTAAAAATTACTTATAAATATGATAATAGAAGTAAACTCTGTTTTTATTAAATATAGTCTATATTAAATAATAGTAAAATTAAAAAGTTATTAAATTTTAATATGGGATTAATGATATTTTTTTTTAATTTTAGCGAAACATATTAAAAATAATTTATAAATTAGATTAGAGAAATATATTTATACACTCTCATATCCTATTACATATCACTTTCCATTAATTTACACTTAAAGAGTGATAATTAATTTATTAGATCTATTTTAAATTGATAATTTTTTTTAATTTTTAGCCCTATTTATAAGATTATGAATGAGGAAGAAAAATACAAATAATCATATTTGAGCGTTAATTATAAGAATAAAATTAATAAATAAATATTAATAACTGTTTAAATTATTTATAATAAGTATAGACCAAACAATCTTTATAAAAGACACTGAATAATAGATAATAGAGACTGGGAGGGAGTAAATATATATATATATACACACACTTTCAACATTAATATATAATTAATTTGTTTATTTCATGGTTGAGAATTTGTGAGATTGACAGAACAACAATTCTATCATTGTTTTAAATTCCCATTTTGGCGGCTAAAGCTGTGCCTGTGTGTGCATGTATTCCCACGTCACGAATTTGTTCTCCTTACTGTTAAGCCACTCGTTTTTTGTTCTTTGGGTCAAAAGGGACACCAAAATATCTGTGCACCGAATATCAATCCTCTGAATTTTATGAAATCATTTTATTCATTCATTCATTCTTAAAATATGCAAATTACCAAATTCCTTTTTTTTTAAAAAAAAAAACAAATTACTCGAATAAATTAATTATTTAAATTAATTAACTAATTTTTATATTAAAAAATATGACATTAAATTTCTAGTGACAAAATAATAAAAAAGATGCTAATATATAAATAAATAAAATATTTATATATAAATCATAAATAATTTAACAATAAAGAGTTACTAAAGTATGCCTTTTTTTTAACTCAAAAATTGACGTTGTTTTAGCATTTCAAGTTAGAAAAGAGAAAACAAAATCTAATTTGATTGATCTATATAAAACTCTTAATAGGATCAGTTAGAAAATTAATTTATAAGATCATTGGTCTGATCAATTAATTTAAATTTGAGTTTTAATAGCACGATGAAATGATCCAAGAATCTCTCAAAACTAGAAAAAAGGATAATAATTATGTGAAATGTTGAAAGTAAGGTTGAGTATCACCGTAGCTAACAGTCATGATTTCATATAGCTTCCATGGCGTAAAATGGAGTTTCCTTTTGTTTTATTTTTAAAACTGTTTCAAGATAAAGTAAACAAAAGAAAATGATCTGAGGATAAAAATATAAATTATATACCTCCAATCTTTAATATAGGACATATTTGATTAGATTAAGAAAATTATTTAAGTTAGTTAATATATAATATTTTATCTAAAATATCCTAATCATCTTTCTTAACTTTTTCCTACATCTTTTACTTGATTATTATAGATAGAGTATCAATAGAGGTAATTTAAAAAAAAATTGATATATATGCAAAATAAATCTTATATTTAGGTTAAAAATTAACTCTCTAATTATATCTTATATTAAAGGGAGGATGAAAAATTTATATTTAGGACTAGGTAGGTAGAAATACTAAAGTGCAGAGCAGAGCATTTAGGTGTTTAATTTATTGGGTCTCTTGTCATCTTCTCTTCAAGTCTTCACCTATCCTGCTACAAAGGAGCAGAAGCTTTCCTTAGAGCTTATAGGGCCTGTTTGGATAGAATTTTAAAAAAGTATTTATGAAAAAAAAGGGCTTATGGACCACTTATAGAAAAGGGCTTTTAGAGAAGGGTTTATGGAAAAAAAGTGGTTTTGAATAAATAGGTGTTTGGATAGTTATTTTTAGAATGACTTTTTATGGTAGTAAATTACTAAAAAGGGTATGATTTGATTTAAAGTAAGAGAGAGGAGAGAGGTAGAGAGAAGATAAGAGAGAGAGGAGAGAGGGTAGAGGAAAGAGGGTGTAAGAAAAAGTAGAGATAAAAGAAGAGAGAGGAGAGAGGAGAGAGGAGAGGGGTAGGGATGAGAGAGGAGAGAGGGTGTAAGAAAAAGTAGGGGTAATATAGTAATTGGATAGTCTATAAGCTCTTTTACTGTTAAAAAAGCTATTTTAAATAGCTTATTCAAAACCATGGTTTTAAACTATGGTTTTGCCCAAAAGCACTTATGGATAAATAAGCTTGTTTGTTTTGAAATTTCCTCAAACCAAGGTTTTGCCCAAAAAAGCTTCTAAAACCTTAGTTTGGAACCTTTTCAAAGACACCCATAATGAACCTACCAAAGTGTTTGAATTTTTTTTTCTTTTTAATTGCAAATATTCGCGTATGTTGTTGTTTTTTAATTATTATATTCTCTTAATTATAAAAAAATTATAATTCAGTCCCTAATCTTTTGTTCCCCTTTAATATACATTTCTCTATTAACTATTATCATATTAGAGACAATTATATTTGAGATACTATCGCGAATTAAATGTTAGCATTTTTTTTAGGGGATGCAAACATTTGTTCATTATTAATTTATATATTTTAAAAAACATTAATGGACTTAATTTAGCTAGACTAGCTAGTTTAAGTCTTACTTTCCTATACTATCTTATGTCTTATGTCTTTGGGTTTACTTCTTTTAACTCGAGAGTTTAATAGGATCAGACTAATTCGAATTAGGTCATAGTAGGACCCAATTTGGTAGGTTAATACCTAATTAGATGACAACTCTATCACTTTATGTTACTACATTCTTACGTCTAAATTTTATACCTTTGATTAAATTAGAACAATTCCTATAAGTTATCTAAACACTTGGTGATAGCATAGAGGCCTCTGCAATCTCAAGCCTAGCTCTTGATTTGGACGAGTTTAATATGGTCCTTTGACAAGCTTGCCCGTTTTCACTAGGTATAATTATAATTATAATATGAATTTTCTATTTTTACCCTTTCTCTACTTTCTCTGTTTTTTTTCTATCTTTAAGTTATTCCAATTAAATTGAGTCCGTCCAAATTTAATACGTTTTAAATTTTGGCACGTATTATTTATTTTGAAAATGTCAACCCTGGATGGTCCTGAAATTGGAGAAAATCCTGTCCTTTGTTTATAAGACATAGAGTGCCCCAAATCTAACCATTGATTATGTCACTGCTTTTATTTATTTATAGACATTCAAATTCAACAGTTATTTAATTGAAAGAAGACCAATTCCACACGGTTATCCATTTAGGCCACGTTTGATACGTAGCATTGAGAGAGTTGGGATTGATATTAGTATTGAGATTAAACATTTTAGTATATTTAGTATGATGGATTAAGTAATATTTGGGATTGTCCAATGCCACTTAGATGGGATTGCTCAATACTACCCTCCCCCTAGTATTAGAAATCTAATCTAGGGATTGAATATTTTGTTAACTAAATTATCCTTATAATATTTTGTAAATTCTAATTTTACTCTATCCCTAATTATATTTTATCTTTTCCACACCATCCCTAATTATAAACTAAAATTAATGAAATCTTTCCCTCTAAATATTACTGTGTACCAAACATATTTTTAAAGCCTCACTCTCACTCTCATTCCCAATACTAATCCTATTCCCAATCCATCAAAATGAAGGTCAACATACCAAACATGACCTTAGATCTTCGAGTTTATAAAAAGAATATTCAATTTCATTTTCGTCCCATTGCCCACTGCTTGTCTCCCCCATATAACCTTTAACTCTACTCCAACATTCATTACCGGCTCTCTCCGCCGGCTTCATAAAATACACACAAAAAACCAAAAATGATGTAACTTGCATGCTCATGTTGTCTCTAACCCTGAATTGACATCCTTAACAATGCTAATCCTTGTACTTTCCGAAGATCATCACAATCAATGATATAAATTAGTTCTTCATGCTTCACTCTCAATTTGCCTCATCAGCACCCATCTGCCGAATTTGCAGGGGAAGAAAAAAACAATGTCATCATCAGGAGAGGAACTTGCTTGGTCTGTCATTGAAGAAGAATCAAGCAAATCTCTTGTTTCATTTGATGAAAGTAGTGGCTTTGATTCAAGAACTGGGATATTTCACTCTCTTGCTAAGCTTACTGCTAAGCATGAAATCCCCACAAGGCCAGATCTTGACACCGCAACTCTGGTTCTATCACACTTCCCTCATGCACATCAGCTGTCTGCTAAAAAGCCTGCCTTCATTGATTCTTCTACTGGCCAAACTATAAGCTATGGTGAACTTCAAGGCTCTATTTACTCCCTTGCTTCTGGTTTATACCATGGAATTGGGATCCGAAAAGGCGATGTGGTGTTTGTTCTAGCACCGAATTCAATTTTGTACCCAACTATGTGCCTTGCTGTGTTATCAATAGGAGCTATTCTTACCACAGCAAATCCTCTTAACACAGCTTCAGAAATAGCCAAGCAAGTAAAAGATTCAGGTGCTAAACTGGCCATTTCAGCACCTGAGGAGATGAAGAAACTTGTACCAACTGGGGTTCCTATAATTCTCACCACTCGTCAATCTGATGATAGAATGGTTTCAGTTGAAGAGTTAATAGAAGGCTGCTCTGATAATAATCCACAAGAGATGCCTCAAGTTCAATTGGCTCAATCAGATACAGCAGCTATATTATACTCTTCAGGTACCACTGGGATGAGCAAAGGTGTGGTTTTGACACATGCTAATATCATATCCATCATAAGTTTACTAACTTGGTCTGCAGATGTAACTTCATCCCAAAATGATGTGTTTTTGGGATTCATCCCAATATTTCACATTTATGGGTTGATGTTCTTTGGATTGGGGTTGTTATGTAGGGGTGTTACATCAGTTATAATGCAGAAATTTGACTTCAAAGAAGTGCTTTTTGCAATTCAGAAGTACAGAGTCAATAACTTACCAGCAGTGCCTCCTGTGATTCTTGCTCTTGTGAAATATGGAAGCAAAGCTGGGGTTGACTTGTCAAGCCTTACAAAAGTAGGTTCAGGTGCTGCACCTTTGAGTAAGGAACTAACTGAGGAATTTAGAAAGATGTTTCCTTGGGTTGAGCTAAGGCAAGGCTATGGACTAACAGAAACTTGTGGTGGAGCAACATTTTTCGTGTTTGATAAAGATGCTAAAGCTCGGCCCAGCTCGAGTGGGAGGCTACTTCCAACTTTCTGTGCAAAAGTTGTGGATATTGAAACAGGGAAGGCTTTGCCTCCAGGAAAGGAAGGAGAGTTATGGCTTAAAAGTCCTACAATAATGAAAGAATATCTGGGAAATATGGAAGCAACATCTGCTACACTTGATTTAGAAGGGTGGTTAAAAACAGGTGATCTTTCTTATGTTGATGAGGATGGATTTGTCTATGTCCTTGAACGAATCAAGGAGCTGATCAAACATAATGGGTATCAGGTAATTATTATATAGCAAGTTCATTATAGATTCTGTTTGAACCTTTAACTCAAGTTAGTGCTTCTAAAAAATGTAAATTACACAAAATTCCTTGAATTTTATGCCATGTACAAATAATTCCATTAACCTTTAAAAGGAGGGGCATTAAGTTTTAACCTAATTTAGTAGTTAATTTTAGGCTTAAATATAAGACATATTTCCTATATTTATAACTTTTTCTCAAATTACCCTATGATACTCCCTCAACAATAATCAAATAAAAAAGGGAGGGAGGAAGTTAAGAAAAATGATTAGGGTATTTTAAATAAAACATGTCATATTAACTAACTTAACTAATTTTCTCAATCTAATTTAATTAGTTAAATATGTCCTATATTAAGGACTGGAGGAGTAATAAACCTCCCTAAGGTTTCAAGTTTATGCATATAACCCACCTAACTATCAATTATATGCCCTCTTAAAACTTTATTTTTATATGCATATAACCCTCTCAAATCTTAATTGATATATGGATTAACCCCCTAAACTTTAAAATGTGTGTGAATAAGTAATGCACTAAATTAATCGTATGGAAGTTACTTGTATCAATGTATGAGTTGAGTGAAGTTCATTGTAAAATTTTAACGGTTAAGGATGTTGTCTGTATATGGTCCAAAATGAGTGCAAGTTTCATGTATTTCAGGGGTTGTTACTATGAATTGAAACTTGGGGAAAGTAGGTTGCATGTAAATTACTTCGAAGAAACAGAACTTTAAGAGTACCATCCATGATTTATTACTTACATTTGTAATGTTATGGTTTGGTAGGTTGCTCCTGCAGAACTGGAAGCTCTGCTGCTCAGCCATCCCAATATTGTTGATGCAGCTGTTATACCGTGCGTTTGCCTTCTTAATATCACATCACTTATTTTTCTCACATCTCCTCTGATATTTTTACATGCAGAATATATATATATATATATATTGGTAGTAGAAATATATTTATTATTGGACTTGCAGGGTTGAAGATGTAGAAACAGGACAGATACCAATGGCGTATGTGGTGAAAGCAGCTGGTTCTGAGATCACAGAAGACCAAGTCCTTCAATTTGTAGCCTGCCAGGTCAGTCCTCATTTAACTTTGTAGTTAGTGTTTGGTCAAATTGTCTCATAAAAATTGTCACTAATTTTAGTTATCTTCCCATCAGAAGAATATACTCCTTTCAGTTCTAAATGTAAGAGTTAAATAACTAATTTATAAATATTAAAAAAAATAGTTAGTTATTTATAATAAATATATGTTATTTTTTCTTAAAATATCCTTTTGATAATTATTACCATCGATAAAAACCCCTTCAATAATATATACACAACTAATAGAAATAATTTGAGAAAAAAAATTTATAAATTTAGAAGGCAAAGTGATTGGAATGTTATATTTATGACTAAAACAAACCTCTCAACGAACTCTTTTATTAAATACTGGAGGAAACATCTTGCTAGCACTTCAAATACAATTACTTCTCATAGGTCTTGTTTTATTTATCTCTTTCCTCGTTGGTCATCGTAATATTCTTTTCCTACTTATGATAAGTATGAAATTTTTTTTCAGGTGGCTCCATATAAGAAAATAAGAATGGTAAGCTTCATTGATGCTATTCCAAGGTCAGCTGCAGGTAAAATCTTGCGCAAGGATCTTGTTTCACACAGCAAAATTAAACTTGTTTCCAAGTTATGAGCAACTTCTACTGCACAATGTTTCACTGAGTTCTCAGTGCATAATGAGAGAGACGCATGTAGTTTTTTTGGTTCTCTTCGGTTCTCCAAATACAGATATTGGACTTGTACCAATAATATTGTGCTGCATTTTGTTATTTATTAATCTTAGGGAAAGTATTTACAGCATACGTTATTACTAATTTTATTCTTATCAAATAAAATACTTGCTAATCTTAAAATCCAAAGAGGTGTTGTTCAAAGAGAAGCCAAAAAAAAAAAAAAAAGCCTTAATTATAACAAAACCAATAAATATATCCAATGAAGTAAAAAAATGTATGCAACAGGGTCAAACAATTAGAAGCTGTTCAAGGCTAATAAAATTCCACATTGATCCTAATAGAACACTTAAACATAATGTCTCGAGTTGAAGCCAGTGTGAATACAGAAAATATCTTTAGGAGAGCTATCCCTAATTGGACTGAAATCCAACCTAGTAAGATAGTCATATTAAAAAGAATTCTAAGTATAATAAACAATACATGCAAAACAGATACAAGGTCTTCATTGTAGGATAAGGTAAAACCTGAAGAATTTAATAGAACCATCAGTAATTAATTTAAAACTTCAAAGAATATCATATCCAATGGAATGAAATACAAATGCTGATATGTCTTCCATCTACTCTAGAAAGCTTCATCCCTTCAAAACTGGAGTACTCACAAAGTTTATCCATACATTTCAATACTAAAAAGGTAACGCCAGAGGTATCTAAGTATTAAAAAAATGCTATGATCCACATGTAATCTGTTTCTTTAAGAAACTCGAGGGGTTCCTCGCGCTAGGCTTCATCATTCCAGTTCCCAAAAATAAAAATATCCTCTGTAGTGTTTTTATTTCTCACCGCCACCAAGCCATTGCCAAACGCCGCCAGAACTTTGCCGCCTGGTGGAAGCAAGCTCCATCTCTTGGTCCAGAGCAGACTTCTGTCTACGGAGAGCCTGGACCTCATCTTCCACAGACTGTGTTGATTCCAGCACCTTTTGTAGCTCAGCTATTTTTGCCTGTAAATAAATAATACCAAAATAATAAAATGCTACACCACAATCAGCAAAATTTAATCTACTTCAGAAATAGGAATTGGTTTTATACCTCAAGTGTGAAACATCTTGATCTCTCAGCCACAAGTTGTCCCTGGACTGATTGGAGTTCCTGAAAAAAAATTCAATGATAAATACTGCTATTACCACCGGTCAAATTATAGGGCAACTCAGTATGAAAGTTGTACTCCATACCTTGGACAACTCAGCATGAGTATTATTAACTTCATCGATCTCGCCTCTGAGCTTAGAATTTTCAGCCTTGGCTTCTGCAAGTGACAATTCCAGCACCTGTTTTTCTTTTTCAATTGACTTAATTTTCACTGTGACATCTTCAATAGGATGGTCATTGTCAGTTGGCTTAACATTTATATCATCCAGTTGCTTGAAATCCAAGTTCTCAGCCTTTGTCAATGCATAAGCAGCAGTAACAGAAGCTGCTGCAGCGGCAGCAGCCGGTGATTGGAAAATCTTGGGGTGCATTGAATCCCTCGGCTTGGGCCTCATGATGAATACCTATATTAATAAGAGGGCCATCATCCATAGAATGCACTATAGTAATATATCAATATAGAAGAGAAGGCCTAACAAGATAACATCAAGTTTAAAAGTAAAACTATCAGTTCAAAAGATAAACCATAACTCATTTGCAAGAGATAATTGGGGAATGATTGAATCTAGTTTATTCACTTTGCAATACTATTTCCTCATCATCTGTTGAAGCTTAATGCGGTAGTGAGGGGCAGGAGTAATTTATTAAATTAAACGTTAATGAAAAATCATTATATTATTATCCCCTTAAGTTATTCTTCATTTTCTTTTCTCCTCCTCCTCTTTACAATGTCTGCTATTGGTATAAATAAGATAAGCTTACCATAAGCTATGTTAATTTAAAGAGCACAGAACCTGTTGCGCTAAGAGGAGACGCAATTAACAGAAAGATAAATTCACAGAATATACAAGAAGTATTCCTACTCCCTGGCTCAAAGATTATTTCATAAAGCCCATATTTCAAATATACAAGATTAAAAAATTTTAAGAATTAGCATATATTGAATACTAAAGAAGCCTAATGAATTTGGATTCCTAGAAAATTTCAAAAGAAAAAACTTAATAGTTAACATGGTAAAAGTTAACATACCTCATTACTATACTTCCCATTATAGCCACCAAAAGCTACCAAATACATCTCTCCATCAATCATTGCGGAGCAGACAGTAAGACCCTGTTCGCAAATAAACATTTGCATCACATACAAATTGATAGACAAAGCCATGCATTGATATCATTGGACATGAGTTTTTAACATATCTAATAAAATATAAAAGATTACCACTTCTTTTTTTCCATTTCAAACTTTGGTTGTGGTTGCCCAAAAAAAAACTTTGGTTGTGCCAAGATTATCAAAATAAGAAACTTATTTTAATATTAACATTCTAAATATATGGAAACACTAAAATTCAACTCACCAACAATTAAGCTTATATAAGATGTTCAAACAGTCATCACAATCTCATTTTTTTTTTCCAACAAGAGGTCTCTGGGGGAAGATTTGTTATGGAAAAGACTACAACTATCATTTGATGAGATGTCACTTGTATAATGCATTCCAAACTGAAATTCATGTCGTCCGTCTATCCTTTTTGAACACTTATCTACTGATCAATAAAACATTAAGTCTCTCAAAGCTCTACTTCAGATAATCCCATTATTGTCATATTAATTTCACTAGTGCACAACTCCACAGGCTCTCAGTCTCTCATTTGTAGATACATCATAGACAGATTGCAAGTAAATGTCATAGACCATACATTTTCTGTTAATACTGCCATGCATTACCTGGCCACTTAAAGTGGCATTAACATCATTTCTAAATCACAGATCCTTTATAACCGTACTCCAACCCAACAAATTAGTCCCAAAAAACCTAGGAATCAACATTGAAAAGTATGCTATTCTGATTAGTCTTCTCTACAATATTACCAGAAATTACAATCAGGAAGAGAGAGAGAGAGAGGATTTCAAAGTAATTACCTCACTAGCTAGTGGATTTCTAGGCTTCACAGTAGTCACGACCGACCAAACTAGCTTAGACATGTTTAACTCTAGAGTCTCCAAGCAACCTGTTTTGAGGCATATTTAATCAGATATACTATAAAGATAATTATCACTTATCTAGGAAGTATACTAGCATGCACAGATCATGTCAATTCCATTTGCCTACCACTTCTATTATCTCCTCCGCCAACTATGAACCAACGATCATTAATGGTGATACCAGCATGGCCAGCCCTTGGAGATACTAAATCACCTTGAATTTGAGGCAGAGACCACTCCATCTGAAGCAAATAAATTATTTCTAACATATTACAATGAAACAACAGCAACTTCAAATATAAATGGCAGAACTTGGGAAAAATTCTGCAATAGTGAAATATAACTCAAAAATTAACTAATGTCAATTTAAGTATATTGAAAAAGTTCTTCCACTTCTTTCAATGGGTCATAGGGACCACATATATGAAACAAACCCCTAACCATAATGTTACCCCTGAAACAGTTTTCAATTCAGAAGGCTAACTAAGCAAAGAAATCTCTTTAACGGCAGAGGTTGTCTAGCATAAGATAAAACACAAAGAAGCATACATCAAGCTCAGTGGCAAGGAGCAAAAGTTGCATATATATACATAAACACTATGCACCTGGATCTTCAGCATTTAGCAAGTAAATGCATGATTTGAAGCATGGAGAGATAACAAAAAAGGGAATGGGTAATTCACTCCTAAACATATATAATATAGAATGGCTTAAAAAAACAAATATATAAATATAATTAATCACCCAAGAGGGGAAGATCAAACTCATTCCTACTATGATGATTACAACACAGTTGCCAGAGTCAAATCACTTACTGTTTCCAAGTCTAATATGTGAAGGTCATTGAAGAAGACAGAATGAGAACAACCACCAAAAACTAGAAGATATCGATCTCCGTGAATAGCAGCTGCATGATCGTATCTAGGAGCTGGAGGCGTCTGCCTATCAAAATGCAAGAAAGTGATGCAGAAAATTTCACAGCACATAAATGCAACTTTTATAAAGTAAATTACAAAAATACTTACGTTGTTTTTATTACATCCCAAGTCATGCTCTCCAGATCAAGAACATGGACATCATTCAACAGCTTCCTGTTCATGTCTTCACCACCAAACAATATCACTCTTGAACCAACCAATGCTGTCGACTGCCCCACTCGAGCTAACTAGGAATCCATCAAGAACATTTAAAAGTCAAAATGTGAAACTTGTATATATAAATATTTTTAAGGAGTTGAAGGAAAATTCATACCATACACACAAAACTCATGGGAAAAAAGTAGAGGAAAAAACATAGTAAACCAATAGATTAACTACATCCAAAGACAGAACTTCACACTTTTCTATAAACAGACATACTTACTGGCACACTTCCTGAAGTCTCAATAACTCCATACAGGGATGTTTCAAGATCAATGTAATGAACTGCAAGAAGTCCACGACACATTGAGTTTCTATACAAAATATTCTCCACTCCAATAATTAAAAAAAATTGTAAAGACACTGACCCATTAGTTTGCCAGAAGAATCCTTTAAATTGCCACCAAGAAGAAGAAGTTTCTTCCCCCACCTGATCTGCAAGTACAAATAAATTCCAATCCTCTATCAGAATAAATCAAATGTACAGGTGGTTACTGAAACTCTATGTTTAATCCATAGGTAATAGAAAACGCTAACACTGTAAAGTATATACATAGAGATAGAACAGTTGTGCATAAAAATTACCATACTGTGACCAGATGTGGCTGGAAGAACCTCCCGTGAGTTGCTTTCATTATCTTTATCAGCACTTAGATTTAATTTCAGATTAGAACATGCCAAATTTCTGAGGTCAAAAACCTGCAAACAGCCACATGAACACTCAAGCAATAGAAAGAGTCTAAGGTTCAGAGAAGTGTCTTAGCAAACACCATACCTGAACGTCTGATAAATTCCGACCATTGCGACTTCCACCAGAAATGTATAGCTTTTCATCAACCACTGCTGCAGCTTGCTGGAATTAGAAGACAAACCAGACTAAAATTAAATATCAGGGAAAAATGTAACCAAGGACTTCAGTTACATAGATAAGAATGAATGAGGAGCCTTTACAGTTTAAGGTAATTAGCAAAATTAAGATGGTGCAAGATCCAATGAGATTAATTTTATATGCCTTTGTCAAGGAGGATAATTTATCAATCATCATTATCTTCAATCCCTCTTTTGTAAATAAAAATTCTTTGGCTGTTAAATTATAAAAAGATAGAAAGGAAAAGGGCTGAATAAGGTGAAAAACAACAGGGTTAAACTGTAGTTCCTCACATTGTAAATTGCTTATTCCTCACACACACACACACACACACACAGACCTTGTAGCGAGCAGATGGACGGGCACCAGATATGGTGACTGCTACCCACTCCTCATATGTCAGATCCTTGAGCCAGTTGTTGGTATCCATATATTCCTTGTTCTCCTATACAATTACCCCAGCAGCAGCTGCTTCAAGTTACTTCAAGTATTGCTTCAGATTATATGATAACTTTCATATCAACAGGAGTAGACAGGACAATGGTCACAAGCACCTTGTCTTTGCAGACATTAAGAAAAAAAGAAAGAAACAAGCACACTAAACATAACAAATATTTATAATATAAACAGATGGTGAACTGACTACAGACTGGAAATCATAGGGAATAACCTTAGAACGAAATAAATAATTGAAAGGTCTCAAGAAACAACACTGCTATATGGAGACAAATTTCTCAATGGCCTAATAAGGATGCAGACAAGACATATTTAGGGACAAGAGGCAGGTAAGGAATAAGTACAAAAGACATATCAAAGATTGACTCAGAAACGGCACAGAACTATTTAGTTTATGTGATGGCAAGGCAATATCCAAATCACATTTAAAAATAAGGACAAACGATATTATGGAAAAAGCTAGATGCCAATGAAAATCTCATTACAAGCCCCAAGTTATGGAATTGAGCTTGCTGAATTTTGTCCAATCGGCATAATGATAATAAGGCTTACAACAAGCTGAAGATATAAATTGTTAAGTATTTAAGAATTCTAACAGTTATTTAGAACTCAAGTTAAATGCGTACACAAGGAATCCATGTCGAGGGACAACTAACGTTTCCATGAAAATTAGAAATCCACATCTAGTCCTGCGCTTGTCATCTGACAAACTAAGCTTTTGAATAGTTCAATTGGGATATACAACGGAAACTTTGCTTCTTTTGATTACACAGAGTTCAAAAACCAGGCAATAGTAACTTTTTAATTATGCATTAGGAAGAGAGGTACTAAACAAAATGACTGCCATGTACTCAGTCTATGAACTTCATTTTGGATCCGTACATTGAAGCCTGTCATTCAAGTTGCATCAGTTTTAAAAAGTGAGCTCTGATACAACATAAACGATGAAGAACTTCAAATGTAACAAAATTTCAGAAAAATCAGGAATCCTAGTAAATTCTCCCAACTTCAAATTCTCTAATCCATATAGTTCAAATTACTACTGAAGTTTCAGCGATTGCAAATGTTCCCAAATCATCCCCCCCACAGAAATGTTCCAAGTCTCTTATGATAGAAGTCACTTTATATTAACATAACAAAAAGGATCCTTAAAATTCCACACTTTCACTAGCAAAAAAGCAGAATTTTTCCCACCAATAAAGACAGCATATGAAGAAGTAATTCATAAGTAAAGAAAAGAGGAACCTGATTATCGGAGCAGTAGAAGAAACGTAAGATCTTGCTAAGTCAGGAACAGATTGGGATCTGCACCGGAAATGGGATTAGATTGACCCGGTGGCAAATCCCGAATTCAAGGAGAGAATCAAGAGCCACTGTCAAGATCTCTCGCCGAAGGCCAGAGAAGAGGTGATGACGCTTTTCCGCTGAGCGTCAGTGAGTGGGGTCTGTTCGGACAAGACCAGGCGAGCAGCTAGCTATAGACGCCGATGGTGTACCGAATACCGATATGGGATCTAAACTGCCCAATGGAACGAAATCATACAATACAGGCTGTTATTCGCTCCATAGAAAGAATAATTTTTTTCTTTTTTCTTTATTTATTTTAATTTATTTGTTAATTTTTAATTTTGATTATACTTTGTTACAAAATTAAAGAAAGGAAAAAGAAGAAAAAGATTTTTAAAATATGATTAATAATTAATTAAAATGATTACTTAAATTTATAATTCATCAAATAATTAATTAATGCAAATCCATAAATTATAAAAATATTCCACGTTATTATATAATGAGTAATTGTACAGAAATAAAGAATATAATCTCTTTTATTTTAAATATAAGATATAGTTGATTGATATGGTTTAATTCTAAACTTTAATTCACTCCGTCTCTCTTATTTAATATTTTTTCTCACATTATCTTTATTAATTTCACAATTTCCCCCTCTTTTCTCTTACATCTAATCTAATATGATCATTAAAAGAGGTATGTTTCAACAGTTTTTACATGATACTCTTATTATTCTTAATATAAAATATATTTAATTAATTTAATTAGACTAAAAAAATTAGTTAAATTAATTAATATAATATATTTTTTTAAAACACCATGCATAACCATTTTTTTAATTTTTTTTCGCTATCTCTTACTTAATTATTGTTGAGAGAGTATTAATAGGATGATTTAGAAAAAAATAGATAAATATAAAAGAGATGTCTTATGTTAAGGATCAATATCAATTTCTTAATTATATCATATATTAAGCACGTAGAGAGTAATAATAAATAATCAACGCAATAAATTTCCTTAATCTTCAATTGGAAAATTTTGTAGTGGATTAAATTAAAGGTAAACTTGAAACTCGACAAAAGTTAATGTTGGACTTGGGTGTACCACAATATTTAAATTCCAAAATGAACACCACCACATTGTCCATACAAAAAATAGCAAAGACTCACAAATAATCATCCCCACAAAATAATGAATTAAGCCCTAAAAAAGAAAAAAAAACAACCTCCCCTCTCCTCCTAAACAATCGCATCTTTTCCGATCTAATTCCCTTCCCCTCCCTTTCTTCTCATTGGCTTCTGAAACTAATCCCAAAGAGGAAGCAAGAAGTGTTCCATTCTAATCCCTCATTCATCGCCTTCTTCTTCCTCTCACGATATCCCTCTCTTTCTTTTTCTCTCATTTGTGTGTCTTTCTTTCACAGAAACCCTAAAATATTTAACATAACATATACAATCTCTCTCTCTCTCTATACATATATATATCTTCCATGGCTTTCCCGCTTCTTTTCCTTTGCTTCCTCATTACCATTCCCTTCCCAGCTTCAGCCAATAACCAGCTCTCTCTCGAATACTACCAGAAAACATGCCCTAAATTCCAGCAAACAGTGGCGGAACTCGTGTACACCAAGCAATCCACCACCCCGTCCACCGCCCCCGGCGTCCTCCGCCTCTTCTTCCATGACTGCATCACCGACGGCTGCGACGCCTCCATCCTCATCAGCTCCAACGGCTACATGAAGGCTGAGCGTGACGCCGATCTCAACCTCTCCCTCTCCGCCGAAGCCTTCGACCTTATCCTGAAGATCAAGAACGCCCTCGAGCTCATGTGCCCCGGCGTCGTCTCCTGCGCCGACATCATGGCGCAATCGACCCGAGATCTCATCAAGATGGTCGGAGGGCCATACTACAAGGTTCCATTGGGACGTAAAGACAGTCTCTCGTCGAACGCTTCTAAGGTCGACGCAGCCTTACCGAAGCCAGATTTCACCATGGACAAGATCATCGAGAAGTTCACGTTGAAGAACTTCACGGTCCGAGAAATGGTGGCTCTCACCGGTGGCCACACCATCGGATTCACGCATTGCAAGGAGTTCGCTCACAGGATCTTCAGTTTCAGCAAAACGTCCCCGGTAGATCCGACGATGAACCCGAAACTGGTGGAAGGATTGAAGCAACTATGCGCGAACTACACGAAAGACCCGTCGATGTCGGCGTTCAACGACATGAGATCGCCGGGAAAGTTCGATAACGCGTATTACCAGAACGTGTTGCATGGATTAGGGCTTCTGAGCTCAGATTCGCTTCTGGGAAGAGATCCAAGGACCAAGCCGATCGTCGAGCAATACGCGAAAGATTCGAATGTGTTCTTTCAGGATTTCGCAATGGCCATGGAGAAGCTTGAGGTGGTCGGAGTAAAGACAGGGAAAGGCGGTGAAGTAAGGCAAAGGTGTGACCAATTCAACAACATGGTTCCAACCATATAGAGAGACAAGGCCATGCTTAATTGTTAATTTATCGAAATGACGAAAGTTTTTTACGTTTTCATAATTGATTGATTTTTTTGGTAATTTTTTATTAGTTGGACTTCTCCGTTAGATGTTCTTCTCTGTTTCTTGAAGAAGATGATGCAGAGGAAATTATTAATTTATTATTGACTGTAATTAAGGACGTTGTACTAATGAGTGTTTATAATATATAGTAAGTGTTTTTCTCTGAATTATTCAGGTATATATATATATATATATATAATCTGACATATATGTATTCGTTTACATTGTTTGCTAGAGATTTTGAAATTATGGAATAGAGAAGGAAAATTGACAATATCAAAGCATCTATCTTGACAGTGATTATAAGTATGGGTGCTCATCACTATGCTGAGTTCAGCCATATCCAAATATATTTTTAGCAGTCAAGTCAATCGATAATTTTTAAATAATAAAATTATTTTTTGTTGAAAATTTGACAGTTAAAATATTATCTTTAATTATTTTAGATTATGTATCTATTAAAATAATTTTTTTAAAGATCTAGACCATCCAGATCTTGTGATGAACACTGAAACTCAATCCTATACTCCTATATATATATATATATATATATATATATATATGGGCTTATTTGGATAAGAGTTTGAAAAAAGGCTTATGAAAAAAAATTTGGGCAGCTTTTAGAAAAAGACTTTTGGAGAAGAGCGTATGGAAAAAAAGTTGTTATGAATAAATGAGTATTTGAATAGTTATTATTAGAAAGACTTTTGTAATTGAAAAATTATTAGAAACGGTATGATTTTATTAAAAATATGAGAGAGGATAAAGGGTGGAGAAGAGATAAGAGAGAGGAGAGAGGATAAAGGGTAGAGAAGAGAGAGGAGAGAGGAGAGAGGAGAGAGGGTATAAGAAAAAATAAGGATAAAATAATAATTGGTTAGTTCATAAGCTATTTTATTATTCGAGAAGTTAGTCTCACTAATTTATCTAAAATCTTAGTTTTAAACCATAGTTTAGTCCAAGAGTCCTTTTAGATAAATATAATTGTTTGTTTTAAAATTTTTTTAAACCAAAGTTTAGGTTAAAAACTTTTTTAAAATTTTAATTTTATGAGTTTTCAAACAAGCCCTATGTTATATAGGGCTTTCTCACGGAGGAGAAATCGGCCATGAAGGAAAAATGTCTGGAAAAAGGATAAATTTCTAAGCATATATTCGTGAAAAATCTTCTATTATCACTTTCTAAGCAAGTAAAGCCTTGAAAACATTCAATCGCCACTCGTTTCATCATTTGAAAATTTTAAAATTATTCCATATTGTGGAACTGTGTATTCTGATTATTAAAACTAGTCTGAATAAAATATATTAATTAACAATTTTTTATTTATAAAGTTTGAATTTAGAACCTTATAATCCATTTTGTTTGACTTGATTAATCACCATTAGACATTTGATTTTGATATATTTTTATTTTTATTATAAAGTGTGTAGAGTAAATATACTAAGGCCCTATTTGGTAAGAAGGATTAAATTTAAAAAAAAATGAGACTGAGATTGAGGTTGAGAATGTGAATGAGAAAAAACAAACAACACTCATCATATCAAACAAAAATTAAGTAAACGACACAATTATCCTAAAAAAAACACTCAAATGGAACCCGAAGTTGGCAGAAGATTTTCTTAGGTTGAGCTCAAGGTTTTCAAATCATGAATGGGGGAGGAAAAGTGAAACCATCTGATGCCGTTGATATGTCGGATCTGTTTCAGATGATGAGGTAAAAAACGAGGAAAAAGGATTTAGTTCAAAGGTTAGTTGAGATGATAAGGTTGAAGACGAGGAGGACAGAGCAAGAACGCCGGCATGGAGTAGCGGAAAATCTTGTTGATAAGGTAGGAAGGAGATGAAAGTGTTCGAGAGAGAAGATGGGGTGGGGGGTAATTTTGTCAAAAACCAAACATGTGACTGATTTTTCAAAACCACGAGAAGGGGGTATTGAGTAATTTCGTATAAGACGAGATTGAATGTGTATTTAGCAAACACCAATAATCAATTAAAAAAATCATTCTCACACAATTTTAAAAAAAAACTCATCTCACTATTTATCTTATACAGTGCAAATGTTTTCAACAGTATATTTTTTTAGATTTAAATTTGTGTTTTCCTCCTTACGGAATCAGGCTACTTACCGCCTTAACTAATATTTAGTATGTTGGTAATTTTAAATTAAAATCACCTCCAATCCAAATAAAATACCCCTATTAAGTTTGTAAAAAAATATCATTTTTTAAACCAGTTGTAATTAGAATCAGTATAAAAATAGACTTTCTAAATCGGTTGATACTTTCTAAACCTAGACCAGTTCTTTACATAATATAGCGCCTTTTATCTCTAGAAGCCATTTTTCCCAGGTTTAGAAAACATCCATGCATGTGAGTTTTTACTGAAAATTGGACTTACAACTATGTACATTAAGATTTATATACTGCCATAATCTTACACCACTCTTAAGTACAACATGGACATTAGAAAACAAACTCAAATAGTAATAACTGCTAGTATTAAATTAAGCATGATAATAGCATTAAAATGTTAATATGAAACTTGAACAATGAATCTTGTCTTGTATATTCTAGGTTGAATATCTTGCAAACATCCATTTTTCAAACATGCACATAATTATAATACATTTTAATCAATCTTTACCGATTAAATCTTGAATTTGGAGAAGATTAATTAAACTCCTAAACTTATTTTTAAGTTTAGTTTTTTAAAAAAAAATTGAGAGTATATTTATATTTTTAAAAAGTGGATAACATTATGATACAAACAAATCAAAAATCTCATCTCGTTGAAGTTCAAAATATAGCATTAATTAGTTGGTTTATATATCAAACATAGATATATTAATTATCATATCACTCTATCTATATATTTTTTTTTGATAATATTAATTAGATTTTATTACTAAATATATGTCCTAGTTTCATGTTCGATTACTCTGTATATAGAGTATTAGTTGTAAAGTCAAACTTATAGGTGTTTCCTTTTTTGTGATTGATGGTTTAAAGTATTCTTAGAATAATTTGTTAAAGACAATAAAATTAATAAAAGTGCTTCTATATACTATAAAAATTAAACAGTTTAGGTATAAAATTAAATTAAACAACCTATAAAGGCACCATATTTCTAAATTTTGCAATGATTGATCCGTGTCAAATTAATGTTACACTTTTATTTCCACAACTATATTTTTAATAAATGTCTATATCTACCAGATAAAAAATTACCAATCATAGAAGTATTTGTTTAGTTTTATAACTAAATCGGAATTGCATATGCAAATAGCAATATATGGAGATGAAGCAGATTCCGACCACGCATGACCAACCACAAACGTCCCCTTTTCTCTCGTACGATTTTTGTGCTCTTCCCAGTGTTTAGGGTTAAAAATAGACTAGTTCATGTCAGACTTTATTTTTAACATGTCAAGCCTGTCATATAACAAATTATCCTGAGTTCAGCCTGTAGCTTGTTATAGTTATTTTTTTTTAACCTAAGCCTACCCTGTACAAAAGCTTAGTCTAGTCTAAAGCATGTTAAAATGCCCTATATTTTTAAAAACTTTAAATAGGTTATAGGTTAAAAATAAGCTTTCAATAGAAAATGAATCTAAGCTTTTAAATAGGTAAAAAATAGGCCTTAATAAGCTTTTTAGTAGCTTATGCCTAGCCTGTTAAATGAAACATATTTTTAAAAAGATTTGAACTTACTCCTATTTTTAAATAGGTCAAGCTTTAGGCCTTTGATCGTCTGACTCATTTTCACCACTAACATTGATGAGAGCACCATGATGCTAAATGGGTGAGGTCTGCACCATATCCAAATTCCGTTTTAGTGGTCCAATTTAACTGATGATTTTTTTTTTGAAAAAAAAATCATTTTTTTAAAAGCTGAGAATTATGACATTATCTTTATTTTAGATTAGACCTGAATGGTTAAAATTTCGGTGCTCAACGCCCTTAACGAGCACCACCGAAACCACTTACCATGTTATTTGTAATGAACAATACATAGTACTTACAGCAGTAGGTGATATATCAAAAGAAAAGCACTACAATATAATGTGTTATCTACCTTTCAACTCTAGCTTTATAATGACTATTTATAGAGGCCCCTTACCTTACTCATGTGATGTCACAAACACGACCAAGAAAAAGATTGATAGACAGAAAAAAAAAACTGTCAATTGAATCATATCTCTTAATTAATATCTTTCATTCCAAAAGAAAATTTGATTGTGTTGAAGAAGCTCATGGCGAATTCTTAAAACTGCAAATGTTTTTCTGTAAAGAGGAAAAACTAGACCCTAGAGTCGATCTCCTATATATATGTGTGTGTGTGTAAAGAAGTTCATCGATATCGATCATCTCATTCTCACGTGTTTGAGTTTGTTTTGAGAGCTTTTGGCTGATTTGGGATTATGGCCATCTCGAAACTCTTAGGGTCTTTGTTCATTGCTTTGCTGATTTTGGACTTGGCATTTGCTGCCAGGTCATCGTTACAATCATCGACTGCCAATGGGTCGTCATCGTCCGGCACCGGCTCCAGCTGGTCAACGTCTCAGTGGATCCTGCGGAGTTTGGTCTGGATATGAAGGAGGAGGAGTTGGGCGGCGATTTGAGTATGGTGGCCGATCATTTCGTAGTGGAGGAGGAGGAGGAGGTGGTGGGTGTGGCGGCTGCGGTGGTGGAGGAAGAGGAGGAGGCGGTGGCGGAGATTTCGACTTTAAGGTTGTAACCGTGGGTGTGTGTGGAAGGTGGTGGAAAAAGTGGCGGTATTATTCATAGTAAACAAGGGCACGTTTGAAACATGTAAACTATAGTTTTAGAAATTTTTAACAAAATTTTAGTTTAAAAAATTTTTAAAATAAATATTTATCTAAAAAAACTTCTGGACCAAACTATGATTTAAAACTATAGTTTCAGATAAACTAGTAAGAGTAGCTTTTAGAACAATAAAAGAGCTTATGGACTACTCAATTACTATTTTGCCCTTAATTTTTCTTATACCCTCTCTCCTCTCTCCTATCTCTTTTTTACCCTCTTTTCTCTCTCCTCTTTCATATTTTTAATAAAATTATATATTTTCTAATAATTTTTTAATTATAAAAGTTATTTTCGTAATAATTATCTAAACACTCATTTATCCAGAACTACTTTTTGTTTCATAAGCTCTTTTCCAAAATTCCTTTTTCAAAAGCTATCCAAAAATATTTTTTTTTTCTATAAGTCATTTTCTAAAAGTCTATCCAAATACACAAAAGATAACAAAGGGGGGTTTGGAGTAATTAAGGAAGTGGGGCTCCGACCATATATATATAAACCGGGTCGGATTATAAAGCCATTCTTCTTCAACAGGGAGGCACCAACGCTTTTTCTTCTATTTTTTCTGTGTCTTGTTAATGAAATGGGGACCAAATTCAAAGGATGGAATAATCTCTCTGCATTCTAAAGGAGTAACCAATGAAGCAAAAGCAATTATTATTGCCCTTATTGTTGTATTTTCAATGTCTATTGATTAAATTATGTGTTTAAATTTCACTGATTCCTTTTTAAATTGCGTACATTATTACCTAAGTAATGTTAATCCCAGTTCTTTTTTTCACTCACCTCTTTTTTTACTCATATTACTATATTAATTATACCCAACCGATAACAGAATAGTAAATCATATCATAATTAAGATGATAATTAACACATGAATAATTTATAAAGCAGTTTTAAAAATTTAATAATAATTTATAAATGATATTTAATATATCATTTTAAAAATTATAAATAATAATTTTATTCACAAATAATCAATTAAAAATATTCATCCGTGAGTGATAAAATTGATAAGACCAGTACATATATATATAATCATAATTTTATTCTAAGAGGCCAGCGGCATTAAGTACAAAAATTAACAAGATTAAACTCTGAAGACAACTGAAATCAGGAACAGAATTCATCATGTGAATAATATATGAAAGAAGTTACATAATCACATGTATGTATATCACTTGCATAGCTCTAATGGAAACATCAATGATTTCCATGACAGAATATTATTATAAAAGGAAATTAATGAAAATCTAACAGTTAATATAATCATAATAATATCAATCTCCGGCACAAACATTACTACTTTTAATAATAAATTTATTGATATCTTGTGAATTATTACAGTATCGATCAGAAATCAACATCATCACCACTTGCCATGCATACGCACGTACATGCATGGAGTAGGAACTGAACTCACTGCTATTTATTTGTCAATATATATATTATTATTTAATAATATATTACATATGCATCATCTTTATTTATGTAAATACCACTTGATCCATATATATATCTTGGACCAAGGTCGGAAGTCGATCGGAACCCTACTTCCTTACTTGCGCCGTGCGCGGTTTTGATTACCACGTCCATCACTAGTATTGCCGCCGCTGCCACTACCACTTCCATACCCACTGCCTGCACCGTTGGATGCACCTCCTCCGCCGCCTCCGCCTCCACCACCACCACCACCTCCTCCGTTAGGTCCTGATCCAAATCCGCCGCCACTGCCGCCGCCACTGCCGCCGCCACTACCTTGAGATCCATTGTTCCCCCCTCCTCCTCCTCCACCACCACCTCCTCCACCTCCAATAAACCCATTTCCACAATTATTATTACCATGGTTACCGGTTCCATCATTAGTAATGTAGCCACCGCTGCCACTACCACTACCACTTCCATACCCACTGCTTGCGCGGTTGGATGCATCTCCTCCGCCGCCTCCACCTCCGCCACTACCACCACCTCCTCCGTTAGTTCCTGATCCAAATCCGCTGCCGCTGCCACTACCTTGAAATCCATTCTTCCCTCCTCCTCCTCCTCCACCACCACCACCACCTCCTCCACCACCACCAATAGACCTATTTCCACAATTATTATTACTATTTCCCTGACAACAGCACGACACTTCGGTGCTCGACTCACCATAACAAGACCCATCATTCATCCCACCATTTCCATTATTGCCATCACAGATACCAATGTTATTATTTCCAAGCATCGACCCTTCACAGGACCCATTCTTATCGCGCGACTCGATGTCACAGTTTTCGTTCTTGTTGTTGCCCTGGTTGCCTTGGTGTTGGTTGCCCTGATTGCCATGGTAGCCTTGATTGCCTTGGTTTCCATAGTTGTCCTGGCCTTGGCCGCCTTGATTGCCTTGGATGCTTTTGCCTTGATTACCTTGATTGCTTTGTCCTTGATTGTTTTGGTTGTCCTGGTTTCCTTGGCTTTGGTTACCCTGTTTGCCTTTGTCACCTTGGTTGCTTTTACTTTGATTACTGTGGTTGCTTTTGCCTTGATTACTCCAGTTGCTGGTCATTGAGACGCCATAAACACTATCATCTGATGACTGCAATTTTGGGGATGACGTAGCAGCAAATGCCAGGTCCAAAATCAGCAACACCATAAACACTAGCACTATGACTTTGGAGCTAGCCATCTTGAAGTAAACACAGCTAAAACCTCAAACTCAAAGTGAGATGAGAGAAACGGTGATGAAATGCATGAAGCTTGAGTGTCCCATATATATATAGGAGACTCAAACTCCATTATTTTTTTTCTCTAAAATATAATGTAGTTGTTCAAAAGAATTCATCATATGATCTTCTTTGAGATAATCATCTTAAGTAAATTATTTTTTTAAACAACCGATAATAATGAGATATGAACAATTAAAAGAATAACTAAATTAACAATTTTATCTTTGGATAAAATCTGTTTTGTCGTATTTGTGAAAGCACAAGGTAAGATAAGGGACTCTAAAAGTAGGCATCGTAAAGCTAAATATCAAGTGAGTGTCAGTAGTTAGATATATATAATATTAGAGTGTCTTCCTTTTGATATATCACCTACTTCTTCGTATTACTTATTGTTCATCGTAATATATATATACATATGTGTGTGTGTGTATGAAAGGAATTAAGTTGCATATCTGATTTGTTTGTGGTTGGTGATACGTGACGTTCATGTTCTAATATATCTCTATTTATTTCTTTGTATAATGCAATTCCCAAAAATTTTAGACTCATACTTTATATATTATTACTTATTGGCAATTCTTTTCTGGTTGACATAGAAATTTACTTAATAGACTGCCTTGATTCTTTCTCATTTCGTTTATATTGTGTTTCAGAAGCATTTCCGTTATAGTTCTAAAAAAATTAAACTCATGATTTTTTTTATTCTGTTTCTCATAACATCTTATGAAGAATAGTAAGAGAAGACTGAAGAGAATACTTATTCAATAAGACTTTTTTTCTTAATATATCCAAAAAATTAGTTATT
Organism: Leucaena leucocephala; assembly: GCA_037074615.1. Taxonomy (NCBI): domain Eukaryota; kingdom Viridiplantae; phylum Streptophyta; class Magnoliopsida; order Fabales; family Fabaceae; genus Leucaena; species Leucaena leucocephala. The sequence goes on from CM073521.1 coordinate 32,243,574, forward strand.
TATAGAGAACAATGTCGTTGTGTCATTTATGCTGCTGACATCATCTAATAAGACTTGGTGTTATTGTTATTTTTGTTCATCATAAATTAAATTAAACCAATTACTCTGTCTGTCCTTTATTAGAAGATCCTAATAATTGAATTGTTTTTGTTCAAGAAAACTATTAAAATTAGTTAAAAGTAATAAATATTGAGGAATGTACTTTTTTCCTCTCAAATATACCCTTATTTATATAGATAAGTAAGTAAGAGTAAAAAAACGATGAGAGAATCTATCAGAAAAAGATAACGAGGGAGATTATATTAATTAAGAATAAAATGTGTAAAAATCTATTTATTATTCAGACAAACTTAGGTATTGTTTGGTTGGAGGCTTTTGGAAGGGAGAAGAGGGTAGGGTAGGGTAGGGGAAAAGCTTATTTGGTTCAAAAAATGAAGGGGAGGGGAGGGAAAATTTTTTGTCTTCTTCTGCTCCCCTCCCCCACTCTCTCAACTCTCCAAAATCGGAGGTTTTTGGAGGTTTGAAAAATTTTGGATAAAATTACCCATGATAATTTTGTTATATTCTAGAGCTACCCTCAGTCCATTTTTTCGTTCCCCTCCCCACGAGGCACGGCAACTACACACGACAACGACACACAGCAACGACGACGCACACCATCGGCCCCTCAGTGACGCTGAAGCTCTAAAGAGAATATGTGGGGCTAATACTATAGCTTCCATTCTTCAACTTCGTCCTCTTGCTCTTTCAATTTCTTGTTCCACCACCATAGGTAAAACCCAGAACCACAAATCACCATAAAAACAAGGCATCTAGTGTCACTGAAGCTCCAAACTAGAAGTCTCTGTGCTTTGACTCAATTCATTTTCGATGCAGAAACAAGGAGGAAGAAGAGGTGCAATGGCGGACGGTGAATCGCGTGAATCACGAAAATGGCCAGATGCTCTTCTCCTCATAAGTTGCGAAGCTTCTTTGATCAAAAGAAAAAATCAATAAAAATAAAATAATAAAAAAGAAATTAAAAAAAAATATAAGGATATATTTGTCAATTTATAATAAGCTCCCCTCCCCTTTTGAACCAAACAAAAAATATTCACTTATCTCCCTTACTTATTTCCCTTACCCTCCCCTACTCTCTTTTAAATTAACCTAACCTACCCTCCTCCCATTCGTTGAACTAAACATAGCCTTAAAGAAGATCTTATAAAAAGGGATATGCCAATTTAAAAAATAGGATCTTATAAGTATGGACAGATGGAGTATTTTTCTCTCAGTATATTATTGACAAGATTTAACAATATTGTGATAATATTTTTTATACAATATTTAATATCCAATAATATATGGCCATTTGAGTATTTTCGGTTTATAAATAGGGACAACTCTCATAAAGACCTATTTATTTGTTCACATAGACTTGAACATGATATTTTATACTTAGCCTGATCCTTTCTAGTAAGTTCAATATCTAGTGGTAACAAATAACAATTGTAATAATACTTTATCATTTTATAAGTTATGAATAATATTTTTATCAACCAATTGTGATATTAATTTCATTTATTGTAGATTATCAACATTAACATTAATTATATTCACAAATAATCAATTAAAAAATATTCATCCGTGAGTGAATTAATTAAAAAAAATTACATAATCATAAGTATATATAAGCACTGGCATATGCAAGGTCGATGAAGAAGATTGAAAACATCAACCCATGTCATAATGTAATAAAATATTAATTTTAAAAAAATAAAGATTCTTATATATACTATGAAGACATCATATGTACATCCACTTTTTATTTCAAATCAAACGAAATTCTTGGATCAAATAAAAAGTACTAATAACTATAAAGCAGAAAACAAAAAAAAATCTCATACTTCCCAATCATATAATAATATATTACATATGCATCATCAACTTATTTATGGAAATGACACTTGATCCATATATATCCTGGACCAGTGTGGGAAGTCGATCGGAACCCTACTTACTCGTGTCGTGCACCGTTTTGGTTACCACATCCATCACTCACAGTTTCCGTTGTTGTTGTTGCCACCTTGGTTGCCCTGATTACCTTTGCCTTAGTTGTCTTAGTTTCCTTGGTTGCTTTGACCTTGGTTTATCTTATTGCTCTGGTTCCGTTGGCTTTGGTTATCTTGATTGCCCTAGTTTCTCTTTGGTTGCCTTGGCTTAGTTGCCCTAGTTGCCTTAATTTCCCTGGTTGCGTTGGCCTTTGATGCCTTTGTTTCCCTTGTTGCTTTGGCATTAGTTGGCCTAATTACCCTGGTTGCCTTAGTTTCCCTAGTCACATTGACCTTGGTTGCCTTGATTGCCTTGGTTGCCTCGGTCTTGGTTTCCCTAGTTGCATTAGTTGTCCTAATTTCCCTTGTTTCCTTGGTTGCCTTGGCCTTGGTTGTCCTGATTACGACCATGGTTTCCTTAGTTACCCTAGTTGCTTTAGCTTGGTTTCTCTAGTTGCATTAGTTGCATTGATTACCCTGGTTGCCCTGATTGCCTTGGCTATCTTGGCCTTGGTTGCTCTAGTTGCCCTAATTTTCTTAGTTGCCATGATTGTCCTGGATGTCTTGGCCTTGGTTGCCCTAATTGCCTTGGTTGCCCTAATTGCCTTAGTTGCCCTAATTGCTGTAGTTCTCTTAGCCTTGGTTGATTTAATGGCCCTAGTTGCTTTAACCTTGGTTTCCCTAGTTGCCGTGGCTTTGTTTGCGCTACTTGCCCTGATTACCTTGGCTTTGGTTTCCCTAGTTGTATGGGTTGCCTTGGTCTTGGGTGCTCTAGTTTCCTTGGCCTTGGTTGTCGTGATTGTCTTGGTTGATTTAGTTGCCCTGGTTGCTGGTCGTTAAGACTCCATAAACACTATCATCATGACTAGTTTTGTGATGATCTAGCGGTAAATGCCAGATCCAACGTCAGCAATGCCATCAACACAAGCCCTACGACTTTGGAGCAAGCCATCTTGAAGTAAACACAGCAAAAACATCAAACTTAAAGTGAGATGAGAGAAACGGTGATGAAATGCATGAAGCTTGAGTGTCCCATATATATAGGAGACTTTAACTCCATTATTCTTTTTAAAAGAAAAATGTAGTTGTTTAAAAGAATTCGTCATATGAGCTTCTTTGAGGTAATCATCACAAGTAAATTTTTTTTTAAAGAACCGTTAATAATGAGGCAAATAATTAAAAGGGTAACTAAATTAACAATTTCATCTTTGGATAAATTGTATTTTGTCTTATTTGTGAAAACACAACAGTAAGGTAAGGGCCTCTATAAGTAGTCATCGTAAAGCTAAATATCAAGTGAGTGTGAGAAGTTAGATAATATAATATTACAGTACCTTCCTTTTGATATCTCACCTACTGCTTCGTATTAATTACTTACCGTTCTTTTGATATAACACCTACTGCTTCGTATTACTTACTTACCGTTCTTCACCAACATATAGTTGGTTTACCGATATAAGGCTTCATTAGATATTTATAGATTTTGAGCTCGATTATTAAGTGAGACACTGATAGAAATTAAAAAAGAAAGAAAAAGATACCAAAGAGATTTGAAAATTATTATATTTAATGCTGAATCTGTCTCATTTATTCAAATTTCGAATCTTTATCATTTATTGTAATTACAATCAATTTTGAATTTCTAGAATATTCTTCTAAGATTAGCTTATAAATAGAACCTCAACATATTTGCTAATGATATTGAAATTAAATAACAATTACATTTGCCTCATCTATAAAATTTCTCTACGAATCCTCTCATTTTCTATTCTTTCTCTCTACTCTCCCTTTCCCCTTCCCTGTTCTACATCACACACATATGTTGGAAGGATAATCATAAACCCTAAAACTAGATATTAATAATATGATCCATAAAATAGTATAAAAAAATTACTTTCCGTTCTTCATCATAATGTGTGTGTGTGTGAAAGAAATTAAGGTACATGTTAATGGCGGTGCTACTGATCTGTTGTGGTTGGTGATACATGATGGTCATCTTCTGATACATCTCTATTTATTTCTCTGTATAATGTGATTACCAAAGTTTTAGACTCATGCTTATCTTATTGCTTATTAGCAATTCTTTTCTGCTGGTAGACATAGAAATTTACTTAATAGATTGTCTTAATCCTCGAATTTCCTTTATAAATTGTCTTAATTCTCTGTCATTTCGTTGTTATGAGGAAGAAAATTAGATAAATTTTGTACTTTTGGAAGCATTTAAAAAAAAAAAAACCGAACGATTTTTTTATTCCGTAATCATAACATTATCTTTGATTTTCTTATTCCCTCTTACGATTTTTTTATTATAATATTCTATAAAAAGGGTAAGAGAAAACTGAAGTAAATATTTAATAAAATTATTAAACGAATTTTTTTTATTAATATTATATTCAAAGTTTTAATTATTGATTATTCAAAGATATAAGACTTATTATTGTTATTCCGTTTTTTATAAATTAAATTAAACCAATTATTTTTTATCAGTATATTATTGACAAGATTAAAAATATTGTGATAATACTTTTTTGTAAATGTTTATTAATATCCAATAATGTTGGATCATTTATTCATTTCCTAAATAGGAACATCTCTCCCAAATATCTATTTTTTCCCCGATAAAATTAAACTTGAGATCTTATACTGGTATATTTTCACTAAGTTCAATATCTATTGTGATAATACTTAATATATATTTTTAAAAGTTATATATCAATATTAAAAAAATCTTTAAGAAGATAATTTTACCAAATTTTTTATAAGATAATTGAAACAAAATCGAGGTTCGCATATATACTATGAAATGAAGACGTCATATATACATCCACTTTGTATATCCAATCACGCGAAATTATTGGATCAAATAAAAAAGGATTAATAATTATGAAGCAACCAAAACACTTCTCATACTTCTCAATACTACTGCATAGGTATCTTCCTCTCGGATATAATTCTATTTGAAACACTATCGAATGTCAAATGCAAACGTTTCTTTAGGTGTGAATTCAAACCATAGTTCACCAAATAAAATTATTTCCATCATTAGTTCTATCTTTTTCTTATATACATAAGTATCTTTCTATTGGAGGCAATATAATTCGAGACACTATAATAAGAACCTTACTTCGTTATGTTATGAGGGACTAGTCTCTTCTACTAGACTCAACCTGGTTATTAATTCTACCATTTTTTTTATAAGCATATGTATCTTCCTATTATAGGGAATCCTATTTGAGGCATTATCGAATACTAAATGAGGGCACCTCTCTTAATAGTAATTTAAATCTTAATTCATCACGATACGAGAAAATAACACTTTTGTTAAACCCAACCCTGGTTGATGAACAGAGTATCTATCAAGATGAAGTATTTGACCCATATTTGTAGTAAGTCTAATCCAAGAAAATGTTCATAGAAACCCAAGGAATTTTGTCAGGCCCATTCTTATATTTTTATGACATAAAGTAATTATTTGTTTTGGAGTTAGACCTTCTAGAAAATTCAAGGTGTAATGCCAAACATGACATAGGAAGGTCAAACCTTTATTAAGAGAATTGTTCATATTTAGTGTTTGACAATATCTCGAATAGAATTGTCTCAAATAATAAAATACCTAATTACCTATGCCTAGTAAAAAAACACTATGACAGCCAAATATAGAACATATATATTGGTCATAGCTCTCCAGGTCCTAGTGTATAAAGGATCTTATATAGTGGTTAAAACGAAAATTCTACATCAACTTTGTAATCCATATAGATACTAACTTTATATAGATACAAGTGATATAGAAAAAAGTTGAATATATATATATATAACTTGTGCAGGGAAAAAAAAAGATTTACTATCTCAATATATTGTATATAATCGGTGTAAAAAAGCAACAGGTTATGGTAGAAAAAAATTCTCTTCACTTTCTACACGGGTTGTCAAATGTAACCGGACACCATCCCCATAGCAATTGGTGTAAAAGATTGACAATAGAAATGCTGTTTATGACTTTTATCTTGCATTTGTTTCATTGGGCTTACTTCTAGTTATTAAAAGTTAATCTTGTCAAAAACTTTGTAGACATGTCAAACATGACTTTATTTATTGTTTCAATCTTTTATTCTCTTTAATTTTTATTTCTTTTTTCTAAAACCTAAATTTCCACAAGTACTCTAATTAAATTGTATTTTAATATATACTTGTAACCTAGAAGAATGCAGTAAAAGACTCCACAGAACTTAAATTTGTTTGATTAAAAGTCGGTTCTTTATATAAATTAAGATTTGGATCTTTAGCGCAGACATCACTAATTCACAAAGGAAATAGCTAATAACACATATAAAAATAAAATGATGCTAGCTTAGGTAGTTATTGGTGATAACTTGAAAGATTGATAAAATTATTTTCCAAGAAAACTAGCTACTTTATCTTTCAGAATATGTGTGTATATATATTTTTTAGTACAAAAAAATTTAGGTGGGTTCGGCACCGATCTCACACTAAAGCCATAGCACAGCCCTAGGGCTCAGAAAACGTTTATAGGAAACTTACGAGATTGCTTACCAAATGATCCCTTATAATGACAATAGGAATCAAACTAGCGTCATTATGAGATATGAGCCTATTTTTTACCATCTGTGTCACCTCGTGTGTATATATACATATTTGCCATCAATAAATACTTTTATAAAAGAAATAATATTACAATAAGTCCACATAAATAAAAAGGCACAAACACAAACAATACGAAACCCTAACCCTAAACTAAGCAAAGGAAAAACAACATAGCTGGCAAAATTAAATCCTAACCCAAATCAACAAAAAAAAATACTAATAGTGCTGCCGCAGCCAAAATGGATGTAGAAACTCCAATAGCCATGCCTAAACAAGATAAAGAAACTCCGGTAAGCACACAGGAACCAAGGGATGTGGTGGGTTCATTGAACCACCCCATCGGTCTCATCCCTTTTAGTAATATGATTGTTAATTTTAGAGCAGTTTTGAAAGAACTACACGACGATCGCGGTGAGGTGAAGAGAACTAATACTAGCACAATAGCCCCATGAAATACCAAATGACACCACCAAACTTAGCTTACCCTATCCAGACATCACTGGATCTGTGCTAAGCCACCAAGTAAATTTTAAGTTCTTGCACAACTTAAACCAAATTCTATACTCAAGTTAACCCTCTCAAGTATCACCCAAATGAACAAAATAATCTAAATGGTGACCAAATAAGAGTGAAGGAGGAAGAAAATCAGAAAACCAAGTGAATGGAGCTTGAATCTCTTCAAATCTTCAATCCTCAGCTTCTATATCTTCAAGAGCCTCAAACCCTAGCTCACCAAGCCCCCAAATCAACCTCCAATTCGCAGAATGGGCGAAAATGATGGTGGAGACGGAGTAAATACGAAGCCCTTAGCATCAAATAGCAAAACACAGTTTTGTAAAAACGTTTTGATACCGCGATTTTAGTTTCCGATCTTGCGATACGAGTCCTTAGCAGCCCAATATCATGATTTTAGTTTTTCATATCACGATTCCAATTGCCTCAATATTGCGATTTCACCTCCTTCATATAATGATACGTCCTATTTTCCTTCCAAAGTCCTGATTATGCCTTCAAATTACGATCTCATGAATTGCCTTATCATGATTTCAGAACAGTTTGCCAATTCCTTTCGTTTGAGAGATTTCCAAACCAATTTTTCTATCAAATCTTCTTCCATACTTACCTGAAAATTTAAGCTCAAATTTTAATAAATCATTTCAAAAGCACAACATTTTCTCTCAAGTAATAACATAAGACATTAAAGCACATTTTTTCTTATAATATTAAATAAGATACTTAAACTCCGCCTATGCATGTAGCCGGTCCCAAGCCCGGGTAAAGGAGGAGGGTTGTATTAGGCCCCGACAGCCAACGTAAAAATTTGTCGAATCTTATGAACATGGACATACGAAGATATTGCGCTAATACTAGGTCGTTGCCCGTAAGTAACGCGCTGTATGGCTCGAGTACAGTGAGAAGTGAGCAAGGGCCGCTGCATCGTCGCCCGGATGTAGTGTTAAATGAGCAAGGGCTACCGCTCTCTTACGGACGGAGGCGGCTAAAGAAGCTAGTTCATGAGAGAAAGATTAGATTTGGCACTTGGAATATTGGGACTATGACTGGAAAAGCGTGGGAGGTGGTGGGCCAAATGGTAAAGCGAAAGATTAACATCTTGTGCCTTCAGGAAACTAAATGGGTTGGAGAAAAATCTCGGGAAATCAATGAGTTCAAATTTTGGTACACAGGTAAAACAGGTACGAGAAATGGTGTTGGTATCATTGTGGATAAAGAGTGGAAGACGAATGTGGTGGATGTGAAAAGGATTGATGACAGAATTATATCTTTAAGAATAATTATTGGAAGGGATACAATCAACGTTATTAGTGCTTATGCACCTCAAGTGGGAACAGAAGCACACCTTAAGGAAAAGTTTTGGGAAGATTTGGAGGGGTTGATTCAGAGCATACCACTTACTGAGAAGATTTTTATTGGTGGAGACCTTAATGGTCATGTTGGTAAGGAGGTAGGGCAATATGCAGGGGCTCGTGGTGGTTTTGGTTTTGGAGAGATTAATAATGAAGGATAATCTATTCTTGAGTTTTCCTTAGCTTACAATCTTAAGATTGTCAACACGTGCTTTAAGAAGCGGGAGGAGCACTTGGTCACATACAAGAGTGGGGTCCACAGGTCACAGATTGATTTCTTTTTGGTAAGGAGTCATGATAGAAGATTTTGTACAAATTGTAAAGTGATTCCAGGGGACGGGGTGACAACCCAGCATAGGTTAATGGTCCTTGACGTGCGTATTAAGTGTAGGAAGAAAAAACACCAACATGTTTTAAACACAAGAGTCAAGTGGTGGCAGTTAAAGGGGGAGAAGAGGGAAACTTTTAAAAGAACTATGTTAAATGAAAGGGTTTGGGAGGCGCAGAAAAATATTAATATCATGTGGAAGGAAATGGCTGAGAGGGTCCAAATGGTTACTAAAGTAATTTTGGGAGAATCTAAAGGTTTTGGTCGACGAGATAAGGAGACTTGGTGGTGGAATGAGGACGTACAAGAGAAAGTTAAGAACAAGAGAGATTGTTTCAAAGCTATACACTTATGTAATAATACTAAAAATTGGGAAAAGTATCATTTAGCTAAGAAGGAAACTAAGAAGGCGGTGGGTGCAGCTCGTTTTAAAGCTTTTGAGAAATTTTATAAGGAGTTAGGGACAAAGTCGGGAGAACGAAAGATTTATAAGATTGCAAGAGATATGGAAAGAAAATCGAGGGATTTGGATCAAGTACGATGTATTAAGGATGAAGAGGGTAAGGTTTTAGTTACAGATGGTGATATTAAAGAACGGTGGGAGACCTATTTTTACAAATTGTTTAATGACGAGGGAGGAGGGTCGAGTTATGAGCTCGGGGATTTAACACGAGAAGTTGAACCAAATTTAGCATTTTACCGTAGGATCCGTATTGACGAGGTTAAAGAGGCGCTTAAGAAAATGGAAAATAGTAAAGCTATTGGACCTGACGGTATTCCTATTGAAGTTTGGAAGTGTTTAGGCGAAGTGGGGTGGTGTGGCTTGCTAAACTATTTAATGTGATTTTAAATTCTAAGAAAATGCCTGATGACTGAAGGAAAAGTACTTTAGTTCCTATTTACAAAAATAAAGGGGATATTCAAAATTGTGCAAATTACAGAGGGATAAAGCTTATGAGTCACACTATGAAATTGTGGGAAAAGGTAATTGAACACAGGTTGAGATTAGAGACTGATATTTCTGAGAATCAGTGTGGTTTTATGCCGGGTAGGTCTACAATAGAGGCAATTTATTTATTAAGGGGGTTAATGGAAAGGTACCGGACCAAAAGAAGAGACTTGCATATGGTCTTCATTGATTTAGAAAAAGCGTATGATCGAGTACCAAGGGAGGTGCTTTGGAAAGCTTTGGAAAAGAAAGGTGTGCGCATGGCATATATCAAGGCAATAAAAGATATGTATGAGGGGGTAACAACTACTGTAAGAACGTCTGGGGGCGAAACAAAGGATTTTCCCATAAGGATTGGTCTTCATCAGGGATCATCCTTGAGTCCTTATTTATTTAATCTAGTAGTGGATGTTCTAACCAAGCCTATTCAAGAAGAAATCCCTAAGTGTATGCTTTTTGCAGACGATATAGTTCTTGTGGCAGAGTCAAGAGAAGAGATTAATTTTAAACTTGAGTTATGGAGAAGTACTTTAGAGTCGAAGGGTTTTCGTCTGAGTAGAAGTAAGGCTGAATATATGCATTATAATTTTGATAAGAGGCAAGTTAGAAATAACTTGGAGGTCAAATTGGGAGATCAAGTTATTCCACAAATAGATAAGTTCAAATATTTGGGATCAATTATACAGAAGGATGGTGAAATTTTGGAGGATGTTAATCATAGAATTCAAGCTGGGTGGTTTAAATGGAGAAAGGTTACTGGGGTTATATGTGATTGGAAAGTACCAGATAAATTAAAAGAAAAGTTTTATCGCACTGCTATAAGACCAGCAATGCTTTATGGAAGTGAATGTTGGGCTTTAAAAGGACAGCAAGAGCATAAAGTTGGGGTAGCTGAGATGAGGATGTTGAGATGGATGTGTGGACATACAAGAAAAGATAAGATTCGTAATGAACAAATTCGGGGAAGAGTTGGAGTGGCATCTATTGAGGAGAAAATGGTAGAGAACCGTCTTATGTGGTTTGGACACGTACAAAGAAGGCCAAGGGATGCGCCAGTGAGGAGGGTGGATCAAATCGTATGGAGCCCGGTTAAAAGGAATAGAGAAAGGCCAAAGAAAACGCTCAACGAGGTCATTGAGCGGGATCTCCTGGTCAATAACTTAACCAAGGATTCAGTTTTTGATAGAGCACAATGGCGTCGTATGATCCATGTAGCCGACCCCATTTAATAGGATAAGGCTTTGTTGTTGTTGTTGTATTAAATAAGATACTTACAATTAAGCTCGAATTTGAAGGGAGAATGTGCTAAATAATATGAATTCCATAGAGTTGTCACTACCATACACTTAGATCTTTTGTTGTCCTCAAGCAAATATTACTCAGGATTCACCTTACTTATTCCCCAAAACTCAGAACTTGTCACCATAACTAAATCAAAGATGATATGACCAAGCATCTCAAGTTTAGTAACCGAACATGCATCAATAACATTTATCCAAGGAACTGCGTAGTGTGGGTTTCTAGTAGACAATCAATGCAAACAAATGGCTTAGTACACAAATAATAAATTATACAATTCATTTTAAAATTCAATGCATTCCTTCACAGTGATGGGTGGACATCAATAGCACATGGAGATTATCAGGAGTCCACAACATTACCATTTTTTAAATATTTTTTCTATATATATTTTTTTCTTTTTCTTTCTTCCTTAAAACATATTCATTGTGCTACTAGCATACTCATAAAATTTATCACCGTTTGATGGAAAAATTCACACTTTTTGGTGCAAACGCCCAGTTACTAATTAAGTAGCTTCAACTATCAGAGTATGATTTTGTTCATTCTCTATTTTTGTTTTAATCCAGAATCATTAATTTCTCCTCAAAATAATCAAATGAATTGTATAATAAACTATTCAAGCATACTAAGCCAATGCTTTTATTTTTTACCCACTAGATTAGTGCTCAATTTTAGCCCTTGAAATCTTGTTTATGAATTATAAAATAATTACTAAGCTTGAGTTCATCCCTTATTTTAGAGAGAGAGAGAGAGGGAGGGAGAAGTGTTGTTCAGAGCACGACTGGGTAGAGCCGGGGTTAATGAAGCTTTCAAGAGAGTGAAAGGAGATAATGCCCATTTCTAACTGTGTTAGTATAAGGCTGAAATTGAACCAATTAAATATTTTAGGTTAAAATTATATCCCTAAATACTTTAGGACGTTAGATGCCCCTTTACCAGCATAGTACATGTATATTGTAATTTTTTATTTTTAATAATAAATTTATTGATATATTATGAATTATCATAATACAAATCTACGTCATCACCACTTACCATTCACTTTATTTTTTAATACACACATATATTATATCATATAATAATATATTACATATGCATCATCAATTTATTTTTGTAATGCCACTTGAAGAAAAGTTGGAACCCTAGTTCCTTACACGCGTAATTGTACGGCATTATTGTTACTATTACCAAATCCATACCCGTTGCCGTCGGATCCACCTCCGCTGCCGCCACCCCCTCCTCCACTATTTCCACAATCATTTGTGGTACCATCACTGGACCCAATCATTGTTGTCACCGCGGCCTTCTACGGCATCGCCGATGATCAATGGCTGTAATTTTGGGGATGACCTAACAGCAAATGCCAAGTCCAAAAGCATAAGAGCAATGAACAAAAACCCTACGACTTTGGAGCTGGCCATCTCGAAGGACACAGCCAAAAGTGAGATGCGAGGAACGACGATTATGAAATGCATGGTTCAATGAATCCCATATATATATATATATATATAGGAAACTCTTGTTCCATTTTTTATTTTTTGTAGAAGATTCATCGATCCATCACAAGTAATAAATTATTTTTTAAGCAACGAATCGTATAATGAGATGAATAATTACAAGAGTTACTAAATTATACAATTTTATCTTTGCATAAATTATGTTTTGTCGTATCTGTGATAACACAAGAGTGAGGTAAGGGTCTCTATAAATAGGCATCTTGTCACCTACTGCTTAATTCATATTAATTACTCATTTGAAACAAATTAAGTTGTATATCAAATCACACGAAATATTGGATCAAATAAAAAACGACCAATAACTACTCCTCCAGTCTTTTTTACCACTAATAATAACCACCAAATCATGTGTACATCAAAATGGCGGTTTAAGTAGTTAAAAGTAATAAATATATAAGATATAATTTATTTTAAATATACTTTTATTTATGAAGATATGATGGGTGAGTGAGAGAATGGGATAAAGAAACATGCAATTAATTAAGGGTAATTAAAAATAGAAAAAATATATTTATTTTTTAGACAAACACAACTTATTACCTATATATAGGATGAATCCCATGAAAGAGAATGTTATTTATAAAAAAGATAAGAGGGAATATGAAGCAACAAAAAAAAAACTCCTTTTACTTCTCAATCACACTGAGGAACCTGATAAATATAAATTACTTAATTAATCAATTTCAACCTTTTTTTTTATTAAAGATAATTATATTTAAGGCCCCGTCAAACACTATATGTAGACACCTTTCACAATAAATGTTTAAATATTGATTCGCTATATTATAAGAAACTAATATATTTCACTAGACCCAACCCCATTAGTGTTCAACTTTCTTCTTTTTTTGTTGTAAAAATCAAGCGGTATCTCTTAACCGATAGCTTATAAACTAATCCTCCTCAGATATAGAGATCACCGAAATATGTTTTGCATCTCCCAACAAAATCTTTTTTACTATGTACAGCTTAATTTGAATATAAGACATCATATTTAAATGATTCAATTATTTACTAGCTATATCAAATTTTATTGATTAGTGTTCAACATTTTTAACAAAAGTCATACATAAATAGAGTAATTTATCAAGACTGAAGTTTTTGACCCATATTTGTAGTGGGCCTGATCCAATGAATTTTATAAAGTCCATTCTCTACATTTTCCACACCAATTGTCAAGCGCAACCGATATAAATTGATAGCTCGTCTTACCTGATATTAGTATCACCTAAAAAAAAAGATTTCGCCTTACTCTTAGATTATAAGCGAGTCTAACTTATTTTTAAAATTTTTTATGCAAAGAAAAAAAGTATAACTAGTGTAAAAAATATGACTTTCTACATCGTTAAAAATTTGATTGTAAACTTACTACTTTAACATTCGTATTTTTATTTTTATTTATATATAACTATGTGGAGGGCGCATTAATTATATTATTAACCATTTCATCGGTATCATGTGATATATAGCATTATTACCATTTAACAAGAATTTGAAATAGAATAATAATATGTAATCATAATTAATAATATCGATCTCTGAGCACATAAACATTATTTTTAATAATAAATTTATTGATATCATATGAATTATAATAATAAAAATATGACACCACCACTTAACATGCATGGAGCAGGAGTTGAACTCACATCAATTTATTTTTTATATATTTTATATGTCCTATAATATTATATTACATATGCATCATCAATTTATTTATGTAATACCTCTTGACCCATATATCCTGGACAAGAGTTGGTAACCCTAGTTCCTTACGCGCGTATTTGATCGGAGCCAACTCCATTAACTTGATTACCATCGGTGGATTCACTTCCGCCACCGCCACCTCCTCCTCCTCCGCCTCCGCCTCCACCGCCACCACCGCCGCCTCCTCCTCCACCAGTATTGTCACAATTTTCACAATCACATTTGGACTTCCCATCACAGTCGTCGGTCTTACCATCTCCGTCACCTTCATCGCCTGTTCCTCCTTCACTTTGATCGCCAGTCATTGAGTCATCGGAATCGCCAGTCAAGCCCAATGGCTTTAATTTTGGTGATGACCTAACAGCGAATGCCAAGTCCAGAAACAGCAGAGCAATGAACACAAACCTATGACTTTGGAGCTGGCCATGATCTCGAAGTAAGAACACAACCAAAAGTGAGATGAGAGGAACAATGATTATGAAATGCATGGTTCCATGAGTCCCATAATATAGGGAAACTATAACTCCATTTTTTTATTTTTAAATATATTTTTTAAGCAACCAATCATAATGAGATGAATAATTAAAAGAGTTACTAAATTAAACAATTTTGTCTTTGCATAAATTATGTTTTGTCGTATCTGTGATAACACCAGAATGAGGTAAGGGTCTCTATAAATGGGCATCATAAAGCTAAATATTAAGTGAGTGTGAGTAATTAGATAATATAATACTAAATTAACTTCCATTTGATATATCACCTACTGCTTAATTATTCATATTAATTACTTACTCTTCATCATCATAATTTATATGAAAGAAGGAGAGACAGGGGGAGAGAGAGAGTCAACCTCTTTTCCAACATCTCAAATGAAGCATTTTTTCTTTTAACACTACCGCTTTCTTTGTGTGTGTGTGTTTTTTTAGTTGCCCATCCTATTCAGGTGAGTTTTACCCCGACTACATCCAGATCAGACCCGCATCTCGTACCTAGCTATGGTAGGTGAGTCTCCCAACGAGAATTTTTTGCATATGACAAGGCTCAAACTCGAGACCTTGCTTAAACGATACCGAGTTACTTACCACTCGGACTAACTCCTGTTGATCTTTCTTTATGTTTTTACTTTTTGTTGTACGTTTCTTTACTTGTTGCTCTCTGCTGTTGGGCTTCATAACTGCTTATCCTGGTATGTTAGCTGCTAAAGCTCTTTTTTTTTAAATATATGTATCATTTTATATGGTTATTAATAAAATTATCTTTTATAAAAAAATAAAAAATGAATATGAACACGCCTAATATTATAAGTGACATTGAACTTCATTTATTTACTTATTTTTGGATCTAACTATTCATGCTCAAATGGTGGGCAGCTATTTTCATTTGCACAAACTTGAAAAATAATGCAAGATGACTCACCAAATTAAATGATAATTTTTTTGTATCAATCATTATTATTTTTAAAGATTAAATTTAATATATCAGCATTCAAGAATGTTTTGTCTGACATAATTTATTTGTGTTTTCTGCGATTGTTACAAATTGTCGCCTAAGATTAAAGTTGTAGTTATCAAAAGTAGTTAATGTTGTCAAAAACTTTGTAGGCATGTCAAACATGAGTTAGTTTTATTGTTTCAATGTTATTCTCTAAGAGTTATTTATGTTCTTTACAAGAATCATGTTTATTCTCATCTTTTTGGCAACAATCATGTTCTCCTCCATCTTCATCATCTCCACCACGACCATCACCTTTTTGACCACCTTTATGATCTCCATCATCTTTATGATCTTTGCAACAATCATCTTTTTTATCTCCTTTGCAACCGTGGTCGTCAGGCTTCTCGTAGCCAGGCATCTCACCGCCGCCGGGCTTGCCGTCCTCCTCACCTTCCTTGCCGCCATGACCCTTGTACATGTCTTCGGACTGTAATTTTGGAGATGACCTAACAGCAAATGCCAAGTCCAGAAACAGCAGATCAATGAACACAAACCCTATCACTTTGGAGCGGGCCCTGATCTCGAATTAAGAACACCCCCAAAAGTGAGAGATGAGAGGAAAGATGATTATTAATTGCATGGTTCACGAGTCCCACCTATATAGGAAACTTTAGCTCCATTTTTTTTATTTTATTTTATTTTTTAGAGAATTCATCAATCAATTACAAGTAATAAATTATTTTTTTAATTAAGCAACCAATCATAATGAGATGAATAATTAAAATAGCGACTAAATTAAGAATTTCATCTTTGCATAAATTATGTTTTGTCGTATTTGTGATAATTAATCGCGAGTGAGGTAAGAGCCTCTACAAATAGGCCTCGTAAAGCTAAATATTGAGTGTGAGTAGTTAGATATAGTAGGTTAGGTGATACATCAAAGGGAAGATACTCTAATATTATATATATATATATATATAAAACCTACTGCTTCATATTAATTACTCACTCTTCATCATCATAATATATACTCCTCCGCTCCTTTTATTAGAGCTCCCGGAATTTATGGTTTTATATATGTGTCATTTTTTATAATAAAATATTTTAGGTAGTTGTGTGACTCATTAAAATTAGGGTATATTTCTAAGTTTTATGCTTAAAGAGAGTTTATTAAAATACTTATAAATTGCTTATTAATAAGATATTCATATTGATAATAGGATTTGAACTCATGACTTTATAGGTAATGAGTTAGCTCCTTACCAATTACTCTATATATAAGTTATTTATGTTGGTAAAATCTGCAAAATAACAAAATATATAGTTCGAGTCTTGTTCGAAGACACTGTCCTTAAAAGATATTTTGTAACCCCTCAGTAAATTAAGAAGCGACACTTTCCAGGATTAAGTGAATTCTTCCTATAATGATACATGGTAACATAACTGGTAGAAGATAAAAATAATCTTAGGAGATTGGTATATCATTTTCCATTCTTCTCTTTCATGAAGAAGCTATTTTTATAGACTGTGAAATGATACGAGATATATTTTTTAGAATATATCCGTTAGATTCAAGAGTTATGTCAGAAATACACTTATGTCTTTAACAAACCCTTTTACAACTAAGAATCATGTCAGAAAGACACTTTTTTATTTGATACATCTTTTCACATATATCCCTTAGATTCAAGAGTTATGTCAGAAAGACACTTCTTTCTTCAACACACCATTTCACAACTAAGAGTCATGTCAAAAAGGTACTTCTTTATTTGATATATATTTTCACAATATTTAAAATATTTCCAACAATCCCTTACACGTGTCAAAGAAATATCATTAGCTGAGTTACATATATGGACAAAATCATTGTATCCAATGATCTTTTAGACTATGAACTAGACCTAGACTGATAATACTTAGTACACAGAGATGCAAGTGGTCATATTGACTATAAACCAACACCTCTTGGGTGTATACTAAAGGTACTAACAACTAACAACTATATTATACCTTCATATTTTTACTGTTTACCACGTTATTTTACGCGTTATGCGGCTATGCTCGTGTCCTATTTTTAACGAATGCTCTAGAGATTTTGCCATAATCTCATAAGAGCGGCCTACACTCCTCAATCGTATAGGTGATTTCTTTAAGTATATATGAACATAATACACCATTCTGTGGGATTTAAAATCATTAAGAGCTTTTGCTCACCCTCCTCTATGCAATATAGCATTTTCTCACACACTATAGGAAATTACTAGTAATAATATTTTAGTGTTAGCAGAACTAACAAACGGCTTATTTTTACCTATTGAACCTTCTTCATAAAATCACCAATCACAAATGTTGAGTTGCCATCGCTGTCGTTATCAAACTGACTTTAATTCTATTCTCCTCGATATTTCAACAATTTATTTTCTCTCGGGTTTGTTTAACAAATCTTATGGGTATATTTTTAATCTCACCAAAATCGATTGAGATAACTCCAGAATTTTTAAGCATGCTTATTCTCATAGTATCTCAAATAATTGCATCATTATTCTCTTAACAATGTTTATTACCATTTTACAATTTTAACTTATCAACAATAAGTATTGCTTATTTTTATTCTCTTTAACAAAGGTTATTTCCATTTGATAAACACAAATCATCAACACTAAGTGTTGTATATCTTTGTTATCTTAAACAAAAGTTATTGCTATTTAGCAAACACAATTCATGACATCAGTCAATTTCATAGTAATAAGTTTAGAATCCCTTGAGGATTTGGTTAAAATTGTTTGCTTGAATAATTTTTATATGACTACACCACCACCAAGAATAAACACATACCACTACTAGATTTTTACCCTTCTGAATTCAAGATCTAGTTCACATCACTGTATCCTTCTAATACAGCAATAAATCCACTATAATGTAAACCATAATTCATGGTGCTTTTAAGGTATCTCTAATAATCTTATTAGAGCATCCTAATGTTCATTGCTTAGATAATAAGTATATATGCTCAATATACAAAGTAATAAACTCAAGATAAATATCACTTAACATCCGTATATTTTAATATAATAAAAATTCACTATACATTATACCAATAATTATGGAATCTCTCAAATATTTCATTCTACTAATGATATTGAATTTTTATATGTGTATGTTCAATCCTCCACACAATATATGCTATATCATAATAATTAGTACTAAATTCTCATAATTTATCTATAAACAGATTGAGCAAATAATACCCTCAAATAATATGTTATCATCATAAGGAATAATCACACTATAGTTCTCAAAACTAAAATTTAAAATACCTTTCAAGATAATATATTCTTTCATGATTTCAATACCTAAAATATATTTAATTCACCTATACTTTCAAACTCAGATTTAAAGTAGCAGAATATTACAATATGTCATCCACATTAAAAATTCAATATGCATTCACATCATATATATTTATACTAAGATAAAAATATATCCACAAATAATATCATAAAAATTAAATATATTTATCTTTTCAATAGATAAATAATTAAATTTTCATACTTCCATCATAATGTTTATTTTAAGCCATATATATAGTTTGATAATCATAAAATTTACTATCAACATCAAATAGTATAGCTTCTATTTAATTTTAATTATAACACACTTCACAATTATAAAATAAGGCTAGTAGACACATAATTTTTAACTCATAAATTTTATAAAATATCTCACATCTTAGGCATCCCCATACTTTTAAATTTTAAATTATATTTAACAATTTTTCAATAAATTAATTTTTTTAAACTAAAGTCATTAAAATGACCAGATAAATATGGACACAGAATAAAATGGTCAATTCATGTACACATATATTTATGTTTTTAAAAACTCCATGCATCCCATACTTTTGTATAATATGAAATCCTCCAGCCTTTTACAAATTCAGCCGAAATTAATAATAATAATGAAACCATTAACGAATTAACAGTCAATAACATTAACAATAAAGTAAATGCATCTTCCTCTCTCCCACACAGTAATTCACGGTTTTCAACTAAGGCTATAGACAATGTCCAATACAAATAGAGGATTCATGTAAATCGCAAAATTATAAGAATTTAACATTGGATAAGAGAGATACGTTTTTCATACCGTTTATTTCCTCATTGAGAAACTAAATGAAAGTCAGTTAAAGAACTGACTGCAAGGAAATTAAGAAACATACCAGTTCCCAAGAACGGCACAAACCAAAAGTCCTTGACAGCCCATCTGTTGGATTGCTCGCTCGATATACCATCTAAAAAGACATTCAAATTAACCCAACACCATCTCATAGCTTCCATTTAATTTCCATGTTCAAATTTTTCATCTTCCACCATTTTGGTTCGGCTTTTTTGACAAATCAAGGCTCTCCTCCTTGCCATCAAAGTCTAATTCTCATATAGGGATAAAGACAAGTAAAAAATATCTCTTAAAATTATTGGCGAAATTTATAAAATAATAAAATATATAGTTTGAATCGTGTCTGAAGACACTGTCTTTAAAACATATTCCGTGATCGCTCAGTAAATTAGAAAGCGAAATTATTTAAGATTAAGCAAACTCTTCTTGTAATGATACATAGTAACATAGCTTGTTGAAGATAAAAATAATTTTAAGAGATTAGTGTATCATTCTCCATTATTCTCCTTAATCAAGAAACCCCCTTTTATAAATTGTAGAATGATACAAGACATATCTTTTAGATATATGTCCTTTAGATTCAAGAGTTATGTCAGAAAGACTCTTCTTTCTTTAAAATATAATTTTACAACTAAGAGTTATATCAGAAAGACGCTTCTTTTTTTGATACACATTTTCATAATATTTAAAATATTTCTAACAATTTAGTAGACTATTAATTATTTTTTTAAATATTAACTCTATTACAATTTATTAACAGGAAATTTGAATTCTAATTTAGTGTTTTTTCTATCCTCTTAAATATGGGTAAAATTCTTTTTTCAAAAAATAATTTCATACAAAGTTAATGAGTCAATTACTTTTTTTTTATGTAGTTAGAAACGATTTATAATAGGACACATACGAGGGAGTGTGAAAGAAATTAAGTGGCATATCTTATCCGTTTGTGGTGGTTGATACGTGACGTTGATCTTCTTAATCTCTATTTATTTCTTTGTGTATGCGATTCCCGTAGTTTTAGACTCTGATGCTTCTCTTATTACTTATTAGTAATTATTTATTTCTTTGAATAGATTGTCATAATTTGTAATATACACGCATTAAAATATTAGGAAAGAAAATTGTTTATAGATAGACACATTAATCCCTGGCATTATGTTCGGAATTTATGTTAAAACTATTTCTTTTAAAATGAAATTTTAACTTATAGCGGGTAATTAGTATCGTCTGAAGAAAAATAATTAAATAAATGTGGTCTTTATAGAATAATTGGGAAATGAGAAGATTAATTTTAGAGATAAAGAAGAATAGTTGTGTGGGGCTTAAATACGACTACATAAAAGTAATGGAATTTGTGTCTTCCTTCTCCATTTGAAATTTGTCCCAATTAAGATAAAACACACCCAATATTAGAAGTGACATTGAATTTCATCTATTTTGGATTTAAGTATGGATCAATGGGGAAGAAAAAAAAAAATAACGAGGGTTGTATAAGTATTGTGTCGTGTCAAAGATGCCACAGTGGTGCAGGGAGGCCCTCATGAGTACCCGTTTGCTAAATATAATGTACTAAATTTAAATTATATTTACATAGAATTTTTTTTTATTGAAAAAAATAAAATCTATTTCAATATTTTCTACGTCTCGAGAAGATTAATTTTTAAGCTTTAACTGTCAGTTAAAGGATATCGCATAATTTTTATAAAAAAAAAATCAATATTTAGTATAACATACATAAAATTTAGAGTTATACCATTCATGACATGATATGGCTACTTTTAAAGTTCATGCAAAATTTTATTCTTTCAATTCTTGTCTACATATTTTATTAGGTTTCTTTGCAACCTTTTCTTATCCCTTCCATGTTTTTACACATTTTACCAAGTTTTAATATTAGCTAGAAAAGTAAGAACAATCATTTGAAGGATTTTAAATTATTATCTATATATATATACACGAGAGAAAAGATATCTAAATCTTAATCTACCATCTATCTATCTATCTATCTATCTATCTATCTATCTATCTACTATTAAACAGCTTTTGTAGAAATACAATTTAAACTATTTTGGCTTGCATAGTGTTATGGTTTGAATTATATTTGACTTGTATTAAAGTGCCTGTTTTACAATTTTGTAACATAGTTTAATAAGAATCTAACTTCTTTTATTAAAAAAAAATATTGAAGTGCCCATCGCAATGGGTTTCATTGTTGGGATGCTATACGTACTATCTGACTATAGTTTAATGGTTTAGATTTAAATTTTTTAACTAATAATTTCTAATTTTTTTTAAAAAAAATTAACAAGACGTTATCTTTATTTTAGATTATATATGATTAAAATAACTTTTTAAAAAAACAAAAATAAACAACTAATAAACCTAGACTATTTACATTAGATCTGGACCTTTTTTATGGAATGTCTATATTATAATATAAATATAGCAACCAAACATATAAGATGTATAAGACCAATAGCAGTTGGTTCTAGCAAAAGGGTTAGTCCCTTACAATAAAGGAACTAATGTTTAAATTTTTGTTGAGAGAAGTTCTCATATTTAATGCTTGATAGTGTCTCAAACAGGATTACCTCCAATAAGAGAATATCTGTGTTTAAAAAAAAATTATAGGATATGCCATAATACAATTGAAATTATTAGGGAATCCAACCAAATCATGACAAGGGCTTATAGTACTCATCCATGATACTATCATTCAAATATGATGCATTGATAAAAGCATATCTAATCTGGTTAGACTCCCACCCTCCTAATTATAATATGACCATTTAAAGAAACAAGTTAAATATTATCACAAAAATAATTACACACATACAATTTTATCTTCAACAAAAAGATTATTGTTGATACAAGTTGAGACAATTGAAAATTCACACAGAATTGAATCTTTAGGCTCAAACATCCTTCCAACCGGGTTATAGTATCTCACCCAATTCAATCAAGCAAAACAATGCATCATATAAATCCCAAAATGTGCAATCATCTTCCCTTCATGCAACTAGTTACTAAGCTACACTTATTCAAATCCCACAATCTCAAAATCAAGACAAAATGTCTCTTTTCATTCCAAAAGCAGAAAACTTAATTAAAAAAAAAGAATTGAAAAGCAAGATAAAACAATTTTGAAAAATCGCTAAATTAAATGAATTTTCTAAATCACTCCCCCCACACTTAACCCTTACGTTATCCACAATGCAACAAAAACTAATGATTTGAAGTAGAATCAAAATTGGAACAAGGGGCTACGGAGAGAGAGAGAGAGGGAGAGGGGGAGAGAGGGAGAGAGACAACTAACATACTATAAAGGAAGTCAAGTAAAAATAGAAAGAGAACATGTAAGGAAAGAGACAACCTGGCCACTCATGGTGGCTGGGAACCTTTGTGGTGGAGTTTCACAAGGTGGCCGATGATCTTGAACTGTTTCCAACAGCCTCTTCTTGAACCACAAGCAGAAGAAATGGTAGCTTCAAGTATTGATTCACCACTTTTAAGACCAGTGATATGGCTATCAACAGCAGCAAGAATCCTAATATGAATGCCAGAAGTTCAAATAAGTGAATTTCAAGAAACAGCTATAAGCTATTTTGGGAATTGTTTTGGTAAACAGTAATGATGAGGCAAGAGAAGGGAGCAAAAGGAGAGAGAGTAGGTTCTGTGTGTGCGTGGACCAGTCTTGAATTGAAGTGTAAGAAGATAATAAAAATATCAGATATCAACAACGCAAAAGAAAAAAAACAAAGGGAAACCAATAAAATTGATGAAGGATGAATCATTTTCAGATTTTCTTACTTCATAGAATGAATAAATCAAACATGTGCTGTGAATAAAGTTATGACAGCCCAAAGTTGTTCTGGTTCCTTCTTCCACTCCAGCCCGAATAACAATGAAGAGTCATTAGGTATTCGAAAAAATTTGAACTTACCCAGTTAAAAATAAACAGTGTTTTTGCATGATTGATAGAGGAAAGTAAGTGTAAACTCAGAATCATTATACAAATCAGAGAAATATAGAGAAAAAAAGAATGAGAATAACGTCTGAAAGTCTATATACAAGAAGCTGCAACTTTAACTGAGATGTGGTAATGACTTTGTTATGAATAAAGGGGATGTTTTCTAATTTGAACCGGATTCTGTTTGTCCTTCAAGTTCGTAACTTTCTGTCATATATTACCAAAAAGAAAAGAAAAGGGAAAAAGATTCAAAAGGAAGATTCAGCATGATCACCACTTACATCTTCACTCTCCTGATGGCATTAATGGGTAAGCATAGCAACCACCAGCTTTTATCATGCCCTCTCATATATATATATATATATATATATATATAAATATATGCATATATATATTCAGTTCTTTAAACATTGAAATGAGCTGTAAAACCACATATTCCAAATAGCTCATGTACTCATATGACTTTCTCTCTATCTTTCCCCTTTTTAAATCTTTTTAAAGTGTGTTTAGAATTAAAGCCGGATGATTCTTCTGGTGAAGTGAGGTGTGCATGTACTATATATACATACAATGCGAGTATTTGTTTTGTATGAAGAACTACAATAATAAATTAATGAATCACCCTGGTGTCATCAGAAATGAACAAATTGCTGGCTTCATCATGTACCCTTAATCAAGCTGCTACCTGTTTCATACATAAATACCCAAATTCACAAAGTTTACTATATGCTTGAAAATATATCATAAAAAACAAGCTTTAAGATTAGAAAATAAAAAAAAAACTAACAAACGGAGAGGAGGAATTATAAAGAATACAACCCAACTGTTAAGCAAACAGACAATTGCACTATAGTAGTAGAAGAACTTCCAATGATGACACAAACCCAAAAGGCAACAATTTTCTAGATGCATCCTGTGACACTGAATAGCACCCACTGACCTTTTTATTTCTCAGACAACAGGAGCCTTTTTGTGTTAAAAAAAAAACAAGAACTAATGTGAAAGAATTTACAAATCACAGGAAGTATTGCAACGAATTTATCTGACCTGCAGCGCCAGAAGGAAAAGCATCTAAATTACAAATTTCTTGCTTTTAAGAAAAGGGGTAAAAACAAATTCACATTCTGAAAGAGTACTTTAGTTATTAATTATTGTACCCCTATAGAATGAAGAATTTCGGACTACAAGAATGATATATAAAATTTGAAAACACAGAGTAGAAGGGGACAACGGGTACACCTGAATGTAAAACTGCAAAAGGTCTTAAGTCATTTAAGGAGGACCATTAGATGGGGCTATGATTCATCAAACATACAGGTCGCTCTGGTATAAAGGAAAAAGGGTAAGCAATCAAAACAGAAACCCTAGTTCAAAAAGACCCATGAAAATAACGTAAAAGCTACGTTTAATTTCAAAAGAAGACGAAAAAGGGAATGATTTGAAGATAAAAATGGAAAGGAAAAAAATAAAAAAGTAACCTGCTTATCCATCTGATTGCTCCGAAGATCGGTCTCTCTTGGATCGAAGAGGGAGAGATCCCGAGAGAATCGAGCTGCTGAAAGAGAGTGAAAGTGGGAGAATCGAACGGAAGGAGAGGACAGCGTATGGCGTAAGAAAGAAGTCGGTCGG
Organism: Leucaena leucocephala; assembly: GCA_037074615.1. Classification (NCBI taxonomy): domain Eukaryota; kingdom Viridiplantae; phylum Streptophyta; class Magnoliopsida; order Fabales; family Fabaceae; genus Leucaena; species Leucaena leucocephala. The sequence goes on from CM073521.1 coordinate 32,269,083, forward strand.
TGCTGAGAGGTAACGGCAACGGCTAGTTTAGATGCATATTCATGTACAGCTGTTGGCTGTTGTTGAAAAGAGCGTATGGCGTACGTAAGCACCCGCTTGCTCCAAACGCGACGGAGAAATAAATATTGGGTAACTGAGGTTGGGAAATTTTTTTAACCTTGGGGCCCTTGACTCTTATTACATTTATATTTTAATTTTTACTCTTTTTAAATAATTACAGCTTCCTAATAATTATTATTTTATCTAGTTCCCTTACTCTATTTTTCCCTTATAAAATATATATGGCTTTTAATTATATCTCTTTTACTTTTTTTGTTAAATATATGGAAATGTCTAATTATCTAAAATGTTTTTTAAGCTGGTGCAAAACCAATTACCTAATATTTTACTTTTTATTAAATAACCCCAAAAATATGAAATATGCTGACAAAATTAGTGTTATCCTCCAGCTAAAATGTGTTTGGGTGTATTTTTTTTATTATGATAAAATTATTTAGATTCTTACTCTATTTATCTTCAGAAATTTTTAAATAAATTGTACCATAACGCTATTTTGTATTGAAAAAAAAATTACTTTCTATTTATGCTCAATTTTAATTTTAAACTTCCGCTCAAATGCACTTCATATACATTTTCTTTGAGCAAATTATACTGATTCCTTTTTTAAATTAGTTTATTAAAATATACTTCATTTTTTTGGGCCAAAATATGCTTCATTGATATAAATAAATAGATATATGTTTTTGAGTAATGCTCTCTTATGTTTTATAAAGGTAACTAAGAATATAAAATTAAATCAAAATATATATTTGGAAAATTAATGTATTCATTGTTATCTTCTACAACTAAAAGATAAAATCCCAATTAAAATATCAAAATTTATATTCAGGCTTTAATTTTTTAAAAAAAAATCTTAATCAAATCAAGAGAATTAATTAGGGGCTTTTAAATCTTATTAAATGACAACATTGCCCATATTTTTCTTTTTTTTTATCTTTCAAGGCACTGGGAGATAGACGAACAAAGACATGGGGGAAGGAGAGATGGAGGAGATAAGTCGACCAGAGTACATAACTCTGATAAGGTGAGTTTAGATTAGCATAAAATAAAAATAATAGTCAAGAGGACGGCGTTGGATTTGAATGATTCTCTTTTCTTATTAATTTCCAAAAGACTCAAAACTGAAAATTGCATTTTAATTTTTCACAAAATTTGACTCTTTTGGTTCCGAATGGGAGATAATTCCAATCCAAAACAAGAATGTTGCCCGCATTCCTAAAACAATCCACAAAGGAATTTTCTGGTTCAATTGAAACACATCCTATGTATGAATAATTATTTCATGATATTATAATAAACGGAGCAATTTAAAAATCACACACTCATCAAGATATTATCAATTGAACAATCACTTGTTTATCATATTTTAATTAAAAAAAAAAAAAACTAGAGAGCTCACAAGGATCACTATCAAACAGTCAGACCCAACTAACCCATTTCACTTAGTAGCTATTTACTCGTACAGAAGATTAAATGTATTTCTAACAATTTTTCAAAAACCACCAATTTAAAAAGCTTGTAGAATATTTTAAAAGTTGAACCAGAAAGAGCTTATATATTTATTTTTGAATTACGAAGACAAGCAAAAGCTTGAAAAAAAAAACAAGACCTAGGACATAATCGTACTCGAAAACACAAGCTCCAAGCGAGTCTTTCGCTTATCTTGCAGGAACATTTCCAAACATCCATTAGAGTAGATGCCAATAACATATCAAGGGAGAGAGTATGACCTTCACGAGCCAAGTAGTCGGCTCATTCTTCCACCATGTAACTGACAACTACAACTTGATTGGAGTTTAAGAACAACATACTCCTACTACCCTGATATAGAACCTTAACTGAAAAATTAACCATGATCTTAAATATAAAACTTATTTTCTATATTTATTAATATTTTCTTAAAATTATCCCTATTAATATTCTCTCAACAATAATTAAATAAGAGAAGGAAAATTTATAGGAGATGATTAAGATGTTTTTAAAAAAAGATATTATATTAACCAACATAACTAGTTTCCTTAATCTAATCAAATTAGTTAAATATATCTTATATTTAATACTAGAGGAGTGATACACTAAGGAAAAACTAGTCACCTAGAGACCAACTAATGACCATCCTTTGCATAATAGAACCAAACAGCCTAGCAATCTTCATAAGACAAGGCAGAATCAACAGCAATTTATGTCAAACAAGATTCAGGTGGGATATTCTCACAAGTAACTACTCAAATTCCTAAATCATTAACAAGCGGCAGAAATTATCAAATCCTATCTCAAAGCCAGGAAATGAAATAATTGTTCACTTACAACATGCAACAAAAAGAATATGCTTGTAGTTACTCCATATTGGTCAAAAGTAGCAGAAGTGTCCCTCCCAATTGATTATCTGGCAGTGTTTTCTCCCTACAGGACTACCCTCAAATTAACAACAAAATCTTGCTCCCTGTCAAACTACAAGATTCAGATCTCAAATTATAATCTAAATGGTTTATGTAAATAAACCTAAGAAAACAGCAAATGTATAAGCAATTAGCAAGCAGGTTCACTAAAAGTGTATTTGCCTACTACTCCATGGCCCTCTCAGCAGCATAAGCAACTTTCTGCATTATCATAGTTTCAGCTGTGCGTATTGCTCTCTGGGATCCTGTTATGGTAACTTTCCTGCATAATAAGAATCAAGAATCACGTCAAAAAGTCTAAGGGAAAATAATAGAAAAACCTTTCCCCATGCCGAGGGTATGAGGATACAAAATCTTGAGAAAGCAAGTTCATTTTTATACCTATCAGTTGTTCCAGTCATGAAATCACCTCTATCTGATATCTTTATCCTTGCCCCACTAATCTGAAAAGCCATATTAGTCTAATTTAGTGCGTTGTATGAGTAATCATATTGAATACAATAAGATTATCAGCCATTGGAAAACCTGACTAATTTCAATTATGTTTCTTCCCCCACGACCAACAACCAACCCTATATGCCCATCTGCAACACCAATTGTCAGTGAGTTGTTCCGCTCCTCCTGGCAAACAATGCATGACCATCTATCAGTTCAAAGAAACAAAGCAATCCACCATATTTATAGAAATATAAGAAAGGTCAAACGTGTTATTCTTTCATACATGAGAGTATTTTTGATCTCTCATCATAAGAATTAAAACAAAAAATACAACAGATAAACAAAAACGTCAGAAGAATTAGATACGCATACAAATGCATCAATATGGTAAACAACCCTTTTTGCATGTTCCTTGTTTATTTTGTAAATGGAATTCCATGTTCTTTTATAGATGGAATTCCATGTTCTTTTATAGAACACTAACAGCAAGTGAAATAACACGTTATATTCGTAACTAGTATAATTTGAGACAGGTGCATATTTAAGCAAACCAGCTTATCAAAGTTTTATGATGTGCTTGCATTGAACAGTTCAACTTATTGGGCAGTCAATCCATACTAAATGGATCAGGATAGCTGTTAGAGTAACCTCTCCTACTTACTCTCTCTACAAGAATCTCATAGAAAGCATAATAGAAGCTAAAAGAATCTCTGAATAATTTTCTTTATTTTCCTCTCTCTCTTTCTCTCTCTAATCATGATTAAACTAGAGATATAAATAGATGCAAAATTACACTAAGAGAAATTAAATCTCCCTACATTATAGGGAAACATGCCCATGACCACAGAATAAGAGCATGATTGACTGACTCAATTGACTCCCCACTAATATAATGAGATAAATAAAATAATTAATAATTAAATAAAAGATTAAATACTTGGACTTAGTCATAGGACCCTATCAATACCTCCCACTGCGAAATCCGCCTTATCCTCAAGGTGGAAGTCAAAATATGACCCCATAAATTAATAAAGAAAAAGAAAAATCTTCATTAGAATGAGTAAGAATCTTAAACTAACAAAACCTGAGGAAAATCCCCAATGAGTAAGAATCTTAACTAATAAAACTAACAAAGCCTAAAGAGAATCTTCTAGATAAATCACATGTTAAATTAATTTCTGGATCCCTCATTCTTCATCACATTTTTGGAGCCTCTGTCATGGGAGCCCCACTATCGACGGCTTCCAGTAGTGAGAGGGAGGCGGAGATGCAGCAGTGGCCTAGTCAGAAGGGGTCACCACACCTGAAGCAGAGCCCCTTGTCCTGATGCTGCTATTTGGTCGGGTCTCATCTATTCTGCCATGAAGGTCCTGACGCTGAAGAGGGAGTGCTCGTGGAGAAAGATGCCGAGGATCCTCTGTACGTGTGAGCCAAGTTGGGTTGGTGCTGGGGCATGTAAGAACCAGTGTCAATGGATCGGTTTTGGCCCATTATGGAGTCAGGTTTGAAGCCACGACCCAACCCGGCAAATTTCTCTATTTCTAGGGCCAAACTTGAAGCTAGGTAGACCGTTTTTGGTTTGCGTAGGAGCACCTCCATCCTCAGCTCGTCCTTCAAACCATTCAAGAACATGCTGAGAAGACAATGATCCGGCCAGTTCACCACGCGAGCAACCCTCTAAGCCCACTCCTGTCTATACTCCACCACACTTCCCGACTGCTTGGTGCTATAGAGTTGTTCACCGGGGTTCAAGAATTCTGGTGACCCGTAATGTTCATTTAGGATCTTGACTAATTCCTCTCAGTACAACAATGTCCTCTCCGAGTGAATCCATGAAAATAGATCAAGTATGTCACCTTCAAGGTACATCGCTGCAATTTCCACTTTGTCGTCCTCCGGCGTCTGGTAATAACGGAAGAACTTCTCGGCACTTCAGCACCCAAGCCATTGAATCTGGGAAATTCAATCTTTGCGTAAGGAGTTCTATTTTGCTGGTATGTCTTCCCTTCCTCTTCAAGTTCATCTCCTCAGAGTCTTATCTTCTTTTTCGCTTAGTTGTTCCGTGATTGTAATCCCTCAGTTCCTCCAACATGTCAAGCTTTGCTGCTATGACTGCCAGCAGGTCTCCAGGTACGTCAATGCCTCCTGGGTTTGAGTTAGTGTCTGAGTTGGCAGCGGAAGATCGTACTTCTATCATCCTGGCTCTGAGGCCAAATTGTTAAGGTAACCTCTCCTACTTATTCTCTCTATAAGAATCTCATAAAGAAATGCAGGGTATCAGTTGTATCAACCCGTGCAATAGTGTTTTCAATTACGACTTACAACATAACTTGACCTACATGAAGGTGGTCACTAGTTAGTCCATTCATCTTTTATGATTGATAGGTCCAAATAAGCTCTATAGGCAAGAAATTTTTATTTTTACAAGTTCCATTCAATCAATGAGCAACGTTCTGTAAATAACCTACATATTTCCTAGTTCCCTCATGTATTATGCAAAGTTTTCCCAGTTTTAATGCCCCGCAAGAAACTCCTACTTCTCATATCTAAGCTTATCACCTTAACCTCAACTGTATTCCAGAAAATGCAAATGGGCAGTCCATTTCACTAACTGCTATTGCAATTCAATGTGATGTCAGAGTTGCATAAAACACCAAAAGAGTTTTTATAGAAACACAGGAAAACAGCAATGACCTAAAATAGCCTACCATCCTACTAGTGACTTATGATTTATAACCGGGTATTCCATTAAATGACAAATGACATCAGATGCTACAAGATTTGAAATATGCTCCTTCTTTCATTTAAGAACGTGACAAAAATGACACCATCCAGGATCACACAGTTCAAAGGATTGATAAGTGGAAGAAAGAAAACTAATTTCAGTATAGCAAGAAGTCTCAACTCTCTCAAGATGCATCATGCTCAGCCTCCAAAACAATATATGAGAAATCTGATGTCATTCTTTGTTCTGTCTGACTAGGCAACTTACAACATCAGGAAATATTGCTAACCTTGCTATTCTGGACTTTTCCTCCAGCACCATTTTGTCTATAGTTAATTCCATTGTTGGGTGCCGATGAAACAGGAGGAACCATGTATGTATAGGGAACACCTTGATAACCAGAGAAGACAACGCCTGAATTTCAAGTTAAGAAAAATATTAAGCAACAGATTTATGATGATAATTCCTCACAAAACATATCAAGTAAACATAACATTGCTAATCGAATCTTGATTCCATCATTTCATTATCATATATGGTGATGTAATTTTTTAGAAGTCTTGCTTTTCATCGTTAACCAGCAATGAATGAGCAAACTATGAAGGGCTTGTCAAAACTTGAGGACTAAGAAACAATTTAAGGCCTGACTTAAACAGCCACTTGAAATGCATAAATTACAGCCCATATAACTTAAAAATTGTGATAGCCCAAAGAAACTGGAAGACCGTAAAAGACAATTACCAGAACATCACCCTAGACCTAAATACAACATCTAATCACCCCATACAGAGATATAACAATAACAGTCAAGATTAAATCTGAAGCAAATTAGAATGCTTTATGAATCTTAAAACTTACTACCTCCGGGTTTTAATAAAAGATCTAGTTTGTAGAACAATTTGAACAACAAACTAGATCTTAGATTAAAGACCAGAAGGAGAATTACTTATTGATATCATTGCTGCTTGCAAAAAGTGTAATTATAAAACAAAGTGCAATAATTTATAAAACTCAAGACGCATGCGGTGGTTGAGCTTAAATTTTAAATTCTTCATCGTTGAATATGCAATTATAATCTTGCTACTGCAAACATGATGCTCAATTTCCCCATTGACTTTTGATTTAAATATTAATTATTAACCTTCATTTGTCTTTAGAGCAAAAGTGCATGAAATCAGCTTAAAAGCCGAAAAAAGGGTGAATGAATCAGACTTTGTATTTATAATTGTTGAGAAGTACAAGTATTCAAGCTGTAGATCCAGCTTGAAGGTCTTGAAATGCACTAGTTTAGAATTAATTATTAATTAATTAATATTATAGTTTGTTAGTTATTTAATTAATTATCTAAAAATTAAGTTTGGATAATATTTAAGATTAGATTTGAATATTAAATTATCTTATCTTAGAAGAATAAATTTGAGATATTAAGATTATGATAAATTCTAAATTTAACCTATTAGCTCATATTTTTACCTGCCTATTTGTATTCTCATTCATTCAAGGATTAATAATATTTTGAGACTTTATTTTTCCTTCTATTTTCAATCCTTCAAATTTCCACATGGTATCAGAGCAGGAAAAGTCCAGCCTGAAGAGAAGGCACGTCTTCAAGTGAAGATTAGTATATAAACCCAAGTGGGTTAGGATGGAAGAGGGTAATTTCGGTCTATTCCCACAAAATCTCATAGATTATAGGATTAATTCATCTATCTCAAGTAAGGTTAGATTAATATGTAAACCCAAATGGGTTACGATGGAAGAGGATAACTTAGGTTTCTTCCCACAAAATCTCATAATTTATGGGATTAGTTCTTTTATCTCAAGTGAGGTTAGATTAGTATGTAAACTCAAGTGGGTTACCATAATTGTACGAACATATTACTCTTAAATAATATATATGATTCTTTATCAAATTCCTCTTTTGCAAATGTTCTTGTCAGACATCCAACAATGATGTTCTTCATCAAGTTCGCAACTTTATCTTAAGATCCAAATTCAAAATCCAATCAACTTTAATTCAGTGGTCACTACCAGTTTAAGGATTCAAAGTTCTAGTTCTTCTATAAAAATGTTGCTCACATCCAAAGCTACCTCCCAACTTGAGGGGGAATGTTAAGAAGCACAAGTATTCAAGCTGTAGATTCAGCTTGAGAGAGAGTCTTAAGATGCGCTAGCTTAGAATTAATTATTAATTAATTAATATTATAGTTTGTTAGTTATTTAATTAATTATCTAAAAATTAAATTTGGATATTATTTAGGATTAGATTTGAATATTAAATTATCATATGATTATGATAGATTCTAGGTTTAACCTATTAGCTTATATTTTTACCTATATAAATGCCTATTTGTATTCTCATTCATTCAAGGATTAATAATATTTTGAGGCTTTATTTTTCCCTCTACTCTCAATCCTTCAAATTTCCACAATAACTATAGGCCAAGTTGTGTTTCCTTATCTTTGATGGTACAAGGGATGCCCCTTGTTGCAGTAATCACTCATAACCTTCTTGAATATGACATACAGGGCAATAGAAACTTAGCAACACTTCGTCAACAAGGCAAAAGAATTAGCAATCAAACAGAATTGGATTGACAAAAAAAAAACAAGGAAAAATTCTGTTAAGACAAAAAAAAACCAAGGAAAATTTCTGTTAAGACAGGGTGCCAGTCCTGTCCCTTTTTCCCTTTGAGGGAAAGGGTGGGGGGAGATGGAGAAAATTATTTACATATGCAAATTTTTTGGCATAAATTAAGCATTGCCGCTTAAAAGCAGCAGTTTATACTTAAGTCCCCCATAAAATTACTGATTGAGCCCTCAAATTTTTCCCCTCCATCACCTCTGCAGTTACATATACATGAAATGAGGCTGACAAACCTGGATATGAAAATGGAGTGTTCATGGACTGTGAATACTGTGGATCCTCAGCAAGCTTAGAAACAATTAGATCAATTGCATGCATCTGTTCATCCAAACTTCCAACCAATGTCACTAGCCTATCATTCAGTCCGTAGTAATTATTATCTTGAGGAGATATCTTGATGCTAGCATGAGAATCTTCAATAAATGACCTGCTCAAAGAAAAAGATAGATTTTATCCCATTCTCCGTGATATTAATACACATAGAAAGGATAAGGATCACTAAATTGAAAGTAATAATTGGTCTCTTATTGACAAAGAAGGTGGGGTTAACATGGGAAGGAAAAGATGATGGATAACCATTTTCTTAGGCTGACTTCAGCTATTGAAAAAAAACCCTTATACCACTAGGAGGGCCTGCTGTTATGGGTGGTTGGTAAAATTCACTAAACAAACCCTAAAATAAAATTGAAAAGAACCCACCATTCGTTAAGAAATATTCTTAGAACAAAGACCAAGATCCATAAGCACCAGAAACTGCTTTTTCCCATCAGTAATTGATTTATAAATAAGGCACTAAAAAGTTTTTATATCTAATATTGACTAAGAAAAGTAATCATACCTAATGGTAGAACCTCCCTTGCCAATTATTCCTCCACAACAGCTATTTGGAACAATGAGTCTCACCTTTGTTTTTGGTTCAGCATCATTGTCATCCTCACTATGAAGCTAATCACAGAAGCCAAGTAAATTTCAGAAGCACATAAGACATCTTTCGCCCCATTAGTAATTAAATCTACACAATGGTGGTTATAACAGTGGTTACCTCACTCATCAACTTAGATAGGATAAGTTCTACAGCTTTTAGAATTTCATTTATTGCACCAGATACCATAATAATCCTATCTGTAGTTCCAGGAAAAAATTCATGATTACGAGATAATTGGATCCGTGCTCCTGATTGTGACTGGAAATCAGTGATAGTTGAACCACCCTTTCCAATAACAGAACCAGCTGCAGCATTTGAAACAAGAAACCGTACATATGTTGGTTTCTCTGTAGAATCTAGCAGAAGTAAACACTATATTAGAATAAGCATGAAGCAGTAATCAAGAAACTGTTACTTTGTGCTCTAGTACTATGCCATAAGATTAACATATCATATGATGCATAAGGAGGTAAGAAATTATTCACTACTTGATTTTTTTACTTCCTGATATCAGATTTACATGAAATTAGGCATGCATAATAGACAGAAAAGAGAATATCATGATCTGTGAGTCAAATCAATAAAAATCAAATTTTGTAAAAACTAATTTGACTGTACTAGTGTTACATGACTAAGAGTATCAATTACTCTGACCTCCTTCATCATGCCAGCTTAAATTGACAATAAAATAGAATTATTCCATTTCACGTCAAAACCACGTCACTACTTTTTAATGAAACTCCATCAAAGCAACATCCAAAAGTGAAGGATTAGTTGCATCTAAAGCAGTAGTTTACGTCCATGAGGAATGGCTCAAGTGGTAACCAAGCTTGAGCTCATTGTTTGAAGGGCCTTGCCAATATCAAGGTTTTAACACATGAAAAAACATTTGCAGGAAGGGACAGCCTCTGTACCCCGAAATCCAAAATAACACTAGTCCCATACCAAAAAAACATTGTGCAGCGGTTCTAAAACAAATGCACTCAATAAGAGAAAAGTGTTGAATCCACAGCATAACAAGCTTCCTTTTCATTTTTTTCCTTTTTGAGGTCAGAGAAAAGCTTCATTTTCAAGACCAACGCAAACTGTTATCAGGTTCCAAAGTTAGAACTTTATAGATATTGAGAAGTAAATGCTCCTTCAAAAAGAAAATCCTGAATCAAGCATCAACCCCTATTATTTTGCGGTGGGAATAGGCTAACTAATTTATCCCCATTTTAACCACTAACCCTAATCCTTCTGGGGGAGTTGATAATAAATAAGGGTGAAAAATTGCATTGTGATTTTTCCAGCACAAAAAAACAGTTGCGAAAGCAAGTAAAACTCGAGCATCCCACAAAATAGTATTTAAGATAGCAAGTTTTCCGCTTCCCATTCTCACACTTCTGAAATGAACTAAAGATAAGATTTTCAACTGCTAGATCTGAAAATCAGAATTAGGTAGGTCAGGAAAGTTGGGCACCGATGTGACCGTACAATAACATCACCGACATTTATATAATGAACCAGAAAGCGAATAATTGCAATTGATGTAACCTCATATTACTATCAAACCGGACCGCCATTTGCAACTGCCGAAACCAAAAAACAAAAACAAAAAACGAAACAGAGAAAGCAGATCGGATCAGATACCTGAAGCATGGGAATTGGGCTGTGCCAAGGAGGGTTTCCCGGGTCCCTCAGGAGGCAACACATAGGGAGATTCTGTTGACTCCATTACTATTCTTCAACCTCTTCTCTTTCGCGCCTTCTTGTGAAGTGAAAGAAAGGGCAATTTACAGAAACAGCGCAACAACAAAAACAAACAGCAACAGAAGAAGTTCAAACCATTGCCGCAAATTCCATTTGGTTACAGAATCCAAAGACCGAAAATGGGGAAGAAGGAGGAGGAGGAGTGGATTAGGGTGTGAGAGCGAAGTGAAGAATGAAATTAGGGAGGTTGAGTCCCGACTCCATATCCAGCAATTCTCTCTTTCCTACATGTGCGTGCGGGCGCGAGTGAATGAGCCAGTCGTCGTGGCTTGGGCGTGATTACCGCCTCCGTTATTATTTAATTAATCATTAATAATTTAATTACCTCTGAAAAATCAGAAAATGATCCCCCGTGCTTTTTTTTTTTGGACCAGCGATGATATTACTCACTACCCCTATTATACATATATCTCTACATCAAATGCTATTTATAAAATATTAATTATGATTATTATTTAATTCATCTAGTAAAATAGTTATGAATAAAACAAGCTAGCCTGACTCAACATAAAATAAACTTCACAACAAGAGTTTAAATAGTGATTACAATTATTGCTAATAAATAAATGAAGGCATCAAATATATAAAGTTCCAAATTCTACTTCTTCAAATTAAATGATAAATAAGTAAACAATGCATGTCATATATGTCATATAAGTTTCATAATTCAAAGATGATATTCTTTGATTCTGATAATTAATTTCTAGAAACTAATTCAATTAGTTATTTATAAAAAAATATATATTAATTTTTTTAAAATATTCTCTTTAATTATTTTGTATTGAAAATTATCTTTTGATAGAAATCTCGTAATACTCTCTTTAGTCCTTAATATAAAAGTTAATTGGGAGATTTAATTTAATCCTAAATATAATATTACAATCTATTTTTCTTTTAAATTTATTATTTTTTCATAAAATATCCTATTGATTACACATGTGAAGGGTTTTCTATCCAAAGATAACCATGATGAAAGATGACATTTTAGAAAAACTAAAATATATCTGTTACAAATAATTAATATAACTAACTTTGTTAATTTATCTAAATTAATTACCTAAATCTTATATTAATGACCAGAGATAATATATACAATTAATAAAAATAGGTTAAAAATATTTTGATACACAAAAATTTAGGTGGATTCGGCACCAGTCCCCTACTAAGGTTAAAATAAAGTCCCAAGGTTTAAAGAGCATTTACAGGAGATTTATGAGATCGCCTATCAAATGAGTCATCAAGATGACAACGGGAATTGAATTCACGTTCTTATGAGATATGAGTATATTTTTTATTATCTGTGTTAACTCTCATTGGTTAATTTAAAAAAAATTATAAACATAGAAAATAAAACAAAATGGATTGTACATTAGGTTAGGGATTTAGATGCAATAGGCCTAGGTTTTTAATCAATAAAAAAACAAAACAAAATGGAACTTGCAGGCTAGCCCATATTTAAATGGGCTTAGCATATTTAGTGTGCCCCTCTTAGGTTGCCTCTAGCGAGCTCCTTTTGATCACCTTCATGTTCAACTTACATTGTGAAACTAACATGGGTTACTCTAAGTGGTAAGCAGTTCGATATCGCTTAAATGAGGTCTCGAGTTTGAGCCTTAACATATGCAAAAAATCTCCGTTAGGAGACTCACCCACCATAGCCAGGTGCGCAACGCGGGTCAAATCCAGATGTAGTAGGGACAAAGCTCCGGTGAACTGAGTGGGTAATAAAAAAACTTACATTGTGAATTAGAATTAGCACAGATAGTAAGGAACAGACTCGTATCCACAAGAAAATGAGTTTGATTCTCACTGTCATTATAATGGCTCCTTTGGTAGACGATCTCATAAGTCACTTGTAAGCGTTATCTGAGCCATGAGACTATACATTGACTTTAGTAGAAAATCAATGCTAAACCTATTTAAACTTTTGTATACCAAAAAACTTGTTCAACTTATATCTGGCTCCACCTTGCTATCTCATAAGAGTTATTTGGGAAGAATATATTTTAGGAATAATAGATTTTGGGAATAAAGATGTTTGGATAATTAGTAGTATAATCACTTTTTATATTGATAAATTACCAAAAAAGGTATGATATGATTAAAAGTAAGAGAGATGAAAGATGATAGAAAAGAAAGAGGAGAGAGAAGAGAGTGTAGAGAGGAGAGAGAAAAAGAGAGATAAGATAAGAGAGAGGAAAGAGAAAAGAGAGATAAGAGGAGAGATGATAGAGAAAATAGAGGAGAGCGTAGAGAGGGTATAAAAAAAGTAGGGGTAGAATAGTAATTGGATAATCCATAACCTAAGTTTCAAACCAAAAGCTATTTTCAGTGGCTTATTCAAAACCTAGGTTTCAAATTGAGATTTTGTCCAAAATCAATTCTCAACAAAAATTGTTGTTTGTGTAAAAATTTTCCAAATCGCGAGTTTAGTCCAGAGTTCATTCTCCACCGCTATGCCAAACACCCACTTACATCTGGTTCCACCTTGCTACCTGTGGTGTGTGGTACCTAGGTCTCTCTCACAAACCAAAAGGGGCAGACATCCTGAGATATTGGGTCTGCTCAAAGGCTCATATAATGGCATTACTTTATGGAAGTAAAAAAAAAGCTTTGTGAGCTTGTTTGTAGGATGCATTTCCAATGATTAACCTACATTTACAAGTAAAAATTGAAATTGATTTGTACCAAAAAAAAATTGAAATTGATCCGACATTGACTTTTTGTAGGATACAGATATTTACACCAGTAAACGGCAGATTAACACATCTATATAACTATATTTACACCACCTTTTAAACAACATTACATATAAAATTTTACACCTTATTTATAAGTAGAACAAACGTTTACAACAAAAATAGCAAAATCACACCCACTTATAGAAATACTACATCTTCACACATATAAAAATTTAAATGTAGGAAGCAAACGTAGGGAAATTTACACCACATAATTAGAAAACAACTTTAAATATAAAAATTGACCCTTTATTTACATGTAGGATACAAACATTTACAACAAAAAATAAAAAATTAACAGCTCTATATAGGAAAATTCACATAACTTTAAAGAAAAATTGAAGCATATGTCATTTTATTGCCTTTAGCACATAATCGAAAGAGGTGTGATTTAGGCGAATCATTAATTAAAGACAATCAATATAAAATTCGTATTTTCAATATCGGGTTATTATACATTTGGTAATTTTAATTTTATGGTTCAACTTTAAAAATCAATAACTCATTTTAAAAACTCATAAAGTCAGAAAGTGGTACAAGGTCCTAATTTTCAACTGTGCTCCCAGGACGTCAAGTAAGGCCTTCCAGAAGTTTAGCATGAATCACGGATCTTGATCTGATACAATGTCCTTTGGCAACCCATGTAACTTAACAATCTCATTCAGGTATAATTGGGTCAGTCTGTAAAGTTCACAGTTCTCTCATATCAGTGAAAAATGGACCGATTTAGTCTATCAATACATAAGGACCCAGATTGTGTCATGATTAGCCTATATTTACCTATAAAAATTGACCCCACATTTACTTGTAGGATACATGCATTTACCCCAATAAATAGCAAATTAACACCTCCACATGATTATATTTTCACCACCTTATAGGAAAACATCAACGTTACATATAAAATTTCACACCTTATTTACAAGTAGGATCATACGCTTACAACAAAAAAATAGCAAAATCACACCAATCCATAAGGAACTTTCAACTACCTTACAGAAAAACTACATTTTTACATATAAAAATTTACTCCTATTAACATGTAGGAAACAAACGTTTACAATAATGAATAGAAACATAACACCTCTACGTGGGGAGATTTATAACACTATATTGGAAAAACAACATTAGATATAAAAATTATCCCTCATTTACATGTAGGATGCAAACATTTACAATAAGGAAGAGAAAACTAAGAGCTCTATATAAGGAAATTTAGACCTCCTTATGGAAAAATTGAAATTTCCGTCATTTTAAATTTTTAATACCTTTAGTACACAACACAAAGTGGTGTGGTTTAGACGAATCAATATAAAATTTTCATTTTCAATGTCGGATTATTATTCATTTGGTGATTCCGACGTTATGTTTTAATTTTAAAAATTAATAACTAATTTTATGGAAATCGTCAATCTAAAGATGGTATGCGGTGCTAAATTTCAACTACACACTTAGGGCGTCTTGTATGGCCTTCTAGAAGTTTAACATGTATCCTGTATCTCGATCCGATACAATGTTCTTTAGCACCCCATGTAGCTTAACAATCTCATTCAAATATAAATGTGCGAGTCTCTACAATTCATAATTCTCCCGTATTAGTGAAAATGGATCGATTTAGTCAATCAATTTATAATTACTATAAAAAAACTTAGAGTTGCAGTAGTTATTTTATAGAGGTTACAATAAACCGCTACAAATTCTTGACTTTACAATTTGACTCTAAACCGCTATAATTTTATAACTCTTTAATCGTGAATAGTATTATCAACGACATTTGTAACAGTTATGACGACATTTGTAGCGGTTATAACAGCTATAAATATGGCAACATATATGGCACGAACATTTGCAACAGTTCAAACCGCTATAAATATTTGTGTCAAAAAGCGGGAAGAGTGAGAGAATTTTGTAGGGGGTTCTAAACCATTACAAATATCCACAAAATCGTTACAAAGTTACATTTGTAAACCGCTACAAATGTCCACAAAACAGCTACAAAGTTTCACATATATATGAAATTCAAATTTGTGAACTAACTGAGACATGTTTGTAATAGTTCTAAATTGCTATAAATGTCCGAAAAACTGCTACAAAGTTTTAAATATGAAATTTAAATTTCTCTCATAGAGCGAACTCACTCGGACATATTTATAGCGGTTTTAAACTGTTACAAATTTTCAAATATAAAATTTAAATTTTCCTCTTACGCACGCTATAAACTATAAAACTACTACAAAGTTTTAAATATGAAATTCAAATTTTCCTCCCACGTTTTTGTAATGGTTTTAAATTGCTACAAATTTTCACAAAACCACTTCAAACTCTACCCGATATTTACAAATATCTCCCCTCCTCCCATTCTTAATTTTGCTCATTCTTCTCTTCTTCCTCCTCCTCCTATGTTTTTTCTTCTTCTTTCTTTTATTTAGTTCTTTCTTCACATAGTTGTAAAAATATTTGGATTTATAAATTTATTTTTTTAGATTTATATACTTAATCTTTATTAACATGTGTATTCTGTTATTTTCAAATCCTTTTTACATAAGTTAGTGGATATTTTTAATTAATTATATATAATATTTTTTACACTTTCTTCACTTTTTAATTAATTACTTCTATAACTTTCTGATTACCTAATATCAACTTGTATGCTTTCTTTATTTTAATTACATCTAATCAAATAAGATATATCAAATTATATAACATGATACAACTAAATAATATACTCAATTATCATAATAAAACTTTAACCTATCAAATTTAATAAATTATCTATATATCTATATATATGTACATATATACATACATACTATTAAAACATATTTTTTTTTATAAAATCAGGAAAATTTGTAACGGTTGGAACAGTTACAAATTTTAACACCACACTAAAATTTTTTGTTTCTCGCCTGAAGTTAGTAGCAGTTTCTAAACTGATACAAAATCCTTTTAAACTGCTATAAATGTTTGTAGAGTTTTGACTATCATGAATAACATTTTTTTAACCGTTACAACACTGTTTAATGCCTTTAATACACACACAGAAGGGGAGTGGTTTAGGCGAATCATTAATTAAAGTCAATCAATATAAAATTTTCATTTTCAATATCGGGTTGCTATTCATTTGATTTGATGGTTCCATCTTTATAGTTCAATTTTAAAAATTAATAACTAATTCTCAAAAATATGTCATTAAGGGTGGTACATGGTGCTAATTTTCAAATGCTCACCCAAGGAGTCATGGAAGGCCTTCCAAAAGTTCGACATGAATGAGGGTTGGAGGCAAAATCCCAAATTTAGTTGAAAAGGTGGAAAATGATCATCAACTCAAGTGGCTTTCTTATGGAGCTATTAAGGATAGATGGTTCCACTTCAATACAAGTATGACTACAAGTTGGACATGCTCCTCAAGGGTATGAAAACAATGCAAGACTATGCTTCAAGGACCAATGCCCGATTTAATTCTCTAGATGGCCAATTTGATGATGTTAGGAAGGCTAATGAGTTAAGAATCATGAACTTGGAGACAAAGTTTGAAAACCTTTCTACTCACATGACTCAACTCTCAAATTCTGTAAATGAGATCTCTGCTAGATCCGGTCGAATTCCCTCCACACCTATCATCAACCCAAAAATCCTTAATGCTATCACACTTATAAGTGGCAAAAATGTGTCCTTCACTGAAAAGGTTGATGATGAAAAGATTGAAGTGGAAAGCCCTTCATTGAGTCCCATGAGGTTAAAGCACTCTGAAAGTGTAAGGGAGAAGCAACTAAAAAGAGATAGAGAGCCTAAATCTCAAGTGGATTCACGACCACTTGTAGAGGAGATTGCTGAGAAAGATTCAATCAAGGCATCAACACATGAGCATGGTGAATTGAGTGCATCGAGAGCCTCATTGTGAAAAGTTAAAGAGGTAAAGATTTCTTACTTACCCTTTCCTAATTCATACATGATGCATAAAAAGAAATTACATAGGAAAAGCTTGATAAAAACGTGATACTTTAATGGTTCATACTTAATGTACTCTTTCCACTCCATGTGTTTATACTGTTACTAGTTCTCCTACTCAATCTATTTCCATTAGCCCTAATGTTGCCAAGCAAGGTAGTGTTGTTTCTGATGTTTCAGGAGCTAATGAAGAGGAGAAACAAGATGGAACCAAAAAGAAGAGTCAAAGACGAAGGAACAAGTACAATAAAGGAGACAGATGATTTATCTCTGCCGGTTCCAATTCATTCCATTGAAGCTCCAAAGACTATCAATTTAGAAATAATTCAAGGATTATTAATCTTGGAGTTCAATGAGAAGCACTCGCATGAGGATTCCACCGACTTGCCTCAAGAGTCATCTTCCATGGAGCCTCAATGAGAGAAGAATTAAATGAAGAATCCGTGCCTGGACACCATGAATACCTCATCTAAAAACCCTTTCCTTCTGGATCTTGTGGAAGAAAGGCCCCTCGTGGTTGGTGACTTGGTGCTGACACGAATAGCAAGCTCCATCCATCCAGATTATGGAAAAGTATCGGTGGACTGGACCTATGTAGATCAAAGCTCTTAAGCCCAAAGATAACAAGGCAATGGTGAGGCTCACCTAGGGTCAGAGGATGTGCTTCAAATTGGACAGACTTCGATTTTACTACATGAGTTATAAGTCTTCATAACTCGCTAAGGTTGTCTCCTTCCTCTTTAATATATGTTTACATGCTTTGGTAATTAGCTTGTGATATGTTGTTGAGCATGATTGTTTGGGATAAGTGTGGGGGAAGGGACACCATTTCAAAAGAAAAAGGTAGATTGTTGTTTTACTTGCTTTCGTAGTTGTTTGCATTGAATAAATCCTCCCTTTTGATTATCTTTGCTTGTTGCATCATTTGGATTGCTTGCTGCACCTTATCACTTGATTTTGCATTGGGTTAATGTAAGATTTAAGTGTGGGAGAAGAGTGCTTCTGCTTGGGCTTAATTGTTGAATTTCAACTTGGTTTTGGCTTGTTCTCTTTGGTTAGCAAGTTTTGAAAAAAATGAAAACTTTAAACATTGATCTTTTTGGACAAATTTTTGCAATTTTTCCCCTTAGTTTTGATATTTTGAGTCAAAAACCTTGTGTTTTTAAGATTGGTTGTGTTTTTTCAAGTTTGGACTAGAATTGCATATCATAATTTAGAATATTTTTACAGCATTTTCACATTGTGGCTCTCTCTGTCAATTTGCCTCAGCGAAACCTGCCTTTTCCTAGTTTTCTGTTCTATATACGTGTTTACACGCCACGGCAAATCACACTGTTGGCAGCTGCGAAGTACACAATTTGCAGATTTTAAGAGTTTCTGATGCTATTCTATTTTGTTATGCACTGCAACTTCTTATACCAGCTTGTTTTCATCAATTGCATCAAGAAAATCAATGAACCTACATTTAGGTAGGTAAATGGCGGTGTCACGTGACTCACGTGCGCATATCTTAGGTTCTCTTCTGTGACCACAATTTGGGTCTCAGCTCACCCCACAACTATCCATAGGATCAGACCCAATCTTTTTCTCTCTCTCTATTTCGTCTGAATGTTAAACTTAAAGAGAGGCCGAGTTTAGATGGCACTGACCGCTTCTTCATTGGTAAGAATTAGTCCCATTTCACATAATGGCAAATCATTCTGTACAAGATTTGCTTATGAATCCTCTGGGCTTTCAATTCGAGCTTCTGCAAATACAAACGCGAAAGCCCGTTTCGTTGCTCGGCGGAGAGAATCGATTACAGTTCAGCAATTCGAACGTCCACTAAGTAATGTTAAGACAGATTTAGTAGACCCCTGTTCGTTCCATTTGGATTTGGATATGTGTTGAATTCGGAATTTGAAATTGTTTTTGTTGGTTTCAGTTGAATATATGCGATTACCTGCCAGCCAATACTCTGTTCTGGATGCTGAGAGGATTGAGAGAGTGAATGACAACACTTTTAGGTGTTATGTTTATAAATTTAAGTTCTTCTCCTTTGAGATTTGCCCAGTTTTGCTGGTTAGGGTGGAAGAGCAACCCGACGGGTGTTGCATTAAACTTCTGTCCTGCAAGGTATAACATGTTTTCTCAGCTCTTCCTCTTTTTTCCCCTGACTTTTTAATGTTCACTTTCTCGTGTTTCTTTCTTCTTCTTTTGATGAGTGACTTTCTGGTGTATTTATTTCTGATTTCTTCTCGTTTGATGCTCGGTAACAGCTTGAAGGTTCGCCAATTATTGCTGCTCAGAATGATAAGTTTGATGGTAAGGAGCAATAGCTAAATATTTTGTAGTAGAAATGTAATAATTCACTTTATAAGTTTTTTTACAACACTACATAAATACAAAATTGTGTTCATCCTATCACTGCAAATTATAGCTTTGGTATAGCATAAGTACACCTGTGGTATTTCTTAAAGAAAAAAATCTTATTCATGAAGAATTTTGAAAGTCACTCTGCTGAACATTTGTAAAGTTAGATGAAGAGTTATTGGGTATGAAAATTAGGCCATATTGGACATTGCCCTGCATTCTTCCCAATGGAAAACAGAGACTTGAACTGCAAATGCTTTGCCACAAACAAGAATTGGGGATGTTACATTGCATGTGCAGAGTTAGATAAGGAACTGCTGTGGATGAAAATTAGGCCAAATGAGTTTGGCCTGCATTCTGCTCTAAGCAAATCAGTGACAAGAATTAAAACATTAATGGTACAATGGCACCCTTGTCTTTATTGTGAAAGTTATTGCTCCTATAATTTTATACTGTAAGCTTCTAAATCTCTTGAATTCTACTGGTATTGTGCAATAAATAACTTTTTTAGTGTAGGTCAAGTGACACAAGGTTATAGTGAGTTCAATTGTGTGGGGTCATTAAAGGTTCGCTAGGGATTTTATAAGACCAAGTTCTTTTCCAAAATATCCTATCATTTTGCTTATGCCACTTTCAGGAATGTTTTAACGATACTTTAATATGGTAACACAGCTTTGATGGTAAACCGGATATCATGCGATAGCAATAGCAATAATTCCTTGGTGCAGCAGCTCTCTTCAGATACTATAATTGAGGTAGTAAATTTGGTTTTGTATCAATTTTACATGAATCTGCACCTGTGGACTTTGTATAATAAAGTTTATCTTTGGATCAATATGTGGATTCCAGGTCAGAGTTGAAATCCCTTTTGCATTCCAATTAATACCGAAGGAAGCAATTGAATCAGCTGGGACTCAAGTCCTTGAACAAATACTGAGAGTTATGCTCCCCCGCTTTATGGCACAGGTTTGTGGACGACTGACATAATATTAACAAATTTCATTTAAAGTGCAAGTTTGCCCTATTTTAATTTATTGGTCAAATCTTCTGATGATTATGACATAACAATTGAGGTTCAAGATTACTTGCCTTTTGGAGATTTAGTCTACCAGTTAAGAGATCCTAAAAGAATCCCATTGGAACTTTAGAATGGTCCGTTGTCTTGTCTGTTGTGTTTAGAATCTCTGTGCTCAAATATCCATCGCTTATGTTCTTTGCTTATATATGGCTGTTACGTTTAATGAATATCTAATTTGAATTCTTGTGAGTTTATCAATCAAAGTGTACTTTGTTATTTATTTCTAAACGCTATTGAAACTTGGTTGGTTCATTAGTTCAAAAGTTATATACAGCTAAATGTTTCTGACCTTTGGCTCTTAGTGCATTACGTCTTCATTGTCTGAGCAAACTTAGTGGACTGATATATGATAACAGATGTTTCTGACTTTTGTCTTTTGTTCAATGCATTGCATCCTCATTGTTGAGCTGCTTGGTGAACTGATATATGACAAACTTTGACGAAAATTTTCAATTGTTATATTTACTGAATCTCGTTTTGCATCATCAGCTTGTGAAAGATTATCAAGCCTGGGCTTCAGGAGATACCTCAAGGCAGCCCCTAGGGACAGGTGAGATTTGAAGCCAAGGATCGTGGTAATGATTGCCAAAGATGGTGATATTCCTGTTTTGAGGTTGTGAAAACGCTACCTCATTTTATGTACATAACTTCCTTGTGGTTTGTAAATTAAGGATAAAAGGGGTTCTTTTCTTCTTTTCTTCTTTCTTTGTTTCTTTGGGAGGGGATCAAGAGAAGTTATGGATAGTTATGATACATCAGTGATAGAATTATAAAGGAAAATGAATGGTGCAAATGTGCTGGTTAGCTACATAGATCATAGGGGACTATTATACTTTATTAATAACTAATAAATTATTAATCAAAAGGTCTCGTTTAGTAACTTCATTGAGCATTTTTTTCGTTGAGTGACTCAGAAAAAGAAAAATACTAGCAGATACTTCATGCTAGTAGTCTATGTAGACCAACTTTATAGTTATTATATGCTAACATTTATTAGTTCCACATACTACGACAAGATTTGTTATATTTTTTAGTTGTAGATACTTCATATTCTTCCAGTCTTTAATATAAAAATTAATTAATTTTTTTGAATAAATTGAGGAAGTCAAATAAATTAGTTAATTATAACTAATATAAAAGTTAATTGACTAATTTAGGTATATTAAGAAATATATAATATGAATTCATTTTGAGAGGTTTGATTTAGTCATAATTAATAAATTTATTTAGCTTTTTTAATTTATTTAAAAAATTAATTAATTTTTATATTAACTGATGAGTACACTAGAATTTTTAGATCTACACAACAACATACCAAGCTATTAAGTTCAGTGTCAGTCTATCATACCAAGTTTCAAACCTAAATTGAGTTTTCTTTGAGCATGGAAAATAGATTAACATATAAGAATGTGGCTTGTCTGGTATCCACGATTTTTTATTTTCACACTTATTGTCTCTCTTTTTTATCTTTATCTTTTTTCGAATATATCATATAGATTCGCCTTCATAAATATAAAATATTCATCAAATCAACTCCAAACTAGTTACATATTTGATACTTCATCAATTACCTTACATCAAATAAATACATAAACTAAGACACGTTAAACCACTTTTTCACATCAAAACAACTTTCAAATTGTCTTCTTTCCTTTTGTTTCTTCATTGCTATCACCTGAAAAGTTTATTTTGCAGAAAATAAAATAATGAGATATGAAATACCAATAGCGAGTATCATTACCAGATACTCAATGAAAATTATAAACCATGAATTTGGTAACATGCTATATATTAATCTATGCTTGAGTTGAGATATAAATATGGCATGATTTCCCTTAAATACTCCCCTGTAATATTAGATCATATATTAGTTTATAAATTAGATAAATTAGTTTGGAAAAAATGATAAATATAAGAGATAAAGTGGATTAAGGTCTTATATTTATGACTAAAATTAACTCATAACTAGCTCCTACATGTAAGACTAGAGGAGTATATAAGAGGTCACCCATAAAGTAAAATGCAAAAAGAATGTTCTTTTTTCTTTATGTATGCAAGACAAAACTGAAAATGAATAACAGTATTGGTGGTACTTTATGTTTAACTTTACTAACTTCACAGATTTTTAACTTCAAAGGATCTAAATTACAATAGAACTTTGAGAAAATAACATTAATCAACATGGAGGCAAAAGAATATTTTTGAACATCAATCAGGTAAAAAAAGGGAAAATCTATATAAGGTCCTAAGGAATGAATGTAATCACTAAAAAATCTCATTGATAAGCCAGTGCAATGGATTTGTTGTAACCCATAAACGGAAAATATCTTTGTTGTATGCTGCTCATTTGTTATAGAATTTTTAGTGATTACATTTTTTCCTTAGGACTTCAAAATGATTTCCCTTGTAAGAAAATCTTACCCACCTCAGGACCTGGGGCATTGTATTTGTACATGTCACTTTCACCAGGTAATTCAGCTCTCAAGAAATTTGAACACCGTTTTAACTTGTCTTCTAGTGCAGCATTGGCAAGTTCCTGAATTTTCAAATGGGTTCTTGTTTTGTTGAGTTCATCTTCAAGATATAAGCAAAATTCCTTCCAGCTTTGAAGTTGAAAATCTAACTCTGAAAAATGCATGCTTCCAACATCCATGGATTGTGTGAGAAGGTAAACATCAGAAACTTCTTTTATAAGGATTTTCATGCTCAGCTCTTCTTCAACCTTGGATATTTCACTAGGATTATTCTTACAAGTTCTTGCTTCAAGCTCTTTCATGTTCTGTTTCAAAGCTCTGATTTCTTGGTCAAAAGCATCAATGCCTTCATATAGCTTCTTTTCAATGGTGATAATCTCTTGTTCTTTCTCAAATAGCTTATGCTTCCATTTTGCTTCATTTTCCTCTAAAATTTTAGCCATCAAACCTCTTTCCTTAAGCATTTCTTCATCTTTTTCTGCTACACTTTTCTCCAGAACTCTGATGGTTCCTTCCATGTTCTTTAGTTTCTCTTGCAGCTCTAAGCTCCAGAATTCCTTTAGTTCAATACCTTCATAGAGGCACTTTATTGGGAATCTAGAACTAGAGATATCAAGATCTGAATCAGAAGAATCCATCATCATTTTCGCCGGTAAAACCGGCTTCTTCAAATGAAAGTCATATTCCTCACTTTCATCATGCCCAAGGCTATAATCTGTTCCATCTTGAAATTGGAACTTGGACATTTGTAGATCAATAATCTCCATTTTTTGCTTTTCTATTGTCTTTTGTAGCTCCTGAAGAATAGAAGCAAGATCAATGTTGGATTTTTGTGCTTTCTTGAGCTGCAATTCTAGGTCATTATTTAGTCCTTTATGATACTCTATCTCATCTTTCATCTCCTTTATGATTTTCCCCATCTCTTCAGCCTGAAACTTCGAGTTTTCGCTGTCATTCTGTTTTGCCACCATAGTTTTTAGCTGTTCGATTTCATCCTTCAATCCATAACATTCTTTATGCAATGAAGATAACTCCATTTCAAGCTCATTCTCCTTGTCTGACTTGCTGCACAAGTCTTCCTGCAATCTTTCCACATCAATTAACAACTTCCTTGCATTATTCTCCCACATTTTGGCTTCTGCATTAAGTAAATTGATTGTGACTTCTGCTGCATCCAAAAGATCTTTAGATGACCCTAAACTTTTTGCCAATGTTGCCCGCTGGCGACGTGAAACTCGCTGCCCAATGTCTTCTTCCATTTGATCTTCATGCTTCATTCCTGAGTAGTTGTCGTTATTAGAGTGATCTGCTTGTTGATTTCCAGATGAAGAACCTGATGCAAACAGATTTGTTTCCTGTAACAACAAAATGTATTTTAGCCTCCTGAGGAAAATTATGAGAACGGATCCTCTGAAGTTAAAGTTGAGGGTGTTGAACGTAGAGTAATACTCTTTCCAGTCTGTATTATATGCACCTAATAACAACTTTACATAAATTAATAAAATTAGTTATTTTTTGTGAAATATCAAAATTACTCTCAATAAAAGTTATTAGTTAGAGAAGTTTGGTTAGGAAGTATTATAATTAGTTAGAAATACTAGGTAGAAAAAAATTAGAGAAAACAAGTTATATTATGAAACATGTTGAGGTTTGAGGACTGGAGGCAGTAGTATGATACTAGGAATCTTTCTTAAACATTAGAAACTTCACATATCAGAATTATTCATTTTGAACCGAAACTTGTCCCAAGAGGTAAGAGGACATAAACAATAGTACGTGAAATAAAGCTGATTTTAAAGTAATACTCCTCTAGTACTAAATATAGGACTTAGTTAGGAGGTGAGTTTTTATTTTAAATTTAAGACCTTAATCCGATTTATGTATCATATTTATTATTTTTCTTAAACTATTTTGCTTAATTTATAAATTGATATATATATATACTCCTCTGATCCTTAATATAATACATATTTAATTAATTTAATTAAATTAAAAAAGTTAGTTAAGTTAGTTAATATGGCATTTTTTTTCTAAAATACCTTAATTATCTTCCTCAATCCCCTCCCTCCCCTCTTACTTGATTATTGTTGAAGGGGTATCAATAAGGATAATTTAGAAAAAATTAATAAATATAAAAAATAGGTCTTATATTTAGGACTAAGATCAACATCTCAATTAGGTCTTATATTAATGACTGGAGGAGTATAATCTAATGTTACAAAGAGTATTTCAAGAAGATTAGGTCATACATGTTATAATTAATAAATTTATTTAGATTCCTTAATCTCCTTAAATTAGATAAATATAGCTCATTAAAGATCGGAGGAGTGATATATATTTTCTTACATACAATCATTTGTAAACTTCTTTTTAATACTTTTCCTGTCTACAATTACTCCTCCGGTCCTAAATATATGACATATTTAATTAATTTGATTATATTAAGAAAATTAGTTAAATTAGTTATTATAGTATGTTTTTCCTAAAGCACCCTAATAATTTGGAAAAAAGTTGGTAAATTTTGGAAATGCATCTTATATTTTAGACTAAAATTAACTTGCTAATTAACTCATATATTTAGGACAGAAGAGTATTTCAGAGCAGAAGTAAATTTAAAGAGAAGAGTCAAGTAGCAAAATATACAAACTAGAGTAGAAAAGAAAGAGATGTTCATACATTGCTGCTAAGTTCTGCAGGTTGGCATGTGTTTGGCAATTGGTTACAATATGAGGGTCCAACGTTGTTGTTATCAGACGCATCTGATTTGTTGTCTAGATCATCATAGTCAACGTTCATTTCCTCCAAATACGAATTTTCATCATCCAGATTCTCATCATCTCTGAAAAATTACTGTAAAATGTCATTGTCATTATAATCATAAGCATACTGAAGTTTGAAATTGTTAAAGGTTTTGACTAAAATCCAATTTCTTTTTCAATTTGACACAGATTTTCAGTATCATCAATCTAGTATCTGGGACCATGTTTTTTGTTTCAACTAAGAATACTTGCTTCTCAAACAATAGAAAAAATCACGAGTATCAATTAATTGATGATCACATAAGCTACAAACCTGATTTTTCTTGTTCGTGACAAACGCTGGATTTGAACCTGAAAAATAGAGAGGATGATTAGTGTTTATTGTTTTGCAATGGTGAAGAACTTAACATGTTTGGTACAAATTGAATCATGATTCTGGAATTAAATTCACATATTTGGAACTTATCAGGGAAAATTAATCTTTTTGGTCCATTTAATCTTAATTCAGTTGTAGCTTAATCCTTGAACTTTGTCTCAATACAACTTAATTTCTATAGTTTTGACTCAGTTAAAACTTGGTCCCTAAATTTTAACTCATTACTACTCAGTCTTTATAGTTTTTACTATTTAAAATATTGTTTTTTAAGTTTTGTTTCGATACAACTCAATTTATATAGTTTTAACTCAGTTGAAACTCGGTCCATAAACTTAACTCATTAGTTATAATTTCTACCATTTAAAACATTAGTCCTTAAGCTTCATGAAATACAGGAACTAATGTTTTAAATAGTAAAAACTATAAGGACTGAGTAATAATAAGTTAAAGTTTATGGACTGAGACTAAATTATAGGAACTGAATTGTATCGAATAAAAATTTAGGGATTGATTTACAACTGAGTTAAAATTATAAAGACTGAGTTACACCAAGTTAAAGTTTAAAGACTAAGTAACAACCAAGTCAAACCTATAAGGATAAAAAGATTAATTTTCCTAACTTATTATATTTGATAGATTCAACTAACTATTTTTAAGCAGCTTGTTGACAATTATTTTGACCACCTAACAAATGATAGTTGAATCAAAATAAAGTAATAATAATGGAAGTCTTACTTGTAAGATTGTGTCATGGTAACAATGTTTCAAAGGCAATGATAGAATACAGGCTTCTGATTTGATGCAATTTGACAAATCAATGGTAGCCTCTCCAAGGGATCCAAACCTCACTGATCCCTATAATACACACCAATGTCAATTTTCTTAACTATAGAAGATATAGATATATATATATATATATATAACGTGTGTGTGTATCATATTGAAGATGAAGATAAATGTAGTATAAAGTCCTAAAGAAGGGATTTAACTATCCAAAAATTTAATAACAATTGAAGAGCATATCATAACAAGTTCCAGTGTAATAAATGCTAATAAATTTATTCTACTCAATGCTCACTTGTGGTTAGGACATTTTAGGGACTAATTCTCCCAAGATAAAAGGCATAGAGAGAGGCAAACCATGGCGACTACTAGCTTAATGAGGCAGCCTTTGAGATGATGATGGTGAGCGTCTTGAGAAATGCAAACGGAATGGAAAACTGAGTGATCCCAATGACACTCTCCATTTTGTACTGATGCTTTCCCCATTTTGCTTATGGTTTTCCCACTTTCCACACTTGTTATGAAAATAAACAGCTTGTTCCATCCTTGTGGGACCTAATTACACCGGGCGAAGTCAGGATTTAGTTATAAGAAAGCTAAGATTAAAAAACAAATATAACAAAATGGCATATTCGAGGAATAGGTATTAACAATATAAAACTTTTAACTAAAGGTATAGTCAAAAAATAAGTTATATTTCTATCACATTTATTAATTTTAATTAATTTTAAATAACACTTTAATTCGTATGATTTGAGTAGTTATTATTTATAAAAAAAATTGGAGGGAGCATGTGTGAAGAGGGTCATTTTGGTCAATTGAGCTTTTTGTTAAAATGGCATATTATAAAATTGTGAAACCCTAAAGTGCCATTATTTATTACACTAATGAATCAACCACCATAGGGAGGGAGGGAGAGGGAGAGGGAGGGAGGGAGCGAGAGAGGGACCTGAATAGCATTGAAGTTAGAGAGCTTGAAATCGAGTGTGGTTTGGTCGGCGATGGCTTTCTTCTTCCCTCTGCTATTTTTATTCTCAGACTCGCATTGCTTCTCATCATTCTCATTCGTATTCTCTTCTTTACTTCCACTGCAAAATAATATCATTAGCAATAATTTAATATATATAACAAAAATAATTAAGATCAAATGGGAACAAAACAAATAAATTAAAGAACAAGTAGTAAATAAGAGAAGGCATTATATTGTACATATATACCTTGGGAAGCCCATGATTATATATTTCAAGAACAAGAAGAAAATATGAATGAATGAAGCAACTTAAAGATGTATGTAATATATAGGGTTTAATTTCAGCAACACTGATATATATAGAGAGAGAGAGAGAGAGAGACACACACACACACAAACTTACGAATTAAATGTATTACGATGGATTATTGTGCTGCTTTCTAATTAGACCGCAAAACCTTTGAAATTTGAGTACTCATCACACTCGAGTCGGTCCAATATTCTTATTTTCATTCTGACCCATTCATTCCAGTCAAAGGCAGCACTATCATTTTAGTTATATATATATATATATATATATATATATATATATATATGACTGTGCATTTTGTATCCATAACTTTACTGTTAAACTTGGACGTCCCTCCACGTGGATTGGCCCCCAAAATAAAAACAAGTTGATTCGGCTGGCTAGCTAGGTGTTGAATTTTTTAATTTGAATAATCTGAATTTATTGTTTCAGAAGCAATAAAAACCATACTACTACCAATGGGATGGGTCTAACAACACGCTTAACCTCTCATAACATAGTAAACCAGTAACATTTAAATTTTTCTTAAAAAAAAAATACTCATATTTAGTATCCAACAGGCAATAGTGCCTAGAAAAAAAATGATATAACAATAGCAAAAAAGATTCAAGAGCATATATGAAGGAAATAGTAAATACATTGTCCAGCACTAAATATGAATATATCTTCTAATAAAAATTTAAATATTGGTATATCATGGATATTAGTCCCTTCTATTAGATGAAGATTCGTTGGTGGAATGCATAATTAATTTGTAGGAAAATAATGAATTCTCAATTTCCATTACATACTCATCAATTAATAAATCTATCACTATTCATATTTAGCCCAAAACTTTTTTTAAAAAAAAAAAGAAGTTTTGATGAATTCGACATCCTTATCAAGGTTAGGGCATAACTCTAAGGCTTAGAGAGCGTTTACAAAGGACTTATAAGATCATTTATCAAATAAGTCCTTACAACGACAGCAAAAATCAAACTCACATCTTTATAAGATATGAGCTCATTCCTTTATATCTATATCAACTCTTATTGGCTATTTAGCCTAAAATTAATTTGATCCCTATGAAAATGGGGAAGCTGAGACCTGGCCCAATCCCAATTTATTACCAATTTCAATATAGATAGATCTATTGTTCTTTAAGGGTAAGGTTGTGGCGCATGATGAATTTAGGAAATTTCAATTAACATAAAATAATATTATGAAATGACTAATATATCCTTACTTACACCCTTTTATTCCTCTAATTAAATAGAATTCAATTTCCATTGAAGTACATTAAAAAAGAGTAATTAAGTACCAGTGGATAAGAGAGAAGGGAAAATGGGATAAGTAAATGGGAATTGTGAAAAAAATTATTAATGCATTATTTGATTTATAAAACAACAAGAAATACAAAACAAAGAGAGTAAGTAAATAGATGAAAACAAACTTAGATCCAGATCAAACAGCAAATAGAATATGTGAGTTGTTAAGCTTGATTTATACTAGGATGTTTTAGGTAGGGTGGTTATTTAAGTAATTGGAGTTATAGAGACTCACTTTTTAACTTTTATTTTATTTTATTTATTTATGAACCATGCATTTATGCATATTATATTTTGAAGCTATCAGGATTTAACTATTTTTCTTTCTCTTAGTATATATTTTACGTTGTTGTTCGAAATCCTTAAACAAATCCCAAAGGTAACTACGTGTTGTAGTATTCAATCAAGGACATATACATATAATATATATGTGTGTGTGTGAGAGAGAGAGAGAGAGAGAGAGAGCCCATCAACAATCCCAATAATAAGATCTCAAGTAAATATTTACTGACAAAGTTGCTGGTTAAGACAACAACATAAGCAAAGAATAAATCTTAAGCAGTGCAAAGTTGTAAGTTAGGAGAAAACTTTTTATCTTCCTTACTATTTCTCCTATTCTTAAATTTAACCCTTCAAAATAAATTCATATAATATATTTTTTAATATATCTAAATTAATTAATTAATTTTTATATTAATTGTAATTAACATATTTATTTAATTTTTTTAATCTACATAACAAATCAACTAGTTATTATACTCCCTTCAATCTTTAATATAAGAGTTAGTTAATTTTTTTTAGTATTTTAATAAAATCAAATAATAAATCAATTAATTTGGACTAATTCTTAACTTCTCAAGATGAATTTATACCCAAATTAATTAATTAATTCATTCACAAATTAATTTACTAACTCTTATATTAATTATAATTTTATTTATTTATTTTTTAATTTATTTAAAAATTTTAACTAACTCTTATAATTAGAATGTAAAGTAAAGTAATATTAAGGGCAGAATGAGTGTATATATATATGGCTCATTAATGTCTTATGCACTCTCTCTCTCTAACTCTATGCTTCTCTCGTTCTTTCCAACTTTTTCCTATTTGGTATAAGTACTTGCTTCATGATAGATTCCTTTCTTCTCTTCAAAGAGAGATCAAGAGAACATGTAAGTATCAGTTAGTCAACACAAGGACGGCCAATATATATATATATAAGAGTGTGACCAAAGTAATTAACGTGTGATTAATTTATTAATTCATTTTCTTAATTAGTCATGATAGGCTTTAGCACAAGTTTCCTCAGGCCTTAATTATGGCTGCTTCTTGCTTTTGTGCCTTTCTAAACTTTCTTTTCTTTCACTTATTTCATACCCCTTTCAATTCCTAAACAACTTCGATATATATATTAATATTAGTTCATAATTATGCAAATTCGATTCTCGCTGTCATTGTGAGAATTTTTTTGATAAACGATCTCATAAGTTTTCTGTAAACGTTCTCTGAATTTTAGGACTGAGCCCTAACCTTGGTGAAAGATCGGTATCAAACTCACCTAAATTTTTTAGTATAAAAAAAAAAATTGGTCCACAAGATTGTGAATTAAAAATATGATGCTGCGGATATGAGAATTTTATTAATAAATGATTTATCTATAAATACTTTTTAAATTTAGAGGTATGCTTTGACTTTATTGAACATTTGAGACTTAACTTACCTAAATTTTTTTATTTAAAAAAGATTAATACAATGTTTTGTCTGTCCTGTTTGCATAAATTTTAGTTTTGTCCCTTAAGAGGTAGAATAATCTATTTTTATTAAATTAGTTAATATCATATTTAATTCATTAAGTTTACACGAATTTTAATTTTGGTTCCTCAAAGATCAAAATAGTCTAAATCTTTACTATTAAATTATATGGATCAATATTTTAGGCAAAATAGATTTGAGGAATTAAAACCTATAATTTAAAATTTGAAGAACTAAATATTGTATTAACATTTATTAAATTATATGAACTAATATTTTAAATATAAAGAAAATTGGGAAACTAAAATTAAAACAAGGGCAAATTTAAAGAATTAGAAAATATGTTAACCCTTGAAAAAAGATATATCTTGGTTCAATTAATAGTATGAAGTTTATTATTTTTTAAAAATGTAAAAATAAAAACCACATTATAGTTAACCTAATATGCTTTATTATATTAGATATTTTGTTAATTGCATGTTTGGATAAAGGATTTTATTTAATATATCCATAAAATTAATTTGCAGTTCGATTTTATTTATACCATCATATTATAATTAACATCGGAATTTATTCAAAATTAATTATTTCTGGCGCATGGTAAATTTCTATTCATTTTCTTAATCACAAACTACACTGCTCATCACAAGATTTATGGGATGTCAAGTGCATATGTCTTATATATAGTAATATCAATTTTCTGATATAATATATCCCAATGATCTATTTGATAATTGTATTTAATTGTACTTTCCCCATATATATATATACACACACATATATATAAAAGAAGTGTTTGGATTTTAAGCCCTAATAGTAATTAAACCCTAGTCTCGCCCACATCCTCTCATGACTAACTTGAGTTAGAATAATAATGGAAGTAATTATGACTAATTTGAAATTTTTCAAGTGCTTTGCTTTCCGTCATCAATTCAAATATTTGCTCAATGAAGGAGAACTCAAATTGTCCCGGAAGTTTTAATGTATAAGTTATGGATATCTATAAAGTTTTTTAGATCAATATCTCTAAAAATATTAAAAAAAAAAAACTATCATTCTTAACAATTAAAAATATTAATAGTCAATATTATTTTTTTTAACAGTTATAATATTTTTTTTTAATACTTTCTAAGGAAATATAGATCAATGAAAAACTTGCAAAAATTTCCTAAGCAAAATTGAACCTTAGCCCTTTTTTTTTAATCTAACCGTATCCTGAACAATTATAGACTTCGCTTTCATGAGTGAATCTTGAGAATTAAAATTGAAAAAAATATTAAAAGGAGTTAGAGCTCTACCAAAAGTTTCAACTATGAAGAAAACTCCTGGTTTGGAAGTAAATACTACATATGAAGCTAATCATAAATCATAATTGGGAATGAAGTAACAAAAACTGTCCACATAAAATTTCAGCCATTATTCTACACAAAAATTGCCACTAATAATAATTATGAATAATATACAGAAAACGAATGAATACAAATTTATGCTAAAAATTTCAATGTCCCTTAACTGGAGAACGAATTTCTGTAAGACTTTTTGGGTACTGTTTATCCCTATCCTTTGTGCAGTAGCTACAAATGACCAATGAAAAAAAGGCCATGAAACTAGTCAATAGCAGCAGCTGACTGAGAAAGTCGTTTGCTCTCTCCATCTCAACCTTTTTCTCACACTCTCTTCATACTTCATGAAGGTATATATATGTATTCAGTCAAAGAAAGAAGGAAATGGAATCCTGTCTCTGCCAATACGGTTAGAATCAAAACTTCTCCAAGTCAAAGCAAAACTGGGTTCAGTAGATGTCAGGTCAAAAAGAGTTTAGCTCTTGGGACTAGAACTGTATTTTCGAGTCAGTCCCTAATAGCTTTTTATCCTTCCTTTGATCCCTCATGTATCAAAATCCATTAAATCTAATCTGTTTTTTTGGTGAATTGCCAACTTTGATATTGAATCATAAAAAAATGTGTCATTTCAAAAGATTTATCAGCAAAATTTAGCAATTCACTAACGGATGGGAGGATTAGATTGGATGAATCTTGAAACATGAGGAACCAAAATAAGAACGAAAATCTATTAAGGACAAACATGAGATTGAGTTATCAACAGAGGACTAAAGAGGATTTTTAGTATTTGATATGTGAAAGTCCAAGTATATAAGCCATTCCTATCGTCCAAGTGATTTCTGCTTGTAACCATATTTCATTCTTTCAATTAGTTTCTCTTTCAATTTTCTCTTCTTATCCATTTTCAGCCTGTACCTTTCTTCCCTCTCCCTTTCATAGACCCCTTGCCAGTGTACCTCTCCTGTTAACGGCCACAACCACATATCTCTTGGATGGTCACCATCATCAGCGGCCTCGGCTAAATCTTCATCCATGCTTTTCAATGTAGTAAAGTTGAAGTATTTTGCCCACATAAAAGGCCTGCGTTGTTCAACCGGGTGCTGCTCTTCCATGGTACTGGTGTTAGGATCTATGTATACCATCTTCCGGGCACTATGATAGGCCCATATGTTGATGAGAAGTTCTGAAACTCGACAGTAGCAGTGCTTCCGCTGTGTAAAACAAACAAGTGTGAGAATGAAAACAAATAATGAATCCTCAAGAGAAAAAGCTAACAACTTACTTCAATCTCAGAATACCCTAACAAGCACATATGAGAATTGCTGGAGTTTGTGCGCAGGGCATCAATGGAATCGACAAACATCCTGCATTGACCAACCACATTTCAGTTTATAGTTTAATTCAGAGAAAGGTGCATTCCTTCAATTAACCTACTATCGTGAAAACTAAATTGATCCGTTAATCACCTTGAGAACATTATAAACTCCAAGAAAGAAGGGGTTGGCATCACCCAGCTGTGTAAGGCTGACCAATAATGACCATCTTCTGGCATAGGAGGAAGTGCTTCTGCATGTGGTGGCAATCCATACATCTGGCGGAAGCCATCTTGAAAAGCAGTTCTGAATGCATTTTTGAAGCATAATGTTAGACATGTTTGAAAAAGTTATTCCGAGAACTAAATTTTAAGAAAATATTTGAGAGTACATAGCTGAGGTCTTCTGGTAAGTGATCACAATAGGGTCACTTCATGCCCAGAATCTCGTTATCATACTACAATCATTATGATGAAACTAGTCTCATTTTTAGCATAAGCTACAGCGTTATACTTCCTAAACACAGGTTTTATATGCAGATACTGCGACTAACACTGGATACAACTCTAGGATATAACATATAGGAGCAAGTGGTGTGATCATTCGAACTATTTAGTAGCTAAAAGAGTGCAATGAACAGGATGCATGTATAACATTGTAGCCATATTTTTTACATACCTGCAGTTGCCTCCGTTTAAGATGTCACACATTGACCAAAAGGTAAGAGCATTACTGGTTCCTATGAAACCCCGACCAATGTCCAAGTGTGCCCAAAAATATATGACATCTCCTTTTGAATTATTTAGTAATGCCTCTGTCAAAACCCTTTCAGCTTCCGCTGACAATGCTACCTGCTTTGAGAAAATGATGTACTAAGCAATAATTGCACAAGCAACTGTAGCATAGGAAAATGTCAATATATATGTTTAAAAAATTGGAGAAGCGGGGTTAAAAGCTTTTCATTAATTTTTCTTACTCTTTTATTTTAAATCTTCTCTTTATTAAAATTTTATAACCCCCCTTATCTATTTCTTTTAAATTGAATTCATTAAAATCTCCCTTCCCCTCCCCTCCCCTCTCCTCCAAATCCCTCATACCAAACACACCCTAAGGCTAGGAAATGTTAGAAATAAAAAAAAAAAATCTCAAAGCTATGAAGTGTGGCTTCAACAGAATACAAACACCGAAATCTATAATTGTGTCTGTTTAGTAAAAATGGTGTAATGTGGCTTCAACAGAATGCAAACACCAAAATCTATAATTGTTTCTGTTGAGTAAAAATGGTGTAATGAGTTAAATGAAAACAAGGAATACCTGGCTACCAGCAGCACGCCATGACTGAAACCCAATCCAAGGTCTCCTGTGAATGCTATCCACCCTATTTGCAAGTGCAAACATGCCCCCCATTTCACATAGGATATCTCGAAAGTAAGTGTCATTTAAAATAGGCAGACGATTTGTGGCATCCACATCATCTGACCATTGTCTTAGTGCCCTTCTAGACTGCCAGAACAAGTACTTCATTATTGATCACAAAATATGTCAAAGAATTCACAGTAGCATTCACATCATCCACATAATAATACAAGATTAACAAATTGAAAATCCAGTCATCTAGAAACAAGGAAGCCAGCCATCACCTTGTAACTAGAGTAAAACTTTCATGCCTTGTCTGAATTATTGAGGCAAAGAAATAAAATAGGAGCACCCTAAGTTTGGTTTACATGTTTTAAATGTGGTAATCAAGAGGGTAGAATAATTAAATGGCTCAAAGGAAAGATATTTTGTGAACCCATATGTTAATTTATAAAGTGAAAAATAATGCTCAAACAAAACAAGGGAGAGCATGGAAGAAATTAAAATTTTCACATGGTAAAAAATATTAAATGTGGACTATGATACTCACAAGACTTAACCCACGGTACAAAGAACCATGGTGCAAGAATGGCCACGCTCCAGACCCACTGTATATCTCATAAATGCACACTGGTTGTCCCATTCTCTCCAGCTCTCCTTCATCCCTTTCATTTGCTTCAAATTTCAATTTCTCAGATTTTCTAGCATTACGATAGATCACATCCCATATGCCACCATGCTTTTCCATCCTCTCTTCAAGCTGCAAAAGGAACAAATGATATTCTTGATCCCTCAGTTTCCAAAATAAAGTTTAAATTAAGTGAAATACGCATAATGGAAAAGGGAAGGTAGAAAGGAAGTCCAAAGTAAATGCTGAAGTTGCAAGACAACATACCTCTTCCATTTCAAGCATTTCAACCTCTTCTGATCTTTCAATTTCTTGCAGAATATCCCAATCTAATTTGTTTGGGATATCATGGAATGGAACTTCAGTTTCATGCCCAGGGACGTTCGTTGCATTATTTGTACCAGCTAAGTCCTTCTCAAGGGCATAGACAATGCTAACTTTTCCAACGGATTCATCATCAGCCTCTTGCATATGAGCACCAAGATCTATTTCATTCTCAAACAGATCCCACTCCCACACCCCCTGTTGAAGCTGAGAAACAGGTCTAGGCAACAATGCATCAGATGGAAAACTGAGTACATTCTCCAGAAGTCTTGCATATCCAGTTATGCATTCCAAGGCAAGCACATTTTTAGCTAGCTGCCTTCCAGATGAAGCAATGGCTTGAGAAAATTTAGAGAGTCTTCCATTGGAAAGCAAAAGTGAAAAAGCACTCATCAAAGAATCTGGACTGTGTTTAGAAAAAAATATCCCATGGACACCATCAACTATCTGTAAGTTGATAGAAGCTCTTTATGAGTTAAAGAAAGAAGCAACCATGATTAGAGAAATCAACAAGTGACAAAAAGGAAGAACTTGAGACCAAACTCACATATTTTCTTAAGACTGGAAAATCAGGTGCAATGACAGGGACTCCAAAAGTCATTGCTCTAATTAGTAATGGAGGAAAACCCTGTATATCTTGAGCAGAACCATACAGAACAATATCTGCCATCAGTAACACTCTGTTAACATCACCATTCAGGCCATAATTCCTTAAAGAATCGTCAGGAAGTCCCAGGCTTGAAGCAACTTCCTGCAACAAATGCTAAAGGGATTAGCAAACAATTTCTAGGACAATACGTCCAAAGTCAAACTTATGACACTAAAGGTGAGCTATAATTAAGATTACACATTTTCAGTCATGCAATCAAGAAAGCTCATGTTCAATGATTCTATTTTCAAAATGATACTGGCAAAATATTAGTTCAGAAGGTAAGAGCATTCTCACTCAGTCATTAATTTAGTGGTTCAAACTTAAAAATTCTAAATATGATGCACAACTTGAAAGAAATTCTACCTGTAACGTGTCACCATAACCATCAGTGGAATTGCCACATAAGAAAATAAATTTATATGATTCAGCTGAATCCTTCCTTCTTACGTATTTTAACAGTAGAGGTCCTACAGCATGCATTGCCACAGCATAGTCCCATGACAGACCGTCATAGAAGATAGAACTCCCAACAATGACAACCAATATATCATCTTTATGAAACCCGCTAAGATCTCTTAATTGATCCTTGGAATGGGTCTTACTATAGCTTTCTCCAGCCCACACATCTACTGGTGATCCCGGAATCACAAAAAAGTTTCCAGTGTCAAGCGCACTGTATAACATCTGACAACAGAAGAAATAAATTCTAAGAACCTACCTAGAAACAATCAGGACAAGTTTGTGTAATTATGTGTATTTAAGCACAACATTACCGGAAAAGTGAAATCTGGGAACACAACAACTCCGGCTCTTCCAAAAGCACTTCTCCAATGAGAAAGAAGATTCTCCCAGCCCATTAGCTCATAAAGCTTAAGGCGACTTGAAAGATTATCTTCTTGAATAATCCATATAACTGGTACCGAACAGAAAGGCGCCTGCATAAGGCTGCAAAAATATAAAACTCACTAAACACAGCATATGAAAGCATCACATCATATGTGACACGAGAGATAGAAGGCTCACAGCTACAAATCCAGATTACCAGACTCTGCCTAGTGATATAATGGAACCAAGTAAATTCTAGGAACACTTAATTATTTCTCATATTGAAAATATGGGATGTCAAATAGCAACAAAAGTGTCCGTACCTTAACAACCACATAAAACATCCACCATGCCAACCCATTTCCACGTATTAAATTCCCAGAATGTGTGTGCTGTGAATTATAAACATCAAAAGACTAACAAGCAGGGAAATGTAAGAGTACAGGAAATCCAGCCATCAAGTTTAGATAATAATTTCTTTTAAAAGAAAGGCTCGGGCCTCCACAATAGGTCAACCATATATCAAGATGTAGTTGAGGATGACTGCATCTAGAATTTTCTCAAGAAAAATTTTAAATGAAAGGGAGGAAATAAAAAAAAATAAAAAATAGAGAAAATTAAAAGCTTATGTTTTTGACAAAAAGGAAGCTAATATTTCTTCATTTCCCCCCTTATATCTAGTTTTGATTGCATTAAAAGTTTATCCTCAAAAGATCAAATCTCGTTCACAATCTGCTAAATAAACTTAATTAGGAAACACATCCATCTGATTCCCACCCCCACCCACAATAAAACAAAAAGGGAAAAGCATCCATTCAAATCATCTCATGCACATGGTAGAATGTTCAAATACTTGCTGAAATTATGAGAGGTAGCAACACTTTGTCAACTCCTACAGGCCTAAAAACCAATACCCACATGACTTCTCTACACAAGCCAAGAGATCTAATATTTTAACAAATATCATCAGGAGTTAGATAGGGTGAAAAACCCACGTTGAAATGGCTCCTTTTGATTCTAGAGAGTCAACAATGACACCTTCAAAACTGCAAGGAACGGGAAAAAAATTAATCATCTATGCCAAGTGATAACAAGAAATAATTTCACAAAAATCATTTTGGTACAAAACGTGCGTGTGCAAGCAGGTAACCATCACAAGGGGAAAGTAGTAGAACTTGAAGAAAATATTTCAGTGAGGAGAAAAATTACAGAAGAGGCGGAGGACAAGATATCCTCTCAAGAAAAGATGAAATAAAGTAGACTTAAGAAGAAAGGCCATCAATACAAAAAGGCTTTCCACTCCCTCTACAATGGCTTCAAGATAAATAATCTTAAAATGAACATGAGCATAGCACTAAAATGAGGTCATAAAGATAAACCCTGAAAATAAAATGTCAAACGTAAATAACATAAAATTCACACCTACATTGACCAATTGATCTGGCCTTGGTCCTCTGGACCTAAAATTGAGAGATGAACATCTATTTTCTCCCATATTGAGTGCACATTTCCATTCCCTACTGCAAATATCTGTAAACCCACATGAAAAAGAAATGCACAAACTTCTCAATATTTGCTTTGTAACAATTAAAGGGTAGAAAACTGAACAAGCTAGCCAATCCATTTCAGGTGTAACTCACTCTGACAAGTATTTGTGTATCATTATTTACATAACTTGGCTATCATGTCTATGTTTTGAATAAAACACCATCAGCTTCCATGAAAAACTTAATGTAATATCATAAAGAAAATAACAGTTACTCACCTTAAAAACATAACCCAGTTTCTGTAGATTCCGAATTATGGTAACCAACATCAATGACTGGGGATCTTTCTTCATGTGACTTAAAATCTGACAGATGAAGAGAGCACCGATAAATATGCAGAGTCCAAGCAATTCAATGAATATGTGATCAAGGAGCTATGTTTTATGCAAACAGAAAATTTTATTGCATAGAAAGAAAGATACACCAGAGAGAATAAGATTACCCTAGGGAATGATAGGACAACAAGGCTAGAACATGAAGAATCTACCACAAGCAGTCTTATAAGACCGATTAAGATAGTTGTAATATGTCTAACAAACTAGAAGCCATATCTTTTTATGCTTTTACAGTCCAAGTTTGAAGCAATAGCTAAATATTGTCCAAACACATAAAGCACACTGGGTTTCTTATCTCAAGTAAAAGCTGTATAGTTTCTTCTTTTCTTTTAGTTAAACAGTAGGGAAGAATAAAGCTTCATATTGCAGATACAGTATCAGACAAAACTGACCAGACCAAAGGTTTTGGTCTATTGAACTAACCCATGTAGTATCCAATAGGACTCTGCACAGCCATAATTTCCATAAAATCACATCACAGAACATAGGATCCAATAAAATCTCTAAAAGATAATAACTATAAAATTACATAAGCATCAAAAGAAGTGCAAACATAACTAACTCTTTGGACCTGCATGATTGAACCCCAACTTCTATCTTGAGTTAACATTAGATCAAAGTTTCCATTCATTAAGCTCAGCAGCTATAAAATGAAATTCTTCTAGTTTTTATAGTAAGCCTTTAAAGACTAAGGGGGAACTTTTATTACACAATTAGATAAACTCTGTTAAACTCGTCAACCCCATTATAAAAATGATTTTAAAATATTCATCAGTGTTAAAACAGAATATTATTTTCCTCATTTTCTGCAAAATCTGAGCAATACTCAAGATGATAGCAAGTCTAACTTCAAACATGCTGCCAAGAGACTTGCAAATGATACCACTTCCATTTCAAGGAAAGAAGGCATCTTTATTTACCATCCATACTTCACTCTGTGACGAAAAACTAAATTCAAATTGGACAGTAATCCCGTAAAGTTTCTATTTCTGATCAAGTTACGCGCAATCCTTCTATATGTTTTGACTTTTAATTCAGTTCAAGTATTTGTTATTGGCCTTCTCATTAACACATGGAAAATTAGCATTTTAACTAATTGTATTTAATAATGGACACATACTCACAAGTTTCTAGCACAAATCCGATTAGGAATATATTTAAGCTATAGATATTTTCGACTATTGATATCCAATTTCCACAATACCCCTTCGATTCTGTTTAGCCTCAATAAATGTAGCCGGCCATCCAGGTCCATGGCCATTTGCCATTGTCACCAATACTCGAAAAACATTCGCATTACACTAAGAAAGAAAGAATGAAAGAAAGAAAAAGAAAGAACACGGACGTCTGGAATATCAAAAGTGTCCCGGCCAAAGACAAATGAGACTTACAAGAGCTAGTCTTGGTGCTCGAACACCAATTCTCGGCTGCAAACGCACCCGATCGAGCCCATCTCCCAGCATAAACCTGCTAGACACCCTCCCAGGCACGAACTTCAACGTAGTCCCGAACTTCATATTCGGCCGTGATAGCCTTCCACGGTCGCTGGCCTGTCTAAAGACGGACATAATCGAGCTCTGCAACACCATGGAAGCCAAAGCAAACAAGAACAAGACGAGGATAATCATAGCGTAGAAACCGGACTTCCCTTTAAAAGGGAATAACCAAAGCAGCCCCTTGCGATTGAAGCGAGTGCTGGGATGGGATCGAGTGGTTCGGGGCAATTGGCGATCGGAGGAGGCCCTGGAGCGGTCACGAAAGTGAGTAGGATTCCTCTTGAAGGGGAAGCGATCACGGATCGAATGGAAGCCAACGTCATTAGCAGCAGCACCGCCATTCCCACCAGTATTATCATCGATCTCGGGAAGGAGAGATGAGCTGCGGGAAACAGCCATGTGGGAAGAAATTTTCCCAAGAAAGTGATGGAGAAGTTCAGAAAGAAGGGAAATTGAAAGAAGAAAGTGAAGGAGGAATATTAAGGGCTTGTTTGGCACGGGGTATTTGGGGGAGGGATGGGGGAGGGAGGGATTTTACTTCCCTCCCCTTGTTTGGCTCATTACAAAATTGAGGAGGGGAGGTAAAATTTTTTAAAATTTTCCCTCCCCTCCAACTTTACTTCCCCTCCAAAATTGGGGGAATTTGGAGGGGAAATGTGATATTATTATTATATAATATTTATATACCCATAATTTTTTTAATATCCTAATATTACTCTTATATTATATTTTATTAAAATATTATGTAAAATAATATAAGGTAAATTTGTCTATATAAAAGTATTTTCCCTCCTTTTCCTTCTTGAACCAAACAAGGTAATATGAAAATCCCTCCTCTCCTCTCCCTTAATGTTAATCCAAACAAGGTAATAATAAAATCCCTCTTTTTTCCTTCATTTCCTTTCCTTTCCTTTCCCTCTATTAAAATCTCTCCCTCCGTTGAGCCAAACATACCCTAAGTGGTGTGAGAGTTGGCTATGGCATTGGCCTCGCCTATGGCCGAGTTTGTCAACGTGAATATGTTTCTGAACCACTCTCTCTCTCTCTCCCTCTCGCTTTCTCTTCTGATTCTGGTTTTGTTGTATGTTTTCCGTATTTGATTGGGATTTTAATTTTTTATGAAAATACCATTACCGGTCAAAATTTGGCATAATATGCCTACATTAATTAATGGCTTTCTCTAGGAACAAATTTACTTACCCATTATTTAAAAGTTAAAAATTCTATTTTCATCATTATACACTCTTTTAAATAAATACTTTTTTTCCGGGGAACCCTAGCATTTATTAATTATTAACATCTTAGAGGTTAATGATCAAAATTAATATTAAAAAATAATCTTTTGTCCACTCCATACCATACAAATACAATTGAAATAAACTATAGTTTCCTTAAATTTTAAGTTTTTAACCATTGTTAGTACACTAAAATTAATTTAAAATTATGCAATGCAATAAAATAGAAAATAAATTTTAAATTATTATGATAACAAGCAGTTAGTTAGAATAGCAAAGGGTCTCACTTCTAGAGGAATACAAATTTAAATTTTAAAAGCACTTATTGACTATTAGGAGAGGGAAATCCTTTTGTATTCATGAAGTTTATTATCTATTATTTATCATTTAATATGAGTGTAATAAATACTATACTTTTAAATAAGACATATTATTTGTGTTGTGATGTAGAAAAATATAAAAGTTTTTTTTTCTCTATACATTTTAAAGTTTATATTTAACTCCTAATTTTTTTATTTTTTGTATTATAGACCTCTTGCCATTAATTTATTATTATCTTTTTTTTTTTGAAAAAATGGTTAACTCATATTAGTAGAAAACACATTACACCTTACATAATATCTTATATCTGAAAAGTAATTAAGAATTTTAATGTATTAATTATCTTTTTAAACTAAATTATATAAAAAGAAATGAGGGAGTAATATTATAGGAAGATTTAATTTAACTCTGAATTAAAATATGTCATGTACTCTCAAGTATTTTCTCAACACCTAATACTCAATATCTTAAATTAATTTATAGTTTATTTAACATAATAAAATATTTTTTTCAATAACACTCAATATACTAAAATTATTTGGTACAGTTTTGACCTTAAAATATTTTTTCTCAATAGTAATTAATACCATAAACTTAAGGTCTTGACTCTTGAGTGTTACTAAAAAATATTTTAAAATATTAAATGCATAATAAATATTAAAAAAATATTTTAGAATATTGAGTATTATTAAAAAAATATTTTTTATTATAAAAAATTTTAGGTGGGTTCGGTATCGGTTCTCTATCAAGGTTAGAATATAGCTCTAGGGTTCAGAGAGCGTTTACAGGGGACTTACAAGATCACTTATCAAAAGAGTCCTCGTAACGACAGAAGAAATCGATCTCATATCCTTATAAAATATGAGTTTATTTTTTACTATCTGTATTAATATTTAATTATTAAAAAAATATTTTAAAATATTAAATAAATTATAAATTAATTTAGTACACTGACAAAATAATTTGGGGCGTTACTTAACCTTTTAACTTTCTGTAATACTCTATGTTAATGATTAGATAGCGATAAACAAAGTTTCTTTGGCCAAAACAAACAAGGAGGAAGAAAAGAATAAAAAGAAGAAACGGCGTGGGGTCTCTTTGCTGAATGCAATGAGCTGTCAATGAGTGTGCTTGATTAGCG
Source organism: Leucaena leucocephala (assembly GCA_037074615.1). Classification (NCBI taxonomy): domain Eukaryota; kingdom Viridiplantae; phylum Streptophyta; class Magnoliopsida; order Fabales; family Fabaceae; genus Leucaena; species Leucaena leucocephala. Next base: position 32,313,395 of record CM073521.1, read on the forward strand.
ATGAATCCCAGATAGTGACGTAAACACGCTCAAGCCGCCCCAAAAAATCAATCAATAAATAAATAAATAGGACTTATTTATAAATAAATCTCATCAATTTACTAAATTACAATGAAGTTCTAAGGTTTTTATATTTTTAAATAAGTATATATTCCTCCTAAAATAATGAAGAACTTTATTCTATATATATTAATTAAATTTAATTTAAAATGTTTTATTTATATATATTTTTGTTTAAAAATATTTATTGAATTTTTTTGTTCATACAAAATTTATTAACTTAGTGGGCTTTTTTTAGATATATTAATAAGTATCCTTATTATCACTTGAGCTAAACTCGAGTTAGTGGAATGAATATATTTATCATTTAATAAAAATTAAACATTACATGATACTAGTAGCTTTTATCATCTCTATTTTAGAGAAATTTATGTTAATATTATTGGTTAATAATTTAGTTTGCATGATAAGATGTTAATGATGTGACTTTGCTAAACCTTATAAGTATATATTTTTATTGATATCTATTTATTACACATGTTAATGGACCTCGCCAGTTACGCATGATGGCCTCCCCATAAGACTTTTGATTAATAACAAACAGCCAAAATTATTTGCATTTATTTTAAAATTATTATATAGTTAAGAAATTATAGTAAGGGGAAAAATTAAAAAGAAGATATAATAGTAGGGGTGTGTATAAAGCTCGCAGCCTGAAATATTTATCCGAGCTCGCGATAAAAAAATCTTGCCTAGCCCAAAAAATGTAGGGCCGAATTGAGCACCGTGCTACAAAATATAACTCATATTTTTTTCGGGTTAGGCACCGGACATATGGTTGTCCTGCCCTACTCTACCTATGAGTACCCCTTCTTTTATTTTTTTACCTTTCCCTTTAAATTTATAACTATATTAATTTTTTATTTTTTATTTTAACTTTGCTAATTATCATATGATTACATTACAAATTATAATTGTTTATTTTATTTTTTTAAAATGCTTCATCTTTGTTAACATTGGGGAGATTGATGTAAAGTTGTAATTACAGATTACTTAGACTTTACAACTTTTTTATATGCAATAGATTTTAAGAATTTAATTATTATCTTTTTGTTGCCTTATTTTTAGTGAATTATAAATATTATTTAACTCTTAAAAATATATGAATATGATATTATTTTAGAAGTTCATAATTACAGATTTTTTTTTATAATATGAATATGTCATCACTACTTAGATAGGAATTATCCTGCCTAACATTGCCTATACACACCCCTGAATAATAGCAAGTCACGCCTTCTTGTTTTTTTTTTTTTTTGTCTTTTTTGTTTTGATACTAAGCAAGTCATGTCTTCTAGGATATGACAATTTTTAGTTAGTTGATTTTGAATATTAAGAAATGCTCTGACTTTAGAAGTAATTTAATATAACTATAGTGGCTCCCATATATTTACATTGAATTGAATATGTGAACTTAGGATATCAAACTATGTTTGGAAGAGAGTAATAGAATCCTCCATCTGTTCATTTAAATTTAAACAAATTATTTTATACATACTATTATTACTTATAAAATAACATGTCATTAAAATAAAAAATTCTTTTTACAGATGGGAATAGAAAAGTATATGACTTTTTGATCTTGCCTGTTACTGAAATTAATTATTAGGGGTGTTCATGGGCAGAGCTGGGCAGGACGACCCCCCTGCCCGGTGCCCTGCCCAGAAAAAGCATGGGCTACATTTTGCAGCCCGATGCCTGGCCCTGCCCGGTAAAAACCCTAACCATTTTGGGCTGGGCATAGGCGGGCTGGGCATGGGCGGGCTGGGCATGCCTAAGTTGTGATGCCATACTCATGTTGTGAAAAAATTTGCAATTATAAACTTCTAAAATAATATCATATTCATATGTCTTCAAGAGTTAAATAATATCTATAATCCACTAAAAATAAGGTAACAAAAAGATAATAATTAAAGTCTTAAAATTCATTGCATATAAAAAAATATTGAAGTCTAAGTAGTTTATAATTAGAACTTTACATCAATTTCCTAAATGTTGACAAGGATGAAGTATCTAAAACAATAAAATAAATAATTATAATTTGTAATGTAATCATATTATGATTAATAAAGTTAAAAAAATTAATATAGTTATAAATATTAAAAGATGCAACTTACATACTTAACTACTTATATTTCTAAAATGACCATTTAGTCACCAGTAACTATCATATTCTCATTTCTAAGTATAGCATCTACGGAAAAAATAAAAAATAAATAAAAAAGAGGTGCTCATGGGCAGGGCAACCCCCCTGCCCGGTGCCCAGCCCGAAAAAAGTATGGACTACATTTTGCAGCCCGATGCCTAGCCCTGCCCTATATTTATCGGGTTGAGCAGGGCCATTTTTTCGCGAGCTCGAGTGGGCATACCGGGCCGTGTGCTTTATGAACACCCCTATCAATTATCACAAAAGTTAAGAGCATGCCAACAACTTGTTGCACTCAATGATGGACAAAAATTAAAAAAAAATAATAGAATTTTTTGGTAAGTACATATATTTTTTTTTAATTTTTAATTTAGTACCTATCTTTTTTTTAATAAATTATTTAATTTTATTCTGTTAGTATAATTATTTTTTTAGTATAATAGTGTTAATAGAATAAAGTTATAAGAGTTAATGATATTAACATAATAAGATTAAAAGAATTAATAAGAGAAAAAGATATAAATTAAAAATTAGGAAAAAGTATAAGTTTTAATGGAATTGGTTAATATAATTCATAAGTTTTTAGTAGCTTCAGAAAAAATGATCTGCATCATGTGAACATGAATCTCTGACATTGGGAAACTTTTTTTTTTTTTCTTGAAATGAAGTTAGTAAAATTTAATTAAAAGAACTTTTTATCGTGGTTGATTTAGTAAGTGAAAATTTTATTTTATTAAGTAGTCAAAATCTTATTTGTAAAATATTTAGGCCATAAAAAATTAATTAAATAATTAAATAAAACATATGTATGCATATTTGAAGGGCGTAGGTCCATAAAACTAGAGGGCTCTCAATCTCATGATTGGGGATAACTATAAACATTTATGACCAAAGGGGTCCTAAAATTTGTCGGATATTTTAGTTATTTCCCATGTGAATCATTGTCCTTTTCATTTTCCCCTTTTTGGGTAATTACAACTACGTGGCCATGTTGTAATCAATTAAGATACAAATTCATGGACGCCCAAGAGAGAACAAATAATTCAGTTGGAGTAAACAATGTTTCATTATTGCATGAATTTTAACATCTTTATGTTTTTTTAATGGAAAAATAAAAATTATTATTTTTTAATCCTTAATATAAAATATATTGAACTAATTTGATTAGATTAAAAAAATTAATTAATATGACATATTTTTTTCTAAATATTATAATCATTTTCTTTAACTTTTCCCCCCCTCTTACCTGATTACTGTTTAGAGAGCATCAATAGGACAATTTGGTAAAAGCCAATAAATAAATCTTATATTTAGAATCAAAATTAATTTTTAATTAAATTTTATATTAAAAACTGAAAAATTATTAAGATCTAAAGTTTAGGTACAGAAGAAACGGTAACAGCAAAAACTCTTTCATCAACTATCACCACTAAATAAAAAATGATTTTTTATCAAAATATTCAAAACACTGCCTAGCTCATGATTTTTCTTAGCAAAACTATTAGCAATATTTTTATATTCTCTATGCATGAAATTAACATAAAATTTCCAATTCCTATGGATCATATTACTCCATTTAGTTCTCAATATAAGAACTAATTAAAGAGTTAGATTTGATCTTAATTATAATACATCAATCCACTTTATCCCCTAAATCTATAATATTTTTTTAAAAATATTCCTATTGATTGCACACATTAAGATATTCCTATCCAATGGTAGTTAGAGCTGGTAAAACGTGTTGAATCCATTTTACATAAAAAAAAGTGGGATTATTATTTTGCCAATCCATGTTAGGGCGGGTTAGCCCATTTTTAAACTATTAATATTATTATTTATTTTACTCAAATATTATTTTGAATACCCTATTATCGAATACTAGTAAAGATGATTACTTATTTATTAATATGTGTTGATATATTATAATTGATTAATATTATGTTAATATTTATTTAGATTTATAGTGATAAAATTTGAGATTTTTCTTAAAAATTATGAATTTTTAAGAATATAATATTATCAATTTTTTTGATTATGTTAATATAATATTAAAAAAATATTATTAGAATTTTAAAAATTTAAAAATATTTTTTTAAAAATATGAAAAAATTATAAAAAAAAAAGTGGTTGCCTATCTAACCCGCCACTAAAAAAGGATGAGTTCAGGCTGATAATTCGAGCTCATAAGTTGTGACAAGCTAGCCCTCAACCCGCGACTTTTAATAGTAATCACAATAAAAAATAATATTTTAAAAAAATAAAATAATATTTATTATAAATAACTAATTTTTTTAATCGAGTAGTAATAGTTTTCTCAACGATATCTTGATAAGGGTGACTTGTCACTTTCTCTCTCGTAATTAAGTTTATAGCCTTTATACGATCACTTAATACAAACATCTCCGTGTGTTTCTAACAGATAAGATGACGAACAAACAAGATAACAACCCGCATAAAACTAAAAATTTTGTCAAATTTCTCAATAATAATCGACACCAATTAATAAGATAAGGCTTGTTCTCACAAGATGGCCGTAAATCCATACTTCTTTCACTGAAAACTTATTACAATTTCAAAAGGAATAATAAAGCTGGAGCTATTGTACGTGTGTTACTTTACATATTTCTGATCTCTCATGAGACCTAATTAAGATTGAAATAGATGCAGTAAAACAATAACATACTTGTAACACAATGTTATGACTTCATGAACCCCAAAAACGAAAAAAGAGAGTTTAAATTCATCCTTCATGAGATAATTTATAGATATACATCCACTATGCTTCACGTATAAACAAGTGAGGTCCTGGTTCATGGTTCTTCATCAGGAAGAGCTTCTAGAAACTGTCTTATTCTCAGCCGTTCATCCTTTGTGAGATTAGGATCATCACCCATCAACCTCTTCCTTAGGGAGGTATCGGCACCATCTGTTTCGTCAATGACCTTTTCATGGAGGATAAGAGCAACAAATTCATAATTCAGAAGCAGGGCATAAAAACTTGTCATGCCATGAAATGTACAGTGGAGATAAATTCTAATGCAGATCCACACTTTCTTTTTAATTTAATAGACTAAGCCAATCATGTCCAAACATGTAGTAAGTAAATCCCACTTAAAAACATAATACCATGCTCATAGATTTGTTATGGTTGGTTTGATCTATCAATTTTACCATGACCTCACAACCAAAGAATTTCGCTAATGAAGCCATGTTCAACAAAAAACCCCCACCATGTGATGAGGCTTATAAGGCTAACAAAATCCTCAGCAGTATATTTAATGACGCATTGTGTCTTGTGCTTGAATTAAGTACCCATGCAAATCCTATCTTCCTTTCACAATAATGACTTTCTAGGTTCTCAAAATATACAACAACAAGCCTTATAGCACTAGGTGTAGTCAGCTACATGGATCACACGATGTCATTGTGCTCTATCAATAACTAAATATTAGGATAGATTGCTAACCAAAAGGCCCCATTCAATAACTTCATTAAGTATTTTGTTTTGTCTTCTTCTACCTCTTGTCAGAGGACTTCATATTATCTTATCTACCCTCCTCACTAGTTCTCAAAATATAAAGAACATTAATTAAATTTACCACTTATGAAATCTTAATTACATCCACGCCCTCACTAGTTAATTTATACTAGAACATGCCCAGAAATATGTAAAACCTAAAAACACACCTCTAGTCTTGAAAAGATTATATTTAGCCCCCCTATTAACATATAAGCTCTATCAATAATTATAGTAAAGATGGGAGCTTTCTATATAACTGGAAACTAGATATTGAGTGTAGGTTTTGCGAAACTTCAGGAGAGACGCATGTATGGAGTGGGTGTGCATCTCAGTTCTCGATCCATTAGTTAAACTTTCATTTATGAGCTAGATAATTAAAATGTAAAACCTTACTTGCAGATAATTATTGACATGGCCATCTTTGTTGGGAGAGGTCACAAGCTCATTCTGATTGCATGTCCATTCCCCATCAACAATGTACTTGTACTCATAGTGCCCTACCTGGTAAATAGGTCAGCAAGGAACTTTGTCTTCAGTTTGATGAATAAAATACAGGTTTACGTTCGTCGCATTTACAGAACTAGCAAATGCATTCCAACATTTGAATTCTAACCTGCCTATATACCTTGATAAAGTATCCTGATTGTCTGAAGTGTTCAAAAATAGGCACTTATTTCATTTGATATTACGGCTTCATAATTCTTCCTTAAACAAACAAATTGCATCTAAATTGAGAAGAGCAATAGTAACAGTAAGTGAAACAGATCTTCTAAGAACCTCAGCCATATGGTGCTTTCATGGTTTAAAACAATACTGTGAAATGATGAGTCAAGATTTTAAGGCTTTCTAAGAAGATATTCACGCTGAAAATTACAAATTCCAAACACATTATTAATCTTCTATGATCTTGATCGCTATGTCAATCATGGAAACAAGGAAATACGATGTGAGATTCTAAACAAAATCAGACTTTTTCATTTTTTTTTTTTTGCCTTTCCTTTTTCTGTACATTTATTATCTATTTTAACCTCAAAGGATGCTTAAACCTCAAGTAATTTCATCAATACAAATACCAAACACAATATTCAAAGTTGTTCAATTGATAAGTGGACTTACAGCTAATTCCCTCTTGAGAACCCACAAACGCTGTTTGTCATCATAATGCAGGGGTATTATCTGAAAGAAAATCAGGATATATTGAGTGAGTAGAAGTTTCAAATCAACTACATGTTCAAAGACATAATATAGGGCCAATCACAGCAAGTGGCTCTAAAATCACATATGTCTAAAAGTGAAATATTCAGAATTTGAAATCACACTTCATAGTTTGTATCATATGTGCCTTTGAGCAGATCAATGTGTAAAGATGTCTGAACTCATGTTATGCCCTCAAAATATTATGCAGAGAAAAGATAAATGCACTAATTTTGTGAATCTGAAGAATGAATAACCAGGGAATCAATTCAATGGTCTCTGCCTAAGTAATTACTGAAGATAATAAAAGTTAACCACTATACATTAGGACATTAATTTTGAAAAGCTGCACACATCATCAAGCAAAATTCTCTGGCTCAACTCAGAAGATCATAACTTGAAACATACGGCAACAGGGCTTTTCAGTCCAAGACAATTTTCCTTGTTATATAGCACTATTCATTTTTTTTAATAAAGTAATTGAGATGTTTCTTAAAGCTGAACAAGAAGGCTCAATCATCACCTGGCCCCATCCAATATCAAGTCCAGAAACCTCAACTGAAGTGCAATTGTTGTCTTCCCAAGTCAACATGACAGGCTTTTTTCTGAAGCCTGTAAGCTTTGAGTACCATATAGTAACAAAGGGTTAATGAAACAATCCATAAAAACTTTTTTTTGGGGATCTGAATATAAAAACTATATGCATATCTGTATAAGCAGGAAGATCAAGAAAACAACTGTGATGCAATATAGGGCCTGTTTGGATAGGATTTTAAAAAAGGGCTTATGAAAAAAAAGGGCTTATGGACAGCTTATGAAAAAGGGCTTTTAGAGAAGAGTTTATGGAAAAAAAGTGGTTTTGAATAAATAAGTGTTTGGATAGTTATTTTTAGAATGACTTTTTATATTGGTAAATTACCAAAAAGGGTATGATTTGATTAAAAGTAAGAGAGAGGAGAGAGGTAGAGAAAAGATAAGAGAGAGGAGAGAGGGTAGAGAGTAGAGAGTAGAGAGTAGAGAGGAGAGAGGAGAGAGGGTGTAAGAAAAAGTAGGGGTAAGATAGTAATTGGATAGTCCATAAGCTCTTTTACTGTTGAAAAAGCTATTTTTAATAGTTTATTCAAAACCATGGTTTTATCCAAAAGCATTTATGGACAAATATAGCTGTTTGTTTTAAAATTTCCCCGAACCAAGGTTTGGCCCAAAAGGGCTTCTGAAACCATGGTTTCAGAAGCATCCAAACACACCCATACTTACACTCCATGATGCACTCTTAGTCACTTATTGATGTAGGACAAGAGGAAAATAAATAATTAAGATAACAATAGACACTCAAAATTTAATGTCAATTTAATTTATTAATAATCAAGAAGCAACTATTTTATTAGGGTCAAGACAGATTTGTAGGTAACCAAATAAGAAATCTTCCACTTACTAAAAAATTAGAAGGGAATAACGTATTCCTATGCTCTAACACCTCTATTGATAATTAATAATTAAATCCTAAATAACACTAATTACTAATTACAAATTCATCAATACCAAAGGAAATTACATCATCAAATAATAAAATAAACAAGAAAATCATCACCTCATCTTATATCACCTGTCCTCATAAAAGGCAAAAGCTTGTGTTCTAATAAAGCTTTATTTGAGTGAAGTGAGGAAGTGGTCAATCTATATAACAAATTTCTTTTTATTATTCTTTTACATCAATAAACTTTAGGCCCCCTGACATACGCATAATATCCTTCAGGAATTCAAGAAATATGTACGTATATTCTTACACACTGAGATTGTTTGGCAGTTTTGTAATAGGCACTCCAGGATTTTTTATGCATTTTTTGCCACAAAAACAAAAGAGAATTTTCTTTATACTTTAGCAATGATGGGAAGAGAAAAAGGCTGTGTAAGGTTTTGTTAAGCATGCTTACAACTGGCATTTTTTCCTCCTACAGCTATTATAGGACACAGCAAGCTAGCTTCTTTATTGGTTTCAGCCAATGATTTCCTAGAAAAAATCTCCCTAAGAGTTTAGAGGCACTAGAGAGCTCTTTTGAAGTCATACTTTTTTTCTTGAGGTTTGTGCTCATTCAAACCAGTAGATAATTTTCTCCACAAATAAATAATAACAAAGCTTTCAAGACAAGGAAAAAGACATCAGAATGTTAACAATTGAAAAAATAAATAAATTAAGCACTACAGTTCAAGAATTGTGAAGAGTTATAAGAACAGAAAAGCAAATTGACTCACCATGTCAGCTGTTGCACTTTTTATTGCATCCAACTTTGGGAAGCATGGTCTTTTGCTCTACAAGGAAAAAAATTTCAAGATAAATTTACATCCTGTCGTCAGTTTTCCCTCTTTTGACCAAATTCAGTAAAACTCAATCAAAAAAATTAACCCTTATTAGAACTAAGAAATTAGAAACACAGGAAAATATATTACTCCTCCGGTCCTTAAAATTACACTACAAACTAGGTCTTATATTAAGGATCAGAGGAGTATTATCTAAGATGCAAATCAAATAAATGAGGGAAAATTGATGTGCCAGTGATTGAACTGCCAATCTCCCTAACGCAACCATCTACAAGTTAGACATGTTGTATTTCGTCCTAATTGTGTTTCATCTAACCCCATGAGTCACTACATGATCATCATGCTTAGAAATTACGATTTCTATAAATTCACTTCTAAAATATATCTTGATTTAAGGGATGTAATAGGACAAATAGACTTAATAAGTCCAAAATGGAAGTAATCAGATGCAGAGACTTCTTGAAGTTCTAGAAGCTTAGAACAAAAGCCCAAAGAAAAAATATAAAAGAAAGATAAAAAATGGAAATACTTTAGCTTAATCCAAAGTATTAGAAATACGGAATGCCAAAACATCCAACATATCCTTTACCAAGAACCTCATAAATCTACTCAAAACATAAAAGTAAAGGATTCAGTAAAGTTACCAGAAGCAAACTATAAGCCTCATCAAGTTTATAACCCTGAACCCAAAACATATAAGCCACCTGAAAATACAAGAACAATCATTAATAAATGACTGTTGGGAGGATTATCAATATGTCATTTAAAAGTAAGTGAGATGGCAAATACATATACCACAAAATAAAGTCTTCCGGCCACAGTATTTGGTAGAAACAAAAATGTAAGTCAGTATTTTTTTTATACCCTCTAGATATTCCTAACTCTACAAGAATCATTTACACTCACCGTACAAAGAACTTTCACCAGTACAAAGAACTTGCTTATAGTCCTCGATGCCTCAAAAGATGTCAACTTTATAAAGTTTTCAGGGTGTCTGTATTAAAAAACTAATTTAAGCACGATGCATATAGTTGGCAATGACTAGAGAGGATCAGAGGAGGGAAGTAAGTTTCAAAGCCAAACATATTCTCATGTCATGTAATTCTTCTACTCAAGACAAAATAGGCTGCCAACCAACCACAATAAACCTAATAGTACATATGTGAAACACAGGTCAAATTAACAATTCACAGTTGCATGTCAAAAGAAATCAGTTCAGATAAATGTATGGGAGAATTAAATTTCAGAAATTAAACCCAGGGACATACTGCAACAGCCGGAGCTCTTCCAAGTCCAGCAGTGCAATGTATATATGTCACACCCCCATTGCGATTTATGGCCTTGTATAATTTGCTAACTACAGTTGGAAGCCTCATCCTTAAGTCAAATGCATCAAAGTCCCTGAAGCATCAAAGTTAGACCATCATATACAACAACAACAAGCATTATCCCACTAAGTGGGGTCAACTACATGGATCCTATGCGCCATTGTGCTCTATCAACAACCAAAACTTTGGATAAATTATTAACCAGAAGATCCCATTCAATAACTTCATTGAGAGAAGCACATCTACAATGCAGTAGATATCACTATTCAATTTACATATACAAGAACAAACTGAAATGCAAGTCTTTGCACAAACTGCATAATATACATGTATAGAAAAGAAGACCAAGTTTTACTCATAGGTAATAGGAAATCAGGAAACTTATGGTGCAAGGTGCATGACAACTAGTCTTACACAGAAACCCTCAAACTATCCAAATTCCATGATCTTTTTGGTGCATTCATATCCTACATATTCAAAACAGCAAATCGCACATATATAACAATCAATTCCAAGAACCTTTTTTTGGTTGTCTGTGAAATTTAAGAAATATTTAGGTGTAAGACATAGAGCTATAAAACTACTATCTGTCTGAAGGCAAATGTAAATGCAGACTTCAATTTAACCATCAATTAAAGCATTGTATCTCAAAATTTATTCACAATATATAGGTTTATAAATAAACAACCAACTATTTATAAATAAACAACCAATTAACATTTGTTATGTTCATATTTGAATTACTATTACTCACATACAAACATACAGGAGTTACCTGAACGAATCAGATAACCATTACATGGTGATCCTAAATAGCAGGTGACAAACCAGAATCTTATAACCAAAATTCCTCCATTTTGTAAGCAGGATCATAAATCATTTCTATAACCATTTGAAAACATAAAATAATATAGTACAAGTAAATTTCGTACAAACTAGTTCCCAAACAAAGTAAATTCATTTCACAGAGTAAGGCAGAATATGAGGGAAGCCAAAACTGAAGAAACAGAACATATGTGGGCAAGTTTAACATATATAACAGTGATTAGATCACTGGCAACTGGAGCACTAATGCACCAAGACCATGGAATGAAGCAGTAATTTGCTCCAAATCGATTCATTAATCAATGTTGTCATAAGAAGTGACAGTCGTTTCCAAAAACAATAAAGTGACAATTTTTTGTGCAGAAATCCTTCTGAAGTCTTTTCTCTTCTGGTACAAAGGAAATCGTGAATTCAACATGACCTCGACACCAATATTGTCAGGCCAACTTATTTAAATTCATCATGAATTGCTGCTTGATAAAAATATAACACTATTTTTCCATAGCGAACCTTATCTCAGCCCGCAAGTGTTGAATGTCATTGCAAGACCCGGCATATTCTCGAATGGCCTTGATATCAACTCCAAAGTATCTGAAGTAGTGTTAAAGAAAGAGTTTTGCTGTATCAGATGAGTGTTAGTTGTCACGAAGGTTGGAATTGTATATTCAAAGAATCCTAAACTCAGAGAACTTTAAACAAATCATTAAGGATACTCTAGGTCTGGATCTTGTTGCAAGCAAAATATAGTTTTCACTCCTTTTACGTGAAGCTTGTCAACATCTTCAGGAGTCTAGCAATTCATAGACAAACCAATAGTCAGAAGACCAAACTAGATGGACATAATTGCAGCAATTTTCCATCAATGAGACAAAAATACCTGCAGGCATGATCCTACAATTAAGTCTGGACGAATGAAGTTGTAGTTCATCCCCTGTTCGTGCTTATAAGTCAAATCTGTAAAGGACCAAGTTATCAAAGATCTAAAACACAGGTTCAAAGAATGCACGAATAGGGCGACCATGAGCATTGTCTTAACATCTTTCAATTAACCCAAACTAATAGATGAACAAGAAGATTTTATAGACTGCTGGAACTGATCATAAATTGTAACAAACAAGGCGAAGATTTGTTCCCATCATTTGAAATCCTTCACTACAATATACCCAACAAATTTGTAATTAAACAAGAAGTTTCAAGCAAGCAAAGGCAATCTCTTCTTCCCCAACTTGTCATACAACATTTTTCCTGATCAAACTAGAATTACAAAAGATTAAACCTACCGGCACCCATGGCTTCAGTCATATTATGACTATATGTCTCAGATTTTTCCTCTTCCTTCACATTGGCACTATTTGTCCCCGCACTGGACATGGAACCAGAAGCAGACTGCAAAAAGAAACTCCAATCACATTTTCCCGCAGATAGCAGATAATTTCATTTATGAAAACATCCCAAAATATCAAACTTAACTCACGGTATATATTGAGCATAGCAAGACCCAGAAGTTCCAAATGCTGTTTCTCCGTACAAGTTTTGATTACTTCTGTTAAACTATCTGACCATTTTATTTACACTTATATTACTTCAATTCATTGGTTGGCAAATTCAGAATATGCCACGACCATTTGTACGCTGTCTTACTATTGGTTCTTACAGGGTAATGATTGAATACGAACAAAAATGGTGTAAACGCAGAACAATAAGATAATGATCTCAAAATGAAAGGTGATGAATGAATATGCTATAAAAAAATTAGAAATATAATTGTCAAGAAGGTACACAAGAACCCAATAGAAAGGGAAATGAAATGAAAAATTAACACCACAGAACATTGCGACTTACCTTCACTGCTATACTTCGATTTGGATCACAAGTATTGGACATTCCCTGAACCAACCATCAGAAATGGTGAATATTGCATACCCATAAAGAGAGACAACGCATTCATTCTGAAGAACAGAGTCACAGACAAATAGTTAAATACATACCAATGAATTAGAAGAGCAAAGAGGCTTCCTTTGGTGGCTTCTAAAGGATTGGAAAGGCAAACCCGAGGATCTGAAATTGGAAAGCGGAACCAAATGGGAAAATTACGGGTAAAACTCAATATTTATACTTGTATTAAAAAAAAATGTCCATTACAAAATCGAAAAGGACGCACAAGGGAATATGCCGAAGACAGTTCATGATTGAGAAATGGGAAATTCCCAGAAAAAATGTCAGCGGAGAGGATAAGTGGAAGGAGAAGCTTATTTGTGCACTCCTTTATTCGTTTGGCCTGAGACCCTGTAGTGAATCCTCAGGCTTCTTTTCGTGGAGATATTTTTCTCAGTATAATCTGGGCTGATTGTGACAGGGACGGGGAAGGGAGGAAAGAGCCTTTTGTAAGATTTAGATTCTTCTACAAATATGCCATGTGCCTGAACTCGGTATGTACGTTTATTAATAGAATAAAAGATGGGGAATCCAATGAATTCTGAACAAAATATTTAATTGTCTAAAAATTTTAATAACAGTTAACACCACAAGTTTTACACTTTTTTAAGTATAGGAATTAATAATAAGTGTATGTTGTTAGAGACTTTTTGGTAATCAAATTTTTTTTAGAACATCATATTAAATTTGACAAATAAACTCATAAATTGACTCACTAAATTTGTTATTTTTATATTTATAACTTATAAAATTGTGTCTAACTCAATTTTTAATGTCTCTTAACAATTTTTTAGTTAACAAAAAAAGAGCTTTTTAGCCGAAATCAAAAGTACACAAATATCTATTAAATATATTCGAATTAATTATGTAAGAAATTATGGTTTGGTGATTCCAAACCATGGTTTCCAAGAAGCAAGAAACATTAACTTCTAAGGGTAAGGGTGGGTTTGGATTAGCTCTTCGAGAATAGATTTTAGGAAGAATAGCTTTTGGGAATAGAGATGTTTGGATGATTAGTAGTAGAATCACTTTTTATATTGGTAAATTACCAAAAAGGGTATGATTTGATTAGAAGTAAGAGAGAGGAAAGATGATAGAGAAGAAAGAGGAGAGAGAAGAGAGTGTAGAGAGGAGAGAGGAGAGAGAAAAGGAGAGATAAGAGAAGAAAGAGGAAAGAGAAAAAGAGAGAGAAGAGAAAAGAGGAGAGATGGTGTAAGAAAAAATAGGGGTAGAATAGTAATTGGATAATTTATAACTTAAGTTTCAAACTAAAAATTATTTTCAGTGGTTTATTTAAAACCTAGATTTTAAATAGAGGTTTTACCCAAAATTAATTCTTAACAAAAATTACTGTTTATGTAAAAATTTTCTAAACCACAGTTTTAGCCTAGAATCTATTCTGAAACACTATAACAAACGCTAATTTGTTTGAGAATCTCATGTTTATAATGTTATATGAGTAGTGATTAATTAAGATATGGCCCAGAAAAGAAACAGTGTTTCGTTTGATAGCTTTCTCATAACTTTTTTTTGGATGTTTGATAGCTTCGTTAAAACCTTATTGATTGCTAAATAATTATTGATATGTTTGGTGGAGGGTATTGGCAAATTAGGGATTTTACTAATCTTTCATTGTCTAGTCGGGAAAATTTAGGAGAAATTAAGAAAAAAATTTAATGAATTTTTCTCTCATCTATTCGATCTAAAAGTAAAGGATCTAAAAAATTATTAGACTCCTTCCTCTTCAGCTAAATTAAACATGACAACATTAAAATATCCTCTATGCCCTCCATAAATTTTATCACATCCACTCTCTTCCTCTCTATTAAACTAAACACTATGTTTAAATCTCATTAAATACTATGTTTAAATCTCTTTTGTTTGTTTTGATTCAACATACTCTTTTGGAAAACCACTTCATAAAAGCTCATCACCAAGTTGCTTATTTCACTTTTTACCTATTGGAAAGTTAAAATTATGTTTTAAAAATAAGTATGTTATTCCTTTTAGTGTTGAAGACATGAAAACCATTTTTTATAAAATATGTAAGAAGTTGAATCTGAGGAGGTTTTAACTTTACCCAATAAATTAAAATATTTCTATGCTTTTAGAAAATCTTGTCAATAGCAATAGTCCTATCTTGTAGCAAATGAAACAAGTGAAAATAGTTTAACATTCCTCCAACCTATAGTTTTTGTGAAATTCTTGTTGCTTCAACTTTGTTTTTTTACTACCTTTTATATTTTTTTTAATTTACGTAAAGTAAAACAATTAAATTGGCCAACTTTTTTATTTGAATAACTTCGACCTACCTACTCAAGATAAAAAATAGTATGATAAGATAATTTTACCAATGAATTGATATGATTCAATTATTTAAGTAGTCACTACAACAACAACAACAACAACAACAAAGCCTTATCCCATTAAATGGGGTCGGCTACATAGATCATACGACGCCATTGTACTCTATCAAAAACTAAATCGTTGGTTAAGTTATTGACCAGGAGATCCCGCTCTCAATGACCTCGTTGAGCGTTCTCTTTGGCCTTCCTCTATTCTTTTTAACCGGGCTCCATACGATTTGATCCACCCTCCTCACTGGCGCATCCAAACCACTTAAGACGGTTCTCTACCATTTTCTCCTCAATAGATGCCACTCCAACTTTTCTCCGTATTTGTTTATTACGAATCTTATCTTTTTTTGTATGCCCACACATCCATCTCAACATTCTCATCTCAGCTACCCCGACTTTATGCTCTTGCTGTCCTTTTAAAGCCCAACATTCACTCCCATAAAGCATTGCTGGTCTTATAGCAGTGCGATAAAATTTTCCTTTTAATTTATCTGGTACTTTCCGATCACATATAACCCCAGTAACCTTTCTCCATTTAAACCACCCAGCTTGAATTCTATGATTAACATCCTCCAAAATTTCACCATCCTTCTGTATAATTGATCCCAAATAACTTATCTATTTGTGGAATAACTTGATCTCCCAATTTGACCTCCAAGTTATTTCTAACTTGCCTCTTATCAAAATTACAATGCATATATTCAGTCTTGCTTCTACTCAGACAAAAACCCTTCGACTCTAAAGTACTTCTCCATAACTCAAGTTTAAAATTAATCTCTTCTCTTGACTCTGCCACAAGAACTATATCGTCTACAAAAAATATGCACTTAGGGATTTCTTCTTGAATAGGCTTGGTTAGAACATCCACTACTAGATTAAATAAATAAGGACTCAAGGAGGATCCCTGATGAAGACCAATCCTTATGGGAAAATCCTTTGTTTCGCCCCCAGACGTTTTTACAGTAGTTGTTACCCTCTCATACATATCTTTTATTACCTTGATATATGCCATGCGCACACCTTTCTTTTTCAAAGCTTTCCAAAGCACCTCCATTGGTACTCGATCATACGCTTTTTCTAAGTCAATGAAGACCATATGCAAGTCTCTTCTTTTGGTCCGGTACCTTTCCATTAACCCCCTTAATAAATGAATCGCCTCTATTGTAGACCTACCCGGTATAAAACCACACTGATTCTCAGAAATATCAGTCTCTAATCTCAACCTGTGTTCAATTACCTTTTTCCACAACTTCATAGTATGACTCATAAGCTTTATCCCTCTGTAATTTGCACAATTTTGAATATCCCCTTTATTTTTGTAAATAGGAACTAAAGTATTTTTCCTCCAGTCATCAGGCATTTTCTTAGAATTTAAGATCACATTAAATAGTTTAGCAAGCCACACCACCCCCACTTCGCCTAAACACTTCCAAACTTCAATAGGAATACCGTCGGGTCCAACAACTTTACTATTTTTCATTTTCTTAAGTGCCTCTTTAACCTCGTCAACACGGATTCTACGGTAAAATGCCAAATTTGGTTCAACTTCTCGTGTTAAATCCCCGAGCTCATAACTCGACCCTCCTCTCTCGTCATTAAACAATTTATAAAAATAGGTCTCCCACCGTTCTTTAATATCACCATCTGCAACTAAAACCTTGCCTTCTTCATCCTTAATACATCGTACTTGATCCAAATCCCTCGATTTCCTTTCCCTATCTCTTGCAATCTTATAAATCTTTCGTTGTCCCGACTTTGTCCCTAGCTCCTTATAAAATTCCTCAAAAGCTTTAAAACGAGCTGCACTCACCGTATTCTTAGTTTCCTTCTTAACTAAACGATACTTTTCCCAATTTTCAGTATTATTACATAAGTGTATAGCTTTGAAACAGTCTCTCTTGTTCTTAACTTTCTCTTGTACGTCCTCATTCTACCACCAAGTCTCCTTATCTCGTCGACCAAAACCTTTAGATTCTCCCAAAATTACTTTAGCAACCGTTTGGACCTTCTCAGCCATTTCCTTCCATATGATATTAGCATTTTCCTGCGCCACCCAAACCCTTTCAGTTAACATAGTTCTTTTAAAAGTTTCCCTCTTCTCCCCCTTTAACTGCCACCACTTGACTCTTGTGTTTAAAACATGTTAACGTTTTTCCTTCCTACACTTAATACGCACGTCAAGGACCATTAACCTATGCTGGGTTGTCACCCCATCCCCTGGAATCACTTTACAATTTGTACAAAGTCTTCTGTCATGACTCCTTACCAAAAAGAAATCAATCTGTGACCTGTGGACCCCACTCTTGTATGTGACAAAGTGCTCCTCCCGCTTCTTAAAGCACGTGTTGACAATCTTAAGATTGTAAGCTAAGGAAAACTCAAGAATAGATTGTCCTTCATTATTAATCTCTCCAAAACCAAAACCACCATGAGCCCCTGCATATTGCCCTGCCTCCTTACCAACATGACCATTAAGGTCTCCACCAATAAAAAACTTCTCAGAAAGTGGTATGCTCTGAATCAACCCCTCCAAATCTTCCCAAAACTTTTCCTTAAGGGGTGTTTCTGTTCCCACTTGAGGTGCATAAGCACTAATAACGTTGATTGTATCCCTTCCAATAATTATTCTTAAAGATATAATTCTGTCATCAATCCTTTTCACATCCACCACATTCGTCTTCCACTCTTTATCCACAATGATACTAACACCATTCCTCGTACCTGTTTTACCTATGTACCAAAATTTGAACTCATTGATTTCCCGAGATTTTTCTCCAACCCATTTAGTTTCCTGAAGGCACAAGATGTTAATCTTTCACTTTACCATTTGGCCCACCACCTCCCACGCTTTTCCAGTCATAGTCCCAATATTCCAAGTGCCAAATCTAATATTTTTCTCCTGAAGTAGCTTCTTTAGCCGCCTCCATCCATAAGAGAGCGGTAGCCCTTGCTCATTTAACACTACATCCGGGCGACGATGCAGCGGCCCTTGCTCACTTCTCACTGTACTCAAGCCATACAGCGCGTTACTTACGGGCAACGACCTAGTATTAGCGCAATATCTTCGTATGTCCATGTTCATAAGATTCGACAAGTTTTTACGTTGGCTGTCGGGGCCCAACACAACCCTCCTCCTTTACCCGGGCTTGGGACCGGCTACATGCATAGGCGGAGTTTAAGTAGTCACTATTATATTTTTTTCTAAACTGGATGAATTGTATATGTTTGTCAATTTTTAATTTTTTTAGCACAAAAATGTTGTGAAAAGCATATCCCCTGCAGTTTGAACACTCTGACAGTTAGTTGTCATTTTTGTATAGTATAATGAGCAAATAAAAAATATTATGGGATAGTCGGACTAATAATTTATTTATTGACTTATGTCTTTAACAAGTTTAAAATGGTAAAAGAAAAAGGGGTAGCATAACAAAAGTTAGATGGAAACTTCTTGAAGAAAGGTTTAATAGATGTACTGGAAGAAACTACTCAAAGTACAATTGAAAAATAAATATGACATGTTGCGAAAGGAATGGCAAACATGGAAGAAATTCAAAAGTTCAGAGACAAGGTTGGGGTGGGATGAGGATAAGGGTATAATAGTAGTCGAAAATAAATGGTGGGACAAGATGAAATTGGTATGATGTTCTTGTTATCATACATCTCATTATTTTTCAATCTAATGGGAAAAATATTTTGACCCATGATAGTTGTTGTTTGTGTAGGAAAATCCAACAATCGAAAAATTCATATTTAAAGGATTGCAATTCTATGATGTTCTCTAGCATGGCACTTGAACTAGGGGAAAACCAAGGATATGGGAATGATGAAGGTATTACTCTTGAAGGATTCGAAGATTCTGATGACATTGCAGGGTCCCCCAACTAAGATAAGTGGGGAATTGAACAGGGTGACATTCCTCTCGTCCTAAGGAAATAGTGGCGAAGCAAGTGTGAATGGGGAAGTGAAATGTCTTCAGGCAGCGCACTAGGGGTTAGAAAGGCAGGCGGCAGAAATAAGAAGGCAAAAGGACATGCCTCGAATGTCATAGCAGAATGCCTGAGTGGCTGGTTGGTATGCGGAGGTCAGCCATGGAATGTACAAACAAAGAAGCATAACAAGCGCGGGCCATTATTCCGTCAATTGGTGCAGTCATGACTCACCTCTGCACTATTCAACAAGTTAAGCAAAATATTGATTTCTTTCTACGATGCACTCAAGTCTTAAGAAGTATGGAGAACAGGGAGATATACTGGTCACTTAAGGATGACCTGGAGCTACTTTTGGGATTTTTGCATCAAATCTGATATGGGGGTGGGCGGAACTCTTAGTTTGAATAGTTTATTTGAATATTCTATTTGCTTTCATATGTATGAACACTAGTTAGCCATTTCTTTCAATAGTAAATTGTTTTTAATGACGGTTATTTAATTTAACAACATATTCTTTGATAGAAATAGACCATTCAAAGAGTTTATAAGAAAGCAGGGAGCGATGGGAAGAGACGGATAAAGAAGTTGGTAGTTTGGTTAGCGTTTATGCAGCAATATGTATAAAGAGCCCATACATACAAGTGAGTATACAGGTTCACAATAGGGAAATGAAGTTTTAAACGGTGAACGAATTCATTGTTACCAACAGTTCTGAATATATCCGAGTGTGTTCCTAAATCTATGTCATGCATTGGAACAACATGGCATTAAGGAAGACAAGTGCACAGGAATACAAGAGGAGGTAATAATCTTTTTATGGACGATTGTACATGCGAAAACTAGTAGGCAAGCGCAAGAAAGGTTTTAACACTCAGGCGAGATGATTACTAGACATTTTCATAAGGTCTTACGAGCATGTTGTGGACTTGTAAGAAAGAATATCAAACCAATAGATCTTGAGTTTAGAAATGTTCACAGCAAAATTAGTCACGACCGATATTGGCCATGCCTTTTTTAAAAATGCAATCAGAGCAATTGATAGCATACACCTTCCTTGCCTTGTCCCTGCAAGGAAACAAGTAAAATATTTTTGCAAGAAAGGATACACATCACATAATGTAATGACAGTTTGTAATTGCGACATGGGCTTCATGTTTATCTTAACTAGATGGGAAGGTAGTGCTCATGATGCTCGCATATTCAATCATATATTAACAACTCCTTCCATGAACTTCCCCCATCCACTTCAGGGCATACCTATCATTGCTTCAATTATTTATGTCTCTCTTTCAACACAAATATTGATCGTACTCACATTTTTCATTTAGGTAAATATTATTTAGTCAATGCTGGCTATCCAACACTAGACGAACATCTTGGTCCCTACAGACGTGCACGTTACCATCTGGGTGATTTTCATAGAACAACTACTAGATAACCTACTACTAACGAACTTTTCAACTTTGATTATTCAAATTTAAGGTGCACAATAGAAAGAACTTTTGGGATATGGAAGAATAAGTTTAGAATTGTACACAAAATGCGCAGCTATGACTACTAACAATAGTTAAGATCGTTTGTGCAACGATGGCTATACATAATTTTGTTAGAAGAACTTCTATTTTTTATCCTAATTTAGCAGAAGAAGAACAATGCCTTAATGATTCACAATATGATAATGAAGATAATGATCAAGATGAGCCTTCACAGTTACGTTCTTCTACAGGATCTTCACGTGCAATGGCTTATTTACACGATCAAATTAGATATAAAATTGTTGAGTATAAACAAATACAATAGTTATCTATTGTATCTATACTTTCATCATATTTTTTACTTGAGATTCATCGTTATTAAGTTATATTATATTTTTATTTTCTATATATATTAACGACTTTTACTTTCCTTTTTAATCACTTACATTAATCAAAATATATAAAATTAAATTTCTAATCATGTACAAAAGAATAAAATTTTAAATATAAATGCTTATTTATTATTTTAATATCAAATAGTAAAATATAAATTTAAAATTATATTTTATATAATTATCATTTTACCTCATCTTTTTTTTAGTAATTTGCCTATAAAAAAGTATAACAACCGTCTAAATCTTATTTCTTGAAAATTACTTTTCATATAAAAACTATTTTTTAGATTTATTTTAAATCTAAGCATCAAGGAATTCAACATTATTAACTCATCTATTTAAATAATATAGATAGAAAAACAGTGTTGAGACTTGAGATAACTTAAGTCATCATACTAAAATAGTTCAAGACCTGCTATATATCCATCGGCCATCATCTTCTTCCAATCCTTGTTATTATTATCTACTCCTCTACTTCTCCGATCCTTAATATAAGACCCAGTTAATTTTTTTAGATAAATTAAGAAAATTAAATAAATCAATTAATTATAATTAAATTTAACTTTTCAAGACGAATTCATATAATATACTTGAATTAGTCAAATAACTCTTATATTGGCCATAATTAACTGATTTATTTAGTTTATTTAATCTATTCAAAAAAATTAACTAACTCTTATATTAAAGACGAGATAAGTATATTATTCTTCCTTAATTAAGGGATTCGCTTCTGCATGAATAACAAAGTTCATGGTAAGTTATATAATATGTGTGTGTGTGTGTGTGAGTTTAAACTGTTGGCGAAATCTGCAAAATATAAAGTTTATAGTTCGAGTCGCGTCCGAGGACACTGTCCTTAAGAGATATTTCGCGACCCCTCATCAATTAGGAAGCGACTCTCTCCAGGATTAAGCGAACTCTTCCTGTGATGATACAGGAAAACATAACTGGTGAAAGATAAAAACAATCTCAGAGGATTGGTGTATCATTCTCTCTGTGTTTTCTCTGACATTCTCTATTCTCATTTCTATGTCATTATTTTTTTCTTCTTCATCAAGAAGCCCTTTTTATAGACTGTGGAAGGACACGAGACATGTTTTTTAGACATATGCCCCTTAAGTTCAAGAGTTATGTTAGAAAGACACATCTTTCTTCAACATACCCTTTCACAACCAAGAGTTATGTTAGAAAGACACATCTTTCTTCAACATACCCTTTCATAACCAAGAGTCATGTCAAAAAGATACTCCTTTCTTTGACACACCCTTTCATAATATTTAAAATATTTCCAACAATCCCCCACATGTGTCAAAGAAACACCATTAGATGAGTTATATACATGGATATAATCATTGTATCCAGTGGTCCTTTGGACTATGAACCAAACTTAGACCGATAATACTTGGTACACAGAAATGCCAGTGGTCCTCAGGACTATGAACCAGCACTTCTTGGGTGTATACCAGAGGTACTGACAGCCAGATTATACCCCCATATTTCCACTGTTACCCGAGCGGTTTTGCGCATTAGGCAGCCATGCGCGTGTCCTATTTTTAACGAATGCTCTAGAGATTTCGCCACGATCTCATAGGAGCAGCTCACACCCCTCATTCGTATAGGTGATTTCTTTAAGTGTATCTGCACATAATACACCATCCCGTAGGATTTGAAATCATTAAGAGCTCTTGCTCATCCTCCTCTATGCAATCTAGCACTTTATCACACACCATAGGAAAGGACCAGTAATAATATTTTGGTGCTAGCAGTACTAACAAGCGACTTGTTCTTACCCATTGAACCTTCTTCATGGAATCACCAATCACAAAGGTTGGGTTGCCATCGCTGTCGTAATCACACTGGCTTTAGTCCTATTCCCCTCGATGTCTCAACAATTTTATTTATTTTCTTCCCCAGGGGTTTTGTTAACGGATCCGATAGGTCTATTTTTTAACCTCACAAAAATCGATTGAGATAACTTCACAATTTTTAAGTATGCTTATTCTCATAGTATCTCAAACGATTGCACCATTATTTTCTTAACAATGTTTATTGCCATTTTGCAATTATAACTCATCAACAATAAGTGTTGTTCATCTTTGTTCTCTTTAACAAAGGTTATTGCCATTTGGCAAACACATCAACACTAAATGTTGTACATCTTTGTTATCCTTAACAAAGGTTATTGCCACTTGGCAAACACAATTCATCAACACTAAATGTTGTACATCTTTGTTATCATTAACAAAGATTATTGCTATTTAGCAAACACAATTCATCAACACTAAGTGTTGGTTTTACATCAAAATATTTGCTAAAAGGTTCTCAACCACTTAGCCTCAGTGCCAGCCAATTTCATAGCAATAAATTCATAATCCCTTAAGGATTTGGTTAGAATTATTTGCTTGGATGATTTTCATGTGACTGCACCACTACCAAGAATAAACACATAACAGTTAGTAGATTTTAACCCTTCTGAATCTGAGATCCAGTTCACATCACTGTATCCTTCTAATACAGCGGTAAATCCACTATTATGTGTACCACAATTCTTGGTGCGTTTAAGGTATCTCAATAACCTTATTAGAGTATCCCAATATTCACTGTTTGGACAGTGAGTATATTTGCTCAATCCATAAAGTAATAAATTTAGAATAAATCACCACTTAACATCCGTGTATTTTAATACAACGGGATACATGATACCAATAGTTATGGTACCCCTCAAATATTTCATTCTCCTCATGAGATTGAATCTTTATATGTGTATTCTCCATCCTCACATAGTATATGCTATATCACAATAATTAGTACTAAATTCTCATAATTTATCCATAAATATATTGAGCAAACAACACTCTCAAATAATGTGTTATCATCATAAGGAATAATTATACTATGATTCTCAAAACCAATATTTGAAATACATTTAAGATGGTATATTTCTTTATGATTTCAACACCCAAAATCATATTTAATTCATTCATGCTTTGAAACTCATATTTAAAGCAGCAGAACATCAATATGCCATCCACATTAAAATTCAATAAGCATTTGCATCATATATTTATACTAAGATAAATATATACCCACAAGTAATAACATCATAAAAATTAAAAATATTTATCTCTCCATAGATAAATGATCAAATTTTCATGCTTCTATCATAATGTGCTTATTTTAAATCACACATAAAGTTTGATAATCATAAACTTTACTGTCAGAAGTAAATAATAAAGCCTCCATTTAATTTGATCATAACACATTTCATAATTATACAATGAGGCTAACAAACACATATTTTTTGTTCACTCATAAATTTTATAAGGTATCCCATATCTTAGACACCCCCACACTTTTAAATATCAAATTATATCTCAATTACTTCTCAATAATAATTCTAATTAATTTAGAATTTTATCCTATAATCTTCTGATTTAATTTAGAATTTCTTCCCAAACCAAATTGGTAAAATCACTACATGTTGTCACATAAAATAATATATTCATATATATACACATATATGTATGCATATTTTTGGAAACTATTATGCACCCCATAAATATGGTCACATTAGTTATGAAAAGCAAATAGCGTAATGGGTCTCGTGAACGTACCTTTAGCACATTAGGCCTATATTATGTCAATCTTGTGCTCAACGTGCTCTCAACACAAAAAAAGAGACGTTACAGGAATGGAACCATCACGTCTCTTGCGATTTTCTTTTTCCTTTTATTTCCTCTTTCTCTTTCATTGTGATCTTGACCCTTCTTTCTGCTCTTTAGTTTGATTCCTACGTGGGACCACGTACACCACCATGTATGGTAAAGGCCGAAGAACACACATCGGTCTTCTGATAAAGAATGTTGGCATATCCGTTGCCTAACTGCTCATTGCCGCCTCCATGGACGCGTCCGTGCTGTAACTCATCTGTGCCGGTGAAACTCCTTCTTGACTTTCATCTTCATCATCATCATCGTGCGTGTTGCAGTTGCGCCTGTAAGGAAACGGCCGTTGCTTCTTTGTGCCTCCTTCACTAGTCATCACTGGAAGAGGCAATCCTTCCTAGTTCTTGGCAGAAGGATCCAAAGAAATGGCAGTCTCCAAGCAAAAGTCGTCTGACTCTTCATCCTCAGAAGTACTTTGATCTGAATCTGGAATTTTGCTAATTAGACTTTGCCTCCGCATTATGGTTGCACACTACCGCCATCGCCAGTTGAGGAAGGAAAGATGTTATGAATACAATTTCTTATTTTGGCATTTTTTTTTTCTCCCAAAATACTTTTTCATCTTCTTCCCACTATCAACAGATTGACACCCATCTCCTTTTCTTTTCATCAAAGGCTAATTCTCATATGGAATAAGCAGAAAATATCTCTTAAGATTGTTGGCGAAATCTGCAAAATATAAAGTTTATAGTTCGAATCGTATCCGAGGACACTGTCCTTAAGAGATATTTCGCGACCCCTCATCAATTAGGAAGCGACTATCTCCAGGATTAAGCGAACTCTTCCTGTGATGATACAGGGAAACATAACTGGTGAAAGATAAAAACAATCTCAGAGTAATAGTGTATCATCCTCTCTGTGTTCTCTCTGACATTCTCTATTCTCATTTCTATGTCATTATTTTTTTTCTTCTTCATCAAGAAGCCCTTTTTATAGACTGTGGAAGGACACGAGACATGTCTTTTAGACATATGCCCCTTAAGTTCAAGAGTTATGTTAGAAAGACACATCTTTCTTTAACATACCCTTTCACAACCAAAAGTTATGTTAGAAAGACGCATCTTTCTTCAACATACCCTTTCATAACCAAGAGTCATGTCAAAAAGATACTCTTTTCTTTGACACACCCTTTCATAATATTTAAAATATTTTCAACATAAACTAAGAGAGATTTTGTTATAGTTTTACCGAGAAAATGGTGAGGATCCTCTCTTTTTGTTCTCTATTCCCGTATTCCATATTCTACTACACAAGAACGGTCGAGAACGGTTAATCGTTTAATTAATTGCTTTTATTTTGAATCCACATAATTTGCGTCCTACGTTATTAGTTCACATAATTCATAATTGGATTAAATAGAATCCACTCCTTACAGTATTTTTTTCAATTAACTAGTTTTATTTTGAAAAATATTTTAAAATACTGAATTCACAAGAAATTCTTCATGATGCTTGACTCTGACTCTGCTTAACTCTTTGTAATTACAAAATGAAATTAAAGACAGATTGGGAAAAGAAAAGGATCAGCATGAGGTTATGGGTTAGGTTATGTTTTATAATAAGAAGCATTATTCATAATTTTCTTTGGTTCTTTGTAGGAGTGACACTACTTTCTACATTACACCATCTTATTTTGCTACTCTGTGCTCTCTCTCTCTCTCTCTCTCACTAGCTCTTTTGGAGATATAACTTTCAGAACTGCTCTCTCACCATCACACATTAATGGACGATATTCTACAACAGTGTCACTGGCATTCTCCTTCGGAACACACCCTCAATGGCAAAAGGTGCTCTTTCATTGTACTCTTACTGTCCTTAACTTAATATGGGACTAACTTATTTAATTTATTTAATTAGATTAAAAAAATTAATTAAGTTAATTAATATGGTATATTTTATCTGAAATGTCCTAATCATCCCTCTTTTTCTTCATTATTGTTGAGGGAGTATCAATAGAGTAATTGAGGAAAAAGTTGATAAATATGTGAGATAAATCTTATATTTATGATCAACATCAACTTTCTAATTAGGTCCTATATTAAAGACGGGAGGAGTATATATATAACACAATACTTCTCTAGTCCTTAATATAGGAACTATTTAACTAATTTGATTAAATTAATATAGTTAAATTAGTTAATATGATATTTTTTTTTATAACACTCTAATCATCTTCTTTAACTCTATCATTCTTTCCCTTATTTCATTATTTTGAAAAAATAAAGGTAGTTTAAAAAAAATTAATAAATATAATAAATATATCTTTAGACAAACCAGTTAATTTCTCAGCTTCATGGAGAGCTTGGTTCCACGCTGGCATCAAGGGCCATATCTATCCGATCGAGAAGCAAGGAGATTGACGAGGCAGTATCAGAAGTTACCTATAAGTGGAAGACGAAACAGCCCACGCGGTTTCCTTCAATAAGTTTCTCCTCAATTTCCTTGAAGCTAGAATGGAATGGAATCCATTGTTTTCAAAAGTCAGCCATAAAACTCGTTGGTCGCAATTTCCTTGAAGCTCCTTGGTACTATAAAAATGATCAGGGAGCCCTGACGGTTTAATATTATACTCCTCAGATTTTTAATATATGACATATTTAACTAATTTAATTAAGTTAATAAAATTTGTTAATATAATCTATTTTTTCTTAAAATAATCTAATCATCTTTCCTAACTCCCTCTCCCTCTTACTTGATTATTATTGAGAGAATATCAATAGGGGTGATTTGAAAAAAAAATTAATAAATATGAAAAAAATATCTTATATTTAGTATTAAAATCAACTTCTCAATTTGATCTAGTGCCTGTTTGGCACAGCGTTTGAAAATGAATTCTGGGGCAAAATCGCGGTTTGGAAAATTTTTACACAAATAGCAATTTTTGTTGAGAATTAATTTTGGACAAAACCTCGGTTTGAAACCTAGGTTTTGAATAAGCCACTGAAAATAGCTTTTGATTTGAAAACTAGGTTTTGGATTATCCAATTACTATTATACCTTTACTTTTTCTTACACCCTCCCTCCTCTCTCCTCTCTTTTCTCTATCATCTCTCCTCTCTCTTCTCTTATCTCTCTTTTTCTCTTTCCTCTCTCTTCTCTTATCTCTCTTTTTCTCTCTCATCTCTCCTCTCTACACTCTCTTCTCTCTCCTCTTTCTTCTCTATCATCTTTCATCTCTCTTACTTTTAATCATATCATACCCTTTTTAGTAATTTACTAATATAAAAAGTGATTCTACTACTAATCATCCAAACATCTTTATTCCCAAAATCTATTTTTCCCAAAATCTATTCTACCCAGAATCTATTCTCCAGAATCTATTCTTCCCAGAATCTATTCTCCAAAAGCTAATACAAACACACCCCTAATATTAAGTATCAAAGGTGTAGTTAATAAGATGATTGTAAGGATTCAATGGTCAAATTAGATTTAAGTAGTGACTAAAGATCCTGAGAAACGCTGAGAAATAATCTTTGTACTCTATATTTTGAAAGGATAGAGATATTTTTAACTAAAAAAAAAGTGACAAAAGAAATAGTTAAAATGCAATGTTTAGTTGTTTTTTCAAAAAAAGAAAACAAGTCAATTTCATCTTAACCACTTGAGTGAAGTAATTTATCTCACATGGCTAATAACAAAAGAATTTTGTATTGGGGCCAGTGGATAATAATAAAAGAATTGGGGGATTATTATGTGCAAAACACACATAATGAAGCTCTCTAGGGGGAAATATTATAATAAATCATATGTGATCATGTGTATTGCATAGTGAGACTAGACGTCACCGTAGTACGTTAGATAACCTCATTGGGTTTTCATGCAAGGAAGGAGCTCTCTCTTTGCACTAATACTACTTTGGACCAATGAGAGTTAGCATATATGATAAAAAATTAGCTCATATCTCATAAAGACACAAGTTTAATTCATCTGTCGTTGTAAAAGCTCCTTTAGTAGGCGATCTCGTAAGTCCCTTATAAACACTCTCTAATCCTTAGGACTGTACCCTGACCTTAATAGAAGATCGGTGCCAAATTCACCTAAACTTGTTTATACAAAAAAAAAACTACTACTTTGATTTAAAGGTGCCTTGACCATTTCATATTTTATATGTTATTTTATTTTCTTAATTTATCTACCTACCTTTGCTTTTATGGCATCCCAAACCCAAATATCAAAATTGGACTCTAAAATTGGTTAATCATAAAAACTTATGTTAGTTTAGTATATTTAATAACTTTAGTGATTTATAATAAACAATAAATACTTTTATTATAAAATTGCTGTGATTCATTGTAAATTTAGCATGTATGACAGGGATATAAATAAGAATTCTGTAAGATATTTTCATTTTTCATTTCATACATATTCTTTAAATTATATTAATTTAATTAAAGCCAATTAGACCACAACCCGACTAATGAAACTTGAATCAGTACGTTGGCCGGTTAATGGTCAGTCCGGGGGACTCAGTACCTTGGCTGGTTCAATGGTCAGTCCGATTCCGGAAAGATTGAAATAAGAAATGAGGCATTGACAAGAAATTAAAAGTGGGGAAGGAGGTGGATGACGCTAAATAGCATACTATAACTAACCAACTACCCATCTGATCTTTAAGAAGCTTCTGCTGGTGACAGAGACAATGAAGTAATTTCAGGAACCATATACAGCATAGAAGATCAATATCTTCAAACAGATAAACCCACTTCCATAGATTTAGTGGGTCAACAAGGCCAACAGTACAAAGTACAATGAAAATGAAACTAGCTAATCAGAATACAGAACCTCTGACTGTAATTAAATACTAAAAAGAAAACATAATTAAGAATGAAGTTCACTCCAATTATATTAAAAAAAAAACTATCAAGTAATGACGTGTGACTGGTTAAAAACTGCCTAAATCTGCAGGTCCTATGAAAATGAATGCTGAGGCCATTATACATAAACGGATGCTTACTTCAAAAGGCATGGAAGAATTAACAACAAATGCAGAGCATCCTCTCACATCACATATCTACTGGTCCAAAAGGACCAAAACTATTTTGATCATCAGAAGAAGACTGGTAATCTCCCAGGATTGGTTTAAACCTCGGTCTCGCCGGCTGATCTTTTCCCAGTGGAAAGTTCCAGAAGGAATCGGAGTTCTCAAAAAATATGTAAAATGCGACAGCCGACGCTAAAAACAACCCTAGAAGCAGCAAGTAAATCTGCCACTCTGCATGGTTAACATGAAAATTTCATGAGTTTGGTAAGTTGGATTCACATAAACATACAAACGCAGAAGAGGGGGGAGAGAAGGGGGAACCTTTCCAATCTGCTGGAACATTTGGTTTGGTGACCAGTGCTCCCCATTCGACAGAGGTTGTAAGCAAAACCCTACAGAGATACCACTAGTGCTAGGTGAGTAGCCAAGAACCTAGAGAAAATGTAATGTGTAGATCTAAATTTGTTATAATAGGCTAGGCTTATATCGAGTCTTAAGGTATAACTGTTCTTTTAGGCATAATATAATTGCAACCTCTCTTGATAGGTTTGAAAGTGAGATCAATATGAAGCACCCCAAAAGAGAGTGAACCTCAAAGTAACTGTAAGATTGATGTCATGTCACCTAGTGATCACATGTTCAAATCCTGGAAATAATCTCTCTATTTACATGGTTAAGACTTCGTAAGTCAGCCCCTCCCCAGACCCCACCTAGTAGGAGCCTTGTACATTGGGCATGAGCCACCCTTTATAAAGCACCACAAAGGGAATTGCTGTTACAAATCAAATTCATCTTTTTGTAACCACATTTTTAAGGAGGCAGAGTGGACTGGGCAATCCCACCTAATAGCAGCAATAACAAGAACAAGTCTTATCCCACTAGATGGAGTTAGGTACATGGATTGCACAATACTGCTATGCTCTATCAACCACCAAATCTTTGGATATATTGTTAACTAAAAGATTTCACTCAATAACTTCGTGGAGTATTATCTTTGGTCTTCCTCTACCCCTTTCAAAGGACTTCATACTGCTTGATCTACCTATCCCACCTAATGGCAGTTGTTGCATATTTACCTTAACTTGTAGTCCTTTTTTATTGAGCTTGCCCTGTTGGCAGGTAGGTACATAGTAAAAAGTAAAAAGGGTATTATTATTCACTAATTAGATTCCTATTACATCATTATATCTCCCTATCAAATCACTGATAGGAGAGTCCTCTAACTAACTAACATCCTTAACCACCTCCCAACTATTAATCCCCATATATCACCTGAGTACTAGACCTTTCTGTTAATGGAATTTTTTCATGAAAGTCAGAAGGTTTCCACTATCTACTAGGCATCTATCTATATATATCTATATATATATATATATTCCTTTTATACACTTTACAATATTGGAATGATTCTCACAACCCTAAACATTGTGTTGAAGTTAATTAGGATGAATAATTTAGGTTTGAAACTTAGGCAACTATCTATCCAGGGATAACTTACCTCTCAGTGGGACAGAACTCAAGTGTTGTAATGTTTGTTCCCATATGTAGTCTCCTAATATAATGCATAATCTCCATTTTCTTAACTTCTACCACACTTACATCTCCGTCTTTGCTTCCCCTACAAATAAATAGTACTGAATTCAAAATACTGTTAAAAGATATCAATGACAAAGAGGAACATGGTATGCATGCGACTCGAAAATTAAATAACATTTTATAAAATCAAATATTGTAGTATGGATCAAGAACAATTGCAATATATGATAAAAGAAGTGGCCAACTTAGAGCTGATTGTTTGTTGATGTCATAATACTCCTCTGGTCCTAAATGTAGGACCTAATTAGGGAGTTGATATTGATCCTAAATATAAGACCTATTTTTTAAATTTACCAATTTTTTCCTAAATCGCCCCTATTGATACCCTCTCAACAATAATCAAATAAGAGAAGGAGGGAGAGTTAAGATGATTAGGGTGCTTTAGGAAAAACATGCTATAATAAGTAACTTAACTAATAAGTAAATTAAATACGTTAATCTAATCAAATTAGTTAAATAGGTCTTATATTTAGGATCGGAGGAGTATTTCAAATGACATATGACAACCCAAATCTTCATTATCTATACTGTTTCAGTATAACTGTAACAAAATGTCAAAACTCATACGAGACAAATTGAAAGGAAATTAACGAATATCCCAACTGTAAGTAAAGAAACACTTAGCATTTTAGCATGAAGGCTGGGGATACAAATGTAAAACCACAATAGAAAAGCTAATTGAATTTGAGAAACAAAGAGAAGAGGCATTGTATCAAAAAAAAAACGTTTTATGCAAAGGAAAAAGAAATACAAACTAAAGAACTTAGCAATTAGTGAAAAGAAAATGATTCAATAATTCTAGCCATGACTGAGATTACTTATGCATGCAAAGACTTCTAGAGAGACTGAAAAAGAATGAATCATTTTTCTCATCATACATGACAGTTATGGTAACAAGGTCAAGATCAAATTGACAGTTCTCCACAGAATTGATCTCAGGTTAACAATCTAAAAGCCATTAGTAGGTTCTTACAAAGCCAGATATTTCCCATCAAGGCTCATTGACATTATTGAAGCAACCTTTCGGAGCAGCCTCTTATACCCGATTTTGTTCCACGTACTTATATCCCAAACTCCAACAACAGCTTTATCACCTGTTCAAAGATACTTGTGTAGTCTATAAAGGTAATAATTTATTTCTCAAACAATGTTCTAAACATATTGTGAAACAATATACTGCAGAATACTCATAGTGATATACCTTTTTGAAGAGTGCAAAACAGAAAAGGTTTGGTTCCATCCTTAGAAAATCTACACAATTCAATCTTTTCATCCTACAAAAGGGGGAAAACCCATGCCCAGATAATTTATTAAAAAAATGTGCCAATATTGCTCCAATTTTTTAAATAATAAAATCAAATTCACTATACCGCATTGCGAGACAAAGTTGTCAAAGGAACACCATCTTCAACCTTCCAGATCCTAGCTGAACCATCAGTAGATGTTGAGACCAGAAATTCTGAATCTAGACTGTGGAGTATGACAGAAAACAGATTATAAAGATTTAGTATCCATGCCTGCAAAGTTTCAAATCCTTTTGCAATTCCAGTTCAACCAAGCAACGGGATCCAAAAAGACATGGTTCCTATTCCTACCTGAAATCCATATCTCGAACAGATTTATGTGCCCTTGGTTCGTCCAAAATCACTCGCATGGTAGGCCACTCCCAAATTCTGAGGTGCCCATTCTGTATTTTTAAGTATGCAAGTCAAACACACAGTACCATGCTGTTTGTAACAAAAAGAAATAAAGGAGGTGCCACACATTCACAGCTGATAAAAGCAATTGTTGTATGCTAGCTTAATGCTTACCTCTCCACCAGAAGCAAATCTAGATCCATCAACACTAAAAGTAATGCATCTTTGAGGACCAACATCATGAAGGGATTCTTTGGCCAATAGCTTAATGCTTGTTTCACGACTAGACAACTCAAAAATTCTGCAAGCCATGAAAATAAACTCCAATTAATCTGTTTCATATCAAAAGAGAATTTGGGGCAAAATATTAGCATGCCAAATTTAAGATTCAATAATTATTCTGTCATCTCGTATCTCCCAGGAAAGACTAACAAGAAGCTTACAAAAAATTAATTTTTAAAGCAAATGATTCATTATAGTAGTTTCTGACGAAGATATAGATACTGTCCTTGCTAAGATAAAGGAATTACACTAAGGCACCCTCACATGAAGCTTCTTAAACTCTCTTTGAAAATTTTCAATTGATAAAGAAAGAAAATGAATTGCTTTGGCTCTTCAAATGAAATAAAGTAGGAGTGAAAGTAACTCTTAATTTGCAAATCTCGCAGAAACAAAAACCTTTGGACATAACAAAAATACTTGGTTGATACTCAGCACCAGACCAAATTCAAACAAAGAATGAGACAATAAGGCCAATAATTACATAACCAAAAGGCACACTCTTCAGAGGGAAATTTGAATAGCTAATCAAAGTATCAACTACAAAGTTCTTTAGATGGTGGCTCACTTGCAGCTACCCTTGCTCAAAGAGCACACGATTTCATCTCCACTAGGGTGCACTGCAATAGCGACAGGATCACCTTCCTCTTCTTCTAGCACAAAAGTGGTCTGGAAAAAATAATATTAATCAGACATGTCTTTATCAACGCAACAATGTATTTTCTTCATGGCATGTACCTTCCCCAAAACCTTTCGACGTATCAGGGAAAAAAAAAACAGAAGGGCATGCACTAAAAACAAAGAAGTCAACCTTCAAAAACGGTCACTAAATTTTTTCACGTGTTTCTGTTTGACCAAATTAATGATTTTTCCCCTTAATTGTAAGGCTTATGTAACTTCAGTCCTCAAAATTCAGCGAAAGTTCAAGTTACATACGAAATTTATTGCACACTAATCCTCCCATTTGGCAAAAATATTACCGTCATGAACTTATTTTACTTTTGAAAACTAAGAGTAAATGATCCTAAACAAGAATTATTAGTTTGGTCATGAATTCTTATTTTCAAGCATGAACTACCCCTGAGTAAAGTTCCAAAAACAGAGGTGAACAAAAGCAAAAGCCTAAACATAAGTGAGAATTACCAGGGGGGAGGAAGATAACGAAGTGGTATTGGGATAGAAGGAGAAAATCTCGAGCAAAGAAGGGCAAGAATTTCCGCGCCTGGACCTTCCCAAGACAACAAGATTACGCTTTTCGGGTCGACGAATCCAGGACCCGCAAGTAACCGGACCCTGCAGCGCCCCACCACCATCGTTCTCCATTGAAGACGTATCGGGATTGGAAAGCAACTGGAGATCGAAGCTCTTGTTGTTGGAAGAAGTGGTTATGGGAAATAGAGTCGAAGAAGTATTGAAAATGACGGTTTGTAAGCAACTAGGCAGAAAGAAATATCCAAGGCGAAAAATCCCAGAAATTTGTAAAGTCAAACGTATGATTTGTTTTCGCACAATATGGCTCCAACTGGTTATTAGTAGATTACGGAATGTGCCAGCGTGTTGAACAAGTGTTTTCTCTTAAATAGTTAAATTCCAGAGGAACTTCGGTTAATAATAACAATAAATATTGATCCTATTCTTTAATATAAAATTATTTAACAAATTTAAATAAATTAATTAAATTAATTATTTATAATAATTATATATTAATTTTTTTAAAAACACTATATATTATATTGTATATTAAAATTATATTTTAATAAAAATTTATTAATATATGAGCAATCATATAAAAATATTTTTAAAAAATTATAAATTTAAAAAATAAAATAGATTTAGCCTTATATTGATATTTATGGTTAAAATAAATATTTTATTTTAATTTTATAATTAGAACGGAAGATAATAATAATATTTTATTAAAATAATTAAAGTGAGAAACTCATCAAAACTAGTTATCACAGTCAAGAAAAACAATTAAAATTACCAATACATGTTGATCTAAATAGAAGGGTTTAGGTTGCGCCGAGAGGTATTTCCAATTAGCCTAACAATGTTTAGTTGAAATCAATAAAAACGTTACAACTATAAATTTCTTTTCAAAATATCCTTATTTAATACTCTTTTTTTTGTTATAATTATAAGAATTAGTTAAATTTTTTATATAAATTAATTAATTATGACTAAAATGTAAACTTTCAAGATGAATTTATATTATACACATCAATATACTCAAATTAGTCAACTAACTCTTATATTAGTTATAATTAACTGATTTATTAACTTCCTTAATCTATATGAAAAAAAATCAATTAACTCTTATAATTAGAATCTGAAATAGTAATTGACTTATGGCTTTAAATAATTAATGTTAAGAATAAATACTCTTCTAATCTTAAATATAAGATCTAGTTTATACTGGGGGAGTATTTTTTTTTAATGAGAGTAAAAAAATTAAAAATGCTCAAGATAATATATGTTTTTTCTCGTAAATAAAATCATGAGATCCTCTCAAAAATCTCTTATAAAAATAAGGGTAGTTCTCAGTAATTACAAAAGCCTCACATGAATAATGAGATTTGAACTCATATTTAAAATTTGGATTAACTCTTACAGACCAACCTAATTTTATATTAATATCCCGTGACTATTTAGTTTGGTCGATAGTGCCATAACTTGTAACACTGGTAAACAACTACTAGTACTAATATTCCATTAATTTATCATTGTGTTCCATAGGAGGAACTTACAAGTCTGGAATATTCGCTCCAGATTCTACGGTTTGCCGCGAATATCTATCGAATCACGCATCACAACTAAGATCCAAGTTTCCCAGTTATTGTCATTATCCAGTGGTGCAATATCAGAACTTATACAATCCAGATCCAACCCCCTAACTCCCACTTGCAAAATACCATCAACTTGTAAGGTTATTGGCTAAAGTTACGTTCCAGATGTTGGTTCAAGTAGAGGTTTATGGACTAATTTAAGTAGATTAATAAAATTAAAAAATTAGTTAATTATGATTAAATTCAAACCTTAAAAGATTAGTTATGTATAGAATATTCATGAACACAGCTTCAGAGTTGAGGTTCCTGTCATGCTGATGAGGAACAATATAATGATAAATCAATTTGGTCTTTGTAATGGGACGTTTGATAATCTGTGACAAAGCTTGTAAAACATGTGGCTGAAGTCTGTACGGCTATTTCATGTATTCAAAACAAGCAAGGGTTGAAGATATTAATTTTGGACAAAGACAATGCGATCCAAAATAACAAAACTATTAATATCGTTTGGAAGAATTTTTTTTTATATATATATATATAAAAGTTTAGGTGAGTTCGTCATCGATTTTTCACCAAGGTCAGAGTTTAGCCCCAAAGCTCAGAAAGCGTTTACAGGGGACTTACGAAATCCCCTACCAAAGGAGGCCTCACAACGGCAGCAAGAATCGAACTCACGTTTTTGTAAGATACGAGTATATTCTTTATTATCTGTGTCAACTCTGATTCATATTTTGAATGGTGTTCAATGATGCTATGCACTAATTACTATACTCTATTTCACTATTTGTCCGTTATTTGAGCAAGAAACAAACACAAGTTCTTCACCCAAAGGGACTTTGGTTTAGTGGCATAGACCAACTAAATTACAAAGTAAGAAGATTTATAGGGAGAGGTATCATAGTCACAAAATTTATAAAGTATCGTAGTCACAAAATTTCTATCTAAATTAGTCAGTTGTTAAGATACTTAATTAATAATAGGATCTAGAAAAAACGCTAAAACCCAATATAACCCCAAAGGATTATCAAAAATACTTGTAAATACGAAAAGATTATATTAACATATACTCCTCTAATTCTAAATATAAGACATATTTAATTAATTTGATTGAATTAAAAAATTTAATTAAATTAGTTATTATAGCATATTTTTCCTGAAGCACTCTCTAATAATCTTCATTAACCCATTCCCTCATTCTCTTACTTGAGTTGATAAACTTAAAAAATAAGTATTATATTTATGACTAATATCAATTCTCTAATTAGATGTTATATTTAAGACCGGAGTAATATATAGAGATATATACTTGTATATTAATAGTTTGAAGATGGAATAAAATATGTTGCAGGACAGAAGTTTCCTCATACATATCAACAACAAAACACACACAGATAGCCACACATCATATAGTGTTTGTGTGAATTATTACACAAAGCATCTCTCAACCACGTAAGGCACATAAATACATGCATGAACATGCAGGTTACGTTGGAATTAATTAATAAATGGCGATTTCTAAGTGTGGAGAAGCCTTGGGAATAGAGAGCAAATATTGAACCATAGAATGGTATGTTTGGATTCTGGTGGCATCGTCTTCAGTGAAAAGATAAATGTCCATCTTCTTCAAAACTCTTCCATACTTAACCAGAGAGTGAAGCATCAGATATTCATTAGGGCTCCCACTAAACCCCTTCATCTCCACAACCTCCACACTTGTTCTCAAACATTCGTAATACTTCTTCATTTGATCCACCCAGAATCTTCTCCCATCAACACTCGTTAATGGACCTTCATAATCCTACATCCATATCCATATCCATATCCATATCCATCATATATATATACACACACACATATACAAACAATCATACACACACACATATGGACTTGCTTGGCTTAACGTTTGCAAAGTAATTTTGTCCCAATTGACTTTTACAAATTGAAATTTGGTGAAAGTCAATTAGTGTAGCTGTTATTTATATTTAGATAGATTTTTATATATAAAAAATTCAATTCGATAAAAAATTATTTATATGATATATTGAAAAGTTAATTTTATCATGTTTGAATTAAAAAAAAATCAAAAGTTAAAAAAAGTTACTTTAAACTTCAACTTGACTTTTAATCGAGAAGTTATTTTCCTCCAAAATCATCACAAAGTGGATTTTTGAATTTTAAAAGTAAGTTTTCACCAGATAAAAGCCATTCCATATCCATCATATATATCCACACAATCACATACATATATATATATGAGTTTATTTGAATTAATATTTATAAAAGTGATTTTTACCATCTCTTATCAATTAAAATTGAGGTAAAAGTCAATTATTATAATGTAATTGTATTTGTTTGGACAAATTTTTATCAAAAAAATTAATTTGATATAAATTTATTTGAATGATATATTAATAAATTAATATTTTTTGTTAAAAGGTTAGAAAAAGTTATTTTAACTTTAATATAACTTTTGGACAAAAAATTCATTTCGCCGGAAAGCTAACCCAAACATCATTTTAGGGCTTCAATGGGATTCTTGCTTTTCAACGTGGCTCTCTCAACATGATGCCAACCATAGCCTATAAATATATGCATTAATGAGATAGATAGATAGAGAGAGAGAGAGAGAGAGAGAGAGACAGAGACCTGAAAGAATAATGCAGGAGAGGCCAAGTTAAGAGTGAGAGTGTGGAGGGAAGGGCAACTCTCCAGGAGGAAAGAGATGCCCCAGAACTCACTTGTCTGCAACGAAGTGTTGAGTATCAAATGCTTCACGTTCAGGTCCATATGTACACGAAATGGTTCTTCTCCCAGAGGAATTGCCTTCATTTCCATTCATTCAACAAACACACAAAACAAGTTATATATATATATAGAGAGAGAGAGAGAGAGAGAGGGAGGGAGAGATTTTAAGTATCAATCAAAGGAGCATATTTAGGAATTAAAACAAGATTGAATCCAATATTAATTAACTTAATAAGAGATTTCGGAGATAATAATAACATGATTATGTATCACAAACTGTAAATTGACACATGAACCCTTTATATATCAGGGTGATTTATGTAATTAAATAGTTGGAATAATTTATAGAATTCACGTACACACATGGAAAATATAAAAAGAAGATATAGATATAATCAAAATAACATATATACGTATACACAAGGATCATTCAAACATTAAGCACAGAAGAAATTCTAAATACAAGTACATATTTAAAACTTAATAGAATCTTTGTCCCTTTGATTTTACACAAAGTTTGACTTTTGTCATAATTTTATACAAAAATATCTTTTTTAGTACTCTAACTTTAACACCATTAGTTTTATTAACAAAAAAAAATGCCTATATTGAAAAACATTCACAAACCATCATTTGATATACTAACGGTATTAAGGTTAATTAAAAGATTAAAAAGATAGTACTCTGGTTTTTAACATATAATCTAATAGTTGATTTTTGTTATAAAATATGAGATATATTTTTTATATTTATTATTTATTTTTTAAATTACTTTTATTGATATTCTGTCAACAATAATCAAATAAAAGAGGAAGGAGGAATTCAGGAAGATGATTTAAGATATTTTAGAAAATTATATCATTTTAACTAACTTAACTAACATTATTAAACTAATTAAATTAGTTAAATAGATCTTATATTAAGGATCGAATTAGTATTTCATAAAATAATATGACTAAATTGAAACCTTATATAAAGTTAGAAGATTAAAGGTATATTTTTTACTTATAATGATAAAATAAAGGAAGAAAATAATATAGGTACATACCTGAAGAAAGTAACTACAAACAGTGAGGACCTTA
Source organism: Leucaena leucocephala (assembly GCA_037074615.1). Classification (NCBI taxonomy): domain Eukaryota; kingdom Viridiplantae; phylum Streptophyta; class Magnoliopsida; order Fabales; family Fabaceae; genus Leucaena; species Leucaena leucocephala. Next base: position 32,353,708 of record CM073521.1, read on the forward strand.
ATAGGATAAAGATCAATTAACATTTTGTAAAGAACATCAGCATAATCTAAATAGATCTCTGATGAAAAATCAAGATCTGCCTCTTCCAATGCCTCATCAACATTCATTTCATAAGCTCCAACAGCCCCACTATACTTCAAATACCTTAAATTTGGCGCCTTAAATACTATGTAATCAACCTGAAAATTGCATCTGTCAATCACCAACCTCCTCAGATTCAGATTCCGATCTCTTCGCAGATCCAAATGTGGCAAATTCCAACACTTTCTCAGACTCAAACTCTCTATTGTTCCACCATTGTTGAACAACAATTCCTTCACCTCGCTTAGATTCAGTCCCAAGTAACCAAATGAAACAGCCTTAAGCCCCACAAAAGTTTTCATCAAATCAGACATTGAAAACCCACAAGAGAACAGCCTTAAAGTCTCCAAACTCCTTTTACCACCATTGTTATTGTAAGAACCATAAAAATCATCTGGCAAGCAAAAGGAAACAACGTGATGATGATCATCATCATCTTCATCATTATAATCATCTTCCCACTGTGGTTCTGAGAAATCGAGTTCTAACTGGCGAACCCCACGTTGAGAAGCGAAAGCTATACAACGTTGGACGGTGTCTGAAAATTCTGAGGGCTTTGAGAACTTGAGACAGAACTTGTCTACGAGGGGTTCTCGGTAGTTGTCTAGGAAGTGATTGATGAAGTCAATGAAAGCAAGTTTCTGAGAGTGTTTGGTTTCTAGGGGATCCTCAGGATTCACGAAGAAGAGTTCGTTGAACTCTATGTTGGTGGTGGAATGCCAGACATGAAGCCATTGTTTGGAGAGAATGGAGGTTCTGGCTGCTTCCTTGAAGGGAAGAGAAGAGACGATAATGAAAAGAAGTGACTCAGGCAATAAACTGAACATGTCCATTGCAACAACGGAACAGAAACTATGAAAATGTCTCAGAGGGAATAAGGTTTTGTAGGTTTTTATAATATGAAGTAACATAATGACAATGAAAAGGTGTCTATATATAATTGTTCCCAATCTTTGAACCAAACGTTATATCCGTTTATCAGATTTTCTTCTTTCCTTTTACCATAAAAATACTGTGTGTATGTATATATATATATAGTTCCTCCTGTTTTATAATAATATTTTAATTCAATTTCAGACAACGTTATTAATTATTTGTTCTTTTTTATTTTAAAACTAATCTAATTACTTTTTATCAAAAAATTGAATAAGGATGAAATAGGTAGACAATATATATACATATTGCGTATTTTTTTCTTAATTACGTATTCTAAATTCAACATTTTATACAACGAAAGAGACCAATACTTAAGTGGGAAAATTAAAAAAAAAATTAGGCATGGGACAAAATTCTATGAATGGTTTTATAACTGTTCAGAATAAAACTATTTAACAAAAATATAATATTGTCTTTTTCAAACAATACTTTTAGAAAAGTATATACCATATATATATTAAAAACCTTATGAAAAACATTACCTGATTTGTTATTATAACTCAATTTATACAAATACAATCATAAAAATATGAAAAAAAATGAATAAGAAACTATTAGTTAATTGCATGCACTGTACGTAGCATGTTGTTTCAGGACAACCATAATACGTAGCATTAATTCTTTCTTTTAAAGTTTCAGTTTATTTGGAATTTTTTTTTTAAAAAATTGTTGAATGCATTATATTGAATCTTTAATTTGGCAATTATGATGGTTTTAAAGAAAAGGAAAGGAAGATTTTCTAGGGTATGACACAATTTATCAGATAAATACAAGCAGTGAAGATATATATCCAAATGTGTAATAGTCTTTGGATTTTGAATAATTTTAGTTCCATCAGAAAAGTTAAGAATTGACGTGATAGAAGTAGAAGTGAACTTTTTTAAATTATTTTACCCCAATTATAAAATTTTTATATTATTTTAATCATTTTCAAGTTATAAAACAAATATTTTAAACTATTTTACTTCACGTTATAAAAAAGGTATACATAAATTTTATACTCATTTCTATCTTATCAAACAAACTCTTAAATCTCATTTCCACTAGCCCTGTTCACGAAACAGGTTAGGACCGGGACAACCTCGTCCTGTGTCCCGTCCCATCCCGAATTTGTCCCAGTCCCGACGGGTTCGGGAAGGGAATTCCCGATTTTATTTTTTAAAAAAATATTATAATAAAATCATCTCAATAAATTATTCTATATAAAATACCATAGCAACTTCCTCTAAGGCCCTTTCCACATAAAAAGGGAATCTTTTGTTACAATAGAAGCAGAAGTGATGTCGATTATTCAAGAATCGAAGTAGATTTGCTTTAGAAAAAGAGGATATCAATGAACTTCTATGAAATGGTTTCGCGGGATTCAGCCAATTGTCTTGATCGCGGGATATCATTGAGAAATAGGAATCTGTGTACCAAAATTCTTCTCTAATAGAAAATAATAACTTACCCATATTAGGAAAAAAATAATAGTAAGCAAGAATAAAAATATCAATATAAAAATATCTGTATAAGAATAAAAATATCTATATAAGAGTGGGAAAAATAGGATAATATAATTTTTTTTTAAAAAAAATAGTTCGGGAGGGGACGAGATTCCCGAGGGACGGTCGAGACCCGTCCCGTCCTGACTCTCCCCTTTGTTCTATCCCGATAGTGTCCCGGCCCGGTCCCTTACGGGACAGGACGGACCCGTCCGAAATCATCGAGATCGGGTCGGGACACCCGGGACGGGACAATTTTGGATACCCCTAATTTCTACTTCCACTTCTACTTTCACCAAAAACTCTTATATTCTACCAAATATACCATTACTGTTATATTTTTTTTTATCACATACACAGATCCTCCTATTACAAATAATTTTGTTTGAGATTTAGTTAAGTATTAAATATAAGTACATGTCATAATAGAAATTTAGATAGAGTGTTTTCGGGTAACCTAAAAAATAACGTTTGTATAAACATGACTTTAAAATGTGTTAGCTAACCACTTTAAAAATTTCTAAAAGCACTTTTTTATGAAAATCATAGAGCCTATTTGGATAGGATTTTTAAAAAAGTACTTATGAAAAAAAGGGTTTATAGACAACTTATGGAAAAGGGCTTTTAGAGAAGAGTTTATGAAAAAAAAAGTGGTTTTGAATAAATAGGTGTTTGGATAGTTATTTTTAGAATGACTTTTTATGGTGGTAAATTATCAAAAAGGGTATGATTTGATTTAAAGTAAGAGAGATGAGAGAGGTAGAGAGAAGATAAGAGAGAGGAGAGAGGGTAGATGAGAGAGGAGAGAGGGTGTAAGAAAAAGTAGAGATAAAAGAAGAGAGAGGAGAGAGGAGAGGGGTAGGGATGAGAGAGGAGAGAGGGTGTAAGAAAAAGTAGGGTTAATATAGTAATTGAATAGTCCATAAGCTCTTTTACTATTGAAAAAGCTATTTTAAATAGCTTATTCAAAACTATGGTTTTAAACCATGGTTTTGCCCAAAAGCACTTATGGATAAATAAGCCTGTTTGTTTTAAAATTTCCCCAAACCAAGATTTTGCCCAAAAGGGCTTATAAAACCTTGGTTTTGGTGTGTTCCAAACACACCCATAGTGGTCAAGAAGCAAATTTTTTTTATTTTAAAAAAAATATTCTTCAAAAATTAATTCAAACACACCTTAATCCTTTTTATTTTTAATTTATTAGACTTAGTCTAGCAGTTAATAGCATAACTATATTCTCTTTGTTTGCATGTACTAGTCAAAAACATTAAATTGAATGGTTGGGCCCTAGATATGTTGAGGGTTTCTTTAGAATTAGTTGTGGTAAAAATAATTTTTATTTTAATCGACTTTTGTAAATTGAAACTATGATGAAATGAAAATAGTATAATTAATTTAGTTTAAAAAAACATTTTATAAAAAAAGTCAAATAAAATAAAATTTATTTAGATAATATATTAAAAAATAGGTGTAGATGTAAAATGATAAAAAAAATACACGAGTTTTATAAAATATATATTATATTATATGTATATATACATTATGATCAAATATATATATACATATATAAATATATAAATATTACATATGATATACTTCTCTGATCTAAAATATATGACATATTTAATTAATTTAATTAGATTAAAGAAGTTAATTAAGTTAGTTATTATAATATATTTTTACTAAAATACTTTAACCATCTTTTCTAATTCACCTTCATTCTCTTATTTGATTATTGTTAAAAGAGTATCAATAGAAGTAATTTAGCAAAAAAATTGATAAAACTAAAAAATATGTCTTATAATTAAAATCAAGATCAACTCACTAATTATGTCATATAGGGTCTGTTTAGGAAAAGTTCAAATCATGGTTTTAGAAACCTTTTTGGCAAAAATTTTAGTTTGAGAAAATTTTAAAACAAACAGTCATATTTGTCCAAAAGGACTTTTGGACCAAATCATTGTTTCAGATAAGCTGGTAAGAGTAGCTTTTGGAACAGTATAAAAGTTTATAGACTACTCAATTACTATTTTACCCTTATTTTTTCTTACACCATCTCTTCTCTCTTCTCTCTCCTATCTCCTATTTCTTTTTTACCTTCTTTGCTCTCTCCTCTCTCCTCTCTTTAATAAAATAATACCCTTTTTAGTAATTTTTTAATTACAAAAATCCTTTTGGTAATAACTATCCAAACACTCATTTATCCATAACTATTTTTTTTATAAACTCTTATTTAAAAGCTCTTTTTCAAAAGTTACTCAATTTTTTTTATAAGCCTTTTTCTAAAAATCAATCAATATACACAGAGGAATATTATATTACAACAGTAAACATTAGGAGAAGAAGACTAGGGGTGTGCAAGATACCCATGGCCCAGTGACCCCGCCCGAGCTCGCATAAAAAATGAGCTGCCCAGCCCAGTGTAAAATGGGCAATTTCGGGCAGGGGTTACTGCCCTGCCCATTTGGCCCTGCCCAGTTAGTTATCTTTTATATATCAAAATTTGTAGATTACATTATTTCACATAGAACGAATATGATAGATACTAGTGACTAAAGGGTAATTTTACAAATATGAGTAGTCAAGTAGGTAATTGCATCCTTTAAAATTTATAACTAAATTGATTTCTTTCTTTATTTTTTTTAAAATTTGCTAACTGTCATATTTTTTTCAGATACTTCATCTTTATCAATTTTAGAGAGATTTATGTAAAGTTACAATTGCAAACTACTTACACTTCAAGATTTTTTTTATATGCAATGGATTTCAAAACTTTAATTACTATCTTTTTGTTACTTTATTCTTAGTGAATTATAGATATTATTTAACTCTTGAAGACATATGAATATGGTATTATTTTAGAAGTTCATAATTGTAGATTTTTTTCCCACGATATGAGCAGGGTATCATGATTTGGGCGTGCCCAGCCCGCCTATGCCCAGCCCATCTATGCCCAACCCAAAATGGTTAGGATTTTTACCGGGTAGGGCCGGACATCGGGCTGCAAAATGCAGCCCATATTTTTTTGGGCAGGACACTGGGTAGGGGGTTGCTCTGCCCAATTCTGCCCATACACACCCCTAAAGAAGACACATGATGAGTGAACACCGTGATGTAACGCTAGAAGCAGTTTTCCTAGATGGAACAAATTGTGTCAACTAGCTTTTTCTAAAAAAAAAACGTGTGTTCTATCATCAACAGTCAATCTAAACAAATCCTAAATTGATTTTTTTTAATAATAATGACTATATCTTATTGTGAGCATTGAACTCTATACTTAAAATAATATAATAATACTTTATACCTTATACCGCTAGATTAATCTTAAATTAAGTGTTGATACACGGTTTAGCATATTTTTGGAATGGAATGAATAATGGATTAATGAAAAACAATGAGAAAGCAATTTGAACTACCGAATCATCTTTGTTCACAAAATTTATTTAAAAAAAATGTTAAGTGCAAATATAAAAAGTAGAGTCCATGTAAAATTATTTAAAATAAATAAAAAAAATACTATTAAAAATTTATATAAAGTAATAATCATTTAAAAGATTAAAAAATGTTAAATTTGTTGTTATAATTAGAAGGACAAACAAAACTAGGGAATTTAGAGTAGATCTTCCTTATTGCAATATAATAGAAGATTCTTGGAATCTAATGGCCATAAATTTTGTCATTTTCTTAGACTATTTTTTTAGGCCTTAGTAATTACTTTAGCCTTAAAAATAAAAAAATAAAACCCATAATTTCGCCCAATAACATTCCGAACGCCTAGAGTCCCCTGCATTTTCAAAACTTCTACTGTTACAAAAAAACTTTTACCAGCATATTATCCGTATAAGATATAATATTTTTTATGTGAAAAATATTTAACAAATTATGAATAAAAAAAAGAATCTAAGTAAAAATAAACACAAGGGTATAAATGAACAATAAAATATTATTTTTGTTATACTATATTTTAGAGAATACTTAGATATTTAAGCTTATATACTTTTATTCAATTAAATTAGCCAAACTCTCGCATAGATTATTTGGTAATTTCTGTATTATATATCAACCTCCACCTCTTGAACAGAGGGTAAATGGTGATGACGGAAGCTACATCTATTTGTTATTTGTGGTTGTCCTCTTTGTTATGAGTTAACAGAATCCAGTTATTATTAAAAAAAATGTATTAAATATTAATATTTATTATAGTTTGTTAAAAAATAAATAATATAAAATAAAACATGTGTTTTAGTGTTTTGATTTGATTGAAAACATACTCGTTAGGAATAAGTTAGACGTGCATTCAATACTTTAAACTAATTTTAAAAAAATAATTAGTATTTTAAAATATTTAAGGATATAATCAGTATCTTAAACTAATTTTTAAGATATAATTAGTATCCTAAAGTATTTAAAAGTGTAATTAACGCCTAAATTAATTGTGAAAAAGTAATTAATATTTTAAAATATTTAAATTGGTACAGTTTTATCCCTTTACTAACAAAAATACTGCAATTTTGCCCCTTCGCTAATAAAAATATTAATTTTTCTTTGATACATGCTACATAATTTTTTTTATTTTGACACATTATTGTTTAAAACCCTATATGTATAATATTATTTTAATAAATTACACTAAATAAACTATAAACTTTCTTAATCTTAACATATGAATTATATGTAATATCAATTTTAAAATTTATTCAGTACTTTTATTTAAATAATATGACACATGTAATTTTTTTAAATAATAATATGTCAAAATAAAATATTCACTTGATATGAATCGGATATAAATTTATATTTCTGTCAATAAGATAATAAAATTATATCAATTTAAATATTTTAAAGTGCTGATCGTCTTTCTAAAATTAATTCAGGGTATTAATTGTATCAAGATTTAAAATTTTATAGAGGAGAAGGTAAAAAAAAATTAGGGAAATTACCCTTAAATTTTGAGAAAAAATTTAATATCAATTTATAATTTCATAAAACTTAAAACTTAATAGTAATAATCTATTTTTAGGATCTCAGTAAATTTTTTTCGAATGATGACATGAATTAAATTTCTCTAGGGATTTAATATTTTTGAATTAATTATTAATTAAAATATATTGATCCTTCAACTATTAATTTGGAGATGTTTCTCTATAAATAAAAATAATCTTGCTATTTCTAAATAATTATTATATTTCATAATGTAAGACTTGAATACTCATTGGTTAAACTGAGATGAACAACCCCCAGTCCATTCAAATACTTCATCATTCGGGTCTTCAACTGTCAAATCCAGTCTATAACGAGCAATAAGTAGTTGATAAAAAAAAAAAAAAAAAGGAGCAACAATAATATGATGATTGAGCAAAATTGGGCAAATGAATAAAAACGGCAAGGCCATGTACTTACCGTTCAGTTCGGTCTGTTTCAATTTCCAGGCATGGCTGTAAATGTCAGAGCACAGCGCAATAAAATAATTTGGCTCCAGATTTCACTGAAATTCCAGAGGAAAACCCTCAGAGAGAGAGAGACACTGTCTTCTTTAAAATTCTCCCCAGTTCTGCTACCAGATCATTCCACTTTCTCACTCTCTTCAATTTTGGAAAACCAGAATCAAAACTTCTATAGTGGTATGTAATGGATAAGATGAGATACTACAAAGTTCCAAAGTTTAGGTTTTAGATTTTTTTTAACATTGATTCATGATTGATGATTGATTTTCTTGGCCTAATTCTTTGGTTTCTTTACGTTCATTTCATATCCTCTTAGCCTCGTTGTAACAAAAACAAAACACTTTCTTGACCTCTTCTTTACGTTGTAATGCCCCTCCTGTCTTTCACCTCATTTTCTCGGTCCCTCGCATTCTCCGCCGGGCGCCGCCGTGAATCTGTTTCTACCAGTACCCGCCGTCTTCCTCCCCTGCGATGGAACCGTTGCCTCGGTCTAGCACGGTCCGTGCGTGTTGGGTTTCTGGGTTCTGCTACGGAACCAACTGTTGTTAGGTTTGTTCCGCGAGGTATCCGCGCCGGCGCGGAGGATCTGATTCATGATGCCGGAGCCACTGTGGCTATTCTCGTCGGTGGATACGCTCTTGTGTTCGGTTTTAATGATTTGACCCGGCGGGAGGTTGTTCAACAGGTATATAGCAGTCTGGATCTCAATCTCACTTGCATGCATGCATGAGATGAATCTTGCTGATTCACTTCTTGATGTTTTTCCCCCAGTTTCGGTTCTAAATTTCTTAGGGATTTTATAATTGACTTGTGGATTGTGGATGGAGCATTTTTTTTATTACACTGTTCTCGTGAATTGGTGTCCTATGAATTGACCTCTAGAATTGATTCAAATTGATGTCAGAATCTGAGCAGAAAACTGGTTCATATGCTCTCTGGATTGCTCTTTCTAGCTTCCTGGCCAATTTTCAGGTACCCTATATCTCTCTCAGAAAATTCCTCATTTTAAGCACTTTTCACTTGAAATGCTTTCTCAATTTTATGGCTTCAGTACTGCTTCTTGGTGCTTCATACATTTTCACATTCATTTTGCTTTGACTTTGACATTTTGACTCTGCAAAGACTGTTTTGTATGAATGGCTAAATCCAAAGATAGCAACTCCACAGGGGCTCGCTACTTTGCTGCCTTTGTTCCACTAGTGAATTGCTTGAGACTTGTGGTGAATGGTCTGTCATTGACGGCTGATGAAGGACTGATTAAGTCTGTGACCAGAGAAGGAAATCCAAGGTAAGTTTTCTGAACCATTATTTGTCATCGATGTAATGTTGATTAAAGCATTGAACTGCAACTTAACTATTGATTATTCATCTGCCTGCAGGGAATTGCTGAGGGGTCCCCTGTATTATGTTTTGATGCTGATGTTATGTTCTCTTATTTTCTGGCGACATTCCCCAGTCGGAGTAATTGCCTTGGCAATGATGTGTGGAGGAGATGGTAATAATCCTGTTCTTTTGAACCTCTCATAAGTTTTACCTTTCTCATCATTAGATGCACGTCTCACATTATATTCCTATCCTTACCTTTAACAGCAAAATTACATAGGAAGGACCACTTTGATCATAAGTGGACACAAATGCTCTTGTCATAAGAAATCTAAAATCCAGAAGTATAGTTATTTGCCAAGATGCGACTCTTTCATCATCATTTCCTCCCCTTAAGTTTGTCATCAGACATGAACTGCAGAAGTGGGATTCGGACCTCTAATCATGATGCGACTCTTTCATCATCATTTCCTCCCCTTACATACTAGATCAGAAGCCTTTACTGTTAGTCATGGTACATCTTTTTCTTTATCAACCCAAATCAAACACAAATCTCACCAATCACCTTGACTTTGTAGTGCCACTTGGGCGAACCCAAATTGTGGGTCTATACTTGTTTATATTGTAACAATTTTAGAAGTCTCTTGTTACTTTAAGATGTTAAGGTGGAAAATTAAAGTCTAGGTTGTAACTTTCATGGGTTATAACTTGTCCATGCAAACTTTACCAGAGTTAGAAAACAAGATAGTAAGAAATTTAAATCATGGTAGTCGTAAATGTAAAAATCCTTTGTGATTCCACAGAGTCCAGGTGGTAATTTTTTTGGGGAGAATAGCTGGGAGTATTTTTGTCCATTTATGACAAATTCAGGTCCTTTGATCTTTCTAACTAATTTGAGTCTTTTAATCCCTGTTCATTGTACATACTGATACTTAACAGAGTTATGGTGCTTGGATGTAATTTCCCTTTTTGTAATTTGATCATTGAATCAAGTAAGGCATGAGTCTTGAGGGGCATCCAATGCTCAAGTCTTTTGAGAGGTCAAGCTATTTATGGAATTGATGAAAAAATCCTTAATTGGCTCTTGCTTTTCTTTTCTTTCTATTTCTAAGGAGTGTTTTAACTGGATGGTTTTCAGGTATAGCTGATATTATTGGCAGAAGATTTGGAAATGCGAAGATTCCTTACAACAAGAAAAAGAGTTTTGCCGGTAGCATATCCATGCTTGTTTTTGGATCATTGATTTCAATTGGGTACGTCCAAGTTTCCATCTTTAGCAAAGTCTTAACTTTTTTTTGTTCTTTTCAAAGTAGGGAATCAACTTTTTAACATCTGCACTCAATTCCCTCTCCCTTTTATAGCTAGCTAGCTGTATCAGCTATGGAAATGGACAAACATGGACATAATGGGCGAACTTTTACAGTGGACTGGATAGACCAAATATAATTATATTAACTCAATTATAAAGATGTGTGTGTGTGTTTATATAAGCATGTCAAACGTCTATAGATCCTCCGCAGTGGTGCAAACGATTGAAGAGGATCTAATCAGGCTAAATGGGTCTTTTTCGTGAGGATACAAATGTGAACATAAAATGAAAAAAAAGTGTCTTTGAAGTTAAAATTTTTAACCATGAAGAAACATTATACTCTTCCGATTCTTAATGTAGGACCTATTGAACTAATTTGATTAAATGAAGGAAGTTAATTAATATTGTATGTAAAATACCTTAATCATCTTCCTTAACTCCTTTTATTTTCCTCTTTTACTTGATTATTATTAAGCGAGTATCTATAGGGGTTATTTAGGAAAAAATTGATAAATATAAGCAATAAATTTTATATTTAGAATTAAAATCAGCTCTTCATTTAAATCTTATATTAAAGATCGGAGAAGTACTTTAAAAATCCCAACTATACAAAAAGAAAACAAAAAAGAACGTTAAAAAAATTGCATTGTTGACAAATTAGATCCTCTCTGTTGTTTGTCTTTGCATGATATCACTATCTGACCCATTTTTAGTGATAATCACTTTTGAAATGCCTTTTGATAATGGACTTTATCCTTCTACTTTTGTCAAGTTGGATCTACCTAAGATAATGAAAACTCACTACAATGTTATAGCTGCCGAAATCTACTTAATACACTCATTATGGTAAATTTATTATATATAGGCTCTTAGGTTGTTTGCAGAATCAATAGGTGCTAGAAATGAATGCAAGAATATTTCAATTCTGTGGCGGATTTTGACATATTGGTGCATCTATATATCTATATATGTGTAGGATGCTGTACTACTATTCAGTGTTGGGATATATGCAGTTGGATTGGGGACGTACAGTGCAGAATGTAGCTTTGGTTTCTTTGGTGGCAACAGTGGTGGAATCCCTTCCTATTTCAGAGCTTATTGATGACAACATCTCTGTTCCTATTGCCACCATGGCTGTTGCTTCTTTCACCTTTCATACATAGGAACTCAAAAGATTTAAAACATGTAGACGTAAGATGGGACCCACTCCTTTCCTTCTCTCTCTCTCTCTCTCTAATAATAATTACTACAACTTCAGAGAATTTGGGCTCTACCCTTTTCAAGGCCTATTACTACTATTAGCCCCAATATCCACCATAACTAGGTGCGCGACGCGGGTCGGATCTAGATGTAGTCGGGGTAAAGTTCCGGTAAATTGGGTGGGCAACAAAAAAAACAAAAAAGAAATGCTAAGTACCCATCGTCCGTGGGTTTAACTGGTGAATGAGTGAGACATGCGATTATTTAGAGTATGTTCGAATCCTAAGGAGTACTATTTTGTTGTGGTTCCAGTCGTGGTGTTTGAGGAGGCATTCTAGCTCCTTGGTGTCTAAGTTTACGCCTGAGAGTAATAGACGGCTCACCCTACCGACATTGATATTGTTTAGGAGGATGAGAGATTTCGTTTTACCCTTAGATCGTGGTGAGCCCAACTTTTTTCTAAAAATTTTGGTACCAACAAAAAAATACAAATTGTTCCAAAGAGCAGAATCTTTGTTCAACTAGAAAGGAAGTGGTTTTAGTAGAAATTTTTAGGTCCATCTGGTGACAACTGAACTGATTAGTGATTACTACTACAAACTGTAGTCATTTATAGCAGCATATTTTACTCTAATACACTGTATCTAGTTATGTTCAATGCTCATGTATTTATGATCAAGATTAGCTGTGTGGTTTAGAATAAGTTACATTTTCATTTTATGAGATATTTAAATTGTATATATTTTTTAATTTGCGAATTAAGTTGACACCCGTTAAAGCAAATTTACTTAAATACGTTGAGGATTAGTTTTTTTTTTCCTCTTATTAATTCTTTAGGCAGTCTGAACTATAGTTTTTAACCAAGGTAAAATTATGAATTCAGATTTGAAATTGAACCCTTTTTGAAAGGCAAAAAAATATGAAATCCTAATCTTATCCAAACAATAGCCGTCATGACCATCTAGTCCCATAAATCTTAACCCAAAGAATCACATATTTACGTAGTTTCTGTGCTAAGGTCGAATACTTCCCCCCTTATGCTAGTGAATGAAGGATTTTAGAGATTTAATAAACCAATTTTCAAGACCAAAAATCTATTATGGGTTTCGAACTTCTAATTACTTTATTATGATCCATTTCTTTCTAAGCACAAGAAAAGGGCATCTTGGCATTTACTACAAATAAATATGCTTGAATTTGAATTCCCCAAATCAAAAAATTGTTTAACATAAATAAAAAATAAAGTGAATTCATATTCCATATTCATTCGTTAGTTTATTCCTTTTTATTTCAGAAACATTTGAAAACGAATAGAGTTAAAATTCGTATATATTTAAATTATTCCATAAAATAGCAGTTATACAAGAACAAAAGAATAAAGTGCCAACTTTGGCTTTGCAAGTAATTGGTTGGCAAGGAATTAAAAGCATATTCACAGCCATTAATTATTTCATTAAGCATTTCAGTACGAAAGAAGCTTAGAAGCTTCAAGCTTCTTTCTTTCCTTTCTTGCAATTATTCCTTTTTATGTCATTGTACTTACCACCATTATCTTTTCCACTGATTTCTTTAAAAGAAAAAAGTATACATCCTTATTTTTTTTTATAAAGTATCTTTTCAAATCTCTAACTTTAATACTATTAACAAAAGATACTAATATTAAAATTTTAAATATTGACAAAATATTTTTAAATTTTAATATATTAAGTTTAATTTTAAAAGATAATAATGATTGATATAAAAAAAATTAAAAAGATATTTAAAAAAATTAAAGAAACAAACTAAAATTTTGTATAAAATTATATCCCCAAAGTTACACTAATCTTTTTTACAATTTGAAGTGAGAGTGTTGTTCACTCCTAGACATAGAAAAAGTTGCTTTATTTCCTTATCAACTTTCGCCTAATTGTTCTACTAAGTCCTTGTCATTAATTTATGGTTCAAATTATCCATAAAGAATAGTGTCCTATCCCTTTCTCTTTCTTATTTAGTGTAGGTTTTATCTCCATAAATTTAATGTTTAATTATTGTTAGATGAAATGAGATATATTGTCATTTTTATTACCAGCTTCTGTTATTTCTGTTTATTAACAAAGAATTTAGATTAGATTGTAATAATTTTTATAAAATGCAAAAAGAATAGGGAAATTGCTGAAAATCCACCATTGGAATTTGGGTCACAAAAATTTCAATGGGAGACCTTTTAGCAAATTTCTAAAAAAAAATTACTTCCTACTTTTCAGTTTCACTGTAGAAATTAAGTTTTTCTTTATGACAATTTGATAAATCTTTGTTAAATTTATAATTTAATTTCTAATGATAGCAAAATCTTGTTCATGAAGATTTTTATCTTTCATTTCAAGTAAACAAACGGATCCAATGGATTAATAAATGATCAAGTTGAGCTTTTTAAGAAAATCATCCATAATCCCACTGGCCTGCTTTGAATATTCCAGCTAATATAATTTGGAGGAAAGGATTAGCATTTGATTAAAATAAAATTAATCCACAAAAACCTAATAGAAGAACAAGGGATCACTGGGCCAACCAAGGATTTTGAAACTTAATCCCTTTATAATATAATATTTCTGATTTTCTTTTATCTATTATTTTATATCAAATCAAAGTTTTGGAATAAATACTTGTCAACTTTTCTCTCACCTTCATTGTTCCCTGATCCCAATTCACATTTTGATTTCTCTTTTCATTTTTAAATTTTAGGGTTCTCAATTCTTATTTGAATTCAAATGCATATCATCTTTTGAGATTTATAAAATAATAAAATATATTTTTGTTTGTCTGTCAAGCCACCCACCAAAATAAAATAATAAACCATTGGCCACAATAAATATTAAAATAAGGGATGTTTCTAAGCGCCAGCCACAAAAAGAAAATTATAAACAATTTTTCATAGGAAAAAGTAGATACAAGTGGAATATGGATAAATAATATTTATGTTAAAAGAAAAAAGAAAAAAATGTCATGTCAAATTAATTCCATGAATCAAGATTAAATTTGTTAGTTATAAAGATTCTCATTCTGCACGAGCTCTCAAAAAGTATATAGAATGAAGTTGGATAAAAATTTAAAAATAATTAAAAAATTTTAAAAAATACTATTTAAATTTTAAAATCCTAAATCAGTTGTATTTTTTATTTTTTTAAAATAATTCTTTGCATCTTTACCAAAAAAATTAATAAAAATTTCACAAAAAATAATTATCACATTTCTATAATTTAACCAGATTTTTAATCTTAGATTTATTTATAAGTCTTTTAAAATTTTAGAGACTTGATTAAAATTAAGTAAAATTATAAAAAATTAATAAAAAGTTATAAGAAGTTAACTAAAAATTAGGTAAAACTATTCAAAACTTACTTTTTTTAAAAAAAAATTCAACACTCCACCACAGGATCAAATATTAAGTTCTTTAAACAGAATCAAATAGTGAGGAGGGTAGGTAGGGCCTTGAAGCATAAATGCTTACCCAAAAAGGATATGTATAATATTATAATATAATAATGAAATTGGGATTGACGTTCACAGCTAATTTTTCAAGAATCTTATTAATAATATACATTATAATGAAATATTATTTTCTATAATTTTTTTTTAGAAATAACTGCAAGAGAGATTTGTTCTTTGCCTTCCATTGATTCACGTGGGAGCATTTTGGACCAAAAAAAAAAGGTTCACATGAAAGCTTTTTCATTTTGTTTAGAAAACTTTTAATACTTCTGATTAAGAATTAATTTTAATCTTAAATATAGAAGATATTTTTTATATTTATCAATATTTTATAAATTCCTTCACACATAATGAACTAAGCTTCGAATCCTTATTAGAAGAGATACTCATATTTAGTATCCGATAGTGCCTTAAATAATATTATTTCTAATAGGAGGATACCAATACTTAGCAAAAAATCTACTTTTTTTTCACATTTTATCTATTGATACTCCATCAACAATAATTAAATAAGAGAGGGAGAGAGTAAGTTAAGAAAGATTATTAAAATATTTTAAAAAAAATATATCATATTAACTAATTTAACTTACTTAATCTAATTAAATTAGTTAAATATATCATATATTAAGGACGGGAGGAGTAGATTATACAAAAGAAAAAGAAATTTTAATATAAACTCATAGATTTCGACAATTGTTAATTAGTTATTTTAATATATATATATATAATATTCATATGACAAATATTTATTTACTCTTTTGTAAATCATTGCAAACAAAATTATTTCATGATATAAAAAAGTGCTGATAGCTAATTTGGATTTTTTTTCCATTTGGTTATTTACCTGACTGTTGCACCTAAATAAACTGTCAGAGACATGAGTGACGACATTTAATTATACGAAAATTGTATACAGACACGCACTAAGAACCAATGTTCCATTCAAAAGTTAATTATTTTCAATATAACGACACATTAATCAAACATAAATACATAACTAAATACAGCAAATTATGATCTGATTGATCAATCTCATACTTTGAAATAAGAACAACATCACCTCAACTCCCCCAATTAATTCCAATAGTTTTTTTATGATGTCATATGTGTGTATTATTAAAATATATTAAATTCCATTTTGACTAATTAAAAAATTAAAAAATGAATTAAATATATATAGTCAATAATTGTAACCAAATCAACAATGGCCTCTCAAAGCACCAAGACTCAGTGTAATTCTAAAGTCCAAAAGAGACATTATAATATAATTGGTAAGTTGAAAGTTGGAACACAAATTAATTAAAGTCGCATCTAAAGCCCCAAAATTAAATTCAATAATTGATAGTATATATAAAAATTTTCGTCTATGAGTTCAACTGACAAAGAGATAAGATATACGACTATTTAGAACGTGTTCGATCTTTAGAAAGTATCACTTTATTGTGGTTCCAGTCGAGAACCTTAGGAAGACATTCTAACTTATGGGTACCTAAGTTTACGCCTAAGGATAATAGACGGCTCGCCTTGTCCAACATTAGTATCGCCTAAGAGGAAGAGAAATTTTACCCTGCCCTTAGATCGTGGGTGAACCTAACCCCTTTTCAAAAATTTATTTACAAAAAAAAAATAATATACAAATGACATATATCGTTAAATATAAAATTTATATCTCTAAAAAATAGATAGTAAAGTTAGGAAGTGTATTTAATTAATAATTGGTTAAGCAGTGGATATATAATTTATGTTGGGATAATAATGTTAATAACAAATTTGCAAGGATGATATTATATCTCAATGATTATATCATTATATTATATGTGTGTGTGTGAGAGAGAAAAACCCTAGGATTAATTACTTAATATTGGCAATTATTCGTCTTGATATATGAGCAAATTAAATTAAATTATTGTAAATGCCTCACCCTCTCTCCTTACTTTATTCACTAAAGCCTGCGGTTTCTACTTTGTTCAAAGTAAATCTACAACCAACCAATATTTTCTTAAACCACATCCAACTAGTATATCTAGACAAACGTTGTGATTTTATCTGGCCTTTTTAGTTGATTTTCAGAAATGAGTAAGTAATAATCTCTGGTGGAGATTCCAATAAGATTGAGTAATATCAATTTGAGAAAATTAATTGGCCAATTATTAGAATTTATAGTTTCATATTATTTTTAATTAGGTTCATGTGATTTTTTTTTGTTAAAGTTCAATGTTATCTTAAAATTTTTTATGTAAAAATTATAGGTATTCAGAAGTTTTTCTTAGATCAATATTATTTTAGAAGTGTTTAAAAAGAGACAATATTATTCTTGACCGTTAAAAATATTAATTGTCGACGTTAATTTTTTAATAATTAAAATGATTTTGTTTATTTTTTAACATTTTTAGCATAATATTAATCTAAGAAAAACTTATAGATACTCATATTTATTATGTAAAAACTTTTACTAAAACATTAGACTTTAAGCCTTCTTTTTTATTAAATTCTTATAATTTCTTCAGTTATAAGCATTAGTCCATATGGTTATAATATATTAATTAGGGGCGAATGTGGAGACCAACAAAGCGACATATATGTTGTCAAAAAATACAAAATAAAGATAGAGATTTTTTGAAAAATAAAATAATAGGAATAAAATTCATTTATTATCAACATAAAAATAAAATAAAAATATTACGCTGGTCTCTTTGAAGTGATATATGATTTGTAATATGATTAGCTTTTTAATTTTATTTAGATTTAAATAGCAAAATTAAAAGAGATATACGATATATTAAGTGAAAGATACATAATTACCTACTCATACTATTTCTCTTATAAATTATAAATTTGGTTACCAATTCCTATAATTAAAGAAATTGTAAGAACCTTATAAAAAAAATATACGGATCTACTTTTTTTATTTAAATAATTTAAACCCCCATCCACAGTTGAGGGGCCTTCTCAACTACTCACCCCATTTTTTGTCATTTAGAGCATATGGACGTGTGAGGTGAGGAGTTAAAAGTTATTGGCTATAAATACCTAATTAAAAATAAAGTAAAATTATAAGGATTTATATATTAATTTATTATAGTGGCATAAAATTAAATCAACCCGGACAGAAGGAATGTGGCAGGTCCAATTGATTGTATGTGAGAGTTAATAAATGGGAATGTGCAAGTTAATTGTTGTATAATAAAAAAAACAATTTATTATCTCAAATATATGTATTTTTCAAAAGTGGTGATATTTTTAAACATTGTGTGGATGGTGGACGAAAGAAGACCAAGTAAGAAAGTGAAATGTAGAACAATGATGTGGGGAGAGAAAAATCACAAGCAAAAAATCAAAAAACAAAGAAGAGGAAGAGGATGAATGAACAAAGTTGGGTGTAAGATAGGGTTAGCAGATTAGGTCAACATTTGAGAATATGTATGGTTGTGACTAAGTCATTATATATATAAATATAAATAATTGAATGGTAGCTTCCATTGAGAACATGGACCCATGCATGTATGAATTCAATTAATCACTTTCAGTAGTTGGTCAAATTGTCCATCGTTATTCTTTTTATTATCCAAAACTTTACACATACATTGAAAATATATTTTTTCTTTTTCTTCAAGACAATTCATTTAAAAACAAATATATATGTGTGTGTGTTAAGCAACTTTCTTTGCCTTCAATATGAGTATATAGTTCTTTAGAGAAAAATATTGAATTATTAGAAAATTTCATTTTAAAAAATATAATTAATCTTGATTTAATCATTTTTTTAATGCAACTATTTGGTATTCGGTTCTTTTATTCAACTGAAATATGATTGGAAATTAATATATACCATATTGACAATAAAATTGCAATCTAATTAAAACTTGAGAATAAACTTAATTACTCCCCCTGTTACTTAATACAAGATCTAATTTATTTTTTAAATAGATTAAAGAAGTAAAATAAATTAATTAATTATGATCAAATTTAACCCCTCAAGATGAATTCATATCATATACTCATTAATCTATTTAAATTAGTCAATTATCTTTAATATTAGTTATAATTAACTAATTTATTTAATTTTTTTAATCTATCTAAAAAAATTAATTAGATCTTATATTAAAGAGCGGATGTAGTATTATATATTTATTGTGAAAGTTTCAGTTGATAGAATTTTTAAGAATATTGATGTTTGGGTATTTGATGATGTGGGGTATGAAGTGAGTCCTACACAGAATGATGAGAGTTCCAATTAATATTGTTTGTGTATGTCACTTTCATTGTCACTACCATAACCACTATCTTTAACGGGGCATAAATTTCCATGAATGTTCCAAGTCAATCCCATCCCATCCCTAATTACTCCTTTAGTGTCATCATCAAAGTTTTTTCTGACATTTTTATCTAACACTGCGCATTCTACCAAAAATATTACCGTTAGATAATTAAGATTTTAATTTTTTTTTTCAATTTTATCCTTTATATGAATAGAAAATGGTCCATGTTAAAGAAAGGAGGCAATTAATAATCTTAGAAAAAATTGGCCAAAATTTCCTTATTGGAAAATGATCCTAGAATTTGGGAGAGGTATGAGGTCCTTCAGAATAAATAAGGGTGTGGGGAGAAGGACAAAATAGCCCTTATATTGCTTGCACATAATGGAGGTTTATTTCACATAACAGAAGATGCATTGTACATGTTGAAGAATGCTTGCACACAATTGTAGTTCAAAGTCCTATTGAAAACAGTTACACCAAATGAAAGTTTGAATGCACATAGCTAGAAATAGATTGCACTCATTGAATATTGCATGTGAGGAAAGTTTGGGTGCCCTAGATGGAGATTCCTTGCACCAATTGAACATCAATTGCACAAATTGAAGTATGTTGAATACAACTGGAGCTTGATTGCATCCGGGAAAGATATGTTCCACATATTGTACTTCATAGTACCATTGAAGTCCTTTGCACATGAGGAAAGTTTCATTGCACTTGATGGTACATATCCATCGAAGATATATTGCACATGTTGTGTTTTATGGCACCATTGAAGTCCTTTTAATATAAGAGAAGTTTCGTTACATGAAGTTAGATTGTACTGTAAGCATTCATTGATGCGGGCAATGCATTTTCTGTTATGTGCAAGTCATATAAGGGTAATTTTATCCTTATTTACTCTAAAAGACCTCATACCTCTCCCAAATTTTAAGGACAATAGACTAATTAATTTATCGATTAAGGATTTTTGGCCAATTTTCACTAAATTTTAATATACCCTTAGGAGCATTTAAAAAAGGGAAAATTCCATCTAAGGACCATTATAGCAAATTTATTTCAAAAACCCATTAACAAACTTTGAAACTTCATTATAGTTTAGAGATTAAATTAAAATTAATTTTGTGATGCTAAAAGACAAAAATATCCCACCAATAAACGATAAAGAAATTAACAAAATAAATAGGGACTTTAACAAGAACAACAATAAATTAATAAGACGAATATAGGAATTAAAAAGATTAATAAAAGAATTAGTAAGAACAATAATGAGATTCATAAGACGAATAAGGCCATTAACAAGATAAATGAGGACAATAACATGGAGAATATGGATTTTAACAAGAACAATAAGAAAATTAACAAAATAAATAGGGGCATTAATAAAAAAACTAAAGACTTTAACAAGTTAAATATGAGCTTCAATGAGACAAATAGAGTCTTGTTAATAGTCTTATTCATCTTGTTAATACCTCTATTTGTCTTGTCATTGCCCCTATTTTCCTTTCTTTTATTGATGGGATATTTTTATTTTTTGGCATCACAAAATTAAGTTTAGTTCGACCCCTAGACTGCAGCGAAGTTTCAGAGTTTTTTTGGGCTATTTTTAGATCAATTTATTACAGTGGTCTTTATTTCCCTTTATAAGAAAAAGGTATTTATTATCTGTAGAAATTCACTAAATGACTTACATATTAAAATATGAGAGATATGAGATTTTTCAAAATACAGCTTATATATTTAAAACAGATGGCATGGTGCGAGTGTGTGTGTGTAATTTCGTTCTTCTCCATTATTCTATTCCACTCCACACAAACAGAGTCACACACCTTACCATTGTTAATCTCTGTTGTGTTGTGTGTTAAAATTTTTAATGTACCAAACAAAATTAAGATGAAATTTTTAAGGAGATATCCAAAGAACTATTCATCCAAGACTTGATAAGCCAATTAACATGAATTTGATGAAATAATTAATACCTTATCCTGAAGATTGCTATCTCTCTCTCACTCACCCACCCACATAGGCAATGAAGCATGGATTAAATTTAATTATGACATTTTAAATAATTTCTAACATAACTAATTATAGATAAGACCCTACCTATTGATCCTTATTAATTACAAGATCTCTTTATATAATTTAATGAAACACTAATGACACGTTTTAAAAAAACCGTACAGCTCTTTCCCTCTGAACTTAAATAATAATTTTAGTTTGATTAATGTTAGCATTGTCCCCCGTTAATTAAAGTATCAAATTATGAATATACTCACTACTATTGGTGACTTTGTTTAATGACACCAACCAACAAATGCTATTGGTGATTTTTATAAAGTATTTATTTAGTTTTAAGGAGTATTAATTATTATTTTTCATATATACTTATATTTAATAAGGGTAGTAGGAGAGAGTAAAGATTAATATGATGATGTGATTTAATATAATTAATAAAGATAATATTAGAAATTATTTAAATTTTAAGACAACTTTAATGTTTTAACCCTTGTCCTTGGTATGTGAAAGTTAATTGAAAATGCCATATGATAAGGACAAGAGTGAGTACTACTATTTTCTCTAGTCATTAAATATAAGAATTAGTTGTCTCTTTTAGATAGATTAAACAAGCTAATTAAATCAGTTAATTATAAATAATATAAGAGCCAGTTGACTAATTAATTTGGGTAAATTAAAAAATATATAATATCAATTTGTCTTAGCTTGATGGGCTGAATTTTGTCACAATTAACTGATTTATTTAATTTTTTATTCTATTCAAAAAAATTAATTAATTCTTATATTAAATATATGAGAGAGTACTATATACGTATATATGTGAGTGCATATTTTCAATCCCTCCATTGATGCCTTGCTTGAAGAAGGCTATCTATACATAGTACCCCCGCATCCAAATTAATTAAATCACCTAAAAAGGATCTCAAATGAATGAGTGCTTATGTGCAATTCTTTTAAATTATTCAACCTAATGCTTTTGACTATAAGTTAATACAACATTTTTTAAGTGTGAACAAAGCCAGTGCTAGTGCTAGTAATCCTTCCAGTCTCATATATAAAAGCAAATCTTAAGATAATTAACTTTGCTCGTCTCATAAGTAAGCAAAAGGTACCATTGTTCCATTTCATTTAGGACATTGTGCTCTTATTGAGATGTTTAACGATAAAATAGTACTCTATTCTTTCCTAAATACAATACTCTTTTACGGTACTTAAATAAGAACTAATTAACTTGATTTAGATAGATTATGTAAGTTAAATAAATCAGTTAAGCATAATAAATGTAACATAATCTTTTCAAAAAATTCTTTTATAATATTATATATCAGTTTATAAGTTATATAAAATAGTTTGAAGAAAAATGATAAATAACACATATATATAATGAATTAAAGTCTTATATTCAAAATCAAATTTAACTCTACAATAATCTCCTATATTAAGAACAAAGGTATACTTAGTTAATTCATGAAAATTAAAAAAATTAGTTATTGGTCATTATCATAAAAATACACTTCTCTAATCCTATTTATAAAGTAGAAAGATAAATTTTTTATCCTATTTATAAGTCATATCATTAAATTTTATATATGAATAGACAATTTTACCCTTTATTTATTATTATGGTGATTTTGTATTCTTAAAATAGAGTGTGTATTAAATAGGGATAAAATAAAATAATTAAATTTTAAAACAAAGTTAATAAAATTTATTTAAATTTTTTTAGTTATGGTAAAATATGTTAGAAATAACTTATAAATTAAATAAAAAGAGTACATCCAAATAATTACTATTATGTGTTTGTAGTATTTTCTCTAAAAAATACTGCTCTTGTTTAATGAAAGCATTAAATTTGGTAGATAAAGAAAGCAAGGAAAACTGTAAAATTGATGAAAGCATTGAGAAAAAAATTATCATATATCAATATCTTATATTTGACCCCGAAGTCAAACTACGTCCATCAACAATCCTCGCTTTAAAATTTCAATGAAGCATTACTTACCTTTTTTCCTACCATTTTGCCCTTCAAAAAGGAAATTGACGAGTATATTTACCTAAAAAGAAAAGAAAATATCATTTTATTTGATTATAATTTAAGCTATTTATTATTATTATTTTTAATCTGTGTGCATAAATCTAAGATCAACTACTATTATTTCAAAGCATCGTTCTTATCCAATGTAATGAACGTACAATTAATTGGATCCCAAGTCCCAATATATACATAGTTTTGGTTGAACAATCACACATATCTAATTACCGAACACGTTTAAATTATAGGATTCTCTAATCACTATATAAATCTTATTATATTATATCCAAATTAAACCCAACGTTGTTACGTTTTACAATTAATTTAAAGAAAACATACATCGGATACGTCTCTTTCGTTTTACTTTATTTTATTGAGAAATTGAACCAATATTTTCGATGCGATTGCGATGTACGTAATTGATTACGATGACAATTATTATATATATTTATTAGTTGGCTAGAGCTTATTTCTATTTATTTTTAAATATTTAAACCATGACCTATAAGTCTTTCTAGTCTAACATTTAAAATATTAATTAATATATTAAAATTCATAAGCAAGAGGGGCAGCATATACCTATTCTATGATCTAGCTTTATATTCAATCCAAACATCCAAAACTTAATTTTTAAGTTTGATTTGCGTATTAATAGGTTTTTAATTAATTTGCATATATGTAATTAATGAGCAAGTGGCCAAAAGTGAAAGTGCAAAGTTATTATATACGCCTTAGAAATAGATTTAGCGTGTATTTTGATAAAATTTAAAAAAAAAAATTATGAAAAAAAAGGGTTTTGGACAGCTTATGAAAAAAGGTTTTTAAAGAAGAATTTATGAAAAAAAGTTGTTTTGAATAAATAAGTGTTTGGATAGTTATTTTTAGAATGACTTTTTATATTAGTAAATTACCAAAAAGGGTATGATTTGATTAAAAGTAAGAGAGATGGTAGAGAAAAGAGAGAAGAGATGAGAGAGGGTATAAGAAAAAGTGTGGGTAATATAGTAATTGGATAGTCCATAAGCTCTTTTACTGTTCCAAAAGCTAGTTTCAATAGCTTATTCAAAACTATAGTTTAGCCTAAAAACACTTATGGATAAATATGACTATTTGTTTTAAAATTTTTCTAAACCAAGATTTTGCCTAAGAGTACCTCTAAAACCATGGTTTGATAACATTGCAAACCGGCCCTTACTTCGTTTAATGAATCAAAATTATTCTTATTCGTTCACCAAACCCTAAAAAAGCAAAACTTTAGATGCTTAAGCTAAATATTTTTATAATTTATAGCTAACCCATTAATTAATTAAGGTTGCCAGAAGATTTGAAACAGATGTAGGTATAACTTAGTCTCCACCTTGTTACCTAAGTAATCATATAATTAATAGAACATTATTAAAAATCAACGTATATATACTTTAATTATTTTATAAACTTTCGTATAAAGTTGGTCCATTGATGTCTCTAGCTAGTGTATCACCAGAAATTGATTGTATAAACCCTTTTTTTTATTGGAAAGAATTACAGGTTTGCGTCTAGATTCATGGTTTGATCAAACGGGAACCTCTAGTAGAATAGAAGGAAAAAGATTCGGCCATCGCTCGCTACTTCTTCCTTTATTCAAACTTTCTCTAAAGATTCTAAGAATTATAATTAATTTTAATATTTTAAATTATTATATCTTAACAACGTCACAATAATAATACTCGTGACAATTTAAAAAAAATTGGTAAAAAATTAAATTTAAAAATTTTATTAGTTATAAAGATTTGATATGTTTTCATGCATATACACAAAAAGAGTACCGATATTTTAGAAAATTATATATAAAGAGTAAATATATTTGAACTCGAATTTTTTTAACTAATAAAATTTTTATTTTGTTTTATCGATTTTCCCTTTTTTAGAGAAAAACACATGATGCAAGTGGTTTTTAAGTGACATTAGTGCTTAAGCAAGTTGGGTTAAACTACCATTAAATGGGTTGAAGAAAACATGTTCAAACTTATCTATTTAAATAATCCAGGGCCTGAGTATTTATTATTAATTTTGAGCGTGCAGTTATATCCTTTCAAAATCTTAATCTAATTTTGATTGTTCAAGTTCTTAACTGTTAAGAATCACAAGTCAAATTAAAGATTTTGTCATTAGTATTATAAATGTATTCACCTTGACTTTGGAGAAAACAAACTGCCCAAGTTGTTCCCTTGAAGAGAGAACATTGTTTTATTAAACGAGTTGATGATATATAAATGATCATGAACATTTATTTTCCAACGAAAAATAGTGATAATAAAATATATGGAATATTCCTGGTTTACTTTCAACGTCAGAGTTACCTGAGTGATATGAAAATTTAATATATATATATATATATATATATGTGTGTGTGTGTGTGTGTGTGTGTGTGTGTGTTTTATTCAAAATATTATATTTTAGTCCAGAAATACTATAATCATTAAAATGAAAATATAAATCTAATTAAATTTTCATATATTTTATAAGAGTCTAGCAAGGTATAGTGTCATAAAAAAATTAAAAATAGTGAATTTGCTCTTACATAAAAAAAACACCATTACTTAGGTCTTAATAAGACAAAAATTAAAAATACTATTTATGATGCTATTAACAAGCTATATATTAATAGGATGATTAATTCTAACCTTCTTTAATTTATCATAAGGTTAAGGTGGACTCAATACCCTAAAATAATTTTAGTGATGCAATTGATACCCTAAATTATTTAAGGGTTTAATTGATACTCTAAAATAATTTTTTAGATGCAATTAACACCCTACGTTAATTTCTTTTAAAATTTCTTTCAATGCTTGTCCACGTAGGCTTTTTTTCTTTCCATGTCATTATTTAAATTCCACTTGTAAAAATAATTTTATTTACAAAAAAATAGCAGAATAAAGTGAGATGAAGAAGGAACAACACGACGGCCGGCTACAATTAAAAAAGCAACAATGAGTAAGGACGATGGTCAAGCACAAACCACAACTAGAGATCTCAAGAACTTCAATCTTCTTTCTTTTGGCTATGGCCGGCTACAACGAGGACAATGTACGACGATGGTAAGGACGACAGCAGCAAGGTATAGCGATAATAACGACGGCAATGATTAGTGAATGAAGGATGACAAGCACGGCGGTGATGGGCCTTCGCCATTTAAACGTAACTCAGTACATCCTTGCCTTCTTATTTAAACACGACTTAGACTTCATTCAAGCACAACTCATATCCATCTCCCTTCTCCACAGCGACCTCCGCCCCCAATATCAATCGAAACTTAGTTTCCTTATTCCTCTTCCTCAAATCCCCATGCACGACACAATATCCTCTAGTTTAATAGTTGACGAATCTGGGTCCAACACTATTATCTTTAGCCTGAAACTTCGCTCAAAATCTAAAAAGAATCATATCTGAAGATGGACGTTGTCAAACTTCAACCATTGTCATGAAGGTCGCTGTCGCCATTGGCTAACGGAGGTTACCTAGTTGCTGGTTGTAGGGTGCAAGAAGGAGTTGAAAATTTTGAACAGTGCACATTTTTCACGAAGAAAAAAATGAAGTTTATGGGTAGATTTCTTTTTTACTTTTTTCTAATTTAAAAGGGGCTTTTGCTATTTTGCTGCATTGTAGATTTTAAAGAAAATGACATGGAAAATAAAAAAGATCATGTGGACAAGGGGTTAACAGAATTTTTTAATAGAAGTTAATGAAAGGTGCTGATCGTTCTTAAAAAAATTATTTTAAGATATTTATTGTATTTAATTGTATCACTAAAATCATTTTGGATGTTAGGAATACTTTAACCCTTTATCATATTGTCTTGTCATCTTGATTGAAACCGCACAAAATTCTTCTCACATGTCCCTATCTCACTTACCAATTTGTTGTCGTTGATACGTGAAAAAGCATTTTGATTGAGTTTGAGAAACTCAAAAGCAAGTTACGCAACAAATGAATGTCACATAGGCTTGCCAATTACACAACTGTTTTTATCAACAATAGCCACTTATACCCTATGGGAAGTTTTATTGGACAGTGATTCATCGGATACGACTTGGCTGAGGGAAGTTTTGAATTAGTAATAATATTATTTCTGGACGTTTTGCCCCGTTGATTATTAAAAAAGGACACGTCATTTGTTACATTGCTCCAAATTTTTTTTAAGGATATTAAATGCTCCTAAAAATTATTAAGCTTAAGAGTTAACAGAACATTTAATCCCTTAAATTTATACAAATATTAATTTTAGTCCTTCAAATTTTAATCTATAGATTTTGACTTTTTAATGGGCAAAATAATTAAGATATTTATTAAATTGTAAAGACTAATATTTTAGACAGAAAAAAATTTGAGGGACCAAATATTATATTAATCCTACTTTAAAAGCAAAATGTCCTCTAATCCTAATATTTCTCCGGTTCTTAATATAGGTCTTAAATATAAGATATATTTCCTATATTTATCTATATTTTTTTAAATTATTCTTATTGATACTCGCTCAATAATAATTAAGTCAGAGAATTGGAGGGAATTAAAGAAAATGATTAGGGTATTTTAGAAAAATATATTATATCAACTAATTTAATTAATTTTTTTAATATAATTAAATTAATTAAATATGTCATATGTTAAGAATATGATGAGTAATTATTAACATGTTTATATGTTATGCCCCTTATGCCTTGGCCTTAGGTAGTAACATTTAATTTTCTTTACTCTTGCTTTCTTGAATCAACACTTTTAATTCGTAAATGTTATCAAGGATCGATTTTCAAATATAAAATCTCAAAATTTTACTATTTATTTTGAAGAAGAAAACAAACCAAATCAAATTCATTTTGGACATAAAACGACCATAATGTCTAATTAGTTTTGTCGCATTGAATAAAAAATCAACTCATGATCGTGATTTTTAGAGGTCAAATCACTTTTTTTTATCGTAATAATTACCCACAAGTAAGTGATTCGTGACGTAACCAAGATGAATGGTTCTTAAAAGCAAAATGAATGGTCATAAAGTGGGAGTGGAGAAACAAAATCCTAAATTAATTTCATAGTCAAAATTAATCTCTCTCTAAATAATTACGCGTTTCTATTCTTATTATAAGATACCCGCAACAACATTATCCGAATGAAGGAGAAGTGATTAAATTATTAAATTTATTTAAAAATAAAAAAAAATCCGAATTTACTCATATTAATCAACTTGCTGAAAAATGGATACTCTCAAAACCAGTTGGAGCATAGCATTATCGCGGAAACTGGATCTTTTCTTTTTTTGAATCGGGATTGGGAAGTGGTTCTGAATCATGTTGAAAGAGAAGGTAATGAAGTTATGGACCTCCTGGTGAAGAAAGCTTTGGCCTGTGTTCTTGGGATTGCAACCTATCTTTTCTGCTGATCTATCTGCTGCTTCGGTTGCTGCCGAAAAGTGAACTGACGGCTTTCTTAGCTGCTACTTGGCTAAACCTTTTTAAGGGCGGATGGCGTTACTTCCTCCTTCGGATCTTCTTTTGCTCTTAAGGGCTCTAGAGGGCCTTAGGATGAGTTTTTCTGATCGCTAAATGGAATCATCCATCTGAATCAAAAATTGCTATCAAAGGGCAAGCTTTGAAAAATATAATTAATACCCTGTGTTTGGTAACTTACAATAAAAATTACTTTTTCCCTTCTAAGCAGTGTCTTTTAATTGAGACCGAAGAGGGTAGGAAAGACTCATTGACTAAACGGTTGTTTTCAATGTCAATTTTGGGCTGCCCCTCCGAAACTTCTAGTTTCAACACGACTATTGACTCTCTTTTGGAAAACACCTCTTATCCTTAGGCCGCGTTTGGTGGACCACTTATATGGTAGATCCAAAACAATAACTCTTTTTTTTTTTATTCTCTCCTTCTTATACGTCATCATGGATTGTTGATTTGCTTAAGAAACGCGAAAAAGAATAGTACATTCAGTATTTTGAATAAGACAAGACGTATTCTTTGGAATTATCGCATGAGAGCTTTCTAGAATGTGACCTTTTCAATACGTAGAACTCTGTATTTTTTTTTAAGAAAAATTTCAACTGGCATTATGCTCATCATGTAGTTGATTTAAATAAGTTTAAAATTTAGTTATTCATAAACACAATCATATGATTCATGTAATTGATCTGCTCTCTAAAGATAAGGTTGTTTAAAAGCTCAAACTTTATAAATAATTAAAAATCATATTAAAATAATTGACCGTAGTCCTATAATGGTCAAATATATATATATATATATATAAACAAGAAATCAAATACTAGTCATATTAAAAAAATGCTACAAAAACGAAATTTCATAGGCAATATGGGAATCGAAACAAAACGAATTTGAGTTTGAACAAGTCAAATTGAGTTTCTTGACAACGAACAAACATGATATTGAATTTGGAGATCCCACATTCCAATAAATGTCTGCATATTAATTGTTTACCACTAACAGTCACTAAATCTATATATAATAATATGCTCAATTAACCTAGTTTTCATTTAATTAAAATTTCTTGTTTCATCCTAACAATTTATATGCAAGGTAAGCTTTGATATAGCGATAAAATTATTATCATATAATTTAGAATCTTGGGGTTCTAAATTTTAAAATAATCTCTTTACTTATAAGGATAAAATTATATACATCTATCTTTTTTAAGATTCTACTTGATAAGAATCTTATATAATGGGTCGTCTTTTTTTATAAGATCAATTTATATAATACTCCTCCAGTCATTCAAACTAAAATTAGTGCTCTAAAGTACTTTATTATAAAATTAGATTATATATAAATTTATAAACTAGGTAAAAATTAATAATAAAATAAATTGAAATCTTATACTCCCTTCGATCCTGAATGTAATAGCTAGTTGACTAATTTAGGTAGATTAAAGAAGTTAAATAAATCAGTTAATTATAACTAATATAAGAATTAATTGATTAATTTAAAAATATTAAGGAATACTCATCTGATCCTATTTATATGGTACAAAGAGAATATTTATTTTAGTCCTATTTATAAGGTAGGGAGAAAAAAATTCCACATAAGTGTACAACTGTACTCTTCATTTATATATGTTGACTTTACTTCCATAAGATGTAATATATATTAAATAGGGGTAAATTTAAAAAGTTATTAAATTTTATGGTATAATTAATAAGGTTTAAGATTTTGTTTGATCTGTGTGAAATATATTAGAAATAACTTATAAACAAGATTATATAAGTATATAACATAAATTTATCTTAAAATTAAACAGTTAATTATAATTAATTAATTCATTTAATTTTTTAAATTTATCTAAATTAATCACATGACTAAACTAAAGATAGAAAAGAGTACTTAGATCAATATCAAACTAATTCCTATAGGTATATAATTATGATAAGAGAGAGAGGAGTATTACTATAACTAACATGGATCTCACCGGTCTCTCTCCATCGTTGTCCTTTAAGATCTTTCATGTCAAGCAAAGTGTATTCAGATTAATAATCATAAGCTCCCTTCCCTAGATGGATCATTAATTCATAATTAATATTTTTACTATGCATAATGATAAATTAATAATTAACCCCTTAAATTATAAAGCCACTTTCATTATATTGTAAATCCCTTAGTCTTGAACAGAATAATGCATGTTGTTAGTTATTTTTATTCCTTGTATAATTTTTTTTTTAATCTAATTGATCGTTGAACAATTCACCAACCTAGTATTCTGTCGGCCAAACCAAGAAAATCACATTATCTTAAGAATAAACCATCTCAGTATATTTAATTTTGTGGATAATGCCAAAGGTTTTGTAAATTAAATCAAAGTTTCCTAGCTGCCGCAAAAACTACCAAAGCAAGGCAGTGGACGTTAATTTTTAGAATATATTGTTAATTAATATCATTATCATTGTTATAAAACCCATGAATTGATTATTTGAGTTTACCGTTTTTAATAATTATTTAGATTTACAATCTAAATACATATTTATATCACGAGTTTATTTAAATTTATAAATTTGATAACCTTAATTACTATTAATTTTTATTTTTCTCACATAACTATTTTGTATCAAATATTATCGAAGTGAATTTAAGTATGGTGGACTGAAATAGACAGCTCACCAAATATTTATGATCTTATTTAAAGAATATTTAGTCATTTCATTTAATCAGCACAATGTTTCAGTTTGGTGGCTTTATTTTATGAAATATATTTTTAATCCTCCATTAAACCCTATGTTAATTTTAAATAATATTTTTTTGTGCCAATCATTATTATTTCTAAAAAATAAATTTAATATATCAATATTTGAAAATATTCCAATTGCCTTGAGGCTGTAAACTCTATCATTGAGGGATATGATTTAAACTACCTTTTTTAATGATGTTGTAGAGGAAGCTAGATTGCTCTTTTGTAGGGATCTACAGATTCTTGTTAGCCATACATTTAAAGAGATCAACTTAGCAAATTATCTTATAGAGTGTATTTGGATATGATTTTAAAAAATAACTTATGAAAAAAAATAATTTTTAGACGGCTTTTGGAAAAGAACTTTTAAAGAAGAGTTTATAGAAAAAAAATAATTTTGAATAAATAAATGTTTGGATAGTTATTATTAGAATGACTTTTATGATTAGAAAATTACTATAAAGGGTATGATTTTATTAAAAATATGAAAGAAAAAATATGAAAGAGTGTGGAGAAGAAAGAGGAGAGAGTGTATAAAGAAAGTAAAGATAAAATAATAATTAGGTATTTTATAAGTTCTTTTACTGTTCCAGAAGCTAGTCTCAGTAGCTTATCTAAAATTTTAATTTTAAACTATAATTTAGTCTAAAAATTCTTTTGGATAAATATGATTGTTTGTTTTAAATTTTTTTAAACAAAAATTGATGTCACAAGCTCTTTTAAAATCTTAGTTTAAAAAATTTCTAAACAGACCCATAGGATTACAGGGAGCTTTTGCATCTTTGATCAACCGACATCTTACTTACAAGAAGATGGATGATGATGAAAGAAGATTAGGATAGTTTGTATTTTGTTCTTATAGATTTATCTTTATTTCGAATAATTGAATTCATTTTTCATTTAAAAAAATATTCAATGTTATCATCTTTTATTAACAGACGAATAAAATATTTTATAAAAATTGAGGGATAAAAATAAAATTTATGTGAATTTAATGATTAACGGTGCACTTTTGCCTATTGCTTAATATCAATGCTAGTAATTATTATTATTATGATGATGATGATGTTAGAAAATAGAAAAGCCAAAGGAATGGTCTTTCTTCGTGTTTTTGGCATTATGATCAACGTTGGGGGTAGTTTTTGAAGAGGACAAAAGGGTAAAGTCAAGCGTGGAGCCACTCCAGCTGGCCGTCTCTTGGGTCCAATGCTGAATTATATGCCAAATTCCTTCTAATTATTATGTATATATCACGGGTCAACCTATGCCAGTTTTTTTAATTTTATTTTATTATCACTATTCTTATTTAAATATAATATTTGGATGAACCCTTTTTGACTCTTGGAATGTCCGCTCTTGAACAATTATAATCTTATTTATTGAGCTCTCCAAAATCTACATTTTACCTAATAAATAGGGTAATATCATAGGAAATAAAATATTTATTTAATATGCCTTGTCGTATTTTAATTATGACTTGTTTTTTTATATATAAATATATGATCAAGCCTGCAGCCGTTAGAGCAAACCATATGGTCCATCACCATTCTTTCTTTGACCAGCAATTTTGAGACTTCCATTCATGCAATGATATTAGCTTTTTAAAGGTACACCAATGACAATGTTAAGATAGATATACGGTCTAACAAAAATACTACTATGTTTCTATATATAAATAAGTTGTGGGAAAAAAATTATTCCTATATATAAATTACTTATAAGATAATTAATAATATTTTTTAAATTTTATTACTATTGGATCTAAGTCATTTGCAGGATAATTAATGACTCTTTTTTAATATTTTTTTAATAAGGGTAAATGTGAAAATTTTTATCAATTTAAGACATTATTTAATATAGGATAATGATGTACAAATGACTTACATATAAAAATATAATAGTAAGATTGTAACGATCTTATGTTATAAAGAGTTGAAGTTGCATCTATTAAAATAAAAAAGTGACAAGAAATCACTTGAGGTGGTTTAAACACGGTACGGAGAAGACTATTGGATATACCAAGAGGATGATAGATCAAGGAGGTTTGAGTGTTGTGAAAGGGGTAAAGAAAAATTGAAAGGAACACTCAATAAGGTTATTGAGCAAGACCTATTGATTAACAATTTATTTAAAAATTTAATTATTGACAAAATTCAATAGCGTTGGACGGTTTATGTAACGACCCTATTTAGTAGGATTCAACTTCTTATAGTTGTGGTTGAACAAATAATCAATATTAATATCTATTTTATCTTTTATTATAGAATATAATGTATATAACAAATTACACTAATTACAAGATATAAATCATGCCCCTGGCAAGTAATAACCATTAATTTAATTTAGTCTAACTTATAGTAATAAAATATAGTTTAATTTAATCCAATATAGTATATAATAAGCTGTATTATTTATAAATTATGAATAATACAAATAATTTTTCAAATTCTATATACTATATTTTGGCAATATATATATTATATGCAAAAAGAACATGATAATTGTCATATTAGAACCATCGAATTTTCCTTTGAATGTTTCAACCTTAATTGAACACAAAAGTTTATCCTTTTTCAATTATTTCAACCAGCGAAGCCCAACTTATACCGAAAGAAATTTAATTGTGCACGTTTTTAATTTAATACTATTTAACAAATAATTAAACTCTTGCTATTTCCTTGCGTGTAAAACATACTTATTCTTCTTATTTGAATCTCCTTAATTAAGCTTTCTAGAGCCTCAATTAGAGATATTAATAATTCTTCGTCATTTAATCGTGTGGAGATAAATACCTTTATTTATTTTTTAAAAAATAAATTTTTAGCTCCCCCTTCAATACTATTGAATCATGACCTAATGGTCAATGTTTCTCAATTGCATTGTATTAAAATTTAACATTAGTCAGCCAATTAAATCAATAAACTAATCCTTTGACAATCAGATAAAGAGTTTTGGACGGTATCAACTGAGTTAGATTTTATTTCCTCCCATTTCTAAGCCTAAAATGACATCGTTTCTAGTAAAAGAAAAAAAAATCCATCAGATTTATGATTTAGTAAATGCATTTTATTGATTGTGTAGTTTATATATAAACATTCATTCTACTTGTGGATTAATATATTTTTATTTAAATAGTATTCATTTCATAGTTATATATATAAAAAATATTTTTGTATATTTTAATTAAACTAAATTATTTAATTATGACTTGGCTGTTCTAATTTAACTATAACTAGACTATTAATCATCGAATTACTATCTTAAATGATTTAACCACTGGTCACGTTTTCATTACCTATCTAAAACCGTAATTTAACTTATTTCTCAAGAATGCAGCTAAAAAAATAAGACTTACTAGTTGAAACAAGTTCCATCTAGATTTCCCTAAATTGAGGAGACAGGACAAAATCCTTTGGTACTTTCAAAAGTAATATTCTCATGTACAAAATAGGAAAATCCCTTTTTGTTTAACATATGATCTAACACGGCAAAACCACTAATCAATGACGCGTAATTAACACAATCGAAATTAAATCTGTTAAGAGATGAAAACTATTATTTATGATTTTTAAAGCTATCAATCCATAAAGAGGTTTTTTCTTTTAATGAATAAGAAAGAGACTCGAAACTAGCTTGTAGCCCAAAGAACTTTTTTTTTTAAAAAAGGTAATATAATAAATTTGAACATTTCAAATAATTTAATGTTTAAGATATTCTAATATCATGTTTATTAAGTTTAAATATACAAAAAATAAAAATTTATCCAAAACTTTTGGCTAAAATTAAGGATACACTAAATCATTGAAACATGTCTTTTTTTTTTTACCATTGATTTTCTTTTGGTGAATTCAATGATTTAACTGGTCCAATCGAACATATGTTCAATGGCTCGTTTCATGTGGTTAGACCATTTTGAACCATTCGAGTTGGCATTTGAACTGAAACTCAGAATTAATGATGAATTGGAGGGAGTTTAATAAAATTAGATGGGTCTAATAACAGCCAAAACGCAATATAATAAATTAATATATTGATCATAATAATAATATTTTATTTTTTGTTCAAAGAATCAATCGTATCCCATCGGTCAGAAAATAAAAGGAGTCAAAAATATTTGGGGCATAATGCATCTTCGTAATAATAGCCCCCGGCCAGCCAGCCTCCCTCTTTCCAACTTGGAAAAATAACTCCAGTGGACCCCACACTTTTTTCCACTTCAATTCAGAAAACCCTCAAATTAGAAAATAAAATAAAAATCCCTCCAAACACGGCCCCCAAGGCCCAAACCCCACCCACGGCCACGCCCTCTGGGCCTCCACTTCTTCCCTCTTTTTCCCAACTCTTTAATTTTTTTTATTTTTAATTTTTTCACACAAAATAAAAATTAAGACAAAAAACAAACTTTGAAGTTTCAGAACAAATTTACATTTCCAAAATATACAACACACGCCTCCTCTCTCTCTCTCTAACTCCTTCTCTCGCCACGTCAGACTCCGATGATTATTTGGCTCTCATTCAGAGCGAGTACTCTTTTATTCCTCACTCGCACGAGTACGTTTCATTTCATCACTTTATAAAATTTAAATTCAATTTTGTTTTCAGGCTCAACCGTGTGTGTGTGTGTGTGTGTGTATACATGTAGACGCAGAGATTGGAGCTTCGTTCAGTCTTTAGGACAAATTTCCCATATTTTACCCTTAGAATTACGTATTTACGAACGTGTCCCGTCAACTTCGTTTTAGATAGAGATAATAGAGAGGAGGACCCAGAAAAAACAGCCTGAGAGAGAATTACTAGACTTGTAGGAGACTCCTGGGAGAAATGCCGGAAACGGAGGGGATTCGCGGCGGCGCTGCCGTGGTGTTGTGAGATTTCTGGTTAGAGTTGGCGTCTCCAATCAACTGCTCCGGTGAGAGATACATGGGTTCCGGCCAGCTTAGCGGTGGTGTTAACAATGTTGGCGGTAACGGAAGTTGCTGTGATATGAGCCTTAAGTGCTGGTGTAGGTGGAGATTAGAGCACCAGCACTACTTTAACCGCTTGTTTTCCTCTGGTTTCGTTTTTTTCTTTGGTTGTTTGCTTTTGTTCGGATCGATTGCTACCTTCTATGCTTGTCTTGCTTTCTCTCCTTCTGTTCAAACGGGCCTCTCCTCATTCGGTTGTCAGGAAGACAATGAGGGTTCTTGGTCTATTGGGTTTTTTTATGGAGACTCTCCCTTCTCTCTAAAACCCATTGAAACTGTAAGTCTGTTTTCTCTCTCTCTCTTTCTTCTCCCTCCCTCCCTCCCCCTATCTCCTTTCTGTTTTGCTCCACTTTCCCCCCGGTTTCTTTCTATGCACTCCAGTATTAATTTCCTCATAAATTCCGCGTGAATAATAATTGTAATTGTGAAAGAATCTTGCCAAGCGATTCTGTCTTATTTTGAAATTTTCCTTGTTTTGGTTTTCGCTTTTCTTTTGTAAACTATGAATCATGGTTTCACAAGACCCTGTTTTGCTGGGTTTTTACTTTCCGGTCTGCTCTTCATTGATCCTTGTGTTTTTTGCGATCACACAGAATTAATTTCAATTGGAATTTTCTTAGTGATGCGATATTGCTGAATTAATGATAGTATTATTTGGATATGATAGTCCCGACTCTTTTCAGGCGAATGTGTGGAAAGATGGAAGTGCAGCTTGGCCAGTTGCCAACCCAGTGTTGACGTGTGCTTCCGCTTCGGATGCTGGTTTCCCCAGTAATTTTGTGGCGGACCCTTTTCTTTTTATACAGGTAACATCTTTTATGAACTGTTTCTTCCTTTCTTTAGTTTCTGATTCTCGGAAAAAAAAATGTATAGACGTTTGCTTCTCTATTTTTTATGCCTTCTGTAAGTACCAGCGAAGTAATATTGTATGCCTACTGTTGTGTTTGCCAAGTCACTGTTTCGAGGCAATCAATAATCTTCATTATCTAGAAGTCAAAAATTAGATTTCTATGAGCAAAGGGAGGCATCCAATTTACTCACCTGTTTCTGGGGGACGATTTCTGCCAGCTTCAATATTGTTCTTTTCCCATGGTTTTGTCTATATTTTATTCTGCTAAACTTCTACAAGTTAGAGATTTAGAGGGCCGCTACTTAAGGGGAATCTATGACCGGGTCAGAGATAAGTTTTTTTTTTCTGAAATAGTTTAAGTTCAGTTTTGTTCGAATACTCTGTATTTGTTCTTTGTTATGATTTATGCGTATAAGAAACCACTTAAAAGGCAGATTAGTTATGACTTGCTGCCATAGAATGAGCCTTTTCAGATTGAGAGCAGTGACATTTGATATTTTCATAGTTTTTTAGCGATAGAAACTTGGTGAAGCCTGGGATTTTTAGTGGCATCACTGGGGTTCCTAGCTTCCTGTAATCTTTATCTTAGGGAGCTAGGCGAGAAGGTAATTTTATATTTGAAGCGTTCAAAGTTTAATGATGATAGGGCTTCGATAAGATAAAGCAGAAAGTAAGATGTGATTAAAGTGCTTCTTTAGGATGATGAATAATTATGCAAGTGGTTATTTTAGTTGTCTATGTTTGTCTTAAGTTCTTCGTTTTTTTTATTCTAGGAAGATTATGATAGGTGAACACTGTATTACTATTCATTGGGGAACGAAATGAAATATCTCTGGACTATTTTTTGACAAAAGTAGTAGAACCCTTTTATGTTTTGCAAAGTGCTAATGTAAGTTTACTCTCTGAACAAAAAATTTTGGAAAGGAGGGAAAAAGAAAGAAAACCTTAATCAAAGTTCTTCTCTATCTTCTTTTGATGGATGATGGCATCTTAAATTCTTTTTTCTTTCTGGTTCTTTACTACTTTCCACTGTTAATCACCACTTATCTGCTACCTAACTATTAGCTTATAAGTCTGCAACTGAGATACTAAACTGATACTGCCTGTCAACCTTTGGTCCTTAGTGTCATTCAAGATTTTGTCTTTTAATTACTAAGTTTGTGTGATTAACTTACTGTTAGATGCATTCCGTTCAAATTTGAATTTTTTCATTTCTGATGTTTTTAGGGCTGCAAATTTTCTAGTATTTTAGTGGATAAGCTCCATGAGTTTGGCCACTTATACCGTTATCCCATTTCAGGATGATACCTTTTACCTGTTCTATGAGACTAAGAATTCAATCACTATGAAAGGCGATATTGGTGTAGCGAAAAGTACTGACAAAGGAGCAACATGGCAACAGTTGGGCATTGCTTTGAATGAAGACTGGCATCTTTCTTTTCCATTTGTCTTTGAGCATCTTGGTCAGGTAAAACCTCAACATACTATTACTTAAATTTACATAATATTGCAGCTTCTTTTGTTTCTGGGCCCTTAATTCTGGTTAGGCAAATAAAACAACGAAAGTTTATGTTCTTTTAATTAAATTAATCTGCAAAACTTGCACTTGCTGGAAGATTTGAACTACATGAAATACTCTGGGAATCAGATTTACAGCATTAACTTTTGGGGTCATGTGTTTTTAGTGAATGCCTCAGAAAAGTTGGTTAAGGTTCATTCATTTCATTAGCTTCATTTGTTTCTTCTTTTATTTTCAGATATACATGATGCCTGAAAGCAGTAAAAAAGGAGAACTGCGTCTTTATAAAGCGATTAAATTCCCCTTGCAGTGGACATTAGAAAAGGTCATGATTACAAAGCCCCTAGTTGATTCCTTAATCATCAAACATGATGGGAGGTATTGGCTGTTTGGCTCAGATCATAGTGGTTTTGGCTCTGTGAAAAATGGCCAGTTAGAGATTTGGTATAGCAGTTCGCCTCTTGGACCTTGGAAACCTCACATGAAAAACCCCATATATAACGTGGACAAGAGCTTCGGCGCTCGCAATGGAGGTAGACCATTTTTACATGAAGGGAATCTTTATCGTGTTGGTCAGGACTGTGGTGAAACATACGGGAGACGGGTGCGTGTCTTTAAGATAGAAGTTCTTACCCCAGAAGAATACAAAGAAGTTGAAGTACCCTTGGGTTTTGCTGAGCCCAGCAAGGGTCGAAATGCTTGGAATGGTGCTCGGTACCATCACCTGGATGCGCAACAGTTGCCATCTGGTGGTTGGGTTGCAGTTATGGATGGGGATCGTGTTCCTTCCGGAGATCCAGTTTGGCGATTCATTCTTGGTTGTGTTTCAGTTACAGTTGCTGCTATTCTCATCGTGGTATTGGGGGTATTACTTGGATTCGTGAATTGTATCGTCCCTCTCAACTGGACTGTGCATAGCTCTGGAAAGAGGTATTTTGCTTCCTTGGCTTGGGAAAGATCAAACTTATTCTCTTGTAAAGTTAGACGGTTCTGTAGCCGCTTGAACAGAGCACCCGCATTTCTCCGAAGCAAGATAAAGCATAATGCTTGTTCTAGGAGGTTGATTCTCATTTCAATATTTGCAGTAGGTGTTGGATTAATGTGTTTAGGGGTTAAAAATATCTATGGAGGCAATGGTTCAGAAGAACCTTACCCCTTGGAAGGACACTATTCGCAGTTCACATTATTAACAATGACCTACGAGGCTCGTCTCTGGAACTTGAAAATGTACGTGAAACATTACTCGAGATGCTCCTCCGTGCGAGAGATTGTTGTGGTTTGGAACAAAGGAGTCC
Source organism: Leucaena leucocephala (assembly GCA_037074615.1). Lineage (NCBI taxonomy): Eukaryota > Viridiplantae > Streptophyta > Magnoliopsida > Fabales > Fabaceae > Leucaena > Leucaena leucocephala. The sequence goes on from CM073521.1 coordinate 32,394,093, forward strand.
CTCCAAAACCAACCGATCTGGACTCCGCGGTCCCCGTGAGAATCCGCATAGAGGAAAAGAACTCACTCAACAACCGGTTCAAGGTCGATCCTTTGATAAAGACACGAGCTGTTCTTGAGCTTGACGATGACATCATGATGACATGTGATGACGTGGAGCGAGGTTTCAAGGTCTGGCGACAGCACCCAGATCGAATCGTCGGGTTCTATCCTAGGCTCATCGACGGGAGCCCACTGAAATACCGGGCGGAAAAGTACGCCCGGATGAATAAAGGATACAACATGATTCTGACCGGCGCAGCATTCATGGATTCTCAAGTAGCTTTCAAGAGGTACTGGAGTGAGGAAGCAAAGGAAGGTAGAGAAATGGTAGACAAATCCTTTAACTGTGAAGATGTGCTTATGAATTACTTGTATGCAAATGCAAGTTCATCATCTAGGACTGTGGATTATGTGAAACCAGCTTGGGCAATTGACACATCAAAGTTTTCTGGTGCAGCAATAAGTGGGAACACAAAAGTGCATTATCATCTGAGAACTCAGTGCCTTGTGAAATTTACAGAGATTTATGGAGCTTTGGCTGGTCGTAAGTGGGGATTTGACAGTAGAAAAGATGGTTGGGATGTATAGAAATGGTAATAGGAAGGAGTTTTTTTCTTGTTTTAAACCAAGAGGTGGGTTCTTTTACCAACTTTTTGTATTTTTAGATTTTATTCTGGTATAAGTTTGTTCACACCTTTTCACTTCCTCAGAATTTTATGTGGGGTGTTTTTAAATAGATTATCGACAAATTGTAAATTAGTGTTCTAATGGAATTTGTGTCTTAGTTATCAAAATTGGCTGTGATTTTGTTGTCTTCAATTTGTGCCTTATCTTAGTGTGATTTGTAATAATATGTTGGGATAATTGTAATGTGGGAAGAGGTATTTTGGTCGCAGAATTTTGATCCAAATTGAGAGATTTTTCAGTAAGTGGGGTTGAAGATTTGATTTTATTTAAAATTTTAAACTGTTAGTAACTATTTTTTTAAATAATAAAAAAGTAAATGAGCTTGTATTTAATTATGGGTATTTTATCAGTGGAAGAATAATTTTGGACTTTTTAAAAGGTGTCTATATGTCATGTGAGGTAGCTAAAATTTTTTTCCAGTTGTAAAAAACAAAATTTGTCTTTTTTGATTATTTAAATATTTAATTATCATGTGATATTTTATATTTTATATACACATGTCAATCGGATAGGAAAATAGTTCATATTGTAGGATGATGCAACTAAAGGAAAGGTTTTTTTTTCCCATTCAAAAGAAAAGGTGGAAGTTGTAGATGTTTGTAAAAAAAATTATCTAAAGCAAACGATTTTTTTTTTTGATAGAATTTTTTGGAAGGGGTTAAGCCCACCCAAGATCTAAGGACAAGGCAAAATTTTCCTTTCTCTTAGGTGATACTAATAGTAGGTAGGGTAAGCCGTCTATTACTTTTAGGCATAAACCTATGTATCTATAAATTAGGATGCTTTCCCAATCGTCACGATTAGAACTACAATAAAGTGATACTCCTTAGGGTTCGAACACGCTCCAAATAGTCATATATCTCACTCTTTCGTCACTTGAATCATGGATGATGGGTTAAAGCAAACGATTTTAGATTGGCAATTTGGCATCTTTTAGAAGGAAAACAATGAAACATGATTGTTAGTGCCCATGTCACTTTTGATTATTTCACAACTAACAAACATTTTAATTGATAGAGTAAATTATTTATAAAAACATTCATAACATATTTTAATAAATAAGTTATTATGACTAAATATCTTGTAATAATAATCTTAAAGAAATAATTTAAACACTTCATGTTGTAAAAAATTTAATTGTTTTTACTTTTAACAGCATGTTTAGATAGAAAAAGAATTAGAGAGAAAAAAATATGAGGTGAGAAAATTTTTAAAAGTAATAATTCTTTTATTATATTTAAAAAAATCTTTTTAATTATTCTCTCCTTATTTTCTTCCTATTTTTCTGTCCATTCAAACATGAAGTTAATGTTTATAAATGAGTTGATAGTCACTTTTGACTTATATAGTGACTATCATAATAATATGTATATAACATGTATATACAATAAAAAAATTAATAAGTTATGAATACCCTATAACTTGAGGTTAACAAAAAAATAAAGAGTATAAAAAAAAATGTTCTTAGAAGAATTATGAACTTAAGAAATGCTCAAATACTATTAATATTAATTGATAATAGATAAATATGTAAGAAAGACTTTTTTTATAGATTTTGTCTAACCTTGAGACTAATCATTGAAATGATATAAATTATAAAATTTTGATTAGATAAGGAATAGCTATCAAAATCAAATATCATAAATTGCTTAAATTTAAAAATATAAAATGCTCTCATTTTCATGAACCTATAGGAGTTGAATGATTATAGTAGAATAATAGTAATGTATTTTATTTTGATAATTATATATAAATTTTTAAATTTATGAACAAGGACATGGCAACTAAAATTTCTGTTGCCCCAGATTTTTAAATTCATTAAATAATTTTTCAAAACCCAATTTTGTGATCTATTTATATACACATATACATATATATTATATAAACTTGTTTTAAAACAAAAATTCAATAATTAACATTGGTAAGAAAAGGACAATAGCAACAACAACAATTATCACAGTTTCCTTGTAGATTCATGCTGGTAAGAAACTCAGGATTTTATGTTGCCTGTCGATGTCATAATATAATCTTTTTATTTTACCTGATTTTGGGACCAGTTATGAAATATAGTTAGAGTTTATGAAAAATGACATGACAGCTAAAATTTATATTCCATATATTCTTCAATTAATTAAATAATTTTTCAAAATCTAAATTTGGGTTATATATATTAGGGTTAATGTGCGTCCAGTACCCCAAACTAATTATAGTAGTGCAATTAGCACCCTAAACTATTTAAGGGTGTAATTGGCACCCTAAAATAATTTTTTGGGTATAATCAATACCTTCTACTAACTTCTATTAATTTCTCTGTTAAAAATTGTCCAACGTAAGTTTTTTTATTTTTTACCCCATTATTTAATTTCCAACTTTATAATTAATTTTTTAAAAATAAATTCAGCAAATGCACACATTCAGTTTCTACTTTTTTAGGGTTGAGTTTGAGGAACAAAGCGTACAATATAAGAAGAGAGAAGGTGATTTGCTCCATCGAAGAAGATGGAGGTGTTCGAGGAGAATGGTGTTTGATAGGAATCTGGGAGACGACGTGGATTGGGATGAAGATGATGTGGTGGTGCCTGAACATGACGTGGAGGTAGCCGAACATGATGTGGAGCTTGTTGATTTTGATGATGTGGAGGTGGGGACGAAGAACAACGGCGTGTCTAGTAATTTTTCTTTTCATTTTTCCTTTGAAACTAAGTAGAAATTCTATTTCAAATTTGATTCACATTGGCGTACCTCTCAGATTTGAAATCACTTTCTTATATATATGGGAGTACCTTTAAATTCACTTGGTTTTGATTTTTTTTTTGAAAAATACAGATTCTAAAAGTGGAAGTGATAAAGATGAGCCAGAAATTGATGAATATGAAGTTGAGGAAAATGAGTCTGTAATTGAAGAACAAAGTGAATATGATGAGGAAGATTCAGCAAATGAAGAATATGAGGATGAGGAGATGCAAATTGATTATGATGGATTAGAAAAGGGACCCTTCTTTATGTTGGGTATGGCATTTGCCAACCATGAAGAAATGAAGAGGGCCATAAACAAATATGATAATGAATGGGGTTAAGGTAAAAATAGCCAAGAGTGAGAAGCATAGAATTAGGGCTATATGTCAAAAAAATTTCATTTTGTTTTGTATGCTTCAAGAGAGGGGGCTAAACTTGGATTAGTAGTGAAAACTTTGTGTTGTAAGCATAGATGTCTTAGAATTTATAAGAACCCAAGAGCTAGTGCAAAATGGTTAGCTGAGTACTTCAAAAACAAGATTCAAGAGAGACCACGTTATAAAATAAATGACATGAAAAAAGATGTAGAAACTGAGTTAAAGTTGCATGTGAGCATCCATAAATGCAAGAGAGCAAATAAGTTGATAATGGAGGAAATGGGGGGAAGCTACAAGGATGAGTTCAATAATTTAGAAGCTTATTGCAATGAGTTGAGAACCTCAAATCCAGATTCAGATGTGAGTGTGGAAGTGAGCAAGGAAGCTTTAGATAATGGGTTAAGAGTATTTAATAGAATGTATTTGTGTTTTAATGCTTCTAAGGTAAGATTGATGTCATGTAATTTAATAAAATATATTTTGAGTCATGAATTTTTTTAATATATATTGATATGTCCATTATTTCATGGTTTTAAGGTTGGGTGGAAGGCTGGGTGTATGCCATTTATAGGGTTGGATGGAACATTTTTAAAAGGTAAAGGAAGAGGCATTCTCCTCACTGTGTAGGGATTGATGCAAATGACTCATTATATCCTATTGCTTTTGGATTGGTGCAACAAGAGAATAAAGTAAATTGGAAATGATTTATACAATGGCTTAAAGTGTCATTAGATCTTGACGATAGAGCAACAATCACCTTAATGTCTGACATGCAAAAGGTACTAGTAATCATTTTTTAAAATATTAAGAATGATAATATGAGCCTAACTATGAACATGTTATATTTAGGGACTACTCCAAGTTGTTCACGAGGTTCTACCTAAATATGAGCATAGGTGGTGTGCCAGACATATATATGCTTGTTAGAGTAAAAAGTGGAGTAGACCTGAGTTGCAGAAAAAATTTTACGCTTGTTCATGGAGCACATTTGAGGAGCAATTTAAGGACAACCTAAAAAAACTAGGTGCTTTGAGCAAAAAGGCAGCGAAGACAGCTTTGTCTTATGCTCCACAATGTTGGATAAGAGCTTTCTTTATCAATAAGTGTGAATGTTGGAATACAGACAATACTTTTAGTGAGAGTTTGAATGCATGGATATATGAATATAGATATCTTCCTGTCATTCGTATGTTCGAAGGGATAAGAGTTAAAATGATTTCTAAATGGGCTGATAGTGTCAATGTTGTAAAGAAATGGAAATGTGATTTTAGTCCAAAGTGTGTTGAACTATTAGAGTCTAACATGTACCTTGCAATGGGTTGTGAAGTTGTGTTCAATGGGAATGAATGGTATGAAGTTGTTGAGGGGGTGGACAAACATACTGTGTTCCTTGGAGGAGATTATGTACTTGTAGGGCATGAGAATTGACTGGGATTCCTTGTCCACATGCCATTTGTGCTATGTATCATGCTAAAATTGAACCAACTATTCACATATCACAATACTATCATAAGAACATATTTCTAGATAGTTATGCCATAAAATTTCAACAGGTCAGAGGTAAGAAGTTTTGGAATGTAGAGAAATTTCAATCTATACTCCCTCCACCAATGTGCAAGTTTCCTGAAAGACCTAAAAAGAAAAGGAAAAGAACTGAAGAAGCAAGTAGGAGGAGAAAGGTTGGCATTGATATGCAAAATGCTCAACTTGAGCAGACCACAGCACCATAAGCAACAACTGAAAGAAGGGCCAAGATGGGATCAGTAAGTACATGTTGTGTATGTGGAGAAGCCGTTCACAACAAATCTACTTGTAAGCAGGTAAATTTTTGTTTCAATAATATTTTCATTTCAGCATATGAGGTGGTTTTTTAACCTTTGCATTCATCCAGTGTCTACCATCTAGCACAAGCTCTAGTGGGAAGAAAAGAGAAAGGCCTAAGAAAGGTAGCTGTAGTCAAGATCCTCAGCAGAGTCAAGTAACCCAAGAAGCACAAACTCAACCATTATCAGTAAGGACTTCAGACAAGTAGAGAGTTCATTGTGGCATGGGAATTTATGTTGATGATTTAGAAACAATCCGGACAGTGTTAAATGTAAGTTTCTATTATTTTATTATTTTAAACATGCTCATCTATGGTCGAGAAAGGAGAATTGCAATCAACTTCGATGGTGCCACAGTCTCAAGTCTAAGTCAGCTTCCATTTAAACCACAGGCCTAAGATGGACGGGACAACTATGTTTGACTAATTCACAATTGCAAGCAGAAAGACAAAAGAGGATCGTTTTGCAAAAAGCTAACTCAACAAGTGCTAGCATTTATACTTAGTTATTTTGTGTTGCAAAAGTTGCATATTTTGGTATCATGGAACCATGTTAGTAGTTTTTTGCTCCACGAATTATGTCATTCTTTTGTAGCTCATTTTATGTGCAAGCCTGGATATATGAATCATTTATAAAATGACTTGGAGTTCTCTACACATTTCATGTCCACAGTTTATATTTTTTTTTCTTGCTGCTATGTTTTTATTAGATTATTGCTGATGCAAGTAATGTTTGATCTATTAATCATGTAATCTTTGATCTGATTATGTTTATCAGAATTGCAATCATGTAATATTTATCAGATTATTGATGATGTAAGTAATGTTTGATCTGGCAAATTGAGGCAAATTTTCTCAATAAACTCAATAATGTCATATATCAAATTGAGACAAATTTTCTCAATCAAATTGATATATTACAAAAATTGTTTTAACATTCAAAACTTGAGATGATGTTGTACAACATTTTTGCCATTGATAGGTATCATGTGTTATTAATTGTTCTGCCATAATGCTATAAAACATACATGAGATTAGGCATTTGTTATTATAATTGTAAAAGACTACAAACAACTAGAATCCTAATCAAGCTGCATTTTCTTCATTTTCTTTCTCAAGGCCTCCTCAAAGTTACTACTTGACAGGGACAAAAGCTGGTTTAGCAGTAACACCACTCTATACTCTTTCATTCGAGCATATCTTGGTTTAATCCTCTCTTCCAAACTATAACGAAAAGACTAAGGGAACTTAACCAGCTCTGATTTAGGGTAGTCCATGGTCACAAAGAATTCCCATTTTGGAATCAAATTATCAGCCAAGCTAAATGTGTTCAATGATCCATATCTTGAAATCATGGTTCCAACTTCCTGTACTGTGTATCCCCTCTCTAAGAAAAATTATGTCACAGGCTTTAGATTGGCCTCAATGCTAAGACTAAAATTTTGTGGACATCGAAATAGAAGAATGGCAACATCAACTCCAAAGGAACGAAAGTAATTTGTCGTTGGTCTCAAGAGTTGTAAGTTATCTTCCTGTTCATGTTAAGGAGACTGAGATTATTAGGACTAAATGGAAATAAAAAAGATATGAAAGTGCAAAACTAAACAATGTTGCAATCGAACATACTAGGTACCGATATTTATGTTTAGAGTGAATCTTTGATACAAGTTGATTGACGAAAACATCTTACTTGTTGATGGTTCTTGCTGCAAGTGAATTACTCAAGTCTTGTTTTTTCAAAAACAATGTTAATACAGCTTTTGCTTCTTCCTTTTAATTGTTGGGGCTGTTGAAGATTGTGCTCTAGGGGCTAATTATTGTATTATGAATATTGTTGATTTATGAATTTCTTAATTATGTTATCACATTATTTGCATATTTACTGTGATTACCATCCTTAGATAACTCATGATCTTATCCTAAATGTCCCTGGTCGATCATCTATGCGGGAGAAGAGATAAAATAAGACCAGTATGACTTTGAAGATGTATAGAGATATAAATCAAAGTCATAGGCACATGTAAGAGTACAAGGTGTTGGACCGACCCTCTATGAGAGAGCTGCATGGGTTAAGTCATAAACTTCTCTCATATACAAACCATGTCACTATGCCCTTGACCTGATATCATCATGGATTCCTACATGACAAACGCTTAGCTTTGATATAATCAAAAGTCACTTTTGACTAAGTGATCATAAATACTATGTTTGGGCTCAGTGGTTTTTCATGCGGATGAATGTGAATGATCAAGATGGAATTTATCCCTCACATTCGTAGAGAGATATTACTGGGTCCCTCGATGAGTGAGTCTGAGAAATGTATGGCCATACTGTAATGTAAAGGTAGTTCCATTTCTATAGTCAGACTACTTAGGGATCGAGAAAGTAACGGTCAGGAACAGGAGGATGACGTTCTCCATGCCTCATCCATGACCAAAATATCGTGTGACAAAAGGGATGTGATGTGGTTGTATGAAAGGTAACATCGTTCATCGATCCTCATATGATTTGGGTAGTCGTAATGTCTTGCTAGAGACTGCTTATGGCTTGTGGGTCAGTATAGTAACTGGCCCACTGCCAACTTCATATGGGCCTATAAGGTCGCACACAAAATAACTCAACACGAGTTGTGATGTCCATATTCATTGAATCTAAGACATGGTCAGATTCAATGAATAATCTAGGGTGGTTATATATATTATATATAAATTCGCATATATATATTATATAATATAAAAGATATTTGTAAAATTTAATTTATAAGAATAAATTAAATCTCTATCACTTTTGAATTTGAATTTAAATTGATATGATCAATTTGAATTTAAAATTTAAATTGATATGATATCTCAAATTTGATTTATAAGAATAAATCAAATATAATTTTGTCTTATCTTTATTTTAAATTAAATGAATAGGTGAATTAAATCTGTGGGACGGATTTAATACAAACTATATTTATTTAATTAGTTTCTTATCAAATTATGCAATATATGATATTATATTAATTTCAGAATCAATATAAGATTAATTCTGAAATCCAACCCAATAAGAACACCGATGGCATCCTATATATTTGACATTAGGGGTTAGGGTTCTTGATGAGAGACAAAAAAGGGCAAGGAGAGTGCAAAAGGTTTACAGATAAGAAACTGCCAAAATAGAGACGGTGAGGACGGATTCTTGAGAAAGCCCTAGAGGGACAAGAGGCGCTAACACGTCGTTCGTAGTTGGAACGTTGTTCGTGTGGATACTAGTAGAGGAAGCCGATCTGAGTTGTCGACTTCTTGCGATCGAGAAGAGAGCACTAGGTACGACGACGAGTCGCGACTCGTAGACACTTAGGTCTCAACCATATAGGCGTCCTGAACGTCAGAAAATCGAAAAGAGACGACAGGTCGCGACTAGAAGCTGAGGAGGTCGTGACAAAAAATTCCAGAGGCGACAGGTCCCGATTAGAAGCTGAGTAGGTCGCGACTGAAAACTCTAGAGGCAAAGAGTCGCGACTAGTAGATACTGAGGTCGCGACTATAGTTCGAATACCGAAGGTATAGTAACACCTCTTTCTCCTTGATTTAAACACACTTGGTAGATCTTGGTAGGGAATGAAAAAAATTTTAAAGTTAATTTCTGTTGCGTGTCTTCCAATTCCCTTCAGAGGCATCTTATGAGTTTCAAATGGGACACTTCGACGGAGTATCTCACTGGCATTTGTCAAATTTTTCAGTTTCGAAGACGAACGAATTTGCTAGAAGAGGGAGAAGCAGATAAAGAAAAGGTTAAGGGAAGCCATGGAAGCAAATAAAGAACAAAGTTGTCTCCCAGAGTCACATCAAACACCATTCTCCTCTAACGCCTCCATCTTTTTCGATAGAGCAAATTGTCTTCCCTCTCCTTATATTGTATGCTCAGTTTCTCAAACTCAACCCTAAAAAAGTAGAAACTGAATGCGTTGATTTGCTAAATTTGTTTTTAAAAAAATTAATTACACAACTAAAAATTAAATAATGAGGTGGAAAATAAAAAAGCTTACGTGAATAAGTTTTAACAAATAAATTAACAGAAGTTAGTGGAGGGTATTGATTACACCAAAAAAATTATTTTAAGGTGTCAATTATACTCTTAAATAATTTGTGATACTAATTATACTATTATAATTAGTTTGAGGTGCTAGACCATATTAACCCTATGTATTATGTAAACTTATTTTAAAACAAGAATTAAATAATCAATATTAATATATTGTGGATGTTGATGATAGATATATAGTCAGAGTTCTTACAGAGTTAGAGATTGTGTATGAGAAGAAAGAGGAAGCGGGTATGGTATTCGTACTACAGTTTCCTAAAAAAAGAATTTGACAAAATCCGTTGTAATTTCTAACTTCATGCAAGACACTAGCCGTCTAATCATGCGCACCTTCCATTCCCGTTTTAGGAATTTGAGAGAGAGAGCTTGAATCATATCCATTATTCATTTTCCATGTGCCATTTTCACTCTCACTCTCCTTTCTTCTTCGATCCCCATGTCTTCTCCTCCTCCGACCTCGAACTCACACACACTTTCTCTCTCTTCTCCCTTCAATCAATTTCCCTGGCATCACTTTTTAGGGTTTTGAAATTGGAAGAAAGCTAAAGCTGATCACTTTCAGATGATACACGCATACCCATATAGGCAATTAGGCATATGCTATACCCCTAAGAAGAAAGAATCACCTAACCTTTTCTTTTTATCAGAGAATATCAGAGAATGATTGCTTTCATCCAAAGCGGCAATGGGTTTTTCCCGGTAGTCTAATTGACCATTCTGAGCTCTTCCACCGAGGTTCTTTGAGAGAGAGATGATAATGGGGTTGTAAAGGGAGAATTTTGTACAAGAATGTAAGAGGAACTTTGCTCAAGTGCGATGTTGGCTATGGAGAAGGATTTTGATTCTAAGTTGAAGATTCAGGAAAAATCGTCTGCTGATGGGAATGTGCAGAGATCTAAGAGCTTTGCCTTCAGAGCCCCTCAGGAGAATTTCACCATAGAGGACTTTGAATTGGGAAAGATCTATGGTGTTGGCTCTTATTCTAAGGTTTGTCTTGTTTAATTGTTGCTGTTGGTTGGCCTTTGAATTTTCATTGATGCACCTCTTTAAACATGAGAGTATTATATACCTCAACCTTTGATAAGGTGTGGATATGCTCCATATTTCTTGAAGTTGTTAACTTTTTCAGGAATCTGAGTTTCCCACTGCTAAACTATTCGTGGGCCTTCAAATTTTATCATAGATTCTTTTTATTGTCTAAACATTATCGTTCGTTTTACATAACTGATATGTATTTGCGTTTGTGTCAATTACCTTTTCATCGAAAGCTTAAATTGTCACTGAAAGCTTCAAATAGTTTTATGAACATGTTTCATATGCTTGTTTGCATGGGCCTGTGAAAGCCTTTAGGATTTGAGATGTGGACCACTCCCATGCTTGCAGCCCAACATATAATGTTTTGCTATGATTAGGACTACAGGGGCAGTAAGGTCATATTCTTCCTACGAATGTGGAGAATCATTTCATCTCAAAGCACTAGAAGGCCAAACTTTTTTATTACTTAATGTCTCTGATGCATATCTGTGTATGTCAGAATATTTTGCCGCGTGCTCTAGAATGTTTGATGTTTATGCTTATGTTTTTGTCTATGCCCTGTATTTTATGTGCTGCATAGCTCAATTATCGACTAAGCTGAAAGAAAAAACGGATTGAAATAGTGTTTCATTTAATTGCATTGGGTATTCCAAGCTGGAAAATACATGAAGCTTATCGAGAAATTATTCTCTTGTAGCTTAATATGCGCTCCTTGAAGGATAAAGTATTCAGTTATCCTCTAGGATTATCACCTCTTACCATTTTTTAGAGATTACAATATTATCTTTTAGTGATTAGGATATCACTTATCCAGGGACTGGAATATCAGTCTTGTAGTTCATCTTGCTGCTATTGTTAAATCTTCCTGTTCATATAGTTCAGTGATCTGTGTTAACTATAAATTTGAATCCATTGCATAAAAATTATGTTTAATGTTATCTCATTTCAAAACTTAATTATCTTGGTCTTTTGTTATGTATTTGAGTAAATTCACTATTTCTTTTAAACTATTACCACATATCTATTTTTCCTTTTATTTTTTTTTGGTTTTTTGTTTTTTGTTTTTTCTTTGTGTATTAGGTTGTGAGGGCAAAGAAGAAGGACACAGGAGTTGTGTATGCATTGAAAATCATGGATAAAAAATTTATTACTAAAGAGAACAAAACAGCTTATGTGAAGTTGGAGCGCATTGTGCTCGATCAATTGGACCATCCTGGCATTGTGGGCCTATTTTTCACATTTCAAGACACATTTTCCATTTGTAGGTATTCTTAGGCTTTGTTTCTCTATATAACTCATTCAATGCTGTTCCTCGTCTATCTCCTTCCATTTCAATCCTTATTTTGCTTCCTACCCATTTTGATCTAATCCATGTCGTATCTTTTTCTTGTGACCTTTTGTTTTTTAAACAAGAAGACATGGCACTTGAGTCCTGTGAAGGTGGAGAACTTTTTGATCAAATAACCCGGGTAAGCTAATATAAGACTTTTGTACATGAGATCCACATGCTGGAGTCCAATTAATTTGATTGGTACTGGTTCAGAAGGCCCTAGATTTAGCACCGTAGAAGTTGAGTCTTATTTGTTGTGGTCTTTTATAATCTGCACCTGGAAAAAATTACTTCTGAAAATCCATAAGAAGGTTTATTATAAGATTTTTCAAGAGTTGAGATAAATTACTATTATCTTTTTCAATAAATTATTCGTACATATTAGTGAACATTTAAAAATGAACTTTGACGATCCCAACTGAACCAATAAACACCTTTATTCTTAAGTATGCATGTTGTAAGCAATACGGTATTCATTTCTGTTATGTAAGAAGTATGCTTTTGGTCACTCCTCCGTCAAAGATGTTTACAAAGGATTTTGTTTTTTCTTTATACTGTTTTTTTCCTCCTCTTTTGGGACAAACTGCCTTTTTTTGGGGGGGGGGGGTGGAGTAGGCTGTATAATGAGAGGTTTTGAAATCTTTAATATCTCATTTCACTCTTACCACTTAGTTTACCCAAAACTAACATGTTTAACTTTCATGTTTATGAAATGGGCTTCTGGCAGGACGACAAATAATTTCATATTGATATTTTCGTATTTGTTGCTCCTTCTATTAGAAAAAAAATTGTACTCTGGTATTTTGAAGCTGTTGCTGTCTGTGTAGTTTGTATCCTTCTGTCAACTTGTCCTTGCTGTCTAACTACCATCTGCCTGATTTCGTATGTGCAGAAAGGTCGTCTATCTGAGGATGAAGCACGGTTCTATTCAGCTGAAGTTGTGGCTGCTCTTGAATATATACATAGTTTGGGATTGATACATCGTGATATTAAGGTAGTTCTGTGCCATGAATTTATTGCTTCACTATATCACATGGGCATGTGAAAAGATCATATTTCTTACATTGCAGCCAGAGAACTTGTTACTTACGGCTGAAGGACATATTAAAATAGCTGATTTTGGGAGTGTGAAGCCTATGCAGGACAGCTGCATTACAGTCCTTCCAAATGCAGCAGCATCAGGTAAAATCAGGAGTAATGTGGAAGCTGCTTTGTTACGTTTATCATTATTCATGTATGTGATCTTGCTTTTTTCCCCTAGATGATAAAGCCTGCACATTTGTGGGGACAGCTGCTTATGTCCCTCCAGAGGTTCTTAATTCTTCTCCAGCAACTTTTGGGTAGGGACTTAACATTATTTATAGATTTCATTGTCTTTTCTGAATTAAGGATTATTTCAGACACTTCAATTGCCAAAGAGAGCTTTTGCACTCAGTAGCTTTATTGTTTTTTTGTTCCATTCTTGGCTACCGCATAATGCTCTTCTATCTTCATCTTTGTTTTATTTCTTTCAATATTTTACCACAGAAATGACCTCTGGGCTCTTGGTTGCACATTATATCAAATGCTTTCTGGAACTTCTCCATTTAAAGATGCTAGTGAATGGCTTATTTTCCAAAGAATTATAGCCAGAGACCTTCGATTTCCAGATTACTTTTCTGAGCAAGCAATTGACCTCATTGACCGTTTACTGGTTAGTATTTTGGATTTTGCATGCTAGGCCCCTGCTTATTTTATCCACATTTTCTGATTTTATGTATCTGCTCTTGATAATGAGAATGCATAAAGAACATTATAAAAGAAATCAATATTATCCTTGATAGTATTTTCGGTCATATTTTGGCATCAAGGAAGGTTAGAATATATTTTCCTAGTATAGAAGATTGTATAATTCAAGCATTTCTCTGGTATAGGAAGAGTAATTTACCCTATAATTAAGCATGATTTAACTTGCTTTGCTCTATGCAGTTCATTTATCTGTAATAACATGTCTTTAAAACGGTAATGCAATTATGGTACAGGATTTAAATCCAATGCGGAGACCAGGTGCTGGACCTGATGGTTATGCTGTTTTGAAAATGCATCCTTTTTTCAAGGGAGTAGACTGGAAAAACATAAGGGGTCAAAACCCCCCAAAACTTGCTCCAGAATCAGGGGTATGATTCTCGTTCTGTTTTTTTAATGTTACTTATGGATAACAGAAAACCTTCTCTTTTTCTCCACTTTCTTTAGTGATGAATGTAAAAGATATTTCTAGCGTTATCGTCTCACTTTCACATCTGGGTCATTCTCCTGAGCATTATGATTCCCCATTTAATCCTCAGGATGGTTCTGCCAAACCTGATGGTACTTCTTCTGATGGGACTGCTCATGTGACCAAGCTAGCTTCGATCGATTCTTTCGATTCAAAATGGTAAATCTTTATCTTCCTTTGTTTGTGTGGAGTTCATATACCGTGTCATCCATGTCTCACTGAAACACAAAAGTTAATGTCATAAGAAAACAGGTCTCATTATGTTCCTGTCAGATTCTAAAACCTTAATGGATATTGACTAATCTCTAAAAAAAGTTCTCTTATTGGTTGATTTTTTGTTAATTTTTTCATTTTATGTATAAGCAAACTAAAAATAAAAATTAGTGCTTCTTATCTTACAGGCAACAATTTTTGGAACCTGGGGAATCTGTTCTTATGATCTCAAATGTGAAGAAATTACAGAAACTAACAAGCAAGAAGGTGCAGCTCATCCTTACAAACAAGCCAAAGTTGATCTATGTTGACCCATCAAAACTAATTGTAAAGGGAAATATGTTGTGGTCTGATAATCCAAGTGAACTTTCTGTCCAAGTGACTAGTCCTTCACATTTTAAGATTTTCACAGTAAGTTTCTCTTCTCTATACTTATCTTGTTATAAGATTTTCTGTTTACAGTTACAACAAGCCGTATGTATTGATGGTAAAAAGAAGACCCCAAGTCACTTAAATTGTTCTGCTGGCCAAATTATTTGGGAGAATTGCTATGAGAACCTACAGAAGGGATTTAATTACCAACAAATTTCAAGCAGTATAAACTTGCTAATCCCTGCACTAGAACTTGTCATTATTAGCTTTTTAGTTGTTATTGGAATTTTTGCGTAATTAAATCCTTTGTTTGGTACTTTAGTGTAATTCCCCCTACTTCTGAATCAAACATTCCCCATATTCAGTTTGTCCAATTCAACAATTTTCACAGAAGGAAATAAATTAAAATATTGTAAATCATGTCTCTTAAAAAAACACTAGTCTCAAGCGGCATAAATTTGTTGTCAATTCCTATATTGGAACTTGTTATTGTTAGTTCCTCATTTATTATTAGGACTTTTGGGTAATTAAATCCTTTGGGGTCTCATTATAATTCTCCCTCTTTTTTTATAGCAATGATGTCCTTCCTGTTAGATTTCCTTCATACCTCTTGATATTGTTATGATTTGTGATTTTCTCTTGAACAAACAATGCAGCCAAAGAAAGTAATGTCATTGGAGGATGCAAAACAAAGAGCATGGCAGTGGAAGAAGGCAATTGAAGGGCTTCAAAACCGATGAAACTCGCTCGCTCTGTTTCTGACGACAGTAATTTTAGTATCTTGTTACTGTTGAGGATGAGGGGACTAATAAATTTACAACCCCTCTGATACATATTCATCTACAGAAAATGAAGTTTCAGATTAGCTGTCCAAAACTGGTTCAAGCTAATTTCTCACTCAACTTGAGCTTATGATTACTTATATCCAGCCTCTTTCATATGCTTCTATGGGATGACATGTATAATGTGAAAAATACCAACTCTAGGCTATTTCAAGAGGTTTGAATCATTTATTTGTATTAGAGAAAGAACTTAAATAGTCATAAACTTATTATTATACCATGAGTTGAAAGATGACACGAGTTTTGCTTTTTATATTGGATGAATTTCTCTATTTCTTGCTGCTCAAAACCCTTGTCAGAACTCAGAACTGTTGAAATTACTAACTAGATCTTTCCCTTGGAAAATTGCAGATATGATAACGTAGGTAAAATATCTGGCAATTCCATATTGTTTGAGGTATCCATTAGAAGCTTCTGTGACAGAATAGTGAGAAATAGAGAAGCTGCAAGCTGGATTTGTTTCTTCTGTTGCGAAAAGTTTATCCCAAAAGAAAAAAAATATCATGCTATAAAAAATAATTTAAATTGATAATATATTTATATATAATTCGACATTAAAGGAACAAAGTACCCTTTATGTGGGGCTCACTTTTTCATAAGTTGACGAGAGATTTGAATTCATGGGCCCCATTGACATACGTTTATATCTACCTCTCTCACGTGCCCTTCAATCAAACTTTCAACAGACTATTGACTTCTTTTGCTTAACCTCCAACAAAAATGAGTTAAAATATATAAAAAAAAATTAAATTTTAGGTACGTTGTACATCATTTTTTTTAAATTTTAAATCAAAGATTATAATATTTTATGTTTTAACTATCAACCTTTTATAGTTAAAATAACTAATAAAATTAATATTTTTTTTATCATATTATAATTTTTATATTTTTTAATTATGTATGTTATTTAAAAATTAACACTTAACACTTGACATGTAATTTTAATTATTTTTAAATACTTAAAAAGTATAAAATACTTAAAATATTTATTTGACCATGTCTTTTTTAAATAAAAAGTATAAAATATTTAAATTATATATCAAGTGTTAAGTATTACCTTTTTAAATGACAAGGTACATAGTAGTAACAAAACATTAAAATTATGACGTATAAAAAACTATTAATTTTAACAAAGTAAGTAAGGGTTGATAATTAAAATATAAAACTTTAATTTAAATATTTAAAGATTAGAGGGTGATGACTTAACTAAAATTCAATAGGTTTTTGTATATTTTAGCTAAAAAAATTAAAAAAAAAAGAGGAGTATTGACATCTGATTAATGGATTCAGTTAAAAAGTTCTTTTCACATAAATCAATAGTAAACTCCACTTTCATATAAATCACTGCTTTATAAAAGTTGAAAATTTCCATATCTTCATTGGAACTTCAGCTTTAAGACACGAAATCACTCATTTTTATCAGCGTTTGACTTATAGGTAATACTGTTCCATCATCAGATACCAGTTGGACAGAGAAAGTTAAGTGAGCTGACAGGCACACGCACTCTATAAAACATGAGCAAACATAACTATGTTTAAGCAGACATGAACGTTAAAAAGAATTGTGCCTATAAATTGAAGCCATTTACAAATTACTTTGTGCTTATTGCTAGTTTGATTCACTCTTCATTTCCTGAGAAGAGAAGGCACTTATAGCCAAGCGCATTCAATACACAATAAGCATGGCTGCAAGGTTTTTTTTGGTGATTTTGTTGCTGAGTTTGACAGCAGCATTTGCAGAAGCATTAAGCAGAAGAAGGGCCGTGGAAGTAGTGATAGAGGAAGTGAAGCAGAAAGGGCCATACTTTGGTATCATCGCAGCTTACCCACCTGAGGAGATTGCTTTTTTTGCTTCCAAGGCATTTCAACCTGATCCAAATCACCCTTTTGTGGAACTCTCAGGTTCATCTTCTACATAACTGAGATGTCATTATTCTTTTATAAATATGTTTTTATGTAGTTAAGAAGCTCATATTCAAGCTTGTTTCTGTTGAAAATGGTGGTTGCAGGGAGGCTATACAGGGTGGGGAAGGTCTTTGATAAGAATGTTATCTTTGTGAGGTGTGGAGTAGGAATGGTATATATGCATCATCTCATTCAATTTCATGTTGTTACTTCCTTACACACATATCCACACACACAAGTAAAAGAAATTTAAGTTCGGGTTAAGGGTCATTTTTTTCCAAGTATTGTGCCAGGAGCTATTTTCTGAAGTTTTTTGAGGGTCAATATTAGCCAAAAATTTTAAAACGTAGCAATGTCGCTCTGGCTATAATCCATATTAATTTTGACTGTTAATTAATCAAATATAGTTAACTGGAAGTGCCTAACATTCTTTTTTTATCTCTCTTTCTACTTCATCCCTTAAATAATTATGGGGATTTGAGTTTTCTATTTTGGAATATTTTTTTAAAAAAATTAATTTTTTGTTCTCTATAGTTTTGACTTAGTTATAAATTATTTTTTAAACTTTGACTCGGTACTACTTAGTCTCTATAGTTTTAACTAAATTAAAACTCGGTCTCTGAATTTTAGCTCACTGTAACGCATTCCCCACAGTTTTAATCATTTAAAATTTTAGTGTCTAAGTTTTGTGATTATGTAATTTTATTTTCTAAAATATATGAAATAATATTTTAAATGAATCAAAACTAAAAAGATTGAGGTGCATCGAGTTAAAGTTCAAAAATTGAGTTATAATTGAATCAAAATAATAGGAACTAAGTTACCTTAAATTAAAATTTAAAAATTAAGTTACCATGACTATAAGTTCAAAATGATTTATTTCCCTATTTTTGAAACTAAAAAATGAGGTTGGTGTTGGCTCCATTACAGCTGAATGCAGCAGCAGTGTCACAACAAATGATTGATGTGTTTGACATAATTGGAATTCTGCATTTTGGAATTGCTGGAAGCTCAAATGACTCCATTTCCTTTGGAGATGTCACCATTCCCAAACAATTCATTCAAACTGGCCTATGGGATTTGCTGGTACTTATAATTTCTCTCTCTCACGCACAATCATCTTTACACTTTATATAAGATTTAATTAATTTTTTTAGAATTAAGAAAACTAAATAAATCAGTTAATTATAACAAAATCTAATCCCTTAACACGAATTCTAATTATATACTCTTTAATCTACCCAAATTAGTCAACTAGATCTTATATTAGTTATAATTAACTGATTTATTTAGTTTCCTTAATCTATTAAAAAAATTAACTAGCTCTTATATTAAGGACTAGAGAAATACTTATTTTGCTCTATCTAAAATTTGTCAATCTTTCGAGTTTGAAAGCTAAGTAGCTATAATTATAAATATAAGATCTAATTGACTAATTAGTAGATTGAAAAGTATATAATATGAATTTATCTTAAATGGTTGGATTTGATCATAATTAATAAATTTATTTAATGTCTTTTTGTATATAAAAAAGTCAATTTAACTCTTATAATTAGAACAAGATAGAGTAGTATTAAAGTAACTGATGAATGTATGTGTTTGATAATGGCAGAAACCAAATGGTACACTTGAAAGTAGTGACTTTGGTCACTTGGATTTTGGTAACTTTGATGTGCCAAAAGGCAAAAATTTGTTGGGACGTGTTGCCTACAGTTCTGAAGAATTCTTTTCTGTTACTGGAAAACCCAATTTAGCACAACGTTTGATCTGGGCAAAAGTTACATTTCAATGGCTTCAACTTGCTGCTACTTAGGAGGTTAGAACAAAACATGATATGCTACTTCTAAATTTCATTGATATATTGTTGAGTGTAGAGACACGAAACGCACAACTTAGAAAAAGAGCATTTTTTTTATACAAAAAAATTTGGATGGATTCAGCAACGGTCCCCACTAAAATCAGAACACAGCCCTATAACTCAGAGAATACTTGCAAAAAAATTTACGGGATGTATTTTATTATTTCTGAATAATGAATTACATCATATGGATTAGAGATTGATGCCTGTTATATACAACATATGTCTAGAACTTATTGGGCCGAAGGCAGCCCAACTCCTTAACTCTAACACTCCCCTCAAGTTGTTAGATGCTATATATATCTACTATTCCTAACTTGCTGAGGAATTTTTGTACATCTCTTCCCACAGCTTTTGTCAAAATACAAGTCTCTTGTTCACCTGAATTTACATGTTCCAAATGAATCAAACTTTTCTTGTACCTTTTCTCTAATGATGTAACAATCTATTTTTATATGCTCTGTGCGCTCATAAAATATGGGGTTATTAGCTATGTGAATAGCAGCTTTACTATCATAATACACACTCACCAGATATGATACACTAACACTTAATTCTTTTAACAAACTCACTCCCCAAGCTAATTATAAATGTTATATATATATATATATATATATTATTATTATTATTATAAATGTTATCAATGTTATATATATCATTCATATTTGTGACAGGGAATAGAACTGGAACGTTGCATAAACTCGAGCTTTTGTCTTGAAGATAGTCCAAAGTTGGTGATTGGTGTGAATGGGACATCAGCAGACATATATGTGGACAATGAAGCTTACAGAGATTTTCTGTTCCAAACATTTCAAGTTTCTTCTGTTGATATGGAGAGTTTCGCCGTTGTCATGGTCAGTCTACTTAACCACTTTCATCCCCTTCAATCTTTATACGTACGTACATATACACACACATATTTCTCAATCTTTAATATATAACTTATTTAACACCCTAATCATATTTTCTCCAAAACACTTTAATCATCTTCCTTAAACCCTTCACTTCCTCTTTTATTTGATTACTATTGAGGGAGTATCAATAGAAGTAATTTAAAAAAAATTGATAAGTATATAAAATAGATCTTATATTTAGGACCAAATTCAATTTTCTAATTAGTTCTTATATTAAAGACAAAAAGAATATATGTGTGTGATGTACGTGTTTTTTATAATCCCATTGTTCCTTCTATTTTACTCCTAGTCCAATCCTAATTGTAAGAATAGAAGAGTTTGTTTTAGTACTAAAAATATGAGCTCAATTAATTTTTTTTCTAAATTTATACTCCCTCTAATCTGTTTTATAAGAAACAATCTCTCTCACAAGGATAATTCTAAATATAAAGAACAAACCCTTTTGTCTAAAATTTTAAACGAGTCTTCCCATTTTACCCCCATTAAAGTGCTCCACTTATTATCTCTACAATAAGTTTCAACTCATTATCCCTCATATACTCTCTTTATAAATAAGGATATAATTGAAAGAAAATATGCATATTTTATATATTTATTACTTTGAACTAACATTTGAACATCGTGATTTTTATAATTATTCCTTATAAAAAAGACTAGAATGAGTAATTTTTTTATAAATTATTTGTATTGATTAATTATATTATGATGTTTTTCCTATACAATGAGTAGTTTCCCAAATAAATTATTAGAAAGTAGGAAACCAATACATTTTTATAACAAATAACTAACATGATTTACTTTCTTAATCTTTATAAATTAGTTATAGAAAAGCATTTTTTAGGTACATATACTTTTTTTCTTTTTATTAAATTATTTAATTTTATTTTATTAACACTGTTGATCCCTGTATAAGGGTTAACTATAATAACAGAGTAAAGTTATATGAGTTAACCGTGTTAATAAAATAAAATTAATAACTACATCTAAATAAGAAAAGGCATTAGTCCAGTTTTATTCATTTAATTTTGCTATGTTAGTTAACGGAGAAAAATATATAGGTACTAAATTAAAAATTGAGAAAAAATATAGATATATGTATATAAAATAAATAAAATTAATTATCTAATTCTTATATTTAGTACCGGATAACAACGTAATATTGTGGAATGAAATTTAAATGAAAGAATGAATGAATGTTTCTAATTTGCAGACAAGCTTGTCGAATGGGATGGGAGTTATAGTGATAAGAGGGATATCAGATATGGCGGGAAAGACAGGAGAAGAAGCCATTGACACTTTCGGAGCTCTTGCTGCTACTAATGCTGTTACTGTTTTACTTCGTCTTCTCAACATTTTGCCCTCTTCTTCACTTCAACATAACTACATGTCATTATGAACTTCTTCCATCAATATTCTTCTTCTTTAATCACTGCACCTTTGGTTATTATTATTATTATTAATTAAACACCTTAAGAGCTACTTTAATCATGTGATTTCTTTTTATTTATAAATATGAATAATAAATCATGCTGGGACCGTTGCTTTAATCCAAACATTACAATATAATATAATATAGATAACAAATAATCAAGTAATGGTCTTGCCATATATGTTTACTGAGAATAATCATATATAAAATTACATAATTAATATTTTCCCTAAAATTTTTCATGTTAAATTTTTGACGATAATTAATTGCACTTTATTATATAGTTAGTAGTAAATTCGCACAAATTTTTTTAATCTTCTATATGAAAAGTTAAAACACTTGACCAACAAATAATTGATTGAGGTGGTAAGCGGTTTTACCTAATAAAAAGGGAAACATAAATTTAAATATAAAAAAATATACTTATTGATATCATACCTTGGGATTGGAATTTACATTCTTCTCTTTATGACAATGCAACTATTTTTCATATCAACTAATAAGTTGTTAGTGATTTAACATTTCTCTTACATAACTTATTATTGACTAATAGAATAATTTGTAGCTGCTTTTATAAAATTTAGTATGGACATTTTATAAAAAAGGATAATTATAGTATAATTTTATATGATTATTAACGACCAAATAGAGCTTAGTTGATCCATGTGGACCATATGAGAAAGATGTCAGGAATTGTTTTGTGTCATATAAATCACGAGAGTGGTTCCCTCTTGACGATGCCTAGGAACCATACAATAATATGTATATATACCCCCGTATTTTTTAATTAAATTAAAAAAATTAAATTAATTAATTAATTATAATTTATTTAAAAGTTGGTTGATTAATTTAGGTAAATTAAAGATAATATAATATAAAATCTTATTGAGGGATTAGATTTAATTATAATTAATTTATTTATTTAGTTTCCTTAATCTATCTAAAAAATATTAAATAACTCTTATATTAAAAATAAAAAAGAATATATAATTGTTAAAAAAGAAATGGTTAAATTCTTGACTATCAATGCAAAAATGTCTCAAGCCAATTTTTTCATCAAAATATCCGATAATTTTTAACGTCAAAGAGTAAAAATAACCGTTAAATATTGCCAATTACGTAGAAAGCAATGATACAAATACAAGCAACCTTTCCACTAAGACATGGGATTAATTAAAAATTGACTATTGTTAATTAGGATTAATAATACTTGTTGAAACACCTAACATTAAATTTTAAATCTGAATTCTATTCATCAAACTGTAGGAGGCAGCAAGTTGCTTTAAAAAATAGCGGTTTGGTAGCAAGATGGGAGATACGATTAGGATGAAATCTCAAGAAAAGATTAAATACATGGAAAAATGTGCAACATGTGGTCCATTATTGAATCCCAGCAATCTCATGTCCCCATCAAGATCAAATAATAATTAATATATAAAAAAAAGAAAGTGAAATAATAATATTATATACTGAGAGAATTTGATTAAGGGGAGGGTCGACAGTAGTTATAAAAGAAGCCAACTCATTGGCTGATGAAGCTCAAATATTAACTCATCAGCCATGGCTGCTCCGGCGACCCTCGTAAGGCAGTGTTTGGCTGTGGCTTTCTTCTTCATCGTTCTCCTCTCTTCAACCTGTCATTCACTGGTAGGGCCATTGAAGAGATCACCGAGAAAGTCAGCGACGATCAAAGTGATAAATCGGAATGGGCCCTACGTCGGCCTCATCACAGTGTATGCACCTGAAGAGAATGCCTTCTTCGCCGCCAAAGCCTTCAAATCTGATCCCAAACACCCCTTCGTGGATCTCGCAGGTCACATATATATACACATAAAATGATATATATATGTATGTATAGGAAAAAAATGAGTGGATATTGATGTGTGTGGATATGAATATATAACGATGCAGGAAGGAGATTCAAGGTGGGAAAGGTGTCCGGTACAAAAGTTATCTATGTGAGATGTGGGATTGGACTGGTACACATCAACTCTTTATTATCTCTTATCGTTTTCATTATTGAATTTTGTGTGTGTGTGTGTCCCAAGACAAATGTGTTGTATCATTGTGTGTGAGTGTTTAGTGGTTAGTTCATCGTACCTGAGAGGGAAAGGGGAGAAATTATCCCTAGTTATTCATATGTAGTTTACTAAATTTATTTTATAAAAAAGTATATAATATATATATATAACATTTTTTAATTTTTAATTCAAACGCTCCTTTGATTGAGAAGAAGTACCTGAAAATAAATATAACTAATTTTTAAATAGGTGATGACTTAGAATTGTTAGATGTATAGTAGTTATAATATATTTTGAACAACGCTTGGTGCAATTTATTAATAATTTATAGATATAAGAAATTTATTGAAAATACCCAATTGCAAAAAAATATTATCTAAAACTACGTAAAATTTGTTTTAAAATCGAGATGTAACTATTCTTCATATATACATATATATATATCACAGATAATTAAAGAAAAATTATACTAAGTCAGAGATTTAGGTCTTTAAATAGTTTTAGACAATAAATTTTATAATAAAAGATTATATATATTTTGAACAATTTTCCCTACATATAATCGAAGACAAAGTGGTAGAAATCAAAGTAGAGGTTGTTGTTTGATTTGTTTGGGCCTATTAATTAGGTGAATGCAGCAGCAGCGACACAACAGATGCTGGATGTGTTTGAGATAAGTGGGATTGTTCATTTTGGGATTGCTGGCAACGCCAACAGTTCCATGTCCATTGGAGATGTCGTCATCCCCAAACAAGTCCTTCAAACTGCTCTCTGGGATTGGTTGGTATGTGGGTCCCACTCCACTTTTTCCTCTGATTTCTCCTGCCTTTTGTTTCCAAAATTTCAATTACCCGCCGACACTTCATCAGAAGAAATGATTATTTTGTGAATTTTTACATATACGATGTCATACTCCCTTAAATTTTTATTATAAGAGAGATTTTAGAAGGAATTCTTAATCCTTCATATAAAATGTTTTGATATATACCCATATTCAATAAAAATAATAAAAAAAATATAAATTAAGATAATATTAGAGTTTAATTTAATTACTAAAGGTAAATTGAAAATTATATATAAATTAATTAAAAACCTCTTATAAAAAAGGATTGGAGAGAGTGTTGATTATTAATTTATGGAACTCCTCCGGTCTTTAATTAAGATATAACATATTTAATTAATTTAATTAAATTAAAAAAATTAATTAAATTAATTAATATAATATATATTTTTTTAAAATATTTTAATCATTTTCTTTAATTCACTCATTTTTTCTATTATTTGATTATTATTGAGGGGTATTAAGAGAGGTAGTTTAAAAAAGGTTAATAAATATAAAAAATAATTTTTATATTTAAAATTAAGATTAACTCTCTAATTAAATCTAATATTAAGAATAGGAGGAGTATAATTTTTTTTACTCTTTATTTAATACCGAAGTGCTCCCTCCTCCAGCCCTATACTATATAAGATGTCTTTTAGAATCTTTGTCATGTAAGGGATTTTGTCTTATTTTCTAACAGTTGGACCGTTTTATCCCATAGCCCCTTGAAAATGGTAAAAAGAATAATTATGGTTTGGAAAATTACGAGTCTTTAATAAACGTGGGTAAAAATGAAACTTTGGCACACTTTTATACCATTTTTACTTGAGTAACCGAATTTTATTGATACATGTGAAACAATTGAAAGCACCTTATACATATATAGGGACATATATATATAGGGACAAAGGGAGTAGGAAAGCAGCAAACTTTTTCTTTTAAGACAGAGTTAATAAATTTTAAAATTTTCATTAATCTTGATAAAAAGTATTGAAAATGAATTATAAATAGTATTGAAGGGAATATTTGATAAAAAAGAGAGTTCATAGATCCCTCGTATGTCATCTCTACATAATAGAAGGTTTATTGTCAATATTGTTGTTGGAATTAGAAGGGAATTATTTGAGGAGATAAATATTGACTTATATAGACATATTTGGTGTTGCATGATATATATGTGGGGACATACATACAGAAACCGAATGCGACCGTGGATTCAAGTGACTTTGGGGAATTGGACATAGGAGAGTACAACGTGAATGGAAAAGGGAAAGGAATGAACTTGTTGGGAAAAATAGGGTACTTTACAGAACAGTTCTACTCTGAAACTGGCAAACCTAATGAACCCCAGCGTCTGGTCTGGTTTCCTACAACTCCTCACTGGTTTCAACTTGCTTCTCATCATTTACAGGTAATCATCATCAATCCCA
This sequence comes from Leucaena leucocephala, assembly GCA_037074615.1. NCBI lineage: Eukaryota > Viridiplantae > Streptophyta > Magnoliopsida > Fabales > Fabaceae > Leucaena > Leucaena leucocephala. The sequence goes on from CM073521.1 coordinate 32,420,271, forward strand.
TTTTGTACTTAGAGAAAAGTCCCTCGTTACAAATTTTATCGATGAGAAAGACCATATAAAGTTTTATACACATGGAGTACCGATACTTTTTATAAATTTCATACAAGCATATCACTGGTACTCTGATTTAGGTTATTTTTAACAATAAAACTTTTAGTGGTGAACTTTTCCCTAATTTTTCCCTATATTTATATTTGTGACATATGAGAGAATATAGGGAAAGGTAATCTCTTATTATCCTTCTAATTTTAATTTAGATGTTACCTTGTAAATTTTAACTTGATACAACTCTTTCTTTATATATTTTAACAACTTTAGATACTAGTCTCTATAATTTAAAAAATAAAATTATATATTATTTCATAAAATTTAGGGATTAAAGTTTTAACTCATTAAAACTATAAGCACAAAATTACAGTGAGTTAAAGTTTAAAGATTGAGTTTCAATTAAATTAAAACTGTAGGGACTAAATTATGTTGAGTTAAAGTTTAAAGAATAAGTTACAGTCGAGTCAAAATTATCGAGATCAATTTTCCCATGGATCTATGTATGTATGGTGGTTTTCAATAAAAGTTACATGTATATATATTTAGGGAATGAGACTAGAAAGATGTGTGAACTCAAGCCTGTGCCTATCAACTGAACCAAAGCTGGTTGTGGGACTCAATGGTGCAACATCAGAAGCTTTTATAGACAATGCAGCCTACAGGGACTTCCTCTTTCAAACATTTCATGTCTCCTCTCTTGATATGGAGAGTTCTGCTATCGTCATGGTAACATATCATAACTTTGCTTTAATTAAAAGCTACAAATTAATTAAAAAGGATTAAGATCCATTTAACAACCTAAAATATTTCCCCAATAGCACTCGATATTTTAAACTAATTTGTGATTCATTAGCGTCCTAAAATATTTTTTTGTAGCATCCAGTATCCTAAAATATTTTTGGTACAAATTTATCCTTAATTAAAATATTTTTTTCAGTAGCAATGAACACTCTAAATATAGGCTACCGGTTGCTACTGGAAAAATATTGTAGGATGATGGATGTATACAAAATTACTAAAAAATATTTTAAGGTATTAGATGAATCATAAATGAGTTTAGGATTTGGGCAATTGAAAAAAATAGTTTGGGATAGAAAAAATCCCTAAAAAAGATCTTGAAAATTGGTGAATCTCAAATTGAGGCTCTAAATATTATAACTACTAGATAAATGTCAAGATTCTAGAATTGGAATTTTTAAATTTAGAGCCAAATGACCAAAATACCTATTGTTTTATAAAAAAAAAATCAACCATATTTGATGTTTAGTGAGCATTTTGGTCATTTAGCTTTAAACTTTAAAATCTCAATTTGATCGTAATACTTTGTTGACATTTACAATATTTAGAATTTACTAATTTTCATAATTTTTTTAGGGTTTTCTTTTAGGATATTGGATGCATTCCAATTAAAAACACTTTTGCAACATTTAATAGTGATATTGATGATTGGATATTTGCAGACAAGCTTGTCGAATGATTACCCAGTGATAGTGATAAGAGGTCTATCAGATTTAGCAGGAGCTCAAGAAGGTGATAATCACATCAAGCTCTTCGGCCCTCTTGCAGCTACCAACACTGCCAAAACTGTTATTCAATTCTTGAAGATTTATCAACAAAACAACCCCCATTTAAGCTTTTCCAATTAAACCTAATTATTATAATGCTATTACTTTCGGTTGATAATCAAAGATGGAGGGTTAAATCACACGTTGAGAGCAGAGATAAATAAAATTAGGAATATGATATATTCGGATTGGCTATAGAAGTGTGCCGATTTATTTGGCTATAGAAGCTCATCAACTTATAAATGAAAGGTTGCTGATAGTGTGCGTGCATGATCCTCACCTTGGATGTCACGCTGGAATGAGGAAGAGTCTTTTCTAATTGCTTCTAGTGTTCTCTGAGTTTGAATATGTTGTAATTTTCAAGTTCTAGCTTGCCTTTGTACGTAGTAAATTTTTTTTATAAAAATTAGTCCTTTATGTGAACCTTTTGTATTATACTCATCTAATTCTTAATATAAGATATATTTAACTAATTTAATTAGATTAAAGAAACTAGTTAATATGACTGACATATTTTTTTCTAAAACATCTTAATCATCTTCCCTAATTCATTCACATATCTTTTACTTGATTGTTGTTGAGTGGGTATTAATAGGGTTAATTTGATAAAAATAATAAATACAGAAAATAGATTTTACAGTTAGGATAAATATCAACTTCCTAATTAGATTCTATATTAAAGACATGAGGAGTAAATAATTTTTTAAAATATAAATTTTGTTGTTTATGATTTTTGAATAGGATATTTTTTTTTACAAATTTTATCTTTTATATTTGGATAATTATACATGATTCAATTTTTGGCCAAAATGCAAGTTTTTTTTATACAAAAAAATTTAGGTGGGTCGACACCAGTCCTCTACCAATGTCAAGGCATAGCCCTTGGCTCAGAAAGCACTTATAGGGGACTTACGAAATCGCCTACCAAAGGAGCCATTACGACCATAGCGAGAATTGAACTCACGTCTTTATAGAATACGAGCTCATTCTTTACCATATGTATTAACTCTCATTGTTTGAAAAAACATGATGACAATCCACAAGACAGAGATTAGTCCTTTGTCATTGGACTAATTAATTATTGATTTTGATACCTAAATTATTTTCATTTTTATTTTGTTCCTTTGTTTTCAAATTTCATTCAAAATAGTTTCTCATCATCACTTTCTACCGTCGTAATCCCTCACCTCTGCCCTACTCCAGCAAGTTTCCTCCAGTGTTTGATGTCACTACCCACTCCATTACTGTCGTGCTCGCCGTCACTATTTGAAAGTTTTCTTTTCTCTTCATCATCTTTCTCTTCACATCTTCAACGTTGCACTCGTTTGAATTTCTTTGCCATTTTGTCAGAAGGAGCTCAAAGAGTTTCAATAGCAAAAGCTTTATGGATTTTCAAGTTTTCCGCTAGATCTTTGACTTCTTCTTCGGATCTGGTCCAATACTTTTGGCAAGACTAGTCATGGTGGCAGATAGACCTTGTCAAAAGGAGTTCGAAGAATTTCAATTGACGCAGTTTATAGATCTTTAATTTCTCCACCAGATCTTCGACTTCTTCTCTAAATTTAGTTTGATGCTTTCAACGAGTATGACCATAGTGGTTGATAGTGGGTGGTTAGCCTAGTGACTTTACACGACGATTAATAGTATAACCGTCGTCAAAAGTAACTTTCCACGGTGATTACAAAATCGCTACGAAATCATTCAACTTATAATGACAATAATTTTATATCATCTATAAAATTACTGTGAAAAGTTATTTTTAATCATTGTAAAAAGTATTTTTTGTATCATAGTGTAACTTTCATTATGCATAAAACAATTGAAAACACCTTATATACATGGATATATAGTCAACCCCTGTTTGAAAAACCCTTAAATAATAGTTTCAGAACCACTTTTATGCTAAATTTCCTTTATATATTTACCTAAAATTATTTTCAAAAAGTTAATCCAAACACTTTTAATTTATTAGGAGAGAATGAATGATTTGAAGAGGTACATATTTACTTATATGGGTTTGGAGTTTCATGATATAGAAACCGAATGCAACAGTAGATTCAAGTGACTTTGAGGAAATGGATATACGAGAGTACAACGTGAAAGGTAAAGGGAAAGGAACGAACTTGTTGGGCAAAATTGGGTACTTCCCTGAACAGTTCTACCCTGAAGCTGGCAAACCTAATGAACCCAATCGTCTCATCTGGTTTCCCACTACTCCTCCCTGGCTTCACCTTGCTTCTCATCATTTACAGGTATTCATCACACTTGTCATATATTTCTTTGGTTCTATTTCCGAGAGAAGATATTTTTTCCTTTTTATAGGTCACATCATTAAATTTTGGAGAATCATATTGAGATCCCAAAGAAGACAAATTATTATTACCAAATCCTATGAAATCATCAAATTGATATAAAGTTCTAAGAGATCTATGCTCTATTTATTGCAATTGTAAAAAAATAAGTTTACCCTGACTTGTCAATTGTAAGGCATGCCAAAGTGTCACTAATAACAAGTTAGGACACCTCAATTAACAAATCAATGTGTCACTAATAACAAGTTAAGGCACCACAATTGACAAGTCATAGTGTCACAAATAATAAGTCAGGACGCCTCAATTGACAAGTCAATGTACCACCAATGACAAGTCAGAGTAAACTCATCTTTTTAAAATTCTAAAAAATCTCCCACAAATCCATTATGACTTCATATCAATTCAATGATTTCATATGTCATGATAGTGATTATATGTTTTCCTTATAACTTGAGTATGATTTCCCTTTAAATTTTTCATATGAACTTTCAAGTTTGCCCTTCATTAATATTATGTAGACTTTGTTTTTATAGGGCATAATACTATAGTGTATATCGAATATAGTATAAAGTTAGAAAGTTGTTAAATTTTAAGGCATAACTAATGAACTTTAAGGTTTTTCTTAGTTTTGATTAAACATATTGAAAGTGATTTATAAATAAAATCAAAAGAGTGTATATGAATGTATGTATGCATGCATGCATGCATGCATGTATGTATGTATGCATGTATGTATGTATGTACGTACGTACGTACGTACGTATGTATGTTTGTCTTAATTAAATAAAAGTTCCATTATGTATATATAGGTAGAGGTGTTCACAGGACGGCTCAGGACTGGGACACTTCCATCCTATATCCTATCTGGATTGGGACCGAGACGGGATGAGAATTCTCGATATATTTAGATAATATGTATATATAAATTCTTGCAATAATGTGTTAAGAGAAGCTGGTGGTTGAGTGATGTTGGAGGCAATAATGAAAGGGAAGGGCCAGGGTTCGAATCTCAAAACCTAGATTTTTATTTTTATTTCAACCCATCGCGTGAAAAGATCAATCTGTCCTCTATATAGAGGCGTAGATGATAGTGAGAGAGAGAGATAGAATAAGCTTCACTATTTCACGCCGCTACTGTGTTTTTCATTAAATGAGTTGCTGCCGTTCGTTGTCGTGGTCTTTCTCACCTTCAGATCTTATGCTGCTAGGGAGCTTTGCGTCACACATCACACGTTCCTCCCTTGTCCCAAGCCTCTCCCTCCAACATTCAACTCTAACTGCTTCCCTCTCCAGCTAGAATGCTAGAAGACAGCGACAAAAGACATAACTCACCATGGTTGTCGTTATCTTGGCACAATAGCCTTATTCAAAAGCGACCTCGACAACCTCCTCCATAGAGAGAACCGGACGTAGTCATGGCCAGATCTGGAATAGACAATGTCTTTGATTTTAAGTTCTTGGCTTCTATAGTCTTGTTCAACGACGACAAAACAACTTATAGTTCTTATGGGTTTCGATTTCAATGGTGACCTTTGATTATCATCTTCGTACAATGGTTGGAATTAGGGCTAGTTAGTGGTCACGCACAATGTCATATTTTGTTTTGTTTTAAAAAAATAAATACTATCGGGACGAGACGGGACATGACGTCTTAATGGTCTGGTCGAGACATATCCTGTCCCGACCCTTCCCTTATCTCGACCTGATGAATTCTCATCTCGATCCTTCACTGGACAGGACGAACTCATCTAACAACACTTAGGACTGAGTTGGGATTTTTGGAGACAAGCTTGTCGAATGATTAGCCGGTGATAGTGATAAGAGGTCTGTCAGATTTAGCAGGAGCTCAAGAAGGAGATAATCAAATCAATCTCTTTGGCCATCTTGCAGCCACCAACGCTTCAAAAACTGTTATTCAATTATTGAAGATTTATCAACAAAACGACTTCCATTTCAGCTTTCCCAATTAAACTTAATTATTACCATGCTAGTTTGATTAATTAGCATTTGATATTTCTTTCTTTTAGATTTAAGTATTATTGAACTTTATTAAATAAAAAAAATAGTCATTTACGCAGTAAACCCTTTTGTATTATAAACATAATTTAGAAGAATAAATTGCATGGTTCATGATTTTTGAATGGGATCATTTATTATAAATAGTACAAATATAGCTTACAAAGAGTACAGATTGTTTATATTATATATAAAAATTATGAATACTTATCATACACACATCAAAAGCTCTATTATGTTCCATGACCAACACATATACAAACAGGATAAATACAAATAAAGCGATAAATAGAACATGTTAATTTGATGAGAAAGGAAACGCATCATATTACCGTAGGTTTTGGCTGGCAGTGATAATAATTAAATGGGCTCGATGACTTCAATAATAATGCAACTTGTCATGTTTCTATTGCAAGATACTCATGGTTGGAAGAGAAACTTGTTTGTAAATATCTTAGAAGAAAATTTGACAGAATGAATAGGAGTTGTAAAATTGGGTTAATCTTCACCATCCAGTAATTTGTAAAATTTTATCTCTAGGAATTTGCCTATGAAAACACAGCAGGTGTATCATTCCAATAACTTTAACTCCCTCAAATTCTAACTATAAGAGCTAGTTAATTTTATTGTGATATTAAGGAAGACAAATAAATTAATTAATTATAACAAAATTTAAATTCTCAAAATAAATTCATATTATAAACACTTCAATTTATCAAAATTAGTCAATTGACTCTTATATTAATTATAATTAACTCATTTATTTGACTTCCTAAATCTATTTAAAAAAATTAATTAATTTTTATAATTAAGATCGAAAGTAGTATTATAGAATATTTGTTGTCATTTGTTAGTTACTTGCTTTGTTAGTGTTGGTATTTGTTATCTATCATCAGGATATGGGACCTGGTATTCTCAATATACTATTTTTTCTTTTTCTCTGGAAATCCAATCTTCACCAACACACCCAAAAATTAATGGTTTAGATTTAATATTTTATTTTTAAAGGATACTGAGAAGAACCTAACCCGGTTACGTACACGTAGATTCATTTGGCTATTGATAACATTGTCAGCTAAGCAGCATACATTTTGGGGATCAAGAAGTGCCCCTTTGTGTAGAATAAACAATAAGAAAAAATAGAATGGAGAGAAAGTAAAATACTAAAAAAATTTGTAAAGTAAATGAGAAGGGTCTTTTATCGAATAAAAAAAAATGATACTTACAATTAACTAATAATCAAATAAATAACCACAAATTAAATCACAAGAATCCCTCGCCCTCTCATGTTCTTGGAAGAAGTGTTCTTACCAAAATTATTTTCTTCTCCTTTGTTTTTTTCTCATTCTTCTTTCTATTTTATAGTGATCTGAACAGGTTAAATTATACAAAAATTTCTTAGAATCTTATGTCATATACACACATAACCTCCATCATCTATGAATTTTTGTTATTAATTTTATTTATTAATTACCCACACATAACTTAAACCTTATGGGGTTATATCCATATACTTCTTAACGTTTGTGGGAGTTATATGTACAGAAAAATAAAACTTAAAAGGGTATATAATTGATGGCCTGGGGTTACCATACAAACTCAAAATTCATGAAAATTATGTGTAACTTAACCTAATTTAAAGTATTTATCAATGTAAAGAAGAAGAAGAATAGTATAATAAATAATTAGAAAGCATAATAGTTTTTATTGGAGGTAAATAGGATATATAGGATCACAAAGTGTTTCAAGAGAGAAAGTTTAAGGAAGAGGTTGAGGACAACAACGACAACGGTTGGTGGCAGTTTGAGGATCAAAGTAACAAGTATTGGTGCCAGGAGGACATATATAATGACACCATTCGTATGTATCACAATCTCCATTCTCTTTACATTGGTCCTTATTCTCTTCCCCAGAAATCAAATCCACAAGTTTATTTTTAAAAAAAATATTTAATTTATACATGATCATATAAATGAGGTTTAAGAGCTACTCCTATTAGGAAGGGATAAGAGTTAAAATGATGTCTAAATGGGCTGACAGTGTCAATGTTGTAAAGAACTGGAAATGTGATTTTAGTCCAAAGTGTCACGTGTCTGTCCAACAAGAGCCAAAAAAAGGGTAAAGGACTGTCTAAAGGTTTCAGATGAAACCTGCATGATAAATCCAGATTTAAACAAGTAATAATATATTTTTATATAGATTTTTCTTTTTATTTCTTATTTCTCGTTCGGTTTTAGTTGTTTATATCTATATATGAGATTCACTGTCATCAATTGTAACTCTCTATTGCTTTGGTCATCATCATTTTTTTTTAGATAATTAACTTGAAATTAACATAAATTTTGTGAGATCATTATAACAAATATACTGGATAATGTTAAATCAGAAGTTCTTTCTTCCTATATATGACTATTTAGGGCTAAGTACCAGAAGAATGTTGAAGCTTATCACAACAAAAGCAGCAGCATGAAGCCAAACATTGTTCCCAATTGTATTTGGACAGAGAATTACTTGATTACTTTTTAAGTTGAAGAAGAAAAGTAAGTCTTTACCACTAATCAACTGCTTGCTGCTTATTCTTCGAGTTAATTTAGTAAGAAGTTGTTACATTTGAATGAGTGTTTTGTTACCAGGTTTCCACTATTTGGAAAGAAATATCAGTTGAAATTCCCTAATGATGTATGTGCAGAAACCCAGTTCTTGGTTCACTTTCCAAGCTTCATCAGGTTGTTATCTTATTCCATAACCTATAATTGACACTGACTGAATTGTTATGTTAGTTGATATTATGTTGTTACCGACCATTGTGAAGACTTAGTTGCCATTTTCTTTAGACTGTTTATTTAGGCTACAGATATACAGAATAGCAATCATGTTAAAGTTGACTTTGTAATCACTGGATGGGAAATTGAAATTTTTGGAAGAATTAATGCATTATGAAGTTTTGATCTGATAACAAGCAGTGATGTGTAGGATGTCTAAACATCGCGGACCTGATGTTGCCTGCATGCTTATTTATCATCCCATACTTGTTTCATACTTCTGATTTACTTTTAAGAACCTATTACTTCTGTTTGGGGCAACTCAGGTTGGCAAGAGAAGCTGGCCTTGAGTATGTGGAGATTCAAAAATTGACTGAGTTTTATGATGACAACAGGTTCTACTTCATTTTGTTAGAAAATTTAGATTTGCGTAATCAGAGGCTGAGCCTTTTGAATCCTTCAATTGAATGTTCATTATTAGCATATTTGGAGTTTGCTAAGCTGTTTATTCACGCTATTTTTTCGTGGATGATGAAAGAGCACAATTTGCAGGCTTGCTAATGAATTCTGTTCCAAACCTGTTGGATCCTAGAGGGAGACTTTTTCCTCGATCATATGATGCACTAGGTAATTTATTTGTTATTTCTTTCTAACATGCTATATTCTTTTAAGATTCTGGCTTTGGTCTCATCAAAGGGGATTTTTAATTTTCAATATATTCTCTGATACAGGTCTTTATACCACATATATATTTCAAAAGCCTGACCCAGATATCACACCCCCGATATCAACTCCATTAATGCCGGATCCAACTTATAGCCATGATGAGGTAAGCATGTCTAGGAGTAATAGTGATCTTTTGCTACATCCTAATGCTCTTATCCTGATGAATTTTCAGACATTGTTTAAGCCCTCAAAAAGCAACTGACAAGCTTATTTCATGCTTCCAGTTAGCAAATGCTTCTCATTTCTATAGTAATTACTAATTCCTTGGTAGAAATGCATCTTCTCTGTTAAGAAAAAGTTTTAATATGCTTTTTCATATTGCTAGCATGAAAAAGCATATTCATTCATGTAGCCATGCGATTTATATAGCCGACTCCACCGTGTAGGATAAGGCTTGTTATTATTATATGCTTTTTCATACATATGTAATGTATGTGTTTGGATTCAGTGTTCATCTAGTGGAAAATGAGCATCTTGCTAATCTTATATATTCATCTCCCAATTCTATGGTATGTTTGTGGTAGGTAAACAGTTGGCGAGATGAGGAAATTAAAGCACCAGCACCATTTCCAGCTCCAGTTCCAGTTCCAGTTATAGTCGTAGAGCCTCCTCTTGGGTTGGGCAAGATAAGCGAACAAAAGGGGATTTTGGGTCCTGGCCCTGCTGATTTACGATTCCCAGAGGCACTCTGATTCTTTAGGAGAGGAAGAGACGTATCCCGTTTAGAAGCCAAGATTTCTCTCAACTAGATTCCATGTATAAAAAAATAGGTAAGTGATGAAACTAGTTTTAAATAGACACGTAGCCGCCAGCTAAAGCAATGTTTTTTTACATGTTTACTGTTTGTTTATTTTATGAATGGTTTGACACAATTCTTCTGTTGTATATGGGATTTGTCAGAGAGGAAATAGACACGTAGCTCTGTTCATGCACTCTGATTCGGTGTTTATTTTAAAATGGCTATTATCATCCAAATTCCTGTGTAGGTCCCTCTTTGAGGAAATCTTTTGTTCAAAAGATCTACTTTCTTTCATGGTGCATCCCCAGTCACCCCACTTTCTTTACTTCTCTTTTACATAAAGCACTCATGACTCATGTCAATCTTTTCCCCGATAAATCAAGTACTCATCCTATCCATAATACTCTCTTTTAACTTAAAAATTAATTGACAAATTTAAATAGATTAAAAAAATTAATTAATTATAACTAATATAAGAGGTAGTTGATTAATTTAGAAAGATTAAAAAGTATATAATATAAATTTATCTTGGAAGTTTAAATTTAGTCATAATTAACTGATTTATTTGATTTTTTAATCTACTTAAATTAGTCAACTAGTTATTTTATTAAGAACTGAAAGAGTATTTATTTAATTTAAAGAAATTAATAAAACTAAATAAAATATTTAATTATAACATATATGACCTGATCTCTATAAAATATTCATGTGTAATTAGAAAAAATAATAAATATAAGAGATAAATTAGATTAAGGTGAATTAGAAGAGTATAACTTTTTTTTTTTTGGAACAGAAGGTAAAAATAAAATAGAATTGAGAATTGAATTGGATACGGGTACATAAAAACTGGTTAGCACTAGCGGTTTTCGGCCCCTCCTTTTTGAGTAAAAGCTAGGGTTGGCTGGGCATGTATATTTGTTTGTTTATTCCCCCGATAGTTTGAGCTTAAAAATGGTAGTTGTTAGTCATTACAATTTGCTACCACAAAAGAAAAAAGTGGAGGGACAAGAAGTCAAATCTTTCTTTTTCTTTAGTTTGGCAGATAAGATTTTGATTTGTAGTTTTTTTTTTGGTAAAAAACTTTTGGAAAGGAGATCTAAAAGCAGAATAATTTTTTTTTACGTGATATCAATATTAAATAAGATAAATTGTCAATATTTTTAGATATAAATTTAGGCATATATAAATTAGGATACTTCTCTAAGTAATATAATTAAAATTACAATCAAATAATATTTTTTAAATATTAAATATATTTTAAATAGTTATATATTTTATTCTTTACCTATGATAAGATGGGTTTTTATTTTTAGTTAAGTCTTCCTTAAAGGTCTTGTGGTAAAGGCATTTTTTAGACACTATTTAATTGTTCAAGACTGTTTGCTTTTTGTTTGTTCTAATAGTTTATGTAGATTTTCATTTCATATTTACATATATATTATTTTTCTTTTTTAATATATTATGTGTATTTTTTTGTGAAAGTAACGAATTAAAATTATTTTTAACATCATATATCCGGGGAAAATAAAATAAAAATACTTTTTCTGTCCCTATAATCAAGTCAGTTCACTATTTAGTTCTGTTTTATGGGAAATTCTTATTCTTAATTGCAAGAATTGTCATAGCAATTTCAACATAAATAAGGTGTCCTTGACATTTCGTTTTCCATATTATGACTAATTAACGTAGTTGGATTTGTTTTAATTGTTTATTGATGTAAGATTGCTTTACCACAAAGAAAAATAAAAGTAGGCAACGATGAAATTTCATTAACAAGCTTTGCAAAAAACAATAAAAGAACAAAAAACTCCTACCTAATTGTTCAACACTAGGGAAGCATTGTCAATAGACAGCCATAAAAGCAACCAATTATTAGAAATAATCATAATTAAAAAAATTGAAGCATATGGAATCTTTTTTTTGTAGTATTTCTTGAACAAAAAGCATGTGATACTAATGACCAAGGAAGTACCCTAATTGAAGGCCAATAAAAGGAAGTACCCTAATCATTTCCTCAATTTATTTCTTAGGCTCTAAAATAAAGCCTCTTAAACTTAATGATGAAAGTTAATTACCTCATAGGCAAGCCAGTACATCCTCTAATTATCAATTAAACATGTATTAAGAATAAATAATATTTTTTCTATTCTTAAATGAAGAAGTCAGATAACTAATTTATATATATTAAAAAAATTAATTAAATTATTTATAATATTAAAATTATTCTTATGGATGAAAATCTCATTTAATATATGTATTAATAGAGATAATTTAATTCAACAGGAGTTTAATATACTGATTACAAAGTATCAAACTAATATTTTAATCTATATTAGGAGATGTACCTATATTTAGTATCAACTATATTTAATATGATTGTTTCTGTAAGGAAGATACCTATGCATCGACAAAAAAAAGAATATTTTAAGAGAAAAATTATAAATTTTAGAGAACAAATTGAATTAAAATTTTATATTTAAATTCAAAATTAACCATTAACTATATCTTATATTTATGATATGAATAAATAACAATTAATAAATAATTAGTACTTGGCTGCTAGAAAAGAGATTAATTAGGAAGTACTTGTAGTGTCTATTTAGAAACTCATAAGATTAAAATTTTAAAAGGGCTTCTAGCCTAAATTTTGGTTTAGAGAAATTTTAAAATAAACAATTATATTTATCCAAAAGGGCTGTTGGATCAAATCATAATTTAAAACTAAGGTTTTAGATAAGCTACTGAGACTAATTTCTGAAATAGTAAAAGAGCTTATGAACTACCTAATTACTATTTTACCCTTATTTTTTCTTACACTCTTTCTCCTCTTTTTTCTCTCTTCTCCACCCTTTCTCTTCTCTTCTCTCTTCTCCACCCGTTTTCTTCTCTCCTATTTTTAATAAAATCATATCATTTCTGATACATTTTTAATTATAAAAGTCCTTCTAATAATAACTATCAAAACACTCATTTATTCATAACCATTTTTTTTCTATAAGCTCTTCTTCAAAAGCCCTTTTTTTAAAAATTGTCTAAATTTTTTTTTTCATAAGTGATTTTTCAAACTCTTATCCAAATAGGTCCGTACACTATGTTTGGTATAATGCAAGTGGAAGTGGCAAGTGGAAATAGAAGTGGAATATTTTATTTCATTTATTTCGTATAATATAAGTCACTTTCACTTTCAATATTTTAGACCATTTCAATTCTATCAAAAAAATTGAGAAATGAGATAATAGAAGTTGAAATAAAATATTTTAGATCATTTTACCCAAAGTTATAAAATTTTTAGAAAACTTTAACCCTTCCCAAATTATAAAAAAATATTCTAGGCTATTTTACTCCAAATTATAAAAAAAATATACTAATGATATATTTATTTTTATTTTACTAAATAAATTTTTAAAACTCAATTATAATGTAATTCTATTTTCACTCTCACTATAAAAAAATAAAAAAAAAAAGTCTTCCATATTCTGTACCCGTATTGATAATACAATTTGGTATTTCTATCCATAAGCGACAAGGAGAAGGACACATGGGATTATTAGTATATTGTGGGGTCTTTTGTCATTTTCAATAGACAGAAACCTTACTTAGATGATAAGTGTCTTCGTATTGTTTTTTTTTTTAATATCTAAAGACTAAAGACTTCCTTTTTATTTTGATGTTAATTTCAATTTCATGTCCCCAACATTTGTATCTCATTCCAAATAGCTTTCATGATGCATTTGTTGCTTTTTAATGCACTATAATGTAATTTGGTGAGGAAACCCCACTCTTGTCCAAGTAAAAATTAGTGGCCCATAAAATAACACTTTAAGAAATTAATGGATATTGAAATAATAATAACTTAAAAGAGAAATTACTCATAGATCAAGATAAAAAAAAATTAAATATAATGAGGTCCCCAAAAAAATCATATTTATAAGTCAAATTTAAAAATTTATGTTCACAAGTCAAACTTTTATATTTACAAGTGTCATCTTCAAGTCAAACTCATAAAATTAAAACTATATGAATTTTTACTAATTTAAATATATAAATTTATACCTAATTTTTTTCTCTAAATATATAAAATCTTATTTTTAGTCCCATGTTTTAATTATAACTCTACATCTTCAAACTCCCACTATGATGAATAAGTTACATTTAACATAAAAATAAAAAAATTAGTATTTTTCATTAATTCCCCACCATTTTATCATGTATATACATATATTATTAAATATTAAATATTCTAATTAAAATAAGAAATAATTTACATATATAGTTTTGGCTTTTTAATGTCGCAGAAATAATATACAGCCATAGTTGGCAAAAAAAAAATTTGAATTTTAAATTTTAAATTTATTGTTGTCTTGAAGCGAGAGAGGGCTACAACAAACAGCTGTGTGGCGTGTGGACAATGGTCTGTGGAGTGAAAGTGGGGTTATATTAGTAAAAGCACATATTTCCGCGTAGTTGCCATTAATGATCGTGACGGCACTTCCTTTTTTCTTTGTGGTGTCTAATTGAGTCCTTCTTATTATTCTTATTTCCACTATGCCCCTCCTTTTTATTTCTTTTCACAATTTTATTCTTACTTTGTTGTTGTGATTGTTTCATTAAATTTTGAATATGACAACACATTAAAAATAATACTTAGAATTTATTATACATGGAGATGGAGATGTTATTGGTTCAAATGGGGAAAAGTTTTTGGAGACATTTGTAATCATAAAATATTTAATAAGATAAAATATAAATTTTATCTTACTGTCATAAAACTAACAATATTAATTAATAGCAAATATTAAAATTTAAAAATAACGTAAAATTAAAATAATTGAGATAAATATATTGAGATGAATGTGTGGTATAAAAAAAATAATATTCATAATAAGCATATATAAAAAAATGTAATGACATCTATTAAAAAGAAAAGGCTAGAAAATTGTATAATGTAGTTGAGACATGTATAAAAAAAAGTATTGGATTTACTAGTAATAGGTAGATCAAGTAGTTTATAATCCTTTAAAAAGAGTAGAGAAAAATTGAATAAAATAATTTATAAAAGTATTAAACGAAATATTTTTATTAATAATTTATTTAAAAATTTAATTATTATAGAATACATTGGTATAATGAGATCAATAACTCACCTCAAGTGAAATAAGACTTATTATTATATTATAATTATAATTTGATGAGTTTAAATTGGTTATTTAATACTTTAAAATATAAAAAATTATGTGATCCTACGTACCAATCTTTATAAATCACATATACTTTGAAAATGTTAGAAAATGTTTCAATTGGCAATCGAGAAGGAGCAAGGGCATATTAAATACTTAAATCACAAGAATTTTTAAATAAAAGAAAGTTCAGGGGTCAAAATTTAAATAACGAATAGTTTAATATATCCTTTATTTTACTCGCTTTCCCTTTCTACCGTTTTCTGCTTCCTTCCATGTGGCCAATTTCCTCACTGCAACTTCCCAGCTTCTTCCCTTTCCCATCTCTCTCTCAGTCTGAGTTCCGTCTTCCACTGAAGCTCTCAACTAAGAGGGTGATCGGTAAGTTTCTCGGTCTATTATTCTTCCATTATTGTTTTCTCTATGTTCCTCTTTTGATCCTACTGGATTGTTCTTGTTTGCTTTATCATTGATGTTGTAATCGAATTATTTAGGGGCTAGAATTTGAGCTTGAACTTCGAACTGATAATGTTTTAGCAGATGAGAGAACAAATTGGTGAAGTGATGTTTGGTAGATTTTCAATAGCAAAGAAGAAGTCAAGTGGTTATTATATTTTTCCAACCTACAGAATAAAGGTGTTGGAATCTGTGCCAAGTGATTTCTTGCCTCTTGGTAAGATTTGGGTGTTTTATTTTTTTTCCTTTATTGTCTCGTACAAATTGGTATGAAACCCTTTGCCAGAAAAGTATATTTTTGTTCTTTGGTCGTTTTTGTGGATTTGTGATTTTTCGTGAACGAGGGAACAAAAAATAAGATATGGAATCTTGAGATTTAGCTTCGGTGTAGGCGATGTAAATTTTTTAAGTTCCGGTATGTATCATTCATTAATATTTACCAGAAAAGAAAGCCTTATTAATTTCTTTGCTTCTCAATTTAGTCTTTCTGTCTATAAAAAGAAGAGCAATGACAGATTAAGTTGTACTGTAATATGTCTGGTTTTGCACCTCAAATTAAGTTAATTTTTTTTTTCACTCCAGACTTCAAAGAACAATATGTATGTTGAATTCAAAGTTAGATAACCACAATAATTCACAGAGCAGTCTAACACCATTTAATATCCTCGACAGAATAATTTATAAATATTTATTTACTTCGAATCCCAAAATCAAAACATAGGTATATCAACTTGAGAATTTTAATTAATTTTAAGAGATTCACAATATATTTCAGATTATAGAAGTCACTAAAGTTGTAAATAAAAAGATGACAAAGTAGCTCATCTAAGCTTCAGTGATCCGGCTTTAATATGCTTAATAAAAAAAAACGTTTCAGCTTACTAAGTTCTTGTGAAGGTCTAGCTGCTGAAGCATTAATATGCTTCACTAAGAAAAATTTGGTTTTCTACATTCTTGTGAATTCTAGCTATTGAATGTACTTGTGGTTTCACATTGTATAGTTAATGAAAATTGTATGATGTTTGATCAGTGGAGCATATTATTGTTGCCTATAGTATAAATTTTTGGATGATGTCCTATGCTAAACTTCTCGCTTTCGCTATGGTTTGAAACTGGTCTGGTAACTAGTCTAACTTGGCTTTTATTTGTTGTGCACAACAGAGCTTTGATGGAAAACTGATCTTAGAAAGCATATTGCTTGTGCTTTCCAAAGTTAGAGATGGTTTCTGAGTCGTGGTTTCGTAATCTGTGGAAGACTCCACGGAAGCATGATGCTATTGAGAAAGCTGTGATTGGAGTATTAGCATTTGAAGTGGCGAGCTTGATGTCCAAGCTGGTTAATTTGTGGCAATGTTTGAGTGATAAGCAGGTTGCTAAATTGAGAGAAGAGATTTCAAATTCAGTAGGCATAAAAAAGCTCGTTTCAGATGATGAGAATTTTATTGTAGGTTTAATTAGTGCAGAGATGCTTGAGACCTTGTCTCAAGTGGCTAAATCTGTGGCGAGGCTTGGGAAGAAATGCAGCAACCCAAGTTTGAAAGGCTTTGGGAATGCCTTTGATGATTTTATCATCATAGGCGTTGATCCATATGGCTGGCAACTCTCTTGGAAGAAGATGGAAAAGAAAGTTAAGAAGATGGAAAAGTTTATATCAACTAATGCAAGTCTTTATCAAGAGATGGAAGTGCTTGCTGATTTTGAGCAAACTCTTAGAAGAATCAAGGTTAATGGTGAGTCAGATGTTGTAAATTTAATTGACTTCCAGAAAAAGGTTGCAGGGAAGAGGCATGAGGTGAAGAACCTACAGGATATTTCTCTGTGGAACAGGACATATGATTACACTATTCTTCTTTTAACCAGATCCTTATTCACAATTTTTAGTAGGATCAACCATGTATTTGGAATTCAAGAGATGGTGAATGGTAGTGAAATTAATGACTCGAGAGACTTGAATTCGGACTATATTTACTGTAGCCAATCTGTTTCTGCATTGTTGCAACCTTCAGTCCACCCGTCTGAGAATAGTCTTCCCAGATTTGCATCAGGACCCCTTGGGGGTCTTACTGCTAAATCAGGTCCAATGGCAAAAACAAATAAAACCAGCATTTTTCATTCAGGTCCTCTTGGTGACTCATCCACAAAATCGGGCGCAATTTCAGGAAATAATAGAAGTGTCAATTTCTATTCTGGCCCCTTAGGGAGGAATTTGCAGAGAGCTGCCCCAATTAATCAAAAAAATAAAAGTGGCAAGATTTGGAAGTTTCCTGGCTATGGGAAGAAAACTCATACAAGAACCAGTCGGCTAACTCAAGTAGGACCTTTCAAAGGCTGTATAATGGCTGCAGACAGTTCCTCTGTCAGCGAGTGCTACTTAAACTCCATTGATGTTCAAATGGGGACTCAGAATGCCCATGATGCTAATCCAAGCCTAGTTGGTCGTGGAAAAGCAGTTCATTATAATCAATCAGTCTCAAGTTCTAAAGGCAAGCTGTTAAATCCTCCGCCTGATACACTTGGTGCTGCGGCTTTGGCACTACACTATGCGAATGTTATCATTGTGATTGAGAAGTTGGCAGCTACTCCACACTTGATTGGCCCTGATGCAAGAGAAGACCTGTACAATATGTTACCGACAAACGTGAGAACTGCCCTTAGGGAAAAGCTAAAGCCATATGCCAAGACCATGGTGTCAACCGTCTATGACGCGGGTCTAGCAGAAGAATGGACCGAAGCTATGTCAAGAATATTGGAATGGTTGGCTCCACTTGCTCATAACATGATTAGATGGCAGTCTGAAAGAAGTTTTGAGCAGCAGAGCTTCATGTCTCGGACGAATGTGCTATTGGTACAAACCCTTTACTTTGCAAATCAAGAAAAGACTGAAGCAACAATAACTGAGCTTCTTGTTGGACTGAATTATGTCTGGAGATATGGGCTTGAACTTAACACAAAAGCTTTGGCAGAGTGTGGCAGTAGCAGAATGTTCAATGAGTATCTTGATCTTAAAGGGTAAGCATGTTGTACTTAGCTTGTTGCTGTCTCAGACAAAATTCCAGTTTAACGGGGAAATACTTTGGACAAACTCAACACTCGCAGATCAAAAGCTCAAATGCTGGATGAAGTTGAGAGCAATGCCCTCTACTATAGAAATTGTAATATCAGAATGAATTCCTGGTTAGATGAGTTTCATGGACATTTATCGTTCTTTTTCTTTGCCAAGTTCCTAGCTGCCAAAACTTGTATAGCTGGTCTCATCTTGCAAAGCGGAGTTGACCTTTTGGTGGGTGTGTGGTATGTAATTTCTTCGTTTTCAAGTAATTTGAAATTTACAAGGTATTTGGATATGATATATATTGAAAATTTTAATGTACCCATGTTGATTATTTGTTACCAAATATAGGAACACGTAAGTATACATAAATTTCTCTTTGCCTATTCCAAATTTCAAATTACGTTCTGTTTCAGTGAGGAGTGGCTGTTTCATAATCATGTTTAGGGCTTGTTTATTTAGGAACATCTACATATTACTTAATTGTATAGCTATCATGTTTACTTCTATATGGGGTGTGTTTGGAAACGCTGCAAACTATGGTTTTAGAAGTCTTTTTGGGCAAAATCCTGGTTTGAAAAAATTTTAAAACAAACAGCCATATTTGTCCATAAGTGCTTTTGGGCAAAACTATGGTTTAAAACCATGGTTTTGAATAAGCTATTAAAACTAGCTTTTTCAACAGTAAAAGAGCTTATGGATTATCCAATTACTATCTTATCCCTACTTTTTCTTACACCCTCTCTCCTCTCTCTTATTTTTTCTTACACCCTCTCTCCTTTCTCCTCTCTACCTTCTCTCCTCTCTCTTCTCTTTTCTCTACCTCTCTCTTCTCTCTTACTTTAAATCAAATCATACATTTTTTTATAATTTACCAATATAAAAAGTCATTCTAAAAATAACTATCTAAACACTTATTTATTCAAAACCACTTTTTTTCTATAAATTCTTCTCTAAAAACTCTTTTTCATAAGCTGTTTATAAGCCTTTTTTTTTATAAGTTCTTTTTTAAAATCCTCTCCAAACAGACCCATGATCTTATTGCTGGCGAAGCATGAAAGTTTGACATGATGTTTGTATAGTAAACATTGTTTTCTATGAATTTCACATTTACTTTTGTCACCATCATTATAAGTTTTTGTTGTGACAGTTGAAGCAAAAAGGAAGAAGATGGTAGGTGAAATTTTCCCCCATTTCCTCTCCTCTCCTTCTCAACTAAGTCATATAATTTCTCTATAGTTAGAACACAAGAAAAAAAAAGGACTGAAATCACACAAAAAAATCTTATAACAAGTGAACCATATGAATATGTTATCATTTATTGTACTAAAATTGGTTATTGCACTATGTGTGTGTTTGGATAAGATTTTAAAAACGGGCTTATAAAAAAGCGGGTATGATTTAGACAACTTATAGAAAAGGGCTTTTAAAGAAGAGCTTATAAAAAAAAAGTCGTTCTGAATAAATAAGTGTTTGGATAGTTATTTTTAGGATGACTTTTTATATTAGTAAATTATTAAAAAGGGTATGATTTGATTAAAAGTAGGAAAGAGGGTAGAGAAAAGAGAGAAAAGAGGAGAGAGGAGAGATGGTAGAAAAGAGAGATGAGAGATGAGAGAGGGTATAAGAAAAAGTAGGGGTAATATAGTAATTAGATAGTCCATAAGCTCTTTTATTGTTCCAAAAGCTAGTTTCAATAGCTTATTTAAAACTATAGTTTTATCCAAAAGCAATTATGGACAAATATAACTGTTTGTTTTAAAAAAATTTCAAACTAAAATTTGGGCCACAAGCTCTTTTAAAATTATAATTTTACTTGTTTCTAAGCATGCCTTATATTTTATTTGCTGGGAAACTTTTGGCGATGACATTCTTTATTTAGGACATTACGAGCGACTTTTTCTGAAATTTACTTAGACTAAGGTTGATGTGTAAATCTAGTTTTTAACTCTAAGCTCTATGTTTAAAGTACAGTCAATAACTCCAATTTGGATATTGATTAGATATGATATAAATAATTAACGAGTGTTCAACAAATTGCAATATGTCAAATTATCAAATAAAAGACAATAACAGAAAAAAAAAAACAACCATTGTGCATTGTCTAGTATGACCGATCCTCTTGTCTTTTTTAACTTTCATCATTACGCTAAAGAGAGTTTATACAGATGATAAAAAATAAATTTATAATTTATAAAAATGTGAGTTCGATTCTCACTGTTGTTACGAGGACTCTTTTAATAGAAGATTTTATAAATCGTATGTAAATATTATCTAAACTTTAAGGTTGTATCTTAATTTTAATAGAAGATAGGTGTCGAACACATTTAAGTTTTTTTGTAACAAAAAAAACTTTTATAGACCTTTTTGTGTCTTTAAAAAATAAAAGTTTAGATGAGATAATTTTTTAGATTTATTTAAGATTAAAATGACTCTCATACTTTAAAAACTATTTATAAAGATCCTCTTGTCCTTTTTAACTTTCATGGACCTTTTTGGAGTCTTTTTCTTAAAAATAAAAGTTTAGATGAGATAATTTTTTTTAGACTTACTAGGATTAAAATGACTCTCATACTTTAAAAAATATTTATAAAGATACTTATTCACTATTAAGATTTTCACGTTAATAATAAGAACATCTTCTATATTATTGTGGGATATGAGTTAAATTTTTATCACTTTATTTTCATTTCTCAAATTAAATTGTATGTATTACAAAGGAATTGAGAAATGGACTATATCAGTTGTAATTTGTAAATATCACTTCTACTTATATATTTATGAAATATATATATATTATCAAGAAAAAATATTTCTAAACATATTTCAAATACCAAAATAAAATAAATCAAATTTTGTAATTCTATTCTAGTATTATAGAAAAAACTTAAGCCATATCATTTGGTGCAACAACATCAAAAATAATAATTAGAATGAACTCTTGTATTTGCATTTGGGCTAAAACAAGCTGTAATATTTTTAATTTGCGAACAATAATTTTCTATATTATTTTAATATTTTATATTGATGATATTTTTTATTTGTATTGATATACCAGATGGCAATAAAAATTAAAAACTAAAATATTGTGTGATAGGGAAGAAAAGTAAATGCAACCCTAAAAGGATTCTTTGCTGTTCTCATTCAAACACAGTACATATGTTGAATAGTTTTTTTCTCATCATATCACACGTCTACACTTTCTCCATGATTTCCCATTTTTTTTTTAAATTGTTATATTGTTTTTCTTCTTTTTTAACAAAAGAGCTCTTATCTATTTATGCAAGGATTTTTTTTTAAAAAAATTAGTCTAAGCTAAGAAACATGTTTTCTTAAATAAAATAGTTTTTAAATATTTTCTTATTTATAAATTGCTCATGGAAATTAATTTTGAAACATTTACAAACAAGATGAAACCTAAAATAACATCACAAGATATCTTATCTAATACATTTGTTGATACAACAAAAAAATTAGAGGGAAAAGAATAGAGGGAAAACATTTACAAACAAGATGAAACCTAAAATAACATCACAAGATATCTTATCTAATACATTTGTTGATACAACAAAAAAATTAGAGGGAAAAGAATAGAAAAAAACTATAAAAAATAATAAATTTTAAATTAAATCTATTAACAATATTAGATATGGTATTAATAACAATAGCTATAGTATTAACAACACAAAATTTTCTTTTAACATTTATCGGTTTTTAAAGTTTTTTTTGTTTGTTATTTCCCCAATGTTAAATTTTATTGCATGCACACACATTAAATATATTATACTCTCTTATACATGAACAAGTAATTTTTAAAACAATGTATTGAGAGATTTTAACTTGTGACTGTTTAAGGATGTTTTCAAATCTATGAAAATGTTAAAAGTATTTTGAAAAGAGCTATATTTAAGGATGTTTTCAAATCTCTTAATTTATGACTGTTTAATCTAATAATGTTAGGAACCATAATAAAAATATTTTATAATTTATTCTAAGTAATCTTGATAATAATTTTATTAAAGCTTAGCAGGTTTTTTTTTTCAAATTTATTTATATATTTCTTAAAATAACAATATTTCCAAAAAGAAAATCATACAATTTTAAAATTGTTTAAGATATATGTACCTCCATGTATTATAATTAATGGTGGCCAATATTTCCTACAAAAGGGGGGGTGGTGTTTAAACAGTGCATGAAATGAGGATCCGTTCTTTAAACGGCCTGTGAATCTTGCCGCGCGCTCTCTCCCCGGGACGGTGTCGTCGTCTCGCATTCTATACTCGTCGTGGTGGTTTCCTCTTCGCCGCCATGGCCGCTCCGAAGCCACGCAATACTCGATCCACGGCTCTTAGGGACGCCTCTGACTCTTCCAAGATGGATGGCACAGGTACCTGGGATGCCCTCCAATGGACCAAGTTTCAGGTTTCCTCCTATTTGGTTTTTCAATTTCACCTCTTTCTGTTTCTTCCCTACGTTCTCTATTCATTTCTTTGCCTTCTTCTTTTTTTTTCTTGGTGGGAATTTATCTGCAGCCTGGTTCACGCTACGTTTCGCATGCCAATTTGGATTTCTTGCTGGAGGAAGAAAACGTCATAGCCCAGGTTATGCAACTGCCTTTTACTCTTTACGCAGAAATTATATCACTTTTTTCTTTTTTTTTTCCTTTTTTCTGTTCGCTCTCTGTTTGTTGCACTACTTCTTTGCTCTGTGTAACGCTGGCACCAAGCAGAATCTGCAAAATATGTGGAATTTAAGGGTAGTGCAAAGAGTGGTAAAGGTCATTTTGAATACTCTTTTTGCGTTTTTGGGGTTGCATAGAGTATACATGTATATATAGCCTCATGTCACCTGGAACTCTGCGTAAATACTGAATTTGACATGTGCACCCTGTAACAACATGCTGATTGGGTGATTTTTCTAATAACCAATGGCTGATTGAGCGTCCACAATTTCCGTCTTGAAACTAACAACTTCCTTCAGATCATTATGAAGCAGGACAGAATATGGTGATCTGGATACTGGTTTCAATTTACTTTTTTTTACACTGCTGCGGTTTTAATTGTCATGGGTCATGGCTTTAGTAGTCCATTCTGCAACAGTGTGCTATGCGCCACCAACAACCGTGTTTATTAGAAATTCAAGTCCGAGTGTTTTAATTTATCTGCATATGATGTTTATGTTCAGGGACATGGTATTGTACTTATTAATTCAGATGATGCAGGCACATTGATGGTCACAAATTTTCGTCTTATTTTCCTGGTAAGTCCTTCACATAATATTTCATCATCTGAAATTTAGATTTTGATTAGGCATTATGATGTTTGGAGAGGACTTGGAGGTGTGATTTAGATTTACCTACCCACTAGTAAGGTGATAATCGTAATAGTGTTTGTCTGAAATTCCTGCTAAGTAATTTTGGGAGAATGAAAGTCTTTAGAGGCCAAGAATAAATATGAAAACAGGACTATTATGTTGATCACCTGAGACTTTTGTCTCTTTTTTAAAAAGAAAACAGAAGAAAGAACCTTTGTGGAGATTCAGGAATGAAGCTGCACCTGCAATGAAGTCTGATTGAAGAACTCCTGTGAACTATAAATGAATTGAATTTCCACTCTGAATAGTACATTGTAGCCTAGGTATTTATATACAACTATATGCATCATAAATAAGAGCTAATCAATTCTAGGATTGTGCTTTATATTGTATAACGGACTCATTCTAATTAACAAACGATAGTCATAGGATTTGGCGTACCCCTAATCAATGATTATACTGTTCCCCTGTTGCTTCCTAATGAGGCAACCCTATGACGACTGAATGCCCTTGTGCTCTATTTTCTGGCATGTCTTACTCTGTCATTTAGTGACTATGTACACAATTCTACCTACTCATATCTGTTGGTAGTGCTGTGTTGCTTGTTTTCTGTTTGAATAGGTATAGGCATTTGGGGGTTTCTATCAAATGTAGTTAGGATGTGACTTCTGATTCTATTTTTCCAACTTCTTATTGTGTTCCCCTTTATCAAAGTGTGTGACTCCTGATCAAATAATAAAAAGATTCAGTTTCTGAGCATTTGTGGCTGAATTTGTTTGCTTTTGTATGTTTCTAAACCACGTCTGCAGGAACTAACTAGTATTGTTTTTATCTGTATGTTTACTGTACTAGTAATGTCCTCTAACGCGCTCTTCCTTTTTCTAGAGTGATCGAACTAGAAATATTATTTCCCTTGGAACAATTCCTCTTGCGACGATTGAGAAGTTTAACAAGATAGTAAGTTTTCAATTGTACAAATTATGATGTAGTTTTCTTTATTTTGTTTACATTTTTTATGTTATTTTGCATATGCTAAGTTAGATTGAGGAGAACCGTGTTTCCTTTTTAGCCTATTTCCCATATGTGTGATCAAATAGATTTACTTGATATAAACAAAGATGGATTGATCAAAATATGAGTTGTTAATTTGATAAGTTATGAAGGGTTTTATCACAAGTTGTAGATACGTTTTTGGACTAAGCTTGCACATGCCTTTTGATAGAGTTTGTTCTGCTTCAGGTTCATATTATGTAGAGTAAATTACACTAACCTTTCTCAAGGTACGACTAAATTAGACATGCTCCATTCACCTGGCTCCTTTCCGATTTATTTTCTATCAATGAAGTTATTTTTTTGCCATATTTATTGGTTTCAAAGATAAAAATTAATTTATTATCTTTTCTGTTGTTTTAAGAACAAAATCATAGCCTCAAATTGCTTAGGAAGTTATCTTTTTTTTATTGGAAATAAGTTGGATGGGAGGTTTTTGCTATATATATCTCAAATTGTCAGGGGAGCTGAGTGCAAATTTTAGAACATAAGAGGCATCTAATACTCCTTCCGGTCCTAAATATAATACCTCGTTTGTATAATTTAGCCGGACATCAGTGTACCACTTTCATGCCCTTTTGGTTTTATCCACTTTATTAGATTGCTTTTGTTGCTTTTTTTCCCCATACATGTCACTCTATTTTCTTTAATTATCAGTCACAGTTTCCTTGTTGGCTATGGAATGGTTACAGTCCTCATACTCATAATTATACTTTTAGGTACATATTCATGCAACACTGGCATGATTACAAAATGTGTGCCTAAATTGACTGATACATGGAAAATGGGAGCTTATTATTTTTGTTTTTTTCATTTGTTTATTTTGCTTTGGACTTCTTGACATGAGATAATTTATGCTACTGGTTTATGTTCATATGAGCAGAGCCACGGGAATGGATGTTCATTTTATGTTCATATGAGCAGAGCCACAGGAATTGATGCTCATATTATCTTTTTTCCTATATTGATTTTTGTAATATTTTTAAACATTATCTATGATGTGTTTTTCAAATTTCAACCAGGTGATTGATTTATGCATCATATTCCTTGTTGGTTCCCTCTTTTATTGTGTCTGTATTCTGTTTTTACCTGATTTAAAGCTCGTTGATGTCATTTACATGTAGGCTGTAAAGGTGCAGTCAGCTAATCGTCAATCAGACAAGACACCCCCACAAAGACTGCTCCAGGTTATTGGTATGATCTCAAATAAGTTTCTCTAGATAAAAATTTCCTTTTCATTCTTGAATTATTGAGAGCACTATGCAAAATATCCTCCAAATGAGCATAGAGAAAGAACATTGCCAAATAGGGTCAAAAATTACAACAAATTCGACCAATCCCTGTGTATGTTGGAGATAGTAACATTGCAAGAAAGGCATTGGCCGAGCTCGTAAGAAATAATGTAGTTACTACCCTATGAAAGTCCTTGAAAATTTGAGCATTTCCTTTAAACCAAATATGCTAAAGGATTTCTAAACATGCACAACACCATAAAATTGGGCCTCTTTACTTTGATGAAAATCGCAATCCATGTCAAGTTGCTATGAAAGTTAGTACTGACCCAATGCTTTGCCAAGAACTGAAAGAATTATTATTCTACGGCGAAGCTGCTGCTAAGCAAATGACCTTACATGATGTTTATGGATTAGATTGGTCAATATAATGCTTGTAGGTTTATCAAAACAATAAAATGGAAGAAGGATCTTTTAATTAATTGGAATTTGGGGGTGTTACAAGTTATGGCATGCTACGAATTCATATTGTTTTGCTTGATTCTTTGTAAGCTTTGTCTGTTAACATATTTTCTCTTATATGTAGGAAAGGATATGAGAATTATCGTTTTTGGTTTCAGGCCTCGTACAAAACAGGTAATTCTACTGGGACAGTAATTCCACTGGTTGGCTTTGCATGTAAATTTTAAAGCACAGGAACTCCTATGACATCTTCTGTCTTCACAAGCCAAACTGTTAGCTATTTGTGCCTCAAAATGTGCCATTGCAACATGTGCCTGGCCCATCTTAGATGCATTAAACGAGATGCAAGCCCTAGTTTTTCACCTGAAAGTAGGGATGGTGTTTCAATATGCTAGCACTATAAAGCCCCAGTTTCTGACCTCAAATGGTTTGAATGAGTTACAGCGCCTAAACATTTGTTTTGAGTTTTAAGAGCATGAACATCTAACTATCGTGCATGAGTGGCATAGTGATGCGTTTCCTTGATAAAAGAATAAAGAACAAGATAGAGAAAGAAGGGAACAGACAGAAAGAAGAAGGAAAAGAGGGAGAAAGAGAAAAACAGAGGGAATTCGAAGAGAAGGGAAGACAGAGGGAGAATCAAAGAATCTGTAAGAGCACGTGTGTTTATTGATCTTCAGCCATGTCCCTTACAAATCCATATGTGTTACTATTTATACATCTCCATCACAGTAACTAAGACTACACCCACAGTAACTAAGAATGGTAAAAGTAATTTTCATAACAATACCCCCTCCTAAAGAGATCCTTGCCCTCAAGGATCAAGTAAGAAAAAATACAAATCTGAAAGCAAACAGTGATTTTTCAATTCTGACAAAAAACTTTTGCTAATCGGTGATGAATTCTCTGTGACTTAGACCCAAAAGTTGATTCCTTCAAATTGTATTTATTCTTGCAGCATTGCATACTTCACTTTCTTCTTTTCTTCCTACTTAGAGAGCAATCCCTCCCAAAAAGCATTGTAATTAGTTCTCCTTTGAACCATTCTAGCACCAGTATTCTTGCTGGAGAAAAATTTAGAAATGAGACCCATTTCTGAAATGACCCATAGTTGATGGCACCCAAAGGAATTGTGGAACAGAATTGTAATGATATTGGGCTTCCCTCTTTACTATTCCAGCCAAATCCAGAAGCCCATTGGATACGGTAAGCTCCAATGAAGCCTTGAAAACACTGTTGAAGCTTAAAAGAAGTGGCAGACAGTTGTAAGTCTGACTTTTCAAACTGATATCCTTGCAACCATGTGAGCTCCCGAGCACTTTCTGCAAGATGTTCAGCGTTTTCCGAAGTCTGTGCATTGTCCTCATTTTGCACAAACCTCTGATCAAGCGGGGAGTTGTTGGAAACGGTATCTTGCCAGTAGAGAATAGTTCTGGATTTCTTCAAGTGATAAAGCTTCAGCAGCTCGTCGGCCTCCCACTCGATTCTGCGCCTCTCGACACGGAACCCCAGCACGTCGAACCCTGCTGCCTCGTCTCTATACCTGATCCATTTGTATATGTAGTGTCTCGCGACCTCTCTTTCCACTCCTATGAGGATTCTGACAGCAGCTGATGCCTTCTTATTTGCTTGGAAGGCCACGGACACCACGGGATTATTTTGAAGCAGCCCAAGCCCTACAATGCTCCTCCAAATTTTCTCAGCCATACTTAACCTCATACTCGAAGCATCATAACGGCACGATGATCCATTTCTGTACTTGCCATCATCTGGAATCAGCAGAATGCCATCATGTGGTATAGCAACAGTTTCTACGCTCAAATCAGAGTTTCGTTCTACATGCGCAGCCAATGACGAAGAGCCTGAAACAAGAGAGATGGGTTTTGAAACTCCTCCGATCGGTAGGACCATCTTTTTCTTGCTCCGCCACAGCAAAGAGATCTCCTGCACTCTAGCCATGCGTTGTGCCTCAACCAAAGTGTTGGTTGACATGCCAACGATGAGAAAGACGACCAGAGAAAGATAATGAAAGGTTCTGTAATTCACTCTTACCTTTATTCCTTCATGTCTGTGTTACATATATACACATTCTGTGATCCCAAAATCAGCGTGTGATCCGGGATTATGGAATTCGAATTATTACATAATGAATGAAATCATAATCTCCTATAATCTTTCCTATAATTTCTCTCTCTCAATCCCTATGATTTCTCTAACATTTACAACACTCCCCCTCAAGTTGGAGCATAGATATTTATCATGTCCAACTTGTCAATTAGATATTCGAATTTATCTCGAGTTAACCCTTTTGTGAGCACATCTGCTGTTTGTTCCTTTGAAGGAATGTATTTGAGTTCAATTGTCCTTGCATCAATCTTCTCCCTTATAAAGTGTCTGTCAATCTCCACATGTTTTGTCCTGTCATGCTGGACTGGGTTGTGTGACATGCTAATGGCAGCCATGTTATCTGAGTGTAATCTGATAGGTGGTGTCATTGGCATCTTTAAGTCTTCTAATACTCGTTTTACCCACAGACCTTCACAGATTCCAAGGGCTATAGCTCTAAACTCAGCTTCAGCGCTACTTCTAGCAACCACACTTTGCTTTTTGCTACGCCAAGTTACTAAATTGCCCCATACATAAGTGACATACCCTGAGGTTGATCTTCTATCATCTTGATCACCTGCCCAGTCCGCATCTGTTAACATCTCTATACCTCTATTATCAGATTTTTTAAACAAGAGGCCTAGCCCAACAGAGCCCTTTAAGTACCTTAGGATCCGGTAAACTTCATTCAAGTGCTTTTGTTTGGGATTATGGGAATGTTGACTTACCATGCTGACAGCATAGGCAATATCTGGTCGTGTGTGAGACAAGTAGATTAATTTTCCCACCATGCGCTGGTATCTTCCCATATCCACAACTTTTCCTAGGTCTTCACAATTGTTGATTTTATCAGCTCGTATAGGGGTGTCACTTGGTCTGCAGCCGAGCATACCTGTTTCTTCAAGAAGATCTAGAATATACTTCTTCTGTGAGATACTAATTCCCTTTCTAGATCTAGCGACCTCCATTCCTAGGAAATACTTCATATTTCCTAGATCTTTGATCTGGAATTCTTCATTTAATGCTTTCTTGACCCTATCAATTTCTGTCGGATCATCACCTGTGAGAATAATATCATCTACATATACTGCTAATACCACGATCTTTCCATTTAGATGTCTGAAGAATAGAGTATGATCACTTTGTCCCTGTGTATAATTTTGAGTTTTGAGCACCCTGGTAAACCTCTCAAACCAAGCGCGAGGAGATTGTTTTAGACCATACAATGATTTTTTCAGTTTGCACACCTGGTTTTCCTTTCGTCCAGGGAATCCGGGAGGCATCTTCATGTATACTTCTTCCTTCAATTCCCCATTTAGGAATGCATTTTTGACATCCATCTGGTGTAGAGGCCAGTCTAGATTAGCAGCTAATGAGAATAGGATTCTGACAGTATTTAATTTGGCCACAGGTGCAAAAGTTTCGGTGTAGTCTGTGCCGTAAACTTGAGTAAAACCCTTCGCCACCAGTCGGGCTTTGTACTTGTCAAGGCTTCCATCCGCACAATATTTTGGGGTAAACACCCATTTGCAGCCAACTGCTTTCTTTCCTTTGGGTAATTCAATTACTTCCCATGTATTGTTGCTTTCTAGTGCCTCCAGTTCTGCCATTACTGCCTTTCTCCATTCAGGACTTGCAAGAGCCTCATGTATACTTTCTCGTATCCTGACTTGATCAAGATGCGAGATAAAGGTGTAGTACTTTGATGATAAAGCCTGATAAGAGACAAACCTTTCTATAGGGTGTCGAGTACATGACCGGCTTTGCTTTCTCACTGCTATTGGAAGATCAAGATCATCTCTTTGCTTTTCTGGTTCAAGATCTATCCCTGGTTCAGTCGCTTGGGTTGTGTCAGGTGCTTGTGGTGTAGTACCTGTCATGTTGATGTTTCTACGTGTAGACTTGCCCCCACTTATTGTCTCCCCCTGAACTAATATCTTCCTTATCCTCTTTAGGCTGTTCATGTGATGGTTTCTCAAGAATATAGATTTGATCGGGCTCAAGATGAGTGTGTATGGGTATGGGTTCAGTGTTGGTTTCAGTGTTGGTTTGGGTAGTCTGAGGTTCACTCCAATTCTCCCCCTGAACCGAGGATGAGGTATAGAATGGGATAGTCTCATGGAAGGTAACATCGCAAGTGACATAGAGCCGTTTGGTAGCTGGATCAAAACATCGGTACCCCTTTTGGTTCCCAGCAGGCCCTAGGTAAATGCATTTTACAGCCTTAGGGTTGAGTTTAGGGGTTTGATGAAGGTGAACAAAGGTGGTGCAACCAAAGACTCTTAGAGGTAGGGTATTTTCGAGGTAGGGTATGTGGAAATATTTGTAGAGTACTTGGAGGGGTGTTTGAAAGGACAACGGCTTGCAAGGCATTCGGTTAATTAGGAAGATGGCTGTGAGGACGGCATCGTCCCAATAGTAAGTGGGAACGGAGCTATTGAACAGAAGAGCTCTAGCAGTTTCGAGGATATGTCGATTTTTCCGTTCAGCAATTCCATTCTGTTGTGGACTATGAGGGCAAGAGCTCTTATGGTTGATACCTTTGGTTTTGAGGAATTCTGAGAGTGAGTGATTAAAGTACTCGGTACCATTATCAGTGTGAAGGGTTTGAATTTTGGTGTTAAACTGTGTATGAATCAGGTTGTAGAAATTAATAAAGGTTTGACACACTTCCGTTTTATCTTTTAAGAGAAAGATCCAACTGACACGGGTGTGGTCATCAATAAGAGTCATAAACCATCTGGAGTGAGTGCGATTCGGAACACGAGAGGGACCCCATAAGTCACTGTGAACAATGGAGAAGGGTTTCGAAGGACGGCCAGAGCAGACGCTTCAGAGGGCGGTGGGTGAGGGGTTCCATGGTCGGGAAGCATGATATGTCGTCGGGCTTCCTCATCCCGCAGTAATGCGAAGGCTTCAGGAACAATCGGCAGAGGAATACGGCTGAGGAGGCGACTTCTGACATCATCGTAGACGGAATTCAGGCCCACCAAGAATTCAAACAGTCGCTCTTCTTCCACGACTCGACGGTATTCTGCAGCGTCTTCAGGATCTCGCCACATTCGGTGTTGCAGTAGGTCTAATTCCTGCCACAGCGCCGTTTTTTCAAGGTAGTATGTGTTAATGGGTCGCGAGTTCTGTTTGGTAGTCCAGAGGCGGGCGCGCAAGTCGAACAACAGTGAGCCATTTGGGCGTTTTCCGTAGGCAACCTTCACGGCAGCCCAGATGTCTTTAGCAGATGTGAGGAACATGAAACTTCGTCGGACTGCAGGGATCATTGAGTTTAGAAGCCACGAGGCGACCAAGGCGTTATCTGATTTCCACCGCCGACGGCTACTGGCATCGCTAGTGGCAGGTTGATCCCTCTGTATGAAATCAAGTCGATCTCGCCCGTCAAGAGCGAGAAGCATGGCTTGGCTCCAGTCGAGGTAGTTGTCACCGGTGAGACGCTACGGTACGATGATGATAGCCGACCCTTCAAGGCCGGCGATTTTAGGACGTGACCCGCTATCCGATGAGATTGCGCTGTCGTATCCAATGGCTGAAGAGTGGACAGAATCTGCTGGCTCTGATACCATGTTGGTTGACATGCCAACGATGAGAAAGACGACCAGAGAAAGATAATGAAAGGTTCTGTAATTCACTCTTACCTTTATTCCTTCATGTCTGTGTTACATATATACACATTCTGTGATCCCAAAATCAGCGTGTGATCCGGGATTATGGAATTCGAATTATTACATAATGAATGAAATCATAATCTCCTATAATCTTTCCTATAATTTCTCTCTCTCAATCCCTATGATTTCTCTAACATTTACAACACAAAGTTCTTGGATTAAAGAATCGAACAGAGTCGGCTATTTCTTCCCTTAACGCTCCAACATATACGTCCACAAGGTATGCTTCTGGCAAGTTCAACCTTGCCGCAAGAGTATCAAATTTCACGTTGAATTCCTTCAACGTTCCGGTCTGTCGCAGATGGGACAGTTCGTACTTGGGGAAATCCATGCTTGGTATTCTTGGTCGACGGTGATCATCGGGGTTGTTATTATTGGTCCGATGATCACCGTTTCTTTTGGGTACCCCGTGACCGTGATCTTGCACCTCTTGCGCGACGCGCTGCATCTCTTGCCGGAGTGCTTGACCCACATTCTGTAGTTCGTCACGGAAGCCCAACACTGTGTCTTGCAACTCGTCCACCGTCTGCAGTCGCTGTTCTACCGCTTGCATACGGACGTCCATCTACTGTCTCGTCCACCATATAGCGTTGCGCAACCGGAGGTCCAAGGAAAGCAAAGCTCTGATACCACTGATGCGTTTCCTTGATAAAAGAATAAAGAACAAGATAGAGAAAGAAGGGAACAGACAGAAAGAAGAAGGAAAAGAGGGAGAAAGAGAAAAACAGAGGGAATTCGAAGAGAAGGGAAGACAGAGGGAGAATCAAAGAATCTGTAAGAGCACGTGTGTTTATTGATCTTCAGCCATGTCCCTTACAAATCCATATGTGTTACTATTTATACATCTCCATCACAGTAACTAAGACTACACCCACAGTAACTAAGAATGGTAAAAGTAATTTTCATAACACATAGTTGCTCAAATAATCAATATTTTTCATTTCTTAACAGTCTAACTGAACTTTTATGGTAAGGTTAATTGTTATGATTAACATAAAAGGATTCCTGGAGTAGTTAAGTGATCTTACATTGGTAAATTTTTTTTAGTTTTTAAGATTGTGTTGTGAACATATGAATGGATGCTGTCATGTTCTTTCTTCATGTGTAGGTTCTAATTTTTGTTATTAAATTTTACAGAGGCGTGTCATATTTGATGCGTTACTAAGAAGTACAAAGCCAGCTGTACTATGGGATCTTTATGCATTTGTATGTGGACCTTCTAGGTTTACTAACTCTAACCCAAAGGTGCGCCTACTAGATGAGTATTTCCGACTTCTTGGAAAACGCTTTTACCGTGCTTCAGTCAATATGATTGAAAGTGGGTCCTTTACCCTGTCGAATGACTTGTGGAGAATAAGTAAAGTGAACTCTAACTACAACGTGTGCCAGAGCTATCCTTTCGCTTTGATTGTACCGAAGACAATAATGTATATCATTGAGATACAAATGCTCTATTTTTTCCAAGGTTTATTCTGCTGAACTATTTGTTTGATAACTTTACATGGTCCTGATGCTAGTGATGATGAAGTGCAACAAGCTTCCACCTTTCGTGGTAGATGTCGGGTTCCTGTAGTTTCATGGTGCCACCCAGGTATATATGGAGTCATGGTTCTACAACTTTCATTAGTTGACAATTTTGCGCTTCTTATTTTGGTTTTGTTTTCTTTTGATTATTTTACATTTTGGTATCTCAATTCAAGACTATTTCCTTAATGCAAGTGACAACTTATAGATACGGGAGCAGTTCTTGCACGTTCATCCCAACCTTTAGTTGGTCTCATGATGAATATGAGGAGGTACTAGAGACTATTTAATCAACCCTACCCTGTCAATGCCAAATGAAAAGGTTTTTTTGTTTTTTTTGGTTGAAGTTTGGAGGGATCAAAATGTTATTATTATTTAAATATGTATAGTAGCAATGATACATGTGACAATTCAGTGTTTGATAATGGATTTTTTGCTTTATGGATAGTGATTTGCTTTTTTTTTTTTTTGGTACTTACCTGCAGCAATGCAGATGAAAAGCTCGTGGCTGGAATATGTGGCAAGCTTAGTGATGACTCACGCAGGTAAGATTATAGTTTCCTTCATAATATGTTTTAGAATGTTATGCCATATTATTCCCATATTCATCTATATGTTATCCTGGCAACATGAGCAAAACTATCACATGTCTTCAATTCACCCGGGCTTTGTAAATATTGCACTAGATGTTAATTTGTGAGGGTTTCCTGATGTAAGTTACTTTCTGTATTAATCAAAACTGGATATCATTATCAACAATGTTTCTATTGAATCTTGTAGTATGATACCAACAGTTTACTTTATCACTGACAGTAGTAGGCGGTATTTCTCAGCGGTTATGTTTTCAATAAGCTTATGGGCAATTAACTAGACTTGTTTTTTTCTTCTTTTAGGAAGCTTTATATTGCTGATGCAAGACCGAGGAAGAATGCATTAGCTAATGGGGCCATGGGAGGTGGTTCAGAATCATCTTCAAATTACTTTCAGTGTGAGGTATGTAGAAGTCTTGAATTGCCCATGTATGATTTCTTTTATTAATAAATTTAGCCACATATTCTAAACATCTGTCTTCTAATATATCATCAGGTAGTTTTCTTTGGCATAGACAACATCCATGCAATGAGAGAAAGCTTTGCTCGGTTGAGAGAATACCTAGACACTCATGGCAAAGCATCATCAGATGGAATGTCATCTTTTTTGGTTAGTCTAAGAATCTTAGAAAGGTCGAGTTATTTGTGTCCTTGGTGTATTGAGTAGGGCTAGGGAATGAAATTGGAATGATTTGGAGTCATTGATTACAAGGATTCTTGCACTGGATTAAGTAACAATGGGTTTACTCATTGCAGATTGAAATTGAAACATTTATAGTTATGGTTGATGTCCGAAGGATATCTCTGGACCCTGACATGCATAAATGTTTCTGATTTCTTCCATGAGCCATCCTTTTATGTGACTAAAATATTAATATGTTCTGAAAACGATGTGAATTCTGTGCGTGCCATTCTTAAATTATCTTCCATTTGATCGTGTAGTTGTGTGAAGAATTCCATGCTGAAAATATGTTATCAACCGGTAATTTGTTCCAGATAATGATTCTTCTACAGTTGTGTTTGTGATATTCATCTTAGTCACAATTTTATGGAGAAAAATGTTAGCTTAACTTTCATTTTGGCCAGAATTTGAATTAATAACATTTTTAATTCTATTGTATTTATCTCAAGGATGATTATCTTATTTGTTGTGCACTACATTATCTTTGAGCAGTTTTTCTACCAACTTTGTTTTTCTGTGGGTTCTATTTATTGTTTTTTTTGGCCAGAATTTCATTTAGGGGCATTTTTATGCTATTCTATTGAGCTTTAGCAACATTATCATATTTAGTATGGGTTTTACCAACCACGTGTTTCTATGGGGTCTATTTATAGAGACATGGTGGGTCAACATGGGGTGGAGGCAATCTAAGTAGTATGTCTACTTCAGTATCTACTCTTGGGGACAGTGGATGGCTACTACACGTTCAAAGTGTCTTAGCTGGTGCTGCTTGGATTGCTGCTCGCCTTGATATGGAAAAGGCTTCTGTTCTTGTACATTGCAGGTACATGTAATGGTGTATTTTTCAGTTTGCTGTCCATAGTCATTTGATTTGGTATTTAAAATCCAAGTCTGTCCTTTGATCAGTGATGGCTGGGATAGAACAAGTCAGTTGGTTTCTCTTGCTAATTTGTTACTTGATCCATACTATCGCACATTCCAAGGGTTTCAGGTAATGCCTTTTATTACTATTATATTAAGGAGCTATTTAGTATACTTTTATCTTAAATTCCCCTGTATATTGGATATCATGGTATGCTGTAGGACGCTCAATTATAAAATACTATGGTATTTGTCAAAAAGTTACACGCCATAGCATGGGAGAAACTTGATAAAGCAAAAGACAGAATAAGGGGCATAGCATGGTAGAAACTTGATAGAGCAAAAGATAGAATGAGGGTTAGAAAGAGGGAACGGAGGTGAAGTAGGTGTGGGAGTCTTCTAGAATCATAATCTAATCCTAGAAGTAGGAGATTCTCCAAAGTTTTCTGAATAGTACTTGATTTATGTCCTTGGCAGAATACATAATATGATATTTATAGTCTGATGCAATAACTGAAAATAACATAGAGTATGTTATGTTAAGTAGAGAAGATAGGAGAAAGGGAAAAGAGAGAGAAACAGAGAAGAAGAATCTGAGAGATAGAAACAGAGAAGGGTTAGAGACAGACGTATCAGGAGAAACTGAGTATAGAATTCACTAAGCATCAACAACTGAATTACAAATGTTAGGACCTTATTTATAGCTAATGATTGTCACCTGCCCTAACAGCTAATAGAAGGTAACTAACCATAACTAACTTTTGTTTATTTATTTATTGTCCATAACATGGTAACTGACACAAGACACTTGTAATGGTTAACACAAGACACATAACATGGGTCACATGTAGACATAAAACACAAATATTATAATATCTAATCCTAGATTTAGTCTTCATGTGAAGTGGGGACGCCCCTCCTCTTCCTAGAATAAACTAGTAAAGGATGTTGGTTCCTATCACAGTACCTCCGTTTTACCATGTTATGGTACTATGGTTTAACATGTGATATATCCTTTTAATCATAATTTTCCTCCTGATTTTTGCTATATTTTCAAATTTTTATTTTCATACTTAGCAGACATTGTTATTTTTCTTGTTTCCATTGCATCAATTTGGGCCATGAGACAGACTATTGTCTCGTTCTGTTCTGTATGTCAAGTATTGGTCTTCCCGAGAAAATGACACTGTTCTGTCATATTTCTCCTCTCTCCCTATTGATTTTCTTCAGCATTTAAAATTCCCGTGTTTGGTTTACAATTGGTGTTTTATAGAAGTCATCAAATCTAAGACTTTGGGAACGAAATCCCCATGTGTTTTTTGGGGGTGTTGGGGGGAGAAGGGGGGTTTACAAGATGCCATCCAAAAGTATCATTGTTGCCTTTTGGTTTGTATGACTACAAGCATCTTACTCACCAATGTATCAAACACAAGCACCTTCGATGCTTCCCAATACCTAGGATGAAAAGGATGGTGTGGTAAACAGCTCCTATATGTATATGTTACATGGAAAGTATATTAAAGAAGCAGTCCTTCCACATTTTTGCAGGTCGTTTCTGGTTAAACTCATTCTAGTTCTGCATTTGACTTGATGGACAAATCACTTTTCTTCATGTGTCATATGTGGAAAATACAGCAATGACCTTAGATCTTTCTGTTGCGCTTCAAAAGTTTCTTTCTTATGCAGGCACTTGTTGAAAAAGACTGGCTAGCATTTGGTCACCCATTTTCCGATCGGATGGGAATGCCTTCGGTCTCTGGAAGTGGCAACATGCATTTTGAGTTGACTAGACAGTCTTCTACTGGAAGTTGCCCTTCACCACCCATGCGCCAGTCATCATTCACATCTCAGTCATCCCCTTCTCATGCACAGACCTCAAACCACTACTCTCCCATTTTTTTGCAGGTTTGTTTCTTTAATAACCTCTTGGTATCATTTAATTGATGCAGGTAATCTCTTGGATCCTATCAACAACAATATGGGTACTTATTTGATTCATAAAATCTTTTATCAATAAAATAAAATAAATAATATGAATAGAAAATGTCTAAAGGGCCAACCCAGTTCGAGTCCCCACTTGGTGGGGGTGCTGGGGAAGGGAATAATCTAAGCAGCCTTACCCCTGCTTTGCAGGGAGGCTGGTTCGAACCCGCGACCTCAGACCCCACGGCAAGCGAGCTTACCGCTGAGCCAAGCCGGCCCTTCGAATAGAAAATGTCTAAAATAACTTAAAATAATATCTATTTCTAAAGTTTCTCTAACTCCCCACATCACCCATTATCCCACAATAATTGGTATTCTATTTCAACTTGCTTTACAAAGTGATGACACTGTTAGCAGAAATTGAAAATGGAAGTTTTATGATTAATTTGTTGTCTGTTGCCATAGTAATCTTAATCTAGAAGCCTACCATAATGTCTATACGTCTTCTCTCTACTTTAACTGCTGGTTTATGTGGCTTTGAACTGCATAACACTGATGTCCTCGCTCCGTTGTTCATGTACTATTGACTAATGATCTGCCCTGTGTTTCTCTTTAGTGGGTTGATTGTGTTTCACAACTGCTGCGGATGTATCCTTTTGCTTTTGAATTCTCCTCGGTACATAACACTCTTCCATGTCTGACTTTTCTTAGGTCCATAGATACAAATATTTCTTATCTGATTTGGTTTTGCTACTGATTACTTGCACTATTTCATGATTCAGGTTTTCCTGGTGGACTTCCTAGACTGTGTTCTTTCTTGTCGATTTGGAAACTTCTTATGTAATAGGTATTTTGTTTTAGAGCAATTTTCTTTGTTGTGGAATGGCAGGTCTTCAGTATGTTTTTAGGCTTGATGTGCCCCTCCCATTTGAACATATGTTCCCCAATCAGTGGAAAACATGTTACTTAAACAAGGTGCTGAAATGGCTAGATGGGTTGGATGATGTATAATTGAGGATCCAGAAAATAAACGTTATTCCCAGATGATGCGAATTTTTCTGAAAGAAGGCTTATGTATTGTGAAATAATCTTTGAGAAAACAATGCAATGTGATCAATAGGGCAATATTTTGGTTAGTTTGACTTAAATTGGGATCTGAACTATGACTCTTTAGTCCTGGAGACAAGTATAATATCACTACCACTGAGCCAAACTTATAGTTCTGGTGCTTAGTAGTTTGCGTAGGAAGAGTCCAATCTTGAAATCCGCTGTCCATGTATCTTCCTCTGCTTTCATGAGTTCTGTGAAATCTCATTTGCCACAAACTTTCTAGTAGAAGGTTTATACTTGGTTCTTACAAAAATTTGGGATACACATAAAAGTTAATTTTAATCGTTGTATTGTTTCTTGATGATGTGAAAATAGTATGTTGTTTTGATTGCATTTTTTGTGCAGTGAGAAGGAAAGGCAGCAATGCAATGTTTTTGAAGCTTGTGGATGTTTGTGGGCATACTTGGCTGACTTGCGTGCTTCTGAAGGAAAATCTCATGTCCATTGTAATCTCTATTATGATCCATCGAAGTACAATGGTCCTATCTTTCCCCCAGCAGCAGCTTTAGCCCAAACACTCTGGCCCCAATTTCTTCTTCGCTGGGCCTGTCCAGAAGAAGCGCAAGCTGCTGTTGAAATTGAAGCAGAATGCAGACAAATGTTTCTAAAATACTCTGAGATGCAGAAGGTGAGCCTTTTCTTTTTAATTGTCTGATTTGGTAGTTAATACATCTTATATCTAAAAGCTGCTTCCTTTCTCATTCACATCATTTATGATGGTCATGTAGTCATTTTAACACACTGTTGTTTTGCGTGTCCCAATTGAATTGAACTGTTCTGTCTGGATTTTCTTTTTAAAGTAAAAGCTTTTGCTATGTGGAATGTGTAACAGGCTAAAGAATTGGCAGAGAGGAAAGCCAAAGAAATTGAAATTGCCATGGAATCATTGAGTTCAGAATTACGTAACGAGAAACAGTTAAGATGGTCAGCTATGAACATGACCAAGAAAACAAGCAGACAGAATGTGGCCATAAAACGAGCAATTCAGTCACTGGGATGCAAGTTTCACTTATCTGACAACGGCGATTGTGTTTTTGATATTGAAAGCAACTTAGTGGGGTCAGGGTCAGCACAAACCACTCTGTACCCTTCCACCAGAAAGGATTTGGATGGTACATCACATGATGACAAGAAGGATCTGTCTATTTCAGTAGCAATCACGGAGGATGATGATCATGACGATCATGCAAACAATGCAATTGTTAGAGTATGTGAAGCTCTATGCCCACTTCGTACTCCAAATGGAAGCTGCAGTTGGCCAAATGCCGGTTGTGCGCGACTAAGTTGTCAGTTTGTTGGTTTAAGGGCAAATTTTGATGCATTTGACCAATTGTCGATTGATGATAGTTACTTCAAATCTGAATGAAGGAGGCCGAAAATACTTTACAGGGAAAGAAAAAAGGTTCTCTGTTTATATCAAACAGGTTTTGGTATCTTCTTTAGTAAAGCCTTAGTCTAGAATACTTTAAAACTCACCCATGAGATGAAGAATTGAGGAATGGAGGACCCTGCCATTTTTATTGGGTCTCTGGATTTCTACAGGCTATAGAGATAGCTGGAAAACTTGTTGGTAGTTGGCACAAACATTTCTATTGAGCTTGGAAGTTTTGATGGCAGATGCATAGAGCAAATGTGCATCATGGCGGCCAATACCTTGCTACATGAATGTAAATAAGGGGACAAATCATAGTTGCAGATAACATTGCTTTATTCTTGGAGGGTTGGGTACCTTGTACATACGATTACTTTTTTTTTTTTTAATATTTTATTGTTTGTCAAGAGGGATCAATGTACAGCAAGAATAAATCTAGTCACCAATTATTACAATGTTAAAGCGGCCCTTTCTCCATATAACGTTGATTCTATATATGGTCTCGAGCATGGTTAAATATGATGTTCATTTCTCCAAACTACATCTTTCCTTGATGATTCTTTTCAAAGCTTATTAGCTTTGTCTATAATAAAATTTATTTGGTGTGTTTATTAGTTTATTAATAATGGTGATTGGATATAATGGAAAAAAAACACTTCTTTTCTTTAAAACATTGGTTTTGCTACAGACGATCCAAACACCTATTAAAATCTGAAAATAGATGATAACACTGGTACTTTCTAGATCGTTCATGATACAATTAATAATACCAAGTTTAACTAATCATTTCGTTCTTGCCCGTAAAAATACTCCCTTTATAATATAGATGATCTCTAGAACGTACTAAGATCATTAACAAATTGATCACCTCATTATGGGGAGTAAATTCAACAGATGATCATGATGATGATAAAACCTAATAATTTATTATAACTATAAATACAAAGATTTGATGTTAACATGCACTGCCTCGTTTAATTAATACTTCCTGTTTGATCAATCAAGGTGCCAATTTGATCTCCACATAGTGCTCTTGAAACATTCCCCGGTTCAAGCATGTTGAAGACTACAACTGAAGAAGGAATACTTCAGACAAAACACAAATTTAATGGAATCATAGAAATATCAATACTGAACCTTCAAGA
This sequence comes from Leucaena leucocephala, assembly GCA_037074615.1. NCBI lineage: Eukaryota > Viridiplantae > Streptophyta > Magnoliopsida > Fabales > Fabaceae > Leucaena > Leucaena leucocephala. The sequence continues at coordinate 32,462,171 of CM073521.1, forward strand.
CCAACCTGGAATTCCATTCTCTTCACAGTATGCTAATGACATCATATCTATGGAAGTGATGCCCCTCGAAGCAACTTCCCTAAAAGAAATGTGATCAGGTGTCACATTCTCACTGCCAGCATGGCAATCATAGGCCCCACTAACATTGGTTCCTTTCAGCATAACATCTGCATTAACTGGGAAAAAAACAAGATAATAATAATCAAGATGGATGGTGTAACAACAAAATTAAAACCAAAGATGAGATATCACAGATAAGGGCACAAGGACATACGCTCGGAAGCTCTCAGAGCTGCAGCTGTATCAGTGGTAAAGATAGGATTTCCGGTGCCAGCACCAACACCACCAAGTATGACAACCCTTCCTTTCTCGAGATGTCGGATAGCTCGTTGCCTGCTATAAGGTTCAGCAATCTCTGGCACAGAGAATGCACTTTGAATACGTGCCTGAATGCCCAGTTTCTCCAAAGCAGAATGAAGCAGAATAGAATTCATAACCGTCGCCATCATACTTGTTTTACAGACAATAACCGTATGGTCAGCACAAAATGTACAACCTAAGACTGGGAATCAAACATAATTTAGCAGAAAGAATTATTTGGTATTGGGTTTCTAATTGATCAGGAAAAAGTAATGAATATGGATGCCGAGTTGCCATTACAACACAATACTCTCTCTCTCTCTCTCTCTCTCTCTCTCTCTCACACACACACACACACACATGTAAGTATCGGATTAAATTTAGCCAACACAAAGCCAGCTCAATCATGAAAGTTCATACTAATAAAAAAAAAATTACTGTTTTTCACCATCTAATTGTATATTTAAATTAATGATCAGTGATTGCAGTGAGCAATTTGCAAGCAAAAGCACAAAATATTTACCCAATTTGGTAAGCCGTAGGTCTGTCCAATCCAGTAGCAGACACCCAGGAATCTCCACAAAAAAAGTTACGACCACCAACAACAATGGCAATCTGAGTATTGCATTGAAACTTAAGATTGAGCCTCCAGAAATGATGACATAAATAAAACCCCAAAAGAAAAAAAGATTGTTCAATAAAACCAAAATAAAGAAGGTGAGGGGATACCTCTACACCAAGGCGGCAAGCTTTCGCCACTTCCCCAGCAATCTGCGTTGCCACCTAATGATGCAAGGAAGCATTTGAATTGCAATTTCCAGTTAATAAGTCTCTAAGAGTAGGAAACAATCTATTTATTCAAATATCCCAAATGATCATTAAATGTGTAATAGGATCACGAACAAAAGTGGCACCTTGGGGTCAATACTTTGGCAGTTTCCAGCTAAAGCAGATCCACTGATTTTAAACAGAACTCTATGCCATTTGAGATTAGATGCTGGTTTTGTTTTCGGGTTATTCAACACTGCAACATTGGTAGGTGTATATCTGCCAACATATGTAAACACATTCAGCGAATAAGCAACCGTATGAGAGATCATAGCTATCAACTTTATAAAAGAGTGATATCACCGCCAGAACAAATTCCCATTATTCAACCACAAATTCTACAAAACGCATAGTGACAGAAGCTCTAACACCAGAAAGAGTCTGTTTTATAGATAAAACATTAGTTCATTCTAATTCTACATCTACAGAAAAAATGCACAAAAAGCAAAAGCATGATACAAAGCACAATGCACAAACGACTTTTGAGTTAGGTTACAGTCTTCCCTTTGGTGTTCTGTTCACGGTTTTTTAAGGAGATTCTTTTTCGCTGAAATCCAGGAGTTCGTCCCCTTTTTAAAAGTTGTTTCATCCTCCTTCATCATAATTCTATCTCTTCCCAATATAGATTGTACTTTATCCCGAAAAAAAAAACAATTGCAATGCAAAACAAAATAAAGATGATATTGAACTATTTTGGCCGAAGAAAAAAATAAAAAAGGATATCGAATGAATTAGTACCTGTTCTTTGGGCGTCTCGCTGCAGACAAGGAATTAGCTCCACCAGCCTTCTCATCATCTGACACCCTCTTCACAGTCACTGAGTTCCCAACAATAGCTTCAATCTTTTTAAACCAGTGCCAGTTACTCGATGCGATGCTGCCACTACTTATCCTCTGAAGTTCCACCTTGTATCTCTTCTTCAAATTATCAATCTTGTTCTTGCATTGCTCCACACTCTTATACGATTTGTTCTTTCCATCGGCACTGCCACCAACGGAGCACCGCTCGCTGACGGCTCTCGCCACCTCATCCCAATCGCGCCCGCGCAGATTTCCGCGATTCAGCTGGTTCAGTTTCTCTGTGTAAGCGTCCAGGAGACATTCAATCGCCGTGTCACTCCATTCCTCGCGATCCTTCCGGTAAGTCGCTTCGGATCCTAAATCAGGTTCAGCGCTCGTAGCAACGCTGCCTCCGCCACCAGCGGCGGAGGATTTCGACTTCTTGTTATAGTAATAGGAGCTGTCGACTGCAGTACGCTTCGAATTAGGGGTCAAGGCTCCGGACGTGGATTTGTTCAGATCAGAGGAATCTTCGCCATCGTCGGGAAAGGGTTGAGTGAAGTAAGCGTTGGAGGAGTCGCCGGCATCGGCGGAGGTAGCTGCAACTCCAGTGGTGGGGCTAGAGGAGGAAGGGAACGGGCGCGTGTGAGCGTGGAGGAGAGGTTGCGAGTGGGGGTTGTGCGAGGGGGAGTCAATAAGAGGGAAGTCCTCAGTAGCCATGAGAGAGAGAACGGAAAACTAGGATTCCGGAGGGGAGGAGGAAGGAGAGACGACGCCGTTAGGAGGAAGGGGACGGAGATAGACGGTGGCGGGCGTTGCCGTGAGTTGGCGTAACGATCCCGTCATAACAGACGGATTTCAGGGGATGGATTCGCCGTCTGTTTCGTTAACATGTGTCTGCTCGCCTATAAGCAGCAGCTCGTGTTCCTCAATGCATCCAATCCGTTTACCTCATCGTGCCATCCTTATGAGGCCACGTGGTAGCGTAAGTTATATACCAATGTAGAATAATAATTAATAATTAATTATCAATACTCTATATAATATAAAATTTATAAAAGTATCCTATTTAAAATTTTAGATTGTACTCTAAAAAATTTCATATTTTTTATTATCTATAAAAATAATTAATTATAATTAGAAATACAAAAAACATAAATCATAATCAATGTCATAGATAATGCATCAATATCAAATTATAATCACCATATTTTTTTTTTTGGGGGGGGGGGGGGGGGGGGAAATTAACATGATATTTTAGTTCCATGAAGTCTTTCTTAAAATTTTTTCTTATGGTCTCAAACTAATACACTCAACTTTTGAACACTTACCACCTACCCCAGCCTCCTCTTACCACGTGTCTTCTCTTGTGTTGGGGTCAATTTTTCAACCATTTCTCCTGTTAAAATTATAATGACAATTCTTCCTCTTTCACTCACCATTTTATATCATTTTACTTAATTATTGGTTAGATTACTTCCTAACTCCATGATTTTGGAAAACTAACTACTATTTATTATTTAATATAAAAATTAGTTAACTTTTTTTAGTAAATTAAGATAGTTAAATAAATCAATTTATTATAACTAAATATAACTTTCAAGATAAATTCATATTATATACTCCTTAATCTACTCAAATTAGTCAACTAGCTCTTATATTAATTATTCCTTCAATCTTTAATAATAGATCTAATTGGAGAGTTGATGTTAATACCAAATATAAGACATATTTTCTATATTTATTAATTATTTTTAAAAAAATTTATATTGATACTCCTTCAATAATAATCAAGTAGGAGAGAAAATGAAAGAGTTAAATAAAATGATTAGGAAGTTTTAGAAAAGATATATAATATTAATTAATTTTCTTAATCTAATCAAATTAGTTATATATATCATATATTAAGGATTAGAGAAGTATAATTAACTAATTTATTTAATTTTTTTAATCTATTTAAAAGAATCGAGTAATTCTTATATTAAAGAAGGGATGGAGTAATAAAAATTATCATACCTTATTATTATTATTCAACAGTTTTGCCTATGTAATAAATAGGAGTCATTATTCATTTCTAATGATCAGAAAATAAACTATAGGTTTTGGCATCAAGAACTGTTTGTCTAACAGATGCTATGGCCCCAATGACAACCAAAAAGTGAGGAAGCCAAAGCTATGAATGCGTTGCCCCAAAAGACAAGGCTGCGTTTGTAGGGCTTGAAAGTAAGATTGAAGAAAACCATTGGCAGAATGAAGTCAATAGGAATGCAGCCAAACGCACCAAACACAGCCATTATATCTCCAAAGAATGGCAACATTGCAGCCAACACTGTGGCCACCACTACTGATAATGACCTTGAAATCAATCTTGGCACAACGTTTCTAATTGAGAACTCTCCCACTTTTGGATCAGCAAACATGGTTTAAACAATTCATTCGTTGGCTGCAAGTAGATCTGCAAAATGATCATATCAAACTTGTTTTTTGTCAGTCTAAAATCATGAAATCTATCAAGTAAAAGAGACTACAAACTCAATTCCCCTTAAACAAAGTCAGAGAATGCTTAAATCTAACTCGATTATAACAAAGACTAGATACTTGTATGAAAAATTTATAAAATCTAACTGAATTAGTGCATCATACAAGTTGTTTCATATTAGGTTATACCTTATCCACACTTAATGGATGAGGACCCAATCCTAATTAGGTAAATAGGTGATGAGACAGTTTTCCTTATTGTTTTAGTATAGAAAAAACAAATATTAAAAATATTACTTCCAGTAACTGTCAGCATGGAGAGATATATGAGATTGAAGAGTCAGTTTTGAGGATAAGCTTAATAACTCCCTCTTAGAAACTTCTCTCTTCGAAAAACACTCTCTTCTCCTCTCTTTGGCGTATTCATTGTGTCACGTACTAACGTAAACTGTCATAATCATGACTTGGTTTTGTGTGAACAATATCCAGATACTCAATTAGATTCCCAAGTATGCCCCAGAACCCTTCATTTTGCATCAGTTGGAAACTAAGAAATCTAGCTACCAACAATGATTAGATTAAGTGAAAGAAACTCGATTCCACTTAAACAAAATCAAAAGTTGTAAGCTTGTGAATAGTATCTGCAGAATGAATTGATGCGTTGTGATGCAAATTGAAAGCATTGAACTTTAAATTTGTTGTTAATTACCACAGTGACTGCAAGTACTTGGAGGAGAGTGAATAAGTTGGTGATGAAGAGAAACCAAGTGGGAAGAAGGGGCTTGTTCTGTTGTGCCATGAAGTTAGCAAAAATAGTGACATTGGCTGGATTCCCAAATGCCCAATATCCTGAGATTGCAACAATGAAATAAGCTGTGACTATCACACTATAGCATACACTTAGCCCTTTCAACATATCTTCCCCTTCACTGGTGCTGCTATTGTTGCCTGCACACACATTCATTAATTCCAAGCAAATATACATTTCTATAACTGAATTTGAAGGTTTTTGGCATACATGACGCAACTCTACAACCCATGCAAAAGCAAATCACGGTTCGGATTCAATTTACGCCACATAGCAAATACAACGAGGAAGAGAAAAGGAAGAGGTTTCTCTAAGAAGGAAAGATTGTTCTACTTGAGAGGTATCAATCGACTCAAAAACTGAGTCTCCCAATTCCTTATATTAAAGAAAACAAACTCAGTGGACCCATATTTTTCATTTATTCTCATTAGAGCCCCACCTGTATTGGGCTTAGGCTTTAATCTATCAAAAGTAAATTAATTATAACTCAACAGAATTCATGTTTGTTTTTGTATTGACCCAAGTAATACTTGGCGTTATCCAAAATAGCATAAACTATTTGACAAGGATTGCCATGAATTTATATGCCATTTAACACTTTTAAATGTGACACTTGTTTCAAGACTTATCTCCTGACACTTGTTTCAATACTTATCCCCAGTGGATGATTCAGACTTCAGAGGCATCTCTACTATGAATTCCTTATATATAGTTGTTTAGTGACGTTAGAACTTAAAAGTCAAAACACATAGAAATATTCAACAGTTTATATGCACTTAAAAGGTTCTACCTAATTACCTATATTTCAGAAATGATACCATATACATATGTGGTAGCAATGATTGAGATGCCATTGAAGACACCAAAGAGCTTGTCAATACTACTCCCATTCACTGAATGGCTTCTGGAGGCTGCAATGTTCTGAGTGATGACCTGAAATATATATATATATATATATATATATATATATAAGAAGATAGTTTCTTTTTATATATAGTTTCTGTTGAAGATGACATGTATATGTATGTGTTTGATTCAATTTGCTTACCAATCTATATGGAACCAATTGTGGCATAAACACTATAAGCCACACAGAGAATAAGAGAGACAAGATTCATATGCCTTAGGGAATGGAATGATGGAACTTGAGCCAACCCTAATGTGATGACCGCACATATCACTATGAATTGGTACAATTTCATTGTTCCTTCTGGATTGTACAGCACGTACATGAACTGTACACAAAAAGTTATAACACAGTTGAAAGGTTTTAATAATATATATATAACTGAGCAGAAAATATTGGAACAAGGAATATGACTATATGAGGATATGTGATAAATTGATGGTTAATGACAAATTGGAGTCATAGACCTAGTCTTGAAACCATGATTCTAAAGTGCATGCTCATGACTGTCCAATTTAGGCTCTTTCCAGAGTATGGTCATTATTTAAGTGAATAATGAATAGTAAATGATAATGTCTAATGTTCATGAGAATTATTTATATACTAAAAGTAGACACAGAGAGATTTCCAACAAGTTCTAACTCGGGCCGAATAAATGTATAAAATATGGGTTAAGAATTTTTGAAGTTAAGGCACAGTTTCTGCAAAAAATAAAGCGAGATTAGAAAAGTAATAAACTGTATTGATTGGCAAACGAATTAAGGCTGGAATGAGTTTCCATTTTCTAGCCTCCCACAAGAGGTCCACTAATAAATGCACCAAAGCATATAGCCAATTGAAGAGGGCCAACGTAGTACTTGGCCCATCTTGGTCCTGCAACGATAAGACAGTATACAATTCTTGTTTATAGTTAAGATTAGTGTGTGTGTGTGTGTGTAAGTCTGCAAAAGAAAGATTGAAGATATATACCTAGAATATCAGTGGCCATGTCTCGGAAGCGAAGTTGACGATGACCGAGCTGTGCATGGTGCTCCTAAACGAGAGATAGAAGATTATAAGAATAGAAAGTGAAAAGACCAGCTAGGGTTAACCACAACACTCCACCAATCTATCCCACAAGTGTGAATGAGAATGGAAGTGTCAAAAGCATTGGTCCAACTATCGATGTCGTCAGATGATACCCCCCGTGCAACCACGGTTCTCAATTATCATCTATCATCAACAACCTTTTTCATTAACTGTATTACATCTTCTCCTTAGTAGTAATACTTCCTCTAGTCTTTAATATAAAAATTAGTTAAATTTTTTAAATAAATTAAATAATTAAATAATTATTTAATTATGATAAAATTCAAATTCTCAGGTTTATATTATATACTTTTTAAACTACTCAAATTAGTCAACTAATTCTTATATTAGTTATAACTATTTAATTTATTTTATTTCTTTAATCTATCTAAAAAAATCAACTAGTACTTTTATCTTCAAAGGAATCATATTCATAGAATAGAACCTGCAGAATCTAAGTGGTTTTTAAAGATTTAGACATGTTTGGGCCAAATCCTACATAAAACAACATAACACCATATGCCCAACAATTTTATAAAAGGAAAATTACTATCAGATCCAAAGATAAAAAGTAATCACCAACAAATTTTATAACGAGTAAGTGGGAGTGAGAAATGACAACAGGGTCTATGTATAGTGTCGAACCACTGTGCCAAGTCTCAAGGAGACAACTATGAGCACCAACCATATGATAGTTTGAATGAAGGAGATGAACAGAAAACCTCCCGACTTCCCCCATTGAAGTTGAAGAAAACTGAATAATGCATGAGGAACCAACTTTCTTGGAGTCATGGAAAATTATATGATACATGATCTTTAATAAATATATATATATATTATATTATATACCCATACACGCACACCAAGTAATAACTAGTTCATGAGATTGAAGCTATCACGGTTAAAGGAATCATTCATATAGCAAAACCAGTTTTCAACTGATGTATAAGCAAAAATTGTTCACTATCATCGGGATTTGAGAACAAAGAGTGCTCCTGCGTCTATTTTCTGTTGATCAGAGGGGTTCACATGGCCGTTTTATGACAGGGTTGAGGCCATCAGGACCAGGAGCCTTCTTTGTTACTTGCAGGAACTTCCAGTCACAGCTATGAACCACTGTTCCCGTCTTATAATTTGCTTTAATCTCTCTTTCTCTGATCTCCCCCCCCCCCCGGCTCTCTCTCTTTCTGGAATAAACCACATATGATGTATATATATAGTCAATGATAAGTAAATAAATAATTGGTAAGAAACATTCATGGCAGGTTTCACTCTTTGGAAGAAAATTGACGTCGACTTATCATTTTTTAAGGGTAAATATTGAATAAGGCAAAACATGCACTCTAAGCAAATTTGACTTCCATAAAATTTGAAACCTCTATTATCTAGTACCATTTGTGCTTAGTTTTCAAATCACATTATTTTATAACATTACTCATATTTAATATAAGAGTTAAATAACTAATTTAAATAGATTAAAAAATTAATTTTTTAGTTATTTGTAATAAATATAATTTAGTTTTATTAAAATACCATCTTTCATCATATAACTACCTTGGATAAAAATCTATTAATGTGTATAATTAATAGGAATAATTTATAAAAAATATTATAAATTTGAGGAATAAAATATTTATAACTAAATTTAACATCACAATTAGCTTTTATATTAAAAATGGAGTATTTTATAGTCCAGAATAATATCCACTTTCCAAGTTTTATATATATATGTACATGGGTATTAATTCAACGCTTAGATATGATTTGACCCTTCCAAATGCAAACATTGAGTATATATATACTTGGATTTGGATATCAATTATAAGATTAAATTACAAATAGTTTTATGTGTCTCTGTCATTAGATTGATTATTATTTACCGCGTATACATACATTGAAGTCAAAATAAACTGCTGTATTATATTATATATCATACCAAAAAAAGCAGAAACAGTTGGTTACCTATAAAATCGATTATTTTATGTCTTCTAGGAAATTTGACCATATATATGTCCATCTCCATGCATACACACACACACATATATAGAAAGTTCACTAAAAACTTGAATAAAATTATGAAAATAAATAAAGAATTAAGAGAGAGAGACAGTTACATAACTCACATTATAATATATAAACTACAAAGAGTTTGAACAACCGATTTTTACTCCCAGAGAAGATAGCACAAAATAAATTAGAAAAATTCAATATGAGATTAATAGACAAAATATAATTACTGAAAAGTCTCAATACAAATGACCAGCATGTAATAACAAATTAAAATCTAACAAACACAATAAATCTATACTGCTCACTTGTTTATATAATTTTTTCACAATAATTTTTTCAAATAAATCTCATTTTGTACACTTTTCTTGTGTAATAATTTTGTTCCATTCTAACATTGTAAACATTGCTTACATATATATTATTAGAAACATGGAAATAGTTTGTTTCAAACCTATTTCTTCAAGACTTAATTACATATGGCAATGCTAAATGCTAGCTATTACTACTTTATCATTTGTTGCTATATTTTTCTCTTTATTTTTCGTTTATTGTAATCTTCTCTTTTCTTCTCATTTGAAGTTATAGTTATAGATAACTGAGTATAACCTTACAAACGTATATAAATAACTTGTTCATTTTGTTGCTCCTATAATAATTATAGAGAAACAATACATCTTTGAGAAAAAGAATTAATTTACAAAGAATGTGGAGGTTGATCACAAAACTCTTCTATACCAATGTTTAAACCTCCCAATCTAAGGAGTTAACAAGGATCATCTGGCTTCTTCATTCACTTCCATGAAAGGTTGTTCATATCGTATTAATGGCCTCGACATAGTCCCTAAACTTACCCGGTATATGGGTATATCATTAATGAGCACTAGGAAAAGCTCGTCTCAAAAGATTAATTCTGTTGGGTGGGAGAACTCTTTGAAGGTATAAACCCCACTTCAGTTGTGGGGCTCCTCGATATGGAACTCAGAACACATATATATATATATGGTTCTTGCATGATCCTCTTGCCTTCGAATTAGGTTTAATACACATGATTCTTCACTCTGCACTTTGGACTGGAGATTCCCACCACCATCTGGTTCAAATGTGACTTCTTGCATGGTTCTGTTTTGTTCCATTTCACCCGCTTGTTACAACGGTTCTCCAAGTTCTGGTTTTGATCCAATCCCTCCAAAATTCTTAGACTCTATATATATAAGCCTTGAGAACAAAATCTAAACTTCACTCATCACCTTCCATTGCTAAACCAGGACCTTGAAAACCAATATAAGACTCAACTATGTGTGTGTATATATATACTTATATTGTTACTCTTATCTGTCTGAAAATAAACTGTAAGTTTTGGCATCAAGAACCATCTGTCTTATTGAAGCTACTCCTCCTATTGTGACCAAAACTGAGGATACTGTAGCTATCAATGTGTTGATCCAAAAGATGAGACTACGTTTTGAGGGTTTGAAGGTGAGATTGAAGAAAACCATTGGCAAAATGAAGTCTATAGGAATGACACCAAATGCACCAAAAATTGCCATTATGTCTTGAAAGAATGGTAACATTGCGGCCAATACTGTGGCTACTACCACTGATAATGACCTCGAAATCACCCGTGGCACTACGTTCCGAGCCGAAAACTCTCCCTTGTTGGGGTCTCCAAACATCGATTCAAACAACTCATTTGTTGGCTGCATATAGCTCTGCGACATAGTAGTTTTGTATCAGTTCAATATATATGTGTGTGTGTGTGTGGACATTAAGATACCCCATGAGTTTGAAGAAGAGATACTAAATATAAGTGTTGGGCATTTTCAGTCACATAAAATTTACACTACGGTATCATGCCATAGGTGGAAAAGTTCGTACGTTTTAAATCAATTGTACAAAAAAGATGGTGAAATTGATGAAGATGTTAACTCATAAAATTCAAGTAACTGGTTGTTTTAAAATGGAGAAAGACTACTAGATTTATTTGTGATTAGAAAGTGCCTAATAAGATAAAAAGGAAATTTTATTGCACTACTATAAAACTAACAATGCTATATGATAGTGAATGTTGGGTTTTAAAGGGACAATAAGAGTATAAAGTAGAGGTAGCTGAGATGAGGATATTGAAATGGATATATGGTCATACAAGAAAATATAAGCTTCATAATAAATATATACGATGAAGAATTGGAGTGGCATCAATCGAAGAGAAAATGGTAGAAATTAAAATCATTTGAGGTAGTTCAAATATATATAAAGAATATCATTAGATGCACTAGTGAAGAGGGTATATCTAGCAGTATGGAGTCCTCTAAAAAGAGGTAGAAAAAACCTGAAGAAAAGACTCAATAAAGTTATTGAATGGGATCTTTTGGTAACAATTTATCTAAAAATTTGGTTATTGATAGAACACAATGTAATTGTGCAATCTATATAATCAACCCCACCTAATGGAATAAGACTTGTTGTTGTCTATTCATGTGTTATACTAAATCCTAGCTTTCATGTCTTGTAACTTTGAAAAAGTTGCTGTATTATGAAGTTTATGAACTAAAATGTATAAACTGAGAAATGATTAGCAAGTGAAGAATTACCACAGTGACTGCTAGCACTTGCACGAGAATGAATAAGTTGGTCATCAACAGGAACCACTTGGGAAGTTGTTGTTCTCCCATGAAGCTACCAATAATGGTAGGATGAGTGTGATTTCCAAATGCCCAGTATCCTGATATTGCAACACTAAAATAATTTGTGACCACCACAGAATAGCACACACATAGTCCTTTGAACATCTTTCCCTTCACCGGCGGTGCTATCGTTGCCTGCACATCCATGAACATTTCTATATCAAACACATCTACATGCATGTCATGATAAGTACATGTATGGATATCAGTTGTAGAAAATGGAATGGGGAAAACTTAGTTTAGAAAATCCAGTTTTACAAAAGCAACCTTCTACTTGCATTTATTTAACGGAAACTGGTTTAAACCTCCAAATTAATATCCGACAGGTATTTAAGTGGGTTAGGATTCCCTAAAAATTAGCAATTGAAGTGAAAGAACTTATCTATTTAAATACTCTATTGAGTGGCACATCCCACTCAATGCGGGACTTAATATCACATATTACTAAATCTCTACTAATTGGTCTTAATTGGCCCTCCATGGAAAGCAACCTAGCACTGGTACTAATTTGATGGGTATCTAAGTGAAATGAAGAACCCTATCTCAAAATCTAGCCATTGAACATTCCATCCTATTCATTGTATGACTTAATATCTCCTATTACCGAGTCTCTATGAGTATCTAAACACATAAAAAGGTCTATAGATTTGTGATTTGTTGAACAGCAAAGACTTTTAAGTTTCCTAATTACCTGTATTTCAGGAAGGATACCGCATGCATATGTGGTGGAAATGATTGAAATGCCATTGAAGACGCCAAGGAGTTGGTCTATAGTACTCCCCTGGACTGAATAGCTTCTGATGGGTGCGTTCTTGGAATGACCTGAAACAGCACAAAACAACAACACATTAATTTTGTTAAAGACGTATAACAAGTTTAATTAAGTTGCTGCTATATATATTATTATTGCTTTTGTGTGTTTGATTCAATGTGCTTACCAATATATATGGAACCAACTGTGGCACAAGCACTATAAGCCAGACAGAGAACAAGAGAAACAAGGTTCATATGCCTTAGAGAGTGGAATGATGGGACTTGAGCCAACCCTAATGTCACCACCCCACTTATCATGATGAATTGGTACAGCTTCATTGTTCCTGTTGGGTTGTACAGCACGTAAATGAACTGCACACAACAAAGTTGAAAAATCTTTTAATTCTTTTTTTTCCCTTTTACCCTTAATTTATAGGGAAATTGTTAAAAATCCCCATTGCAAAATTTATTGTCTAAAGTACCTAAAATCTCAAATCCTAAGATCCTTGAGCGGGTGTAACTTTTCTTTATATTTAGCTAATTGCAACATATTTCACCTATATGTAGATGTCTTTTATTTTACACATAGTTAAAGATAAGTTGCATATAACTAGAGAAAAGTTACACCTACTAAAAATATATTCCATCTAGGACGTTAAACAAATTCCATATACCTTTGAGTAATAAGTTTTAGAATAAGGGGTTTTTCAGTAATTTTTTCCTAATTTCTACTCTGACCTCATCCAACTCTTGCCACTAACTAGTTGGGTAATGGAAGAGAAAATAGAATGGAAAGTTGTAATTATAATAATGTGATGGGAAAATTAACCTTCTAAGTTCTAACCTTAAGGCTCTGGCCAATCACAAGAGGTCCACCAATAACTGTACCAATACATATAGCAAACTGAAGTGGGCCTATGTAATATTTAGCCCATCGTGGTCCTGCAAATCGATCGGCAAACAGTTAATTAATTTTGAAGTGTTTAGGTATAATTTTTTTATGGCATTTCATTTCATGTTTCACTTGCTAATATAGAGGTAGGATTACTTAAGAGAGAGAGAGAGCATCTTTATATACATGAAAGAATCTTGAGTTACTGTTTTATGACAGTAAATCTGCAGTAACCAGCCGGCTTTAAACGACTAGAGATAAGGATTGAATTCTTCAATAGTGAAGAACAAGAATAATGGAAGAGAGAGAGAGAGAAGAAAGATACCTAAAATGTGTCGGGCCATGTCTCTGAGGCGAAGTTGGCGACGGCCAAGTTGAGCATGATGGTCCAAGACAGAAGATAAAAGGTTGTAAGAGTAAAAGGTGACGATACCAGCTAGAATCAAGCACACCACTCCACCAACCCACCCCAATAATCTGAACGAATATGGCAGAGTCAACAGTGCTGGCGCAACGATCGATGTCGTCAAATGATACCCACTGTGTAACCATGATCCTGTTTTTTTATATATATATATATATATTCTGATCGTTAGATTCTGATTCTCCGAAACAAGATTACAGATTCAATATTCATAGAACATCATGAGTCCGGAATAATAACATTGAAGCTTGTTACTACTTATTGGTCACTACCAAGTTTCATGCTTTGGCTTGTTTATGCTGGTGGGAATGGTTCTCTGAAAAATAGAAGGAAAAGACATAAAGAAGAAAGTCTGTGCACAATGTCTTCAAGTCGTAACCATACTTTGCCTTTAGACTTAATTCACTCTCGCCTATTCCAATTGGTATGACCTGCGGATTTCCTTCTGAAAACCCTTGAGTATAGTATAGTTTCCGCTCCCAAAACTCAAGCCACAACTTTCTTCTTCATTTCTTTTCCTTCTACTCGTCAGAGAACCATTGCCACCAACCAGTTTAAAGTTTATTTGAATCACTTCGTCATACCGATCAGTTTAAAGTTTATCTTCTTCTTCTTCATTATAAAGATATAAATACTATGCAGAGGACTCTGATTCATCATCTTTTGGAGACATAACCAAGACTGAACATATATATATATATATATATACAAACTCCATACCAGAAGTTCAAATTTTCAATGTAGGACTTAAATTTATATATGTATAGCAGAAATATGCTGAATCAATCTGAAAAACACACAACTTCTTCTTAATCCTCTGTTAAAGAAAAATCAAAAGAGAACTAACCTCTAGATTTGAGAACAAAAAGAGCTCCTGCATCAAGTTCCTGGGGATGATCAGAGTGATGACTGATATGGCTGTTTTCCTTGTCAACAACACTTGGAGGAGGCAAATCCACAGTCACAGCTTCAACAACAACAGTTCCCATCTTTGTTTGAACTTTGAAGCTTCTTCCTCTCTCTCTCTGCAGATTTTTTTTTTCTCTCTTTCTGGGCTTGTCCAAATATATATATATATATATATATATATATATATATATATATACAGCTCAGAGATAGATTTAAATATATGGGTGCCTTTGGGATAATGATCATATGTATAAAAGATATCCGAAGAAGACCAATGAATGGCAAGTTTTGACCCAATTTTGAAGAAGACTGACCCCTTTGGAGTAAATACAGAAGCAACATATGTATTCTTCGTTTCTTCTCAGTCAAAGAAGCACTTCTATAGAATAATTAATAAAGTGTTTTGGAATATTTTTGTTAGACTTATATTTTTCTAAAGTGCAACTAGTTCAATCCCCCAATATATCTAAGAAAATAAAAGTTTTTATATTAAACTTTTGATAATTATATATATATGAGGGGTACTAGTATGTGAACAAAGTGAAATATAATATAAATGATTAGAAAAAAGTGGGGATTAGTGGGACATAATAATAATTATAAGTAGGTGTCTCAAAGTAGTATGAATATGGCGGAAGTCAAAATAAACTGCTGGGTATTATTCAAAATTTAAAAAAATAAAAGATATCAAATTCTATTAATATATGTCCTCTCTAGAAAAGTTGACCAGATAGATCCAGCCTATCTAGACCAAAACCCCATGCATGCACATTTTAATTAGCTTTTTTTTTTTTTTACTTTTTTGAATAATGAAAGCTAACACAAACTCCACAAAAAATAGTGGGTAATTTGCAAATATTTGATATATGTTTCTTAAATGAACCTCAAGCATCAACTCACTAATTTTTTTTATATGATACTCCCTCTTAATTTTAATATAAAAATTAGTTAATTTTTTTAAATAGATTAACAAAATTAAATAAATCAATTAATTATAATTAAATTTAACTTATTAAAATAAATCTATATCATATACTCCTTTATCTACTTAAATTAAGTAACTAGCTCTTATATTAGTTATAATTAATTTATTTAATTTTTTAATCTATTTAAAAGAGTCAATTAACTTATATTAAAAATTGGAAGAGTATAATATTGAGACATGTGGTGTTTTAACTGAATGAAATTAATTTTATTTAGTGACTGATAATTAATGGCATGTTTTTCAAGTCTCCCTCTGACTACCCTATAAGAATATATTCATTGAAGGTTATTGCATGCCATATTGCTCTTTCTTTAATCAGTGAATCAGTAATTGATTACCATGTTGTTCTTGAATAATATTGATTACTCCGGCAAAAATAATAACAATTTTGATTACTAATTTAATATCTTTTTATTATTTCAAATATGTTAATATTAATATATTTGCTTTTAAGGGCAACTAATGCATAATGACTTTAGGTGAAGTTGATCTGACGAATCGATCTCAAAACAAATAAAATCAAAATGTATGAAAGTAAAATTTTAGATTTAACAGAGGATCATATATACTTATATAGTACAACTCAAAAAAATGAAGAGAGGAAAAAATAAATAAAAGTAAAAAGTAAAAAATGAAAATAATAATAAGGAATATATCTTGCCAGGTGTCCCCGGATATATGTAAAGCTAATGAACTAAGCCAATTAATTGATTAATTAATTAAAGTGGTCTAGATTAGTGACAAGCACGTGTTTCACATAATTAATTCCAAAAATGAGTTTGAAAAGTCAGGTCATTAAGCAATATATGACCAATAATGATGCTTCTTCTTTTTTTGCCGAAAGCACTTTATTAGTTAGACAAAAAAATTCGAAGTCCAGAATCAGAATCAGAATCAGAATCGATGATGGCTTAGGTATTTATACACTATGGCTTTGGTAGATATGTTTTTGGATTTTTCAACTTGGACTTTTCTTAATTCCCACATCAAAATTAATTTATTGAATTTAACCATAAACAAAAACTAAGTATTCCCAATACACGTAATAATGAGGTCGTTGTCAAATCAATAAAAAAATCACAAGGAAAGGGAATGTTATATGTTCTAGATTGTGTGAGAAAACCCCAACTAGCATTGGTCAAATGATTAACGAATCTATTTAGTTTTCGTGGTAAAGCATGTTTCTAGTTATTCTCATAGTTTAGCAACTCTCTAACTAACAAGTCACCAAGCTAATTATGATAGAATAATCCTCTAATATTAAATATAATATTTAATTTATAATATAATTTATACTATAACTAAATTTTATATTTATGACCGGAGGAGTATAATCTAAATATAAGTTTAAAGTTTAAACTCTATTAATACAATGAATTGACTAAAATATAATAATTCAAAAGTTATACAAATATTCATATATAATAATGCAAAAAGTAATATTTAGATAAAAAAAAATATTCATACATAAATAAACTATACATAATTTAATAAAATAGATTTATTAAAAATCACAGATATGATGGACTGATATGTTTCCAAAACTCAAGACAAAGTTGTTGCACGCTTAAAAGGGAGGAACATATGTAAAATTTAACCCCATTAACCCATCGTGTTAGTCGAGATAATCTTATATCAATCAAGTTGATTCCGGGTCACCGGTCTAACTAGCCAATCTAGTTCAAATATCAATACAGTGGATATAACAAATAAAAATAAGCTTCTAATTAATATTAATATTAGTTAATAGAATAAATTGGTGGTTTGACTTGTTTTAATTTTAATCCGTTCAACATGCATGTTTTATTACTACAAGATATGGTGTAACAAGACATTTGTGAGTAATTATTTATAGAAAAATTATAATTAGATCCATAATTAGTTAAATGTTTAATAAATGATATTTTTCTCATGATCATAAAACGAAAGTTTTTTTTTGTTGCCCACCTAATTTATTGGAGTTTTGTCCTGACTATATTCGGATCCGACCCGCGTCACGCACCTGGCTATGGTGAGTGAGTCTCCTAACAAAAATTTTCTGTATACGCTAAAACTTGAACTCAAAATCTCGTTTAAGCGATATCGAACTATTTATCACCCAGATCAACTCTATGGGTTCACTCACTGATTAAAAAGATTTCAAGCCCAACCTACCTAGCATAGATTATATGGACTTGGCTTGGGTTTGGCGGGTATTCCTGATAATGAAGGGCCGAAGGGGGATAAGGCTAACATAACACTTTTGAGCCCAACCTACCCAACATAAACTTGTTTCTTTTTTTTAATTTTAATATTTTATTATATATTGTATCAACAAAAAAATATTTTATTATATTAAAAGAATTATATTCAAATGTCTTTCTCCCCTTCTTCTTCTTCATGGGACACCCCATCCATCCAGAACCCTTTTTTTGTCTTGTACCGATTGTGTCCATGGGGCTAGGACGGTACAAATTAAAATACCCCTAACTATCTTTTGGCACTTGAGATATTTCAATATATGGTGGGACTTCATCTTCTTTTTGAACAACAGGTATTCATCTTAGAAACTGGCTTTAACCCGAAAATAGTATGTAAATGTTTTTTTCCTTTAAGCCCACATTATATCTAAACATAATAAATTGATTCATCCTATATATCGTTATACAGTCCTCATATATTTAATAATACGTGGAATATCAAACCAATAAATAACTTATAAATTGATAAGGCATTTATTTTGGTGTTGGGTTTTATATAGTAATTCATGGAACAGAAATGAATTTCTATTACCACCTCATTTTTATTTAAACTAAATATACCAAATTACCAATTACCAACTATAAAAAATTAAAAATATGAGCAACCAAAAATTCAATTGAACAATATTTTTAAAAATATACAGTGCCCTTCATATATATTTCTTTTTTAAAAAAAAAAAAAACTAGAAATCCTTCGTCCTTCCCCAAAAACGGGCCGCCAACACAGGCCCTTTCGTAAGTGGCGCCGTTTATGCGTTCATGCGCCGCGAAGGTCTCAAACTGGGAGCATAACATCCACTTGCTGCTCCGATTCCGACTGTGAGCTTTCCTTGTATTGTGGCAATGGCCAAGGGCGAGGACGCTGTCAAACGGAAGAAGAACAAAGCGATTCGCAAGAAGCTCCGGACGAAGAACGACTCCTCCTCCGTTTCTGCCAAGGTGGCCGCCATCATCGCCGCCAAGAAGCGTCGCCTTTCCGGAAAACGCCGCATGTGCCAGGTACTCCCTACATAACAATAGTGGTGCGTATTGTTAACTGCCGGGAATAAGTTTGAGGAAATGGTAGCTTTTATGTGGCGGTTTGATGTTTCAAGGAACCATTGGTTGATAGTTACACTCGGTGGAATTCTTTGTGAATGAAACATTTGAAAATTTAATATTTTGTTCTTTGTATAAATGTAGTGAGTTGAAGTTCATGCATACTCAATGCAACGCAATTTTAGTCTCTTGTCAAATAATATTGATTGTGGTGATTCCAAATGGTTTTGATTTTCTGCCCGGAAATCTTTCTGAATCGCAGTACGAACTGCGAAAGTTAGTGTAAAGTAGGGCTAAGCTTATAGATATATTTTCAGTTTTTATTCCGTATTTACGGTCCTTAATCTGTTTCCCTTGTGATTGAAGATATGCTTGTTTTCCTAAGTATTATTTCTCTTGTTTCCATCATAATGATTTAAATGACTATAAATTGCACTTTATTTTTTTGTTCGGACTAGAATATGCAGTTATCTCATTTAGTGGGACAAGGCTTGTTATGTATTGGATTATGCTGTCATTGTATCCTTACTGTCTTGTTTTCTAATCAAAGTATGGTTATCTAATGATAGCTTGACATATATATTATTTAATTGGGAGACAATAAAATTATATGCAAAAACTATACACTCTACATGTTATTTATGAAGAATTAAGAATGTGTTGTATTTTGATCAGATAATTCGACAATAAGGATGTAAAAACTGCATATAAGTTTTTCCTTTATTGTTTGATCATCAAGTGGTGACTTTTGTATCTATCAATAGAAATAGAAGGTTCACTTTCTTCATGGTATTGTAGGGCATGTGCTTTAGCCTGCCTACTCCAGATGATCCATTCAATGATCGACAAGGGAAACCAGAATTTAAAACGCAGCGTTCTAAAAAGAAAACCCATTCCCAGAAAGATGAGAGGTCTGATGATGGGAAGAGTGCTGCTGGAACGAAAGACATGCTTGGTGGAAATACTTCAAAATCTAACAAGTTTGGGGAAAATGAGGTCACAGATCTGAAGCATGAACGTACCCTTTATCTGGGCCAGGAATGTATTAACCTAGAAAGAGCAAATATTGAGGTGATTAAGAAGGGATTCCTTTGTGGTCTCCAGGGAAAAGAACGTGAAAACCCTGAGTCCCCTTCAAAGTTTCTAATGTTGTGTTTAAGTTCAATTGAAAATGCACTGCGGCATGATGATGCTTGCACTGATCAAGAGGGAGACCCTTTGCTTTTTGACTCATGGGGATTAGAATTTTGGAAATGTTATTCTACTGGGAAAGATATAATGGAGACCAGTGGAAATTCTGCTTCCACTGAACAAATTGCCTGGATGGTTTCTAGTGCTGCCGATACTATTGCAAGAAAGGAGAAAGAAGGCTTATCTTTTGGCAGTCCCTTTCTTCTATTTCTCGTGCATTCCCAAGAAAATTCTGTTAAGGTTTGCAGATAATCTTTCATTATCATATTTATATATTATTTCTTACTATAAGTTGACGTCCTTCGTCTTTTCCCCCTTATTTAGGGTAAATTTCTTTCTTGTGTGTATTCCTGATGTTTCTAAGTTTCCTTGTTTAATAGTTTACTTATTGTGTATTGGGTTGGGTGTTGGAATTGCACTTTATTGTTTTCATGAATATTTAGATGCTATAATAAAGGAAGAGATGTATGTGCTTAATCTGAACTCTTAATGCAACATTCATGATACCTTTTGCTTTTGTTTTTGCTGAGAAACAATATTAATATAAGGGAAGAAATAGCATTGCATGTTACTGTGGACTATTCTTACCCTTTACTTGTCTGTACTTTTGTGACTTTTATACTTACATTTAAAAAATTGATGAACAGGTCCGCTCAGTCTGCAAGGCTTTGAAGCCTCTTGGAATTCATACAGTGAGTATACATCCAGGTGCCTCCTTAGACCACCAGATTCAAGGGTAATGGGTGAATCTCTTATTATTATTATTTTGTTTTTGTAACTTAATTCTGTTACATAGCGAGGCTTGTTATCAGAAGGCAGCACATTTGTGGAGCATATGCAATATTTGTTATTGCTGTTTGGCAATGCATACTGCATTTCGTTTTCAATTCAAATTTAATGTCAAGAGATTTTCAATTATTCCGAATACATCCCTGGTTTAAAAAGGCCATTAAGTTTTCAAAATGATCCGAGGATGAAGATCATATGTTTTTTATTAAAAGAGCCATGTGACATTATTTTCTCACTCTTTGTTTTCTTCTTTTTAACATGGAAATGATAGACATGCATGCATTTTGACCCTTTGTTCTGCTCTTTTGCGGACTTATACGAGATGCACTGCATGTTCGAAATATTTTAATGTGTATTTGTATATTTCCTTTTCTTAATGGAAGAAGAAATTTTAGCAGATAAAGAAAGTTGTCGAGTATGGGAGTTGATGATAATATTTCTTTCTATAATAAACTGCACTTCTCAAAATGTAAGAATTGGGAGACAAAATTGAACTAAGCAAAACTCTCGAACATCTCTTCCTATTGAAGAAACAACAACAACAACAACAACAAAGTCTTATCCCATTAAATGGGGTCGGCTATATGGATCATACGACGCCATTGTGCTCTTCCTATTGAAGAAACACATTGAAATAAACCATTGCTTGAGTGCTATAGCAAAGCAAAAAGTGGAATTTCTACACGTTGAAATAAACTTATCCTTGGAATCTTATTGAAGAAAAACATTGAAATAAACTTATCCTTGGCATCTTATTCAGCTTCTCACCATTTTTTTGGGGTGTTTTACAGTCTGAAAAGCTGTGAGCCTGAGTTCCTTGTCTCCACTCCCGAAAGGCTTTTGGAACTTGTTTCTTTGAAGGCTATTGATATATCCAGTGTCTCTATGCTGGTAATAATTCTATTGATTTTACCGTTCATGGAAGTTTTCCTTCTTATTTTCATTTATTCTGTATGCTTATTTATTAGTACTAGTACTTTTACTATCTTTTATAAGAGGGTAACTTACACTCTTCTCCCAAGAGAGATGTTTAAATCACATGATCTTAAAAATCTACTTGCTCCTGTGCAGCAAAAGATGAGTTACAACTACTGCTACTTTGATCAAAATATCCTTATATCTATTACTTAAGTATTTTGTGATAGAGACTTTTGTTCCCTTTCCTTTTTAACTATGTATATCCTGTCTTTTTAATCATTATTCAATAGTTTTTTATTCCACATAATCACCTTTTTCATCCCCCTCCCACAATTTTGTGTATCCTTTTATTAACTTATTGTTGTGATATTGTGTAGGTTGTTGATCAGCTGAACTCTTTCTTTAGTGCTGGCCACGTTGATGCTATAAAATCAATCAAGGATTCTATTTCTGGTGCTCCCCGACTCGTGGTTTTCAATGATTATACCCATTATTCTATCCCGACCGTTCAATATCTCTTGGGAGGATCAATTTGTAGATTATCTCTTAATGGTTCAGTTACAAGTCATAGTTCTTGCATTGTCCAGTCTGTAAAAGTTTGTGCATCTGAAGAAGAAAGGCTTCGGGAGGTATATGTTTTGCTGTACAAAGCTTGTTTTCTTTCTTCTCTATTTAATTAATTAAATTATGACTTGAAATTAGCACTAGGCTATATTTATTCTGTCTTAGCTTCAGATTTTAGGGTATGCATAGGATATCTTGGTATTAGCACCAGGCGATACTTGGTATGTTTTGGGCTCTTACGGATATCTACCAAACCAATATATGGTGTTCACGTACGTGTACTGGGGCTATGCATAGGCTTTATATGGCAACCTATCGTTATGGATTTAACTGAGAGCTTGTTTTAGAGACTTCTAGTCCCTTTTGTGGTCATCTGATTAGTTTTACAAGAAGCGATTCCATCCTAGGAACTCAGTGTTATGCCCCTACTTTGACTTTTCCAAATAACTTAAATTCTTGTTATTAAATCCCATATCTGTTTTGGTCTCCATAAATCTACATTTTATATATTTTAAATCCCTAAATGGTTAAATTATTCTTCTATCAATGAACCTCGATTGTCTTGATATGGTTTGGGCTTAATTTTGTTGCCTTTGTTGAGAAACTTTCTGATGGTAACCTCCCCACGTTTTACAAACTCGTTTTCATCCTTAAGATGCATAGGCATTTTGTGCTCCTTTTTCTTCCAAGCTACAAGTCTGAAAAATGCATGCACGTAATGGTTCATATTTGTATTTGCATGAATTCTAGAACCTTTTGTGAATGTTCTAACTTGTGCAGAGCATCCAAGCCTTGGATCAGTGTTGGAGTGGCCGGACGTGTAAATTAGATGTGTTATATATTGTAAGAAAAGTTGTGAAGTCCCAAAAGTTGGTGGCTGCACTCAAATCCAAAGGCTATTCCCTTACTGTTGGGTCTGATTCACAAATATATAATGATAGGTAAATTCGGAGATGCTTCTTTATATATTCTAATTGCAAATTGATATGTATTATGTCGAAAAGATTAGTTATTACAAAAAAGGAACTACCAACACAGTAGTTTATTGAACTTCCCACCTGATCTATGAATTAACTTTTACTTTCTGATGAGTAAAACTCATAAAATGGTTAGAAGATGAAACACAAAATAATATAATCCTATAAATTGGTCATTATTGTTTCATTCTAGAAAAAGCCCTTTTAAAAAGCGTCAAGGTTGTGCTTATGTCCTTAGATTGCTAAATTATGTGATTGTTATTCTTTTAAAGCTACACCATAACTGAAATCTTTTCTTTTTTATTTCTTTTCTTAGTTCTTTTTTTCAGCTTAAATTTTTATTAGTTAGCTTATTCTATGTTATTTTATACAGTGTGGATTCAGATGGCAGAATGAAACCAGCGGTAGCCTTGATTGATTTGGAGCATATCTCCACTGCAGATATAGGGAAGTATGATATAGTAATTCTACCCAGTTTCATACCCTCTATCAAACGTTATACGCATATTTTAACAAGGATGGCCCGCCACACTGTCAATGGCGTATTGCACAGTTTCTTAACTAAGGGAGACACAAAACTTGTTGGACCACTAGTTAAAATTCTAGAGCAGTGTGGGCAGGAAGTGCCTGAAGCATTGAGAAACTTGCATGTTACCCCAAACATGGTGGAAGAGTGAATCTGAATATTCTTTGATTATCATTGTGTGATTCTTTCCAGCTCTGCAAGACTAATTGCCAACACAAGACCAATTCATTTTCCAGCTGGAACCACAGCCGGGAAGCTTCAGATTGGATATGATTGCAATCCATAAGCACACTGTAATGCTGAATTCATATTTCATACTATGCATGCGCATTGGTGATATAGGAAATTAAGAACAGAAATGACTTGCAAAACCATGGGTTGTGCATATAGTTGTTGTAAGACTTTGTATTTGCTGTGTTCAGACAACTGAAGGATAATTTATTTTTTTTGTGAAGTTATACATAATTCGTCATCAATTTTTACTGCGCAGGTTTGGCACCAGTGCAGCTTTACAGGTAACTCTCGTTTTACAAGATGGTTATCTTTTTCTTTTTTTCTTAATCTAAGGGGGCAGGCACTAATAGTCTAGATTACAAGTGGGATCAAACCTATGACTTCCCATTTAAGGGGAGTTTACATACCACTAAACCACAAAGTCATTGGCTCCGATAGTATCTTCTGGTAATAGAACTGAATTGCACTTTGCATTTGAGGTAATGAGAGACATTTTCTTCTTTCAAAGGAAAAAAAAAAGGGACATTTATGTTTTTATACTATTACCTATTTTCATCCCATGACTCATAATCATATATGCAACCCATTATTATGTCTTACATCATCATGTGTTTGGGGAGAGTGAAAATATGGTAATTGACTAAACAGGTCCCATGTTTGTTTCCTGTATACGAAGATATGATATAATGACCCCACAATGTCTCAGTGCAAAACCAATGTGTTTCTCATGAATCATGATGCCCTCTTGGAACAGTCAATGGTATCAACCAATTTGAATATTTCCCTTTAATTAATATTACATATATAAAATTTATGTTCAAAATTTAGGCATCTTTGATTTGAGGACCTGTGTTCTAATGGCACATCAATCCGATGTTCTTGTGTTGAATGCTTACTTTGTAGTATCTTGTTTGTCTACTGTTTGTGAATGCCTAACTTTGGAAGCCTTTTGTACAATTTGATGGCATGCCCATTACTTTTTATTTAAAAATAGTACTCTAAACACAATTTCATTTCATGGTGCATCCATTATTTTTGTTAATTTAAAATTATCCAATTGATATTATACTTAACGTCAATAAGATGACTTTATTAACTTCAAAGACAATAATTGAAATAAATGTTCATTTATGAAAATAATGTCTACTTCTTCGGTTTCTATTATAATTCATCTTTAATCACTTTGCTAAAACTAAGGAAAGGTAGTTAAGTAGGCAGTGGCACTAGGGGGGCCAAATTTTTTCTGAGCAGCTGTGCTATTATTAGATAAATTTGTTATTGATTCAGTTGTTTTTAGGATGCATTTAAAAAATTTCTCCATACCTGAAATAATTTATTATTTCAACAATTAAGGTAGAATATAAATAATTTAACAATTATATCCAAATAAAATAATAAAATAAAAGTAAAAAATTATTTTATTTTACTCTATGTTAGCTAGTTGTAGGATTAGAGGATGTGAGTGTAAATTTCTTCAATTTAAGATTCTAACAAAAATATTTATTTTTACTTTACAAGCTCTAGTAACAATCTTCTACATCCAATAAATATAACCAATCTTTAAGCTTACTTTGGTCCCAACAAAATTTACACTTCTAGAAAGCTCTCATGATGTAGAAAAATATTTAGGGAATATATATTGTGGTTTGGAGAATTTTTGAGTAGAAATGAAGCTAAAAAAATCTCAAACCTCCATTAGTAAATATTTAATAACTTAATTTTTAATTTTAAAATTATAAATCTCAAGTTACTTTATAAATGACGTCCTAATAGTAATATTAGAAATAAAAATTGGGATGTTACAGTGTGCCTCTCTACTTTATGTCGAATAGAGATAGAATAAAAAAGAAGCTATGAAATTGAAGTATTATCCTGACTAAGAGAAAGATTTGACTCCTAAAGATGATAAAAAATTCTAAGAATAAAATTAGGGCACTGGTCGACAGAAGAGATGCCTCTCATATAGATTTGCCCCTATAAATAGGTGCTAAGTAAATATGTCAAAGGAGTTTTGCCTCATAAAGTGAAAGTGTTTTTTTAGCTGTTTTGAGACACTTACTAAGTCATTAAATTTATTTGAAAATGAATTTTCTTTCAAATTTACTCGATTAAAATCATGAATTACATAGAGCGAGAAAGGAGAATTATTAAATTGCATGAAAATGGGCAATCTTAAAAGAAATTTAAATACCTCTTTTGATGACTTATTACTATTGAATCTTTTTAGAAATACTTTATAAGAGCAATTCAGATTAGTAGTATGGTGAGAGGACAATCTTTATTGTTTCAAATCACCATCGATCTCTTCCTTGTGGAATAGCAATACTTATTTGGTCACTTGCACTAATTAATTAATTGATTGGCCTAACTTCATTAATCAGTAATGATTAGCAAACTTTGCAGCAGATTGGAAAGACATGAAAACGACGTAACAATTATAATTCAAAAAAGATGGTGAGCATGATTTACCTAAAATACTAGTAAGCTATTACGTGTAAATCTCTTCTAAAATTGTTTAAGCTTCGAATCTTGCTCCCAACTTGTTAATTTCTTAAGATGTTCTGTCATTATTACGTGTGTATCAGTCAAATGAGCACTTCAAAACGGAGTTATCTAGTGGAAAACACGTTTACCAAAATAAAAGATCACATCAAGCGGCTACTATATCATAATTGAATACAGAGAATAAGGACCGCAAGAGAGAAGAAATAATTCCATGATTTTTTTATAAAATATAAATAACTAATCTCGTAGATAAAAAATAGCATAAAGTAGCATTATCTTGATATTATGTTTTAATTATATCTAATATTTTAATCTTATTTATAATGTATTCGGCTGCCTAATGTTATGTTTTATATACTTCCGATATCTTAATCTTATTTATAGTATATCCAATATAATTTATATAATAATATTGTTTCAGTTTCACTCTTTTACTGTCCCTTCAAATGATATCCATAAAAGTTGTCGCACACTGTTTGGTGTTGCTTTTTCCCACTGTTTTGGACCCCAATGCAAAACTATGGTGGTTTCCATGGATTTTGGTTCAGCTGCGAACGTACTTTTTGCAGCGCCTCTAATTAAGGAGCACTTAGGATTGCAAAATATGCTTCAAAATACTCTTCTCAAGATGATGATTACAATAAATGGATGGATAAGTACAAATTGTTAGCGAGTTCATTCATCAATCAATTAAGTTTGATTATAATTATTGTTAATGATGATCGATGACATCTGTTTAATTTGATTCGGTTGAAGAGCTGCTGGAATGTGACATTCATTCCCACGTACGTTTGAGTTTGACTCACATATATTTATACACACACACACACACCATCTCAAACCAGAAAGAGAGGACTTGCGAAGCAAGAGCATTTCAGTTCATCACTTGTGCTTCATCAGGGTGAACTGATTTGAAGTTGCATGCATCTTCTTCAATGCTTCAATCTGACTCTCACTATTCATCAACTTCATCCCATTTTGGCTTACCGTAACTCCGAAGCATCAATCAGTAAAGTTCATTTCAAAAGCAAACCCAAAGCCATAACCACTAACTAGCATCTATATTCATATATATATATATATATTGATCTCTCTCTACTCTTTGTATATATTCATCATCTCTCTGAAATGGATTCAGCGGCATCAATGGGGATGATGTGGGAGCAAAGTAGGGTTGCAGGGTTGAAGTTGATGGTGAGGCTGTGCCTTGGAATGTCGGTGATGCTGTTTGTGGAGAGAGTGTATATGGGAATAGTGCTAATGCTCGTCAAGCTGTTTGGACTGAGCAACCCTAAGAAGCGTTACAAGTGGGAGCCTCTTCAGCATGAAGACGACGTTGCTGATGTTGAGCTTGGCAACTCCACTTACCCCATGGTTCTCGTTCAAATCCCAATGTAAAATGAGATTGAGGTATGTAATATACTGCTTCATATGCTCACACGTTATCAAATCTCTAAATAAATTATTAATCAAAAAATTTATCTTAGATGTCTCCATACTATTTGATCTATATTTATCACTAACATATTTAATAGCCTTCTTTAATTTATATATATTTAAACCACCTTAAATAATTTTGTACTATTTTTTATTCAATAGCCACCACTCCAACTTTTCCCCATATATATATATATATATATATGTATTCATTACAAATTTTATTATTTTTATATGACTATATATCTATCTCAATATCCTCATCTAAGTAACTCCATTTTATATACTTTTATTATCCGTTTAAATTCTAACATTAATTACTATATCGCATTACTAGTCTTATAACGCTACAATAAAACTTTCCTTTATACTTTCCTATCACAAATAACTCCATTAGCTTCTCACAAATTAATGATTAATGATGCACCTTAATTAAGTGAAATATTAAAGAGATATTATCAACATTAGTTAGGTCTAGTATAAAGAATTTAATTCTCTTAAACAAAGTCAAAGATTGATTCGATATTAAGTAATTATATATATAAGAGTTAATAAAAGATAAAATTACATAAAGAAATATTTTATTGAAATTCTTAAAAACAATTATGTTTAAATGGAAAAAAAACTATTACCTCACCAATAAATATAAATACGTTTCTCTATCATGATGCATGGGGAGAGCGCAGGTGTACAAGGTGTCGATAGGAGCCGCATGTGGGCTGTCATGGCCGGCAAATAGGATCATCATTCAAGTTCTGGATGACTCCACTTATCCTCTCATCAAGGAAATGGTGGAGACGGAGTGCAAGAGATGGGAGAGCAAAGGGATAAACATAAAGTATGAGATCAGAGAGAACAGAAGAGGCTACAAAGCAGGAGCTCTCATGCAAGGCATGAACCATCCTTACGTCCATCTCTGTGACTATGTAGCCATCTTTGATGCTGACTTCCAACCTCATCCTCATTTCCTCCTCCAAACCCTTCCCTTCCTCATTCACAATCCTCGACTTGCTCTCGTCCAAGCTCGCTGGACTTTCGGTACAGTTTCGAGCCTTCTACTTCATTCAACTAACTATAAGACAAAACATATAAATATACTTGACGCCCCATCTTAATTCAAAACATGAATGCAGTAAATGCTGATGAATGCTTAATGACAAGAATGCAAGAAATGTCACTAGATTACCATTTCAAAGTTGAGCAAGAAGTTGGATCCTCTACCTACGCTTTCTTTGGTTTCAATGGTAAACCATTCTCCTTACCTTCTTACAACTGCTTCACTCCATAGTTTCATTTCTGCATGACCGAAGAAAGACCCATATGCAGGCACAGCTGGTGTCTGGAGGCTTTCTGCATTGAACGAGGCTGGAGGATGGAATGACAGAACCACTGTAGAAGACATGGACTTGGCTGTTCGAGCCGGTCTCAAGGGCTTCGAATTTTTGTACCTTGGCGATCTTCAGGTATCATAGCTTGTGCGTTTTGGTCTATTCAATTCAAAAACCTTCTGATAAACCTATTCATAGAAATAGATATAGATTATATCAAACACCCCACATATGCCATATTCTTGTCTCTTCATTGACTTGACCAACATATCTTCTGTAGAAATTGCCAAAGAATAATTTTCTATCCATTTCTGCATAGACGGAACCAAAACCCAACAAAATCATACAAAAGTATAGAATGAAATTTAGTCTGAAATTAGGACAAATCATATAACTCTTAGATAGACCAAAAAAATGAAAACAGAGCAAACCGATTATGAATAAATATGATTGAAACATATTAGGTACTTTTTAGAGGGCACACCTATAACATGCCTGTTTCATCATAATTGTTGGATGCGCCTATTATATCTACCCAAGAACTTTTCATGCAATAGATGATATTCTCAGGAGCATCTCATATGATTTGATAAATTAAGATGGTGCACAGTGATTTGAATCAGAAAATTTTCAACTGATCTTTTGCATGAACTCATAATTTCGGCGACAAAATTCAGGTGAAAAATGAATTGCCAAGTAAATTTAAAGCCTACCGTTATCAACAACACAGATGGTCTTGTGGGCCAGCTAATCTCTTTAGGAAAATGGCAATGGAAATCATAAGAAACAAGGTATTAATCTGAATTTTTTTATATAATTACCTCGAGAGGACCTTCGTAAGGACATTCAACACTTACCCATCTCTTCTAATTTTTTGTTTATCATACCTTGCAGAAAGTGTCAATGTGGAAGAAGTTCTATGTGATCTATAGCTTTTTCTTTGTCAGGAAGATCATAGCCCTTGTAGTAACATTTTTGTTCTACTGTGTTGTTCTTCCTGCAACTGTTCTTGTTCCTGAAGTGGAAGTTCCAAAGTGGGGTGCTGTATATATACCTTCCATCATTACTCTGCTTAATGCTGTAGGAACTCCAAGGTCAAAACCATTTGACTTGTCTCCTCTATTCTTTAAAGTTGATTTAAGAGTGACTGTTCAAACTTATAATACAAACGTAAGGTGCAATTTCTTCAGCAGTTACACATAAGATTCTTCAATATAATTATCATACATGGAAGAACTTCTTTCAAAGAGCCACTGAGAAAGTTCCAAGTTTTGGTTCCCTTTTTTCTTACATAGAAATTTCACCTTCACTAATTAGTTCCTTCCTAACTTTCCAAAATTACGTGGTGCAGGTCACTCCACCTATTGGTATTCTGGGTCCTATTTGAAAATGTCATGTCAATGCATAGGACTAAGGCAACACTCATAGGTTTGCTGGAGGCAGGGAGAGTAAATGAATGGGTGGTCACTGAGAAATTGGGAGATGCTCTTAAAACAAAATCAGGAGGCAAAGCACCCAGGAACCCACGTGTCACATTTGTTGAAAGGTATGTTTCTTTCCTCCTTTCCTGGTATAGCAGGGTTTTGACATCTAAATGAAGTAAACTTTGGAAAAATTCCAGAGAAAGAAGAGATACCAACATATATATACAACAACAACAAAGCCTTTTCCCATTAAATGGGGTCGGCTACATGGATCATACGACGCCATTTTGCTCTGTCAAAAACTAAATCCTTGGATAGGTTATTGATCAGGAGATCCCGCTCAATGACCTCGTTGAGCGTTCTCTTTGGCCTTCCTCTACTCCTTTTAACCGGACTCCATACTATTTGATCCACCCTCCTCACCGGCGCATCCCTTGGCCTTCTTTGTACGTGTCCAAACCACCTAAGATGGTTCTCCACTATTTTCTCCGCAATAGGTGCCACTCCAACTCTTCCCCGTATTTGTTCATTACGAATCTTATCTTTTCTTGTATGCCCACACATCCATCTCAACATCCTCATTTCGGCTACCCCAACTTTATGCTCTTGTTGTCCTTTTAAAGCCCAACATTCACTTCCATAAATCATTGCTGGTCTTATAGCAGTACAATAAAACTTTCCTTTTAATTTATCTGGTACTTTCCGATAACATATAACCCCAGTAGCCTTTCTCCATTTAAACCACCCAGCCTGGATTCTATGATTAACATCCTCCAAAATTTCACCATCTTTCTGTATAATTGATCCCAAATATTTGAACTTATCTATTTGTGGAATAACTTGATCTCCTAATCTGACCTCCAAATTACTTCTAACTTGCCTCTTAGAAAAATTACAATGCATGTATTCAGTCTTACTTCTACTCAGACGAAAACCCTTCGACTCTAAAGTACTTCTCCATAACTCAAGTTTAAAATTGATCTCTTCTCTTGACTCCGCCATAAGAACTATATCGTCCGCAAAAAGCATGCACTTAGGGATTTCATCTTGAATAGGCTTAGTTAGAACATCCACTACCAGATTAAATAAATAAGGACTCAAAGATGATCCCTGATGTAGACCAATCTTTATGGGAAAATCCTTTGTTTCTCCCCCAGACGTTCTTACAGTAGTAGTTACCCCTTCATACATATCTTTTATTGCTTTGATATATGCTATCCGTACACCTTTCTTTTCCAAAGCTTTCCAAAGCACCTCCCTTGGCACTCGATCATACGCTTTTTCTAAATCAATGAAGACCAAATGTAAGTCTCTTCTTTTGGTCCGATACTTTTCCATTAACCCCCTTAATAAATAAATCTCTTCCATTGTAGACCTACCTGGCATGAAACCACACTGATTCTCCGTAATATCAGTCTCTAATCTCAACCTGTGTTCAATTACCTTTTCCCATAACGTCATAGTGTGACTCATAAGCTTTATCCCTCTATAATTTGCACAATTTTGAATATCCCCTTTATTTTTATAGATAGGAACTAAAGTACTTTTCCTCCAATCATCAGGCATTTTCTTAGAACTTAAGATCACATTAAATAGTTTAGCAAGCCACACCACCCCCGTTTCGCCTAAACACTTCTAAACTTCAATAGGAATCCCGTCAGGTCCAACCGCTTTATTATTTTCCATTTTCTTAAGCGCCTCTTTAACCTCACCAACACGGATCCTACGGTAAAATGCCAAATTTGGTTCAACTTCTCGTGTTAAATCTCCTAGCCCATAACTCGACCCTCCTCCCTCGTCATTAAACAATTTATAAAAATAAGTCTCCCACCGTACTTTAATATCACCATCTGCAACCAAAACCTTGCCTTCTTCATCTTTAATACATCGTACTTGATCCAAATCCCTCGATTTCCTTTCCCTGTCTCTTGCAATCTTATAAATCTTTCGTTCTCCCGACTTTGTCCCTAACTCCTTATAAAATTCCTCAAAAGCTTTAGAACAAGCTACACTCACCGCCTTCTTCGTTTCCTTCTTAGCTAAACGATATTTTTCCCAATTTTCAGTATTATCACATAAGTGTATAGCCTTGAAACAGTCTCTCTTGTTCTTAACTTTCTCTTGTACGTCTTCGTTCCACCACCAAGTCTCCTTATCTCGTCGACCAAAACCTTTAGCTTCTCCCAAAATTACTTTAGCAACCGTTTGTACCTTGTCAGCCATTTCCTTCCACATGATATTAGCATTTTCCTGCGCCTCCCAAACCCCTTCATTTAACATAGTTCTTTTAAAAGTTTCCCTCTTCTCCCCCTTTAACTGCCACCACTTGACTCTTGTATTTAAAACACGTTGGCTCTTTTCCTTACTGCACTTAATACGCACGTCAAGGGCCAATAACCTGTGCTGGGTTGTCACTCCGTCCCCTGGAATCACTTTACAATTTGTACAAAGTCCTCTGTCATGACTCCTTACCAAAAAGAAATCAATCTGTGACCTGTGGACCCCACTCTTGTAAGTGATCAAGTGTTCCTCCCGCTTTTTAAAACATGTGTTGACAATCTTAAGATTGTAAGTTAAGGAAAACTCTAGAATAGATCGTCCTTCATTATTAATCTCTCCAAAACCAAAACCACCATGAGGCCCCGCATATTCCCCCGTCTCCTTACCAACATGACCATTAAGGTCCCCACCAATAAAAATATTCTCAGTATGTGGTATGCTTTGAATCAACCCCTCCAAATCTTCCCAAAACTTTTTCTTAAGATGTGCTTCTGTTCCCACTTGAGGTGCATAGGCACTAATAACGTTGATTGTATCCCTTCCAACAAGTATTCTTAAAGATATAATTCTGTCCTCAATCCTTCTAACATCCACCACATTCTTCTTCCACTCTTTATCCACAATGATACCAACCCCATTCCTCGTACTTGTTTTACCTGTGTACCAAAATTTGAACTCATTGATTTCCCGAGATTTTTCTCCTACCCATTTAGTTTCCTGAAGGCACAAGATGTTAATCTTTCGCTTTACCATTACGCCCACCACCTCCCACGCTTTTCCGTTCATAGTTCCAATATTCCAAGTGCCAAATCTGATCTTTCTCTCCTGAACTAGCTTCTTTAGCCGCCTCCGTCCGTAAGAGAGCGGTAGCCCTTGCTCATTTAACACTACATCCGGGTGACGATGCAGCGGCCCTTGCTCACTTCTCACTGTACTCGAGCCATACAGCGCGTTACTTACGTGCAACGACCTAGTAATAGCGCAATTTCTTCGTATGTCCATGTTCATAAGATTCGACAGGTTTTACGTTGGCTGTCGGGGCCTAACACAACTCTCCTCCTTTACCCGGGCTTGGGACCGGCTACATGCGTAGGCGGAGTTAGATACCAACATATATATATATACTAATAACATAACCATATATATTATGACACTTGGATCCTTTACTATGGGATAAACAGCATGGACAAGTATTTTCTCAACCAATTAGACCTTAGCAAAGAATTAAGATTGCCAATGTAGTTTAAATGGAAAAAATAGGAGAAGAGAAGGGGGCGCTACCTTGTGATTCCATAATTTTAGTCTTCAGCAAAATGGGATTCTTAGCACTATATTCATATACATTTTACATTTCAGTGGAACTGTAATTGATCAAGTAGTGCTTGATATATAGAAAAATTTACAAAATAAATTCTGTAGGCTAGTGCACAAAAGTACTATTCATAGTAGAAATTAGATAGCTTCATTGTAGCCGACCTGCAAGTTTCCCTTTTGTTCAACAGAAAGTGATCTATAATTAGGGTATGTTTGGATTAGCTTTTGGAGAATAGATTCTGGGAAGAATAGATTCTGGAGAATAGATTTTGGGAAGAATAGATTTTGGGAATAAAGATGTTTGGATGATTAGTAGTAGAATCACTTTTTATATTGGTAAATTACTAAAAAGGGTATTATATGATTAAAAGTAAGAGAGATGAAAGATGATAGAGAAGAAAGAGGAGAGAGAAGAGAGTGTAGAGAGGAGAGAGGAGAGAGGAAAAGAGAGATAAGAGAGGAGAGTGGAAAGAGAAAAAGAGAGATAAGAGAAGAGAGATGAGAGATAATAGAGAAAAGAGAGGAGAGAGGAGAGAGGGTGTAAGAAAAAGTTAGGGTATAATAGTAATTGGATAATCTAAAACTTAGGTTTCAAAAAAAAAGCTATTTTCAGTAGCTTATTCAAAACCTAGGTTTCAAACCGAAGTTTTGTCCAAAATCAATTCTCAACAAAAATTGATGTTTGTGTAAAAATTTTCCAAACCGCGGTTTTGGCCTAAAATTGATTCTGCACCGCTCACCCAAACATACACTTAAGCGTTCCTTATACATGGAGAAGAAATCTACTTTGTTAACCCATCATTCCTTATAACTGGAGAGGTTCCTACAAGATTACGAATGAATATGTCTTTAGCTCCCATCAACATAGTGAAAATCCACTGTGCAATAACTTTCATGTGGTATCCACCTCCATTTAAAATAATTGAAGCTATAAGATAATAATCATCCTGCAAACAACTCTCACATGATTTCTACAACTAGCTTCTTCTTTTTTTCGTTTCACCTTTTCTTCTTTCATGATGATTAAAATCAGAATCCATTTGCTGGAACTTGGCGTTGCGGCCTACCTTTTCATCTGTGGATGCTATGACCTAGCCTTTGGGAAGAACCAGTACTTCATATACCTCTTCCTGCAATCTCTTGCCTTCTTTATTGCAGGGGTTGGCTACATTGGTGTCTTTGTTTCCAATTCTTAGTACATCTCTTCCATCAGTGAGATCTCAAGTATCTGTCATTTGACATCAAGTCCATCACAAAGAAGATCGGAAATCAACTTTGGCAGGAAGCTGCTATTCAAACCATACATTCTTTTGCAAAAATCATTTTTTTCCATGTTGAGTTGCTTCCTCAAGGAAGTAGTTGAGGAAGATAATAACAAAGTTGTTTGTTATATATATGAAATGCCAATAAAAAAAAGAAAACAATAAATAGAATTTAGAAGCAAGCACAGACCAAAGTATGTGGTATGGCTAGTTTTTGACCAAGTTCAGAACAAAAACGTGGCTTAGTCAACAAATCCAGATGTCCAAGGTGCACAGTGAGAAGAAATACTCCACTCACATTAATTCAAATTAAGTTTCAACCATAAAATTACAGCAAATGTAACGTATAGCCACTAAAAGCGCTTTAGTCAGATACATGTGGGTAAATGTTACCTTGAGAACTATCAATTATCATCCCATCCAAAGTCTCTGCACATTTCTCCTCAAAAATTAAACATGATCAGCTAAGCAACTTTCTCCATCCTAAATCTATTGAGTACAATCATCCTATCAGCTGAAGCTCACAGTTTGAAACCATGTGAATACCTCATCAAAGCAATTGGATCTCTATAAAGACGCAGAGCTTCTTTTTCAAGGAAATGACCCTCAATTCCAGTATTTGCTCAATTCTTTGAAGCTAGATCTCACCAGAGGAGAAACTAGGCATGAAGAATTTTGGAATTGTATCATTTAATAAAAAGTATGGACAAGTCTTCAATCAATCATCAGTTTTCTAGAGAAGAGAGTCCAAATAAAATCCCAAAAATGCATTTGCCAAGCCAAACTGGAATTAATCAGATATCTTAGTTATAGAATTTATGTATGCTTCTGGTATAAGTGATTTCAGTCTCAAAAAAAAAGTTACTGCAGTCTCCAACAGAAGACACATGTGGTGATACTGACGCAATAATTACAAAATTTTCACCATTTCCCACATCTATCTTATACAGCTCTGCGAAATCTTCCTGAAAATGTCGTACCAGTTCGCAATAGAAGGACCTACTAGGATAAATGACATTTATGGAAAGAATTCCATGTTAGAGAGAACTGACTTAGCTGCTAGAAGAACATTTCTTAACAAATTCCAATGGTGGGGCACTTATACCACTCCTTACATCACTTGAATCTAGATCAACCATAATGACATCGAATTTCTGGTTGACATCTTCACCATCAGGAAAGTAACAATGACCATTGTGCTCACAGGTAGCTGAAGAATACATAGGATATGAATTTGCCTGACGTGAAAGTTTCTTCACAAATTTAATGGCGTCTCCAATAACAACATGCATAAACTCACTATCTTCTAATCCAAAATACCGTTTTGCAACCCTCAAAACTTCCTTATCAGCATCCACACCCATGACCTCAAAATCCAATTGGTTCCTCAAGAAAGAATGTAAAGCCCCACCTCCAACCCCAAGACATAAAGCTTTTGGTCTAAACCCAAGCTGAATTCGTCCCTCTATATATTCACTGATCAAGGATAGGCTTGCCACCATTGGAGCCAAGTAAGGGTGAACCAAAACCCGAAGATCAGGCATAAACTCTACGTCTCCAATCCCTTCATTAGTCGATTGAAAATCTTTGGTATCAGGAACAATAAGAATTTCAGTCTGAATACAATTGGGCATCCTCTTGAACCTCAAACGCTTTCGAAATTTCCCTTTATAACAACCATGCACACTACTCTCCCTTTCAATTTCAACATCTTCAACCAACAAGACAACCCACACATTTATGTATTACCACATTAGAAACCAAATTATCTTCATAACTCAAAATAGGTACCTCCGGAATGCCGTTTTTAAAAAAGGATTTCAGAGACAAGGCAAGAAGAAGAGATTTTGAGCCTACTTCAAGCTCCTTCCGATGCGACGAAGCTACTAGCGGACGGTGATAAACAGTTGGTGAAGAA